>CM075689.1:36310211-37580211 GCA_037954015.1 Psophocarpus tetragonolobus
AACTTTATTAAAATTATCAAAATTAATTATCCTAAGGAGGCATTAGTTTCGCATAATCTCGTGTGGACTCTCAAGAATAACATTGTAACATATCATTGTTTTTAAGAAAAAATAAATTAAAATGTTAATAAAAGGTGTAATTTACATTAATAAGTTAAAAATAATTTAATATTGTGTTTATTGACATAAATTGAGAATTAGTTTTATAAAATAAATAAATAAATAAAATATATGTAGGTGTTGTGGGAAATAATCTTTAGATATTAGAAGAAAATATCTTAAGGTTATTTGATTTGATTTTATCTTTGTTTCATTATTTTTATTTAGTCTTTATTTTCTTTTTTGTGTAAACTACTTCTTTTGTTTAGGAGTGTAGTTCAAGAGCTCCTCATCCTAGGAGCTATGTTCTGCTTTTACACGAATAGCAAAACGAGGTGTGCTTCCACCACTTGCCCTGCTGTCGTCGTTTAAGGTGGGTGGTAGATTAGAAAGGTGTGCCCCACTTCGACAAAACCCACTCGTTGTTGTTGTAACAAGTGGTATCATCTAGCTTGAACCAAGAAAAGATGGATATCCATCAAGTGCTTCGTCATCTTCCCCAGAGATGAAGGATTACAAAGATGAGCTCGATCGCTTTAGAACAATAATTGAATCAATGAGTAAGCCCTTTGGCTCATGTACCTTGTCCTAGAAAAGTAAGATTTCCTTTATTGTCATAAGTTGTGTCTCAAGAAACATGGATTCTTGACTCATGAGCAACAAACCACATGACTGTCTTCCTAGAGTGTTTCAGTTCATATACCAAACTACTAGAGAATAACTCATTATAGTTGCAAATGGTCATAATGTACCTATTAATGGAGTTGGCAATATAGCATTATGCTCATCTTTTATGTTAAAAAATATTTTACATATCACCAAATTGGTCAATAGTCTCATATCTGCACACAAACTTACTAAGGATTTGAATTGCTTAGTAAGATTTTTTTTTCTTTTTAATATAACATCCCATTTTTTAGTAAAATGAAATATTAATAAAAAGGTGTAATTTATATTAATAGGATTAAATTAATTTAATATTTGTATTTATTAGAATAAATTAAGAATTTATATAATAAATAAATAAAGTAAAATGAATATGGGTGTAAATAGTAAGATAGTCTAAAGGTTAAGTTTGACTCTAGTGTTAGAAAGTCCAATTCAATTATTAACTTAGAGTAATTTAGAAGGGTTAGGTTATTGCACTCCAATTTTATGTGTCTGACTTTTGAGGCTTGAGAGAAAGTTGCTGTAGAGAGAAGTTTGCCAAAGGAACTTGACGAGCAGCATTGGAGAGTTGAGGCCACAAACTTCGCAATTAGGATCATCATTCAAGTGGATGGAGATTGCAATAATTTATCATGCTCACTCATAGAACTTCAACTAGCACATTGCATTTTCTTCTGTAGGGCCCAAAACCTGGGTTGAGTATTGAAATATTGTGATACGGTTCACCGACACCAAGCGTCATACACCACCACGAAAGAACCTTGTCGGGGAAGATGAAGATTGTGGAGGACACTATTTGGAACTTGAGGATACACCCTTCAGACCCAAGATCATCATTTGAGGCAAGGGGGTGGGAAATTATCTCTCATGTGGCATGGGTAGGGAAAATGGGTAGTGAAGCGATCGCTAAGCTTCAATAGGTTTTATGTATGCCATTGAAGGGTTATGAACACCCACCATTAGTGCTGGTAATACATTTTGTGTGTGATTGTGTAAATATATTGTTCAGTTCAGTCATTATTATATAATTTTGTATTTAATTAACAAGAATGCTTTGGTTCTTCTAACTCTTCTGTATTTGATGCCCATAAATATATAGTTAATGAATGTCTAGATCGATTTTGTTGATTTTTAGGGATCATGAATTATTGAATAAAATAGATTAGATATAATGAATATACTGGATTTTAGGTTTTTGCTTTTTATATCGTAGAAATCAATATATATTCTTGAATACAACAGTAATAGGTGTCTATATTAATTTATTGGATTGCTGGAATATTGCCCTTTTATGGTTCCTAGTGATTACTTATAACAATTAGGTTAGTTGAATGAGGTTATTATTGATTTATCATTTTTTTATATATGTTTTATCTTAAATATTAATTGAGAATGATTTGATTTCTAATTTAGTGATTTAGAGTGTATTATGGAGGATTAAGGAAACCTTAGGATAAAGAAACAATGGGAAATCGTAATGCATATTTTACTGTTAGCGTTCATGATCTTCAGATGAGAAAATAGATATGAAAATGATGTAATTTGAGAAAGTGGTCTACATGAAATTTGTATCACAAGATGTTATTTAGTTAATTTCATTTGTTTCACCCTAAAAAGATACTTAGAAGTCAAGTTATCATCAAATTAGTCACTAAAGGTCGAACTGGAAAAATTAAGCATATTTTACTATCACCATTCATGATCTTCAGATGAGAAAAATGGTAGGGAAATGATGAAATTTGTATCCTCATATGTTATCTACCCATTGGAGTTAGAATCACTCAAAAAGGATCTATATCACTCATTTTATGGACAAAATAGTGAGTAAAGGTCAAACTATCAGATTTGGGGTTAATTGTTGCGAGTTTGTAATTTTTAAAAATAGTAGATGATAAAACTAACTCTAAAAACCAACATAAAAGTTTACATAATTGTATTATCTTTCTAATAAAATTTGTACCACCCTTATATGATTAGTACAACTGTAGATATTGTATTTATACTATATGATGCAATAAAAAAGTAAGATAAGAAGGCATAATGCGAGTTGTAATGGTGTTGATTGTTGTGATATGAAATATTGTGATGTATCTTATAATCATGAGTGTCATGAATGGATAAATGTTTAGAAGTTTTTTGGGGAGCATGGATTGAGGATTTGACCCATTGTATGATATTGATGATAATTACAAGTGAACGTATGAAGTGTTCATGATCGATGATGGTCAGGGTGTGCTTGACAATGTACCATCCCAGTTGTGATTAGAGATGGATTGTGAGGATGTTATTAGATTATTGTGACGTATCCTATAATTATAAGTGTGGCGGATGGTTGAATGTTTGAAAGTTATTTGATGTGCATAAATGAGATATTTGTTCCATTATGTTATATTGGTGTTGATTTCAATTGGATGTATAATATGTTGATGATGATGGTCAGAGTGTGCTTGATGAAGTGTCATCTCAACTGCAGTTGGGTGTGGAGTATGATCACCTGAGTAGATGTTGATATAGTGATTTATGTTGATAATGTAGGCTAGGGTGTGCTTGACGAGATACCATCCCAGCTACGATTGGGGGTGGAGTTTGATAACATCATTAAATGTTGACATTATGATTTAAGTGGTGGATGACATGATGCATGAATATGGAAGTTGAAGAAGTTTTGTAAGAATTGTTCATTGTGTAGTGCTCTAGATATCTTTTATTGGGTTGTTTCCCATTACACGACTATACCTACATGTTATTGATGTAGAAGATGATTCACTTTGGGTGGACCTATGGTTAGATGATTGTACCTACGTGTTACTAGCGTAAAAGAGAACCATTTTGAGTGTGTACCTAAGAGAGCATAGATGAGTGTGATAGTTGGAAAATTTTTGCAAGGATCGCTCATTGTGTGGTGCTTTGGATCATATCTTCTTTAGTTGTTTTGCATTGTACGGTTGTACCTATGTGTTACTGCGTAGAAGAGGATTCACTTTGGGTCAACCTTTGGTGAGATAGTTGTACGTACGTGCTACTGGATGTATAATTTTTGTCATGGGTGTGGAATGAATTTATATGTTTATTTGTTGTACTTTAGTTAACTTTCCATTCTCATTATATGTGCCTTAACATGCGTGAGATGTATTTTTACCTTTTACTGCTTGTTGTTGCATTTTGTTTGGGTTGAACGCCACTTCAGGTGAGAAAGATCTTGATGATATCAAGTGATGAAGGTCTAACTTTTCTTTACCTCTTTTGTTGGGCCACTCTGATTAGGAATGACATATAGCTAAAGAAGATTAGTTAATAGTTAATAGTTAAATCAAATTCGACTACATCAAATATGATAATGGAAGGATTCAAATTTCAACCATCTTTATTATAAATTCAAAATGATTTTCTAAACATATCTCACAAACATTTTAAGCATGAAAATAATGAAATTTAATTTTTACATAATGCTATAAGTGCTTTACTATTATGTATTTCTTAACTTTATGCAACATCTTTCTTTTTAATATTTAATAGTTTTTGCTGTGTAAAAATAATTGTGTCGATTGAATTAAATATTTTTATGCATATTAAAATATTATTTATTATGTTTAGTAAAAATATTTTAATTCCATTAATTAATATATTTTATTAAATTAGATTAAAATTTTAAGTTATGAAAATAAGTTAAAGGCTAATAAAAAACTATAAAAACTTGAGTTACGTATAAGAAAATATCATTACAGAAAAACTTATAAAAAAATTAAATGGGTTGGTTATAAGTGACGTGGGGTGTGCTGACGTTCATTTATAGTGTATTAAAAAACTTGAAAAGTTTCCTACATTGTTTAACCTAATAGGTTGGGAGATACTTACATGTTAGATTTGTGACAAAAATGTAAATTAATTTATTAAATATATTTTTATGACAAAATCATTTCAAATTATTTACTTAATAATATAACAAATTAAAATAGTTTACATGTTATGAAAGAAAGCTCAAATATAATTCACATGAGATAATTATTATACTCAAGACAGTTATGCATAAATTATTTAACATATTTTCATTTGAAATACCAAAAATATATAAAATATTATTAAACGTCATATATAAATTTATTTATTAATATTAATATAATAATGTTAATATTTTATAAATGTATAATACATATGTCAAATTAATTAAAACAACATTTTCTTGATAAAATATCTATAACTTAATTACTAAATAATATTATAAATTTAATTAGTATTTAATACATTATAAGTGTTATTTATAAGAGACAATCTTATCTGATATTATTGTAGAAAAATAATTATAAATACAAAAGTTCATTTAATTGTTTTTTAACATAATTGAATTTTAAAATTCCAATAAAATCATTTTTACTTTTTTAATAGTATTTAATACAATTTCATTTTAAGCTTATAAAAAAAACACAATTTCATTCTAAAGATTGACAATATTTATACTTTGAAATCTAGTAAAATTTTTGTATCTATTAACAAAATATATTTTTACTTAAAAAACTTATATAATAGTTTTTATTTGGTTGAAATATTTATTTTGAAAAATTAATTTAAATATAATTAAATATTATATATATTACTTATACTCTTATTTTCTTTATCACTCATTGTTAAGTTTTAATATAGTTGCATTTGAGTTTTATTTCATTCTTCAAACTTTTAAAATATAGTTTTTTTTTCACTTTTTTATATAAAATATTAGACTATGACAAATGATATAATTAATTTTATTTTTTAATAAAAATTACAAGCATCATTTATAAGAAAAAAAAATTTCATAGGCCCTATTATATGTAAAACATTATAAAAAATAAAGTTATATTCTCAAGTATTTAACAATATTCTATAATATTTATCTTTACATTGAAATTTTAAAAATTATTTTAATAAGATCTCCTATTAATTAGTTTTAAATAATTTGAAAGATGATTTTCATATTAATATTTTTATTATATAGTTAAAATTTATTTACTAAAACTTTATATATATATATATATATATATATAAAATTAGTTGATATTTTTATAAAAAGTAAATAAGATTTAGATAAATTTGATGATTACATATAAAAAATTTTTTTATAAAATTTTATATTTTCCACTTTAATATGTTTTCTTAATTTTTAATTATTAAAAAATTTGATTAACTAAAATTTTTTTGTAAGAGATAACACGGTTAACAGACTGCATAATGTGTCATGACAATAATAGAAAATCCACATATCATTTAGAGTGAAAAATCTGCATGTTGTTTAAAACACATTTGTTTCTTTTATAATAACAAAATTAATCAATAAATTTATAGAAAATCCACATATCATTTAGACTTATATATGGTACAGTATATAAGTACATATTGCATTAGCATATTTTTTTATACATCTGATGTTGCATATGCATATTACTTATCTCCTAACTAAATTAAAAAAGAAAATATACATTACACATTAGGATGCATGCCATGTCACAGTTAACAAATAAATTTTTTTATTGCTCAATTAAATAGTTTCAACTGCATCTTCCTATGCTTAAATAAAATTACTTTTAAAAAGTAAAAAAAACACAACATTCATAACACTAACTCTATAATATTTTGTTTGCATGAGATCTACTTTCACAGAAACCCTGTTGATACTTAAAAAATTAATTTTCACAAATAAAAAAATTTGAAAAATCGATAATAAAATACAAAACAAATAGAAAAATTAAATAACTTACAGAATTCAAATCACGCGACTATGAGCTGGATTTTTGCCTGTTGAATCAGAGGAATTACGAAGAAACCAAAGAGTAATCAAAATCCAGATATAAATAAAGAAGGATATATTACTATTTGCAAAAGATGATAAATAACTATTTAATTATGATATAACAATGATTAAACATATTTTAGCATATTAATGATTATAAACATACTTTTTACATTAATGAGAAGCATCTCCAAAATCCAAACCAATTTGGAAATTCAGTATCACCATAACTCCTGTTGACAACTCTTTCAATTTGAGCCAATAAAACCACAAAATCCAATAATAAGGTGAAAACAACCGACATTGGAGGACTTACGGAATCCACACTGAGTAGAAAAAGATGGCCAATTTCTGCATCAAAAGAAGATGAGCCAATAAAACCACAGAATCCAATAATATTGCTGATTCATTTACCTTTAAGAAAATAAGCAATCCTAACATAGCACTGTTTGCTGGCCTATTTCTGCACCAAAATTTTGTTTGATGAACCTGCAACAGATGCAGAAGAAAACTGGAAGTTCTAATATCTTGAAGTGGGATATTACTTTCTTCAGACATCCACATATCAATTAGATGGTCTGAACGTGTTAGCTAAAATAGAATTCAAGGATCTCAAGTCACTATAAAATATTCTATTTAAGAGCTAACAACTTGGAATTTAGATGTCATAACAGCAAGATCTAAAGGTCTCAAATTATGTATATTGGTAGGTAACTAAATTTTATTACATGCAAGCCAAACATGACTTTTAGTCACAGAAAAACATTACACTTTCTTGCCAATTTTCCTTCAGAAGATACTGTTTTTTGAATTTAGATTATTTGAAAAAAGAAAGTAACACAATATGTTAATCACAGAAACAGAGGTGCATGAAACAGCAGCTCAAGAACATTAAGCTAAAAAATTTAAGAAATAGAAGAAAATTCAACTGACAAATAGGAAGCTATTTAAAGAGCAAGACTAAGGTCATAATTCTTAGTATTGTATATCCATGCATTTTTTGTCTAAGATCTGAGTCCTATTGACCCCAAGATGAAAGAAATGCCATAATAATTGAAAAAAAAAAATTCATTAATATGATCTAAGAAGTGGCTTAGTCAATGTCCTTTAACAAAAAATAATCAATTTAGGCATAACTTATGTGGCTGTTATTTAGTAAATGCACAAACTAGAGAGTGAATTATTTCGACTAAAAAAGATTGTGTATTTCAAAAGCGGATTGTGTGGAATTGGCACCTGATGAATAAAAGCATTACATATGAAAGTTGGAGCAACGCACAACCCCAAATTTGAAGAGTTGAAATGGAACTTGGTAGACCCTCTTTTCTTAAGCATTGGAGGCTGGGACAGTAAATAAGGATCAATTCCACAAGAGAATACAGGTGACAAAGACCCTTATAGTCCAGTTTCCTAAGATCAAGGCAATGATGAATGTTAAGAGAAGCGAGAGAGAGTGGCAGCAAATCTTCATAAGGAAAAGATTCCACATCCACTTCTCCAATAGGCAAGGTTTTTAGAAAAGTGTTGGCTCCCACACTTCTTTTCAACGAGGCAATAAATTTGGAGCAATTTGAGAGATTCAACTCTCTTAAATTTGATGGCAAACTTCCATTTGATAACAAGGCCACCTGAGGACAATCTTTTATGTGTAACTCCTCAACAGATGGAAGGAGGATATGCATGCATTTAGGCAATGATTTAAAATTCTTCAATTATTTAATACGAAAGCTCTCTAAGCAGGGTGCATATAATCCTTCAGTTTAAATCATTTGCAGATTATGACACATAAGATAAAGCACGCATAGGTTGGGAAAGGAATCCGGTGGAAAGGTAGTTAAAGAGTCACAACTACCATTAATCTCCAATGTTTCAAGGATAGTGTAGCAACAACTCAAAGGAATATTCATATTGAGGCAGAAATAAGTACGTAAATGACAAATTTCTAGAGCCTTGGGAGCAGAAGCCATAAGTAGTTCACAGTTAGAAATATATAGTGCCTTCAAATGAACAAGTTGCTCTGGAAGATACCCTTTTAGCTTGGGACATTGCACTATATAAAGATACTGAAGACGAGAAAAAGCACCTCTCACACCTTTACATTCCCACTCGTCCCATTCCTTCATATCAGAGAACACCAATGATTTAAAAGAAGAAAACCTACCACCATAAAAGTCAACATCAATAACCACCATCCCATCAAGCCCTTTAATGGTCAGGTTCTTGAGAGATAGCAAAAGTGCAAGAGGATATAAACATGGACAGTATTTACAGTCTTCCAACCTTAAGGACACAACATTTGATAGTGAATTATCAAATAACCATTTTGGAAATTGAGTAACACCATATTTCTTGATTGACAGATTCTTCAAGTGTTTCGAAGGTTGTAGATTCTCAAATACATCCCTTGCTTTCTTTGAATCATCAGGGTTCCAGTTCCAGTTCCAATTCCATTCTAACTCTAACCCCGCAAGTTGCGTTTTATTTTTCAAATCCACTGCTAATGCATCTAAAGGATTCACAATATTCTGCAGCCCCACAATTGACCCCACAATTAAAAGCTTTCCGTGAAAGTTGAGTCCACCTAACTGTTGAATACTGAATTCACTACTTTTGCCAACATAAAATGAACTCATAGATACTTGAAGATTCTTCAGTTTTCCTAATTGCCCTGGTAAGAGCATTTTCACTTTAGTATCTGTAATTTCAAGGTGACACAAATTGGTGAGTTTATGCAAATTCGGGGGCAGCTACTCCAAATATCTATATTGGTTCAGCTTCAGTATTTGCAATTTATAGAGTGGAGATATTGAATCAGGCAGTTTTTTAATGGCAGTGCGGGAAAGATCTAAGGAGCAAGGGTGTTTCAGATCACCAACAGAGTCAGGCACAAGTGAAAATTCAGAATAACCACATAAAGATAAGACACATAAGAACTTAAACTTGGATAACAACTCATCTCATGTATCGACATCTTGCAATTCCAGGGATAAAGAGAATCCATTCCTCCACTTGTTGGCATAAATGTACGTAACCTTTTAACATCATATGAACTCTCAAACCCATCAAAACATTAAAGGCTACTCTTAAAGGTCCTTGAAGAGCCTTGAAATGGAGGTGAAAGACTAGAAGATGTTGGTGAAGGTAGGTGCCACTTCTACTATGTAGATGGTAAGCCAAGAGTGAAACTAGCCATAACAGAAGGAACGCTTGATAATAGCATGAAGATCTCTCACAAGAGTGGAGAGAATATGAAAACTCTTTAAGAAGAAGAGTTGTAAAATTTAGAGAAGTATTTTCATTCCAAATGAGTGTTAAAAGCTATATGAAGAAGGGAATGCTCTATATATAGAGCAAGGCATGAATCTATGGGCCTAGGCACTAACTGAACGTCAAACTCCTCTAATTAGGGAGTATTAGTTGGTTAATTTAGTATTAATTGAGCACATTTCAATTTGACACTAAATTAATTCAACTAAGATCCAAATATGGCTCTAAAAGAGAGGATTTATGTTCCCTCTTGTTTGAATTTTGGAGGACATGACTGCTCCAAAATTCAAATTAAAATAAGAATCAATAAGAATCATCCAAGTAGGAGTTAGAAAGCACATGTGGAGTGAAACAAGGGAGCAAGGGGGCTAACATGTCTCCTACATGCTTCATGTGTTGGTTAAAAGGGTTTTAGAAGCAATTAGGAGTGTGGAAATAAATACCACACGTCCAAAAGCTGCTAAGCGAAGCCCAACTAATCAACACACTCCAAAAAGAGACTAATTACAACTCCTAAAGAATCTAGAATATATAGGTCAAAATACTAAGGCGGAAAATAAAACTAACTATACCTCTAAAATTCTAATGACTTAAGGGTTTTTATATAAGCCTAAAAATGGTTAAATGAATACAAATTAATGAAACATGTTATAAACTAAACTCCTTGAAACTTCATTCAATTCATGCTCTTCATCCAAATCTGTTTTAATGGATTATTTTTTTTCAACAATTAAACATAAGATACAAAACTGTGTTATGGGAAAAATAAAGAATCTTCAAGTCTTGAGTTCGTTTTATCATGACACAAGTAGCTAGTTTAGTATTCAACAGTTACGAGAACTAATCAATGAAAGGCTATTAATTGGTAAGCTTCAGAATATTGAGAATTCCTTGGATGTATTATAAGTAGAATTAAAAAATAAATATAAATTTTGGATGATTCCTCCAGCCTCCAAGCTACACCAGAGGAGGGCCTAGCCAAATTCATTCCAGATCTTAGTATTTCAGGGAACTGTCCATTCAACAAACAACTTTATGAGAAATTAGAACGTGGAAACTGATGAAGGAAATTAGAAATTGTGAAAGAAGTGAATCAACAGAGAAATAAAATGAAGCGCCTCAGAAAAAGAGAAAGGAAATTCGATTCAGCACAAATCCAATCTGAACCTTTATTATCACGGATCAAAAGGTTTATATACAGGAGATGGAAGAGAAGACGAAACGAAAATAGAGCAACAAACAGAAAAACAGAAAAGCAGTTACAGGCAGTTACAAAAATAACGGTCATAACAGAAAGCTGAAACCCTGTGGAGGAGGACACTGGGGTATGGGCCGGATTACGATGGTTGCTGAGAGCCCCCCTTAAGCTGGGAATGAATATTGAGAATTCCTAGCTTGGAACAGGAGACGCAGAAGAGATGAGGAGAGAGAGGCTTGTGAACAAGTCAGCCAACTGCATGGATGAAGAAATCGAGAGAAGTTTGATCAGGCCAGATGCAGTTTTGTCACGAACGATATGATAGTCTATGTTAATGTGTTTGGTCCATTCGTGGAAGACTTGCTTGGAGGCGATCTGCAAAGCACTATCGTTGTCATAAAATAGTAAAGAAGGGTGCAGGAAAGGAACACGGAGGCTGTCAAGGAGGAAAGTGAGCCACTGAATTTCACAAGTAGTGGAAGCCAAGGCACGATATTCAGCCTTTGAAGAGCTTTTCAACACAGTGGCTTATTTCTTGGAACGCCAGGAATGAGGAAGTGCCCAAGATAAACAGAAAAGCCGGTGATGCTACGACGAGTGTCGGGGCAGCCGGCCCAATCCGAATCACTAAAGGCATTCAGTTGAAAGGAGCTGGTGCTAGAAAAAAAAACCCTGAACTAGGGGCTTGTTTCAGATAGCGAAGGGTGCGGAAAGCGGCCTTGAAGTGAACATCAATTGGGGCAGACATGTATTGATTGAGTTGTTGAACGACATAGGCAATATCAGGGCGGGTGGTGGTAAGATAAATTAGACAGCCAACAAGGCATCGGTAGGGAGATGGGTCAGACAAAGGAACACCATAGGGAGAGTGAAGACGAGCAGTGTAGTTGATGGGAGTGGAGGCGGGTTTGCAAGCAAGCATACCAATGTCGGAAAGGAGGTAAAGAGTGTACTTGCACTGGCAAAGATGAATGCCAGAATGTGAACGAGCAACTTCTAAGCCAAGGAAGAATTTTAAGTTACCCAAGTCCTTGATGCGAAAAGTGAGGTCAAGGAGATGAGTAATAAGGCGAATTTTCCTAAGATTTTTGCCAGCAAGAATGATGTCGTCCACATAAACCAAAAGAGCAGTAGTGGTGGAGTCAGAGAATTCGAGGAATAGGGAATGGTCAGCAATGGAATTATGGTAGCCTGCAGAGAGAAGAAAGGAAGAGGGCGAGCAAACCATTGACGACTAGCTTGCTTGAGGCCGTAGAGAGAGTGCTGTAGCTTACAAACCTGGCTAGGCTGAGAAGGAAGACCAGGAGGAACACGCATGTAGACATCTTCAAGAAGCTCGCCATGTAAGAAGGCATTATTGACGTCGAGTTGTTTTAAATGCCAGGACTGAATAGAGGCAATTGTAAGAAGGACGCGAACAGTGGTGAGTTTGGCGACAGGGCAAAAAGTGTCAAGAAAGTCGAGGCCCTCCAACTGATTGTAGCCTTTAGCAACAACGCGAGCTTTATGGCGTTCAATGGAGCCATCAGAGTTGACTTTCATTTTAAAAATCCAACGACAACCAATGGCCTTCTTGTCGGAGGAAGGGCAGTGAGTTTCCATGTATCATTTGCAGTAAGGGTATCAAGTTCATCCTGCATAGCCTTAAGCCAACAATCCTGCATAGAAGCTTCAGCATATGTGCGAGGAGTGGGATTGGAAGAAATGGAGCAGACAAAGTGATAAAAAGAAGGAGATAAATGAGAGTAAGAAATGTAAGAAAAAAGAGGGTATCAAATACGTGAGGAGTGTGATTCATGGGAGGAAGATGGTATAGAAGCAGAAGCATAATAGTGAAAGTCTTTTAGATAAGTGGGAGGGAGTTTGAGCGAGTTGAAAAATGGGTGGAAGTGGGGAAGGGAGGAGGATCATTGTGGGGTAAGGAGTGGCAAGTGGCAGGGGAACAAGGGGGCAGTGGGATCAACAGGGAGGGAGACAGCTGGCTGGGGGGAAGAGACAGCTGGCTGAGGAGAAGGCTCATGTATAGAAGGTAAGGTATATGAAGGCGGGACAGGTGTGGATGAGTTAGCATGCAAAGGCACGTGGAAGGGGTCAGTAAAGGCAGGCGGTTGGGAGAGAAAATAATCACAGGGAGGAGTGGGTAGATAAGGGAATTGGGTTTCGTGGAAAATGGCATGGCGAGTAACGAGAAGCTGATTAGTGTGAAGATTAAACAATAAGTAGCCTTTGGTGTAATCCTGGAAACCCAGAAAAACACAAGGATGTGCCCGAGGGTCGAGTTTGTTGCGATTGGCTGATAAAGTGGAGGCATAGCTTAAACACCCAAAAACTCGAAGTGCACCAATATCACAGTGTGTGCCAAAAAGATGGAGGTAGGGTGACTCATTGTGAATGTAGGGTGATGGAATGCAGTTAATAAAAAATGTAGAATGATGCAATGCAAAAGACCAAAACGAAGAAGGAAGATGACTTTGAAAAAGTAAAGCATGAGTAACGTTGAGAAGGTGCTGGTGTTTGCACTCAACTATCCCATTTTGTTGGGGAGTCTCATTGCATGAGGTATGGTGAACATTTCCTTTGATTTGATAAAATTGATGCATGGCAAACTCTTGGCCATTGTCAGATCGAATGGCTTTAACAGTAGCCTGACATTGGGTTTGTGCGTATGTGATGAATGAAGTGATATGCTGACGAGTGTTGGCCTTGGAATGCATAAAATAAACCCAGGTGTACCTAGAGTAATCGTCTACAATAGTAAGAAAATATTTGTATCCTTGCATGGCAGTGATGGGGCAAGGGCCCCATATGTCCATATGCGCTAAATCAAAAGGATGCAGAGTGCGAGAATGACTAGAAGGGAAGGGAAGGTGTTTTTGTTTAGCATGAGGGCAAATGTTATAGATGAAATCAGAGGCACCAGAATTATTTATACATTCGTAATATTGGGACATAGCAGCAAGTCTTTTGGGTGATAAGTGACCAAGTCTGAAATGCCACAGGTGAATGGGCTGAGTAGTGCAGTGAGGATAGGTTACATTGGCCAAAGAAAGGGTGGTCTGAGAAGGTTCAATGTTGAGCAACAAACAGAAAAACAGAAAAGCAGTTACAGGTAGTTACAAAAATAACGGTCATAATAGAAAGCTGAAACCCTGTGGAGGAGGACAAAGGGGTGTGGACCGGATTACGATGGTTGCTGAGAGAAATGAAAATTATAATTCTGGCAACCATTCCATAAGAGTACTCTATCATTGGCTCTATAGAGGCTTCATCTTAGTTAAATTGTTTACTTGCACACTCTCTTCCTTCATGTTATGAATTGTTCACACTTATTACTTTGTTATGGATTGTTTTCCTCATAATATATTTCATTTCCTATTTTTTCTTGCAAGGCTTCTTTTCTGTTTGTTATGAAAATTTCGTTTAGTATGGAGTCAGTTGGACTGAATCTTAGACCGAAAGACCTTTGAAAGCATACTATGAATTATATTAATTGGAATTTAATCTTGCACTTTGCACAGCTTCCTATACGATCCGGGCTGAGCTTCTTTTTCTCAACTTTCGTTGCCTAATGTTCTTAAACTAATGTTCTACAAACCTAACTTTCTGTTAATAACATTTTGTGTACCTTTGTTTTCAAATGTTTCCACTTTCCAAAATATTACAAAACACTAGAGGAAATTCACAAAGAAACTCTATTTAAACTAAATTAATTTTTTTTATGTTGTAGTGCAGTGATATAAATAATTTGTCACCATCAAACTTAGCTGTTGTCACATCTCAGTTCTCCGATCTTATAATAGTATATTTTACATTAACATCAAATTTCTTGAGTTATATTTTGGTGGATGTGACACACCTAACATACGCCATGGTTTTATAAGAGGTCTTGAAAAATATTCGAATTCTCAAGTGCGACTTCCCTGAGACCAACAATAGTCACTCCTTCCGTCATGGTATAGGTAGCTGTGAATGTCAGGGTTGTTGGCAAGACTTAAACGTTATTGGCGGGCTGACTGACCTTAAATTAATGCCATCATGACGTTAAGTTTTGCCTGGTTGACTTTAATAAATACCATGATAATCTTCACTTCAAATGACTGATTTCCATTTATCCAATCCATTTCCTACATGACAATTGACAACTTGGTTTCTCATGTTAGGAGATATTTCGTGGAAAAAACTCAAAAAGAAGAAGCTCAGCAACTTGAAGGTGAAGCTGCTAGCTATTTGGTTGATGATGCTGAACAACAGCAGTTTAGAGATTCACATGTGAGAGGTTGACTTCTTAAGGCCAAACATGTGAGTGTTTGAAGCAGAGGATCTCTTGGCTGAAATAAATAACGAACTCTCCAAAAGCCAAGTGAAAGATGAATCTCAGAGTGCTGCTATCCAGGTGCTTAATTCTGTCAAATCTTCTTTTATGAATTTCTTTGAAAATGAAATTGATTCAAGGATTGAACAAGTCCTTGATGACCTAGATGATCTTTTAAGGAAAAGTGATTATCTTGGTTTAAGAAATCTAAAAGTGTTGGCATTGGAGGATTAGGTAATATAGAATGTGAGAAATTGCCAACTACGTCAAGCTGAACTGTTATTTATGGTAGAGATGATGACAAAGAAATTATCTTTAACTGGGTCGCATCTAATACTAACAATCCTAACCAGCCATCAATACTTTCTATTGTGGGCATGGGTGGGCTGGGTAAGACAAAACTTGTCCAACATGTATATGTTGACCCAAGGTTAGAGGGTGAATTTGATAGCAAGGCTAGGGTTTGTGTTTCTGATAAATTTGATGTTTTTGAGTTAACAAGATCAATACTTGAGGCATTTACTAATTCAATTGAAATTAGTAGAGGCCTTGATAAATGGTTCAAAGAAGATTGAAAGAAAAAATATCTGGGAAGAAGTTTCTTCTTGTTTTAGATGACATTTGGAATAGAGATCCACAAAAATAGGCAGCCTTGAAAACTCCTCTTAAATATGGGAATCAAGGAAGTAAACTTGTCACCACACATGACCATGTAGTTGCATCAACTATGGGATCAAATGAAACACATCACTTAAGGTCGTTACAAGGTGAACATTGTTGGGAACTGTTCTCTAAACATGTATTTCAAAATCATAATTCTCAAGCAAATCTTGACTTCAAGGCAATTGGTAGGAAAATAGTTGAAAAATGTAACGGATTGCCTTTAGCCTTAAAATCAATTGGAAGTTTATTAATGAAAAAATCTTCTATTTCGTAATGGAAAAATGTATTGAAAAGTGAGATATGTGAATTTTCAGAAGCAGATTAGTAATGTTGTCCCTGCATTAGCACTGAGCTATTATCACCTTCCTTCTCATCTCAAGAGATGTTTTGCATTTTGTGCCCTGTTCTTGAAAGATAATGAGTTTGACAAGGAGTGTTTAAGTCAGTTGTGGATGGCTGAAAGTTTTCTACTATGTCATCAATCAAGTAATAGTGCAGAACAAGTTGGTGAAAAATATTTTCAATGATCTACTAGCAAGGTCCTTCTTTTAACTATCAAGCATTAAATCCAAAACATGTTTTGTAATACATGACCTTCTGAAACGATTTAACAAAATATGTTTCTGGGAACATCTGTTTCAGGTTGGAAGCTGATGATCAACTGAAAGGTATACAAAAAGCAACTTGTCATTTTTCATTTTCAACTAATAAAGTGCATTATCTTGATGAGTTTGGGAGTTGATATGATGCAGAAAACTTGCGTACATTTATGCCAACATGTCAAAGAACCACTGATCATTTAGCTGGTTGGAATTGCAACATGTTGATACCTAAATTGTTGTCCAAGTTTAAGTTCTTTCGTGTCATATCTTTGTCTCAATGTTCTAGCCTTGAAAATGTGCCTAACTCTATTGGCTATCTTTATATTACTAGACTTAAACTAATCTATCTGTGACAGATAAAATGAGATAATATAAGCTAAATTAACTAACAAAGTTAAAAAAGGCAAAGACAATATTTTTATTGCTTTATATTGAAGAAAGCCAGAAATGAATGGATTAACGAATTCAAACTGATATTGCTAGGGTTAAACTTTATCAAATACAAATAAAAAACAAAATTTACAAAACACAAAAATTTAAGGGATTGCTTTAAAACACAATAGAAATACTTCTGTTATTAATAGATAAAGATTCAAACTCTATTGACATTAGCCAGCAACCATTTTCAAGATATAAAGGCAATAACATAAACAAGATAGTCAAATAAAACTCTTACATTCCTAAATATTGTATCAATCTTATATATCCACACACCACACCACTCCTAACCAAACAGCTCACCGTGCTTTTCCTCTTATTGTTTGTTTTTTTGGGTCAAACTCAATGTAATATGAAAAATGATTTAGTACAATTAAATATACTATCATTTCAAATCCTATCCTAAAACATGAGTGCAAATTCGCAGCATAGTAGTGGGCAGTAACCATCATCATCACCAGATGATAATTAAAAAATTGTAATTCAGTATTTTTTTTTACTGAGTCCTGCGAGTTTTGAAGCCGTAAAAATAATAATTATGACTATTTTACTAACTTTAAGACGTAATTACAAATTTAATGAAAAAAATCTAATACAAACATTATTGAAAATAAAAATTCCAAACACATTTTTTTTTTCCATTTTAAGAATATGCAAAAATTCTCTCATTGTTAAGACTCAATATATTATACCTTACGAATAAAATTAAACATTCGAGGTTTCTGGCAACGCAATTTGAGCTTCTTCGAACAATTGACAATTTGAAGATCTGAAATGGATTTCGGCAGACCTTGCTTTGGCAAGCATTGAAGGTCTGTGAAGCCATCAAGAACCAATTCTTTGAGACAGGAAAGGTTGCAGAGATCCTTTGGTAAGCATTCGAGGTTGGGGCAGTTTTCAAGAACTAATTTCTTGAGAGCAGAGGTAGCAGAGACCTTCTGGTAAGCATTAGAAGCTGCAATTTTCAAATTGCGATTCTTTGAAAGTGTAGAGGTTGGAAAGAACCTCGTAGTCCAATTTTTTAAGATTATCAGAATATGAGATCCGTAGAGAAACAAGAGAGCGTGGTAGAAAACCTACGTCAGGGAAAGACTCCGCAAAGTGATCTTTAATAATCAAGATTTTCAGAGACGAATTGGCTCCGAAAGCTCCATTCAGTGAGGTCAAGAATCTAAGGCAATCCAAGATATGCAACTCTTTTACATTTAAAGACAAACCACAATCAGGGAATGAATCAAGATTTGGACAACATTGTACCTGCCTGTAGTTTATCAAGAGAGTCACAGCTATCACTGATTGTCAAAGATAGAAGGAAATCATAGCAAGAAATTCCAGGAATTCAAGAGAAGCATCAGATATGAAGTGCTCCAGCCTTTCCAGCATCGATGGATTCATGTTGAGTCCACTGATGGTGAGTCTTTTCAAAGTAGTTGGGTGATAATCAAATGGTACTTCTCCACAATTTGATAGTTGTAATTCACAAAGTTTTGGAACCATGGGAGCTGAAGCCACAAGTTCTCCGCAGCGACGGATTTCTAGTGCCTTTAACAAATGAAGTTCCTTTGGCAGGTGTCCCTTAAGCTTCTGACAGTCCACAATAGAAAGGCGTTCAAGTCGTGGAAAAGCACGAATTACATCTTGACACTCCTATTTTTCCGATTTTATCATATTGGAGAACCACAATGTTTCCTAAGATGTAAATGAAGAAGAGCTACTTCCGTAAAATTCAGCACCAGTAAAAGCAATACTATCAACACCTTTAACGGCAAGGTTTCTTTAAAAATGACAAAAGTACAACGGGAGGCAAATGTAGGCAATATTTACAATCCTTCAGGTTTACTGACACCACATGTGATAATGAGTTATCACATAACTAACATGAAAGTTCTATACCCTAATATTAATTGATTGACAACTTCTGCAAGTGTTTGGGAGGTTGTATCTTCTTCGTGATACTCATTTCTTTTGTTGAATTAGGATTGCTCATAAAGTATGATCTCCATTGTAGCTCTAGCTCCACAAGGTGTGTTTTATTTTTCAAATCTGCTCCTAATGTGTCAAAGGGAGTCTCAATATTTTGTACATCCCAAATTGATAGCCTTCCGTGAAGATTCTATACTTTTGCCAACATCAAACCAACTCAATACTCGAAGATTCTTCAATTTTTCCAAATGTGGTGGCATCTATGTCACGTACATTGGTATACGTAAATTGAAGATAATGCAAATTGGTGAGCTTATGCAAATTTGCAAGTAACTCCTTCAAATATCTACAATAGTTCAGTTTCAGTGGTTGCAAGTTAACGAGAGAACATGTTGAATCAGGTAGTTTTCTTATGCCAGTATGGGAAAGGTCCAATGGTCGGAGATTTATAAGATAGCCAATAGAGTTGGGCACATTTTCAAGGCTAGAACAATGAGACAAAGATATGACACAAATAAAAAATCAATATCTATTTACTTTTATAATTACTTACCAACAAAACCACACTCAGCAATCTAAATTGGAGATTACATAATCAAAACAAATAGAAACAAACTCTGCCACCAACATCCAACCTTTTAATTGCTTAATCAATCAATTTATCTAACCCAAAATTCTGTAATGATATAATAGACAATTTGGTCTCATAGCTGACTTCTTCAAAACACCATAGTTGGACACTTGTACTTTTAGCCTATGTTTTAGGCTTCACCCCATCTGACCACACATGCTAAACAAAACAAAAAGTAGGAACAGCTAGGTGAGGCTGAAATAGAGACTTGCTGTAATTATGGCATTTGCACTTTCCAAATGCTCATGGAATGGTTATTTCCTTCTTTATGCTAGAAATTGATCAAATTAATCTAATAACAACAAAGCAAAAATACATGTCATCAACACAAGGAAAATTCTTAAATGCCATCTAAAACTTTTAAAATTAAATTATAAAAAAAAACTATTAGAAGCAACAACTTTTAAAACTCGCTAACATTGGAATTGGTAGAAACCACGTTGTTCGATTTTTGAAGAGGTTTTCTTGATAAGAAATAACATTCTCGAACTCAAAATATCAAGAAAATCACAAACAAACACAAAGCCAATCCTTAAACTTGACAAAATTAACAAAAAAAACAGATTACAACTCTAAATTTTAATATTAATATATAAATATAAATATAAAAGTGGTGAGTTTACAAGATGGATCAGTAGCAGAAAAGATGAAAAACTACAATGAAGCAAAGAAAGACAGTTCAATGCCAGAATGATTCGTTTAGAAACTACTCACATCGAAACCACGAGTTGAAAAGCTGAAGCGTCACTTTTCGGAATCATAGAAATGAGAAATTGAAATCACATAGAATAGAAAAAGAATGGAGTGCGAGAAGAATATTAGTTATTGGGAAAGGTTTGCACCTCGTCTGAGAATTTTGTAGGATTCAGAAACCATTCTCATGAAGAAAGAGTAATTTTTTAGAATAATTTTAGGGAAAAGTTTTAATCAAATGGAAGTCAATTATTAAGGAGAAGAATATTAAGTAGGATGGTACTGAGGATGTCCATCATACCTTTAAGTGAGTTCTTTAAATTTGAGCCCTTTATTTAAATCTGAATGACTAGAAACACTATTTAAGGAGAAGAATATTAAGTGCTTTATTTAAACACTGTTTTGATGTGATACGTCCCCCACATATATATATATATATATATATATATATATATATATATATATATATATATATATATATATATATATATATATATATATATATATATAGATATAGATATGTATGTGTATGTGTGATGTTCTAGAGTTTCATCAATCTCTAGTAATTGGATAATGGTGAAAAAATAAAGCAGCAGAAGTTTGGAGAGGACAATTCCTATGAATTTTTTATAAATTTACTGAATTTTATATTTTGGAATGTAATTTTTATTGGGTTCAATTAGTATACACTGATAGTACAAAACAGCTTTACCATAACCATAAATAAAGGGTTACGGATAGTGCAAAAGAGTTTTACCATAATCATAAATAAAGTGTTGTGATTGAATGTTTATGTAAAACTTTTTTATATTGACAATTCACGTTCCTCTTTCTCATTTGTGTTGTATTAACATGATGATAAATGTAAATAATGACCTTTAATTAACTTTATTTTGCAGGAAGAGGATAGCTCTAGTACACGGTCCTGATGTGTTTTAATAAAATTACAATTAGAGAAGAAAACATGTGTATTGAAAATTTTACACTACGATTTAAATACAACTTTTTTTCATTTATGAGTTATTAATTGTACCAATTAATATAATCAGATAAATAGAGTCTTAAACTTTAGAATTTCAACGCACTGTAAAACTCTTTATAGTTGCGTAGTAGTTAAACTCTTTCAGTTAAACTATATTTAAAACTTGTTAAATATCTTTTCAAACAGGAATGTGTAAGGACTAAATGTATAATACGTATATTTATTTTACATTAAGAGAAAAATGGTTAGAACACTGTGATTATGGCGATTGTAATTATTTTTAATTAAGGATGTAAACAGAAACTTGTATTTTGGACGTGGAATTTAAAATAAAACTCGATGATAATCATTGCGAGAATTAGAGCTATCAGATTGTGGAATCCTGCAGTATGATTATCATCCCATTACTATGAAAAGGCTCACATTAGAGGTCAATATGTTTTCGAGTTGTCAAATCCTGTGTTTCTTATGCAGACAAAACATATAGACATTGATTGTTACTTGTTTCGTGAGAAACTACAAGTTGGGGTTCATCCGATTAATAATTCCTGTGTCATCTCAAACCAACTAACTGGTATCTTCACAAAAAGCCCTATCCTAAGGTTGTTCAACTTAAACTTATCTAAGTTGGAATTAATCAACATCTCCTTACCTCAACCTTATGAAATGCTAACACAGAAAGAGTCAAATCCAACCCAAAACAACATTATGCAGTTATAGAAATGGTGTCACTAACTTTTTACTAACTTTACAATTCAATTTCAAATGTAAAATATCAACAAAAAATATACCAGTGAAATCTTATCTTCTATATTACTCGCATATCCTTCCTGATTTCACTTATCTTCCATGTGTTCAATGTCCGACAAAATTGAACTATAGATCCATGCCCAAGGATCTCATAACTATATTTAAATCAGCAAGATCAGCCATGCGGATAGGTTAGAGTGACATAGGTCCTCCTCGCTAGAAGATGAAGAGAGAACGAGGGATGGGATTCAAAGCACAACACAACCACTGTCAAGGAGTGACCTAATAAAAATAGAAAACAATAGGATGACAAAAATATCCATATTTGTGGGTACCTTCATGAATCCGTCTCTATTTTGACAAGTATTATCCACTTTAAGTAGGTAATGGTAAGCAACTCAAATCATCAAGTGTGGAGGTTTTATTCCTCACATCAAAGGCGTAATGAATACAGGACTACAAGCAACCATGTGACCATTGGGTACCCTGTGAGTGTCTAACGACCAACTGTCAAAACAAAAAGAGAAATCATAAAATCAACTCATTCCTTCTTAATTTGATTAAACTTAACATTCTAATATCTTAATCTGAGCTAAGAAAAGAAGATTTCATAAGAAAATCTAATTTCCTTTTTCAATCTCAAGGGTAAATAATTTAGAATTACAGGTGGTCTAGTGGATGGATCAAGGCATTGATCATATCATAGGTCAAGGTTTTAGAGTCTTAAAAGCTAGTGCCTTCCATTCCAAAGGGTCGGTCATAATATAGGCTAGGCAAAGTACTTAATCTGAAGCAGGTTTTCTTCGTCTAGATTAGTGTTATTTTATTTTTCATTCAGTTCATAATATGTCATTCTTATCAAAGGTTCTCCTGCGGGCTATTTCACCTATTTGCGAAGAGTTCGATAAGGAAACCATTTCCCTCCGTTGTTATTACTTTGTGTTGTAGGGGAAGTGTTGGGCCGATATATTCACCTTTAAGCTCTACGGGTTCTTTGCAGGCTTTTGTATCTGTTTGGGGTTTATCTTTTCTATCCTATTTATTGTATAATAAACTAGGTATGGGTATGGTATGTGACTACCTAAACCCGTACCGGTCCTATTATGATTTTAATAATTATATAATAAGTTTAAAGTTCTATATTAATTAAAAGTTTTAGTTCTTAAATTTTAATTTATAATTTCTTGTTATTTATTTTTCTTTATGTGCTTTTTAAATTAAACTATAATTAATAACTTAACATATATAATTTATTTTATGATAAATAAATAAATTTAAATTATAAAAAATAATACAACAGGTACTCATGGATATGGTTATCAAAATCGCGAGTTAACTCGTAAAATCGTACGAGTTTACGAGTTTACAAGTCCCAAATCGCAGTAAAATCGGAAAAGTAGTAAACTCGGAGTAAACTCGGTAAAATCAGAGTAAACTCGTAAAATCGGAGTAAACTCGATAAAATAAGAGTAAACTCGTGAACAAACTTCTTAGGTAATATTTGTCTATGTTGCCTCTAATTTTGAGTGTTTTGAATATAATTTGTTCTTATGTCTAAAAAAGTTTTGACATTTTAAGTGTTTTAACTTTAATTTCTACTTATTTGGAGTAATTTAAATTTATTATGTGGATTTGAAATTATGTATTGAAAACTTTCAATTTTTATGTGATTTATACTCATATTTTTTTATAAAGTAAACTCTTACGATTTTACGAGTCGAGTTTACTGCACTCTCACGAGTTTACGTAAACTCTCGATTTTGATAACCTTGCTCATGGATATACTTGAAACTGAAGATACCCAATGAGAATGAGAATGAGGATGAGAATTAAAATTCCACACCACTCTTTTTATACTAGAACCAAAACCCGCCCTGCAGTTTTTGGGGCGGTGAGTCAAACCCACACCCGTCCCATCTCGTTGCAATCCCTAAAAAATAGTAAGGAGATTTACAACAACTCACCCACTCTTTTTAACCAATGAGTTACACCATAACATATGTTTTAATGTTTTTTATGCTTTGACTATAATTTCATTTTCTTATAATAAACACGTAATATTAATCTTAAGAATATTCTTTGGCTTAAATAAGTTTCTGTCCTTAAAGTATCACAAAAGAATCATAAATATCAAATTATCTTAAATATAGGCTTTTTTTTATTAAGAAAATAAAAGTAATTGATTATGCTACAAATTATTAAATCAAGATAAGTACCCATTGATTATCTTATTATTACGATAATAATAATAATTTATTTTAATAATATCCTTAGATATTGATATGTAGTTTTAATTATGATATAATTATCGTCATTATATAATTTAAACATATATGATCATTATTTTTAACAAATTTTAATGTTAATTTGTACATTGATATATACAATCTATCATAATCAATGGTATATCCTTAATCATTATATTATGATATCATAATCTTTATTCACGATATCTTCCTCATAATCATAAATACAGTATGATTATATTATTTACAAATTTAATATTAATCATGATTATGATATTATCAAGAGGATAATTATCTTTATTTATCCTTTATATCGCAGTAAAAAATTTATTATAATCTATTATTGGTAATAAATCTTCTATAAATACAACTTTTAGAAGATGATGACAGCACTTTGTCTTCGATGATTATTGCTTTAAAGGACAAAAGTGACCATTCCTCATAATTTATAACTATTATAGTTATGTTCTTAATTAAATATACCGTTGCTGCACTTGAATCTCTAAAAAAATCTGTTTGACAAATTAGTCCCTATTTTACTATCCAAATCGATTTCTAAAATGATATCTCAATCACTTTTAAGTGTGTTTAAAATATACAATGGTTTGTACAACGCTTTAGAAACCAATTTGCATAATAATATAAATATATAATCATCAAAGACTAATTTTAAACTAGGTTAACATGATTATTTTTTTAAAATTTTTAATTATATAAATATAAATATATAATCATCAAAGTATATATTTTAATTTTTTTATATTAAAACATCAATGGACAAAAAATGAAAAAGAAATATTTAATTATGTCTTCTTATTCTTATTTCATATTAATTATGAGTTTTAAATTACTCACAACATTATTATGATTAATAACTATAAAATATACTTTAATGATTAAAAATATAAATATAAATTGATATTTAAAAATAAAATAAGATACTTAATATAAGTTAAATATCTTACTTTTTTTTTAAAAAAATATTAATTGATATGAAGTATATTCATATAGTTGTAATTTTGTTAAGTATCTTAAACTTTACTAAGTATGCAATAAATGAAAGTTAAGTATCTTATATTTTTTTAAAATATCTTAAACTTTACAGTATATATATTTATAATTTTTTTAGTACTGTAGCTAACGAAGATGACAAAAAAAAAAAAACAGCTTTAGTTAATAATGCATAAACACAAATGTCTTATAGGTCTATATGTGTCAAGGGGTCTAGGTAGCTAAGTTGATTCACGCATTGTAAATTTTCGACACTTCAATTTCTATAACTCCTTTACCTATTATCACAAAGCATTTAGATGTAAAAATAAATCTTACTGAATAAATATTTATTACAAATTTTTATATATTTAGTTAAGTTTTTTAAGTGAAAAGTAAAAAAATCGAAAATAACTTATTTTAAAAAATTGTTTTGAAAAAAAAAGTGATACATTCAAAAAAAATCTTTTTATAATTATACTCAAATATAAAATTATAAAAACTTTTTACTATAATAAAAATCTATTATAAATAAATTCTATATAAAAATCAAATCAATGATGGACACAATTACCAACTTCATCGTGAAATTAACATATTATGTCAATGCTAAGATGTCTTATAGAGGGTGGTTTAAAAAATGGTCACTGTTTTTTAAATCCATTGAATTGTATATAAATAATGAATGTATTAAATAAATATAAAATTATTTGATTTTTTTAAAATATACTAAAAAATAATTATTTTAAATAATCTTTCTTTAACTCCTATAGGATTAATAAGAAAATGAGTTAAGGTGAACCGATTTTTCACCAACATATTTTGTTTTATGTTTTTTAAGTATGAATTTTGGTTATTGGGTAAATAATTTTTATCTCTCTTTTTTATGTTTTTGCTCTCAATTTTTTCTTTCTTTTCTCCTGCCTCTCTCAATTTCAGGTCACAATTCTTTTTTCAAGATTTTTATGTTATATTTTTAAATTTTGAAATTTATAATTTTATCTAGATATAAAATTCTAAAATACATAATTTATTTTTTTTTAAAATTCAAAATTTTATTTTTTTATTTTTTATGTTTCAGATATAAATTTTTTAAATATAAAAATAATTAAGTATATATTTTTATTAGAATATTTATAAATACTGATAAAAGAAAAAAAAATATTATTTGAAATTTAAAAAAAAAATTATTCATATTACATCAACACAATTAGTGATCGAAAGTTATATTGGGTAAAAACAATTCATGCAGTTAATAGCAATTAGTCTAATGTTCCTAGACAGAAAAGACATTTTTTTAGAATGATTGATCTCATCTAATTTCTACGCATTGAACAATAAATTTTATTACTTTGTGTTTTTTTAAATAGACCATTATACACATTGAATATGTATTCTAACGTGTATATTGGATGTATGTAGCATGAACAATTGTGGCACACTTATATGCACAGCAACAACATGCAAACTTTTGAAATTTTTCATTGTCACGTATGAGCATGCAAGCATCACAATCGACTTATGCTTACAAGTCATCCATGAATCTTTCTTATTTTTCATCTTTTTGCATTTAAGTTAGTAGAAATTCGTCAATGAATGTTATTATAGACAAAGTTCAAAGTGTTCATCGCGAGAACAAGATAAATCCACCGGAAAGAAAACAAACATCAAAATATCCCAAGAAGCAAACAACATCCAATGATGGTAGACAAGAGCATATTATCATTAGGTTACCCATGATTGTTCTTTCAAATATTTGTAAAAATTATGATTTGTTAATGATATTTTTTTTAATTTTTCATGTTGTTAAAATGTACTTTTTCAATATCTAATAATAATTATTTACATAAATTTAAATAATATTTAAATTTAAAATAAAAAAAACAATACATATTTTAGAATATTCACATATTTGTTAGAAAATGATTACCACCCAATACAAAAGAAACATGTTCAAACTTACAACTTTTACTCTATAATTTTTTAACCATTATATAATACAAAGTAGAGATAGTGACAAAAACATTCATCACTCTATATATATAGAGATGAAACAATGCACCCCACTAACTTGATAGCAATATTGTAAGCATCTCAACGGATTTTCTAAATTAATACATTTATTTGGTAATGATAATGATTCTCTTATCTGTATAATTAGCATACAAATTTCTTATTTTTCAATTTATTCTTCATAACCACTTAATAATAAATTAACTTCCTTACCAAATCAAAGTTTTTCTTTCATAATTTTGCAAACTACTCTTATATTTTGATTTTTTTCCATTTTTCTTCTGTTCTTCCTTTTTATTTTTTTACTTTATCTACTACTTATTTTCTAAATGAGATATCAAAATAAAAATATAAACACACTCATAGCAACACCTTATTTTCTCTAGTAACTATTAAGATCAATTTACAAATTTAAGATTGTTTATCTTAAAGTACACTTTTTATTTAAAAAAATTAATTTATGAGAGCCTCTATAAAGGTTCAAACTGCCCCCACTAAGACCAAAAATTAAAAATTAAATATAGTGTGTCATACATATCCAATAAGTGAATATAAATCAATATTACAAACAATTATTTGTGCCTATAATTCATAAGAAATTGGGCATGCTTATTGTCAATCCAAAATCATTCTTATTTATCATTTATTGATAAGAACAACAACACAACCTAACTTGCAATTCTGTTAAATTGACAATAAGAGGAAATTCCAACATAAATAACAACAATTTCAAGAACACATTGTAATATGAGAGGTTCTTGAGACTACACTCAACCAAAGTCCAGATTTTAAAAAAAAAAAACAATTACAACATCTACTTCTTAAAAAAGGTTGATATGTATGTTTGAATGAGTATTGACAAAATTGATTTTAAATGAAATTGATTATGATTAGATTGATTTTGAGATAATCAAATTTATATTTGAATGCTTTTATTATAAAAATAAATTCAGTGTAAAATCTATTATAAAATTCTTCATCTAATGCAAAAGCTCTTTTCTACAAAGTTGTGAATATTATATTATAATATAGGTGTGAGCTATGTTATAAATGTTTTTATTCACTCAATACATTTTTCACATAAAAGTTGAAATTGGAATAGAAAGGTGGGATGTGCAGAAAAGATTTTTCTTTTAAAACCAGTGAATTGAACTAATTTTAAAATCAGCTTGGTTTAAACAGAAATGGTTTAAAAATAATTTGGTTTGAATCAGACTGATTTTAAAAATAGTTCAGTTAATGTTTATTGAACTAGTTTGATTTAAATCCAATTTTGTTCGGTTTAATTTAGAATCAACTGTTATACAATTGTTTTAAAGAAACAAAATTCCAAGTGTTTTAAAAAAACAACTGTTTACATTTTGATATGAAAAAAATAATGTAGAAAGATATATTTTTTAAAACATTTTAAAAAAAATTTAAAGAAAAAAGTTTTTTACAACGTTTGAAAAAGCAATGTAAAACATGTAACTTTTTACAACACCAGCTTTTACAACACTTTTAAAAATGTTTTAAAAGAATTTACATAAGGGTTGTCAAAAATCTATACATACCATCTAGAGTTGTTTTGTATCTAAAATAGAAATAAATTTATATACCAATAATTTTAAAACTTTTCACGTATCACTTGTTAGTTGTTTTTTTCTTATGGTTCTATTTTTCTTCTTTTTTTTCATTGAAAATCACTCATAATAATTTTTCTCTCTATGTGATAAAATGTTCATTTATTATTCCTCAAAAAAAATATGGTTATAATTGATAAAAAATAATTAATATAGTTTTAAACTTTAAAAAATAAAAACATAAATTTTTCAAAAAATAGAAACTTAAAAAAGGGACTACCCAATTAATTACTTTCCTTCTATCTCACTAACCAAATCTTAATGTGTCACACGTACAATCTATCTTGGGAGTGATAAGAAAAAATACCACAATTCCCTTTTCCCTATTTGACCATAAAAAATCTATTTCTCACAATTTGTTATCTAAGAATAACATATATGCAAATTATTTTAATTTTTTTCTCTTGTTCTTTAAACATTGACCTAAGTTGTACAAGATGAAATTTGGTAACATTTATTTATTTTTAAAAAATAAAATAATAATAATAATAATAATAATAAATAATATTAATAATAATGAAAAATTTTCTCTAGGAGAAGAACATAGCACACAAAACATTCTGCTATGTTTTCTAAAATGCTTTTAGTTAGAACAAAGCAAAGAGGGTAGAGCCATCAAAATGGGTTCAAATATGTGGGTCAAACCGACCCACCATAAATACGGGTCGGATGGGCAAAAAAAATAAGACAAACGAGTTGCAATACCCGTATTCAACCATTAAATATTTATTATTTTAATATTTTATTATTTTACTAAATATTTATTATTCAACCCATTAAAAATTTATGATTTAAACTAATATATTACATAATGAAATAGAAAATATTTTTCTTAATTTTAAATAAAGAGTTAATTAAATAATAATTTTTAAAATTTTAAATAATCTCAATTTTTCAATTTTTATTTTTATTTTTTGGTACATTGGTGGGTTGGCCCGCATAACCCACCAACCTGTGGTAGGCCGGATCGGGCTAACAGATTGAGTAAGAAAGTTTAAATGAGCCGAGTTGGGTTGACTCATTTTTCTGATGGGTCAAGGTGGGCTGAGCCATATGAGCCAAACCAAACTGTTTTGATAGCTATAAAAGAAGGTTTGAATTTCAAGAAAAGAAGAAAAGAAAGGGAGAAAAAATGTACAGTGTGACGCTCAGTCCAAATCACAATTAGGAATTTGAGAAGAGAAGGACGGGTGGCGATAATGAAGAAGAACACCCTTGTTCAAATGAACGGATGAGAGTGCTTATATGTTGTTTTAACTTGCCCGCTGTCTTTCTTCTTGTGCTTGTTCCTTCAAATGTCCTCCTTATTCTCTTTCTAGATGCTAGCCCATAAGTTTTGGGTATTTTTATCTGTTTTGATAAATTCATTTTTTTTTTAATAATGAGAAAATATGCTTGAGTTAAGTTAAAAATGTTGTACAAATCTAATTGGTTAAAAAAAACTGTAAAAATTTGGATATAATTACAAAATTCTAAATATTTTGATATTTACGGTGTTGTAAAAACTTATTCGATCACTAACCTGGTCAAGGCATATGATCAATAGATTAGTGGCTGAATAACTCATTCTAACCCCATTTATATATAAAAAAAATAAAAAAACATAATATCACAATTTTCACTTTCTAATTCTCAAATTGCATAAAAAATAAAGAGAAAATAAAAAATTAATAAATGACATCATTTAAAATATTTTTTAAAGTAAAAAACTAAACTTGACTTGACTAGGATCAACTCGGTGTGAGTTACCATTTTTTACTTGAACTAGTCAGTTCAAACCGTGTCAACTACATTTTTGGTCTTTTAGAAAAACTGGTCCGATTATATGATAGGTCCCGTCCAAACTGATTTTTATAACTATGAATATTCATTTGATTTGTTCAACGTAGAAGTAATATATATATATATATATATATATATATATATATATATATATATATATATATGGGAGGAAATCCACTTACTCCAAAAGTAAGTATAAAAAACTTGCTGCTCATCCTATCTGTTCATTTTCTTGAAATCAAATGGTTGTAATGATTAATTAATCTTAACCATTAGATTTCAAGAAAAAGAAGGATGATGATAAAAAGTAAGTCTTTTATACTTACTCTTGGCGTGAGTAGATCTCCTCCATATATATATAGACACACACAAATACATATATAAATACATACATATATATATATATATACACTCTCGTGACTCCAAAGATAATGAAAATCATGATTTCTTTTAAAGATCCAAACTAACTAAGACATCTTTTTTTCTTTTTATTTTGATGGAGAACTATTCTATTATTGTTAAAGTAAATTGATAGGTAGTAGAGCATTGAGAGCGGGCCAACAAGAGAGAAGAGTGACTAATACTAGTTTTAATTCTATGGTGTTTTATAGTGATACGTGCAATTTGAATATTGATAGTGTTAAATAAGTTTGGAATCATCCTCACTTTAAATGCTTAACTCATAGAAATAGAATTCCTTTTGCATAAGTTTTAACAGGAACTATAGTTAGTGTTTTCCTACTTTAATATTGGCCATGTAAATGGTTGTTTGCAATACAGTGACAAAATTCTTGATCCATTTTACATAATTCATGGAATGAATGCAATGGATGATAATTACTATTCTAAAGAATGTTGGGAGAATCTGGTGATGAGTCATCACTTGTAGTAGTCTGTGTTGATAAATTTAGAGATTCTGGTTTGAGAGAAATCCAAATCATAGAGATATATGTAAAATAATAATAATAATAATAACAATAATAATAATAATAAATGATGAAGATGATAGATAATAATATATAACTATAATGATTAGTTATTAAGCGAAATTTAGTTCCTAATTTTCACTTTTCATGTTTCTTCAAATTAAGTGGAGATGAACTCTCATCTACTAGTGCAGAATTAAGTATTATTGTTGCAAGATAATTAATTGAGAAATAAAAAACTAAAAGAAATAAAATGCTAAGCAATGAAAAAACATTGAGCAAATAAAAGTAACAAAATGATCAGAAAACAAAAAAAACTTTCAGCAAATGAAATCATAAGAATGAAAAAATACCTATGTTAATAGACCTTTAAATTAACTTTAATGGAAGAATTTTCAATAAAAAAATATAAAATACTAATTAAGTAAGACTTCAATATTTTTGTGAAGTTTTTAATGACATATGCAATTGTTAGTAGCAAAATCTGAAATTGAGAAAATGTTAAACAAAGTAATGAGCAAATGACAAATTTAGAACTGAAACAAATACACATACTGCATCTTTTTAATAAGCATAATGAGATTAGCTCATTTTTACATCAATTATGTTATAAATTTTGTAGGAAAACTTACAGTCGCAACATTGTAATTTTTTAAAAGATCGTAAAACATTTCTTAGAAATAATTGTTTTAAAGTTTTTAATTTTAAAACAATTATCTTGAAAAATGTTTTACTAGAGTAAATTTATTTTCTCCCTGCCCTTGCGACTCCTTGATTCACTTTTTGCTCCAAATCCCTAATCAACTTTTTTCTTTCAAGGCTCCAAATTCTTCATCTTCTCAGCTAGCGTTCAACGTGGATGAAGATGTGTGTCCTCTCCAATGTGTTTCTACTCCCATTTGTGCCTCACCACAAACATGTTTTGCTGAAACTGGAAACACCACACCGTTGAAAACTTCTCTTTCTCTCTAACTCTCTGGCACTTCCTAGGGTTTCCTTCAATCGCATCTCAATTTCGCAACTTCATCTCTAACTCTCTCTAGGTTTGTCAAGGTGGTCAACCATGACATTCCCTTGGAGTTCATGACCCATTTGGAGAATCAAGCTCTCAATTTTTTTGCATGCAACCCTAGTGTCTAAAGACAAGGCTACTCATCCTGACCCTTATGGCTATGAAAGCAAAAGAAATGGCAACAATTATATCATATATCCCAAAACACTTCTACTTTTTTAGTGAACCCATAAATTTTTAGGTATTTATATATATCTTTTCAAAACAAAAAGTCCACTGGTTTCTATTTATTTGCTTTTTGTTCTCAATGTTCATTTTAAATTTTAAAGAAATCATGTAGACATGTTTTCTTTTCTTACTGGTTGTTTATTATAGGTGTGCTATTTATATATATCTTTTCAAAACAAAAAGTCCACTGGTTTCTATTTATTTGCTTTTTGTTCTCAATGTTCATTTTAAAATTTAAAGAAATCATGTAGACATGTTTTCTTTTCTTACTGGTTGTTTATTATAGGTGTGTTATGGAGTACATAAGGGCAATGAAGAAGATGTGTTGTGAAGCGTTGGAACTAATGGCTGAGGGGTTGAAGATAGGAGCAAGAACGAGCTTAGCAAATATAAAGGGATGAAAGAAGTTATACATGCTTGGGTGAATCAGTATCGGACATTTCTTACTCCAATAACTTGATTGTTATTATTATTATGGCTTTTGCAGTCTTTCTTGGTCACTAATGGGGTTTTCTTAAGCAACCAATTTATATGTCTATATTTTTTCCTGATATGCTTGAAGAAGGGACATCCTGATTGGTAAAGTTGTTTTGTGGATGAATTTTATAATGATTTTGAAGGAAAATATGCATATGGTTCCCAATTTAAAATAAGCTATCATTATGAGCTGAAAGAGAAGGCATCATGAAATTAATTCAAGGATTAAAGTTGGAAGGAAACATTCGTGGTTGTGGAGTCCTATTTCATAGTTTCAGCTCGGTTAGGTATATATATTCAAGTTCATAGTTATGGTTTATGATTCCTTTAATAGTTTATAACTTTGAACTATTTTTCCTTTCCAGATCTGAAAGCTCGAGATCAAGAGGTTTTAGTACATACATTATATATAATAAATTAATAATAATAATAATAATAATAATATAATATATTATATATTATTATTAGTATTATTATTATTATTTTGGTTTGATTTAAAGTGATGGGTGGATTCTTAAAAAAAAGTATTGAGTCTGTGAGTTTCTAGTGGTTTTATCATTTTTTATGTTTTTAATTCATGAAGCAATATAAATAATTCTAATTAAAGTAATTGAAATAAACATGCATATATTCTAAGTTAAAAATTAAGGTAATTATTTATATGGGTTGGTCTTTGGACATTCAATAGTGTGAATTTGGTTGTTTTATATATACTTTTCTATATAATGGTATTATTTTCTCAATGGCACATGGTTAATAAAATATTTTATCAGTAAATGAAAATTCTGGGTTTGAATCACTTTGTGTCAATTTTCCTCCATGTTGTCTAGGTCTCTTAATGGTAATTCTATTTGATTTTGTAAATTTCATATTTTTTTAATTATATGTACTTATGATTGAAGTGGAATTTGAATTGATTTTAATGTTAAATGCTTAAAGTTAAGTCATTTTATTTTTAATGTTAAAAGCTTAATAATTAAGAAATTTTGGGCTTGTAACCTTATATCGTGGTGGTGGTGGTGTGTTTGCTGCTTTATATTTTTCTTTTCTAAAAGCACTCATTTGATTCTGAAGTTTATTATGTTTTCCTTTCTGTGGGTATTGGTCTTTTCTAGGAAGCAACAATGTTAAGTCTAGTTAGAAACAGACTGATGGGAGATTTCAAGAGGCTACAGCAAGAGCCCTTGCAGGAATCAGTGGTGCCCTCAAGATAACAACATAATGTTAAGTTAAATGATGGTATGTTAAGTTAAATTTTTGTCACTTTATTACAGTGAGTTCTGTAGTGTTGTTAAAATTTTCATCTACACACAGTAAAGGAGGTGAAGAAGTTTTTCTTAAAAATAGGAATTCCAATTAATGATTATTCCTAAATGGCTATATGTAAAAGGCAATTAAGATTTGAAATAATAATGTGTACTTTTGAAACTTTTTAGATAACAAGAGTGATGATAAGAATCACATCCAATTTTTATTTTTTATGTAGGTTTTTGTGACTTTGAAGAAATATCTACAAAGGTCCTAAAGGAAGTTGTACAAAATGGACAAGATTTTTTTTTTAAATTAGAAATAGTTAGTCTTTAGGATGAATTAAAATGTTTTAGGACTTAGTTAAAGATAGGGTGTTTATAGTTATTTGCTTTTGGCACATTAGTTTTAGGACATTTGAATGAAACAAGTTCAAATTTCATGTATGTTTGAACAAAATTTTCAATTTTATATATGAAATATTTTAGATTTATTTTTATCAATATATTTATGCCTTATGTTTGTTTGTTGATTGTATTGAAATAATTTATAAATATATTAATCAAATTTGTTGAAAGTTGTATAATCTGAATAAGCATATTTATAATTAATAAGTTTTGAGATATATATAAATATAAATATAATATTTATATATATATATATAGAAAAAACTACTTTAAAACAATTACATTTACAACGCTTATTAAAAAAATGACGTAAACTTTAAAACAATTTTTTTTTTGTGAAAGTGTTTTAAAGAAACAACTATTTACATTTTCTTATGAAAAAAAGATGTTAGAAGATATACTTTTTAAAACATTTAAAAAATGTTTTAAAGAAAAAGCTTTTCACAACGTTTAAAAAAGTGTTGTAAAACATCTAACTTTTTACAACACTTTTAAAAATGTTATAAAACGCTTTAAATAAGTGTTGTAAAAAACTTATTTTATAGTAGTGTTTGTTCCTTTTGTATGATTGGAAATCATGTGTATTTTGTGTTAATTTTGTAATTGATTCTCTAAGCGAGTAGTGTATGGATGGCCCATACAATATAGTGAAATTGGAAAATTAATGCTACAATAAGGAAGTTTAGATGTATGGAAATTATGCTTAAAAAGTATGAGTTTGTAATTTTTGAAAACAATTTTAGGTATGCAAGACCTTGCTTACGCATTACTTATGTTATAAGGATTGGTTTAATTAATATATTATCAGTGGAAATAAAATAAATGTTACAGAAAATTAAATGTTTAATTATCTTAGATTAATATAGCAGTGGTAGAATAACTGGGTTTATTTATAATATCAATATTTGTTAATTAATTTGATAGAATAGTTGAGAGATGGAGAGTGAAATATAATAATTATTTCTTGGTTTTGAAGAGTTTTGATTGACTTTTGAGGAGTTTTTAGAAATTTGTTTAGAAGGGGATGCGAATAACAAGTCGAAACTCACTAAACTCAATTCACTCCCTTTTCTTCATTTTTTCTTTTCTTTCCTCTTTCTTCGTTTCTTTTTTCTTCTTCGATTTTCTTTCTTCTTGGTCACTTCAATTCTCTCCCTCACTGTTTTTTCTGTGCTTTGCATGGTTAGCCTCTAGTTGAAAGATTTTGACGTGGTCTATTTCATAGCTCATATTGCTGAGTGATCTCTATTATAGGTAAGTCTTATCTTGAATCAATGAACCTTTCTGATATTTTCGATCTTGTCGTTCCTGTTAAAAAGGAAATTTCTTTGAAAATATTGATTTATAAGGTTCTTGTTTAATTTGGAATTTTTGTTAGGTTGCTGTGAAATTTCTTTGGGTGGATTTCTCTATTTTCTTTTGAGTTAGCTTTGAAAAGGATAAATAGGTGAGAGAAACTTTTTCTTCGTTTTAAATTTGAAAAATTATGATTTTACAGGTATTAAGATTGACAGTTGTGATTGATTTAACTTTTGAATTGATTTTGGATGTTATGTGAAATTTGTTACTCTGGTGATTGATGAATAGTATTGGTTGAATTGATTTTCTATGACAAGAATTGAATTTATTGGGTTGACAATGTATTATTTGGAAATGTGGTGTAATGCATATAATTGGAATGCATAATGAGGATATATTTATGTTGCTGGTCACGGGCAATTACAGTTGGGTAACTTAGCCTTGGATGATATGTTTAGGGGGATACATTGATGTTAGGGACACAACTAAGGTCAATGTAATCCATAGTATCAGATATGCAATGGGATATTTCTGTTGATAGTAGGCATGCAAGGTTGTGACCCTTCTAAACAAAGAACACAAGTATTCAATTGAATAAAGGAGGAAAAAGTTCGGAAAGAAGGTGATCGACAACAAACAGTGGAAGAGAATGAGAGACAAGAGAGTGTTTGACAAGGTTTATGTGAGACTTGCAAGTGAAGAGGAAGATGAGGCAGAAGCTCAAGAGTCCAAATAACTAAGCATTTTAGAAAAGACAAAACATTAATAATTTTTAACTTTAATATAAAACATTTAAAACATATATATATAATAATAATTGGATCGGTTTGGTTTGATTTGGATTTTAAATCTAATCCGTTAACTAAACTAAACTTAATTGATTTCCATAGGTTTAGTTCGATTCGGTTTGTCCGTCCACCTAGTGTTAATGCTATGGTTGAAGACATTATTATAGGACTGTAAACAGAAAGAGGAAAGGCCATGTAGTATTGGAGTTTGGTAGCAACCATGCAAGGACATGAGCCGTTAGATACAGTCCTTATCGTACAAAAATAATAAGCATAAAGAAGAGAATAAGTGGCAACACCTTTGAATTCATACCCACCTTTGTACTAACTAGATAAATTTAACTAAACTTTAGTATGAAAATTTTGACTATATGTATGAAACTAATTAAAATTAGTTTTTATAAAATAATTATTTTCATTTCAAACAAATAACGTTGAATGTTCAATAACTTCTATTCCATTTGAATTAATTATTCCTAAAATTTTTAAAAAATTATACCAAATATGAAAATAAGATATTCCCAATAAGTACACATTTCGAGACATCTTGCTAGATTCATTGAAACAACAACAACTAATAAACAAAATTTTTTTAAGGAACCCAAATTATTATTTACATTATTTATTTAAGGATGAAAAAAAATGAATTAAATCTTTAAGGTAGAGAAAAATTAAATGAACAAACTCAGAAACAGTATATTTTCTAAGTTTCTAAATTTTTGTAGGATAAGTTTTTAATTATATGTAAAAGCCTTAAATATTTACATATGATCCTATATATTAACGTTATTAACCAAAATTACAAATTTTAAAAAGATGATACTAAATAATTTATTTCATAGACAAAAAATTTCAATAATTTATTACATAGATAAATATTTTCTAGATTAGATAAATGATTTCAATATGATACTAAATATTTTTGGACAAATTTAACTCAAAACAAATAATATACTATTGTTTTGCATGTTTCTGTTTAACGCTTATTTGGTGTTGACTATTGTTACGCGGTTGTATAAAAGCATGAAAAATGTACGCTGAAAGCTAATGGAGGATCCATTGTTATGCATAATAAGTATTACAGGACTTGGTTTTTACTTCATGAAAAAACATTCGTATTCAAGGTTTCGTTCAAAATGTAAAGGAAATAGTTTAAACTTTTGTTTGGATAATTGGATAGTAAAAAGTTAGGATTTTTTTAGGATTTAGTAGTTTTTTTTTAAAAAAAAAAGTTAGATAACAAAAAGTTATGAATTTTTTAAGAGCTAGTAGCTTTTAAAAAGAAACTATTCCAAGTAGTTTTTTCAGAGGATCTTATATTTTCAGCTATTAGTTGTTTTTTTTTACAACTTTATCCTTCATTAATTAAGGTATTGTTATGATAAAATATTTCTCTTCTTCGTTTCTCTCTCCATTAATATAATTATAGTAATTCATAATTTAAACATATAATTATAGAAAATTATAATTTAAATATGTAATTTAAAATTTATATATTTAATTATAGTATTTTATAATTTAAATATATAATTATAGTATTTTATAATTTAAATATATAATTATAGTATTTTATAATTTAAATATGTAATTACATAAATTTATAATTTAAATATATGATTATAATAATTCATAATTTAAACATTTCATTGTTGACATAATAACTCATGATATCTTTATTTGTTATTTTACAACTTTCAGTTTGTTGATTAGTTAATTTTACTAAATACTTACAACTAGCTTTTCAACTTTAAGTTAGTTTTCAGCTTTTAATGGCCTTTTACCTTTCAACTCTCTTTTCAACTTTGAGTTAATTTTTCAACTAATTTTAACAAATACACCCTAAATTCAACAGCAAAAGACCAATAAGGTGTTCATTTGAATATTATTAGCTTTAATATCCTTAAACAACACTCATATTTAAGCATTGTAGATGAGAAAATATATTTTAAAAAGTCACTAAAAATAGCTAGCTAGATTCAAATTAATAATCAACAACATGTTGCCCTAAATAAATCCCACCAAAATATAAAATACTTTGAATGTAATAAAAAAATGATATCAAAAGAAACACATAATTTAAAATAATAATAATAATAATAGATAATAATAATTTAATATTATGCTTAAGTTGGGTTCAGATGTATTTCATGTTCAACTTATTGAACTCGTTTAACATTCATCATTACAGTAATAACCCATAATAAAAATAGTGAAGAATTTAAAGAAATAATAAATTCTGTATTTAAATATATAAATTCTTACATAATATTAAAATATAATCCTCAAATATAAACCTCTATAAAACGAAAATAATTAAAAATACATCATATTCTAAAATTGTTACAAACAAATACTACTTGATTAATAACAAACTAGGTCTTCAAGTCTCTTCGATTTCCAAAACTTCTCCATGGAGCTCTGAAAACAACATTTTTAATGAGATAATAGTCTCAGTGAATAAAACAAGTTTTTAAAAGAGGTTCTTAAATAGTGTTGTTCTCAGCCGGTGCGAAATCTTGGAAAACAACCATGGTACCCGCAACAATAAAAAGTATTTTTTTTAAAAGCAAAGTATAATTTATTTCAAATAATTCCTAATATGAATAATTAATAATATTTCTTTTGTCTTATTTCTACTTTAAAAGGAATATTATCTAAATCTTGTTATTCAAAGTGATATAAAATCTTTTATTTGTTTTATCTTGTTTCTAATTTAAATGAAATATTATCTTAATCTTGTTTATTCAAAATTCCTATCAGTTTAATCTTTAATTATTTTTTTTCTTAACAACTTAATCTATGTTCCCTTAACCAAATGCTTATTTGAATGTTTGTATTTTAAATTTTGGGATGTTACACTCGTCACCCAACCCATAATGAATTGAGTTGACTTAGATTTTACACAATCACAAAAAAAAACACAACCAAATCTATTTGGGTTAGAGTGGTTCAGATTAGATCTCTAGGTCGTTCAACTCAATGAACAACCCTACTAGATTAAACTTGTTCTTACTAAATCCCTCCTTTGTTTGAGCTTGTCATCTCCAAGCACCTGTTTTATAAATAGGAGTAGCTGCATGTGTCGAGACTCCAACATCCAAGTCAGAGAGTGTTTGAGGAATAAGCAAAGTTAGATAGTTACCTTGTTTATTTTTTCTAGTACTTTGTACATATAGGGGATGGTGTATGAGTTAAGCACACTGATCTCGGAGGAGGAGTTATATATTGAGTGAGTGTTTGCTTCTGCTAGATATGGGGGATCTCGTATATAAGATTTTTGGATATTTTGGAATCTTAGGAGTGTGGTTAGGATTATGTGTAACATCCTAAAAATCTATTGATATAAATGTTATCTATCATTGTCTAAATTTTCAATTCAATTGCATATATGCTCAAATATTAAAACCTATCATAGAATTATGTAAACTCACTTCCTAAGTACCTCGCCCAGCGAGTAATGTCGCCCTGTGAAGAACCTGAGCATCTCGTCTAGACACAAATGTTGGCCAGCAAGAACCTGGTTTATATCTTTTAGTGAAGGAATGTCGCTCAACAAAGTCAATCGCTCAACAAAAAACCCATAAAATATAAGGCAAAGAGAAATTTGAGTTGAGCGAGACATGTCGTTGGATGCAATGCCATAAAATTTCCTGACAGAGGCAACACTTTACAAGCGAGGGCTACAGCCTAACGATATTTTGCAGAAACACAGTACCTCAGCTACATAATTCTCTAGTATCCTAAATTTCCAAAAAACAGTGATTTAACCACTAGCTAAACTTAAATATATTATAAAACTAACCATTTACCTACCTATACGCACATTTAACTTTCATTAAACTTTTTCTATCACATAATTCTAAACATCGTCTCATCACAATCAAGGTCTATGATAAATATATACATATATAAAATTCAACCATCATTCTGTACTACACATACACCTAAGGTACCAAACAAAAGCTATTTTCTTCCTCAACTAACCATGCATTCATCAGTCTCAATTGCTCTACATTCTTGCCTTTCCACTAGTATCTCCTCACGTGCATAGCATGATCATCACAATCATGCATAAAACACATAATGTAAAGCTAAGTTTGCTAGATAAAAATCAATATATTACAAGTATATAACTAAATCCATTCCCCAAAACTATTAAATAATCAAACATACTTAGGGCTTGATTGGTTTTATTTTGTTTTTTTTTAAAAATAGTTTTCAAAAAACTATTTTCTAGAAGAAGAGAAAAAAAACTTGTTTTGTAAGTGTTATTTGAAAACCATTTTGAAAATATGAAAATGAAAAAACTTGTTCATATTTATGGAAATGTCATTAATAAAAAGCAAAAAAATAAGATTTTCTAATTGTAATTTGAGTTTTCAAACCAAAAATAAAAAAATGAAAAATAGAACTACTTACAGTTGTTCTTGTTTTTTAGTTTTTAAAAACTAAAAAACCAGAATTGTTTTTGAAAACTGTTTTAAGAAATCAATAACCAAACAAGTTTTTTAGTTTTTAAATACAGAAAATGATTTTAGAAAATTGATGCCAGACAAACACTTATATTCCTTATAAACATAAGGAATCACCATTACATTACTATATCACACAACACTTTCTGAAAAATCCATTGAGTTTAGATACCAAGTGGCCTAATGACTTATATGAATTGTTGTCTGGCATCCACCTAATACATCTGACAACAAACTAAAGTCTAGACATACTCATATGATATTTTCAATAATTTATAGCGTCTGCACTGACCCAATATTGACATCAATTGACTCTCAACTAATGTTTGACATCTATTTGACCCATTTTTAACACTTAGTTGCTATATGAATATATCCCTCTTGTGCACACACTAACACCCTTGATCATAATGTATATCACTTTAGTACTTGCACCTATACCCCAGATTACATTAACTTATATGTATCCCTAACTCAATGTACATCATGTTTTTCAACCAAGGCTAATTTACCCATTGTAACAGCTCATAATCATCAATCATCCAACCACCCAAATCACAACCCGAAACTCAATGTCGTATCCAAAACGACAATCAATTGCTAAGAAACATAATATTCATATCAATTACATTGAATACCCAATTTTAGTAAATACTCAAATCAAAGACAAAATAGAATTCAAAGCTCAATCACTCACATGCAATTTAATCCATACCATCAATTCAAAGTTTTTACTAAAATAAAAGAAAGATAAATATTTCCTTACTTATTTCTCCATTTAAAGCTGAATTTGAAGAGAGAAGGAAATCCCATGGAAATTACTCAAAACCTAGCAAAAATCCAAAATACCAAAGAGAACCTAAGAAATTGGAATTTCAAGGAGGATTTCCCTTCAATGGAAATGATTAAATTGAAAAGAGAAAGAAAAAGGCTCAAAGGAATAGGATCAGACTTACAATGATTACCAACTGAAATAGGAGAAACAATAGAATTTATCTTGAATCCGCATATGAATAGTCGAGTATGCAAAAGGAGAGAGGTTTTGGTGTAGAGAGAGGTAAGAAAGACATATGTGGGGGAAGAAGAGGAGGAAGAAAGACTAAGGGAGAAATGGAGAAAAGAAAATACGGAAAGGAAAAAGGAACTAGGGTTGTGTTTATAATTTCTAATTTGCTAACCTCTACCCCCTCACAATTAGATTTTCAAATAACTTTCTAAATAGTTCTATTCACAGGATTGTATGTGTGTGTGTGTGTATAGATAGATAAATAGATAGATAGATAGATATCACCTCTCACCAACCCAAATCACTCAATTTCCATAATCCATTTAATTCTAGTCACATACATCAAAATAGAACATAATATCAATATAAATAACGCCACCAATTATTCATTATTAATATAAATAACACAATTAATTATTCCTTAATTAATCTATTAATCATATCCGAACTTAAATTTAATTTCGTTTTCTATTTATTTTATACTCTTATAACATATAAGTAAAACAAGACCTTACATTATGTATGTTTTGACATGAGCTAGGTCACCTCATGCTCATAGGTCGAAGTGTTTGTTACACTGATTGGTGGATCTTGGACCGAATTGGTACACCACTGGTTTCTATGGCTTACCACAGTGTCTTGAATTGTAATCCTAAATATTATAATTAAATAAAAAAATACATTACTTACTCTTAAGTAAACCTAGTACTCATTCAGTTTTTAATTTCACAGAAAATCTTCTTAATTTTTTTTTTACTTTTGTTAAATCAATCTTCTTCATGTTCTACACTTTTCCTCTTAAACTAAAAATAACCCCTTGTAGGAAGCTAAAGTAATGTAAAAAAAAAAATATATAATAATAGTTTTACCAAAGACAAATTTTGAAAAAGTCTATGTAATTCTCTATTACACGTACAATGTTATAAATGATACACAATGTCACACACTTATACAACATTTGACAAAAAAAATCTCTTTTCACATTTTTTTTTCCTTTAAAGATTACTCAAGTTGAATAATATACATGACAACTAATTAAACTTTATAATTTATAATAATAATGAAAAGAAACAATTTTAATTTCTAATTTTTATCTTTGATTGCTTAAATATTGATATAAGTTGAACAATAGAACATGAAATTTGGCAACATTTATTTATTTTTAAAAATAATAATAATCATAAATAATATTAATAATAATTAATAATTTTTTCTCTTAGAAGAACACAAGAGTACTTTGAACAACAAGGCATTTTGAGTTGGTTTTAAATTACACGTTACCTCAAATTGTTCATGTTTACAAATTGTAACCTTAGAAAATAACTCTGACCAATACTTATTAAAAAATAACCTTCGTTAACATCAGTCAAAAAATAACCTTAGACAATAACTAAAAAAATACCAATATCAATAAAAAAAATAGCCCTTCGACCTTGGCTATGAAAACTATTAACATCGGTTGATAAATAATAATGACCTAAGTCAACAAAAAACAACCCTGGTTTACATTGATAAAAAAATAATTACCCTAGCTGATTTGACTTTAAAGAAGCCTCAACCAAAAATCAAACAATAACTAACCTTCGCTGAAAAACCTTCACAAACACGGACTGAAAAATAATCACAATCCACATCAATTAAAAATATTTGGTAACATTAGAAAAAGATGTTCTTAGCCAACGTTAAAAAAGAGCTTCAGTAACCTCAACAATAGAAAATAAGAATAAATAGTTACAAATTCTTACTTTTTTTTTCTAAGAAATTTAAAATTTTACAATTCTACACTACTAGAATTATTAGTATTATATGAAGATTTTTTTGTGATTTTTTACAAAAAAACTGCAGGAAACATGTTTTCTGCCGATTTACCTGCAAAATTTAATCAGAGGTAAAACCTTCATATATAATTATTAGCTGGGATTTAATTCGTAAAAGTTTTCTGTGGATTTTTCTACAAACAAATCCGTAGGAAACTGTTCCTGTAAAAAAAGCCTTATAAAAAGTGGCAAGTAATTAATTTACCAATAACAAAGAAGAGAGACATCTTGTCTCATTTTGGAATGACAAGGTCCAATGTCTTCATTGGCTTCTCTAACACCAAACTCTACAATGTTACCTCTCATTATAGACATTAAAATTGTTTCACCCTTTCTCAATGTGGGGCTTAGGATTTGTTTACCAACCTCATTCTTATTTTTTAAGTTGTTTCTTTGTTGATTTTCTTGCTTCAATTCCATTAATATTAAACTCGGGATGATGAAGGATAGAGAACACAATCTTTATTCAAAATCCAAACACCATTATTCACTCAATTTTAATTATCTTCTTTTAAAACTAATAATAATCATAAATAATATAAATAATAATTAATAATTTTTTCTCTGAGAAGAACACAAGACACAAATTATGTTCATGCAAGTTTATAGAGACCGATGTCTCTTCTGCCAGAGAGTAATTTCTAAGATGCTTTCAAGTTAGAACAAAATAAAGAGGGTTTGAATTTTAAGGAAGAAAAACATAAAAAAGAGAAAAAAATGCACGTGATAGCCCAATGTTTGGAGTTCAAGAAAATTAGAAATCGTGGTGCTTCACCCATCCTCCTCGTTGCTCTTCTCTGCATATGTTGACACATAAGTTTTTGTTATTTTCATATGTTCTTGATAAATTAGATTTTTTTAACCAAGATAAAATAGATGTGGGAATTAATTTAAAAATATTGTACAAATCTAATTTATAAAAGCAAAATAAAAGTAAAAATTTTTATGTAAGTACAAAATTCTAAATGTTTTGATATTCATTGATAGTGTAAAAATTAATTGGTATGCACTCATAGTGTAAAAGAATTTTATACTAACTTTCAATCATAACTATTTATTTATAAAAGCAAAATCAAATTATTGATGTAAGTGCAAAATATATATGTATATAAACAAATATAAATATAGTTTAATTAGTTCAATCATAACTATTTATTTATATGACTTTTAAAGTATTAATCAATATAAAATTTGTTACACTAACAATGCATACAATTAATCTCATACATATATATATATATATATATATATATATATATATATATATATATATTACTTCTATGACTTTCATTTATATAATGGAAATCATAATACTTTCTTTTTTTTTATGGAGAACTAAAATCGTAATAGCATTTTAATTATTTTATTATTGTTAAAGTAAATTGATAGTTAGCATAGGGATAGCAATGGGTAGGGAATTTTAGTGTTGATCCTTATATCCACGTTTAAGAAATGTATCCATATTCGGTCTCATACTTGCACAGGCAATGACTTTAATCTTCATCCTCGTACACACTGGGTACCTATGTATTTATATATGACCTGCCCTTTACTTATGTATAGAGATAATAGAGAAATATATTTTAAAAATAAATAATATAATATAAAAAACAAACAAACATAATATCAAACATAGAACAAATTATAAAATACTTCCTAAAGTTTTATATGATTATGCATAAACCTTTTTTTTACCATAATATTAAATAATATTGTAAATTTATTAAGATATTTTATAAATAACTCATTTTTGTTGTAACTTGTATTTTTATTTTATTAAATTTTTGTAAAATATGTTGTATATCTCTTTTTACTCTATAGTTATATTATTTATCATATATTATAATAAAAAATAATATTTTTAGTAATATTATCTACTCAAACTTATCATATTTAATATTATATAATGTAAACATATTAAATTACATACATATATATATATATATATATATATATATATATAAAAGGTGTGAGGCGGGATGGGTACCTGTACCCTTTTTTGCATGTAATTATACTCGCTCCTACATGAGAGTATTTTTTCGGGTACCGTATAGGGTCTGAGTCCATGGATAATAATAATAATAATAATAATAATAATAATAATAATAATAATAATTTATATTATTAATATTCCTCTTTTGATGTTCAATTTTCGAAATACATATTCTACCCATATACTTATTTGAAAATCAAAAAATAAAATATTTTGTCAAATGAGGGATTTGAACCGACAACCTGTGTCTCCTCACCTTGCAACTGGATCAACCTTATAAGAAAAAAATTACTTTAAAATCATTATATCCAACATCCATAATTATTCTATTATCAATAATATATATATATATATATATAAGTTTAATTGGTATACATTGACATTCAATTACGATCCTTCATTCATGGTAAGTTTGTTGACTTTATTAGTTAGTACTTTAAAAGTTACATAAATGAAAAATTATTTATATATATATATATATATATATATATACATATAATGTATACTATTAATAAAAATAGAATTCCTCTTTTTTATGTCCACTTTTTATAATACCTATTCTACCATTTAAAAAAAAACAAAAAGAAAAGACTATTTTGCTAAAAGAGAAAGTCGACCCACGACCTATCTCTCCCTTATATATACTCTCTCTCTTATATATATATAGACTTTTGTCACTAGGTCAGTCAACCTTATAACTTTAAGAAAAAAGCTGCTTTATAATATTTATACCCAACATACATAATTGTCATATTATATCTATAATCTATAATATTATATTATATTATATACTATATCTATACTATTAATAAAAAGAATTCCCCTTTTTGATGTTTATGTTTCAAAATAATTATTATACCCTTTTTAAAAAACACAAAGAAAAACTATTTTTTTAAAAGAGATATTTGAACTAAAGACCTATCTCTCCCCCATATATGAACATTGCCGCTAGATCAACCTTATAACATTCATAAAAAAATTACATTGATATCCAACAAAGGTAATTATCCTAAAATATAATATATATATATATATATATATATTTACATTAATCAATCTTCCTTAAACACTGTTAATATATGTATACTTTTTATCATAAATATTTTTAATAAAAATGCAAAAACATATAACAACATTTTGAATTCTATTCAAACCTCTCCTTTGTCAATTTTTTCAACTTCATTGCAACTCTAACATATTCGTTGATGATATGACATGTTTGTATCATATTATCATAAACAAATAAGTATAAAAATTAATAAAATATATTTCAAAACATACTAAACTAAAATTATTATACAACAAATGACATAATGAATTATTTATATTATATTATGTTATTACAAAATATATTAAATTAAACATTTAAAATTTTTATAGCATATCAAAATAGAAATGTGAACACACAAGCATGACAAACTAGGATGGGGTAAGTGCACACAGTTTTATATATAAATGATATTAGATTACTAAATTATTTATATAAAAATTATTATAACACATCATTAATACTAAATTATTTATATTGTCTGTGTTCATCTTTTAATTTTAATTTGATATATAAATTATTTGAATTCTAATTCATCTTTCTAATTATTTATTCTATAGTTTTTCAAAACTAAACAAGATATGAATGATGTATTTATATTAAGCAAAGTTAAAATTTTGTTAATACATAATACTAAATATTTAAAAATAAATATGAAAAAATTGTTAATTAAGTAAATTAGAGGAATTTAAGCCAAAATAAATAATATAATATTTTAATGACTACTCTAAACCTTCTTTTTAATAACTACTCTAAGCTAGTATAGTCACTACATGCAAAAACATTCTGACGCTTAAGTGAGATGAAAGATTACTATTTTCTTAAAGGTACAATAAGTCACAAGAAAAGTAATAATTAATAATCAAACTCGCATTTGTTACCCTCTATAATATTTACGTCTTTGTGCTTGGGGTTAGGTCATTAAGATTTTGATTTACCTAAAAAGGGTAGTTTGGACATTTCACTTTGGGTGATGGATCCTACCTGAGCCGAGATATCTGACTACTCTAGGATTACGTTAGGCTCTATAGGTACATCCAATCCAAGGGTATATCCGGTTTTGAGGTAGTTTAGTCTAGGATTAGGTCCAGTTCTAAGGTAGGTTCGATCTAGGGTTACGTCTGATTCGGAAGTTCTTCCAGTATAAATCTCCCTAAATAGTTTTTTATATTTCAATAATATAAATGAAAATAATTATTTAAAAAAAAATCATTTTCTAAATATAATCAATTACATTTTTTAACAAAATTAATCACAAGTTATGGAATATTTCATATTAATATCGTAATATTTTTCAAAAATTGCCCAATTATTATAAGGAACAACACTACCTCACACGATCCGCCTAAAATATAAAATACTTTGTTTGTAATTAACGAATAAAAACGTCAGCTTCTATAGCAAATGGCAATGCATCGATATGAATGTAAGAGAGGAAGAGAAGCACTATGAACGTGAAAAAGGCAACAGGGAAAACAGTGACGTTTTATGTACTTAATTAATAAATTCAAAAAAACATGAGTTTTGTTATTTTTAAGGGCATTTTATGTGGAAATATTTTAATAACTATTATAATTAAATAATTATATATAGAATTTTAAAATTTAAATATATATATATATATATAGTTATTAAATTGTTAAGGAAATAATTATATCATCCTCATATCTTTAAATATTATAAAGTTGGATTTGTTATGTTAAGTATTTTTGTAAATATTAATAAATATCAAATATATATAATTTATAATAAAATATAAGATAATTTATTTTTATAATTTATATAACTTATATTTATTTTATTTATTTTTTAAAATGTTGATAAATATGAAATATATAATTTATAATAAAATATGAGATATTTAGTTTTATAAATTTATATTCAATAAAATTTCTCTTATGATTATAACCTTAAAAAACTTGACAATTAAGAATCTTAATTTCAATAAAAAAAATACTCACAATATCTTAAAAACATAATTTACTTTGAATTATTTATAATAAATTATTAATTAATAAAATTTGTTTTATGAATAATTTTTATATTTAAATCAAATTTTTATATTGAAATAAATTTGTGTAATGCTCTGACATTTGATCTCAGCATATTTTAAAACTTTTAATTTTTTTATTATATAATACATAGCAATATATAATTATTAATATCTATTTATATATCTATCTCCATAGTACTCTTTTTTCAGGTATAAATCTAGATAGAATCTAACTAGTTTCTTAACAAAATCTAACTAGTTAACCACGGTAAATCTAAATAAGTTAGTAGGATTAGCTAGTACATCTGGATTCTATAAACTTTGTTGGGAAAGTAGTCTCACATTTAGAATCAGTACGACAAAAGATGTGTATAATTATATATTTTATATTATTATTTAATAAAATTATAATTGAGAACCTGAAAAAAATAAATATGTTTTAAAGTGATTAAATTAAGATAAAAAAATTTATAAAACGAAATTAATATTTTATAAATTTTATAATAATCTAAAGCATAATTTATTGTTAAATTATTTTTAATTTTATAGGAATCCAATACAAATTAATTAATATATTTTACATGATTTTATTAAATATTTTTTTATTTTTTACAATTATATATGAGTTCTTTTATTTATGAATTCTCATAAATTTCTATTGCTTCTTTCTAATATTTTCTTGGTGTATCTATCGATTCAATTCCTATGTTTAAACCTTACATTACTTAACCAAATTCATTTGCTTTATATTTAAGTAAATATCTATACATACCATCTAGAGTCATTTTGTATTTAAAATAGAAACAAATTTATATAAAAATAAGTAGTTTAATAAGTTTCTAAAGGGATAGTAAGAGTAAAAAAGTAATTAATTTGAAAACTTTTCACCTATCAATTGTTAGTTTTTTTTCTTATGGTGCTATTTTTCATTTTTTTTCATTGAAAATCACTCATAATAATTTTTCTCTCTATGTGATAAAATTTTCATTTATTCTTCTTAAAAAGTATGGGTATAATTAATAAAAAATAATTAATATAGTTTTAAACTTTAAAATATAAAAAATAAATAAAAACAAATTTTTCAAAAAATAGAAACTGAAAAAACAGACTATCGAGTTAATTACTTTCCTTCTATCTCACTAACCAATTAAATCTTAATGTGTCACATTCACAATCTTGCTTAGGAGTGATAAGAGACAATGCCACAAGTTCCCTATTTGACCATAAAAAATCTCTTTCTTACAATTTGTTCTTTAAGAATAACATATATGCAAATTATTTTATTTTTTAATTTTTATCTTTTGTTCTTTAAATATTGACCTAGGTTGTACAAGATGAAGTTTGGCAACATTTATTTATTTTTAAAAAATAAAATAATAATAATAAATAATATTAATAATAATGAAATTTTTTCTATAGGCGAAGAACACAACACACAGAGCAGTCTGCTATGTTTTCTAAAATACCACCATGAATATGGGTCGGCCATGCAAAAAAAAAAAAAGACAAACAAGTTGCTATAACTAAAAATCAACCCGACCCACTTCAGACCTGACTCATATAGGTTCAACTCAGGTGGGTCGAGTCAGTGCCTATTCAACCACTAAATATTTATTATTTTAATATTTTATTATTTTACTAAATATTTATTATTCAACCCATTAAACATTTATGATTTAAACTATTATATTACATAATCAAATAGAAAATATTTTTCTTAATTTTAAATAAAGACTTAATTAAATAATTAGTTTTAAAATTTTAAATAATCCCAAATTTTAAAATAATTTTTTTGTTTTTTGGTAGGTTGGTGGGTTGACCTGTATAACCCATTAACCTGTGGTAGGTCGGGTCAGGCTAACAGATTGAGTAAGAAAGTTTAAATGAGCCAGGTTGGGTTGACCCATTTTTCTGATGTGTATGGACGAAACCAACCCATTTTGACAGCTATAAAAGAGGATTTGAATTTCAAGAAAAAAAATAAAGAAAGGGAGAAAAAATGTAGAATAGGGCGCTTAGTCCAAATCACAATTAGGAATTTGAGAAGATGAGGATGGGTGGCAATCAGGAAGAAGAACACCCTCGTTCAAACGAAAGGATCAGAGTGCTTATATGTTGTTTGCACATGCCTGTTGTCCTTGTTCTCATGCTTGTTCCTTCATCTCTCCTCCTTGTTCTTTTTCTAGATGTTATTCCATAAGTTTTAGGTATTTTTATTTGTTTTCAATAAATTCATTTTTTTTAATCATGAGAAAATATGTTTGAATTAAGTTAAAAATGTTGTACAAATCTAATTGGTTAAAAAATCAATGTAAAAATTTTGATATAATTACAAAATTCTAAATATTTTGATATTTACAATGTTGTAAAAACCGATTTGATCCCTAACTCGGTCAAGGCAGATGATCAATAAATTAGTGGTCAGATAACTCAACCTAAGCCGATTTATATATATATATATATAAAATATCACATCACAATTTTCACTTTCTACATTCTCAAATTTCATAAAAAATAAAGAGAAAATAAAAAAGTAAGAAATGAAATCATTTAAAATATTTTATTAAAGAAAAAAACTAAACTTAACCCACTAGGATCAACTCGATTTGAGTTACCATTTTTTACTTCAACTAGTCAGTACAAACCGGTTCAACTATGTTCTTGGTCTTTTAGAAGAACTGGTTTGATTATATGATAGGTCCCGTTCGAATCGATTTTTACAACTATGAATATCCATTTTATTTGTTCAACATAGAAGTAATATATATATATATATATATATAGATATATATATATATATATATATATATATGGGAGGGAATCCACTTACTGCAAAAGTAAGTATAAAAAACTTACTGCTCATCCTATTCGTTCATTTTCTTGAAATCTGATGGTTGTACTGAGTAATTAATCTTAACTATTGGATTTCAAGAAAATTGAAGGATGATTATAAAAATTAAGTCTTTTATACTTACTCTTGGAGTGAGTAGATCTCCTCCATATATATATATAGACACACACGTATATATATATATATATACACATACACACACACTTACATATATACACTCGTGCTCCAAAGATAATGGAAGTCATGATTTTTTTTAAAGATCCAAACTAACAAAGACCTTCTTTTTTTTTTATTTGAGGGAGAACTATTCTATTATTTTTAAAGTAAATTGATAGGTAGCAGAGCATTGAGAAGGGGCCAACAAGAGATAAGAGTGACTAGTACTAGTTTTAATTCTTTGGTGTTTTATAGTGATACGTATAATTTGAATCCACTTACTCCAAAAGTAAGTATAAAAAACTTACTGCTCATCCTATCCGTTCATTTTCTTGAAATCTGATGGTTGTAATGAGTAATTAATCTTAACCATTAGATTTCAAGAAAATAAAGGATGATGATAAAAAGTAAGTTTTTTGTACTTACTCTTGGAGTGAGTAAATCTCCTCCATATTTATATAGACACACACACATGTGTGTATATATATATATATCTATATCTATATCTATATATATATATATATCTATATATATATATATATATATATATATATATATATACACTCTTGTAACTCCAAAAATAATGGAATCATGATTTTTTTTAAAGATCCGAACTAACTATGACCTTTTTTTTTATTTTGAGGGATAACTATTATATTATTGTTAAAGCAAATTGATAGGTAGTAGAGCATTGAGAGGGGGCCAACAAGAGATAAGAGTGACTAATACTAGTTTTAATTCTATGGTGTTTTATAGTGATATGTGCAATTTGAATATTGATAGTGTTAAATAAGTTTGGAATCATACTCACTTTAAATGCTTAACTCATAGAACTAGAATTCTTTTTGAACAAGTTTTAACAGGAACTATAGTTAGTGTTTTCCTGCTTTAATATTGGCCATGTAAATGGTTGTTTGCAATACACTGATAGGATTCTTGATCCATTTTACATAATTCATGGAATGAATGCAATGGATTATAAGTATTGTTCTATAGAATGTTGGGATAATTCTATGATTTGAATAGTTGATGTCAGTTGAATCTGGTGATGAGTCATCACTTGTAGTAGTTTGTGTTGATAAATTTAGAGATCCCGGTTTGAGAAAAATGCAAACTATAGAGATATGTGTAAATAATAATATTAATAATAATAATAATAATAAATGATGATGAAGATGATAGATAATAATATATAACTATAGTGATTAGTTATTACACGAATTTAGTTCCTAATTTTCACTTTTCATATTTTTTCAAATTAAGTAGAGATGAACTCTGATCTACTGGTATAGAATTAAGTATTATTGTTGCAAGATAATTAATTGAGAAATAACAAACTAAAAGAAATAAAATGCTAAGCGATGAAAAAACATTGAGCAAATAAAAGTAACAAAATGATTAGAAAACAAAAAAAAAAACTTTCAGAAAATGAAAACATAAGAATGAAAAAATACATATGTTAATAAACCTTTAAATTAACTTTAATGGAAGAATTTTCAATAAAAAAATAGAAAATACTATTGAAGTAAGACTTCAATATTTTTTGTGAAGTTGTTAATGAAGTATGCAATTGTTTAGTAGCAAAATCTAAAATTGATTCTCGAGAAAAATACGTTGATCCCTATAGGGAATTAATTTTTATACTTTAACATATATCTTTTCAAAATTTCTTAATTTTATTATTCTTTAGCCTTATATATAAAACATTTAGAATGAAGAGAGAAAATCTTAAACAAAGTGATGAGCAAATGATAAATTTAGAACTGAAACAAATACACATACTACATGTTTTTAATAAACATAATGAGATTAGCTCATTTTCTAACAAAGGAGCTTAGAAGAGGTTATGAGTACTGATGTTTAAAGGATCTGCTTATAGGTAACAATGTAACCTCCTTTTTTTAAGAACAATAACATATTAATAAAAGACGTAATTTATATTAGTAAGTTTAATTTAATTTTTAATTATTTTTATTAAATAAATTAGTAATTTATTTATAATAAAATAAATGTTGGTATTGATAATAAGTTAGTATAAAGGTTAAGTTTAGACTTAGTGTTACCAATGGTTATCCTAGAGTAAATAAAAGGAGCTAGGATACTACACTTTAGTTTCCATTTCTAACTTTCTCAAGGGAGCTCGAGGAGCAAGTCACACCCTTACATACAAATCTTCGTTTTAGAGTAAAGGTTGAGTGGGAAATTTTCTCTCACTAGCATATATAGAGAATATAGATAATGAAGCAATTCCTAAGTTTCTATAGATTCACATGCATGCGGTTGGAAAATTGTGAACACCTGAAAATCATAACATGTTTTATATGCGACTTTGATTATTACATTGTTTATATCAATTCAATTTTCACAACTACAAAAAAGGCTTTCTAAAAGGCATGTTTACATCAGTTATGTTACAAATGTTGTACGAAAACTTACAGTTGCAACATTGTAATTTTTTAAAAGATCGTAAAACATTTCCTAGAAATAATTGTTTTAAAGTTTTTAATTTTGAAACAATTTGTTGAAAACATTTTACTAGGGTAAATGCGACTCCTTGATTCACTCTTTGCTCCAAATAGCTAATCAACTTTTTCTTTAAAGGCTCTAAATCCTTCATCTTCTCAGCTAGCGTTCAACGTGGATGAAAATATGTGTCATCTCTGATGTGTTTTTACTCCTATTTGCGCCTCACCACAAACATGTTTTTCTAAAACTAGAAACGCCACACCATTAAAAACTTCTCTCTCTCTAACTCTCTAGAACTTCCTAGGGTTTCCTTCAATCATATCTCAATTTTGTAACTTCATCTCTTACTCTCTTTTGGTTTGTCAAGGTGGTCAACCATGGCATTCCCTTGGAGTTCATGGCCCGTTAGGAGAATCAAACTCTCTATTTTTTTTTGCATGCAACCCTAGCGTCTAAATACAAGGCTACTCATCCTGAACCTTATGGCTATGAAAGCAAAACAAATGGCAATAATTATGTCATATAAACACTTCTACTTTTTCAGCAAAAACCCACAAAATTTTTAGGTATTTATATATATATCTTTCCAAAACAAAAATTCCCCTGGTTTCTATTTATCTGCTTTTTGTTCTCAATGTTCAATTTAAAATTTAAAGAAATCACGTACACATGTTTTTTTTTCTTATGGGGTGTTTATTATAAGTGTGTTATGGAGGAGTACATAGGGGCAGTGAAGAAGATGTGCTGTGAGGCGTGGGAACTAATGGCTGAGGGGTTGAAGATAGGAGCAAGAACGAGCTTAGAAAATTGAAGGGGATGAAGGAAGTGATACTTGCTTGAGGGTGAATCAATATTGAACATTTCTTACTCAGTAACTTGATTGTTATTATTATTATAGCTTTCGCAGTCTTCCTTGGTCACCAATGGGGTTTTCTTAAGCAACCAATTTATATGGCTATATTTTTTCCTAATATGCTTGAAGATAATATTAAATATGATAATTTTGAGTACATAATATTACTAAAAATATGATTTTTTATTATAATATATGATAAATAATATAACTATAGAGTAAAAAGAGATATACAACATATTTTACACAAATTTAATAAAATAAAAATACAAGTTACAAGAAAAATGAGTTATATATAAAATAACTTAATAAAGTTACAATATTATTTAATATTATGGTAAAAAAAAGGTTTATGCGTAATCATATAAAACTTTAGGAAGTATTTTATAATTTGTTCTATGTTTGATATTATCTTGATTTGTTTTTATATTATATTTATTTATTTTTAAAATATATTTATTTATTATCACTATACATAAGAAAACAGCAGGTTAGACATAAGTATATAGGTACCCAGTGTGAACAGGGATGAAGATTAAAGTCGTTGCTTGTGCAACTATGAGACCGAGTATGGATACATTTCTTAAATGTGGATATGAGGATCAACACTATAGTACCCTACCTATTGCTATCCCTATGATAAATATAAATTTACTTTAACTATAATAAAATAATTAAAATGCTATTACGATTTTAGTCCTCCATAAAAAAGAGAAAATATTACGATTTCCATTATATTAATAAAATTCATAGAAGTAATATATATATATATATATATATATATATATATAATATGAGTTTAATTGGTACGCATTGTTAGTGTAACAAATTTTATATTGATTAATACTTTAAAGGTCATATAACTAAATATTTTGCTTTTGCTTTTATAAATAAATAATTATGATTGAACGTCAGTGTAAAAGTCCTTTACACTATGAGTGCATACCAATTAATTTTTACACTATCAATGAATATCAAAACATTTAGAATTTTGTACTTGCATAAAAATTTTTACTTTTATTTTGCTTTTATAAATTAGATTTGTACAATATTTTTAAATTAATTCCAATATCTATTTTATCTTGGTTAAAAAAATCCAATTTATCAAGAACCGATGAAAATTACCAAAACTTATGTGTCAACATATGCAAAGAAGAGCAACGAGGAGGATGGGTGAAGCACCATGATTTCTCATTTTCTCGAATTCCAAACTTTGAGCCAACACGTGCATTTTTTTTCTCTTTTTTTTTTCTCCCTGAAAATTCAAACCCTCTTTACTTTGTTCTAACTTCAAGGCATCTTACAAATTACTCTGTGGTAGAAGAGGCATCAGTTTCTCTACAACCTTGCATGAACATAACTTGGTGTCTTGTGTTCTTCTTGCAGAAAAAATTAATCGTTATTATTAATCTTATTTATTATTATTATATTATTAAAAAGAAATAAATGTTGCCAAATTTCATGTTCTGTTCAACTTATATTAATATTTAAGCAATAAGAGATAAAAAATAGAAATTAAAATTGTTTCTTTTCATTACTATTATAAATTATAAATTTTAATTAGTTGGCATGTATGTTATTCAACTGAGTAATCTTTAAATAAAAAAAATGTGAAAAGAGATTCTTTTTTTGTCAAATGCGGTATAAGTGTGTGACATTGTGTATCACTTAGAACATTGTATGTGTGACACATTAAGGATTTAATTGATTATCAAAATGGATGAAATATAATTAACCTTCTTGGTCCCTTTTTAAGTTTCTATTTTTTTAGAAAATTTATGGTTTTATTTATTTTTTTATCGATAAAAGTTTCAAATTACATGAATTATTTCTTATTAATTATACCCATATTTTTTGTGAATAAAAATAAATTAACATTTTATTAAGAGCGATTTTCAGCAAGAAAAATGGAAAATCACATAATAAAAAAAATAACAAGTGATAAGTCAAGAATTTTAAAGTTAATTATTACTTTATCTTTATTATATTTTGAAAATTATTAGATTATCTATTTATATATAATTTAATTTTTTTTATTTTAAATACAAAACAAGTCCACAAACCTTCAACATGTAGAAATTTATTTAAATATAAAAGTAAATGAATTTGGTTAAACTTTAGGAAATTTAAATATAGAATTGAATGGATAGTTAGACAAAGAAAATATTAGAAGAAAAAAAATTTATGAAAATTCATATATAAAAGAAATCATATATAATTGTAAAAAAATTTAAAAATTAACAATAATTTAGTAAAATTATGTAAAATATATTAATTAAGTTGTATCCCTATAAAATTAAGAATAATTTAACCATAACTTATGCTTTGCATTATTATAAAATATTAATTTCCTCCTATAACTTTTTTATCTTAATTTGATTACTTTAAAATTTAATTGATTTTTTTCAGGTTGTAAATTATAATTTTGGTTCTCAGTTATAATTTTATTAGATAATAATATAAAATATATAACTGTAGATCATCTAATGTGGTATTGATTCTAGTAGTAAAACTGCTTTCCATAGCAAAGTTAAATAGAATCAAGATGTACTAGTTACCCCCTACTAATTTATTTAGATTTATGGTTAAACTAGCTAGATTCTATACAAATTATACTTGAAAAACAAAAATTAAATTACTATGAATATAGATATATAAATAGATATTGATAATTATATATTACTATGTATTATACATAATAAAAAATTACAAGTTTTAAAATATGCTAAGATCAATTTCCAAGCATTACAGAATTTATTTGAATATAAAAATATGATTTAAATATAAAAAATTATCAATAAAATAAATTTTATTAATTTAAAATTTATTATAAAAAATTCATTGTAAATGATGTTTTTAAGATATTGTGGGTATTTTTTTTTATTGAAATTAAGATTTTTGATTGTCAATTTTTTTAAGGTTATCATTATAAGAGAAATTTTATGGAATATAAATTGATAAAAATAAATCATCAAATATTTTATCATAAATTATATGTTTCATATTTATTATAACATTTAAAAAATATAACTAACCTAATTTTATAATTTCAATGATTTTATAGAATATTGTTGGACAAGTGGCCTCAGTTTACTTAAGAGGGGAGTGAATTAAGTAGATCAAAATTTAAACTTAGTTTTTTTTTCTCTTTGATTTTATAATAGAATATTTGAAAATGAAAGGGAAGTGTTCAAATATGCAAACAAAATAAATAAATAGGAGTATAGGGAAGAGAAGTATGCAAACTCTTTTTATACTGGTTCGGCCTATCCACTTGCCTACATCCAGTCCTCAAGTAACCCTACTTGAGCTTTTACTATCTTTGTAAATCACTTTACAAATGAATGAATCCTCAATCACCTTATGAGCTCTCTCCCTGTGTTTGAGATTCCTTTTCCCACTTAAGAAGTCTCTCTTGAATACAATCAGTGAGTGATCAGAAAAAGAAGAAGAATAAGAATCTCTCTTAAAGAGCAAATGATACAACATGAAAAAACTATAATAATTCTTTTTGGAATTTGCAAGTGTTTGGGCAAGAGTTTTTGTTCTGTAAAAGATTGGAAGAATTCATGCTTTAAAATAGAAGAAAAGTCACTTATTTATAGTGTTAAAACCAAAGTGATGGGTTCTTTCATAAAAGGTTGTGACTTTTCAAACTTTTCGTAATAGCTTACTGGTAATTGATTACATCCACGGGTAATCGATTACATGACATAAAATATTGTACCTTTCACGAAAGGTTGTGACTTTTCAATTTTGTGATAACAACTTTTCTAGTAATCAATTACATTAAAATGGTAATCGATTACATGATTTAAAAATTTGTGCCGTTGTCACTTTTGAAATCATAATTTGAATGAACAAGCTCTCTGGTAATCGATTACCAGTTCATAATTTTGAACTAATAAAAATCATATCTTGCTAAACCAAGGTTTTGCAAATTCGTAGAGATTCTTTTATACAATAACTAAGTTAATTTATTTTTCTAGCTTAACATTAAACTTGAATCTCTGTCAATGTTGTTTTGTTCTTTTTGCTTCCTTGCTTTTAAATCACCATTCTTTGTCACTTTTGGCATCATCAAAACCTGTAACATCTTAGCATTTACAAATATAATCATAATAATATTGTGATTGAATTAATCACTAATATAATTTCACCCTCGTATAGTCAATATGAAGGAAACACAAAAAACATGTGTAGTTCTTATTATTTAATTTTAACATCATATATCTTATTTTTATATATCAATCTTTTATATTCGTATACATAATTTTGATGATATTATTATTTTTATATAATTCTCATTGAAAAAAATTGTGAAAAATTGATTTCAACAAACAATTTATAATAACCTTATAATTGTTCTTATGCTTATTAGACGTGTTTTTATTTATTAAAAATTCAATAAAAGTTATCTTTGTATATATATATATATATATATATAATATTCTTAACAATTATAGTAAAATGTAAAATTTGATAATTTACATTTATATATTTCTTATAAAAGATTTGGATAATTGTGAGTCGTTCGGGATTTTAATGTAACAAAAATCATTGTTTTGACTCAATATTAAAGAGACTTGACTGCTTGTAAGTTGTTAGATTAAGATTTTAAGTTGACAAAAAATATTTATTTGCTTGAAATTTATTTACTATAACATAAAATAGAGTAAATTAGAGTAATACTATCTCAATTTTCATATATTAATCTCCCTTTAACTTTAAAAACACATTATTTTAAGAATTTAATTAATTGTATTGTGAGGGTAAGATTTTTTATACTAACATTTAATTACAACCCTTAATTTATGGTAAGTTTATTGACTTTATCAATTAAATTTTAAAAGTCATATAAATGAAGATATGTGATTAAATGTCAGTGTAATATTCTTTTACAGTGGGCTAACAAAAAAAATATTTTTTTACTATGTTAGTGCATACTCATTAAACTCTTATAATACTATCTTCTATATGTTTCAAAACATTATGCTGACAACCTTATCAAACCTTAGGAAGTCACTCTTATTAATATGAAAGTAATGATTAAAAAAATAGAAATGTATGTATAATTACACTAAATTTTAAGAAATGTTATTATAATTTACTCTATAAAGTAATAATGTAAATTTGGACGCGTGGCATTATTTTTTTTTATAGAACATATGGCATTATTTGATTACTTTGTTACTTGTCAATTTTTATTCTCAGTAATTATCTTATATTACTCTCTTAATTTTTAAAGGAAGTTTTAGCTTTCCATAACTATTGTTAAAAAGTAAGGTTATCAATATTGAGAATGGGAGTTGCATAAATTCAATTTTTAAACTCGTAAAGAGTTTACTTCAGATAAAAACTTAATAATTAAATACCTATAAATAAAAATGACTATTTTAAGTAAAACATAGTTTAACCAAATACACAAAAAAATAGAAAGTTGCTTAAAATAAGTTTTATTTAAAAATAAACTTAACAAAATGTACCCTTGTTTATAATATTATTGATTCAATGACTACAATCTAATGTGAATAATTACCAACTAATGCAAATAAAAAATTATTAGATCAATTTTAGTTTTGGATAAATTTTGAGAGATATATAATTAACTGATATATGGAACCAACACAAATGTGTACATATATTCACATGGATCAAGTTTAATATAAAATAAAATTAATATATACTTGAAAATATATGTGAAACAACGTCGTTTTAGAGTGAATATTGGTTAAATGAAATTTTCGGGTAATATCGTCAACTCGTGTGTAAACTCGCAAGTTTACCTAAGTTTACTGATATTATCATGAGTTTACTTAAAAAATGAGTTTACTCATTAATTAAATCAATAAAGTCCCTAAAGTCATAAAATCGTACAATTTTTTTACCAGTTATAACGCGATTTTGATAACCATGATCAAAAGGTTTAGATGTAATTATGGATGCACCCCTCAAATTAAATTTAATTATAGATGCACCATTTTTTTAAAATTATACAGACCCTTTAATTTTATAGATGCAGTTGTAGCTCTCTTTTGAAAATTTTGTAATATCATACATAAATTTATTACATATGTACTCCCTAAGTTTTGTATGATATTATGAATGTACCCGCTAAGTTTTGTATGCTATTACACATGCACCTTATATTTTTCAAAGTTTACATTCGACATTTCTTTCACCTTCATTGTTTCACTGTTACGAAATAAAGTAATAATGCAAAAATAAATGGAAACATGTGTAGTTTGAAAATGAGGACTACAGTAATAATGAGTACATAAAAATAAGGAGATATGTGTAGTTTAAAAAAAGAGAAAGTGTTTGTAATTACACTAAACCTATGGGGTTACATCTATAAGTACTTCAAAGTTTATTTCATAAAGTTTTTTTTTTGTGAAAATAAAACTTCACTTCAAAATAATTATCGATTTAGCAATTTAGTTTAAAGTTTAATTAGTATGTATTGATCGTGTAAAAGAATATTACACTAACATTTAATCACATCTTTTAATTTATATGACTTTTAAATTATAAATTGGTAATGTTAACAAACTTAGCATGAAAGAGTTATAATTGAATGTAAATTTACTAATTAAACTATTTAGTATAAATGAATTAAATTGATTTAATTAAGCTTGAATATCTTATAGATATTGATACAAATTTTCAGAGCAGTAGATTTGATTTAACGAATTAAATTGCTCTTATCAAGGCTTTTTGTTATATTATTTAACATAAATTTAAAATAATTTTCTAAAAGAAAAAATTAAAATACTTTTTAAGATCACAATGATGTATATATTTTACTTATATATGTTGATATAAAATTGATAGATTTTTGTATGTTCATTAATTACGTTTTTAAATCTTAAATAATTAACAAAATTGTATCATACTATTAACTAAAAATATATTTATTTATATATTTTTATATAAGTAAAATAGTTGGAATAAAATAAACTTATTTTGTAACATCCTCAAATTTTAAAATACAAATATTCTAATAATCATTCAGCTAAGAGAAGATTAGATTGTTATAAAAAATATTAAAAGATAAAACTATCAGTATTTTTTAATAATAAGAATAAGATAATGTTTCCTTTAAAATAGAAATAAGATAAAATAAATAAAATATTTTATATCACTTGGAATAACAAGATTAAGATAATATTTCCTTTAAAATAGAAAAAAAGATAAAATAATTAAAGATTTGATACTATTTTGAATTTAATCTGTAAAAACCAATCTTTTATAAAAGAGATAAAAAAATATAGAGAGGGGAAAATCAACTCTAAGCTATTATATATAGGGTTAACTAGTTCCATCAAAATATCATAGATTAGTTGATTATTCTAGGGTTGACAAAGACGAACATAGGAGCAGAAGAAAACAAATTAAAGTGGTGAGATCTCGCTTCAAGAGGTGAGTAAAACACTTTTTTTAACCATCCATGGTATGATTTTAAAAGTTGTTTTCAGTGTTTGAAAATTGTTTTAATAATTGTTTGATATACCTCCATTTGGAATGGGTGAAATTTGAGATACATTCATCTAGGATGGATGTATGAGATACCTACGTTTAATATGAGGAAGAGGTTTTAGATACCTCCATCCGGGATGGAGAAGAGATTCTGGATACCTCCATAATAGCGTGGGAAAGGCAATGGGACGCCATTGTATGAAATATCACTTCATAAACCCTTTTGATGAATCTATTAAAAACCTTGGTTCTGGGAACCGAGAGTGGGAGCGAGTTCACACACAACCGTTAGTGATACGTTCCAAGGACAACCAAGCAACTCATGATGTTTCTGCCATGGACATGACAACGCTGGCCTTAGTACTACATTAACCAAGTAAGACGATGTAGAGATATTTGTCTTGATGAATCCAAAAATTATAAGATGGATTGGAAGACACACCAGAGGCAATGGTAAATGGTTTTGGGGGAACAAGGTATGTCAACTGTGATGTAGCCTTAAAGGTCACAGGTTACATGCAGTGAATGAATATATCAATACCACACAGGATAATTGAAGGAGTTTAGTTTGATAGGGAGTTGGGTGGTGGTGTTAAATTCCTCAAGATCCTTTGGATCATAAAGGGTGGGAGGAGGAACGGAAGTAGATGTGGATGAGTGAGAGGCCATTGGATGAAAAGGAAGTCTTCTTAAACAACTGGCTTTAATTTGATATCATATAGAATAGTGACACAGTAACAAAGGAAGCCTATTATTAATACAATCATAATTAGAGTGCATAAAGGTTGCACTTATATAGGTGTTGAATATAAACTGATAAGTTAAATAATTATCAGTATAATGACAAACTGATAATTATTAATATCAAGATAAATAACAAACTAATAAAAATAACAATTGAAAAAATAAAAAATATAATGGTAACAAATCTAAAAAGATAAAGTACTAACTTAGTACTCCTACACAAAACTCATCTTCCCACACACCCCTTTCCCAGTTGAAGCTTCCATTCCATTCTTCCTTTGTGCCTTACAACTTCTATTTCACCCTCCAGAAAAAAAAAACTTAGCTTTTTCCCACACCAACACTGTTCCTTAATTTTTTGTTATTTATTCAAGTTCATTAAACACACATGTTGTGTGAAGTTTGGAGAACACACTATAGCCAACACAATCCCATACCCATTTTTTAAGGATCAAGCTTCCCAAAAAAAAATTCTTTTTTTCCTTCATCACACGACAAATCGAAGCTAATGCACCACCCAAAGTGTTAATAGATTTTTTTTCCTTCACTTCTATTAGTAAGTTGCAATAACAACTTTGAGTATTGGCAAATGGGTAGAGAATCGTGACCTTGCCATGTTCCCTTTGTTGTAGAAGCTAAAGTATCATTCCCTACCCATTTAGCCTGACCTAAAGTTGTTCCTTCAACCATTCCTTTCTTACGACTTGCAACAAAAAATTTTTAAAACAACATATAAAAGTAAAACTTTTTGGTGTTTATTTGTTATGGTTCTGCAATACACACAGACACATACACTTACCCACACCCCTCCACCACAGACACACGCACACCAGTACCTACATAACCATGCACACACCTACTCACCCATACCCACGCATACATGACGCAGACACACACCTACTCACCCATACCCACGCATACATGACGCAAACACACACCTACTTACACATGCAAATATGCTATATTATAGCCCATTTTATAAAGGATAAAATAAGCTCTTAAATTCTTATTAGAAGCAACGCACATGTTTTTTAATTTTTAGTAGATACTTAATGTCTTTGTTTACTGCATATCTTGTTAAGTAATATCTATGTTATAAAAACCAGACCGGACTGCTCTATTTAATTAGAAAATCGGTTAATTGGTCTGGTAACCGGTTTGGTCAATCCTAAAAGTCAGTGGAAACAAATATTTGTATTCTAACCGGTGGTTCAATCGGTTTGTATTTTTTTTTAATTTTTTTTATTTTGCTATATCCACCCCTCATTTCCCTAAATCAACTAATTTTTAACTAAAAAACTAAGAAAGCTTAGCAATATGAAGGTGTATTTATTAAAGTTATTTTTATCCTTTTATAATTACAACCTTAATAAATTTTATATTTTATAATCTTAATTGTTATAGTACATTGATATTAAAAAAATATTATTTTATTAAGACTGATTCAACCACTAATTCAATAACGATTAAACAAATGAACCAATGTTTTCACCAATTTCATCATCGGTCCAGTTTTAAAAACATAGACTAATACACATGCAAATTCACAAAAGATAAGAACACTAAAGTCCTATGAAGAATTAAATTTGTTTTGCTTCTCAAATTAAAAGGTTTTACACCTAATTGCAAAAATTGTTATTTTTAATATCCCTATGACAATGCAAATAGAACTATTTTCAATTTGTTGTATTTTTTACCTTTTACACACTATAATTTAATTTTTAATTTAAATAAAATTCCTAATGGATGAAAACAACAAGAAAATATAAAATTGTTGGTTAAAAATTAAATTTTTACAGTTTTTATCAATTAGAATTATATGAAAATATAATAACATAAGAACAATTATGCATTCGAATATATAAAAATAACATATATGATATTAAAATTAAATGACAAGAACTACACATATCTTTTGTGTTTACTTCATATTGACTATATGAGTGTAAAATCATATAAATGATTAATTCAATCACAATACTATTATGATTATATACTATAAAATCATCCTCATATATTTAACTATTATAAAGTTGGGTTTGTGCTGTTATGTATTTTTGTAAATATTAATAAATATGAAATATATATAATTTATAAGAAAATATAAGATTATTTATTTTTATAATTTATATAATTTATATTTATGTTATGTATTTTTTAAAATTTTAATAAATATACAATATATAATTTATAAGAAAATATGAGATAATTTATTTTTATAAATTTATATTCAATAAAATTTCTCTTATGATGATAATCTTAAAAAAATTCACAATTAAAAATCTTAATTTCAATAAAAAATACCCACAATATCTTAAAAACATAATTTACATTGATTTTTTTATAATAAATTATTAACTAATAAAACTTATTTTATTAATAATTTTTATATTTAAATAACATTTTTATATTAAAAAAATTGTGTAATGCTTTGACATTTGATCTTAGCATTTTTTAAAACTTTTAATTTTTTATTATATAATACATAGTAATATATAATTATTAATATCTATTTATATATGTATCTCCATAGTACTTTTTTTTATATCAATCTAGATAGAATCTGACTAGTTTCTTAACAATATCTAATTGGTTAACCACGGTTAATATAAATGAGTTAGTAGGATTCGCTAGTACATCTGGATTCTATAAACTTTTTTGGGAAAGTAGTTTCGCATCTAGAATCAGTACGAAAAAAGATGCCTATAGTTATATATTTTATATTATTATTTACTAAAATTATAACTGAGAACCCGAAAAAAATTTATCAAACAAAATTAATATTTTATAAATTTTATAATAATCTAAAGCATAATTTATTGTTAAATTATTTTTAATTTTATAGAAATCCAATAAAAGTTAATTAATATATTTTACATGATTTTGTTAAATTATTTTTAATTTTTTACTTTTACGATTATATATGAATTCTTTTATTTATGAATTTTAATAAATTTCTATTGCTTCTTTCTAATATTTTTTTCGTGTATTCATCGGTTCAATTCCTATGTTTAAACCTCACATTAATTAACCAAATTCATTTGCTTTATATTTAAGTAAATATCTATAGATACCATCTAGAGTTGTTTTGTATTTAAAATAGAAACAAATTTATATACAAATAAGTAGTTTAATAAGTTTCTAAAAATATAGTAAGAGTAAAAAAATAATTAATTTTAAAACTTTTCACCTATCACTTGTTAGTTTTTTTTTCTTATGATGCTATTTTCATTGAAAGTCACTCATAATAATTCTTAAAAAAAAATATGGGTAGAATTAATAAAAAATAATTTATATCGATAATTTTTTTATTTTGCTATATTCACCCCTCATTTCCCTAAATCAACTAATTTTTATCCTTTTATAATTACAACCTTACTAAATTTTGGGGAAAAAAAAGGTGATACATTTAAAACTTATTTTATAATTATACTCAAATATAAAATTATAAAAACTTTTTAGTATAATAAAAATTATTATAAATAAATTACTTACTTTTAAAATCACTTTTTTAACATAAACAAATAATTCTATATAAAAATTATTTTTACATTAAAAGCACTAATTTATTTGTTTTATTTTTAAAATTATTTTGTTAAATTATTTAATTTTATCTAGACACAATTTTAATTAAAATATAATTTAGAAAACTACTAAAAAAGTGAAACATTTAGTTATAAATTTCCTCTAGTAGACATCGAATCAAATTAATGATGGACACAATTACCCGCTTTATTGCAAAATTAACATGTTATCTCAATGCTAAGATGTCTTAATAGAGGGTGGTTTAAAAAATGGTCACTGTTTTTTAAATCCATTGAATTGTATATAAATAAAACGAATGTATTAAATAAATGAAAAATTAGTTGAATTTTTTAAAATATACTAAAAAATAATTATTTTAACTAATCTGTCTTTAACTCCTATAGGATTAATAAGAAAATGAGTTAAGGTGACCTGATTTTTCACCAGCATATTTTGTTTTATGTGTTTTAAGTATGAATTTTTCTTATTGGGTAAATAATTTTTTATCTCTCTTTTTTATGTTTTCTCTCTCAACTTTTTCTTTCTTTTCTCTTCTTCCTGCCTCTCTCATTTTCACGTCACAATTTTTCTTTAGAGATTTTTATTTTATATTTTTAAATTTTGAAATTTATAATTTTATCTAGATATAAAATTCTAAAATAAATAATTTATTAGTTTTTAAAATTAAAAATTTAATTATTTTAATTTTTTTATTTTTTATGTTTGAGATATAAATTTTTTTAATATAAAAATATTTGAAATTTAAAAATTATTCATATTACATCAACACAATTAGTGATCAAAAGTTACATTAGGTAAACAAAATTCATGCAGTTAATAGCTATTAGTCTAATGTTCCTAGACAGAAAAGACATTTTTTTAGAATGATTGATCTCATCTAATTTCTACGAATTGAACAATATGTTTTATTACTTTACTTTTTTAAATAGACCATTATACACATTGAATATGAATTCTAACGTGTGTGTATATTGGATGTATGAAGCATGAACAATTGTGGCACACTTGTACGCACAACAACAATATGCAAACTTTTGAAATTTTTAATTGTCACGTATGAGCATGCAAACATCACAATCGGCTTATGCTTACAAGTCATCCATGAATCTTTCTTCCTTTTCATCTTTTCGCATTAAAGTTAGTAGAAATTCGTCAATGAATCTTATTATATACAATGTGCAAAGTGTTCATCGCAAGAATAAGATAAATCAACCGGAAAGAAAACAAACGTCAAAATATCCCAAGAAGCAAACAACATCCAATGATGGTAGACAAGAGGATATTATCATTAGGTTACCCATGATTGTTCTTTTCAAATATTTGTAAAAATTATGATTTGTTAATGATATTTTTTTTAATTTTTCATGTTATTAAAATGTACTTTTTCAACATCTAATAATAATTATTTACTTAATTTAAATAATACTTAAATTTAAAATAACAAAACAATACATATTTTAGAATATTCACATATTTGTTAGAAAATGATTACCTCCCATTACAAAATAATCATGTTTAAACTTACAACTTTCACTCTATAATTTTTTAACCATTATACAATACAAAATATAGATAGTGACAAAAACATCCATCACTCTATATATATAGAGATGGAACAATGCACCCCACTAACTTGGTACCAATGCTGTAAGCATCTCAGGGGATTTTATAAATTAATAAATTTATCATTCTCTTATCTGTAATAATTAGTATACAAATTTTTTATTTTTCAATTTATTCTTCATAACCACTTAATAATAAATTAACTTCCTTACCAAATCGATGTTTTTCTTTAATAATTTTTCAAACTACTCTTATATTTTGATTTTTTTCCTATTTTTCTTCTGTTCTTCCGTTTATTTATTTACTTTATCTACTACTTATTTTCTAAATGAGATAACAAAATAAAAAAATATAAACACACTCATAGAAACACCTTATTTTTGCTAGTAACTATTGATATCAATTTACAAATTTAAGATTGTTTATCTTAAAGTACACTTTTTAAATCCAATTTAGTTCCGTTTAATTTAGAATCATCTATTTTAAAGAAACAAAATTCCAAGTTCCAGAGAAAAGGCTACCTGAACGCGTCTTTGGGCTTTAACTCTCCACTAGAAACTGAGTCGGTGACAAAAAGGCGGACATTGATCTGGAAACTGGGAGTCGCTCTCTCAAAGTACCACTGTAGCGACCCTAGAGAAACATAGGGGACAAGCGCTTTACAAGCGCACAGTCGAGGGTCTTACAGACCCCAGAGCCGAAGGACTGTAGCACAGAAACAATTGTTTACATTTTCTTAAAAAAAAATTATGTAGGAAGATATACTTTTTAGAGAAAAATCTTTGCATTTTCTTATGAAAAAATGATGTAGGAAGTTATACTTTTTAAAATATTTAAAAAAATGCTTTAAAGAAAAATCTTTTTACAACGTTTAAAAAAGATTGTAAAATATCTAACTTTTTACAACACTTTTAAAAATGTTTTAAAAGGTTTTAAATAAGGGTTGCAAAAAATTTATACATACCATCTAGAGTTGTTTTGTATTTAAAATAGAAACAAATTTATATAAAATAAGTATTTTAATAAGTTTCTAAAGAGATAGTAAGAGTAAAAAAATAATTAATTTCAAAACTTTTCACCTATCACTTGTTAGTTTTTTTTCTTATGGTGTTATTTTTCATTTTTTTTCATTGAAAATCACTCATAATAATTTTTCTCTCTATGTGATAAAATGTTAATTTATTCTTCCTAAAAAAACATGGTTTTAATTAATAAAAAATAATTAATATAGTTTTAAACTTTAAAAAATAAAAACATAAATTTTTAAAAAAATAGAAACTTAAAAAAGGGACTATCGGGTTAATTACTTTTCTTCTATCTAACTAACCAATTAAATCTTAATGTGTCACATGTACAATCTATCTTAGGAGTGATAAGAGACAATGCCACAAGTCTCCTATTCCCTATTTGACAAAAAAAAATCTATTTCTTACAATTTGTTCTTTAAGAATAACATATATGCAATTTTTTTTAATTTTTATCTATTGTTCTTTAAATAATAATAATAATAAATAATATTAATCATAATGAAAATTTTTCTCTAGGAAAAGAACACAACACACAGAGCATTCTACTATGTTTTCTAAAATGCTTTCAGTTAGAACAAAGCAAAGAGGGTAGAGCCATCAAAATGGGTTCAAATGTTTGGGCAACCCAATCCACCATGAATACGGGTCAGGCGGGCAAAAAAAAAAAACGAGTTGCAATAGCTAAAAATCAACCCGGCTCATTTCAGATATATGGGCCGAGCCAGCCCATATTCAACCACTAAATATTTATTATTTTACTAAATATTTATTATTCAACCCATTAAAAATTTATGATTTAAACTATTATTTTACATAATGAAATATAAAATATTTTTCTTAATTTTAAATAAAGACTTAATTAAATAATTAGTTTTAAAATTTTAAATAATCTCAATTTTTAAAATAATTTTTTTATTTTTTGGTAGGTTGGTGGGTTGGCTCGTATAACCCACCAACACGTGGTAGGCCGGAGCAGGCTAACAGATTGAGTAAGGAAGTTCAAATGAGCCAGTTGGGTGGACCCGTTTTTCTGATGGGTCAAGGTAGGCTGAGCCATATGGGCCAAACCAACTCATTTTGACAGCTATAAAAGAGGTTTGAATTTCAAGAAAAAAAAAAGAAAGGGAGAAAAAATGTACAGTATGGCGCTTAGTCCAAATCACAATTAGGAATTTGTCTATATTTTTGGACAAATTTAACTCAAGACAAATAATATACTACTATTTTGCATGTTTCTGTTTAACGTTTATTTGGTGTTGACTATTGTTACGCGATTGTATAAAAGCATGAAAAATCTGCGTCGAAAGCTAATGGAGGATCCATTGTCATGCATAATAAGTATTACAGGACGTGGTTGTTACTTCATGAAAAAACATTCATATTTAGAGCTTAGTTCAAAATGTAAAAAAGGAAATAGTTTCAACTTTTGTTTGGATAATTGGATAGTAAAAAGTGAGGAATTTTTTAGGATTAATAGTAGTTTTTAAAAGAAATTACTCCAAATAGTTTTTTTAGACAATCTTATATTTTCAACTATTAGTTTTTTTTTTTTACAACTTTATTGTTCATTAATTAAGGTATTGTTCCCTACTAATTCTCTCTTCTTACATGATAAAATGATTCACTTCTTCGTTTCTCTCTCCATTAATATAATTATAGTAATTTATAATTTAAACATATAATTATAAAAAATATAATTTAACAATGTAATTTAAAATTTATATATTTAAGTATAGAAATCTATAATTTAAATATATGATTATAATAATTTATAATTTAAACACTTCATTGTTGACATAATAAATCATGATATCTTTATTTGTTATTTTACAACTTTCAATTTGTTGATTAGTTAATTTTACCAAATACTTACAACTAGCGTTTTAACTTTAAGTTAGCTTTCAGCTTTTAGTGACCTTTTACCTTTCAACTCTCTTTTTAGCTTTGAGTTAATTTTTCAACTAATTTTAACAAATACACCCTAAATTCAACAGCAAAAGACAGATAAGGTGTTCCTTTGAATATTTTTAGATTTAATATCCTTAAACAACACTCATATTTAAGCATTGTAGATGACAAAATATATTTTAAAAAATCACTAAAAATAGCTAGCTGGATTCAAATTCATAATCAACATGTTTCCCCAAATGGATCCCACCAAAATATAAAATACTTTGAATGTAATAAAAACAATGAAAATGTTAGCTTCTATGGAAAAATAGAATGCATAGACTTGAGGTCATCTTTTCCATGCAATATACCTGAGTGCTGGGACAAACTTACAACAGATATTATATCCACCGACTTTGGATTACTTTGTTAATTGGACTTTGGGTTGGCTAATTGGTATTCTTTATCAAGTCTACAAATTACGATGATATAATTATTTCCTTATCAATTTAATAACTATATATATATATATTTAAATTTTAAAATTCTATTATATAATTATTTAATTATAATAGTTATTGAGATATTTCCACATAAAATGCCCTTAAAAATAACAAAACCCATGATTTTTTGAATTTATTAATTAAATACATAAAACATCACTGTTTTCCCTGTTGCCTCTTTCACGTTCATAGTGCTTCCCTTCCTCTCTTACATTCACGATATTGTGGTAGAATATGTTATCTACTTGATAGGAATGACAAAGATATATATATATATATATATGTATATATATATATATGTATATATATATATATATGCGAGGAAAGAAATAATAAATAATACTAATGTAAAAAAAAGAAGTGTTTTCCTAATCGATATTATGAAGTATACATTATTTCTATTTTTATTTTAGGGTAACAAAAAAAATTGGATCTATGTATAAAAAGAATTTCAATTCAATGATGAATTAAAATAGAGCAAGTTACACCAAACTTCTGATATATTTAACTCTTTAAATCTATCACTTTTTTATTTTTTTACATTACTTTTACTCTCTAAGAGTGGTTGACGGCTTCTAAAAAATAGTAGTAATATAGTTTTTATTTTTTGTATAAGAAGAAAAATCAAAGTAAAATCTCATAAAAATTGACATAATAAAAGTAAAAAAAAAAGTTATAGTGAAGGGAAAATACTAGATATAATAACTTAAAAGAACAAAATTTAAAAAGGTATGTACTTTACTTTTTAAGATAAGATAATCTAATTAAAATTTATTTTGTAAATTTGTCCATCCACTAACGTATATTATATTGCATGGAGAAAATGACATCACATCGATTCATTGTCATTTGCTATAGAGGCTGACATTTGTATTCTTTAATTCCAATCAAAGTATTTTATATTTTAGTGGGATTGTGTGAGGCAGTGTTGTTCCTTATAATAATTGGGCTATTTTTGAAAAATATTATGATATTAATATGGAATATTAAATAACTTGTGATTAATTTTGTTAAAAAATTTAATTGATTATATTTAGAAAATGATTTCTTTTTAAATAATATTTTTCATTTATACTGTAAGAACTCCCGAATCAGACCTAACCCTAGACTGGACCTGCCTCAGAACTAGACCTAATCCTAGACTGAACTACCTTAAAACCGAATATATCCTTGGATTGGACATACCTATAGAGCCTGACCTAATCCCAAAGTAGTCAGATATCTCGGGTCGGGTAGGATCCATCACCCCAAGTGAAATGTCCAAACTACTCTTTTTAGGTAAATCAAAATCTTAATGACCTAACCCCAGGTACAAAGATGTAAACATTATAGAGGATAACAAGTGCAAGTTTGACTACTAATTATTACTTTTCTGGTGACATATTATACCTTTAAGAAAATAGTAATCTTTCATCTAACTTAAGCGTCAGAGTGTTTTTGCATGTAATCACTATACTAGCTCAGAGTAGTTATTAAAATATTATATTATTTATTTTGACTTAAATTCCTCTAATTTACTTAATTAATAATTTTTTTATATTTATTTTTAAATATTTAGTATTATGTATTAAAAAAAATTTAATTTTTATTAATATAAATACATCATTCATATCTTGTTGAGTTTTGAAAAACTATAGCATAAATAATTAGAAAGATGAATTAGAATTCAAATAATCTATATATCAAATTAAAATAAAAAGATGAACACTCACAATATAAATAATTTAGTATTAATGCTATGTTATAACAATTTACATATAAATAATTTAGTAATCTAATATCATTTATATATAAAACCTTGTGCACTCACCCCATCCTAGGTTGTCATGCTTGTGTATTCACATTTCTATTTTGATATACTATAAAAATTTTAAATTTTAAATTTAATATATTTTGTAATAATATAATATAATATAAATAATTCACTATGTCATTTTGTGTATAATAATTTTAGTTTAGTATGTTTTGAAATATATTTTATTAATTTTTATACTTCTTTGTTTATGATAATATGATACAAACATGTCATATCATCAACGAATATGTTAGAATTGAAATGAATTTAAAAAACTTGACAAAGGAGAGGTTTGAATAGAATTCAAAATGTTGTTATGTGTTTTTTCATTTTTTCTAAAAATATTTATGATCAAAAGTATACATATATTAACAGTGTTTAAGGAATATTGATTAATGTACATATATATATATATATATATATATATATATATTTTATACATAGTAGGATAATTACCTCTGTTGAATATCAATGTAATTTTTTTATGAAAGTTATAAGGTTGATCTAGCGGCAATGTCCATATATCGGGGAGAGATAAGTCTTTAGTTCAAATATCTCTTTTAACAAAATAGTTTTTCTTTGTGTTTTTTAAAAAGGGTAGAATAGTTATTTTGAAAAATGAATATCAAAAGGGGGAATTCTTTTTATTAATAGTATAGATATAGTATATAATATATATTATAAATTATAGATATAATATGACAATTATGTATGTTAGGTATAAATATTATAAAGTAGCTTTTTTCTTAAAGTTATAAGGTTGACTGACTTAGTGACAAAAGTCTATATATATAAGGGAGAGATAGGTCGTGGGTCGAATCTCTCTTTTAACAAAATAGTTTTTTCTTTTGTTTTTTTTAAATGGTAGAATATGTATTCTAAAAAGTGGACATCAAAAAGAGGAATTCCATTTTTATTAATAATATACATTATAATATATATATACTGTTAGTGTAAAAGATTTTTACACTGACGTTGACTAATAATTTTTTATTTATGTGAATTTTAAAGTACTAACTAATAAAGTCAACAAACTTAGCATGAATAAAGGATTGTAATTGAATGTCAATGTATACCAATTAAACTCTAATATATATATATATATATTATAGATTATTGATAATAGAATAATTGTGGATGTTGGATATAAACATTTTAAAGTAATTTTTCTTATAAGGTTATAAGGTTGATCTAGTTGCAAAGTGAGGATATAGAGGTTGTAGGTTCAACTCCCTCATTTGACAAAATAGTTTATTTTTTAATTTTAAAATAAGTATATGCGTAGAATATGTATTTCGAAAAGTCAAAATCAAAATAAGAATATTAATAATATAGATTATTATTGTTATTATTATTATTATTATTAGTATTATCCATGGATTCAGACCCTACATGGTACCCGCAAAAATACTCTCATGTGGGAGCGAGTATAATTACCTGGAAAAATGAGTACGGGTACCCATCCTGCCTCGCACCTTTTATATATATATATATATATATATATATATATATATATATATATATATATATATATGTGTGTGTGTGTATGTATGTATGTGTGTATAAAATTTCATATGATTACATCATATAATATTAAATATTACTAAAAATATTATTTTTTATTATAAAATATGATAAATAATATAACTATAGAGTAAAAAGAGATATAGAACATATTTTACACAAATTTAATGAAATAAAAATACAAGTTACAAGAAAAAAATTAGTTATTTATAAAATAACGTAATAAAGCTAAAATATTATGGTAAAAAGGTTTATGCTTAATATATTTATCTATTTTAAAAATATATTTATTTATTATCTCTATACATAAGTAAAGGTCAGGTCAGATATAAGTATATAGGTACCAAATGTGTACAGGGATGAAGATTAAAGTTGTTGCCTTTGCAAGTATGAGACCGAGTATGGATACAGTTCTTAAACATGGATATGAGGATCAACACTATAGTACCCTACCCATTGTTATCCCTATGCTAACTATTAATTTACTTTGACAATAATAAAATAATTAAAATGCTATTACAATTTTAGTTCTCCATAAAAAAAAGAAAGTATTATGATTTCCATTATATTAATGAAAGTCATAGAAGTAATACATATATATATATATATATATATATATATATATATATATATATTTATATATATATATATATATTTATATATATATATATATATATATAGATATATGAATTTAATTGGTATGCATTGTTAGTGTAACAAATTTTATATTGATTAATACTTTAAAAGTCATATAAATAAATAGTTATGATTGAACGTTAGTGTAAAATTCTTTTACACTATGAGTGCATACCAATTAATTTTTACACTATCAATGAATATCAAAACATTTAGAATTTTATACTTACATCAAAATTTTTACTTTTATTTTGCTTTTATAAATTAGATATGTACAATATTTTTAAATTAATTACATCTATTTTATCTTGGTTAAAAAAATCCAATTTATCAAAAACAGATGAAAATAAGAAAAACTTATTTGTCAACATATGTAGAGAAGAGCAACGAAGACGATGAGTGAAGCACCATGATTTCTCATTTTCTCAAATTCCAAACTTTGGGCCATCACGTGTATTTTTTTTCTCTTTTTTTTTTCTTAAATTTCAAACCCTCTTTACTTTGTTCTAACTTCAAAGCATCTTAGAAATTACTCTGTGGCAGAAGAGACATCGGTTCTCTACAACCTTACATGAACATAACTTTGTGTCTTGTGTTATTCTTTCTCATAGAAAAAAGTATTCATTATTATTAATATTAATTATTATTATTATTATTATTTTTAAAAATAAATAAATGTTGCCAAATTTCATGTTCTATTGTTCACCTTATATCAATATTTAAACAATAAGAGAAAAAATTAGAAATTAAAATCGTTTCTTTTCATTATTATTATAGATTATAAAGTTTAATTAGTTGGCATGTATGTTATTTAACTTGAGTAATCTTTAAAGGAAAAAAAAGGTAAAAAGAGATTTTTTTTTGTCAAATGCGGTATAAGTGTGTGGCATTGTGTATCACTTCTAACATTGTATGTGTGTCACATTAATGATTTAATTGATTATTGAAATGGAAGAAATATAATTAACCTTCTTGTCCCTTTTTTAAGTTTCTATTTTTTTTAGAAAATTTATGGTTTTATTTATTTTTTATCAAAAGCTTCAAAATACATTAATTATTTCTTATTAATTATACCCATATTTTTTGTGAATATTAAGAGTGTTTTTCAATGAGAAAAATGAAAAATTAATAAAAAAACTAACAAGTGATACATAAAGAATTTTAAAGTTAATTATTTTTTTATCTTTATTATATTTTGAAACTTATTAGATTATTTATTTATATATAATTTAATTTTTTTATTTTAAATAGATATTTGAAGATAGATATATAAATAGATATACTTGAAAAACAAAATTATATATTACTTGAAAAACAAAAATTAAAGTAGTATGAAGATAGATATATAAATAGATATTGATAATTATATATTACTATGTGTTATACGTAATAAAAAATTTTAAGTATATTTTAAAATATGTTAAGATCAATGTCCAAGCATTACAGAATTTATTTGAATATAAAATCTGATTTAAATATAAAAAATTGTCAATAAAATAAATTTTATTAATTTAAAATTTATTATAAACAATTCATTGTAAATGATGTTTTTAAGATATTGTGGGTATTTTTTTATTGAAATTAAGCTTTTTAATTGTCAATTTTTTTAAGGTTATCATTATAAGATAAAATTTATTCAATATAAATTTATAAAAATAAATCATCAAATATTTTCTTATAAATTATATATTTCATATTTATTATAACATTTTTAAAACAGTATAACATAAATAACCTAATTTTATAATCGTTAAAGATATTTCAATGTTTTTTAGAATATAATCATAATAATATTGTGATTAAATTATTCACGAATATGATTTCACCCTCGTATAGTCAACATGAAGTAAACACAAAAAACATGTGTAGTTCTTATTATTTAATTTTAATATCATATATCTTATTTTTATATATCAATCTTTTATATTTGTATGCATAATTCTGATGATATTATTATTTTTATATAATTCTAATTGATAAAAATTGTGAAAAATTAATTTTCAACAAACAATTTCTAATAACCTTATAATTGGTCTTATGCTTATTAGACGTGTTTTTATTTATTAAAAATTCAATAAAAGTTATCTATGTATATATATATATATATATAATATTCTTAACAATTATAGTACAATGTATGATTTGATTATTTATATTTATATGTTTCTTATAAACGATTTGGATAATTGTGAGTCGATTGGGATTTTAATGTAACAAAAATCACTGCTTTGACTCAATATTAAAGAGACTTGACTGCTTGTAAATTGTTAGATTGACATTTTAAGTTGACAAAAAATATTTATTTGATTTAAATTTATTTCCTATAACATAAAATAGAGTAAATTACAGTAATACTATCTTCGGGCATGAGTGGGATATCCAAAGTCTGACTACATCACCCTTTTATGATAGAAATCATGGACGTTCCTCTACCAGAAATTTGGAAACACATTGCCCTAGAAAAATACAATGGAACCTCAGACCCAAAAGCCCATCTAGCTGCCTTTACGACACAAGTATGGATGCACACACAGGATCAAATAGCTTTGTGTAAGATCTTCCCCATGTCACTCAAAGGCCAGGCCTTGAATTGGTTCATCCAGCTCCCCCCAAATTCCATCAATAACTTCCAAACATTGTCCATGAGATTTGGAACCCAGATTGCTAGATCTCGGCAACACAAGTTCACATCAGTAGCCTTGGCCACAGTTTGACAAGAAAGGAATGAGCCTCTCCGAGATTTCATAGATCGGTTTGGCCGAGCCTCTCTAACTATAAAGAACCTACCCCCTGATGTGGCACTTCACATGTTCTTGGTTAATCTATAACTAGGAGAGTTTGCCACCAGCCTAATCCATTTTCCTCCAATGGACATGTACGAGCTCCGAAGAAGAGCCACTCCTTTTATTGAAGTGGAAGAACTTATGGCCTTCCAGTAGAAAACTCAAACTGAAGTAGCACCTAGCTCAAGAAAAGATAAATAAAAAGGCAACTTCAACCACAAAAAAAGATCAATGTTCGAACAAACTATTTAGAGGGCCAAGATACACCCAGTACACTTCATTTAACACCAACAGAGCTAAAGTACTAGAACAAGCATTAGCAGCTGAACTGTTAACCATGCCGAAGAAAGCAGATATGCCCAGAGGAGTCAATCCTACTAAACATTGTAGGTATCACAGGAACAAAGGGCATTCCACTGAAGAATGTATAAACACTAAGAGATAAAATAGAAGACTTAATCAAGCAGGGGCACTTAAAAGCCTTTGTCCACAAGACCAACAATCAGTCACCCCCAGCTAGACCAAGCCATATTCCAAAGGAACTATTCCCAGCATGGGGAACACAATGACTACCGACCCCGATCCAACAGTCTAGAAGCCAAAGTCGAAGCAAGTCAAAATAAAAATGAGAGAATAGCCATAACAAAGATAAAAAGATCATCAACACAATTGTTGGTGGATTCACAGGAGAAGGATCTACCTCTTCGGCTACAAAGTGACTTGCCCAAATAGTCAGATCCATCAATTTGAGATCCTTATATACACATCAAAGAATGTCAAACATCACATTCACTGATGAAGATTTTCAAGCCGTTGACCCTGAACAAGATGACCCCATGGTAATCAGCGTTGAAATCGCCAACTAAATTGCGCGAAAGACGTTGGTGGATCAGGGGAGTTCGGCAGATGTGTTATATTGGCAAACATTCAAAGAGTTAGGACTATCCGAAGACCAACTATTCCCCTACAACGAACCCCTTATAGGATTCTAGGGAAGAACGAGTGCCTACCAAAGGATGCATTGAGTTGTACACCAAATTCGGCAATGATTGAGAATCTCGTAGCATTCGAATTCGATACATAGTATCCATGCCACAACTTCATATAATATCTTATTGGGGTGACCCTCACTTAACAGACTAGGGCCATCGTCTCCACTCCCCACCTAGCCATGAAATTCCCTTCTGAAGAAGACAACATAGTTACCATCCATGCGGACTAGCACATAGCCAGAGAGTGTTACCTGGCTAGTTTGCGGTCACAAACATATCACTTATCTTCGATAATGTTAATAATGTGCCAGCAGCTGTAGAAGAATCTCATTTGGACTTGGATCCTTGTGGAGAAGAGAACAGAATGCTTGAACCAACTGAGAAGGTAAAACCCTTTCAGCTAGGCCGAAAGCCAAGACAAGTGATGTACATAGGCTCTTCGACCTTAGAAACGGAGAAAGAACAAATAATTCAAGTTGTTAGAAATAACACTGATTTGTTTGTGTGGTCAGCCTCAAATAAGCCTGGCATCGATCCTGAGTTTCTCTGCCATTGCCTTAGTGTGTGTAAAAGGGCACGACCAGTAGCCCAAAAAAGGAGGAAAATGGGAGAAGAAAGAGGAAGTTGTAAAACTCCTCACCGCCAACTTTATCTGAGAAGTTCGGTACACCACATGGTTAGCCAATGTGGTCATGGTACGAAAGCAAAATGGCAAGTGGAGAATGTGCATTGACTACACAGACTTGAACAAAGCTTGTCCAAAGGATGCCTATCCCCTTTCCAGCGTAGACAAATTAGTAGATGGGGCCGCAGGTCATCGTTTGTTAAGTTTTTTGGGCGTATATTTGGGCTATAACCAGATTCGAATGTTTTAAAACAATCCTTAAATTTCTGTGTTTTGTAAATTTTGTTTTTGGTTGTATTTGATCTCAAAATGAATAAGAGAGTGACATGGTGAAGTTTAACCCTAGCAATATCAGTTTGCCTTTGTTAATCCATTGATTTTTGGCTTTCTTCTATATAAAACAATAAAAATATTGTCTTTGCCTTGTTTAACTTTTTTAGTTAAGTTTGGGTTATGTTATCTCATTTTATTTGTCACCCATAGATTAGTTTAAGTCTAGTAGTATAAAGTAGCTTAGTGTCAGGACACAATACTCTTACTCATCTAAAACTACTAATGATAAATGCGCACTTGCTAGTGAATCAATACCCTCCAATCACCTATTGAAATGATCATAAAGAGGACTATAAGGAAGAGACTTGTCCTCTGCAGATAACCATCAAGAAAGTAAGAGTGTTGAGGAGTGTAAACGAAGATGGAGGTCTACAATGAGAGGGCAAGAATAAGAGTAAAAGATAGTCCATGATAGTTAGTTTCTTAGTGTCTTGGAGGAGGAAATAGGAGAAAAAGTGAAACTCTTGTTATATTAGAACTTATTTGACTTAATTGGTCCATTTTTGTATGAAAGTTGAAGAGGAAACCTTCTTCAAAAAGAACTTCTCATTAACATCCTTGCATATAAATAAGGACCAAGCCAAAGAAGATTACTCTTTAAAATGTCACTCCAAATGAGACCAATCAAAAGAAAAAAAATGAGAAGGGAAACCCTAAGCATGAGAAAGAAACTCCCTATGCTAGTTCTCCTAAGACTAGCAATATAAATTGTTTCAAATGTCATTGTAGAGGCCACATTTCAATGCTAAAAAAGAAAGCACTATCATTATGAAGAGCAAAGACCATTATAGTAGTCAAGAGGAGAATACATCTTCTTCCTCCACTTATGTTGGAAATGAATAAGAATGGGATGAAGAGTTTCAAGAGGAGATTGTCTATTCTTATGGTGGTGATCTCCTTATCATAAAAATTATTTTCAAAAGCCAACCTTGTGACCACTCACAAAGAGATAATATCTTTCATACGAGATGTAAAATATTTGATAAAATAGATTTTCTCATTGTTGATAGTGACCTTTGTTGCAACTGTTATAGTATAAGGTTGGTTAACAAGTTAACCCTCATTACCAGTCCTCATCCTAAGCCTTATAACTTTAATTGGTTGAATGATAAAAGAGATAGTAGTGAATAAACAAGTTGAGATCAATTTTTTTCATTGGAAACTATATGGATAAAGTTCTATATGATGTAATTCCCATAGAAACTAGTCATATTTTGTTGGAAAAGCCATCGAAACATGATAAGAAAAGCATTCAGAATGGCCTTACCACTGAAATATTCCTCTCTCATAAGGGTAAAAAGTTTGTATTGCATAATGTTACATCTATCTATGCAGAAGAAGATCAATAAAAAATAAATCTTAAAAGAGGGAAAGAAAATAAAATAAAAAGCATATGGAAGATGGTGCTTCTTCTAAGGGAAAAAGATCATGCTTTCTCAAGAGAACCAGTTTTCCACAAAAAGACTTTACAAGAAGGGCTATCTACTTTGAGACCTATTTCTTGGGTTTAAAAGAAAGACATGACTTATAAAAGTCTTCAAGTGGGATGCTCCAATGCACTGTGTCAACTATCATCAATCTTTCTCCACCCTCTTGAGCCAGTACTTAATGCATCAAAGTGGGTTAGAGAGCTACTATGTTGAGGGATGGGCACCAAAACTTTATTTTCATGAAAGACTCAATGGTGCCACTCTTAACTACCCCAACCATAAGAGGGAGCTTTATGCTTCTATTACATCTCTCCTATTTTTTAAATACCTAAATCTTATCTTTTACTATCCTTTGCAGGTTCGGAGGAAGAAACGTATGAAAAAAATCTTGAGATATTTGAGGACAAGTTGTTTTGAAGAGGCAGATGATGGAATCATGTCAATAACCTCTCCTTAAGGAATTATGAAGTTCTTTCTCAAGAGAATAATGTTGTAAATATTAATTTTTAATGTTTATTTTGTTGAATTTTTATTGATCTTGTATCAAGGGTCGTTTAGGGTTTTGTAGCTTATGAGTATTTTTTTTTTTAATTTTATTCTTACAAGGTATCTTGGTCATTTGGCTTAAAGTGCAATAAGTAAATGGGAGTGAAGCCCAAGAAAACAAGAGTGACATGCCAATTTGGTGTTTACCCTCTCATTTTTGCTTCAACACTTCATTTGTCACATCACCCACATGACTTCTCTTGACACTCCTTTTTGTTACCACACCTATTATTACACATAAAACATGTCTAATGTACCTAGACTTGATTAAAGCAATAAGGGACTATGGTCACACTTTCTGTATGACTTTTCTTCACACCCCCTTTTATTACCACACTTCTAGTCATATATAAAGCGCGTCTTATGTATCTAAACTTCATTAAAGGAAAGGGGGGAACTATGGTTAGCCTTTGGTTGCATTGCTTAATCTTTGTTGGATATCAAAACCATGATTTGGTAAGCTTGACCCACAAGCTAACCTAACCATGGTCCATCCAACCATGGTTTTAGTAGCTTATAGATCAAGCTACCAAGCTCTATAAATAATCTATTTTACCTAGCTCTTTACATTGGAACATTTATTGAATGAAACAAAGTTTAATCTTTCATTTGCTTCTAAGTTATGAGTTCTTTATCTTTGAGTGCGACTTTATGAGCTTTCATCGAAGATATTTTTCTTGTGGCAAATTTTACTTTAAGTTTATCTTCACTTTGTGAAGTAACCTCCATTCCTACCTTCTATATTTTTGGTTTTTCAAATTTTGGCGTCACTTTTGGATGAAAATCAAGTGAGGAACAAACTCCCATAGAGCATTCCATTTTCATCCATTAGTCTCTAAATAAATGAGTTACATATATACACATTCATTATATTTAATCGAGAACATTATGCATTTCAAATACCCAATAATACATAAAATATTATTAAAATTTAAATATAAATTTATTTATTAATATTAATATAATAATGTTAATTTTTCATAAATGTATAATACTATGTCAAAATTAATTGAACAAAATATTTTCTTGACAAAATATCTATAAATTAATTACTAAATAATATTATAAATTTAATTAGTTTTAATTTTTATGAAAACATTATAAATTTTATTTATGAGAGATAATCTTATCTGACATTGTTGTGGGAAAAGTAATTATAAATATAAAAATTTCATTTTATTATTTTTTAACATAATTGCATTTTAAAATTTCAATAAAATCACTTTTACTTTTTTTAATAGTATTTAATACAATTTCATTTTAAGCTTCTAAAAAATATATTTTCATTCTAAAGATTGACAATATTTATACTTTGGAATCTAGTAAAAAAAATTTATCTTTTAGCAAAATATATTTTTACTTAAAAAACGTATATAATAAGCTTATACGTATATTGAATATATTACTCTTATGGGGTGAAATATTTATTTTGACAAATTAGTTTAAATATAATTAAATATTATATATAGTACTTATACTCTTTTTTTATCACTCATTGTTAAGTTTTAATATAATTCCATTAGAGTTTTATTTCATTATTCAAATTTTTAAAATATGGTTTTTTTATGAAAAATGATATAATTAATTACTCTATAATATTTATCTTTACCTTGAAATTTTAAAAATTATTTTAATAAGATATCCTATTAATTAGTTTTAAATAATTTCAAAGACGATTTTTTATTGATATTTATATTATATAGTCAAAATTTTATTACTAAGAGTTTATATATATATATATAATTAGTTGATATTTTTAAAAAAATTAAATAAGATTTAGCTAAATTTGATAATTACACATACAAATTTTTATATAAAATTTTCATACAATTTTATAAATATTTAAAATAAAATAAAAATACATGTGAGACTTTGAGTATATTTTCTACTTTAATATGTTTTCTCAATTTTTAATTATTAAAAAATTGATTAACTAAAAATATATTTGTAATATATAACATGGTTAACACACTACATAATGTGTCATGACAATAATAGAAAATCCACATATCATTTAGAGTGAAAAATCTGCATATTTGTATTGATTAAAACACATTTCTTTATTTTATAATGACAAAATTAGTCAATAAATTTATTACTTACTCTTAGGTTTTTTTCATGTGCTTGACTTATATATGGTACGTTACATAAGTACATATTACATTAGCATATTATTTTTATACATCTGATATTGCATATTCATATATATTACTTATCTCCTAACTAAATTAAAAAAAAAAGAAATAAAACAATATACGTTGAACATTAGGATGCATAACCATGTCACAGTTAACAAATAATTTTTTTTATTGCTCAATTAAATAGTTTCAGCTGCATCTTCCTATACTTACATAAAATTACTTAAAAAAAAGTAAAAAAATAAAGAAAAAACTTTGATAACCACTAACTCTAGAATATTTTATTTGCATGAGATCTACTTTCACAGAAACCCTATTGACATGTACAAAAATTAATTTAACAAAAAAAAAAATAATAAAATAGAAAACAAACAGTAAACTTAAATAACTTGCAGAAGTTATAGAGAAACCCTAATGGGCTCAAATCACATGACTATGAGGTCTATTTTTCCGGTTGAATAAGAGAAATTAAGAAGAAACCAAAAAATAATCAGAACCGAGAGATAAATATAAAAGGATATATTACTATTTGCAGGATAAATAACTATTTAACTATGATATAACAATGATTGAACATATTTTACGATATTAATCATTATACATATACTTTTTTACATTAATGAGAGACTTTTGAGCTCATTGAACGTATTTATACTATTTATCTTTAAAGTGATCGTGTTTGATCAATTATGTTTTTATGAATTGTAGACTTGGGATATTATATTAATGTATTTATACTTTTGTTAGACTTTGTGTGTTTTGGGCAATAAATATATATATATATATATATATATATATATATATATTCAAAGAAATTAAACATAATAGTATAAATATGTTTTGTCATAATTCAGAATATATTTTATGTGAAAATATTTTTAAAAGTTAACTGACAATAGAAAACAGAAAAACAATAATTATTTTGGTGTTTTCAAAAATTAAAATTATGTAAAAACATAATAATAATATCATATTTATAAAAAAATTATATACAAATGAATTTTAAATTATCTAAATATTTTATAATATTTTACTAAATTTGATTAAATTTAATCAGTTTATTTTTTAAAATTACAAAAATGTTAATTAAAAACAAACATAATTTTTTTAATATTAGAAACTTCAAAATAAAAATTATTTTAAAAAATAAAAATATAAATATAAATAAAAACAAAAATATTTTCTTAAACTAAATCACCGTAAAACAATCACAATTATCTCACATCTCACTTTCTGTTCACACAGAGACCAGTGGTATATAATATATCCATAGGAATTGAAGTTGTTTTCTATTATAACTATTTATAACAGTTCCTTTTAACACCATCATTTGCTATCGCACGTCCACAGTGTTTAAAATAATCTGAAAAATCTCAACATATCCTTGTGTATATTATGGACAAACTGATGCAGAATATAAATATTTTAAGCTATTTTAGATCAGTTAATCTAGAAGGTCTAAAATTTATGTTTCAGATCAGTTGATCCAGGATACACTATGTTAAGTAGAATGTAACCAATTTGTATTTCATATTGGTTTATCTAGAAGTATAATATCATATTTATGTTTCACATCAACGAACCCATAATATTAACTATTTTGTGTTCCAAATTAGTTGAATCGGAATACAATTGATTCAGAATACATTATGCTAGATCACTTTATCCGGAACTAACATAATGTATTCTGAATCAACTGATTCAGAATATATATTTTAAAGCATTTTAGATCAATTGATTTGGAATATCTTAAAATGTATATTCTGAATCAATTGATTGATTCGGTAGGTTAAAATAAGGGGAAGGATGTTTGGAGTTTTCAAATTATTTTAACCACTGTGAGGTACAAATAGTAAATGTGTGGGTGTTAAAAGAAATTATCCTATTCATTCCAACTTTACTGTTTCACATATCTTTTTACTTTTATTATTAAGTAAATAAAATTTTTTTATTTTTGTTAATGTTTTTTTGAAGTTATAACGGGTGCGTGTGGGCAATTTTATTTAAAAAACCATTTATTATGATAAAATCAGTAACTTTTTGTTTTTTTTAACGTGTTTGAGTAAAAAAAGTTGTTTTTGTTTATTTTAAGAAAGAAATCTTTTTACTTACTGAAAAACACGTATTGTAAAGTTTTTATTTCACGATTACTTGTTTTCGAATATACACACAAATTTAATATTCTTAACCAGTCATAAATCTAAAAATTTTATACAGTGGAACATTCAAAATTTATCAATAAAAATTAAAATTATATATATATATATATATATATATATATATTTAAAAGTTGGCAAAGAATAGACAAATATTTTGAGATTTGAGAAGAAAATTTTCAAAAAAAAATTATATTGTTAAATACATATAATTTAATTTATATAAGAAAGAATTATTAAGTGATTGAGATATAAGAGAAATAACAAAAGAGAAAAAAAATCAAAAAAAGGAAAATGAGTATTTTGTTGGAGATGAAAACATAAAATTAATGCATTTGTGAGTTCAAAGTTAAAAAACAATAATTTAATTGGTCAAAATTTTTCTAAAAAATTTAATATATTAACTTATTTATATCAAAATAACATATTAACTTATCTTTTAATTGTCTTTAGATAAAATTGCAACGAATAAAAATAAATAAAATGTTAATTACCTCTTTAATTGATATTCAACGAAGATTTTAACTAAAAAATTAAAGAAAATACTAACTTATGTTTTCAATTTAACTAAATATCTATGTAACTATAAAAGAAATTTAATTATTATTTGTTGTAAATATCTTTTTAATTATTGTTGCATAAAGGATTAAATTAACGTGCCAGTCCTAAACCCTAAACCCTAAACCCTAAATTCAAATAGGAATACTTAAATTAATTATTTTAACAATTTTGGTAGTAAAATAAATATTTGGTTTTCATAACTCCTTGAAGAAAGTTTGTTTTTAAATAAAATTATAAATGCTTAAAAAGTTAATTTTAAAACTTGTAACCACAGGAAACATAACTATCACAATTTACTTAATTATTTTTTTAGATAATAAATATGTAATATGAAGCTATTACTACTATAAAAAAAATTGTAACTACCTCATGTAATTTGTTCTTATAAATTTTCTCTAGTAGTTGGGGAGTGGTGTCAAGATTAAAATTTATGACAAAAAGTTAAGCCGTTATAATACCAATATCTTGTTACAAAATAAATTCATAAAGTTAGTAGAGGCAACAAGCCTAATGTTACAATATGTGCATCCATCATTGTTGTCACTCATAGTAGTCCTAGAAAATGATTTTTGAAAATTCAATTTCATACTTGGAGACAAACACACTTTACACAAAGTTTATGGGATTAACATATGTTTAACACCTGAAGTTGAGATATTGCAAGAATTCAATTTAGGTTCTTATTAGTATACAAAATTTAAGTATATTTATAATTTTTTTGTCTTCAATTTAAAAGAGTTTAATTGGTATACGTTGTCAGTGTAAAATTTTACACTGACAGACTTTTCATTTATGTGACTTTTAAAATAGTAATGAGTAAAGTTAACAAATTTATCATGAATGAAGGGTTGTGATTGAATGTCAGTGTAAAAATTTTTACAATGACAGTGTATACCAATTAAACTCAATTTAAAATTACCCATGAATAAAAATAATTTTGTGGGTAATTAAACATTTTTAGTGAATCCCATTTTATGTTTTTACTACATAAAAAGCTTTCATTAACTTAAAAAGTATTTTCTTCTAAAAAAAATTTAAAAGTATTTTTAATAAGGGTTTTTTTGTGTGTGAAAAAAAAATTATTTGTTTTGTTTTTGCTGCTAAAAAAAATAAAAAAAAAGAACTTAGATTTATGTTGTGGAGGGTGAGCGGCGGTTGGGAGGGGAGGCGAGGAGGTTGGGTGTTGTGGGAAAGAGGGGGCGCAGGTGCTAGAGACTGGGAGGGGTCATGTGAGCTGGGGAACAATGATTATAATTTTTGTTATTAGTTTGTCCAATTTTTAACAATCACAAAATGTAATAAAAATAGCCAAAAAAATTAATTTATAAAATAGTAATAAATAGAGTGATATGTCATTGCTTAACGACTAAAATAAATGGAATGATTAAATTCTTGACAGAAAACATGTTTACATACCTCAACTAGTAAACAAAAAAAATTTGTACCAAAACCCCAAACTCAAAAAAGTTTATGTAACAAAAATGTAGTTTACCTTTTAATAATTAAGTAATCTTAATTAAACCAAGTTGGATAATCTCCATTCATATTATTTACTCTCTGGACCTCTCCATCAATAATAGACTTCATAATGGTCTTTGAATTTGTTAGGATAGTTTATATTTTAATAGCCTTAAATTATAAAATAAGATAAATTATTCTTCTCTACACCCCAATTATTTTCTCCATGTACAACCATAATAAATTAAATAAACAAAAGTACCATTGAGTTTTTTTTTTTAAATGGTTGATCACTGCATCTCCATGAGCACATCTGAAGGAAAGGTGAAAGACAGATTAATAAGTTGCCTTGCAGTGTAGGGTAGGCAGCAAAAGACCATCACACAATCTCATTCACACATTTTTTCATTAGTGAAAAGACTATCAAAACTTCTCTAGTTAAATTGACTAGGGGTGGCAAAACTACTCGGTTGCATAAAAAATAGATTGGGGCGGGTTGACCCACCATTATTAAGGTGGGTCAAAGAGTTTTTTTCCCTGCACCTTCATGTTTTCTCTTTGCGCCTACATAACCTTTGAAAATGTCAAAAATACCCTTAGGTAAAAAATTTAAAATCTTCATCTCTCCTGCGTGTCTTGTTCATTCATCCTTCATTAATTTGGACTTTTCAAAAAAACTTCTGGATGCAGGCGGTGCACGAAGGCGCGGCACAGAAAATGGAGGCGCGCAAGACAATGGATATGCAATAGAGGTTGCAGGGAGCACCAATCGAGGTCACGATAGCAAATCGCAATGGAGGCTGACAAGGAGCACCAATGGAGATTGCAAAAGGAGGTCAGTAGGGAGCAACAATGGGGATGCGTTTGAATTTGAAGAAGTGAGGAGAAGGATGAATGAATGAGACATGCGAGACAAATGAAGATTTTCACTTTTTCTACCTAAGGGTATTTTTGACATTTTCAAAGGCTATGGTGGTGTAGGGAGAAAACCTGGAGGTGTAGGAAAAAGAATTTTCGTAAAACGGCTTGGTCTATCGTGCCATTAGATGGATTGGTTCGCAAATAGCTTGGCTCAACAGTTTCTTTTTATAAGTAAAGGATTTGTAGCCTTCCAAATATGTCAGAGTCCTGCAACCCAAATAAAAGACCAAGCATGTCCTAGATCCGATGAACCACTCACTAATCCCATAAATTAATGTCCTTGTTCACGAAATATATTTTGCAGAGTCATTGTTATACCCCAGCAAGCACATATTTTGAGCCATACCTAACTGGGTAACGCACATTTGAAGAAAAGGTGCTGGCTTGATTCCACCCCCTCATCACAAAGTGCACAACCTCTCAACAACAATGTCATGCTTCCCCAGATTTTGCTTTCGTGGCTTGCTAGAATTTTGAAAAATTATTTTTTTAAAAAATAATATCAATTTTATTTAAATGTAAATTTTATTTTTTATAAACCTTGCAGAAATTGATTTTATTTTTTGATAATATTATACTTTTACAAAAATAAATCACAAATAAATTTATGAAAAAATTTATTTTATTTTCTTAACAAAGTCCTTTTTACGAATTCTACTCAGTAACTTCTAGCCTTCCAACTATGTTAGAGTCTTGCAACCCAAATAAAAGACCAAGCAGGTCCTAGATCTGATGAACCACTCACAAATCCCATAAATTGACGTCCTTGCTCCCGAAACATATTTTGATGATTCGTTGTTATAGCCCACCAAGCACATATCACCTAATTGGGTCATGCATAGTTCAAGAAAAAGTACTTGCCTGATTCCACTAACTCATCACAAAGTGCACAACTTCTGTCATTCTCTATAATAACGTCATTCTTCCTTAGTTTTTTGTGCCTTGTTGGCTCGCCAGAATTTTGAAAAATTATTTCCTTAAAAAATCATATAAATTTTATTTTAAATATAAAAGTTATTTGTTTGAAAAAGTTATGATTTTATAAACATAAATACAAAAATAAAAAAAAGTAAACCTTGTAGAATTGGTTTCATTTTTTGAAAATATTATGTTTTTACAAAAATAAATGACAAATAAATTTATGACAAACTTTATTTTATTTTCTTAACAAAGTTCTTTTTATAAATTCTACTCATTAATTTCTAGCATTCCAAATATGTTAGAGTCCTGCAACCGAAATAAAAGCGAAAGTAGGTCCTAGATCCGATGAACCACTGACTAATCCCATATATTGACGTACTTGCTCACGAAACATATTTTGCAGAGTAGTTGTTATACCCCACGAAGCACATATCACCTAATTGGGTAATGCAAATTTGAAGAAAAGGTGTTGGTTTGATCCCACTCCCTCATCATAGAGTGCACAACCTCTATCATTCTCCGCATTAATGGCATGCTTCGCCATATTTTTCCTTGTTCGCTCGCCAGAATTTTGACAAATTATTTTTCAAAAAAATAATATAATTTTTATTTAAATGTAACTTTTTATTTTTTTAAAAAATTTATGATTTTACAAACATAACTACGTAAATCAAAAGCAGTAAACCTGGAAAATTGGTTTAATTTTTTGACAATATTATACTTTTACAAAAATAAATCACAAATCAATTTATGACAAAGTTTATTTCATTTTCTTAACAAAGTCACTTATTCTACCTAAGGATATTTTTGACATTTTCAAAGGCTATGGTGGTGCAGGGAGAAAACCTGGAGGTGTAGGAAAAAGAATTTTCGTAAAATGGCTTGGTCTATCGCGCCATTAGATGGATTGGTTGGCAAACAGCCTGGCTCGACAATTTTTTTTATAAGCAAAGGATTTCTAGCCTTCCAAATATGTTAGAGTCCTGCAACCCAAATAAAAGACCAAGCACGTCCTAGATCCCATGAATCAGTCACTAATCCCATAAATTGACATCCTTCTTCACTAAACACATTGTACAAAGTTGTTGCTATACCCCACCAAGCACATATCTTGAGCCATACCTAATTGGGTAACACACAGTTGAAGAAAAGGTGTTGGCTTGATTCCACTACATCACATATTGCACAACCTCTATCATTCTCAGTAGTAATGTCATGCTTTGCTAGATTTTACCGTGCTGGCTCGCCCGAATTTTGAAAAATTATTTTTTTAAAAAATAATATAAATTTTTATTATCCTACAAAAGTTATGATTTTATAAACATGAATAGAAATATGCCAAAAAGTAAACCTTTCAGAAATGGTTTTATTTTTTTACAATATTATACTTATAAAAAAATAAATCACTTCATGACAAAATTTATTTTATTTTCTTAACAAAGTCCTTTTTATAAATTTTTTATAAATTCTACTCAGTAATTTCTGGGCTTCCAACTATGTTAGAGTCATCCAACCCAAATAAAAGAATAAGCAGGTCCTAGATATAATGAACCACTCACTAATCCCATCAATTGACGTCCTTGCTCACGAAACATATTTTGTAGATTCGTTGTTATAGCCACCAAGCACAAATCACCTAATTGGGTAATGCATAGGTGAAGAAAAAGTGCTTGCCTGATTCCACTACCTCATCACAAAGGGCACAACCTCTATCATTCTCTACAATAATGTCATTTTCCCCCAGATTTTGCCTTGTTGGCTCAACAGAATTTTGAATATTTATTTTTTTAAAAAATCATATAAATTTTATTTTTAAAAAAAGTTATTATTTTAAAAACATAAATAGAAAAATCACAAAAAGTAAATGTTGCAAAATTGGTTTTATTTTTTTACAATATTATACTTTTACAAAAATAAATAAGAGTTAAATTTATAATAAATATTATTTTATTTTCTTAAAAAACTCATTTTTATAAATTCTACTCTGTAATTTCTAGCCTTGCAAATAAGTTAGAGTCCTACAACCCATATAAAAGACCAAGCACATCCTCGATACGATGAACCACTTATTAATCCTATAAATTGACGTCCTTGTTCACGAAACCTATTTTGCAAATTCGTTGTTATACGCCACCAAGAAAATATCACCTACTTGGGAGCACATATCTTGAGCCATACCTAATTGGATAATGCATAGTTGAAGAAAAGGTGTTGGGTTGATTCCACTACATCATCACAGAGTGTTTAACCTCTATCATTCTCAACAGTAATGTCATGCTTCCCTAGATTTTGCCTTGTTAGATTGCCATAATTTTGAAAAATTGTTTTTTAAAAAGTAATATAAAATTATATTTAAATATAAATTTTATTTTTTTACAAAATTTATGATTTTACAAAACATAAGTAGAAAAATCCCAAAAAGTAAACCTTGCAGAAATTATTTAATTTTTTGACAATATTATACTTTTACAAAAATAAATGACAAATAAATTTATGATAAAATTTATTTTATTTTCTTAACAAAATCATTTTTATAAATTCTTCTCAGTAATTTCTAGCCTGCCAACCTGCAATCCAAATAAAAAACCAAGCAAGTCCTAGATCTGATGAACCACTCACTAATCCGATAAATTGATGTTCTTCCTCACCACACATATTTTGCATAATCGTTGTTATACCCCACCAAGAACATATCACGTAATTGGGAGCACATATCTTGAGCATACCTAATTGGGTAATGAACAATTGAAGAAAAGGTGCTAGTTCAATTCCACTACATCATCACAAAGTTTTCAACCTCTACCATTCTCTGCAATAATCTCATGCTTCCCTAGATTTCCCCTTGTTGGCTCTCAAGATTTTTGAATAATTTTTTTTTTGAAAAATAATATAAATTTTATTTAAAAATAATTTTTTATTTTTTTAAACAAGTTATGATTTTACAAACATAAATAGAAAAATCACAAAAAGTAAACCTTGCAGAATTGGTTTTATTTTTTGACAATATTATACTCTTACAAAAATAAATGACAAATGAATTTATGACAAAATTTATTTTAGTTTGTTAACAAAGTCATTTTTATAAATTTTACTCAGTAATTTCTAGCCTTCCAAATATGTTAGATTCTTGCAACCCAAATAAAACACCAACCACGTCCTAGATTCGATGAACCACTCACTAATCCCATAAGTTGTCATCCTTGCTGATGACACATATATTACAGAGTCATTTTATACTCGACCAAGCACATATCTTGAGCCATACATAATTGGCTAGCGCAAAGTTTAAGAAAATGTGTTGGGTTGATTCCACTCCCTCATCACCGAGTGCACAACCTCTATCATTCTCTGCAATAATGTCATCCTTCCCTAGATTTTGCGTTGTTGGGTCGGAAGACTTTTGCAAATTTTTTTTTTTAAAAAATAATATAAATTTTATTTAAATATATTTTTTAAAAAAAAAAGACATGATTTTAAAAAACATAAATATAAAAATCACGAAAAGTAAACCTTGTAGAATTGGTTTTATTTTTTGAAAATATTATACTTTTACAAAAATAAATGACACATAAATTTATCACAAAGTTTATATAATTTTCTTAAGAAAGTCATTTTTATAAATTCTAATCAGTAATTTTTAGCCTTCCAAATATGTTATAATCCTACAACCCAAATAAAAGACCAAGCATGTCCTAGATCCAATGACCACTCACTAATCCATAAATTCATGTCCCTGCTAACGAAACGTACTTTGCAGGGTTGTTTTATACCCCACCAAGCACATACCTTGAGTCATACCTAATCGGGTAATGAACAGTTAAAGGAAAGGTGCTCGCTTGATTCCACTACCTCATCACAGAGTGCACAACCTCCATCATTTGCTGCAATAATGTCATGCATCCCTAGATTTTTCCTTGTTGGCTCTCCAGAATTTTGAATTTTTTTTTTAAGAAATAATATAAATTTTATTTTTTTAAAAAAGTTCTGAGTTTACAAGCATAGATAGAAAAATAACAAAAACTAAACCTTGCAAAATTGGTTTTATTTTTTGACAATATTATACTCTTATAACAATAAATGACAAATAAGTTTATGACAAAGTTTATTTTATTTTCTTAAAAAAGTCATTTTTATAAATTCTACTCAGTAATTTCTAGCCTTCCAAATATGTTTGAGTCCTGCAACCCAAATAAAAGACCAAACACATCCTAAATCCAATGACCTACTCATTAATCCCATAAATTGACGTCCTTGTACCCCACCAAGTATATATCTTGAGCCATACCAAACTGGGTAACGCACATTTAAAGAAAAGGTGCCGCTTGATTCGACTCCCTCATCACAGAATGCACAAACTCTATCCTTCAGTGCAATAATGTCATAATTCCCTAGATTTTGCGTTGCTGGGTTGCCAGAATTTTGAAAAATCCTTTTTTAATAAATAATATAAATTTTATTTAAATCTAAATTTTATTTTTGTTAAAAATGTTATGATTTTACAAATATAAATATAGAAATTACAAAAAGTAAACCTTAAAGAATATTTTATTTTTTACAGTATTATACTTTTACAAAAATAAATGACGAATGAATTTATGACAAATTTATTTTATTTTCTTAACAATGTCATTTTTATAAATTTTATCTAGTAATTTCTAACTTTTCAAATATGTTAGAGTCTAGCAAACCAAATAAAAGACCAACCACGTCCTAGATTCGATGAACCTCTTCTCCACCAAGCACATATCTTGACGTCCTTGCTCACGAAAAGTATTTTGCAGAGTCTTTGTTATTCCCCACCAAGCACATATCTTGAGTCATACCGAATTGGGTAACGTACAGTTCAAGAAAAGGTGCTTGCTTGACTCGAATACCTCATCACAGAGTGCATAATCTCTATCATTCTTTGGAATAATGTAATGCTTCCCTAGATTTTGCCTTATGTGCTCGCAAGTATTTTGAAAAATTATTTTTTTAAAAAATAATATAAATTTTATTTGAATATAAATTTTTATTTTTTTAAAAAAGTTCTGATTATACATACATAAATAGAAAAATCACAAAAAATAAATCTTAAAGAATTTGTTTTATTTTTTGACAATATTATACCTTTACAGAAATAAATGACAAAATTTATTTTATTTTCTTAAAAAAGTGATTTTTATAAATTTTAACCAGTAATTTCTTGCAACCCAAATAAAAGACCACGCATGTCCTAGATTCGATGAACCAGTCACTAATCCCATAAGTTCACGTCTTAGCTCATGAAACATATTTTGCATAATTGTTTTATACCTGACCCAACACATATCTTGAGCCATATATAATTGGAAGACGCAAAGTTTAAGAATATGTGTTGCCTTGATTCCAGTACCTCATAACAAAGAGCACAACCTCTATCAGTCTCTATAATAATGTCATGCTTCCCCAGATTTTGTGTTGTTGGCTCGCCTGACTTTCGCAAAATTGTTTTTTAAAAAATAATATAAAATTTATTTAAATCTAAATTTTATTTTTTTAAAATAGTCATGATTTTGCTAACATAAATAGGAAAATCCCAAAAAGTAAATCTTGTAGAATTGGTTTTATTTTTGGACAATATTATACTTTCACAAAATAAATGACAAAGTTTATTTTATTTTATTAACAAAGTTATTTTTATAAATTCACCTAAGTAATTTCTAGCCTTCCAAATCTATTAGAGTCCTTCAACCCAAATAAAAGACCAAGCACCTCCTAGATCCGATGAACCACTCACTAATCCAATAAGTTGACGTCCTTGCTCACGAAACGTATTTTGCAGAGTCGTTTTATACCTCACTAAGCACATATCTTGAGTCATACCTAATTAGGTAATGCACAGTTCAAGAAAAGTTGGTCGCTTAATTCGACTACCTCGTCCCAGAGTGCAAAACGTTTATCATTCTTTGCAATAATGTCATGCTTCCTCAGATTTTGCCTTGTGGGCTTGCCAAAATTTTGAAAAATTATTTTTTGAAAAAATAAGATAAAATTTATTTCAATATAAATTTTATTTTTTTAAACAGTTCTGATTTTGCAAACATAAATAGAAAAATTACAAAAAGTAAACCTTGCAGAATTGGTTTTATTTTTTGACAATATTATATCTCTACAGAAATAAATGACAAAAAAATTTATGAGAAAATTTATTTTATTTTCTTAACAAAACTATTTTTATAAATTTTACTCATTAACTTCTAACCCTCCAAATATGTTAGAGTCTTGCAACCCAAATAAAAGACCAAGCACGTCCTAGATTTGCTGAACGACTCACTAATCCCATAAGTTGACGTTGTTGCTCACGAAACATACATAGTTGGGTAACGCAAAGTTTAAGAAATTGTGTTGAATTGATTCCACTACCTCATCACACAGTGCACAACCTTTATCATTTTCTGCAATAATGTCATGTTTCCCTAGATTTTGCCTTGCTCGCTAGTATATTTTGAAAAATTGTTTTTTAAAAAGCTAATATAAATTTTATTTTTTAAAAAAAGTTATGATTATACAAACCTGGATAGAAAAATCACACAAAGTAAACCTTACAAAATTTGTTTTATTTTTTTACAATATTATACTTTTAAAAAAATAAATGATTAATAAATTTATGAAAAATTTTATTTTATTTTCTAAACAAAGTCACTTTTATAAATTTGACTCAGTAATTTCTAACCTTCCAAATATGTTATAGTATTGCAATCCTAATAAAAGACCAAGCACATCCTAGATTCCATGAACCTCTCACTAATCCCATAACTTGACGTCCTTGCTCACGAAATATATTATAGAGAGTCGTTTTATACCCCACCAAGCACATATATAGATCCCTACCTAATTGGTTAATGCAAAGTTTAAGAAAATGTGTTGTTGATTCTACTACCTCATCACAGAGTGCAGAAACTCTATCATTCTCTGCAATAATGTCATGCTTCCCCAGATTTTGCCTTGTAGGCTCGCCAAACTTTTGCAAAATTGTTTTTCTAAAAAATAATATAAATTTTATTTTTTAGAAAAAGCCATGATTTACAAACATAAATAGAAAAATCACAAAAATTAAACCTTGTAGAATTGGTTTTATTTTCTTACAACATTATACTTTTACAAAAATAAATGACAAATAAATTTATCACAAAGTTTATTTTAGTTTCTTAAGAGATTCATTTTTATAAATTCTACTCAGTAATTTCTAGCCTTCCAAATATATTAGAGTCCTACAACCGAAATAAAAGACCAAGCACATCCTAGATCCCATGAACCACTCACTAATCCCATAAATTGATGTTTGTGCTCACGAAACGTATTTGGCAGAGTCATTGTTAGACCCCACCAAGCATATATCTTGAGCCATACAAAATTTGGTAACGCACAGTTGAAGAAAAGGTGTTGGCTTGATTCCATTACCTCATCACAGAGTGCAAAACCTCTATGATTCGCTCGAATAATGTCATGGTTCCCTAGATTTAGCCTTGTTGGCTAACCAGAATTTTGAAAAATTGTTTTTTAAAAACCTCCGTTTCCCCTTGCTCATTGAGCCATTGAAGCTTGTAAGGCTTAGGGTGGAGAAGTAAGGTCAAGGCTAGCTTTTCCACCAACCTTGAGCTACAGCCATTGCAGCATGACCCATTATCTACAATGAGAGAACATATTTTGTCATTCACCTTACAACGAGTGTGGAATATGTTCTCCCTTTGAGATGAGGACACTTTCAAAGGTTGGCTTCCAAGAAGCCTTATTATCATCAAGAGGTCTCCCTCATATGCATAAGGGGTTTCATCACAATCAGATTGGTATGCATGAACCTCTTCTCTTTTGCTCTCACTAGAGGGGTGTAAGCTAGACTCACTACTATAAACATCTTAGGCCTTCATGATGATGTTTCTCTTAGTAGGGCATTGATAGGCAATGTGGCCTCTCCCAAGACATTTAAAGCATTTGATACTACTAACTTTCTCTTGAGAGTTAGCAGTAGGGGGTGTTCTTTCTAAATGTGATGCTTCATGCTCTTTGTAATGCTTGGAGTGTCCCTCTTTGGGGTAGATCTTGGAGGAACTCCCCTTTGGTTGGTTCCTCTTTACAGAAGGAGGATGGTCTCTTTTAAAGCTTTTTCTTGCAATTGATTTTCCACCTTGATGCAAAGTTAGACCAACTCATTAAGGTTATTGTATGAGAAGAGCTCAACTTTGTCATGAATTTTGGTGCTTAACCCATACAAAAACCTTGCCATCGTGGCCTTGGGTTCTTCAATGATACCCGCCCTCAAGATAAGAAGTTCCATCCTTTGTCTATACTCCTCTACACTAAGGTTGGTTTACCTTAATCTTTGGAGTTTTTCCAAAAGATATCTTTCATACCCAGAAGGTATATGCCTTCTCCTTAAAGCACTTCTAAGATCATTCCAATATTTTATTGAGGGCATATTAGTGCGGATTCTTTTATTGGTTAACCCAACCCACCAATGCATGGCATGCCCTTGGAAGCTAAGGGTTTCCATAGGAACTTTCCTTTCTTCTCTTACCTCATGGCAGGTAAAGAGTTGTTCTACCTTGATTTCCCAATCAAGGTAGGCTTTCACATCCTCCCTCCCATGAAATAGGGGGAGATCAACTTTGGGCTCCCTTGGAGGAGCCCCATTATTGTGCATGGATGAATGGGAATGTCTTTGAGAATGGTTATAATATTCTTCTTCACTTTCACTCTTATTATTGTGTCTGGAGGATGAACTTATGACTATTCCTTTCATTTTATAATCCTCACCACTGTCATGCTTCCTTTGTTCCTCTTCTCTTTCTTTTCTTCTTTCTCTTTCCTTTCTTTCTTTTCTTTTTTGGTCTTCTCTCCTTTCTCTTAATCTTCTCTCCTCTTTCTCTTTTTTTTCTCTTTTCTCTTCTTCTCTTTCTTTTGCTTTTCTTCCAATCTCTAAAATCCATGTTTAAGTTTTCTAGAGTGTAATCCTTAAAAACTCTTCTTTGGTTTACACTCTTGTTTGATGATTGGCTATCACGAGCACTAGAGTGAGTGTGTGATGTCATTATGCTTGGATGCTAAGAGACTAAGGTAGGCCAAAAAAAACTTTTTTCAAACAAACACTCCTCTCTTTTTGTGTTTTCTTACCTAAAATGGCTTGATGAGTCTTTGGAACTCTTTAGCCTTCTAAGCGCCTTGAACAAGAAACAAAAAAGCAAGAATTTTAAAGCAAAAATTCAAAAGAGAATGGATCTAAAGCGAGCTCCTAAGGTGTTGAAGGAAGTGTACCACTTCTTCCTTCTTCACCCAGTTTTCAAGAAACTAAAAAATTGACTAAATCTTATTATAATCAAATGGAGGGCCTTAAGGGCACTCAAACTCTCAACTAAAAAATTAATACATCTAATTAAAGAAAAAGTAAAGTCTTTAAAAAAATGAATCTCCAAATGCTCCATCAAATCAAAGTCCTCACGGCTAGGTGTGTTTCCTTTTGAGGTGATCCCTTAAGTTATTAGTCCAACCTTCCAAAATATGCTACCCTTGTGGTAATCTCCTTCTTCAAGCTTGCCCCCAAAAGTGGCACTAACACACAAACCAAAGAAACCAAAAGCAACAAGCGGAGGTGCAAATAGAAACTCAAAAAGCAATAAAAGATAACACAATCTAAAGGACACTTAACCAAATGGTAAGAGTATATAAGACAAACTAGAAAGATGATTTAAAAGACAAGCAACAACTAAAAGGTAAACAAAAGAAAGAGAGCACACAAAGGAATACCTAAGAATGACACTAGATTAAAGAGTAGAAAGGCACAAATATCAAGTTCTAGTGTACCAAAAGTAATAAAATTTCTTTTAAGGTTCCAAGTTCAAAGTTGAAGCACTTGCTAATTTTAGGTTAGGTACATCAAATGATTTTTTCAAACTTTCTTTTATTTTGTTTGTTCTCTTTTTCTTTTTTTTTTTTTTTGAATCCTTCGTTGTTTTTTAATATTTACTAGATGCACCTAACTTGATTGGGAATTTAGTGCTTAATAACAAAGAGTTATACACTTGGAACAATAAAGAAAATTAAAAGCAACATTTTAGGTACTACTAGAAATGACTTCAAAATGCAAAGTAGCTATAAATGTGTTAATGGTTTAGTAGTTTGGTGTGCCACTGGACTCAAGCTTTGTTAAGTTTTTAGTAATTTGTTGAACACAAATACCAAACTTATAGCTTAATTGAAAGCACCCACAAACAAGAACTACTTTTACCACACAAATGAGCTACTAATTATGCGTATAAGGAAAATAAAGACAAAGGGAATTAAGCAACTATTTTGGAACTATTTTTTTAAGAATATGCTTGAAACTAAAAGCACATAAACCTCTAAAGAGACTTAGACATGAGGTATGACCCTCTATGTTGCTCAATTTAAGAAGTTTCAAAAGCTTTTTTTGTAAAAACAAAAGAGGGTAAACTTAAAAGGAATTAATAGACAAAATGGGAAACTATAAACATGACTTATAGACAACTACACAAGAGTATAAAAGTGAAAAGTAAAAGCTAAAAATAAGGAAAAAACAAGGCAACTAGGCGCAAGGAAACACAAGAATTTGCTCTAAATTTCTTGACCACAAGGTTGTGGAATTCACCATAACGGCATGGATTTTTAGCAAGAAATTCTCAAAACCAAAATTCAAGCAAGAAAGAACCCAACTCAAAGCTTAATCAGAAATTAATGAATATGGGAGAGACGTAGATGCAAAGAAAAGAATAATATAAATTGCATCAAGCAAAAAATAAATGGCTCAAATAAACTATAACTCAAAACAATAAACTCAAGACATAAATGGAAATGATAAACAACAATGGAAAGCTAGATAAACTTGCGGAAATTAAAGATAAAATAAAATAGGAAAACGGAAAGAAAAAATAAATGAGGTAGGGGAAAGAAAATGGAGGTGGGGCGCCACCTTGATCTAGATACCAAATGATGCAAAAAACGGTTGCACTCCCCTTGATCTTCTCCTTGAGATTCCAAGTACCGTGAAATGGATGATGGAGGGGAAAGAAAATAGAGGTGGGGCGCCACTCTCAAAGAGAGATAAGCCAAAGTGTTTAGGTTTGCCACAAGGGAAGGAACCCTTGACAAAAACCAACTAGGAAGAGGTTCCTCAAGAGAGAGGATCGATGATGTGACCATGCCTACCCAAGGACCTATCACTAAGGCCATGGCTAGAAGGCTTGAAGAAGACCTAGCCCTTGCAGACAAAGGAAGACTTCACCTCCTATGGAGAGTGAAGATATTAGGCTAAGGACTTTAGTTAATAAAATGTAATTTTCCTTTATTTTAATTTTAAGGAGCATTAGGAATTTAATTTGGGACATGTATTTAGTCCATTTTTTATTTTAGGAGGTGTCTTAGGAATTTAGAGGGTGGATTTAGCTTTTTGGGTCTTTATGAAGGAAATAAAGGGTAGCCTTGATATCTACAACCCTCTTTTCCTACATAAACCCCCTAAGCTAATAGGAAGGAATCTTGGCCCTTGGTTTGAGAAACTTGGGCACCAAGTTTGATGATCTAAGGAGGGAATTGTTTCTCAATCCTCTTCCCTTAGATCTCTCCTTTTAATCCTAGCCCTTCTTTTTTAGGTTATCTTGTTCAAGAGGTTAGCTACCTCTATAAATAGGAGCTCCTCACTCGATTGGTCATGAACTTTGACTGCTAAGCCTTTGCCTTTCTTTTCCTTCTGTTCTTCTTCTTCCATCCTATCCATATCCATCTCATACTCTCTGAGCTTTCCAAAGAGTTCAACATTTGTCATGGTCGCTAAGTTCTTTGATTCAGTGATTGTTGTCACGGTAGGTTGCCATTTTCGGTTGAGAGATTTGAGTATCTTTACATTCAACTCTTCTCCCTCAAACAACTTTCAAAGTCCCTTCAAATGATTGATTATGTGCGTAAATCTTTTCTATACATCCATGATAGTTTCACCTTGATTCATGCGGAACATTTCATACTCTTGGATCAAGGTGTTCTTCTTGGCTCGTCTTACTTCAAATGTACCTTCATGGGTGACTTGGATTAGATCTCATGCTTCCTTAGCTGTATTGTATGATGACACCTTGAAGAAATCATCACTATTCAAGGCAGAATGTATAATATTTAAAGATTTTGAATCATTCTCAGCATATTTTAATTCATCAGTAGTCCATAACTCATATGGTTTTTTAACTATTTGATTTTCAACCATATATTTAGGAATTTTATAATCGGTTACAGCAGCTTGTCAGATGCCTCTATTTACAAACTCCATAAAGATTCTCATTCTAACTCTCCAAAAAGCATAGTTTTCACCAATGAATAATGGTGGTCTGTTAATGGAGCACCCTCATTGAAAGGTAGTTGATTCCCTAACATTTTAAAAAATGGATCAATATAATCTTGAATATTTCTCAACATCTCGCTCTTGATGCCAATTGTTGGTCCCATTGGGGAATCTAGAAGGGGGGGTTAAATAGATTCACCAAATTATTTTTCAAAAATTTCTATTCAACAGTATTTTAGTATTTTAAAAAATAGTCCCTTTTTAAAATTTTCAAAATCTACCTTCTTTTGTAAAAATAGGTTTTCAAGAATTCAACCCTTAAGGCAAAACATCAATTGAATCAATTCCTCCAATGATGATTTCAAGAAAAGTAGCTAAGAAACTTAGCAAGAATGTTTAATCAAATAGTTCAGAATCAAAAAAGAGGAGTAGAGAGAATAAAAAAAACAAACCACCAAAATATGGGTTAAAAACCCAAATTTAAAGTCAAGTAATTATATATCAAGATTTAGATCAGCAGCAAGAAATCGTAATGAATCAAACGCAGCTGCAAAAACCCAAATGTTAGTGCTCCAAGAATTCAATAAAGACTAATTTTAAAGAGTATAAGGAAGAGAGAATTTGCACAGTGATTTATACTGGTTCGGTCCAACTGACCTATATCCAGTTTACAGACTTAGCTTTTCGCTAATTTGCTTTCCACTAAAATCTCAGTACATGCATACCACAAATACAAATTTTAATCCCAAAAAGATTTAAATCACACAATAAGAGGCTTCCTCTTGCACACCACAAGAGTTTGCTACACCGTGACACCTCCGCCACTCACAACACCCCATTGCAAGATTTTCCCACAATCCCAATAACACGTCAAGAGATTGTAAACCTAGTGCAAAAAACACAAATATGGTACAAAACAATATCACCTGATGTGAAAAATACCCTAAAAGAAAGATTAGAACTCAATGGAGTCTCTTCCTTGAATCTTGAATTGGAAGCACTTTCAAACCATAAAAAAATGGGTATGAATCTTTGAGAGAATTCTTAGAAATCGTATGTGAGAAGCAAACACTTGATTGGACTATTCAAAAGTTATTAAATCTATTTTCAAAATGCTTTTATATCAGTTTTTATGCAGGGTAAACGATTACCCACTTGATTACATGATATCCTGCACAACCCAACCTATATAAGAGCAATCAATTTCAGTTCTCAAAAATTCTCGTAGAGTAATCGATTACCATTTTTTGGTAATCCATTACCTTACCTAAAAATTCATTTTTGAAGCTTTTCTAGCATAATCCAACCTATATAATCTATCCAAAACTATCCCAAGCACACTTTCATGCCTATCTAAAATACAAAATACAAGTACCACACCTACAAACGTGTTTGCTACCATAAAATTGATTTAAGAGCAAAAACAAAACCAAAACTCTACTAGTCTTCAATGAGCTCCTTTGGTTCCAACACATGGATCACTAGATTTTGCCTTGTTGGCTCACTAGAATTTTGAAAAATTGTTTTTTAAAAAATAATATAAATTTTTATTTTTTTAAAAAAGTTACAATTTTACAAATAAATAGAAAAATAAGAAAAAAGTAAACCTTGCAGAATTGATTTTATTTTTTGACAATATTATACTTTTACAGAAATAAATGACAAATAAATTTATGACAGTTTATTTTATTTTCTTAACAAAGTCATTTTTATAAATTCTACTTAGTAATTTCTAGTCTTCCAAATATGTTACAGTCTTGCAACCCAAATAAAAGACAAAACATGTCCTAGATTCGATGAACCGCTCACTAATGCCATAAGTTGACAACGTTGCTCACGAAACATATTTTGCAGAGTTGTTTTATACCCGACCAAGCAAATATCTTGAGTCATACATAATTGAGTAACGCAAAGTTTAAGAATATATGTTGGGTTGATTCCACTACTTCATCACAGATTGCACAACCTCTATCATTCTCTACAATAATGTCATACTTCCTCAAATTTTGAATTGTTGACTCGCCACCCTTCTGCAAAATTGTTTTTTTAAAAAATAATATAAATTTTATTTTTTAAAAAAGTCATCATTTTACAAATATAAATAGAAAAAATCACAAAAATTAAACCTTGAAAAATTGGTTTTATTTTTTTACAATATTATACTTTTACAAAAATAAATGACAAATAAATTTATGATAAATTTTATTTTATTTACTTAACAAAGTAATTTTTATTAATTTGACTCAGTAATTTATAGTCTTCCAAATATGTTAGAGTCTAGCAACCCAAATAAAAGACCAAGCACATCCTAGATTCGATGAACCACTTACTAATCCCATAAGTTTAAGTCCTTGCTCATGAAGCATATTGTGCAGAGTGGTTTTATTCCCGACCAAGCACATATCTTGAGTCATACATAATTTGGTAATGAAAAAGTTTAATAAAATATGTTGGCTTGATGCCACAACCTTATGACGAGTGCACAACCTCTATCATTCTCTGCAATAATATCATGCTTCCCCAGATTTTGCCTTGTTGGCTCACCAAATTTTTGCAAAATTGTTCTTTTCAAAAATAATATAAAATTTATTTAAATATAAATGTTTATTTTTTTAAAAGAATTTCTGATTTTACAAACATATATAGAGAAATAGAAAAAGTAAACCTTGCAGAATTGGTTTTATTTTTTGACAATGTTATACTTTTACAAAAATAAATGACAAATAAATTTATGATAAAGTTTATTTTATTTTCTTAACAAAGTCATTTCTATAAATTCTACTCAGTAATTTCTAGCCTTCCAAATATGTTAGAGTCCTGCAACCCAAATAAAAGACCAAGCACGTCCTAGATTCGATGAAGCACTCACTAATCTCGTAAGTTAACATCTTTGCTCACGAAACATATTTTGCAGAGTCGTTTTATACTCGACCTAACAATATATCTTGAGCCATACATAATTGGGTAACACGAAGTTTAAGAAAATGTGTTGGGTTGATTCCACTACCTCATCACAGAATGCACAACCTCTATCATTCTCTGAAATAATGTCATGGTTCCCCAGATTTTGCCTTGTTTGCTTGCCAAAATTTTGAAAAATTATTTTTTCAAAAAATAATATAAATTTTATTTTTTAAGAAAAGTCATGATTTTACAAATATAAATAGAATAATCACAAAAATTAAACCTTGCAGAATTGGTTTTATTTTTTGACAATATTATACTTTTACAAAAATAAATGACAAATAAATTTATTAGAAAGTTTATTTTATTTTTTAAAAAAGTCATTTTTATAAACTCTACTTAGTCATTTCGAGCCTTCCAAATATGTTAGAGTCCTACAACCCAAATAAAAGACCACGTCCTAGATCTGATGAACCACTCACTAATCCCAGAAGTTTACGTCTTTCCTCATGAAATATATTTTCCATAGTCGGTTTACACCTCACCAAGCATATATCTTTGGCCATACCTAATTAGGTAATGCAAAGTTTAAGAAAATGTGTCGGCTTGATTCCACTACCTCATCACAAAGTTCACAACCTCTATCATTCTCTGCAATAATGTCATGCTTCCCCATATTTTGCCTTGTTCGCTCACCAGACTTTTGAAAAATTGTTTTCTTAAAAACTAATATAAATGTTATTTAAATATAAATTTTAATTTTTTAAAAATATCATGTTTTGACAAACATAAGTAGAAAAATAACAAAAGGTAAACCTTGTAGAATTGGTTTTATTTTTTACAATTTTATACTTTTACAAAAATAAATGACAAATAAATTTATCTCAAAGTTTATATAATTTTCTTCAGAAAGTCATTTTTATAAATTCTACTTGGTAATTTCTAGCCATCCAAATATGTTAGAGTGTTGCAACCTAAATAAAAGACCAAGCACGTCCTAGATTTGATGAACCACTCACTAATCCGATAAGTTGAGATCCTTGTTCACGAAACATTTTGCAGAGTCATTTTATACCCCACCAAGCACATATCTTGAGCTACCTGATTGGGTAACGCAAAGTTTAAGAAAATGCGTTGGCTTGATTCCACTACCTCATCATAGAGTGCACAACCTCTATCATTCTCGGCAATACTGTCATGCTTCCATAGATTTTTGCCTTGTTGGCATGCCAGAATTTTGAAAAATTGTTTTCTCAAAAATAATATAAATTTTATTTAAATATAATTTTTTTAAAAAAACGTTATGATTTTGCACAGATCAGTTGAAAAATCACAAGTAAATCTTGCATAATTGGTTTTATTTTTTTAAAATATTATACTTTTACAAAAATAAATGACAAACAAATTATGAAAAAATTTATTTTATTTTCTTTACAAAGTCATTTTTTATAAATTTTACTCAGTTATTTCTAGCTTTCCAAATATGTTAGAGTGTTGCAACCCAAATAAAAGACCAAGCACGCCTAGATTTGATGAACCACTCACTAATCCAATAAGTTGATGTCCTTGCCCATGAAACATATTTTGCAAAGTCGTTTTATACCCCACCAAGCATATATCTTGAGCCATACTGATGCATTCTTGTTGATGTCGTTCCCAAGATCACCTTCTAGCTTAGTTCCTTTGGAGAAATGAATGGTGGAAAGGGAAGGAATGAAGGTGTAGGCACCACTCATGGTGAGATAAGCAATGGAAGAATCTTGCCACAAGGGAAGGAGCCCTTGATAAAAGCCATAGAAGCTCTTAAACTAGGGAGAGAAAGAAGACACTCAAAATGAACTCACAAGAGGTTTGTATTAAATATCAAGTGTAAAATGAACATAGGAGGGAGAGGCATCTATTTATAAGAAAAATAATAGGCTAAGGGGGAGAGAATAGTGACGTGCAAGCTAGGGGAGGGGAGATTAGGAGAGCTTAATCAAGTGTTAATTGAGCTAGAGCCAATTAACACTTGATTAATTTCTAGGAAGATCCAAACATGCCCCTAACTTTAAGATCTTGGTCCCCTCTCAGTTTTGAATTTAAATTTTGGAGGGAAGCCACATGGCACCTTCAAAATTCAAATTAAAAAATGAGTGCACATAAAAAACATGTGGAAGCCACCTTGTAGGAGAGAGAAAGTTCCGTCCAAGTGGAGGGGAATCAAGAGGGGAATGCTTGGTGGTTCTCTCGACCACCCTATTGTATGAAAACTCAACATAGGGAAGGTATTCATCCCAAGACTTATGGTTGCCTCTAAGTAGTGCCCTTAACATAGTGGATAAGGATCTATTCACCACCTCAGTTTTCACATCAGTCCGAGGGTGCCAAGTGGTGGAGAACAGAAGTTTAGTTCCCAGCCTAGCCCATAAAGTTCTCTAAAAATGGCTAAGGAACTTCACATCCCTATCAGACACTATAGTAGAGGGTATACTGTGCAAATAGACAACCTCTCTAAAGAAAAGTCTTGCGATGTTGCTCACATCATCCACTTTGTGGCAGGGTATAAAGCGGGCCATTTTAGAAAATTTGTCCACTATGACAAAGATGGAGTCTGCACCTTGTTGGGTGCGAGGAAGGCCTAGGACAAAGTCCATACTAATGTCTAGCCAAGGTGCAGAAGGAATAGGTAAACGTGTATAGAGAACATGGGACATTGCCTTAGACTTAACCTGAAGACAAGCTAAACATCTAGAACAATGCCTATGAACATCTTTTTTCATATAGGGCCAAAAGAATTTTTCTTTCAAAAGCATAAGAGTTTTATTCATTCTAAAATGCCCCATGAGCCCACCTTCATGGCTCTCTTTTGTTATCAGATTTCTCATAGATCCTTGGGGTATACAAAGTCTGCCATCTTTGAAAAGATACCCCTCACTAATGAAGAACCTATCTTGAGTTTTAGATGTAGAAGCAGAGGCAGCATAAATGGAGCCAAAATCCTTATCAGAAGGATACATGGCCCTTATGTCATCAAATCCTAGAATGTTAGCACTCAGGGTGGTATAAAGATTGTGCCTCCTAGACAGGGAATCAACTATCATATTGTTTTTTCCTTTCTTGTATTTGATGACATATGGGAAGGATTCAAGGAATTCAACCCATTTAGCATGCCTTTTGTTCAACTTACCTTGTCCCCTCAGATATTTAAGTGACTCATGGTTACTATGAATGACAAACTCTTTAGGAGCAAGATAACGCTCCCAAGTCTAAAGGGCCCTAATCAAAGCATAAAACTCTTTGTCATAGGTGGGGTAGTTGAGAGGGGCCCCATTGAGTTTTTCACTGAGGTAAGCAATAAGGTGCCCACCCTGCAATAATACAGCTCCCACAGCCACACCAAAGGCATCACACTCAAGTTCAAAAGTTTTAGAAAAATCTAGTAATTCCAAGATTGGTGCATGAGTAAGCTTATGTTTGATTAGAGAAAAGGCTTTTTCTTGCTTGTCAACCCAAAGGAAAGGAGTATCCTTCTTCACCAACTCATTTATTGGTCAGAAAAGTGTGGAGAAGTCAGGCACAAAGCGCCTACAAAAACTAGCGAGACCATGAAAGCTCTTGATTTCTGTGACACTTTTTGGGGTGGGTCATTCTTGGATAGCTTTGATTTATTCGGGATCCACATGAATCCCTTGAGAATTAACTACAAATCCTAAAAATACCACACTCTCAACACAAAAAGTACATTTTTCAAGATTCCAAAAGAGGTGGTTGGTCCTAAGTATGCAAAAAACTTGCCTAAGAAGTGGTTAGTCTCATGAAAGTTCCAATGGCATTTGTTAAGCCAAAAGGCATAACCAACCATTCATAAAGACGAAATTTGGTCTTAAAAGCGGTTTTCCATTCATCACCCTTTTAATCCTTATCTGATGATAACCACTTCTAAGATCAATTTTTGAGAAAATTGTTGCCCCATGAAATTTATCCAACATGTCATCAAGCCTAGGGATTGGGTGCCTATATTTGATGGTGATGTTGTTGATTGCTCTACAATCCAAACACATCCTCCATTGGCCATTCTTCTTGGGCACGAACAAGACTGACACAACACAAGGACTGAGGCTCTTTTGAACCCAGTCCTTCTCCAATAGATCTTGAACTTGAGACTCAATCTCCTTGGTCTCCATGGGGTTGATCCTATAGGCAGGCCTATTGGGTAGGCTAGCCCCAGGAACCAAATCAATTTGGTGTTCTATACCTCTAACAAGAGGAAGTCTTCTTGGAAATTCACTAGGGAATATATCACCAAATTCCTTTAAAGCTCTTGAACCCATAAGGAAGGTTCTCACTTTTAAGATCTATGGCAGTGCTAGAAGCAGAAGTAGAAGGGCAAACAGAATGAGATGCCTCTTTGCAAAGGAGAAGATAGAAAATTTTATTAGTTAAGGGAGCCTCTTTTAAGTCCAATTTTGTTGCAAATAGGCTCTCTTTACTCCAAACCTTCTTAGAAGGGGCACCACTTTCCAAATCTTTCTCCTTACCCCTTTCAAGCTTTAGGGGTAAAGCTTTTTCTTTTGACTTTTTTTTATGCTCTTTCTCTCTCTTGTTTTTCATGAATAGTTGATCCTTAGCCACTTGAGTAGGTGATATAACTTGATGTGACTGGATGATGTGACTGGAATGACCATGATGGATGGCTTTCTTATGATATTGCCATGGTCTTCCCAGCAAGATATGGCTAGCCTCCATAGGGACTATGTCAGAAAGTATTTCATCACTGTAAGTCCCTATAGAGATTGGAACCTTCACTTGCTCATTGACCTCCATTTCCCTGTGATCATTGAGCCATTGGAGTTTATAAGGTTTTGGATGGGGAATTGGGGTCAAGGCTAGCTTTTCAACCAACCTAGAGCTACAGCAGTTACAATAAGACCCACTATCTACAATGAGAGAACACACTTTGTCATTAACTTGGCACCTTGTGTGAAATATGTTCTCTCTTCGAGATGGGTAAGCTGTAAAGGTTGGCTTCCAAGAAGCCTTCTAATCATCAGGAGGTCTCCCTCATATGCATAAGCATCTTCACAATCTAAGTATAATGCATGACCCCCTTTTTCCTCACTCTCATTAGAGGAGGAAGGTGAGCTACTCTCACTACAATAAATGTCTTGCCCCCTCATGATCATGGTTTTTTTTGGGGCATTGAGAGGTAACGTGGCCTTTCCCAAGACACTTAAAGCATTTTATACTACTTTTCTTCTCATGGAAGTTAGTAGAGGGGGGTTTCTTGTCTATATGAGATGTTTTTGGATGTTTGGATGGATCCTCCTTAGGGAAACTCTTGGAAGAATTTACCTTGAATTGGTCTTTCCTTGCATAATTTTGAGAATCTCTTTTAATTCCTTTTCTCTTGACTTGATTCTCAACCTTGATACAAAGTTGTACCAATTCATCTAGGCTCGAATATTAGAAGAGCTTAACTTTATCTTTTATCTCATTGCTCAACCCACATAAGAACCTAGCCATGGTGGCCTTGGGTTCCTCAATGATGCCTGCCCTTAATATGAGGAGTTCCATCTTTTGTCTATACTCCTCTATGCTTAGGTTTTGTTGCCTAAGCCTTTGGAGTTTATCCAAAAGGTCTCTCTCATAGTAAGAGGGAATATGCCTTCTTCTTAAAGCACTTTTTTAAATCATTCCAATATCTTATAGAAGGCATATGAGTTTGGGCTCTTTCATTAGTTACCCCAACCACCAATGCATGGCATGCCCTTGGAAGCTTAGGGTTGCCAAGGAGACTTTCTTTTCTTCTTTTATTTTATGGCAATAAAACAATTTTTCTACCTTGATTTTCCAATCAAGGTAGGCTTCCACATCTTCTCTTCCATGAAATGGAGGAATATCAATTCTTGGCTCCTTTATTGGAGCCACATGTTCATGTTCATTAGAATAGGGGTAGCCTCTCCTTCTAGGTCTTTCCACATAGTACTCTTTTTCACTCTCACTAAATTTCCTAGAAGGAGAACCATACTCTATGTTCTTTTCTTTCCTCTCCTACTCTCTTTATTTTCTTTCTTCCTCTCTTCTCTTTTCTTCCTCTCTTCTTCTTTTTTCTTTCTTCTTTTTCTCTTTTCTCTAACTTTTTTTCCCTCCTTTTTCTCTCTCTTCTTTTTCTCTCTTTCCCTCTTCTTTTTCTTTTCTCCTCCTCTGTTGTTTTTCCTTACTCCTCATGCTTTCCTCAATTATTCACTCACGAAAATCGATAGTGAGATGCTCAAAAGAGTTAACCTTAGAATAGTGTCTTTGGTTAACACTTTGCTAGGGATACTAGCATGTGAGTGATTAGACATTGTGCTTGGATTCTAAGTTAAGAGGTCGGCCAACAAGATAAGCAAACACTCCTCTCTTTTTAAGGTTTTCTCCCTAAGAGGCAATGAGTCTTTGGAACTCTTTTTTTTAGGCCTCAACTACACCGTTTTTGCAAGAAAAGTAAGGGCAAGAAAAGTAAAAGTGTAAGGACTCTAAAATGTGCTCATAGAAGGTGATGAAGGTGGTGTACCACTTCCTCCTTCTCACCTTAATTACGAGAAACTAGAATGAAAGAATAAGCTATTACACACAAATGGAGTAACCACTAGGGTATCAACACACCTAAAAAAATTAATACAAGTAAATGAAAGCAAAATTTAGAAGTAACAAATTCTTCAAGTCTTCCTTTTAGCTCCCACAAGTGTTTACTCTCACGACCTTGCTTTACTCCTTGTTCAAGTCTTCTAGGCTTTGTTAACACCTCCTAGAATGCTACCCTTGTAGTTTGCTCTTTCCAAAGCTCCTTTACACAAGAGTAATACCACACCAAAACAAGAACAAGAATGCAAGAGTACAAGCAAAAAGGTAATAAAAGTATAATGAAATAAGAGGAAACTTTCTAAGTGGAAGAAGAGAGGAAACAACTTGAAGGAGTGTAGAATGAAGACAAACTAAAATTAAAGAATGAGAAAGAAGTAGGCACACAAAAGAACTCTTAGAATTTATCTAAATTAGAATTAAGGAGTAAAAGAGAAAATGACTCAAAGTGTTTTCAAAAATTGCAAAAAATTTAGTAATTATGGCCGAATAATGTAGGGACAATGGCAAGCAAGATTAGACCATTTCTAAACTCCTTTTTTTTTTGCAATTTATTTGACTTACAATTAGGTACACCTATTTCTTTGACTTTTAGTATTTTCTATAATTTTGTTTTTCTTTGTTTATTTTGTTGTAATACTTTCTTCTTCTCTTTTTTTTTTAAATTCTTTTAGATGTACCTAAGTACTTGTTAGATTGAAAATTTTATGAGAAAGATAGAGGTCCTAAACATTTGGCCAAAATCCTAGGCTAAGGTACATAAAATTTGAACTAGAAGAAATACAATGAGAGAAAACACAAGTAACTCTAGTATACTACTTTTAGAAGTGAATTAGGTAGTGCTTAATGAATCTTTGGTTAATGTATTTTGACACTTACTTGTTTGCACAAGAAAAGCCAAATGTCAGCCAAATTTGCACTCACACTCCTTAACAATTCCACTTTACAATAAGGCACACACATAAGAGCTACTAAATGAAACGATTAAACAACACATGATTGAAATTGGGCAACATTTTTTTTTAGATTTTGTTTTATAAGAACATGCTTAGGATATAAGCATGGATGACTTCTTTGGAACACTTATACAAGAGGTAAAAACCTCTTAGATGCTCAATTTCAAAGAAGGTTAACACACTTAGCAAATTTTAGAAGCAAAATTTAAAGTGAAACCTAAAGAAATTAATATGACATATAATGACTAAACATGACTCTATTAAGACAAAACTTGAGAGTATAAAAATTTAAAATAAAGTCCTAAAATAGAAAACAACAATAGAACAAGAATTGAATCAAAGCAGTGCAGAAAATTGAGTTCAAAGCATTCACCACAGCATTGTGGATTTCGCCACATCCTTGTGGATTTTTGGTAGAATGCTTCTTAGGTGCCTCAAATTCACACAAATTCACACAAACTCAAAGCTATGGCTAGAGAAGTGAATCCTAAACAGAAAACTTAGTTCAATGAATGCAACTAATGAATTGAACTAACAAATTAAAGTGAACATCATAATAAACGTGCAAGAATTAAAGAATACAAATACAAGACAACATTCAAGACATGCTAGAATTTATGAACAACAAGGAAGTAGTAGAATGAAAATAGAATGAGGAAGAAGAGAAGTGGACTGAAAATTTAAAAGAGCTAAGGAAAAAGGTGAACCTCTAGAAGGAGGCTGTAGATACCACTTGATGCATTCTTGTTGATGCTATTCCAAAAATCACCTTCTAGCTTGGTTCCTTTGGAGAAATGAATGGTGGAAAGGGAAGGAATAAAGGTGTAGGTTCCACTCATGGTGAGATAAGCCATGGAAGAAGCTTTCCATAAGGGAGGGAGCCCTTGATAAAATTCATAGAAGCTCTCAAACTAGGGAGAGAAAGAAGGCACTCAAAATGGACTCACAAGAGGTTTGTATTCAATATCAAGTGTAAAATGAACATAGGAGGGGGAGGCATCTATTTATAAGAAAAATAATGGGCTATGGGGGTGAGAAGAGTGACATGTAAACTAGGGGAGATTAGGAGAGCTTAATCAAGTGTTAATTGAGCTAGAGCCAATTAACACTAGATTAATCTCTAGGAAGATCCAAACATGCCCCTAACTTTAAGATCTTATTCTCCTCTCAATTTGAATTTCAATTTTGGAGGGAAGCCACATGACACCTTCAAAATTCAAATTCAAAAATGAGAGAACATAAAAAACATGTGAAAGCCACCTTGGAGGAGAGAGAAAGTTCCATCCAAGTGGAGGGGAACTAAGAGGTCCCACATGTCTCTCATGCTTCATGTGTGAGTTAGATGGGTGTGGAACTAACTTAAGGGGTGTGGTTCACAAAAACCACACTCCTAAGCTTCTCCAAAAAATCCCAAACTACTCAACACACCTCACAAAAGAGACTAATTACACCCCCTAAATTAAAAAGGATATAAAGCCTAAAATACAAGGCCAAAAATAAAAATAAAAACACCTCCAAACTTCTAAAGAAAAAAACGTATACATGAACGACTAAAAAGAAGACTATGGCCTAATTTCCATCATCTTGATCTCCATGAGAAAGTGAGGTCTTCTTCCCTCCTCTCTTTCCATATCTTCCTCAATCCTCCTAGCCATGGCCCTTGTGATAGGCCCTTGCTAGGGAGGAATGCATCACATACCTAATTGGGTAACACAAAGTTTAAGAAAATGTGTTGGCTTGATTCCACTACCTCATCACAGAGTGCATAACCTCTATCATTCTCTGCAATAATGTCATGCTTCCCCAGATTTTGCTTTCTTGGCTCGCTAGAATTTTGAAATTTTTTTTCTTAAAAAATAATAAAAATTTTATTTAAATATAAATTTTTATTTCTTTAAAAAGGTATGATTTTACAAACATAAATAGAAAAATTATAAATAGTAAACCTTGCAGAATTGGTTTTACTTTTTGACAATACTATCCTCTTAACAAAAAAAATGACAAAGAAATTTATCACAAAGTTTATTTTATTTTCTTAAGAAAGTCATTTTTATAAATTCTAGTCCGTAATTTCTACCCTTCCAAATATGTTAGAGTCCTGCAACCCAAATACAAGACCCAGAATGTCCTAGATCCGATGAACCACTGAAAAATCCCATAAATTCACGTGCTTGCTCACGAAACATATTTTGCAGAGTCGTTATACCCCACGAAGCACATATCTTGAGCCACATGTAATTGGATAACACATAGTTGAAGAAAAGGTGCTGGCTTGATTCCCCTACCTTATGACAGAGTGCACAACCTCTATCGTTCCCTACAAAATTGTTGTTGGCTTGCTAGAATTTTGAATTTTATTTTTAAAAATAATATAAATTTTATTTAAATATAAATTTTCATTTTTAAAAAAGTTATGATTTTGCAAACATAAATAGAAAAATCACAGAAAGTAAACTTGTAGAATTGGTTTTATTTTTTTACAATATTATACTTTTACAAAAATAAATGACACATAAATTTATGACAAGATTTATTTAACTATCTTAAGAAAGTCATTTTTATAAGTTTTACTCAGTAATTTCTAGCTTTCCAAATATGTTAGAGTGTTGCAACCCAAATAAAAGACCAAGCACGTCCTAGATTCGATGAACCATTCACTAATCCCATAAGATGATGTCCTTGCTCACGAAACACATTTTGCAGACACATTTTATACCCCGCCCTGCACATATCTTGAGCCATACCTAATTGGTTAACACAAAGTTTAAGAAAATGTGTTAGCTTGATTCCACTACCGCATCAAAGAGTGCACAACCTCTATCATTCTCTGCAATGATGTCATGCTTCACCAGATTTTGCCTTATCGGCTCGCCAGACTTTTGCAAATTTTTTTAAAAACTAATATAAATGTTATTTAAATATAATTTTATTTTTTTAAAAACATCATGATTTTACAAACATAAATAGAAAAATCACAAAAAGTAAACCTTCTAGAATTGGTTTTATTTTTTACATATTATACTTTTACAAAAATAAATGACAAATAAATTTATCACAAAGTTTATATAATTTTCTTAACAAAGTCATTTTCATAAATTCTACCCAGTAATTTCTACCCTTTCAAATATGTTAGAGTCTAGCAAGCCAAATAAAAGACCAAATGATGCATTCTCCCCAAGCAAGGGCCCTATCACTAGGGCCATGGCTAGAAGAATAGAAGAAGACATGGCTAGAGTAGAGGGAGGAAGATCTCACCTCCATATGACCATCAAGTTATGCAAGCCATGACTTATTTACTTGTAATTTTTATTTTAGGAACCTAGGATTTTATTTTGGACATGTATTAGTCCATTTAATTTTCTAGGAGGTGTCTTAGTAATAAGAAGGGGTAAGATTAGCTTTTGTGCCTTTATTTAGGAAATAAGGGGGTATTTTGATAACTACACCCTCTTTTGCTAAATAAAACCCAAAACTAATAAAGGAGTAATCTTGGCCCTTGGATGAGGTAGCTTGGGCACCAATTCTCATCTAAAGGAGGGTATTGATTGGACTTTGGGCTTCAATCCTCCTCCCTTGGATGACTCCTTTTAATCCTAGCCCTTCATTTCCTTCATGACTTGTCCAAGAGGTTAGCTCCCTCTATAAAAAGGTGCTCCTTCACACTCTTGTATTTTTTACACTTGATTGAATGGAAAAACCTTGAGTTAGCCAAAATTCTCTTAGTGTCCACCCTTCTCTCTTTGAGAATTCCTTAGGTTTTTATCAAGGGTTCCATCCCTTGTGGCAAACTTTCCCTCTTAGGCTTATCTTACCTTAAGTGGTGCCTAAAACCACCTCACTTCTTACCTCTCCACAAACCATTTCACCAAAGAAGAAAACCTCTAGAAAAAGATCAAGGGAGGCATGCATCATTTGGTATCAGAGCATTGGTTCTAGAGGTCTAAACTCTCTTCCTATCTCATTTATTTTTTCTTTCCGTTTTCCTATTTTATTTTATCTTTAATTTCCGCAATTTTTTCTAGCTTTCCATTATTGTTTATCATTTCCATTTATGTCTTGAGTTTATTGTTTTGAGTTATAGTTTATTTGCACCATTTATTTTTTGCTTGATGCAATTTATATTGTTATTTTCTTTGCATCTACGGCTCTCCCATATTCATTAATTTCCACTTAAGCTTTGAGTTGGGTGCTTTCTTGCTTGAATTTTGGTTTTGAGAATTTCTTGCTAAAAATCCATGCCGTTGTGGTGAATTCCACAACCTTGTGGTCAAGAAATTTAGACCAAATTCTTGTGTTGCCTTGCACCTAGTTGCCTTGTTTTTGCTTTATTTTTAGCTTTTATTTTTCACTTTTGTACTCTTGTGTAGTTGTCTATAAGTCATGTTTATAGTTTCCCATTTTGTCTATTAATTCCTTTTAAGTTTAGCCTCTTTTGTTTTTACAAAAAAAATTTGAAACTTCTTAAATTGAGCAACATAGAGGGTTATACCTCATGTCTAAGTCTCTTTAGAAATTCATGTGCTTTTAGTTTCAAGCATATTCTTAAAAAAAAAAATTCAAAAATAGTTGCTCAATTTCCTTTGTCTTTATTTTCCTTATATGTATAATTTGTAGCTCATTTGTGTGGTAAAGGTAGTTCTTGTTTGTGGGTGCTTTCACTTAAGCTATAAGTTTGGTATTTGTGTTCAACAAATTACTAAAATCTTAACAAAGCTTGAGTCCAGTGGCACACCAAACTACTAAACCATTAACACATCTATAGCTACTTTGCATTTTGAAGTCATTTCTAGTAGTACCTAAATTGTTGCTTTTAATTTTCTTTATTGTTCCAAGCACATAACTCTTTTTTATCAAGCACTAAATTCACAATCAATTTAGGTGCATCTAGTAAATATTCAAAAAAAAAAAAAACAAGAAAAAAAAGTGTAAAATAAAATACAAAAAAAAAACAACGAAGGATTCAAAAAAAAAAAAAAAAAAGAGAACAAACAAAAGAAAAGAAAGTTTGAAAAAAATTCATTTGATGTACCTAGCCTAAAATTAGCAAGTGCTTCAACTTTGAACTTGGAACCTTAAAAGAAATTTTATTACTTTTGGTACACTAGAACTTGATATTTGTGTTCTTCTACTCTTTAATCTAGTGCCATTCTTAGGTATTCCATTGTGTGCTCTCTTTCTTTTGTTTACCTTTTAGTTGTTGCTTGTCTTTTAAATCATCTTTCTAGTTTGTCTTATATACTCTTACCATTTGGTTAAGTGTCCTTTTGATTGTGTTATCTTTTATTGTTTTTTGAGTTTCTATTCGCACCTCCTGTTGCTACTTTTGGTTTCTTTGGTTTGTGTGTTAGTGTCACTTTTGGGAGAAAGCTTGAAAAAGGAGCTTACCACAAGGGTAACATATTTTGGAAGGTTGGACTAAGAGCCTAAGGGATCACCTCAAAAGGAAATACACCTAGCCGTGAAGACTTTGATTTGAGGGAGCATTTGGAGAATCATTTTTTGAAGACTTTACTTTTTCTTTAATTTGGGTGTATTAATTTTTTAGTTGGGAGTTTGAGTGCCCTTAAGGCCCTCCCTTTGGTTGTAATAAAATTTAATCAATTTTTTAGTTTCTCGAAAATTAGGTGAAGAAGGAAGAAGTGGTACACTTCCTTCAACACCTTAGGAGCTCGCTTTAGATCCCTTCTCTTTTGAATTTTTGCTTTAAAATTCTTGCTTTATTTTTCTTATTCAAAGCGCTTAGAAGGCTAAAGAGTTCCAAAGACTCATCAAGCCATTTTAGGCAAGAAAACACAAAAAGAGAGGAGTGTTTGTTTGTGAAAATTTTTTAGCCACCTTTTTCCTCTTAGAAATTCAAGCACAATGACATCACACACCCACTCTGGTGCTCATAGTTATTCATCAAACAAGAGTGTAAACCAAAGAAATATTTCTAAAGATTACACTCTAGAAAACTTAAACATGGACTTTAGGGAGTGGATGACAAAAGAACAAGAGAGAAGAGAAGAAAAAAGGAGAGAAAAAGAGTCCAAGGAGAAAAGAAAAATAAAAGAAAGAGAGGAAGAAAAGAGAGAAAAAAGAGAGAAGGAAGAGAGAAGAATAAGAGAAAGGAGAGAAGATGAAGAAAGGAGAGAAAGAAAAGAAAGAGAAAGAAGAAAAGAGAAAGAAGAAGAAAAAAGAAAGCATGGGAATGGTGACAATTACAAAATGAAAGGGATAGTCTTAGGTTCCCCATCTAGACATACCCATAGGAGTGAAAGTGAGGAAGAATACTACAATCATCCTAGGAGAAACTCCCATTCATCCATGCATAATAATGAGGCCCCTCCAAGGGAGCCCAAAATTGATCTCCCCCCATTTCATGGGAGGGAAGATGTGGAAGCCTACCTTGATTGGGAAATCAAGGTAGAACAACTCTTCACTTGCCATGAGGTAAGAGAAGAAAGAAAGGTTCCAATGGCAACCCTTAGCTTCCAAGGGCATGCCATGCATTGGTGGGTTGGGTTAACCAATGAGAGAATCCGCACCGATATGCCTTCCATAAGATATTGGAATGATCTTAGAAGTGCTCTAAGAAGAAGGCATATTCCCTCTTGGTATGAAAGAGATCTTTTGGATAGACTCCAAAGGCTAAGGCAAACCAACCTTAGTATACAAGAGTATAGACAAAAGATGGAACTTCTTATCTTGAGGGCAGGTATCATTGAGGAACCCAAGGCCACTATGGCAAGGTTTTTGTGTGGGTTGAGCCCCGAAATTCGTGATAAGGTGGAGCTCTTCTCATACAATTCCCTTGATAAGTTAGTTCAACTTTGCATCAAGGTGGAAAATCAACTTAGAAGGAAAACTTTTAAAAAGGATAACCCACCTTATGTAAAGAGGGACCAACCTACGGGGAACTCTTTCAAGAGTTACCCTAAAGAGGAACATCCCAAGCACTTCAAAGAGCATAAAACATCACATATAGAGAGAAAAACCCCTACTACTAACTCTCACGAGAAAGTTAGTAATATCAAATGCTTTAAATGTCTTGGGAGAGGCCATATTGCCTCTCAATGCCCTACTAAGAGAAACATCATCATGAGGGCCCAAGATGTTTATAGTAGTGAGTCTAGCTCACACTCCTCTAGTGAGAGCGAAGGAGAAGGGGTTCATGCATACCAATCTGATTGGGATGAAACCGCTTATGCATGTGAGGGAGACCTCTTAATGATAAGAAGACTTCTTGGAAGCCAACCTTTGAAAGTGTCCTCATCTCAAAGGGAGAACATATTCCACACTCGCTGTAAGGTGAATGACAAAATATGTTCTCTCATTGTGGATAGTGGGTCATGCTGCAATTGTTGTAGCTCAAGGTTGGTGGAAAAGCTAGCCTTGACCCCACTTCCCCACCCTAAGCCTTACAAGCTTCAATGGCTCAATGAGCAAGGGGAAATGGAGGTCAATGAGCAAGTCAAGGTTCCAATTTCCATTGGGTCTTATAAAGATGAGATCCTGTGTGACATAGTCCCAATGGAAGCTGGCCATATCTTGCTAGGAAGACCATGGCAATTTGATAAGAAAGCCATACACCATGGTCATTCCAATAACATCATCCTCACTCATAAGGATAAACGCATTAAGTTGTGTCCTCTAACACCTTCACAAGTGGCGGAGGACCAACTCATCATGAAACATAAGAGAGATGAGGAGAAAAAAAAAGCAAAGCTTTACCCCTAAAGCTTGAAAGGGGTAAAGAGGTTGAGTTGGAAGTTGGTGCCCCTTCCAAGAAAGTCATTAGTAAAGGGAGTTTATTTGCGACAAAATTGGAATTAAAGGAAGCCCCTTTAACTAACAGACCTTTCTATCTCCTCCTTTGCAAAGAGGCATCCCCCATTTCTCCCCCCTCCACTTTTTTCCCTTCTAGTTCTAGCACTGCCATAGAATTTGGACCTGAGAACCTACCTCAAGAGGTTCAAGAGCTTTTAAAGGAGTTTGGTGATATATTCCCTAATGAAGTTCCCAAAGGACTTCCTCCAATTAGGGGTATAGAACACCAAATAGACTTGGTACCTGGGGCTAGCCTGCCTAATAGGCCTGCTTATAGGACTAATCCCATGGAGACCAAGGAGATTGAATCTCAAGTCCAAGAACTATTGGAAAAGGGTTGGGTTCAAGAGAGCCTAAGCCCTTGTGCTGTGCCAGTTTTGTTGGTGCCTAAGAAGAATGGCCAATAGAGGATGTGCATTGATTGTCGAGCAATCAATAACATCACCATCAAATATAGGCACCCTATCCCTAGGCTTGATGACATGCTTGATGAATTGCATGGGGCCCAATTATTTTCAAAAATTGATCTTAAGAGTGGTTATCACCAAATCCGCATCAAGGAAGGTGATGAGTGGAAAACCGCTTTTAAGACCAAGTTTGGGCTGTATGAGTGGTTGGTAATGCCCTTTGGGCTTACCAATGCCCCAAGCACCTTCATGAGGCTTATGAATCATGTCCTTAGGGATGGCTTAGGAAAATTTTGTGTTGTTTATTTTGATGACATCTTAGTGTATAGCAAGAGCCTAGATAAACATGTAGGCCATCTTAGGCGCGTCTTTTGCATTCTTAGGTCACACCAACTCTATGGAAATCTTGAAAAATGTAATTTTTGTGTGGAGAGTGTGGTGTTCTTAGGTTTTATAGTTAACAAAAATGGGGTTCAAGTAGACCCCGACAAAATCAAAGCCATCCAAGAATGGCCCACCCCAAAAAGTGTGACTGAGATCAAGAGTTTTCATGGTCTCGCGAGCTTTTACAGGCGCTTTGTGCCTAACTTCTCCACACTTTTCTCACCAATCAATGATTTGGTGAAGAAGGATACTCCTTTCCTTTGGGGTGAAAAACAACAAAAAGCCTTTGAACTTATCAAAGAGAAACTGACCCATGCACCAGTTTTAGCTCTTCTTGACTTTTCTAAAACTTTTGAGCTAGAGTGTGATACATCGGGAGTGGGTGTGGGAGCTGTGTTGTTACAAGGTGGTCATCCCGTGGCTTATTTTAGTGAAAAACTAAATGGAGCCGCCTTAAACTACCCCACCTATGATAAAGAGTTTTACTCTTTGATAAGGGCCCTTCAAACTTGGGAACATTATCTTGTACCCAAGGAGTTCATCATTCATAGTGACCATGAGTCACTTAAGTATTTGAAGGGTCAAGGCAAGCTTAATAAAAGGCATGCTAAATGGGTAGAATTTCTTGAGACTTTCCCTTATATCATCAAATACAAGAAAGGAAAACATAATGTGGTGGCTGATGCTTTGTCTCGTAGACATACCCTTTACACCACCTTAAGTGCAAAGATTCTTGGATTTGATAATATTAGAGAAATGTATCTTTCTGATAAGGATTTTGGATCCATTTATGCTGCCTCTACATTTGCATGTAAAACCCAAAATGGGTTCTTTGTGAGTGAGGGGTACCTTTTCAAAGGTAGCAGACTTTGTGTACCCCAAGGATCTATGAGAAATCTGTTGACGAAAGAGAGCCATGAGGGTGGGCTCATGGGGCATTTTAGAATTAACAAAACTCTTCTGCTTTAACAAGAAAAATTCTTTTGGCCCCATATGAAGAAAGACGTCTATAGACATTGTCGTAGATGCATTGCTTGCTTGCAAGCTAAGTCTAAGACAATGGCTCATGGATTGTACACACCCTTACCTGCTCCTTCTGCACCTTGGCTGGATATTAGTATGGATTTCATCCTTGGCCTGCCTCGAACCCAACGAGGTGCAGACTCTATCTTTGTAGTGGTAGATAGATTTTCAAAAATGGCTCACTTTATACCATGCCACAAGATAGATGATGCGAGCAACATTGCGAGACTTTTCTTTAAAGAAGTTTTCCATTTACATGGAATTCCCCAATCCATAGTATCTGATAGAGATGTGAAGTTCCTTAGCCACTTTTGGAAAACATTGTGGGCAAGGCTAGGAACTAAACTCTTATTTTCTACCACATGTCACCCCCAAACTGATGGGCAGACTGAGGTAGTAAATAGATCTCTATCTACTATGCTTAGGACACTTCTTCGAGGAAATCACAAGTCTTGGGATGAATACCTACCCCATATTGAGTTTGCATACAACCGGGTGGTTCAAAGGACCACCAAGCATTCTCCCTTTGAAGTTGTTTATGGCTTCAACCCCCTTACTCCTCTTGATATCTTGCCCTTACCCTTCCCTTCTTCTGTTCACAAAGAATGAATAGTAAGAGCGGATTTTGTTAAAAAATTACATGAAAGGGTAAAGGCCAACATTGAACATCATTCAAAGGAGTATGCTAGTAAAGCCAATAGGGGCAGGAAAGAAATTATCTTCAATGAAGGGGATCGGGTATGGCTTCATTTGAGGAAGGATCGCTTCCCTACTCACAGGAAGTCCAAGCTTAGCCCCCGAGGAGATGGTCCCTTTCAAGTCCTCAAGAGAGTGAACAACAATGCATACATATTAGATCTCCCTGAGGACTATGGTGTCAGTACTACCTTTAATGTTTGTGATTTGATCCCTTTTGTAGGTACTGATGAAGAAGAGGAGGACCTATTAGATTTGAGGTCAAATCCTTCCCAAGGGGGAGGGGATGATGCATTCTCCCCAAGCAAGGGCCCTATCACTAGGGCCATGGCTAGAAGAATAGAAGAAGACATGGCTAGAGTAGAGGGAGGAAGATCTCACCTCCATATGACCATCAAGTTATGCAAGCCATGACTTATTTACTTGTAATTTTTATTTTAGGAACCTAGGATTTTATTTTGGTATGTATTAGTCCATTTAATTTTCTAGGAGGTGTCTTAGTAATAAGAAGGGGTAAGATTAGCTTTTGTGCCTTTATTTAGGAAATAAGGGGGTAGTTTGATAACTACACCCTCTTTTGCTAAATAAAACCCAAAACTAATAAAGGAGTAATCTTGGCCCTTGGATGAGGTAGCTTGGGCACCAATTCTCATCTAAAGGAGGGTATTGATTGGACTTTGGGCTTCAATCCTCCTCCCTTGGATGACTCCTTTTAATCCTAGCCCTTCATTTCCTTCATGACTTGTCCAAGAGGTTAGCTCCCTCTATAAAAAGGTGCTCCTTCACACTCTTGTATTTTTTACACTTGATTGAATGGAAAAACCTTGAGTTGGCCAAAATTCTCTTAGTGTCCACCCTTCTCTCTTTGAGAATTCCTTAGGTTTTTATCAAGGGTTCCATCCCTTGTGGCAAACTTTCCCTCTTAGGCTTATCTTACCTTAAGTGGCGCCTAAAACCACCTCACTTGTTACCTCTCCACAAACCATTTCACCAAAGAAGAAAACCTCTAGAAAAAGATCAAGGGAGGCATACATCACCAAACACATCCTATATTTGATGAACCACTCACTAATCCCATATGTTGATGTCCTTGGTCACGAAACATATTTTTATAATTAGTTTTATACCCCACCAAGCACATATCTTGAGCCATACCTAATTGGGTAACGCAAAGTTTAACAAAATGCGTTGGCTTGATTCCATTACCTCATCACAAAGTGCACAACTTCTATCATTCTCTGCAATAATGTCATGCTTCCCCAAATTTTGCCTTGTTGGCTCGCCAAAATTTTGAAAAATCATTTTTTTAAAAAATAATATAAATCTTATTTAAATATAAATTTTTTATTTTTTAAAAAAGTTATGATATTGCGAACATAAATAGAAAAAACACAAAATGTAAACCTTCCAGAATTGGTTTCATTTTTTTACAATATTATACGTTTTAAAAAATAAATGAAAAATAAATTTATGACAAAGTTTATTTTATTTTGTTAAGAAAGTTATATTTATAAATTCTACTGAGTAATTTCTAGTCTTCCAATATGTTAGAGTCCTACAACCCAAATAAAAGACCAATCACATCCTAGACCCGATGAACCAGTCACTAATCCCATAAATTGACGTCCTTGCTCACTAAACATATTTTGATTTTTTTAAAAAAATAATATGTTTATTTAAATATATATTTTTAAATATAATTTTTTTAAAAAACAAAGTTATGATTTTACAAACATAAATAGAAAAATCACAAAAAGTAAACCATATAGAATTGGTTTTATTTTTTTTACAATATTATACTTTTACAAAAATAAATGACAAATACATTTATGACAAAATTTATTTTATTTTCTTAAAAAGTCATTTTTATAAATTTTACTCTGTAATTTCTAGCTTTCCAAATATATTACAGTGTTGCAACCCAAATAAAGGACCAAGCATGTCTTAGATTTGATGAACAACTCACTAATCCCATAAGATGACGACGTCCTTGCTCATTAAATGTATTTTGCAAACTCGTTTTATACCCCACCATGTAGATATCTTGAGCCATACCTAATTGGCTAACGCAAAGTTTAAGAAAATGTGTTGGCTTGATTCCACTACCTCATCACAGAGTGCACAACCTCTATCATTCTCTGCAATAATGTCATGCTTCCACAGATTTTGCCTTGTTGGCTTGCCAGATTTTTGCATAATTCTTTTTTAAAAAACTAATATAAATTTTTTTAAAATATAAATTTTATTTTTTAAAAAACATCATGATTTTACAAACATAAATAGAAAAATCACAAAAAGTAACCTTGTAGAATTAGTTTTATTTTTTACAATATTATACTTTTACAAAAATAAATGACAAATAAATTTATCACAAATTTTATATAATTTTCATAAAGTCATTTTTATAAATTCTACTCAGTAATTTCTAGTCTTCCAAATATGTTAGAGTTCTGCAACCCAAATAAAAGACCAAGCACGCCCTAGATCACTGAAACACTCACTATTCCCATAAATCGACATCGTTTGCAGAGTCGTGGTTATTCCCCACCAATCATATATCTTGAGCCATACCTAATGGGGTAATGCGCTACTGAAGAAAAGGTGCTCTCTGGATTCCACTATGGGATCACATAGTGCACAATCTCTATCATTCTCTACAATAATGTCAGGCTTCCCCACATTTTGCCTTGTTGGCTCGCCAAAATTTTGCATAATTTTTTTTTCATAACTAATATAAATGTTATTTAAATATAAATTTTATTTTTTAAAAAACATCATGATTTTACAAACATAAATAGAAAAATGACAAAAAGTAAACCTTGTAGAATTGGTTTTATTTTTTACAATATTATACTTTTACAAAAATAAATGAGAAATAAATTTATCACAAAGTTTATATAATTTTCTTAAGAAAGTCATTTTTATAAATTCTACTCAATAATTTCTAGCCTTCCAAATATGTTAGAGTTGTGCAACCCAAATAGAAGACCAAGCACGCCCTAGATCCGATGAAGCACTCACTAATCCCATAAATCGACGTCCTTGTTCATGAAACGTATTTTTCAGAGTCATGGTTATTCCCCACCAATCATATATCTTGAGGCATACCTAATTGAGTGACGCGCTATTGAAGAAAAGCTACTCGCTTGATTCCAGTACGTCATCCCAGAGTGCTTAAATTTTGAGTTTTTTTTTAAATAATTTATGATTTTACAAATATAAATAGAAAATTATAAATAGTAAACCTTTCCAAATTGGTTGTATTTTTTATAGTATTATACTTTTACAAAAGTAAATGACAAATAAAGTTATGACAAAATTTATTTTATTTTCTTAACAAAGACATTTTTATATATTTTACTCAGTAATTTCTAGTTTTCCAAAAATGTTAGAGTGTTGCAACCCAAATACAAGACATTAATCCCATAAGATGACCCCCTTGGTCATGAAACATATTTTGTAGAGTTGTTGTTATACCCCACCAAGCACATATCTTGAGCCATGCTTGATAGGGAATGCACAATTGAAGAAAATGTGCTGGCTTGACCTCATAACAAAGTGCACAACCTCTATCATTCTCTGCAATAATGTCATGTTTCCCTAGATTTTGCCTTGTTGTCTTGTGAGAATTTTGATTTTTTTAAAAAAATAATACAAATTTTAATTAAATATAAATTTTTATTTTTTAGAAAAGTCATGATTTTACAATCATAATTAGAAAAAAATAAACCTTGCAGAATTGGTTTTATTTTTTGACAATATTATAGTTTACAAAAGTAAATGAAAAATAAATTTATTATAAAGTTTATTTTTTTTGTTAACAAAGTCATTTTTAAAAATTATACTTAGTAATTATTTTAAATTTTAATTTTATAATTATTTTATTATTTTATATAAGAGTTTAATTAGTATACTTTGTCAGTGTAAAATTTTTTACACAAACATGCAATTACAGCCCTTTCTTTATGATTTATTGACTTTATCAGTTAATACTTTAGAAGTCATGATTAAACGCCAGTGTATACTAATTAACCCTTTATATAATTATTCTAATTCTTTTAAAAATAAAATATAATATTGGCGAGTTGGCAGATTGCCCCACCTTGTCCCGCCTTTGTCCCAATAAACTGCAGATTAGGTTGGAGGGGTCAAAATGAGTAAGCGTGCTGAAATTATAAAATAGAGAAATTATTACATGATACTAGGTTATCGTGAAGTTAGTTAGGTTCCTTAGTGGCTTAGATGAAGAAATAAGAGATAAAGTGAATCTCTTGTTATATTAGAACTTATTTAAATTAATTGGTCCATTTTTGTATGAAAGTTGAAGAGGAAAGCTTCTTCAAGAAGAACTTCCCATTAACATCCTTTCATATAAATAAGGACCAAGCCAAAGAGGAGTACTCCTTAAAGTGTCACTCTAAATGAGACCAATCAAAATAAAGAAAATGAGAAGGGAAACTCTAAGCATGAGAAAGAAACCCCTTATGCTAGTTCTCCTAAGACTAGCAATATAAATTGTTTCAAATGTCATGGTAGAGGCCACATTTCAAGGCTAAAAAAAAGCACTATGATTATGAATAGCCAAGACCATTATAGTAGTCAAGAGGAGAATTCATGTTCTTCCTCCACTTATACTGAAAGTGAATAAGAATGGGATGAAAATTTTCAAGGAGAGGTTGTCTATTCTTATGGGGGTGATCTCTTTATCATAAAAAATTATTTTCGGAAGCCAACCTTGTGATTAATACCACTCACAAAGAGATAACATCTTTCATACGAGATGTAAAATATTTGATAAAATACATATTCTCATTGTTGATAGTGACCTTTGCTGCAACTGTTAAAGGTTGGTGAACAAGTTAACCCTCATTACCTGTCCTCATCCTAAGCTTTATAACCTTAATCGGTTGAATGATAAAAGAGATAGTGGTGAATAAAATAGTTGAGATCAATTTTTTCATTGGAAACTACATGGATAAAGTTCTGTATAATGTAATTCCCATTATGAAACATTATGAAAAATAAAGTTATATTCTCAAGTATTTAACAATACTCTATAATATTTATCTTTACCTTGAAATTTATATTATATAGCCAAAATTTTGCTACTAAGAGTATATATATATATATATATATATATATATATATATATATATAAATTTGTTGATATTTTTATAAAAATTAAATAATATTTAGCTAAATTTGATAATTCCATATACAATTTTTTTATAAAATTTCCATACAATTTTATAAATACTTAAAATAAAATAAAAATACATGTGAGACTTTGAATATATTTTCCACTTTAATATGTTTTCTTAATTTTTAATTATTAAAAAATTGATTAACTAAAAATATATTTGTAAGATATAACACGGTTAAAACACTACATAATGTGTCATGAAAATAATAGAAAATCCAAATATCATTTACAGTGAAAAATCCGGATATTTGTGTTGATTAAAACACATTTCTTTCTTTTATAATAACAAAATTAGTCAATAAATTTATTACTTACTCTTAGGTTTTTTTCATGTGCTTGAATTATATATGGTACGGTACCTAAGTACATATTGCATAATTAATAGTAAAATTAAATAACTTGCAGAAATCATACAGAAACCCTACTTGGCTCAAATCACATGACTATGAGGTGTATTTTGCCTGTTGAACTACAGTAACTAAGAAGAAACCAAAGAATAATCAAAATCGAGAGATAAATAAAAAAGATATATTACTATATTTGCAAGATATGATAAATAACTATTTAACTATGATATAACAATTATTGAACATATTTTACCATATTAATGATTATACATATATTTTTTACATTAATGAGAGGCTTTTGAGCTCATGTGTTGTGTATTTCTCTTGTTATCTTTAGAGTGATTTTGTTTGATCAATTAAGTTTTTATGAATTGTAGACTTGGAATATTACATTAATGTATTTATGCATTTGTTGTAAATATGTACTGTTTTGTTATAATTCAGAAAATATTTTATTTAAAAATATTTTTAAAAGTTAACTAACAATAGAAAATAGAAAAAAAAAATTTTAGTGTTTTCAAAAATTAAAATTATGTACAAACATAATAAAAATATTTTAATTATAACAAAAATTAATTTTAAATTATACAAAATTGATTAACTTTAATAATTTATTTTTTAAAATTACAAAATATTAAGTAACAACAAACATAATTTTTTGAATATTAAAAACTTAAAAATAAAAATTATTTTAAAAAATAAAAATTAAAAAAAAATATTTTTGAAACTAAATGACCCTAAAACAATCACAATCATCTCACATCTCACTTTCTATTCACATGGAAACTAGGGGTATAAAATATTTCCATAGGAATTGAAGTTATTTTCTATTAAAATTATTTATGACAGTTTCTTTTTAACACCATCATTTGCCATCACACCTCTATAGTGCTTAAAATAACTTAAAAAATTTCAACATGTCCTTGTGTGTATTACATACCAGCTGTTCCAGAATATTAATATTTTAAGGTGTTTCAGATCAGTTGATCTAGAAGGCCTAAAATTTATATTTTGGATAGTTAATCTAGAATGCACTATGTAAAGTAGGATGCAACCAATTGTATTTCAGATTGGTTTGTCCAGAAGGGTAATATCATATTTATGTTCGAGATTAACGAACCAAGAATATTAATTATTTTGTGTTCCAGATTAGTTGAACTGGAATACAATTGGTTGTATCCTACTATTGCATTCTAGATCACCTTATTCAGAACTAAGATAATGTGCTTTGAATCAGAATATATATTCTAGATCACCAGATTCAGAATATATATTTTAAAACATTATAGATCAACTTATCTGAAATATCTTAAAATGTGTTTTCTGGATTAGTTGATTTGGTGGGTTAAAACAAGGTGAAGGATGTTGGGAGTTTTCAAATTATTTTAAAAGAAATAGTACACATAATCAATGTGTTGGTGTTAAAAGAAATTGTCCTATTCATTCCTACTTTACTATTCCACATATCTTTTTACTTTTATTATTAAGTAAATAAATTTTTAAATACTTTTTTAATGTTTTTTTGAAGTTATTATAATAAAACCATTTATTATAATAAATAAGTAACCTTTTTTTAAGGTATTTGAGTAAACCAAGTTGCTTTTTGTTTATTTTATGAAACAAATTCTATTTTACAATTACTTGTTTTCAAATATACACACACAAATTTAATATTCTTAACCAGTTATAGATCTAGAAATTTTATTTAGTGGGACATTCAAAATTTATCAATAAAAATTATAAAAATTCAAATTTTATATATATATATATATATATATTTAGAAGTTGGTAAATAATAGACAAAATATTTTGAGATTTGAGAAGAAAATTTTCAAAAAAAGAAATTATATTGTTAAATACTTAAATTAGAACTTGCACTTCTAATTTAATTTATCTAAGAAAAAATTGTTAAGTGAATGAGATATAAGAGAAATAACTAAAAAAAAAAACAAAGAAAAGCAAAATGAGTATTTTGTTGGAGATGAAAACATAAAATTAATGCAAGTGTGAGTTCAAAGTTAAAAAACAATAATTTAATTGGTAAAAATTTGTCTAAAAAATTTAATATATTAGCTTATTTATATCAAAATAATATATTAACTTATATTTTAATTTTCTTTAGATAAAATCGCAACAAATAAAATAAATAAAATGTTAATTATCTCTTTAATTGATATTCAACAAACATTTTAACTAAAAAATGGAAGAAAATATTAACTTATCTTTTCAATTTAACTAAATATTTGTGTAACTATAAAAGAAGTTTAATTATTATTTTTTGTAAATATCTGTTTAATAAGTTGCTTTCCAGTGTAGGGTAGGTAGCAAAAGACCATCACACAGTCGTATTCACATATTTTGTTATTAGTAAAAAGATTATCCAAACTTCAAACTTTCTCTGTTTAAATTGACTAGGGGTGGCAAAACTGGTCGGCTTCGTCAAAAATGGATTTGGGCGGTTGACCCACGATTGTTAAGGTAGGTCAAAGAGTTTTTCTCCCTGCACCTTTATGTTTTTTTTTTGCACCTCCATAACCTTTGAAAATGTCAAAAATACCGTTAGGTAACAATGGAGGTGTGCAAGACAATGAATGTGTGATGGAGGTCACAGGGAGCACCAATGGAGGTCACAGGGAGCACCAATGGAGGTCACGCTAGCGAATACCAATGGAGGTTCACATGGAGCACCAATGGAGGTTGAAAATAGAGGTCGGCAAGGAGCACCAATGGAGGTGTATCTAGATTTGAAGAAAATGAGGAGAAGGATGAATAAATGAGATACGTGAGACAGATGAAGACTTTCACTTTTTCTACCTAAGGATATTTTTAACATTTTCAAAGGTTATGGAGGTGTAGGGAGAAAACCTGGAAGTGTACGGAAAAAAACTCTGGGTAAAACTTCTTGGTCTATCCCGCAATTGGATGGATTGGTTGGCAAATGGGCTGGCTCGACAATTTTTTTTATAAGCAAAGGATATTACTGGAAAGTAGGCATAAATCACAAAGAATGTTTGGCTAGCAATAATACAAGCATTTTGAAACAAGAATCCGAAAACAAAAACAATGAACCCCTACACAATCATGAAATACATAGCATAGGGTTCATCACCCACTCTGCATAAGAGCTGAAAATCAGATATGCTGCACAATACCATTCCTATATTTACAATTGAATTGGTTATAGGACGTCATCTACTTGTTGCATCTGTTCATTGAAGATTTTTGCATTTCTAGCGTTCCAAATATGTCAGAGTCCTGCAACCTAAATAAAAGACAAAACACGTCGTACATCTGATGAACCACTCACTGATCCAATAAATTGACATCCTTGCTCACGAAACATAATTTGCAGAGTCATTGTTATACCCCACCAAGCACATATCTTAAGCTATACCTAATTGGGTAACACACAGTTGAAGAAAAGGTGTTGGCTTGATTCCACTACCTCATCACATAGTGCAGACCCTCTACTATTCTTTGCAATAATGTCATACTCTCCCAGATTTTGCCTTGTTGGCTTGCCAGAATTTTGAAAATTATTTTTTTTTAAATAATATAAATTTTATTTAAATATAAATTTAAATTTTTCAAAAAAGTTGTATGATTTTACAAACATAAATAGAAAAATCCCAAAAAGTAAACCTTGCAGAATTGACTTTATTTTTTAATAATATTATACTTTTACAAAAATAAATGACAAATAAATTTATCACAAATTTTATTTTATTTTCTCAAGAAAGTCATTTTTATAAATTTTACTCTGATGAACCACTCACTAATCCCATAAATTAACGTCCTTGTTCACAAAACATATTTTGCATACCGTTAGGTGTAGGGAGAAAACCTGGAAGTGTACGGAAAAAAAACTCTGGGTAAAACTGCTTGGTCTATCCTGCAATTAGATGGACTGGTTGGCAAATGGGCTGGCTCGACAATTTTTTTTATAAGCAAAGGATATTATTGGCAAATAGGCATAAATCACAAAGAATGTTTGGCTAGCAATAATACAAGCATTTTGAAATAAGAATCCGAAAACAAAAACAATGAACCCCTACACAATCATGAAATACATAGCATAGGGTTCATCACCCACTATGCATAAGAGCTGAAAATCAGATATGCTGCACAATACCATTCCTATATTTACAATTGAATTGGTTATAGGACGTCATCTACTTGTTGCATCTGTTCATTGAAGATTTTTGCATTTCTAGCCTTCCAAATATGTCAGAGTCCTGCAACCTAAATAAAAGATAAAACACGTCGTAGACCTGATGAACCACTCACTAATCCAATAAATTGACGTCCTTGCTCACGAAACATATTTTGCGGAGTCATTGTTATACCCCACCAAGCACATATCTTAAGCTATACCTAATTGGGTAACACACAGTTGAAGAAAAGGTGTTGGCTTGATTCCACTACCTCATCACATAGTGCACACCCTCTACTATTCTTTGCAATAATGTCATACTCTCCCAGATTTTGCCTTGTTGGCTTGCCAGAATTTTGAAAATTATTTTTTTTAAAATAATATAAATTTTATTTAAATATAAATTTAAATTTTTCAAAAAAGTTGTATGATTTTACAAACATAAATAGAAAAATCCCAAAAAGTAAACCTTGCAGAATTGATTTTATTTTTTAATAATATTATACTTTTACAAAAATAAATGACAAATAAATTTATCATAAATTTTATTTTATTTTCTCAAGAAAGTCAATTTTATAAATTTTACTCCGATGAACCACTCACTAATCCCATAAATTAACGTCCTTATTCACAAAACATATTTTCCATAGTCAATGTTATTCCCCACCAAGCACATATCCTGAGCCATACCTAATTGGGTCTCCACAACCTCATTACAGAGTGAACAACCTCTATCATTCTCTGCAATATTGTCATGCTTCCCCAGATTTTGCCTTGTAGGCTCGCGAGAATTTAGAATTTTTTTTTTAAAAATAATATAAATTTTATTTGAAAATAAATTTTATTTTTTCAAAAAAGTCATGATTTTACAAACATAAATAGAAAAATTGCAAACAGTAAACCTTGTAAAATTGGTTTTATTTTTTGACAATATTATACTTTTACACAAGTAAATGGCAACTAAATTCATGACAAAGTTTATTTTATTTTCTTAAAAAAGTCTTTTTTATAAATTCTACTCAGTAATTTATTTTATATTTTAATTTTATAATTATTTTATTAATTTATGTAAGAGTTTAATTAGTATACATTGTCAATGTAAAATTAAACGTCAGTGTATACTAATTAACACTTTATATAATTATTCTATTTTTTTAAAAAGTAAAATATAATATTGGCGAGTTGGCAGATTGCCCTGCCTTGCGTTGCCTTTGTCCCACTAAATTGCAAATTAGGTTAGACGGTTTAAAATGAGTAAGTGTGCTAAAATCATAAAATAGAGAAATTATCACATGATCTTGGGTTATCGTGTAGTTTATAATCTATATCCCAATTAGTGATAATTCTTAGTATACAATTTGATTAAACATGATTTGTACCATTTTATAATAAATTGATTATTGTCTTTTAAATTTGATTAAAATTATTAATGCATTATGTATGTATATTGACTCATTGCCAAAATGATGCAATGGATAGCTACAGCCAGGCGGGAAAACCTTTCATTCAGCCATTACGGAAGTAGCCAACAACAATTGAAAGATGAAATTGTATTTACTTTTGTAATGTCCATTCAAATGACACACAAAACAAAAATTCTAATTTGTTGTTCCGCTATAACCATTAACATTATGGTTTCTAAGTATGCAAATGAAGCATCAATATAATGAACCATCTCCAAACTCCAAACCATCTGAGCCAATAAAACCAGAGAATCCAATCGTAAGTTGAAAACAGCGGACATTGGAGGACTTAAGGAATCTACACTGAAGTAAAAAAAGATGGCCTATTTCTGCATCAAAAGAAGATGAGCAAATAAAACCACAGAAGCCAATAATATTGCTGATTCATTTACCTTTAAGAAAATAACTAATCCTAACATGGTACTGTTTGCTGGCCTATTTCTGCACCAAAATTTTGTTTCATGAACCTGCAACAGATGCAGAAGAAAACTTTTAAGTTCTAATATTTTGAAGTGGGATTTTACTTTCTTCAGACATCCACATATCATCAATTAGATGGTCTGAGTGTGTCAGCTAAAATAGAATTCAAGGATGTCAAGTCACTATAAAATATTCTATTTAAGAGCTAACAACTTGGAATTTAGATGCCATAACAGCAAAATTTCAAGGTGTCAAATTATGTATATGAGTAAGTAAGTGAATTTTATTACATGCAAGCCAAACATGACTTTTAGTCACAGAAAAACATTACACGTTCTTGCCAATTTTCCTTCAGAAGATACTATTATTTGAATTTAGGAAACAGTTGAAAACAGAATGCTACACAATATGTTAATCACAGAAACAGAGGTGCATGAAACAGCAGCTCAAGAACATTAAGCTAAAAAGGTTGAGAAGAAACAGAAAGAAACTCAACTCACAAAGAGGAAGCTATTTAAAGAGCAAGACTAAGTTCATAATTCTTAGTATTGTTTCTCGATGATTTTTGGTCTAAGATCTGAGTCCAGTTGACCCCAAGATGAAAGAAATGTCACATAATTAAAAAAGATAGTATTTAAAAGAACTAGAAAAAGAAAGGCATCATGAAAAAATAAAATTGATTAATATGATGTAAGAAGTGGCTTAGTCATTGTCCTTCAACAATCGGCTTTGTTGATTTGTTTAACTTGTTGCTTTCATGTTATGTCAGTAGGCTTGTCATGGGGTCAGATATATTTGAGAATGTCAGGTTCGTTAGATTTATTTCTTGATAAATCAGCCATGGAAGTTACTAAATATAGGAAAAACAAAGACATCAATAATCTAAAGAATTTAGCAACCAAACATAATATTTTATATTCTTCAAACATTATATGTGTGGTTTGAATGACTCCACCTCAGTTGGTTGGCATCAAACCTTAGCCCTTAATCAGTTGCAGGGAATGAAGAATGAAAAATTACTTGGACAATGAAAGCAAAAATTTTTCTAGTTTGATAGAAACAAAAAAGTAATAATAAAAATATCGTCAATTTTTTGTGAGTTCTAATGGTATATGTAGGGTTAATTAACAAAGTAAAAATAAAATTGACTATTCTAAAATTATTATCTTTTATAAAAAATAAATAAACAAATGTATGAGTAATTTTATAATTATAATAAATTTCATTTATAGCTTTTCGTATTTTTCCACACCACTTTCTACAAGATCAAACAACTTGAATTTTCAATGTACTTCAATTCTCTTTTTTTTTTTTCCTTTTCTTACACCCCAAGAATTCAATTAAAGCCTTATGATTCTTAGTTTGGTGGTATACTCTGCGCTATTCAAATTGACATTAGTTAAATATAACCAATTAGTTGTATATAAAAAATATGAAAATCTTATTGTTTTTTTACACGGTAATAAATATTTTATCATGAAAATAATAAAATTTTTATATTATTTCTGGTTTTTAGGTAGACTGTTATTTATTAAAAGATTGAAATTCTATGGAGTTAAGAGTCAATAGTTACTGGTTGATTGACATAAAAGACCTTGATCAAAGCAATATCACTCACAAGTGGTTTATTACTCATTTTAAAAGAATACTCACTGCAAGAGTATTGGAATAAGCTGCACTTCAAATTAAGCATTTCCATTGATTTACTCACTTCCCTGCCATGGCAGAAATAGCATTGGTTGGTGGTGTTCTTCTTTCTGCTTTCCTTCAGGCAGCCTCTCATAGGCTTGCTTCCGGTCAAGTTCTGAACTTCATGTCAAGCTGCAGTCCATAGATGCTCTGGCTAATGATGCGTAACAAAAGCAGTTCAGAGATCCACGCGTGAGATAATAGACTATGAAGTCTCCAAATGCCAAGTGGAAGCTGAGTCTGAACCTCAAACCTGTACTTGCAAGGTATCAACTTTCTTCCATGCTTATTTCAGTTCATTTTACAGGAAAATTGATGTGCAAGGATGAGACAAGTCCTCGACACTCTAGAATTTCTCTCAAGTCAGAAGGATGATTTAGGATTGAAAGAGGTTAGTGGTGTTGGATCCCGTAGGAAAATGCCACAAAAATTGCCATCAACATTGAGTGAAAGTGTTATATATGGTAGACAGCTGATGTCAGAGAAATGATCCTTAATTGGCTGACATCTGACACTGAAAATTGTAACTACATGCCAATTATTTCTACTGTTGGAATGGGTGTTTTGGGTAAAACCACACTTGCCCAACATGTATATAATGATACAAAGCTGAGGCTCAATTTAGTATGCGAGTTTGGGATGTGTTTCAGATGAATTTGATGTTTTCAGGGTAACATGAACAGTTCTTGAGGCAATCACTAAATCAACTAATCATTTTAGAGACCTTGAAATGGTTCAGGGGAGATTGAAAGATAAGTAGGAAAGAGATTTTTTCTCGTTTTGGATAACATTTGGAATGGAAATCGAGAGAACTGGAAGCTGTGCAAACTCCACTTAATTATAGAGGCGATGGAAGTAGAATTCTTGTCACGAGAGTAGTAAGAAAGTTGCTTAATTAAAATAATAATATGGAAAAAAATAACAATTTTGCTTTTCACTATAGAAACCAACAAAATCAAATGCAATGGAAGGAAATGAGTAATTTGAAGTGCACCTTAATTATGTCGATGACTCATCAGTGCAGGTATAATATTCTGACTAAAAGAGTAATATGCTATTTAGCTAATGATGGATTTATAATTTCATGGTAAGGGAACAACTTTCACTGTGTAGCTGTTCAACCAATGACGCTTGACTCTTCCAGTGACCATGTAAATATTTTAAGAAATATATAAATAAGTAGTAAAAAAGAAATATACAAATAAAATACAGAACTGAAATGAAATCTTGATTAAAGTAATATGACAATAAGAAATAGCAGTAAAATTACATTACAATATGCAAAATCAGAAAAAATGATAAAACAATATTCTCATTATTATATAATTATAATATAAAATAAAAATTAGTTGCATTTGAAACGCTGTTTTCTCAAGTTCTTGAATTATTCCGTAACTAAGGGGTGAGGATGCAGAACAAAAGTAATTCAGTAATTCATATTTTAAAAAGGACTTGATGAGGTCAAATATTCTGTGTTTGATCCAGAGGATCTGTTGGATGAAATAGACCAAAATTTCTCAAAACTGGAAGCTGAATCCCAGACAACTTCTAACAAAGTGTGCAATTTTGACACGGAATTTGAATGAAGGATGGACGATACGGATAATCCTATTCAATCATACTCTATGTTTCGGACATGGGCGGGTTGAAAACAGCACACTTGCTCAACATGTATACAGTGACCCAACAATAGAGGGAACATTTGATCTCAAATTTTGTGTATGTATTTCAGATTAATTTAATGTTTTCAAGGTAATGAAAATTTGTTGAGGCAATCACTAGATCAATTTATGATAGTAGAGACCTAGACATTGTTGGGAACAAGGCACTAAAGGAGAGAAGAGAGAAATAAACAACACTAAGAATTATTTATTTTGGTCCATTTGTAAACCTTATATAAGCTTGCTTATATAGCAAAGTGAAGAACACTATCTCGTAATACTAAGCAATGTGGGACTAAAAGTCAAACTACAAAACTTAATCAAACTACAAAACTAACAATTCTCCCACTTGGAGTTTGATTATCACTTATTGTAGTTGCCTTCATCATCAATCATTCTTGAAGACCAGTTGAGACACTGCAAAGCCTCAACTTCTCTGTTGTGACAATCTTTGTCAACATATCCACTGGGTTCTTATTTCCTAGTATCTTCTTCAACGTTAGTACTTCATTCTCAAGTAGAGATCTGATGAAGTGATAACGGAGATCAATGTGCTTCGTTCTGGAGTGAAATGTTGAATTCTTAGCCAGATGTATTGCACTGTGACTATCACTGTGCAAAACACTCTTTTCCTGCATGAATCCCAACTCTATTAACAATCCTTGAAGCCATATCAATTCTTTGCTAGCTTCTGTTACTGCTACATACTTAGACTCTATAGTGGATAGAGCAACAACCTTTTGTACCTCTGACATCCAACTAACAGCTGTAGTTCCCACAATAAATATGTAGCCAGTAGTACTTCTTCGATGATCAATTTCTCCAGCAAAGTCTGCATCTACGTAGCGTTGTATTTTTAATTCACCTTTACTAAAGCACACACACTTCTCCTTAGTGCTTCATAGATATCTCAAAATCCATTTCACAGCTTCCCAGTGAGCTTTACCTGGATTTGACATAAACCTTCTTACAACTCTCACTGCATAACCAATGTCTGGTCTTATGCATACCATCGCATACATTAGACTTCCAATGGCTGAAGCATATGGAATTTTAGCCATTAATTCGTTTTCTTCCTCCGTCTTAGGAGATTGGTCTCTTGATAGATGAAAATGAGTAGCCAAAGGTGTGCTAAGTGGTTTGGCATTGCCCATGTTGAATCTTTGCAAAACACGGTTGATGTACTCTGTCTGAGATAACTGCAAGGTTCCCTTTTGCTTATCTCGTATGATTTGCATTCCTAGGATCTTCTTTGCTGGTCCTAAATCTTTCATGTCAAATTCTTTTGACAACTGCTGCTTCAAGTTTCTGATCTCACTCATATCTGAACCTGCTACTAACATATCATCAACATAAAGTAGCAAAATGATATAATTGGAGTTGTACCTCTTAAAGAAACAACAATGGTCAGCATTGCACTTCTTAAAACCTTCTTTGTGCATGAAGCTCTCAAACTTCTTATACCACTGTCTTGCAGCTTGTTTCAGACCATACAAGCTCTTTGTTAATCTGCACACCATGTTTTCTTTTCCTTTCTCTAAGAAACCTTCAGGTTGATACATGTAAATTTCTTCATCCAAATCTCCGTGAAGAAACGCAGTCTTCACATCCAATTGCTCTAGGTAGAGTTCTTCACTGGCAACAATACTTAACACGGATCTGATAGTATTGAGCTTCAAAACTGTAGCAAATATCTTGTTGTAATCCACTCCTTCTTTCTGTTGGAATCCTTTTACAACTAGTCGAGCTTTATATCTTTTGGAGCCATTGTGTTCCTCCTTCACGCGATACACCCATTTGTTGTGAAGTACCTTATTTCCCATGGTAACTTTGCTAGTTCCCATGTTTGATTTGAGATTGAAGACTTCATTTCATCTTTCATGGCAAGCTCCCACTTGCTCGGATCTATTGTTTGACATGCTTCTGAATAGTCTTCAGGCTCTCCTCCATCTGTTAACAACATGTAGTGCAGGTATCTCCTGCTAGGCACAGGAACTCAAGAAGACCTTCCCAATTCAAGAGTTGAAGTAAATTGTTGCTCTCTGCCTGATTCAATTACTTCCTCTGATTGAGAACTCTCAACTGGTGGACTTTCTACAGCATCATCCACCTCTACATAAGTTGGCCCACTCGGTTTTGAGTTGCTGACACTTGTATTATACTTATCCTTGTACATGACTCCTTCGTTGAAGATCACGTCTCTACTGTGGATCATCTTTTTGTTTTCATTATCCCACAGACGGTAGCCAAACTCATCTTCACCATAACCGATGAAAGTGCACCTTTTTTATTTGGGATCAAGTTTGTTCCTTCCTTGACCGCTAATGTGTACATAGGCTGTACACCCAAAAACTCTAAGATGTAAGAGTTTTACTTCTTTTCTGCTCCATACCTCTTCTGGTGTTTTATGCTCCAATGGTACTGATGGACCTTGGTTGATCAAGTAAGCTGCTTTATTAATTGTTTCTGCCCAGAATTGCTTCGGTAGGCCTGACTGCACACGCATGCTTCTAGGTCTTTCAGTCAATGTTCGATTCATGTGCTCTGCTACACCATTGTGTTGAGGCATACCTGGCACGGTTGGAGATTCCATGCTCATAGCAAAACTTCTTGAATCTGGTGGCTACATATTCACCACCATTGTCGGATATGAGCTTTTTAATCTTCAATCCTGTCTCATTTTCTACCATAGCTTTCCAAATCTTGAAAGCTTCAAATACTTCAGACTTGTATTTCAGAAAGTAAACCCATACCTTTCTGGAGTGATCATCAATAAAAGTTATGAAGTATTGCTTCCCACCAATGGAAGGGGCAGTTGTTGGTCCCCAAACATCAGAGTGGACGAACTCAAGCCTCTCTTTCTTTGGGGTTTTCTACTTTTCTGAAAGTTGACTCTCTTCTGCTTTCCAAATATACAGTTTTCACACATGTCAATTTCTACTGACTGAAGACCTGGTAATTTTCCTTTTTAGTGCATGACCTTCCTCCCTTTCTCACTCATATGCCCAAGTCTTTGGTGTCATAGATTGGGACTTTCATTTGTTGTAACTGCAATCAAATGACATGCTCCTGCTGTCTTGTAAAGAGTATCACTCTTTTCACCTCGATCAATTGTCATCGCACCCTTTGAAATCTTCCAATCATCACCATGGAAGATTGTCGTGTAGCCTTTACTGGCTAACTGGCCCACTGAGATTAAGTTCTTAGTCAGGTCGGGAATATGTCTGAAATTTTTTAATTCCCATACAGACCTGTTTAACTCAATCTTTATTACACCTTTACCTACAATCTCACATGACTGCTCATGACCAAGGTAAACCTTACCAAGGTTTTCAGGAACATAATTCTCGAATAGTTCTGTTTGTGAGGTAGAGTGAAAAGATGCTCCAGAATCTAATACCCAAGACTCCTCTTTATCTTCAAGAGAGCATATCAACACCTCATCTTTTCCTGAGGTGGAGGCAACGTTTGCTTCGCCCTTTGCTTCTTGACTCTTCTATGCACTCCTGCACTGGTTTTTGTAGTGCCCGGTTTTCCCACAATTCCAACACTCGATCGTCTTCAAGTTTTGGGAACTATGATGATTTCTGGACTTGGAACGTCTCTCATTTGATTTGCTGCGTCGGCTTTCTTTGGTTGAACTTCTTCCTCTTGACTCTGTATGCAACACTGAAGAGGTTGATGGTTCACCCAACTCTCTTCGCCGGATCTCTTCTCTGAGAATCAAATTTTGAACATCATCAAATCTTATCTTATTGCTTCTCGATGAGCTACTCACAGCCGTGACCGTAGCATTCCAACTTTCTGGCAAGGAAGACAAAAGTATTAAAGCCCGTACTTTCTCATCGAACTCAATCTCAACTGAACTCAACTGGGTTGTAACAATGTTAGTTCATGAGACCTGATGGTTTCTCGTACATGTTGGAAAGAGCCTTCAGACATCCGCAGATTGAACAATCGCTTCATCAAGTGAACTTTGTTTGAGGCTAATGGTTTCTCGTACATGTTGAAAAGAGCCTTCATGAGACCTGTTGTCATCCTTTCTTTTGTAATGTTGAAAGCAACATTACGAGATAACATCAGTCTAATGGCTCCAAAGGCTTGTCTATCAAGGAGACTCCAATGTTCCTCGTTCATACCCTCTGGCTTCTTTTCTGTGAGTGGTTGATACATATTCTTCTGATACAGATAATCTTCTATTTGCATTTTCCAAAAGCCAAAGTCCGCACCATCAAACTTTTCAATCTTCATCTTGCCTTCGTCCATTGCCATTGCTCCTACTGCTTTTGAAGAAAAGCCCCCACTAGTTCTCTAGACTGAGATCCCCAAGAACAAGAGAAAAAATCTTTTCTGATGTGGAAGATCAACACAACTGCAGCCATAGAGCATATTAAGAAAATTTACTATAACCAAATCTTTTTTTATGCAGAAGATCAGACACTGCTGCAACCACAGAGCATACTAAGAAATGGGCTCTAATACCACTTGTTGGGAACAAGACACTAAAAGAGAGAAGAGAGAAATAAACAACACTAAGAAGTATTTGTTTTGGTGCATTTGTAAATCTTACATAAGCTTGCTTATATAGCAAAGTGAAGAACACTATCTCACAATACTGAGCAATGTGGGACTAAAAATCAAATTACAAAACTTAATCAAACTACAAAACTAATAGACATGGTTCAGGAAATATTGAAAGAAAATTAGTCAAAAAAAAGTACTCCTTGGTTTGGATGAGGCTTAGAACAAACGAAAAACAAAAGGAGTGGAAATATTTGCCAACTAGTCTTAAGTTTAGGCATAAAGGAAGTAAAATTGTTGTCTCTACATGTAGACCGGTATAAAGATAGTAAAAAATTGTAATCGATTGCCTCTAGCCAGCTTTAACACAATTGGAAGTCCGTTACACCTAAAATTCGTCACGTTGAAAATAAGAAAGTGCAGTTATTGAAAAGTGAGACAATAAAATTCAAAAGAGGATAGTCACATTGTTTCTATATTGAGACGAGGTATCTATTTATTTTTTTGGTAAGCTTAATTACCCCTTGCTTCACATTTCAAGAGATGTTTTACTTGTTGTGTCTTAGACTCAAAAAGTTAGTAGTTTAATAAGGAATGTTTAAGAGAAAAAGGTTCATGCGTTGCTATCACTGTATCAAAACTCTTCACGTATGTTGACTTTATTGAAAAATCTAATACTTTAAAATTCATATAAATTGTTATACTGTTAGTGTATAAACGTTAAATTTAAACTTAATGTTTAATACAATTCTGGATTTGGAAATTTTCTGGTGTAGTCAAAGCAAGTAAAAGTTTAGAAGAACTAGGTGAATAGTAGCGTATGATATGTTCTCAAGGTTTATTTTTTCAACGACTAAACATAAGATACAAAACTGTGTTATGGGAAAAATAAAGATCTTCAAGTATTGAGTTCGTTTTATCATGGCACAAGTGGCTAGTTTAGCTTTCAACAACTAGGAGAACTCAATCTTCACGGAAGGCTATTAGTTGGTAAGCTTCAGAATATTAAGAATTCCTTTGATGTATTAAAAGCAGATATGAAAAATAGAATATACACTGTGGATGATTGCTCCAGCCTCCAATCTACACGAGAGGAGGGCCTGCCCAAATTCATTCCAGATCTTAGTATTTCAGACAATTGTCCATTCATCAAACAACTTTATGAGAAATTAGAAGGTGGAAAGTGAAGAAGGTAATTATAAATGAAAATTATTGTTCTGGCAAGCATTCCATAAGAGTACTCTATCATTGGCTCCATAGAGGCTTCATTTTAGGTAAATTGTTTACTTGCACACTCTCGTCCTTCATGTTATGTACTGTCAAACTTATTACATTTTGTTATGGATTGTTTTCCTCATATACATTTCATTTCCTATTTTTTCTTGCGATGCTTCTTTTCTATTTGTTATGAAAATTTCGTTTAGTATGGAGTCAGTTCGACTGAATCTTAGACCGGAAGACCTTTGAAAACATACTATGAATTATATTAATTGGAATTTAATCTTGCACTTTGCACAGCTTCCTGTACTATCGGAGCTGAGCTTCTTTTTCTCAACTTTCCTTGCCTAATGTTCTGAAAATACTGTTCTACAAACCTAACTTTCTTTCTGTTAATAACATTGTGTACCTTTGTTTTCACAAAACACTATCTTCTGGAGGAAATTCACAAAGAAACTCTTTTTAAACTAAATTTATTTTTTTCATGTTGTATTGTATTGATATAAATAATGTGTCACCATCAAACTTAGCTGTTGTCACATCTTAGTTCTACGATCTTATGATAGTATATTTTACAATAACGTCAAATTTCTTGAATTATATTTTGGTGGATGTGACACACCTAATGTACGCCATGGCTTTATAAGAGGTCCTGAAAAATATTTCAATTCTCAAGTGCGACCCCTTCTAGATTTTCGCCTGAGAACAACAATAATCACTCCTTTAGTCATGGAATATAGGTAGCTGTGAATGTCAGGGTTGTTGGTAACACTTAAACTTTATTGGCAGGCTGACAGACCTTAAATTGATGTCATCATGACTTTAAGTTTTCCCTGGCTGACTTTAATTAATACCATTATAATCTTGACTTCAAATTACTGATTTCCATTCATCCAATAGTTTTCCTACCATGGTAGCAGCAATGGTTACTGGTGTTCTTGTTTCTAGTTTGGTTCAGATGACAATTGACAACTTGGTTTCTCATGTTCAGGAGATATTTCGTGGAAAAAAACTCAAAAGAAGCAGCTCAGCAACTTGAAGGTGAAGGTGCTAGCTATTGATGTTTTGGCTGATGATGCTGAACACAGCAGTTTAGAGATTCACATGTAAGAGATTGGCTTCTGAAGGGCAAAGATGTTGTGTTTGAAGCAGAGGATCTCTTCGCTGAAATAAATTACGAACTCTCCAAATGCCAAGTGGAAGATGAATCTCATAGTGCTGTCCAGGTGCTGAATTCTCTCAAATCTTCTTTTATGAATTTCTTTGAAAATGAAATTGATTCAAGGATTGAACAAGTCCTTGATGACCTAGATGATCTTCCAAGGCAAAGTGATTATCTTGGTTTAAGAAATGCTAAAAATATTGGGGTTGGAGGATTGGGTAATGTAGCTTATGAGAAATTGCGATCTACCTCTTTAGTAGCTGAAACTGTTACTTATGGTAGAGATGATGACCAAGAAATTAACCTTAACTGGCTCACATCTGATGCTGACAATCCTAACGCCATCAATACTTTTTATTGTAGGCATGGGTGGGCTGGGTAACACAAAACTTGTCCAACATGCATATATTAACCAAAGGTTAGAGAGTTAATTTGATATTAAGACTTGGGGTTGTCTTTCTGATAAATTTGATGTTTTCAAGTTAACAAGATCAATACTTGAGGCCTTTACTGATTCAATTGACATTTGAAAGAAGATTGAAAGAAAAAATAAATGGAAAGGAGTTTCTTCATCTTTTAAATGACATTTGAAATTAGAAGAGACCTTGACATGGTTCATTATCACTAACTCTAGAATATTTGATTTGCATGAGATCTACTTTCACAGAAACTCTATTGACACGTACAAAAATTAATTTCACAAAAATAAAAAATAAAAATTAATTATAAAATAGAAAACAAACAGTAAAATAATTAAATAAGTTGCAGAAGTCATACACAAAACATAATTGACTCAAATCACGTGACTATGAAGTGGATTTTGCCACCAGAGGAGTTAAGAAGAAACCAAAAATAAATAAAAAAAGGACATATTACTATTCGCAAGAGATGATAAATAACTATTTAACTATGATATAACAATGATTGAAGATATTTTACCATATTAATGATTATCATATACTTTTTACATTAATGAGAGGCTTTTGAGCTCATGTCTTATGTATTTCTCTTCTTATCTTTAAATTGATTTTGTTTGACCAATTAAGTTTTTATAAATTGTAGACTTGGAATATTACATTAATGTATTTATATTTTTATTAGATTTTGTTTGTTTTGGACATATTATATTATATATATATATATATATATATATATATATATATATTTTCAAAGAAACCAAACATAATAGTATAAATATGTTTTGTCATAATTGAGAAAATATTTTATGTGAAAATATTTTTAAAAGTTAACTAATAATAAAAAAATAGAAAAAAAAATATTTTTAGTGTTTTCAAAAATTAAAATTATGTAAAAACATAATAACAATATTGTAATTAAAACAAAAATTATATACAAATGAATTTTAAATTATATAAATATTTTATAATATTTTACTAAAATTGATTAAATTTAATCATTCTATTTTTTATAGTTACAAAAATATTAAGTAAAAACAAACAAAATTTTTTGAATATTCAAACTTAAAAATCAAATTTGTTTTAAAGAATAAAAATAAAAAAATATTCTGAAACTAAATCACCTTAAAACAATCACAATTATCTCACATGTCGCTTTCTGTTCACACGGAGACTAGTGGTATATAATATTTTTATAGGAATTGAAGTTATTTTTCTTATAACTATTTATGACAGTTTCTTTTAACACCATCATTTGCTATCGCACCTCCACACTGTTTAAAATAACCTGAAAAATCTCAACATATCCTTGTCTGTAATATGGACAAACTTATCCAGAATATAAATATTTTAAGGTGTTTTAGATGAGTTAATCTAGAAGGTCTAAAATTTATGTTTCAGATCAGTTGATCCACGAGACACTATGTTATGTAGGATGTAACAAATTTGTATTTTAGATTGGTTTGTCTAGAAGTGTAATACCATATTTATGTTCCACATCAACGAACCCATAATATTAATTATTTTGTGTTCCAAATTAGTTGAATCGGAATATAATTGGTTGTATCCTACTATTGCATTCTAGATCACCTTATCCGAAACTAACATAATATATTCTGAATCAACTGATCCAGAATATACATTTTAAGATGTTCCAGATTAGTTGATCTGGAACATCTTAAAATGTATATTTTGGATCAGTTGATTCGGTAGGTTAAAACAAGGTGAAGATTGTTTGGAGTTTTCAAATTATTTTAACCGTTATTAGGTACAAATAGTAAATGTGTGGGTATTAAAAGAAATTGTCCTATTCATTCCAACGTTACTATTTCACATATCTTTTTACTTTTATTAGTAAGTAAACAATTTTTTTATTTTTGTTAATTTTGGTTGAAGTTATAACGGGTACGTGTGGGTAAGTTTATTTAAAAAACCATTATTATAATAAAATACGTAACTTTTTGTTTTTTTTTAACGTATATGAGTAAAACAAGTTGTTTTCTGTTTATTTTAAGAAACAAATTTATTTACTAATTGAAAAACCCATACTATAAAGTTTTTATTTCACAATTACTTGTTTTTGAATATACACACAAATTTAATATTCTTAACCAGTCATAAATCTAAAAATTTTATATAGTGGCACATTCAAAATTTATCAATAAAAATTATAAAAATTAAAATTTTATGTATATATATATATTTAAAAGTTGGCAAAGAATAGACAAAATAATTTGAGATTTGAGAAGAAAATTTTCAAAAAAAAAAAAACAATTATATCCAAAAGCCTTTGGAGTCTATCCAAAAGGTCTCTTTCATAGTAAGAGGGAATTAAAATTGTCTATACTCCTCTATGCTTAGGTTTTGTTGCTTAAGCCTTTGGAGTCTATCCAAAAGGTCTATTTCATAGTAATAGGAAATATGCCTTCTTCTTAAAGCACTTTTTAAATCATTCCAATATCTTATAGAAGGCATATGAGTTTGGGCTCTTTCATTAGTTACCCCAACCCACCAATGCATGGCATGCCCTTGGAAGCTTAAGGTTGTCAAGGAGACTTTCTTTTCTTCTTTCATTTTATGGCAATGAAACAATTTTTCTACCTTGATTTCCCAATCAAGGTAGACTTCCACATCTTCTCTTCCATGAAATGGAGGAAGATCAATTCTTGGCTCCCTTATTGGAGCCACATGTTCATGTTCATGTGAATGGGGGTAGCCTCTCCTTCTAGGTCTTTCCTCATAGTACTCTTTTTAACTCTCACTAAATTTCCTAGAAAGAGAACCATACTCTATGTTCTTTTCTTTCCTCATCCTCTCCTCAATCATCCATTCACAATAATCCATAGTAAGATTCTCAAGAGAGTTAACCTTAGAATAGTGTCTTTGATTAACACTCTTGTTGCTAGAGATACTAGCATGTGAGTGATTAGACATTGTGCTTGGATTCTAAGTTAAGAGGTAGGCCAACAAGATAAGCAAACACTCCTCTCTTTTTAAGGTTTTCTCCCTAAGAGGCAATGAGTCTTTGGAACTCTTTTTTTTAGGCATCAACTACACGGTTTTTGCAAGAAAAGTAAGGGCAAGAAAAGTAAAAGTGTAAGGACTCTAAAATGTGCGCATAGAAGGTGATGAAGGTGGTATACCACTTCCTCCTTCTCACCTTAATTACGAGAAACTACAATGAAAGAATAAGCTATTACACACAAATGGAGTAACCACTAGGGTATCGACACTCCTAAAAAAATTAATACAAGGAAATGAATGCAAAATTTAGAAGTAACAAATTCTTCAAGTCTTCCTTTTACCTCCCACAAGTGTTTACTCTCACGACCTTGCTTTTCTCCTTGTTCAAGTCTTCTAGGTTTTGTTAACACCTCCTAGAATGCTACCCTTGTAGTTTGCTCTTTCCAAAGCTCCTCTGCACAAGAGTAACACCACACCAAAACAAGAACAAGAATGCAAGAGTACACGCAAAAAGGCAATAAAAGTATAATGCAATAAGAGGAAACTTTCTAAGTAGAAGAAGATAGGAAACAACTTGAAGGAGTGTAGATTGAAGACAAACTAAAATTAAAGAATGAGAAAGAAGTAGACACACAAAAGAACTCTTAGAATGGATCTAAAGTAGAATTAAGGAGTAAAAGAGAAAATGACTCAAAGTGTTTTAAAAAATTGCAAAAAATTTAGTAATTATGGCCGAATAATGCAGGGACAATGGCAAGCAAGATTAGACCATTTCTAGACTCCCTTTTTTTTTTTGCAATTTATTTGACTTACAGTTAGGTACACCTATTTCTTTTACTTTTAGTATTTTCTATAATTTTGTTTTTTTTTTGTTTATTTTGTTGTAATACTTTCTTGTTTTTTTTAAAAAAAATTCTTTTAGATGTACCTAAGTACTTATTAGATTGAAAAATTTATGAGAAAGATAGAGGTCCTAAACATTTTTCCAAAATCCTAAGCTAAGGTACATAAAATTTGAACTAAAAGAAATACAATTAGAGAAAACACAAGTAACTCCAGTGTACTACCTTTAGAAGTGAATTAGGTAGTGCTTAATGAATCTTTGGTTAGTGTATTTTGACACTTACTTGTTTGCACAAGAAAAGCCAAATGTCACGCGAAATTTGCACTCACACTCCTTAACAATTCCACTGCACAATGAGGCACACACATAAGAGCTACTAAATGAAACGATTAAACAACACATGATTAAAATTGAGCACAATTTTTTTTTTAGATTTTGTTTTATAAGAACATGCTTAGGATATAAGCATGGATGACTTCTTTGGAAGACTTATACAAGAGGTAAAAACCTCTTAGATGCTCAATTTCAAAGAAGGTTAACACACTTAGCAAATTTTAGAAGCAAAATTTAAAGAAGTGAAACCTAAAGAAATTAATATGACATATAATGACTAAACATGACTTTATTAAGACAAAACTTGAGAGTATAAAATTTTAACATAAAGTCCTAAAATAGAAAACAACAATAGCACAAGAATTGAATCAAAGCAGTGCAGAAAATTAAGTTCAAACCATTCACCACAGCACTGTGGATTTCGCCACAGCCTTGTGGATTTTTGGTAGATTGCTTCTTAGGTGCCTCAAATTCACAAAAATTCACACAAACTCAAAGCTATGGATAGAGAAGTGAATCCTAAACAAAAAACTTAGTTCAATGAATGGAACTAACAAATTAAAGTGAACATCATAATAAATGTGCAAGAATTAAAGAATACAAATACAAGGAAAAAGGTGAACCTCTAGAAGGAGGCTCTAGGTACCACTTGATGCATTCTTGTTGATGTCATTCCCAAGATCACCTTCTAGCTTGGTTCGTTTGGAGAAATGAATGGTGGAAAGGGAAGAAATGAAGGTGTAGGTGCCACTCATGGCGAGATAAGCCATGGAAGAAGCTTGCCATAAGGGAGGGAGCTCTTGATAAAATTCATAGAAGCTCTCAAACTAGGGAGAGAAAGAAGGCACTCAAAATGGACTCACAAGAGGTTTGTATTCAATATCAAGTGTAAAATGAACATAGGAGGGGGAGGCATCTATTTATCAGAAAAATAATCGGCTATGGGGGAGAGAAGAGTGACATGCAAGCTAGGGGAGATTAGGAGAGCTTAATAAAGTGTTAATTGAGTTAGAGCCAATTAACACTTGATTAATCTCTACGAAGAACCAAACATGCCCCTAACTTTAAGATCTTAGTCCCCTCTCAATTTGAATTTGAATTTTGGAGGGAAGCCACATGGCACCTTCAAAATTCAAATTAAAAAATGAGAGCACATAAAAAACATGTGAAAGCCACCTTGGAGGAAAGAGAAAGTTCCATCCAAAAAATCCCAAACTACTCAACACACCCCACAAAAGAGACTAATTACACCCCCTAAATTAAAAAGGATATAAAGCCTAAAATACAAGGCCAAAAATAAAAATAAAAACACGTCCAAACTCCTAAAGAAAAAAACATATACTGAACGACTAAAAAGAAGACTATGGCCTAATTTCCATCATCTTGATATCCATGAGAAGGTGAGGTCTTCTTTCCTCCTCTCTTTCTATATCTGCCTTAATCCTCCTAGCCATTACCCTTGTGATAGGACCCTTGCTAGGGAGGAATGCATCACATACCTAATTGGGTAACGCAAAGTTTAAGAAAATGTGTTGGCTTGATTCCACTACCTCATCACAGAGTGCATAACCTCTATCATTCTCTGCAATAATGTCATGTTTCCCCAGATTTTCCTTTCTTAGCTCACCAGAATTTTGAAAATTTTTTTTCTTAAAAAATAATAAAAATTTTGTTTAAATATAAATTTTTATTTCTTTAAAAAGGTATGATTTTACAAACATAAATAGAAAAATTATAAATAGTAAATCTTGCAGAATTGGTTTTACTTTTTGACAATACTATACTCTTAACAAAAAAAATGACAAAGAAATTTATCACAAAGTTTATTTTATTTTCTTAAGAAAGTCATTTTTATAAATTCTAGTCCGTCATTTCTACCTTTCCAAATATGTTACAGTCTTGTAACCCAAATACAAGACCCAGAATGTCCTAGATCCAATGAACCACTCACTAATCCCATAAATTCACGTGCTTGCTCACGAAACATATTTTGCAGAGTTGTTATACCCCACGAAGCACATATCTTGAGCCACATGTAATTGGATAACACATAGTTGAAGAAAAGGTGCTGGCTTGATTCCCCTACCTTATCACAGAGTGCACAACCTCTACCATTCCCTGCAAAATTGTGGTCGGCTTGCCAGAATTTTGAATTTTTTTTTAAAAGAATATAAATTTTATTTAAATACAAATTTTCATTTTTAAAAGGTTATGATTTTGCAAACATAAGTAGAAAAATCACAAAAAGTAAACTTGCAGAATTCGTTTTATTTTTTTACAATATTATTCTTTTACAAAAATAAATGACACATAACTTTATGACAAGATTTATTTTATTGTCTTAAGAAAGTCATTTTTATAAGTTTTACTTAGTAATTTCTAGCTTTCGAAATATGTTAGAGTGTCACAAACCAAATAAAAGACAAAACACGTCCTAGATTCGATGAACCATTCACTAATCCCGTAAGATGACGTCCTTGCTCACGAAACACATTTTGAAAACACATTTTATACCCCACCCTGCACATATCTTGAGTCATACCTAATTGGTTAACACAAAGTTTAAGAAGATGTGTTAGCTTAACTCGCCTACCGCATCAAAGAGTGCACAACCTCTATCATTCTCTGCAATAATGTCATGCTTCACCAGATTTTGCCTTATCGGCTCGCCAGACTTTTGCAATTTTTTTTAAAAACTAATATGAATGTTATTTAAATATAATTTTATTTTTTTAAAAACATCGTGATTTTACAAACATAAATAGAAAAATCACAAAAAGTAAACCTTCTAGAATTGGTTTTATTTTTTACATATTATACTTTTACAAAAATAAATGACAAATAAATTTATCACAAAGTTTATATAATTTTCTTAACAAAGTCATTTTCATAAATTCTACCTAGTAATTTCTACCCTTTCAAATATGTTAGAGTCTAGCAACCCAAATAAAAGACCAAGCACATCCTAGATTTGATGAACCACTCACTAATCCCATAAGTTGATGTCCTTGGTCACGAAACGTATTTTTATAATTAGTTTTATACCCCACCCAGCACATATCTTGAGCCATACCTAATTGGGTAACGCAAAGTTTAACAAAATGCATTGGCTTGATTCCACTATCTCATCACAAAGTGCACAACTTCTATCATTCTCTGCAATAATGTCATGCTTCCCCAAATTTTGCCTTGTTGGCTCACCAGAATTTGAAAAATGATTTTTTAAAAAAAATAATATAAATCTTATTTAAATATAAATTTTTTATTTTTTAAAAAAGTTATGATGTTGCGAACATAAATAGAAAAAACACAAAACGTAAACCTTCCAGAATTGGTTTCATTTTTTACAATATTATACTTTAAAAAAATAAATAAAAAATAAATTTATGACAAAGTTTATTTTATTTTGTTAAGAAAGTTATATTTATAAATTCTATTAAGTTATTTCTAGTCTTCCAAATATGTTAGAGTCCTACAACCCAAATAAAAGACCAATAACATCCTAGACACGATGAACCAGTCACTAATCCCATAAATTGACGTCCTTGCTCACTAAACATATTTTTATTTTTTGTAAAAAAATAATATATGTTTATTTAAATATATTTTTTTAAAATATATTTTTTTTTAAAAAAAAGTTATGATTTTACAAACATAAATAGAAAAATCACAAAAAGTAAACCATATAGAATGGGTTTTATTTTTTTACAATATTATACTTTTATAAAAATCAATGACAAATAAATTTATGACAAAATTTATTTTATTTTCTTAAAAATTCATTTTTATATATTTTACTCTGTAATTTCTAGCTTTCCAAATCTCTTACAGTGTTGCAACCCAAATAAAGGACCAACCACGTCTTAGATTTGATGAACCACTCACTAATCCCATAAGATGACGTCCTTGCTCATGAAACGTATTTTGCCATACCTAATTGGGTAACGCAAAGTTTAAGAAAATGTGTTGGCTTGATTCCACTACTTCATCACAGAGTGCACAACCTCTATCATTCTCTGCAATAATGTCATGCTTCCACAAATTTTGCCTTGTTGGCTTGCCAGATTTTTGCATAATTCTTTTTTTAAAAACTAATATAAATTTTATTTTTTAAAAAACATCATGATTTTACAAACATAAATAGAAAATCACAAAAAGTAACCTTGTAGAATTAGTTTTATTTTTTACAATATTATACTTTTACAAAAATAAATGACAAATAAATTTATCACAAATTTTATATAATTTTATTAAAGTCATTTTTATAAATTCTACTTAGTAATTTCTAGCCTTCCAAATATGTTAGAGTCCTGCAACCCAAATAAAAGACCAAGCGCTCCCTAGATTCGCTGAAACACTCACTATTCCCATAAATCGACATCCTTGTTCATGAAACGTATTTTGCAGAGTCGTGGTTATTCCCCACCAATCATATATCTTGAGCCATACCTAATTGGGTAATGCACTATTGAAGAAAAGGTGCTCTCTGAATTACACTATGGGATCACAGAGTGCACAATCTCTATCATTCTCTACAGTAGTGTCATGCTTCCCCATATTTTGCCTTGTTGGCTCGCCAAACTTTTGCATAATTTTTTTTTTCAAAAGTAATATAAATGTTATTTAAATATAAATTTTATTTTTTTAAAAATGTCATGATTTTACAAACATAAATAGAAAAATGACAAAAAGTAAACCTTGTAGAATTGGTTTTATTTTTTACAATATTATACTTTTACAAAAATAAATGAGAAATAAATTTATCACAAAGTTTATACAATTTTCTTAAGAAAGTCATTTTTATAAATTCTACTCAGTAATTTCTAGCCTTCCAAATATGTTAGGGTCCTGCAACCCAAATAGAAGACCAAGCACGCCCTAGATCCGATGAAGCACTCACTAATCCCATAAATCGACATCATTGTTCATGAAATGTATTTTGCAGAGTCGTGGTTATTCCCCACCAATCATATATCTTGAGCCATACCTAATTGGGTGACGCGCTATTGAAGAAAAGGTGCTCGCTTGATTCTAGTACGTCATCCCAGAGTGCACAATCTCTATCATTCTCTAAAGTAATGTCATGCCTCCCCATATTTTGCCTTGTTGGCTTGCCTAAATTTTGAAATTTTTTTTAATAATTTATGATTTTACAAACATAAATAGAAAGTAAATGACAAATAAAGTTATGACAAAATTTATTTTATTTTCTTAACAAAGTCATTTTTACATATTTTACTTAGTAATTTCTAGTTTTCCAAATATGTTAGAGTGTTGCAACCCAAATAAAAGACCAAGCACATCCTAGATTTAATGAAACACTCACTAATCCCATAAGATGACGCCCTTGCTCACGAAACATATGTTGCAGACTTGTTGTTATACCCCACCAAGCACATATCTTGAGACTTGCTTGATAGGGAATGCACAATTGAAGAAAACGTGTTCGCTTGACCTCATAACGAAGTGCACAACCTCTATCATTCTCTGCAATAATGCTCTAAAAATTATACTTAGTAATTATTTTAAATTTTAATTTTATAATTATTTTATTAATTTATATAAGAGTTTTATTGGCTTTATCAGTTAATACTTTAGAAGTCATGATTAAATGTCAGTGTATACTAATTAACTCTTTATATAATTATTCTAATTGTTTTAAAAATAAAATATAATATTGGCGAGTTGGCAGATTGCCCCACCTTGTCCCGCCTTTGTCCCAATAAACTGCAGATTAGGTTGGACGGGTCAAAATGAGTAAGCGTGCTGAAATCATAACATAGAGAAATTATTACATGATACTAGGTTATCGTGTAGTTAGTTAGGTTCCTTAGTGGCTTAGATGAAGAAATAGGAGATAAAGTGAATCTCTTGTTATATTAGAACATATTTAGTTAATTGGTAGAGGCCACATTTCAAGGCTAAAAAAAAGCACTATGATTATGAATAGCCAAGACCATTATAGTACTCAAGAGGGAAATTCATGTTCTTCCTCCACTTATACTGGAAGTGAATAAGAATGGGATGAACATTTTCAAGGGGAGGTTGTCTATTCTTATGGTGGTGATCTCTTTATCATAAAAAATTATTTTCGAAAGCCAACCTTATGATGAATACCACTCACAAAGAGATAACATCTTTCATACGAGATGTAAAATATTTGATAAAATACATTTTCTCATTGTTGATAGTAACCTTTGCTGCAACTGTTAAAGGTTGGTGAACAAGTTAACCCTCATTACCTGTCCTCATCCTAAGCTTTATAACCTTAATCGGTTGAATGATAAAAGAGATAGTGGTGAAGAAACTAAGTTGAGATCAATTTTTTCATTTGAAACTACATGGATAAAGTTCTGTATAATGTAATTCCCATTATGAAACATTATGAAAAATAAAGTTACATTCTCAAGTATTTAACAATACTCTATAATATTTATCTTTACCTTGAAATTTATATCATATAGTCAAAATTTTGTTACTAAGAGTTATATATATATATATATATATATATATATATATATATATATATATAATTCGTTGATATTTTTATAAAAATTAAATAAGATTTAGCTAACTTTGATAATTACATATACAATTTTTTTATAAAATTTCCATACAATTTTATAAATACTTAAAATAAAATAAAAATACATGTGAGACTTTGAATATATTTTCCACTTTAATATGTTTTCTTAATTTTTAATTATTAAAAAATTGATTAACTTAAAAATATATTTGCAAGATATAACACGGTTAAAACACTACATAATATGCCATGAAAATAATAGAAAATCCAAAAATCATTTACAGTGAAAAACCGGGATATTTGTGTTGATTAAAACACATTTCTTTCTTTTATAATAACAAAATTAGTCAATAAATTTATTACTTACTCTTAGGTTTTTTTCATGTGCTTGAATTATATATGGTACGGTACCTAAGTACATATTGCATTAGCATATTTTTTTTATACATATGCTATTGCATATGCATATTACTTCTCTCCTAACTAAATTAAAAAAAAAAATTAAGACAATATACATTACACATTAGGATGCACACCATGTCACAGTTAACAAATAATTTCTTTTATTGCTCAATTAAATAGTTTCAGCTACATCTTCTTATACTTAAATAAAATTACTTAAAAAAGTAAAAAAAAAAAAACACAAAACATTCATAACCACTATCTCTAAAATATTTTGTATGCATGAGATCTACGTCCACAGAAACCCTGTTGACGGTACAAAAATTAATTTTACAAAAAAAGAGTTCAAAAAATTAATAGTAAAATTAAATAACTTGCAGAAATCATAAAAAAACCCTACTTGGATCAAATCACATGACTATGAGGTGTATTTTGCCTGTTGAACTACAGTAATAAAGAAGAAACCAAAGAATAATCAAAATCGAGAGATAAATAAAAAAGATATATTACTATATTCGCAAGATATGATAAATAACTATTTAACTATGATATAACAATCATTGAACATATTTTACCATATTAATGATTATACATATATTTTTTACATTAATGAGAGGCTTTTGAGCTCATGTCTGGTGTATTTCTCTTGTTATCTTTAGAATGATTTTGTTTGATCAATTAAGTTTTTATGAATTGTAGACTTGGAATATTACATTAATGTATTATACATTTGTTATAAATATGTAATGTTTTGTTATAATTCAGAAAATATTTTATGCGAAAATATTTTTAAAAGTTAACTAACAATAGAAAATAGAAAAAAAAATTAATTTTAGTGTTTTCAAAAATTAAAATTATGTAAAAACATAATAAAAATATTTTAATTATAACAAAAATTAATTTTAAATTATATAAAATTGATTAACTTTAATAATTTTATTTTTTAAAATTACAAAATATTAAGTAACAACAAACATAATTTTTTGAATATTAAAAACTTAAAAATAAAAATTATTTTAAAAAATAAAAATAAAAAAAATATTTTTGAAACTAAATGACCCTAAAACAATCACAATCATCTCACATCTCACGTTCTATTCATATGGAAACTAGGGGTATAAAATATTTCCATAGGAATTGAAGTTATTTTCTATTAAAATTATTTATGATAGTTTCTTTTAACACCATCCTCTGCTATCACACCTCTATAGTGCTTAAAATAACTTAAAAAATTTCAACATATCCTTGTGTGTATTACATACCAGCTATTCCATAATATAAATATTTTAAGGTGTTTTAGATCAATTGATCTAGAAGGTCTAAAATTTATGTTTTGGATCAGTTAATCTAGAATACACTATGTAAAGTAGGATGCAACCAATTGTATTTCAGATTGGTTTGTCCAGAAGGGTAATATCATATTTATGTTCGAGATTAACGAACCAAGAATATTAATTATTTTGTGTTCAAGATTAGTTGAACTGGAATACAATTGGTTGTATCCTACTATTGCATTCCAGATCACCTTATCCAGAACTAAGATAATGTGTTATGAATCAACTGATTCAGAATATATATTTTAAAGCATTCTAGATCAACTTATCTAAAATACCTTAAAATGTGTTTTCTGGATTAGCAGATTTGGTGAGTTAAAACAAGGTGAAGGATGTTGGGAGTTTTCAAATTATTTTAAAAGAAATAGTACAAATAATCAATGTGTTGGTGTTAAAAGAAATTGTACTATTCATTCCTACTTTACTATTTCACATATCTTTTTACTTTTATTATTAAGTAAATAAATTTTTAAATATTTTTTTAATGTTTATTTGAAGTTATTATAATAAAACCATTTATTATAATAAATAAGTAACCTTTTTTTAAGGTATTTGAGTAAACCAAGTTGCTTTTTGTTTATTTTATGAAACAAATTCTATTTTACAATTACTTGTTTTCAAATATACACTCACAAATTTAATATTTTTAACCAGTTATAGATCTAGAAATTTTATTTAGTGGGACATTCAAAATTTATCAATAAAAATTATAAAAATTCAAATTTTATGTATATATATATATATATATATATATATATATTTAGAAGTTGGTAAATAATAGACAAAATATTTTGAGATTTGAGAAGAAAATTTTCAAAAAAAGAAATTATATTGTTAAATACTTAAATTAGAACTTGCACTTCTAATTTAATTTATCTAAAAAAAAATTTTTAAGTGAATGAGATATAAGAGAAATAACTAAAAAAAAAAAAAACAAAGAAAAGCAAAATGAGTATTTTGTTGGAGATGAAAACATAAAATTAATGCAATTGTGAGTTCAAAGTTAAAAAACAATAATTTAATTGGTAAAAATTTGTCTAAAAAATTTAATATATTAACTTATTTATATCAAAATAATATATTAAATTATATTTTAATTTTCTTTAGATAAAATCGCAACAAATAAAATAAATAAAATGTTAATTATCTCTTTAATTGATATTCAACAAACATTTTAACTAAAAAATGGAAGAAAATATTAAATTATCTTTTCAATTTAACTAAATATTTGTGTAACTATAAAAGAAGTTTAATTATTATTTTTTGTAAATATCTGTTTAATAAGTTGCTTTCCAGTGTAGGGTGGGTAGCAAAAGACCATCACACAGTCGTATTCACATATTTTGTTATTAGTAAAAAGATTATCAAAACTTCAAACTGTCTCTGGTTAAATTGACTAGGGGTGGCAAAACTGGTCGGCTTCGTCAAAAATGGATTGGGGCGGGTTGACCCACGATTGTTAAGGTAGGTCAAAGAGTTTTTCTCCCTACACCTTTATGTTTTTTCTTTGCACCTCCATAACCTTTGAAAATGTCACAAATACCGTTAGGTAACAATGTTGGTGTGAAAGACAATGGATGTGTGATGGAGGTCATAGGGAGCACCAATGGAGGTCACAGGGAGCACCAATGGAGGTCACGCTAGCGAATAGCAATGGAGGTTCACATGGAGCACCAATGAAGGTTGCAAATAGAGGTCGGCAAGGAGCACCAATGGAGGTGTGTCTGGATTTGAAGAAAATGAGGAGAAGGATGAATAAATGAGATACGTGAGACAAATGAAGATTTTCACTTTTTCTACCTAAGGATATTTTTAACATTTTCAAAGGTCATGGAGGTGTATGGAGAAAACCTGGAAGTGTAGGAAAAAAAACTGTGGGTAAAACTGCTTGGTCTATCCCGCAATTAGATGGATTGGTTGGCAAATGGGCTGCCTCGACAATTTTTTTTATAAGCAAAGGCTATTATTGGCAAGTAGGCATAAATCGCAAAGAATGTTTGGCCAGCAATAATACAAGCATTTTGAAACAGGAATCCGAAAGCAAAAACAATGAACCCCTACACAATCATGAAATACATAGCATAGGGTTCATCACCCACTCTGCATAAGAGCTGAAAATCAGATATGCTGCACAATACCATTCCTATATTTACAATTGAATTGCTCATAGGACGTCATCTACCTGTTGCATCTGTTCATTGAAGATTTTTGCATTTCTAGCCTTCCAAATATGTCAGAGTCCTGCAACCTAAATAAAAGACAAAACACGTCGTAGATCTGATGAACCACTCACTAATCCAATAAATTGACGTCCTTGCTCACGAAACATATTTTGCAGAGTCGTTGTTATACCCCACCAAGCACATATCTTAAGCTATACCTAATTGGGTAACACACAGTTGAAGAAAAGGTGTTGGCTTGATTCCACTACCTCATCACATAGTGCACACCCTCTACTATTCTTTGCAATAATGTCATACTCTCCTAGATTTTGCCTTGTTGGCTCGCCAGAATTTTGAAAATTATTTTTTTCCAAAATAATATAAATTTTATTTAAATATAAATTTAAATTTTTCAAAAAAGTTGTATGATTTTACAAACATAAATAGAAAAATCCCAGAAAGTAAACCTTGTAGAATTGATTTTATTTTTTAATAATATTATACTTTTACAAAAATAAATGACAAATAATTTTATCACAAATTTTATTTTATTTTCTCAAGAAATTCATTTTGATAAATTTTACTCCGATAACCACTCACTAATCCCATAAATTAACGTCCTTGTTCACGAAACATATTTTGCATAGTCAATGTTATTCCCCACCAAGCACATATCCTGAGCCATACCTAATTGGGTCTCCACTACCTCATTACAGAGTGCACAACCTCTATCATTCTCTGCAATATTGTCATGCTTCCCCAGATTTTGCCTTGTAGGCTCGCGAGAATTTAGAATTTTTTTTAAAAATAATATAAATTTTATTTGAAAATAAATATTTATTTTTTTCAAAAAAGTCATGATTTTACAAACATAAATAGAATAATCGCAAACAGTAAACCTTGTCGAATTGGTTTTATTTTTTGACAATATTATACTTTTGCACAAGTAAATGACAACTAAATTCATGACAAAGTTTATTTTATTTTCTTAACAAAGTCATTTTTATAAATTCTACTCAGTAATTTATTTTATATTTTAATTTTACAATTATTTTATTAATTTATGTAAGAGTTTAATTAGTATACATTGTCAATGTAAAATTTTTTACACAAACATGCAATTACAACCCTTTCTTTATGATTTATTGACTTTATAAGTTAATACTTTAGAAGTCATGATTAAACGTCAGTGTATACTTAATTAACTCTTTATATAATTTTTCTATTTTTTTAAAAAATAAAATATAATATTGGCGAGTTGGCAGATTGCCCTGCCTTGCGTTGCCTTTGTCCCACTATATTGCAAATTAGGTTGGACGGTTTGAAAAGAGTAAGTGTGCTAAAATCATAAAATAGAGAAATTATCACATGATCTTGGGTTATCGTGTAGTTTATAATCTATATCCCAATTAGTGATAATTCATAGTATACAATTTGATTAAACATGATTTGTACCATTTTATAATAAATTGATTATTGTCTTTTAAATTTGATTAAAATTATTAATGCATTATGTATCTATATTGATCATTGCCAAAATGATGCAATGGATAGCTACAGCCAGGCGGGAAAACCTTTCATTCAGCCATTACGGAAGTAGCCAACAACAATTGAAAGATGAAATTGTATTTACTTTTGTAGTGTCCATTCAAATGACACACAAAAGAAAAATTCTAATTTGTTGTTCCGCTATAACCATTAACATTATGGTTTCTAAGTATGCAAATGAAGCATCAATATAATGAACCATCTCCAAACTCCAAACCATTTTGGAAATTCAGTATCACCATAGCTCCTGTTAACAACTCTTTCAATCTGAGCCAATAAAACCAGAGAATCCAATCGTAAGGTGAAAACAACGGACATTGGAGGAGTTAAGGAATCTACAGTGAAGTAAAAAAAGATGGCCTATTTCTGCATCAAAAGAAGATGAGCCAATAAAACCACAGAAGCCAATAATATTGCTGATTCATTTACCTTTAAGAAAATAACTAATCCTAACGTTGTACTGTTTGCTGGCCTATTTCTGCACCAAAATTTTGTTTGATGAACCTGCAACAGATGCAGAAGAAAACTTTAAGTTCTAATATTTTGAAGTGGGATTTTACTTTCTTCAGACATCCACATATCATCAATTAGATGGTCTGAGTGTGTCAGCTAAAATAGAATTCAAGGATCTCAAGTCACTATAAAATATTCTATTTAAGAGCTAACAACTTGGAATTTAGATGCCATAACAGCAAAATTTCAAGGTGTCAAATTATGTATATGAGTAAGTAAATGAATTTTATTACATGCAAGCCAAACATGACTTTTAGTCACAGAAAAACATTACACGTTCTTGCCAATTTTCCTTCAGAAGATACTATTATTTGAATTTAGGAAACAGTTGAAAACAGAATGCTACAAAATATGTTAATCACAAAAACAGAGGTGCATGAAACAGCAGCTCAAGAACATTAAGCTAAAAAAGTTGCGAAGAAACAGAAAGAAACTCAACTCACAAAGAGGAAGCTATTTAAAGAGCAAGACCAAGTTCATAATTCTTAGTATTGTTTCTCGATGGATTTTTGGTCTAAGATCTGAGTCCAGTTGACCCCAAGATGAAAGAAATGTCACATAATTAAAAAAGATAGTATTTAAAAGAACTAGAAAAAGAAAGGCATCATGAAAAAATAAAATTGATTAATATGATGTAAGAAGTGGCTTAGTCATTGTCCTTCAACAATCGGATTTGTTGATTTGTTTAACTTGTTGCTTTCATGTTATGTCAGTAGGCTTGTCATGGGGTCAGATATATTTGAGAATGTTAGGTTCCTTACATTTATTTCTTGATAAATCAGCCATGGAAGTTACTAAATATAGGAAAAACAAAGACATCAATAATCTAAAGAATTTAGCAACCAAACATAATATTTTATATTCTTCAAACATTATATGTGTGGTTTGAATGACTCCACCTCAGTTGGTTGGCATCAAACCTTAGCCCTTAATCAGTTGCAGGGAATGAAGAATGAAAAATTACTTGGACAATGAAAGCAAAAATTTTTCTAGTTTGATAGAAACAAAAAAGTAATAATAAAAATATCGTCAATTTTTTGTGAGTTCTAATGGTATATGTAGGGTTAACTAACAAAGTAAAAATAAAATTGACTATTCTAAAATTATTATCTTTTATAAAAAATAAAGAAACAAATGTATGAGTAATTTTATAATTATAATAAATTTCATTTATAGCTTTTCGTATTTTTCCACACCATTTTCTACAAGATCAAACAACTTGAATTTTCAATGTACTTCAATTCTCTTTTTTTTTTTTCCTTTTCTTACCCCCCAAGAATTAAATTAAAGCCTTCCTTAAATATGATTCTTAGTTTGGTGGTATACTCTGCGCTAATCAAATTGACATTAGTGAAATATAACCAATTAGTTGTATATAAAAAATATGAAAATCTTATTGTTTTTGTACACGGTAATAAATATTTTATCATGAAAATAATAAAATATTTATATTATTTCTGGTTTTTAGCTAGACTGTTATTTACTAAAAGATTGAAATTCTATGGAGTTAAGACTCAATAGTTACTGGTTGATTGACATAAAAGACCTTGATCAAAGCAATATCACTCACAAATGGTTTATTACTCATTTTAAAAGAATACTCACTGCAAGAGTATTGGAATAAGCTGCTCTTCAAATTAATCATTTCCATTGATTTACTCACTTCCCTGCCATGGCAGAAATAGCATTGGTTGGTGGTGTTCTTCTTTCTGCTTTCCTTCAGGTAGCCTCTCATAGGCTTGCTTCCGGTCAAGTTCTGAACTTTACGTAAAGCTGCAGTCCATAGATGCTCTGGCTAATGATGCATAACAAAAGCAGTTCAGAGATCCACGTGTGAGATAATAGACTATGAAGGAGAGGATGTCTTGGATAAAATAGACTATGAAGTCTCCTAATGCCAAGTGGAAGCTGAGTCTGAACCTCAAACCTGTACTTGCAAGGTATCAACTTTCTTCCATGCTTATTTCAGTTCATTTTACACGAAAATTGATGTGCAAGGATGAGACAAGTCCTCGACACTCTAGAATTTCTCTCAAGTCAAAAGGATGATTTAGGATTGAAAGAGGTTAGTGGTGTTGGATCCGGTAGGAAAATGCCACAAAAATTGCCATCAACATACATCTTTGCTGAGTGAAAGTGTTATATATGGTAGACAGCTGATGTCAGAGAAATGATCCTTAATTGGGTGACATCTGACACTGAAAATTGTAACTACATGCCAATTATTTCTACTGTTGGAATGGGTGTTTTGGGTAAAACCATACTTGCCCAACATGTATATAATGATACAAAGCTGAGGCTCAATTTAGTATGCGAGTTTGGGATGTGTTTCAGATGAATTTGATGTTTTCAGGGTAACATGAACAGTTCTTGAGGCAATCACTAAATCAACTAATCATTTTAGACACCTTGAAATGGTTCAGGGGAGATTGAAAGATAAGTAGGAAAGAGATTTTTTCTCGTTTTGGATAACATTTGGAATGGAAATCGAGAGAACTGGAAGCTGTGCAAACTCCACTTAATTATAGAGCCGATGGAAGTAGAATTCTTGTCACGAGAGTAGTAAGAAAGTTGCTTAATTAAAATAATAATATGGAAAAAAATAACAATTTTGTTTTTCACTATAGAAACCAACAAAATCAAATGCAATGGAAGGAAATGAGTAATTTGAAGTGCACCTTAATTATGTCGATGACTCATCAGTGCAGGTACTAAAAGTAATATGCTATTTAGCTAATGATGGATTTATAATTTCATGGTAAGGGAACAACTTTCACTGTGTAGCTGTTCAACTTTCCAGTGACCATTTAAATATTTTAAGAAATATATAAATAAGTAGTAAAAAAGAAATATACAAATAAAATACATAACTGAAATGAAATCTAGATTAAAGTAATATGACAATAAGAAATAGCAGTAAAATTACATTACAATATGCAAAATCAGAAAAAATGATAAAACAATATTCTCATTATTATATAATTATAATATAAAATAAAAATTAGTTGCATTTGAAACGCTGTTTTCTCAAGTTCTTGAATTATTCCATAACTAAGGGCTGAGGATGCAGAACAAAAGTAATTCAGTAATTCATATTTTAAAAAGGACTTGATGAGGTCAAATATTCTGTGTTTGATCCAGAGGATCTGTTGGATGAAATACACCAAAATTTCTCAAAACTGGAAGCTGAATCCCAGACAACTTCTAACAAAGTGTGCAATTTTGACACGGAATTTGAATGAAGGATGGACGATACGGATAATCCTATTCAATCATACTCTATGTTTCGGACATGGGCGGGTTGAAAACAGCACACTTGCTCAACATGTATACAGTGACCCAACAATAGAGGGAACATTTGATCTCAAAGTTTGGGTATGTATTTCAGATTAATTTAATGTTTTCAAGGTAATGAAAATTTGTTGAGGCAATCACTAGATCAATTTATGATAGTAGAGACCTAGGCATTGTTGGGAACAAGCACTAAAGGAGAGAAGAGAGAAATAAACAACACTAAGAATTATTTGCTTTGGTGCATTTGTAAACCTTACATAAGCTTGCTTATATAGCAAAGTGAAGAACACCATCTCGCAATACTAAGCAATGTGGGACTAAAAATCAAACTACAAAACTTAATCAAACTACAAAACTAATAATTCTCCCACTTGGAGTTTTGATTATCACTTATTGTAGTTGCCTTCATCATCAATCATTCTTGAAGGCCAGTTGAGACACTACAAAGCCTCAACTTCTTTGTTGTGACAATCTTTGTCAACATATCCACTGGGTTATTATTTCCTAGTATCTTCTTCAACGTTAGTACTTCATTTTCACGTAGAGATCTGATGAAGTGATAATGGAGATCAATGTGCTTCGTTCTGGAGTGAAATGTTGAATTCTTAGCCAGATGTATTGCACTCTAACTATCACTGTGCAAAACACTCTTTTCCTGCATGAATCCCAACTCTGTTAACAATCATTGAAGCCATATCAATTCTTTGTTAGCTTCTGTTACTGCTACATACTCAGACTCTGTAGTGGATAGAGCAATGACCTTTTGTATCTGTGACATCCAACTAACAGTTGTAGTTCCAACAATAAATATGTAGCCAGTGGTACTTCTTCGATGATCAATTTCTCCAGCAAAGTCTGCATCTACGTAGCGTTGTATTTTTAATTTACCTTTACTAAAGCACACACACTTCTCCTTAGTGTCTCATAGATATCTCAAAATCTATTTCACAGCTTCCCAGTGAGTTTTACCTGCATTTGACATAAACCTGCTTATAACTCCCACTGCATAACCAATGTCTGGTCTTGTCCATACCATCGCGTACATCAGACTTCCAATGGGTGAAGCATATGGAATTTTAGCCATTAATTCTTTTTCTTCCTCCGTCTTAGGAGATTGGTCTTTTGATAGACGAAAATGAGTAGCCAAAGATATGCTAACTGGTTTGTCATTGCCCATGTTGAATCTTTGCAAAACACGGTTGATGTACTCTGTCTGAGATAACTGCAGGGTTCCCTTTTGCTTATCTTGCATGATTTGCATTCCTAGGATCTTCTTTACTGGTCCTAAATCTTTCATGTCAAATTCTTTTGACAACTGCTGCTTCAAGTTTCTGATCTCACTCATATCTGAACCTTCTAACATATCATCGACATAAAGTAGCAAAATGATATAACTGGAGTTGTACTTCTTGAAGAAACAACAATGGTCAGCATTGCACTTCTTAAAACCTTCCTTGTTTATGAATCTCTCAAACTTCTTATACCACTGTCTTGGAGCTTGTTTTAGACCATACAAGCTCTTCTTTAATCTGCACACCATGTTTTCTTTTCCTTTCTCTAAGAAACCTTCAGGTTGATGCATGTAGATTTCTTCATCCAAATCTCCGGGAAGAAACACAGTCTTCACATCCAATTGCTCTAGGTAGAGTTCTTCACTAGCAACAATACTTAAAACGGATCTGATAGTATTGAGCTTCACAACTGGAGCAAATATCTCGGTGTAATCAAATCCTTCCTTCTGTTGGAATCCTTTTACAACTAGTCGAGCTTTATATCTTTTGGAGCCATTGTATTCCTCCTTCACGCGATACACCCATTTGTTATGAAGTGCCTTCTTTCCCATATGTAACTCTGCTAGTTCCCATGTTTGATTTGAGATTAAAGACTTCATTTCATCTTTCATGGCAAGCTCCCACTTGCTCTTATCTGTGGTTTGACATGCTTCTGAATAGTCTTCAGGCTCTCCTCCATCTGTTAACAACATGTTATTCATGTATCTCCTGTTAGGCACAAGAACTCGAGAAGACCTTCTCAATTCAGTAGTTGAAGTAAATTGTTGCTTTCTGCCTGATTCAATTACTTCCTCTGATTGAGAACTCTCAACTGGTGGACTTTCTACAGCATCATCCACCTCTACATAAGTTGGCCCACTCAGTTTTGAGTTGCTGGCACTTGTATTATACTTATCCTTGTACACGACTCCTTCGTTGAAGATCACGTCTCTATTGCAGATCATCTTTTTGTTTTCATCATCCCACATATGGTAGCCAAACTCATCTTCACCGTCACCGATGAAAGTGCACCTTTTTTATTTGGGATCAAGTTTGTTCCTTCCTTGATCGCTAATGTGCACATAGACTGTACACTCAAAAACTCTAAGATATGAGAGTTTTACTTCTTTTCTGCTCCATACCTCTTCTGGTATTTTATGCTCCAATGGTACTGATGGACCTCGGTTGATCAAGTAAGCTACTGTATTGACTGCTTCTGCCCATAATTGCTTTGGTAAGCCTGACTGCACATGCATGCTTCTGGCTCTTTCAATCAACGTTCGATTCATACGCTCTGCTACACCATTATATTGAGGCGTACCTGGCACGGTTCTCTACATTCTGATTCCGTGCTCATAGCAAAACTTCTTGAATCTGGTGTCTACATATTCACCACCATTTTCGATCTGAGCTTTTTAATCTTCAATCCTATCTCATTTTCTACCATAACTTTCCAAATCTTGAAAACTTCAAATACTTCAGACTTGTGTTTCAGAAAGTAAACCCATACCTTTCTGGAGTGATCATCAATAAAAGTTACAAAGTATTCCTTCCCACCAATGGAAGGGACAGTCGTTGGTCTCTTTCTTTGGGGTTTTTCTACATGTCTGAAAGCTGACTCTCTTCTGCTTTCCAAGTATACACTCTTAACACATGTCAATTTCTACTGATTGAAAACCTGGTAATTTTCCTTTTGAGTGCATGACCTTCATCCCTTTCTCACTCATATGCCCAAGTCTTTGGTGTCATAGATTGGGACTTTTATTTGTTGCAACTGCAATCAAATGACATGCTCCTGCTGTCTTGTAAATAGTACCACTCTTTTTGCCTCGAGCAATTGTCATCGCACCCTTTGAAATCTTCCAATCATCACCGTGGAAGATTGTCGTGTAGCCTTCACTGGCTAACCTGCCCACTGAGATTAAGTTCTTAGTCAGGTCGGGAATATGTCTGACATTTTTCAATTCCCATGCAGACCCGTTTAACTTAATCTTTATTGCACCTTTACCTACAATCTCACATGACTGCTCATTATCAAGGTAAACCTTACCAAGGTTTCCAGGAACATAATTCTTGAATAGTTCCGTTTGTGAGGTAGCGTGAAAAGATGCTCCAGAATCTAATACCCAAGACTCCTCTTTATCTTCAAAAAAGCATATCAACACCTCATCTTTTCCTGAGGTGGAGGCAATGTTTGCTTCGCCTTTTGCTTCTTGACTCTTCTGTGCACTCTTGCACTGGTTTTTGTAGTGTCCGGTTTTCCCACAATTCCAACACTTGATCATCTTCGAGTTTTGGGAACTATGATGATTTCTGGACTTGGATCGTCTCTCCTTTGATTTTTCACGTCTGCTTTCTTTGGTTGAACTTCTTCCTCTTGACTCTGTATGTAATACTGAAGAGGTTGATGGTTCACCGACTCTCTCTGTTGGATCTCTTCACTGAGAACCAAATTTTGATCATCATCAAATCTTAACTTATTGCTTCTCGATGAGCTACTCGCAGCCGTGACCGTAGCATTCCAACTTTCTGGCAGGAAGACAAAAGTATTAAAGCCCGTACTTCCTTATCGAAATCAATCTCAACTGAACTCAACTGGGTTGTAACAGTGTTTAGTTCATTGAGATGATGTGCCACCAAAGCACCTTCAGACATCCGCAGATTGAATAATCGCCTCATCAAGTGAACTTTGTTTGAGGCTGATGGTTTCTCGTACATGTTGGAAAGAGCCTTCATGAGACCTGCTGTCGTCCTTTCTTTTGCAATGTTGAAAGCAACATTATGGGATAACGTCAGTCTAATGGCTCCAAGGGCTTGTCTATCAAGGAGACTCCAATCTTCCTCCTTCATACCCTCTGGCTTCTTTCTTATGAGTGGTTGATACATATTCTTCTGATAGAGATAATCTTCTATCTGCATTTTCCAAAAGCCAAAGTCCGCACTATCGAACTTTTCAATCTTCATCTTGCCTTCGTCCATTGCCATTGCTCCTATTACTTTTAAAGAAAAGCCCCCACTAGTTCTCTAGACTGAGATCCCCAAGAACAAGAGAAAAATTTTTTCTGATGTGAGAACATACTAAGAAAATTTACTCTAACCAAATCTTTTCGGATGCGGAAGAAATGGGCTCTGATACCACTTGTTGGGAACAAGCACTGAAGGAGAGAAGAGAAAAATAAACAACACTAAGAAGTATTTGTTTTGGTGCATTTGTAAACCTTACATAAGCTTGCTTATATAGCAAAGTGAAGAACACCATCTCACAATACTAAGCAATGTGGGACTAAAAATCAAACTACAAAACTTAATCAAACTACAAAACTAACATACTTGATTCAGGAAATATTGAAAGAAAATTAGTCAAAAAAAAATTACTCCTTGGTTTGGATGAGGCTTAGAACAACCGAAAAACAAAAGGAGTGGAAATATTTGCCAACTAGTCTTAAGTTTGGGCAGAAAGGAAGTCAAATTGTTGTCTCTACATGTAGACCGGTATAAAGATAGTTAAAAATTGTAATCGATTATCTCTAGCCAGCTTTAACACAATTGGAAGTCCGTTACACCTAAAATTCGTCACGTTGAAAATAAGAAAGTGCAGTTATTGAAAAGTGAGACAATAAAATTCAAAAGAGGACAGTCACATTGTTTCTATATTGAGACGAGGTATTTATTTATTTTTTTGGTAAGCTTAATTACCCCCTTGCTTCACATTTCAAGAGATGTTTTACTTGTTGTGCCTTAGACTCAAAAAGTTAGTAGTTTAATAAGGAATGTTTAAGAGAAAAAGGTTCATGCGTTGCTATCACTGTATCAAAACTCTTCACATATGTTGACTTTATTAAAAAATCAATATTTTAAAATTCATATAAATTGTAAGTTGTGATTGAATCACAATGTAAGACTCCGTTATACTGTGAGTGTATAAACATTAAACTTAAACTTAATGTTTAATACAATTCTGGATTTGGAAATTTTCTTGTGTAGTCAAGCAAGGAAAAGTTTAGAAGAACTAGGTGAATAGTAGTGTATGATCTGTTCTCAAGGTGTATTTTTTCAACGACTAAACATAAGATACAAAACTGTGTTATGGGAAAAATAAAGATCTTCAAGTATTGAGTTCGTTTTATCATGGCACAAGTGGCTAGTTTAGCTTTCAACAACTAGGAGAACTCAATCTTCACGAAGGCTATTAGTTGGTAAGCTTCACAATATTAAGAATTCCTTTGATGTATTAAAAGCAGATTTAAAAAATAGAATATACACTGTGGATGATTGCTCCAGCCTCCAATCTACACCAGAGGAGGGCCTGCCCAAATTCATTCCAGATCTTAGTATTTCAGACAATTGTCCATTCATCAAACAACTTTATGAGAAATTAGAAGGTAGAAAGTGAAGAACGTAATTATAAATGAAAATTATTGTTCTGGCAAGCATTCCATAAGAGTACTCTATCATTCGCTCTATAGAGGCTTCATCTTAGGTAAATTGTTTACTTGCACACTCTCGTCCTTCATGTTATGTACTGTTCAAACTTATTACATTTTGTTATGGATTGTTTTCCTCATATACATTTCATTTCCTATTTTTTCTTGCGATGCTTCTTTTCTATTTGTTATGAAAATTTTGTTTAGTATGGAGTCAGTTCGACTGAATCTTAGACGGAAGACCTTTGAAAGCATACTATGAATTATATTAATTGGAATTTAATCTTGCACTTTGCACAGCTTCCTGTACTATCGGAGCTGAGCTTCTTTTTCTCAACTTTCCTTGCCTAATGTTCTTAAACTACTCTTCTACAAACCTAACTTTCTTTCTGTTAATAACATTTTGTGTACCCTTGTTTTCAAATGTTCCCACTATTTAAAATATTACAAAACACTATCTTCTGGAGGAAATTCACAAAGAAACTCTGTTTAAACTAAATTTATTGTTTTCATGTTGTACTGTATTGATATAAATAATGTGCCACCATCAAACTTAGCTGTTGTCACATCTTAGTTCTACGATCTTATGATAGTATATTTTACAATAACGTCAAATTTTTTGAATTATATTTTGGTGGATGTGACACACCTAATGTACGCCATGGCTTTATAAGAGGTCCTGAAAAATATTTCAATTCTCAAGTGCGACCCCTTCTAGATTTTCGCCTGCGAACAACAATAATCACTCCTTTAGTCATGGAATATAGGTAGCTGTGAATGTCAGGGTTGTTGGCAACACTTAAACTTTATTGGCAGGCTGACAGACCTTAAATTAATGCCATCATGACTTTAAGTTTTGCCTGTCTGACTTGAATTAATAGCATTATAATCTTCACTTCAAATCACTGATTTCCATTCAACCAATTGTATTCCTACCATGGCAGCAGAAATGGTTACTGGTGTTCTTGTTTCTAGTTTGGTTCAGATGACAATTGACAACTTGGATTCTAATGTTCAGGAGATATTTCGTGGAAAAAAACTCAAAAGAAGCAGCTCAGCAACTTGAAGGTGAAGGTGCTAGCTATTGATGTTTTGGCTGATGATGCTGAACACAGCAGTTTAGAGATTCACATGTAAGAGATTGGCTTCTGAAGGCCAAAGATGTTGTATTTGAAGCACAGGATCTCTTGGGCGAAATAAATTACGAACTCTCCAAATGCCAAGTGAAAGATGAATCTCATAGTGCTATCCAGGTGCTGAATTCTCTCAAATCTTCTTTTATGAATTTCTTTGAAAATGAAATTGATTCAAGGATTGAACAAGTCCTTGATGACCTAGATGATCTTCCAAGGCAAAGTGATTATCTTGGTTTAAGAAATGCTAAAAGTGTTGGGGTTGGAGGATTGGGTAATGTAGCTTATGAGAAATTGCGATCTACCTCTTTAGTAGCTGAAACTGTTACTTATGGTAGAGATGATGACCAAAAAATTAACCTTAACTAGCTCACATCTGATGCTGACAATCCTAACCAGCCATTAATACTTTTTATTGTAGGCATGGGTGGGCTGGATAACACAAAACTTGTCCAACATGCATATATTGACCAAAGGTTAGAGAGTTAATTTGATATCAAGACTTGGGTTTATCTTTCTGATAAATTTGATGTTTTCAAATTAACAAGATCAATACTTAAGGTATTTACTGATTCAATTGAAATTAGTAGAGACCTTTACACGGTTCAAAGAAGATTGAAAGAAAAAATAAATGGAAAGGAGTTTCTTCATCTTTTAGATGATATTTGAAATTAGAAGAGACCTTGACATGGTTCATTACCACTAACTCTAGAATATGTGGTTTGCATGAGATCTACTTTCACAGAAACCCTATTGACAGGTACAAAAATTAATTTCACAAAAATAAAAATAAAAATTAAATATAAATATAAAATAGAAAACAAACAGTAAAATAATTAAAGAAGTTGCAGAAGTCTTACAGAAACCCTAATCGACTCAAATCACGTGACTATGAGGTGGATTTTGCCACCAGAGGAGTTAAGAAGAAACCAAAGATAAATAAAAAATGACATATTACTATTCGCAAGAGATGATAAATAACTATTTAACTATGATATAACAATGATTGAAGATATTTTACCATATTAATGATTATCATATACTTTTTACATTAATGAGAGGCTTTTGAGCTCATGTCTTATGTATTTCTCTTCTTATCTTTGGATTGATTGATTTTGTTTGATCAATTAAGTTTTTATGAATTGTAGACTTGGAATATTACATTAATGTATTTATATTTTTATTAGACTCTGTGTGTTTTGGACATTTTATATATATATATATATATATATATATATATATATATATATATATATTCAAAGAAATAAAACATCATAGTATAAATATGTTTTTTCATAATTGAGAAAATATTTTATGTAAAAATATTTTTAAAAGTTAACTAATAATAAAAAAATAAAAAAAAATATTTTTAGTATTTTTAAAAATTAAAATTATGTAAAAACATAATAAATACTGTAATTAAAACAAAAATTATATACAAATGAATTTTAAATTATAAAAATATTTTATAATATTTTACTAAAATCAATTAAATTTAGTCATTTTATTTTTTATAGTTACAAAAATATTAAGTAAAAACAAACATAATTTTTTGAATATTCAAACTTAAAAATCAAATTTATTTTAAAAAATAAAAAAAAATATTCTGAAACTAAATCACCCTAAAATAATCACAATTATCTCACATGTCGCTTTCTGTTCATATGGAGACTAGTGGTATATAATATTTTCGTACGAATTGAAGTTATTTTTATTATAACTATTTATGACAGTTTCTTTTAACACCATCATTTGCTATCGCACCTCTACACTGTTTAAAATAACCTGAAAAGTTTCAATATATCCTTGTCTGTATTATGGACAAACTTATCCAGAATATAAATATTTTAAGGTGTTTTAGATGAGTTAATCTAGAAAGTCTAAAATTTATGTTTTGGTTCAGTTAATCCAGGATACACTATGTTATGTAGGATGTAACCAATTTGTATTTTAAATTGGTTTGTCTAGAAGTGTAATACCATATTTATGTTCCAGATCAACGAACCCATAATATTAATTATTTTGTGTTCCAAATTAGTTGAATCGGAATACAATTGGTTGTATCCTACTATTGTATTCTAGATCACCTTATCCGAAACTAACATAATGTACTCTGAATCAACTGATCCAGAATATATATTTTAAGGTGTTCCAAATTAGTTGATCTAGAACACCTTAAAATGTATATTTTGGATCATTTGATTCGGTAGGTTAAAACAAGGTGAAGGATGTTTGGAGTTTTCAAATTATTTTAACCGTTGTTAGGTACAAATAGTAAATGTGTGGGTGTTAAAAAAAATTTTCCTGTTCATTCCGACTTTACTATTTCACATATCTTTTTACTTTTATTATTAAGTAAACAAATTTTTTATTTTTGTTAATGTTTGTTTGAAGTTATAACGGGTACGTGTGGGTAAGTTTATTTAAAAAACCATTATTATAATAAAATACGTAACTTTTTGTTTTTTTTAACGTATCTGAGTAAAACAAGTTGTTTTGTGTTTATTTTAAGAAACAAATCTATTTACTTATTGAAAAACCCATACTATAAAGTTTTTATTTCACAATTACTTGTTTTTGAATATACACACAAATTTAATATTCTTAACCAGTCATAAATCTAAAAATTTTATATAATGGCACATTCAAAATTTATCAATAAAAATTAAAATTTTATGTATATATATATATATATATATTTAAAAGTTGGCAAAGAATAGACATACGTTGAGATTTGAGAAGAAAATTTTCAAAAAAAAAAAAATTATATTGTGAAATACATATAATTTAATTCATCTAAGAAAAAATCGTTAAATGATTAAGATATAAGAAAAATAAGCAAAGACAAAAAAAAAAAAAGCAAATGAGTGTTTTGTTGGAGATGAAAACATAAAATTAATGCAATTGTGAGTTCAGAGTTAAAAAGCAATAATTTAATTGGTAAAAATTTTTCTAATAGCAAATTTAATATATAAACTTATTTATATCAAAATAACATATTAACTTATCTTTTGATTGCATTTAGATAAAATTGCAACGAATAAAATAAATAAAATGTTAATTATCTCTTTAATTGATATTCAATAAAAATTTTAACTAAAAAATTGAAGAAAATATTAAATTATCTTTTCAGTTTAACTAAATATCTTTTTAATTATTGTTGCATAAAAGATTAAATTAACGTGTTAGAGAATTCAAATATACATCATGTGAATACTTAAATTAATTATTTTAACAATTTTGGTAGTAAAATAAATATTTGGTATTCATAATTCCTTGAAAAAAGTTTGTTTTTAAAATAAAATTATAAACACTAAAAAAAGTTAATTTTAAAACTTGTAACCACAGAAAACATAACTATCACAAGTTACTTAGTTATTTTTTTTATAATAAATATGTAACTATGTAACTATTACTTTTATAAAAAAATTGTAACTACCTCTACCTCAAGTAGTTTGTTTTTATAAATTTTCTCTAGAAGTTGGAGGGTGGTGTCAAGATTTAAAATTTATGGCAAAAAGTTAAGTTGTTATAATACCAATATATTGTTTCAAAAAAAGCTCATAAAGTTAGTTTAGGCAACTAGCCTCACATTACAATATGTGCATCCGTCACTGTTCTCAACAAAGTAGTCCTAGAAAATGATTTTTGAAAATCCAATTTCATACTTGTAGACAACACCCTTTACGCAAAGTTTATGGGATTAACATATGTTTAACACTTAAGTAGAGATATTGGAAGAATTCAATTTAGGTTCTTATTAATGTAAAAAATTTAAGAATATTTATAAATGTTTTCATCTTTAATTTAAAAGAGTTTAATTGGTATACACTATTAGTGTAAAAGAATTCTACACTGATATTCAATCATGACTTTTAAGATAGTAATGATTAAAGTCAACAAATTTACCATGAATGAAGGATTGTGATTGAATGTCAGTATAAAAATTTTTACAATGACAATGTATAGCAATTAAACTGAATTTAAAATTACCCATGAGTAAAATAATTTTGTGGGTAATTAAACATTTTTAGTGAATCCCATTCTATGTTTTTACCACATAAAAAACTTTCGTTAACTTAAAAAGTATTTTCTTCTAAAAAAATTTAAAAATTATTTTTAATAAGGGTTATGGAGGATGAGTGGAGGTTGGGAAGGGAGGCGAGGAGGTTGAGTGTTATGGGAAAGAGAGGCGTAGGTGCTAGGGCCTGGGAGGGGGTCGTGTGAGCTGGGGAACAATGATTATAATTTTTGTTATTAGTTTCTAGCAAGTTTTAGCAGCCACAAAATGTAATAAAAATAGCCAAAAAAATTAATTTATAAAATATTAATAAATAGAGTGACACATCACTACTTAACGGCTAAAATAAATTGAATGATTAAATTGTTGGACAGAAAACATGTTTATATACCTCAACTGGTAAACAACAAAATTTTGTAACAAAACGACAAACTCAAAAAGTTTATCTAACAGAAATGTAGTTTACCCTTTTAATAATTAAGTAATCTTAATTAAACCAATTTGAATAATCTCCATCATAGTATTTACACTTGAATTGTTTGTAGAACATCATCTACTTATTGTGCCTGTTCGTTGAAGACTTTGGCCTTTCTAGCCTTCCAAATATGTTAGAGTCCTATAACCCAAATAAAAGTCCAAGCACGTTCTAGATCTGATGAACCACTCACTAAATCTAAAAATCAGATTGTTGCATGACACCATTCCTATGTTTACACTTGAATTGCTTGTAGAACATCATCTACTTATTGTGTTTGTTCATTGAAGATTTTTGCCTTTCTAGCCTTCCAAATATGTTAGAGTCCTACAACCCAAAAAAAAGTCCAAGAAAGTCCTCATTCTAATGAACTACTCACTAATCACATAAATTGACGTCCTTGTTCACGAAATATATTTTGCAGAGTCGTTGTTATACCCCACAAACAACATATCCTAAGTCATACCTAATTGGGTAACACATAGTTGAACAAAGGTCCTATCTTGATTTCACTACCTCATCACAGAGTACATAGCCTCTATCATTCTCTACAATAATGTCATGCTTCCCCATATTTTGCCTTATTGGCTAGCCAGAATTTTGAAAATTTGTTTTTTTAAAAAAATAATATAAATTTTATTTAAATATAAATTTTATTTTTTTAAAAAGTTATGATTTCACAAAGAAAAATAGAAAAATCACAATAAGTAAACCTTGCAGAATTGGTTTTATTTTTTGACAATATTATTCTGTTACAAAAATAAATGACAAATAAATTTATGACAAAGTTAATTTTATTTTCTTAACAAAGTCATCTTTATAAATTCTAATCAGTAATTTCTACCCTTCTAAATATGTTAGAGTCCTGTAACCAAAATAAAAGACCAACCACGTGCTAGATTCGATGAACCACTTACTAATCACATAAATTGACATCCTTGCTGACGAAACATCTTTTAAAGAATCGTTGTTATACCCCACCCAACACATATCTTGAGCGATACCTAGTTGGGTAATAGACAGTTGAACAAATGTCCTGGCTTGATTTTACTACCTCATCACAGAGTGCATAACCTCTATAATTCTCTAGAATAACATCATGCTCCCTAGATTTGCCTTGTTGGCTCCCTAGAATTTTGAAAAATTATTTTTTTAAAAAATAATATAAATTTTATTTAAATATAAATTTTATTTTTTTAAAAAATTATGATTTTACAAAAATAAATAGAAAAATCACAAAAAGTAAACTTGCAGAATAGGTTTTATTTTTTGACAATATTATATTTTTATAAAAATAAATGACAAATAAATTTATGATAAATTTTATTTTATTTTCTTAATAAAGTCATTTTTATAAATTCAACACACTAATTTCTAGCGTTCTAAATATGTTACAGTCCTACAACCCAAATAAAAGACCAAACACGTCCTAGATCTGATGAACCACTCACTAATCCCATAAGTTGACATCCTTGCTCACTAAACATATTTTGTAGAGTCATTGTTATACCACACCACGCACATATTCTGAGCCATACGTAATTGGGTAATGCACAGTTCAAGAAAATTTGGTGAGTGCACAACCTGTATCATTCTCTGCAATAATGTCATGCTACCCCAAATTTTTCCTTGTTGGCACGCTAGAATTTTGAAAAACTGATATTGTAACAAGTAATATCAATTTTATTTGTTTTAAAAAGTTATGATTTTACAAACATAAATAGAAAAATCTCAAAAAGAAAACCTTCCAGAATTTGGTTTTATTTTTTGACAACCTTATACTTTTAAAATAATAAAGCACAAATAAATTTATGACAAAGTTTATTTTATTTTCTAAACAAAGTCATTTTCGTAAATTCTAAATAGTAATTTCTAGCCTTCCAAATATGTTAGAGTCCTGCAACCCAAATAAAGGACCAAGCATATCCTAGATCCGATGAACCACTCACTAATTCCATTAATGGGCGTCCTTACTCACGAAACATATTTTGCAGAGTGGTTCTTATACCCCACGAAGCACATATCTTAAGCCATACCTAATTGGGTAACGCACAGTTGAAGAAATGGTGTTGGTTTGATTCCACTAACTCATCACAGAGTGTACAACCTCTCTCATTCCCTGCAATAATGTAATGCTTCCCTAGATTTTTGCCTTGTTGGCTTGGTAGAATTTTGAAATTTTTTTTTTTAAAAATAATATAAAATTTAAAATATATTTTTATTTTTTAAGATAGCTATGATTTTACAAACATAAATACAAAAATCACAAAAAGTAAACCTTGTAGAATTGGTTTTATTTTTTGACAATATTATATTTTTACAAACATAAATGACAAAAAAATTTATGATAAAATATAACTTATTTTCATAAGAAAGTCATTTTTATAAATTCTAATCGGTAATTTCTAGCCTTCCAATACGTTAGAGTCCTGCAACCTAAATAAAACACGAAGCACATCCTAGATCCGATGAACCCTTCACTAATCTCATAAATTGACATCCTTACTCACGAAACGTATTTTGCATAGTTTTGTTATTCCCACAAAACACATATCTTGAGCTATACCTAATTGGGTAACACAAAACACATATAATTATATTTATATATAAATTTTCACTTTTTTAAAAAATTTATACTTTTACAAACATAAAGAGAAAAATCACAAAAAGTAAACCTTATAGAATTGGATTTATTTTTTGACAATATTATACTTTTACAAAAATGAATAACAAATAAATTTATGACAAAATTTATTTTATTTTCTTAACAAAGTTATTTTTATAAATTTTACTCAAAAATTTCTAGTCTTCCAAATATGTTAGAGTCCTACAACCCAAATAAAAGACCAAACACGTCCTACATCTGATGAACCACTCACTAATCCCATAAATTGACGTCATATCTTGAGCCATACCTAATTGGGTAATGTACACTTGAACAAAGGTGTTGGCTTGATTCCACTACCTCATCACAAAGTGCACAACCTCTATCATTCCCTACAATAATGTCATGCTTCCCTAAACTTTGTCTTGTTAGCTTGCCAGAATTTTGAAAACTTGTTTTTTAAAAAATAATATAAATTTTGTTTAAATATAAATTTTCATTTTTAAAAATGTTATGATTTTACAAATGTAAATAGAAAAATAAAAAAAAAGTAAACCTTGCAGAATTGGTTTTATTTTATGGAAATATTCTACTTTTACAAAAACAAATGACAAATAAATTTTTGACAAAATTTATTTTATTTTCTTAACAAAGTCATTTTTATAAATTTTAGTCAGTAATTTCTAGCCTTCAAAATATGTTAGAGTCTTGTAACCCAAATAAAAGACCAAGCACGTCCTAGATCCGATGAACCACTGACTAATCCCATAAATTCACGTTCTTGCTCATGAAACGTATTTTGCAGAGTCGTTGTTATTCCCCACCAAACACATATCTTGAGCTATAGCAATTGGGTAACGCACAGTTGAAGAAAAGGTGCTGACTTGATTCCACTACCTCATCACAGAGTGCACAACCTCTATCATTCTCTACAGTAATGTCATGTTTCCCCAAATTTTGCATTCTTGGCTCACGAGAATTTTGAATAATTGTTTTTTTAAAAATAATATAATTTTTATTTATAAATACATTTTTAATTTTTTTGAAAAACTTTTGCTTTTGCAAACATAAAGAGAAAAATCTCAAAAACTAAACCTTCTAGAATTGGATTTATTTTTTGACAATATTATACTTTTACAAAAATGAATGACAAATAAATTTATCATAGTTTATTTTATTTTGTCAACAAAGTCATTTTTATAAATTCTACTTAGTAATTTCTAGCCTTCCAAAAACGTTATGCAACCCAAATAAAAGACTAGGCACGTCCTAGATTCGATGAACCCTTCACTTATCCCATAAATTGACGTCCTTACTCACGAAACATATTTTGCAAAGTGGATCTTATACCCCACGAAGCACATATCTTGAGCAATACCTATTTGGGTAACGCACAGTTGAAGAAAAGGTGATGGCTTGATTCCACTACCTCATGACAGAGTGCACAACCTCTACCATTCAAATCATAATACAAATTTTATTTATATATAAATTTTTATTTTTTAAAAAAGGTTCTACTTTTACAAACATAAAGAGAAAAATCACATAAAGTAAGCCTTACAGAATTGGCATTATTTACACAATATTATACTTTTTCAAAAATGAATGACAAATAAATTTGTAACAAAGTTTATTTTCTCTTCTCAACAAAGTCATGTTTATAAATTCCACTCAGTAATTTCTAGCCTTCCAAATATGTTAGAGTCCTAGAACCCAAATAAAAGACCAACACGTCCTAGATCCGATGAACCACTCACTAATTCCATTAGTGTACGTCCTTGTTCACGAAACATATTTTGCGGAGTCGTTGTTATACCATACCAAGAACATACGTTCAGCCATACCTAATTTGGTAATGCACAGTTGAAGAAAAGGTGCTGGTTTGATTCCACTACCTCATCACTGAGTGCAACATCTCTATAATTCTCTGCAGTAATGTCATGCATCCCCATATTTTGCTTGCTCGCTCGCCAGGATTTTCAAAAATTATTTTGCTAAAGAATAATATAGATTTTATTTAAATATAAATTTTATTTTTTAAAAACAGTTATGATTTTATAAACATAAATAGAAAAATCTCAAAAAGTGAGCCTTGCAGAATTTCTTTTATTTTTTTATAATATTATACTTTTACAAAAATAAATCACAAATAAATTTATGATAAAGTTTCTTTTATTTTCTTAACAAAGTGATTTTCATAAATTCTACTCAGTAATTTCTACCCTTTCAAATATGTTAAGAGTCTTGCAACCCTAATTGACAAAGCACATCCTAGATCCGATGAACCACTCACTAATCCCATAAATTGACTTCCTTGTTCACAAAATATATTTTGCAAAGTCATTGTTATACCCCACAAAGAACATATCTTGAGCCATACCTAATTTGGTCATGCACAGTTGAAGAAAAGGTGCTGGTTTGATTCCACTACCTCATCACAGAGTGCACAACCTCTATCATTCTCTACAGTAATATCACGCATCCCCATATTTTGCCTTGTTGTCTCGCAAAATGTTGATTTTTTTTTAAAATAATATAATTTTATTTAAATATAAATTTTATTTTTTGAAAAACTTTATGATTTTATAAATAATAAATACAAAAATAACTAAAAGTTAACCTTGCAGAAATGATTGTATTTTTGACAATATTAAAATTTTACAAAAATAAATGACAAATAAAGTCATGAGACAGTTTAATTTATTTTCTTAACAAAGTCCTTTTTATAAATTCTACTCAATAATTTCTAGCCTTCCAAATATGTTAAAGTCTTGCAACCCAAATAAAAGACCAAGCACATCCTAGATCCAATGAACCACATGCTAATTCCATTAATGGATGTCCTTTTTCACAAAACATATTTTGTAGAGTGGTTGTTATACCCCACCAAGCACATATCTTCAGTCACACCTAATTTGGTAATGCACAGTTCAAGAAAAGGAGCTGGTTTGATTCCACTACCTTATCACAAAGTGCACAACCTCTTTCATTCTCTGCAGTAATGTCATGCTTCCCTAGATTTGCCTCATCGGCTCGCAGAATTTTGAAAAATTGCTTTTTTAAAAATAATATAATATTATTTAAATATAAATTTTATCTTTTTAAAAAAGTTATGACTTTATAAATAATAAATACAAAAATCACCAAAAGTAGACCTTCAGAAATGATTTTATTTTTTGACAATATTATACTTTTACAAAAATAAATGACGGTTTATTTTATTTTCTTAACAAAGTCATTTTGAACCTCTACTAATCCCATAAATTGGCGTCCTTGTTCTCGAAAGATATTCTGCAGAGTCCTTGTTATACCCCACCAAGAACATATCTTGAGCCATACCTAATTTGGTAAGGCACAGTTGAAGAAAAGCTACTATTTTGATTCCACTAGCTTATCACAGAGTGCAAAACCTCTATCATTCTCTACAGTAATGTCATGCATCCTCATATTTTTCCTTGTTGTCTCCCAAAATTTTGAAAATTGCTTTTTAAAAAATAATATAATTTTATTTAAATATAAATTTTATCTTTTTAAAAAATTTATGATTTTATAAATAATAAATACAAAAATCACAAAAAGTAAACCTTGCAGAAATCATTTTATATTTTGACAATATTATACTTCCACAAACATAAATGACAAATAAAGTTATGAGAAAGTTTATTTTATTTTCTTAACAAAAAGTAATCCCATAAATTGACGTCCTTATTCACGAAAAATATTTTGCAGAGTCGTTGTTATAGCCCAGCAAGCACATATCCTGATCCGTACCTAATTTGGTAATGCACAGTTGAAGAAAAGGTGTTGGTTTGATTCCACTACCTCATCACAAAGTGCACACCTCTATCATTCTCTGCAGTAATGTCACGCATCCCCATATTTTGCCTTGTTGACTCGCAAAATGTTGAAAAATTGTTTTTAAAAATAATATAATTTTATTTAAATATAAATTTTATTTTTTAAAAAGTTATGATTTTATTAATAATAATTAGAAAATTCACCAAAAGTAAACCTTGCAGAAATGATTTTATTTTTTGACAATATAAAAATTTTACAAAAATAAATGACAAATAAAGTTATGAGAAAGTTTATTTTATTTTCTTAACAAAGTCATTCTTATAAATTCTACTCAATAATTTCTAGCCTTCCAAATATGTTAGAAAGTCCCAACCCAAATAAAAGACCAAGCACATCCTAGATTTGATGAACCACTCACTAATTCCATTAATGGACATCCTTTTTCACAAAACACATTTTGCAGAGTCGTTGTTATACCCCACCAAGCACATATCTTGAGCCATACCTAATTTGGTAACACACAATTGAAGAAAAGGTACTGGTTTGATTCACTACCTCATCACAGAGTGCACAACCTATATCATTCTCTACAGTAATATCACGCATCCCCATATTTTGCCTTGTTGTCTGGCAAAATGCTGATTTTTTTTAAAATAATATAATTTTATTTAAATATAAATTTATTTTTTAAAAAACTTTACGATTTTATAAATAATAAATAGAAAAATAACTAAAAGTAAACCTTGCAGAAATGATTGTATTTTTGACAATATTAAAATTTTACAAAAATAAATGACTAATAAAGTTATGAGACACTTTAATTTATTTTCTTAACAAAGTCCTTTTTATAAATTCTACTCAATAATTTCTAGCCTTCCAAATATGTTAAAGTCTTGCAACCCAAATAAAAGACCAAGCACATCCTAGATCCAATGAACCACATGCTAATTCCATTAATGGATGTCCTTTTTCACAAAACATATTTTGTAGAGTGGTTGTTATACCCCACCAAGCACATATCTTCAGTCACACCTAATTTGGTAATGCACAGTTCAAGAAAAGGAGCTGGTTTGATTCCACTACCTTATCACAAAGTGCACAACCTCTTTCATTCTCTGCAGTAATGTCATGCTTCCCTAGATTTGCCTCATCGGCTCGCAGAATTTTGAAAAATTGCTTTTTTAAAAATAATATAATATTATTTAAATATAAATTTTATCTTTTTAAAAAAGTTATGACTTTATAAATAATAAATACAAAAATCACCAAAAGTAAACCTTCAGAAATGATTTTATTTTTTGACAATATTATACTTTTACAAAAATAAATGACGGTTTATTTTATTTTCTTAACAAAGTCATTTTGAACCTCTACTAATCCCATAAATTGGCGTCCTTGTTCTCGAAAGATATTCTGCAGAGTCCTTGTTATACCCCACCAAGAACATATCTTGAGCCATACCTAATTTGGTAAGGCACAGTTGAAGAAAAGCTACTATTTTGATTCCACTAGCTTATCACAGAGTGCAAAACCTCTATCATTCTCTACAGTAATGTCATGCATCCTCATATTTTTCCTTGTTGTCTCCCAAAATTTTGAAAAATTGCTTTTTAAAAAATAATATAATTTTATTTAAATATAAATTTTATCTTTTTAAAAAATTTATGATTTTATAAATAATAAATACAAAAATCACAAAAAGTAAACCTTGCAGAAATCATTTTATATTTTGACAATATTATACTTCCACAAACATAAATGACAAATAAAGTTATGAGAAAGTTTATTTTATTTTCTTAACAAAAAGTAATCCCATAAATTGACGTCCTTATTCACGAAAAATATTTTGCAGAGTCGTTGTTATAGCCCAGCAAGCACATATCCTGATCCGTACCTAATTTGGTAATGCACAGTTGAAGAAAAGGTGTTGGTTTGATTCCACTACCTCATCACAAAGTGCACACCTCTATCATTCTCTGCAGTAATGTCACGCATCCCCATATTTTGCCTTGTTGTCTCGCAAAATGTTGAAAAATTGTTTTTAAAAATAATATAATTTTATTTAAATATAAATTTTATTTTTTAAAAAGTTATGATTTTATTAATAATAATTAGAAAATTCACCAAAAGTAAACCTTGCAGAAATGATTTTATTTTTTGACAATATAAAAATTTTACAAAAATAAATGACAAATAAAGTTATGAGAAAGTTTATTTTATTTTCTTAACAAAGTCATTCTTATAAATTCTACTCAATAATTTCTAGCCTTCCAAATATGTTAGAAAGTCCCAACCCAAATAAAAGACCAAGCACATCCTAGATTTGATGAACCACTCACTAATTCCATTAATGGACATCCTTTTTCACAAAACACATTTTGCAGAGTCGTTGTTATACCCCACCAAGCACATATCTTGAGCCATACCTAATTTGGTAACACACAATTGAAGAAAAGGTGCTGGTTTGATTCACTACCTCATCACAGAGTGCACAACCTATATCATTCTCTACAGTAATATCACACATCCCCATATTTTGTCTTGTTGTCTGGCAAAATGCTGATTTTTTTTAAAATAATATAATTTTATTTAAATATAAATTTATTTTTTAAAAAACTTTACGATTTTATAAATAATAAATAGAAAAATAACTAAAAGTAAACCTTGCAGAAATGATTGTATTTTTGACAATATTAAAATTTTACAAAAATAAATGACTAATAAAGTTATGAGACACTTTAATTTATTTTCTTAACAAAGTCCTTTTTATAAATTCTACTCAATAATTTCTAGCCTTCCAAATATGTTAAAGTCTTGCAACCCAAATAAAAGACCAAGCACATCCTAGATCCAATGAACCACATGCTAATTCCATTAATGGATGTCCTTTTTCACAAAACATATTTTGTAGAGTGGTTGTTATACCCCACCAAGCACATATCTTCAGTCACACCTAATTTGGTAATGCACAGTTCAAGAAAAGGTGCTGGTTTGATTCCACTACCTTATCACAAAGTGCACAACCTCTTTCATTCTCTGCAGTAATGTCATGCTTCCCTAGATTTGCCTCATCGGCTCGCAGAATTTTGAAAAATTTCTTTTTTAAAAATAATATAATATTATTTAAATATAAATTTTATCTTTTTAAAAAAGTTATGACTTTATAAATAATAAATACAAAAATCACCAAAAGTAAACCTTCAGAAATGATTTTATTTTTTTACAATATTATACTTTTACAAAAATAAATGACAGTTTATTTTATTTTCTTAACAAAGTCATTTTGAACCTCTACTAATCCCATAAATTGGCGTCCTTGTTCTCGAAAGATATTTTGCAGAGTCCTTGTTATACCCCACCAAGAACATATCTTGAGCCATACCTAATTTGGTAAGGCACAGTTGAAGAAAAGCTACTATTTTGATTCCACTAGCTTATCACAGAGTGCAAAACCTCTATCATTCTCTACAGTAATGTCATGCATCCTCATATTTTTCCTTGTTGTCTCCCAAAATTTTGAAAAATTGCTTTTTAAAAAATAATATAATTTTATTTAAATATAAATTTTATTTTTTAAAAAAATTTATGATTTTATAAATAATAAATACAAAAATCACAAAAAGTAAACCTTGCAGAAATCATTTTATATTTTGACAATATTATACTTTCACAAACATAAATGACAAATAAAGTTATGAGAAAGTTTATTTTATTTTCTTAACAAAAAGTAATCCCATAAATTGACGTCCTTATTCACGAAAAATATTTTGCAGAGTCGTTGTTATAGCCCAGCAAGCACATATCCTGATCCGTACCTAATTTGGTAATGCACAGTTGAAGAAAAGTTGTTGGTTTGATTCCACTACCTCATCACAAAGTGCACACCTCTATCATTCTCTGCAGTAATGTCACGCATCCCCATATTTTGCCTTGTTGTCTCGCAAAATGTTGAAAAATTATTTTTAAAAATAATATAATTTTATTTAAATATAAATTTTATTTTTTAAAAAGTTATGATTTTATTAATAATAAATAGAAAAATCACCAAAAGTAAACCTTGCAGAAATGATTTTATTTTTTGACAATATAAAAATTTTACAAAAATAAATGACAAACAAATGAGAAAGTTTATTTTATTTTCTTAACAAAGTCATTCTTATAAATTCTACTCAATAGTTTCTACCCTTCCAAATATGTTAGAATGTCCCAACCCAAATAAAAGACCAAGCACATCCTAAATTTGATGAACCACTCACTAATTCCATTAATGGACATCCTTTTTCACAAAACACATTTTGCAGAGTCGTTGTTATGCCCCACCAAGCACATATCTTGAGCCATACCTAATTTGGTAACACATAGCTGAAGAAAAGGTGTTGGCTTGATTCCACTACCTCATTAGAGAGTCACAACCTCTATCATTCTCTACACTAATGTCATCCTTCCTCATATTTGGGCTTGTTGGATCTGTAGAATTTTGAATAATTGTTTTTCTGAAAAATAATATAGGTTTTATTTAAACATAAATTTTTATTTTTTTAAAACAATTATGATATTAGAAACATAAATACAAAAATCACAAAATGTAAACCTTGCAGAATTGGTTTCCTTTTTGACAATATTATACTTTTACAAAAATAAATGAGAAATACATTTATGACAAAGTTTATTTTATTTTGTTAACAAAGTCATTTCTATAAATTCTACTGAGTAATGTCTAGCCTTCCAAATATGTTAGAGTACTACAGCCAAAATAAAAGACTAACCACATCCTAAATACGATGAATCGCTCAGTAATTCCATTGATGGACGTCTTGTTCACGAAAGACATTCTGCAGAGTCATTATTATACCCCACCAAGCACATATCTTGAGCCATACCTAATTTGGTAACACACAGTTGAAGAAAAGGTACTGGCTTGATGCCACTACCTCATCACAAAGTGCACAACCTCTATGATTCTCTGCACTAATGCATTCTTCCCCAGATTTTGCCTTGGTGGCTCGACAGAATTTTGAAACATATTTTTTTTCAAAAATAATATAAATTTTATGTAAATATAAATTTTTATTTTTTTAAAAAAGTTATAATTTTACAAACATAAATAGAAAAATCTTAAAAATAAACCTTGAAGAAATTGTTTTTATTTTTCAACAATATTATGCTTTTACAAAAATAAATGACAAATAAATTTATGACAAAGTTTATTTTTTTTTCTTAACAAAATCATTTTTATAAATTTTACTCAGTACTTTCTAGCCTTCCAAATATGTGGAGTCTTGCAACCCAAATAAAAGACCAAGCACATCCTACATTCGATGAACCACTCACTAATCCCATAAATTGACACCCTTGTTGATAAAATATATTCTGCAGAGTCATTCTTATACCACACCAAATAAAGACCTGAAGAAAAAGGTGTTGGTTTGATTCCACTACCTCATCACAGAGGGCACAACCTCTATCATTCTCTCCAGTAATGTCATGCTTCGCCATATTTTGCCTTGTTAGCTTGCGAGAATTTTGAATTTTTTTTTTCTAAAAAATATTATAGATTTTAGTTAAATATAAGTTTTTATTTTTTTAAAAAGGTTATGATTTTACAAAAATAAATAGAAAAATCTCAAAAGTGAACCTTAGAGAATTGGTTTAGTTTTTGAGAATATTATACTTTTAAAAAAATAAATGACAAATAAATTTATGACAAAGTTTATTTTATTTTCTTAACAAAGTCTTTTTGATAACTTCTACACAGTAATTTCTAACCTTATAAATATGCGAAAGTATTGCAACCTAAATAAAAGACCAAGTACATCTTAGATCCAATGAACCCCTCACTAATCCCATAAATTGACATCCTTGTTCACAAACCATATTTTGCAAATTCGTTGTCATACCCCAGCAAGCACATATCTTGAGCCATACCTAATTTCGTAACGCAGAGTTGAAGAAAAGGTGCTGGTTTGAATCCACTACCTCATCACAGAGTCCACAACCTGTATCATTCTCTCTAGTAATGTCATGCTTCCCCATATTTTGCCTTGTTGGCTCACCAGAATTTTGAAAAATTGTTTTTCTAAAAAATAATATAGATGTTATTTAAATATAATTTTTATTTTTTTTAAAAAAAGTCATCATTTTAAACACATAAATAGAAAAATCTCAAAAAGTGAACATTAGAAAATTGGTTTTATTTTTTGACAATATTATACTTTTACAAAACAAATGACAAATAAATTTATGACAAAGTTTATTTTCTTTTCTAAACAAAGTCATTTTTTATAAATTCTATACAGTATTTTCTAGCCTTCTAAATATGTGAAACTCTTGCAACCAAAATAAAAGTCCAAGCACATCCTAGATCCACTGAACTGCTCACAAATCCCATAAACTGGCGTCCTTGTTCATGAAACATATTTTGAAGAGTTGTTGTTATACCCCACCAACCACATATCTTGAGCCATACCTAATTGGGTAACACACAATTAAAGAAAATGTACTAGCTTGATTCCACTACCTCATCACAGACTGCACAAGCTCTATCTTTCTAGATTTTTCCTTGTTAGCTCACCAGAATTTTGAAAAAAATTTTTATTAAAAAATAATATAAATTTTATTTAAATATAAATTTTAATTTTTAAAAAAAAATTATTAGTTTACAAACATAAATAGCTAAATGACAAAAAGTAAACCTTGTAGAATTGGTTTTGTTTTTTGACAATATTATACTTTTACAAAAATAAATAACAAATAAATTTATGAACAAGTTTAATTTATTTTGCTTAAGAAAGTCATTTTTATAAATTCTACTCATTAAGTTCAAGTCTTCCAAATATGTTAGAGACCTGCAAGCCAAATAAAAGACCAAACACAACCTAGATCCAATGAACCACTCACTAATCTCATAAACTGACATCCTTGTTCACAAAACATATTTGACCGAGTCGTTGTTATACCCCAGCAAGCATAAATCTTGAGCCATACCTGATTGGGTAACGCAGATTAAAGAAAAGGTGTTGGCTAGATTTGCTACAGCATGACAGAGCCTCTAGCATTATTTGCAATAATGTCATGCTTCCCCATATTTTTATTTTTTTAAAAAAGTTATGATTTTACAAACATAAATAGAAAAATAAAAAAGGTAAACTTTGCAGAATTGGTTTTATTTTTGACAATATTATACTTTTACAAAAATAAATGACAAATAAATTTATTACAAAGTTTATTTTATTTTCTTAACAAATTCATTTTTATAAATTCTACTCAATAATTTCTAGCCTTCAAAATCTGTAAGAGTCCTACAACCCAAATAAAACAGCAAACACATCCTAGATCAAATGAAGGACTTACTAATCCCATAAATTGACGCCCTTGTTCACGAAATATAATATGCAAAGTCGTTGTTATACCACACCAAGAACATATCTTAAGCCATACCTAACTAGGTAACGCACAATTGAGGAAAAGGTGTTGGCTTGATTGCACTACCTCTATCATTCTCAACAATAATATCATGCTTCCCCAGATTTTGCCTTGTTGGCTCACCAAAATGTTAAAAAAATTTTCTACTCAGTAATTTCTAGCCTTCCAAATATGTTAGATTCCGGCAACCCAAATAAAAGATCAAGGACATTCTACAACCGATCAACCACTAACAAATCTCATAAATTGACGTTCTTACTCACAAAACATATTTTGTAGATTCGTTGATATACCCCACCCAGCACATATCTTGAGCCACACCTAATTGGGTAACACACAGTTGAAGAAAAGGTTTTAGCTTGATTCCACTACCTCATGACAGAGTGCACAACCTCTCTCATTCGATGCAATAATGTCATGCTTCCCCATACTTTGTCTTCCTTGGCTTGCTAGAATTTTGAAAACTTATATTTTAAAAATAATATAAATATAAATTTTTATTTTTTAAAAAAAGGTCTGATTTAAAAACATAAATAGAAAACTCACAAAAAGTAAACCTTGCCGAATTGGATTTATTTTTTGACAATATTATAGGTTTAAGAAATAAATGACAAATAAATTTATGACAAAGATTATTTTATTTTGTTAACAAAGTCATTTTTATAAATTCTACTAAGTAATTTCTAGCCTTCCAAATATGTTAGAGTCCTGAAACCCTAATAAAAGACCAAGCACGTACTAGATCCGATGAACCACTCACTAATCCAATACGTTGACGTCCTTGCAAACGAAACATATTTTGCAGCATCGTTGTATACCCCACTAGGTACGTATCTTGAGCCATGCCTAATTGGGTAACGCACAATTGAAGAAAATGTGCTGACTTGATTCCACTACCTCATGAGAAAGTGCACAACCTCTATCATTCTCTGCAATAATGTCATGCTTCCCCAAATTTTTTTTATTGGCTCTCAAGAATTTTGAATATTTAGTTTTTTCAAAAATAATATAAATTTATTTATATATAAATTTTTAATTTTTTTAAAAAGTTCTGATTTTATAAACATAAATAGAAAAATCACAAAAAGTAAACCTTGCAGAATTGGATTTATTTTTTAACAACATTATACTTTTACAGAAGTAAATGACAAATAAATGTATGACAAGGTTTATTTTATTTTCTTAACAAAGTTATTTTTATAAATTCTACTGAGTAATTTCTAGCCTTCCACATATGTTAGAGTCCTGCAACCCAAATAAAAGACCAAGCACGTACTAGATCTGATGAACCAGTCACTAACCACAAGTTGACGTCCTTGCTCACGAAACATATTTTGCAGAGTCGTTGTATTCCCCACCAGGTACATATCTTGAGCCATACCTAATTGGGTAACGCACAATTGAAAAAAAGGTGCTGTCTTGATTCCACTGCCTCATCACAGAGGGCACAACCTCTATCATTCCCTGCAATAATGTAATGGTTCTCTAGATTTTTCCCTGTTGGCTCGGAAGAATTTTAAAAAATTGTTTTTTAAAAAATAATATAAATTTTTATTTTTTCAAAATAGTTATGATTTTACAAACATAAATACAAAAATTAAACCTTGTAGAATTGGTTTTATTTTTTGACAATATTATACTTTTACAAAAATAAATGACAAACAAACTTATGACAAAATATAATTTATTTTCATAAGAAAGTCATTTTTATAAATTCTACTTAGTAATTTCTAGCCTTCCAAATACGTTAGAGTCCTACAACCTAAAAAAAGACCAAGGACATCCTAGATCCGATGAACCACTCACTAATCCCATAAATTGACTTCCTTGCTAAACGTATTTTGTAGAGTCATTGTTATTCCTTTCCAAGCACATATCCTGAGCCATACCTAATTGGGTGACGCAGAGTTGAGAAAAAGGTGTTGGTTTGATTCCACTACCTCATGACAGAGTGCACAACCTCTATCATTCTCTGCAATGATGTCATGCTTCCCTAAATTTTGCCTTGTTGGTTCACAAGAATTTTGCATTTTTTTTAAAAATAATATAAATTTTATTTATATATAAATTTTAATTTTTTTTAGAAAGTTCTCCTTTTACAAACATAAAGAGAAAAATCACAAAAAGTAGACATTGCAGCATTATATTTATTTTTTGACAATATTATACTTTTGATAAAACAAATGACAAATAAATTTATAAAAAAGTTTATTTTATTTTCTTAACAAAGTCATTTTTATAAATTTTAATCAGAAATGTCTAGCCTTCTAAATATGTTAGAGTCCTGCAACCCAGATAAAAGACCAAGCATGTCCTAGATCCGATGAACCACTCACTAATCACATAAATTGATTTCCTTGCTCACGAAACCTATTTTGCAAAGTCGTTTTATACTCCACCAGACACATATCTTAAGCCATACCTAATTGGGTAACACACAGTTGAAGAAAAGGTTTTGGCTTGATTCCACTACCTCATGACAGAATGCACAACCTGTATCATTCGGTGCAATAATGTCATGCTTCCCCAGACTTTGTCTTCTTGGCTTGCCAGAATTTTGAAAACTTGTTTTTTAAAAATTATATAAATTTTATTTAAATATAGTTTGATTTTTTAAAAAAGTTTTGATTTTATAAACATAAATAGAAAAATCACAAAAAGTAAACCTCGCAAAATTGGTTTTACTTTTTTACTATATTATACTTATACAAAAACAAATATCAAAGTTTATTTTATTTTCTTAACAAATTTATTTTTATAATTCCTACTCAATAATTTCTTACGTTCCAAATATATTAGAGTCCTGCAACTCGAATAAAAGACGAAGCACGTCTTAGATTCAATGAACCACTCACTAATCCAATGAACCACTCACTGATCCCATAAATTGACATCCTTGCTTAGGAAACATATTTTGCAAAGTCGTTGTCATACCCGACCAAACACATATCTTGAGCCATACCTAATTGGGTGACGCACAGTTGAAGAAAAGGTGTTGGGTTGATTCCACTACCTCATCACGAAGTGCACAACCTCTATCATTCTCTGCAATAATGTCACGCTTCCCTAGATTTTTCCTTGTTGGCTTGCCAAAATTTTGAGTTTTTTTAAAATAATATAAATCTTATTTAAATATAAATTTTTATTTTTTAAAAAAATTTATGATTTTACAAACATAAATAAAAAAATCAGAAAAAGTAAACCTTGCAGAATTGGTTTTATTTTTTGACAATATTATACTTTGTCTAAAGTAAATTTACGACAAAGTTTTTCTATTTTCTTAACAAATTCATTTTTATGAATTCTAATCAGTAATTTATTTTATATTTTAATTTTATAATTATTTTATTAATTTGCATAAGACTTTAATTAGTATACGCTGTCAGTGTAAGTTTTTACACAAACATACAATTACAACCGTTTATTTATGATTTATTGACTGTATTAGTTAATACTTTAAAAGTCATAATATCAGTCAGTGTATACTAATTAACTTTTTATATAATTATTCTAATGTTTTTAAAAATAAAATATAATATTGGTGATTTAGCAGGTTGCCCCGCCTTTGTCCCACTAAACTGCAGATTAGGTTGGATGGGTCAAAATGAGTAAGCATGCTGAAATCATAAAATTGAGAAATTATTACATGATCCTAGGTTGTTGTGTATTTTATAATCTATATGCCAATCAATGATAATTAACAGTATACAATTTGATTAAACATGATTTGTACCATTTGTATAATAAATTGATTATTGTTTTTAAATTTGATTAAAATGATTAATGCATTATGTATGTATATTGACTTATTGCCAAAATGATGCAATGGATAGCTACAGCCAGGCGGGAAAACCTTTCATCCAACCATTACAGAATAGCCAACAACAATTGAAAGATGAAACTGTATTTACTTTTGTAGTGTCCATTCAAATGACACACAAAGCAAAAATATCTAATTTGTTGTTCCGCTATAACCATTAACATCATGGTTTCTAAGTATGCAAATGAAGTAAAAATAAGTGATTAATCCCTTCTCCATCAATTTTTATTTGGAAATTCAGTATCACCATAACTCCTGTTAACAACTCTTTCAATCTGACCAATAAAACCACAGAATCCAATAGTAAGGTGAAAACAACGGACATTGGAGGACTTTAAGGAATCTACAATGAATTAAAAAAAGATGGCCTATTTCTGCATCAAAAGAAGATGAGCCAATAAATCCACATAATCAATAATATTGCTGATTGATTTACCTCAAAGAAAATAAGCAATCCTAACATGGCACTGTTTGCTGACCTATTTCTGCACCAAAATTTTGTTTGATGAACCTGCAACACATGCAGAAGAAAACTTTAAGTTCTAATATTTTGAAGTGGGATATTACTTTCTTCAGACGTCCACATATCAATTAGATGGTCTGAATGTGTCGGCTAAAATAGAATTCAAGGATCTCAAGTCACTATAAAATATTCTATTTAAGAGCTAACAACTTGGAATTTAGATGTCATAACATCAAAATCTCAAGGTCTCAAATTATGTATATCAGTAAGTAAATAAATTTTATTACATGCAAGCCAAACATGAGTTTTAGTCACAGAAAAACATTACACTTTCTTGCCAATTTTCCTTCAGAAGATACTGTTATTTGAATTTAGGAAACGATTGAAAACAGAAAGGTACACAATATGTTAATCACAGAAACAGAGGTGCATGAAACAGCAGCTCAAGAATATTAAGCTTAAAATGTTAATCACAGAAAAACATTACACTTTCTTGCCAATTTTCCTTCAGAAGATACTGTTATTTGAATTTAGGAAACGATTGAAAACAGAAAGGTACACAATATGTTAATCACAGAAACAGAGGTGCATGAAACAGCAGCTCAAGAACATTAAGCTTAAAAAGTTGAGAAGAAACAGAAAGAAACTCAACTCACAAAGTTCATGTTATTTAAAGAGCAAGACTAAGTTCATAATTCTTAGTATTGTTTCTCGATGCATTTTTGGTCTAAGATCTGAGTCCAATTGACCCCAAGATGAAAGAAATGTCACAATAATTAGAAAAGATAGTATTTAAAAGAACTAGAAAGCGAAAGACATCATCAAAACATAAATTGATTAATATGATGTAAGAAGTGGATTAGTCATTGTCCTTCAACAATCGGCTTTGTTGATTTGTTTAATTTGTTGCTTTCATGTTATGTTTGTAGGCTTGTCATGGGGTCAGATATATTTGAGCAATGATAGGTTCCTTAGATTTATTTAATGATAAATTAGCCAGGAAAGTTACTAAATATAGGAAAAACAGAGACATCAATAATCTAAAGAAATTAGCAAGCAAACATAATATTTTATATTCTCCAAACATTATATGTGTGGTTTGAATGACTCCACCTCTGTTGGTTGGCATTAAACCTTAGCCCTTAATCGGTCAGGGAGTGCAGAATGAAAAATTACTTGGAAAATAAAAGTAAAAATACTAATTTTCTAGTTCGAAAGCAATATGACTCACAAATAGTTTATTACTCATTTTAAAATAATACTAACCCTGCACTGCACTGCAAGAGTATTGGAAATAAGCTGCACTTCAAATTAATCATTAATGATGCAGAACAAAAGCAGTACAGAGATCCACGTGTGAGATAATAGCTTGTTTCTGTCAAAGATGCTGTACTTGAAGCAGAGGATGTCTTGGATAAAATATACTATGCAGTCTCCAAATGCCAAGTGGAAGCTGAGTCTAAACCTCAAACCTGTACTTGCAAGGTACCAACTTTCTTCCATGCTTATTTCAGTTCATTTAACAGGAAAATGAATGTGCAAGGATGAGACAAGTCCTCGACACTCTAGAATTTCTCTAAAGTCAAAAGGGTGATTTAGGATTGAAAGAAGTTAGTGGTGTTGGTGTTGGATCCGGAAGAAAAATGCGACAAAAACTGCGATCAACATCTTTGCTGAGTGGAAGTGTTATATATGGTAGACAGATGATGTCAGAGAAATGATCCTTACTTGGCTGACATCTGACACTCAAAATTGTAACCACCTGTCAATAATTTCTACCGTTGGAATGGGTGGTTTGGGTAAAACCACACTTGCCCAACATGTATAAGTGATACAAAGCTGAGGCTCAGTTTAGTATGCGAGTTTGGGATGTGTTTCCGATGAATTTAATGTTTCAGGTAACATGAACAGTTCTTGAGGCAATCACTAAATCAACTAATCATTGTAGAGACCTTGAAATGGTTCAGGGGAGATTGAAAGATAAGCAGGAAAGAGGATTTTTCTCGTTTTGGATAACGTTTGGAATGAAAATTCAGAGAATGGGAAGCTGTGCAAACTCCACTTAATTATAGAGCCGATGGAACTAGAATTCTTGTCACGAGAGTAGTAAGAAAGTTGCTTAATTAAAATAATAATATGGAAAAAAATAACAATTTTGTTTTTCACTATAGAAACCAACAAAATCAAATGCAATGGAAGGAAATGAGTAATTTGAAGTGCACCTTAATTATGTCGATGACTCATCAGTGCAGGTACTAAAAGTAATATGCTATTTAGCTAATGATGGATTTATAATTTCATGGTAAGGGAACAACTTTCACTGTGTAGCTGTTCAACTTTCCAGTGACCATTTAAATATTTTAAGAAATATATAAATAAGTAGTAAAAAAGAAATATACAAATAAAATACAGAACTGAAATGAAATCTAGATTAAAGTAATATGACAATAAGAAATAGCAGTAAAATTACATTACAATATGCAAAATCAGAAAAAATGATAAAACAATATTCTCATTATTATATAATTATAATATAAAATAAAAATTAGTTGCATTTGAAACGCTGTTTTCTCAAGTTCTTGAATTATTCCATAACTAAGGAATGAGGATGCAGAACAAAAGTAATTCAGTAATTCATATTTTAAAAAGGACTTATGAGGTCAAATATTCTGTGTTTGATCCAGAGTATCTGTCGGATGAAATAGACCAAAATTTCTCAAAACTGGAAGCTGAATCCCAGACAACTTCTAACAAAGTGTGCAATTTTGACACGGAATTTGAATGAAGGATGGATGATACGGATAATCCTATTCAATCATACTCTATGTTTCGGACATGGGCGGGTTGGAAACAGCACACTTGCTCAACATGTATACAGTGACCCAACAATAGAGGGAAGATTTGATGTCAAAGTTTGGGTATGTATTTCAGATTAATTTAATGTTTTTAAGGTAATGAAAATTTGTTGAGGCAATCACTAGATCAATTAATGATAGTAGAGAACTAGACATGGTTCAGGAAATATTGAACTAAAATTAGTCAAAAAAAAAAATTTCTCAAAAAAAAATTACTCCTTGTTTTATATGATGCTTAGAACAGCCGAAAAACAAAAGGAGTGGAAATATTCGCCAACTACTCTTAAGTCTGGGATAAAGAAAGTAAAATTGTTGTCTCTACATGTAGACCGGTATAAAATAGTCAAACTATGTAATGGATTGCCTCTAGCCAGCTTTAACCCGTTACACCTAAAATTCGTCACATTGAAAATAAGAAAGCGCAGTTATTGAAAAGGAGGACAATAAAATTCAAAAGAGGATAGTTATCTTGTTCCTGTATTAAGACGAGGCATTTTTTTGTTGTTGTAAGCTTAAGACCTTGCTGTTACCCCTTGCTTCGGATTTCAAGAGATGTTTTACTTTGTTGTGTCTTAGACCCAAAAAGTTATTAGTTTGATAAGGAATGTTTAAGAGAAAACAGGTTCATGCGTTGCTATCATTGTATAACAACTCTTCACCTATGTTGACTTCATTGAAAAATCAATATTTTTAAAAATCATATAAATCGTAAGTTGTGATTGAATCATCTGTTATAGTTTGTGTGCATGAACGTTAAACTTAAACTTAATGTTTAATACAATTCTGGATCACTGGAAATTTACCGGTGTATAAAAGTTTAGAAGAACTAGGTGAATAGTAGTGTATGATCTGTTCTCAAGGTTTATTTTTTCAACAATTAAACATAAGATACAAAACTGTGTATGGGAAAAATAAATAATCTTCAAGTATTGAGTTCGTTTTATGATGGCACAAGTAGCTAGTTTAGTATTCAACAACTAGGAGAACTCAATCTTCACGAAAGGCTATTAGTTGGTAAGCTTCAGAATATTAAGAATTCCTTGGATGTATTAAAAACAGATTTAAAAAATAGCATATACATTGTGGATGATTGCTCCAGCCTCGAATAAACACCAGGGGAGGGCCTGCCCAAATTCATTCCAGATCTTAGTATTTCAGGCAATTGTCCATTCACCAAATAACTTTATGAGAAATTAGAAGGTGGAATATAAATGAAAATTATTGTTCTGGGAAACATTCCTTAAGAGTACTCTACCATTGGCTCTATAGAGGCTTCATCTTAGGTAAATTGTTTACTTGCACACTCCCTTCCTTCATGTTATGTACTATTAACACTTATTACATTTTGAAAGCATACTATGAATTATATTAATTGGAATTTAATCTTGCACTTTGCACAGCTTCTTGTACTATCGGAGCTGAGCTTCTTTTTCTCAACTATCCTTGCCTAATGTTCTTAAACTACTGTTCTACAAACCTAACTTTCTGTTAATAACATTTTGTGTACCTTTGTTTTCAAATGTTTCCACTTTTTAAAATATTACAAAACACTATCTTCTGGAGGAAATTCACAAAGAAACTCTATTTAAGCTAAATTTATTTTTTTCATGTTGTACTGTATTGATATAAATAATGTGTCACCATCAAACTTAGCTGTTGTCACATCTTAGTTCTACGATCTTATGACAGTATATTTTACAATAACGTCAAATTTCTTGAATTATATTTTGGTGGATGTGACACACCTAATGTACGCCATGGCTTTATAAGAGGTCCTGAAAAATATTTCAATTCTCAAGTGCGACCCCTTCTAGATTTTCGCCTGAGAACAACAATAATCACTCCTTTAGTCATGGAATATAGGTAGCTGTGAATGTCAGGGTTGTTGGCAACACTTAAACTTTATTGGCAGGCTGACAGACCTTAAGTTAATGCCATCATGACTTTAAGTTTTGCCTGGCTGACTTTAATTAATACCATTATAATCTTGACTTTAAATTACTGATTTCTATTCATCCAATAGTTTTCCTACCATGGTAGCAGAAATGGTTACTGGTGTTCATGTTTCTAGTTTGGTTCAGATGACAATTGACAACTTGGTTTCTCATGTTCAGGAGATATTTTGTGGAAAAAAACTCAAAAAGAAGCAGCTCAGCAACTTGAAGGTGAAGCGGCTAGCTATTGATGTTTTGGCTGATGATGCTGAACAACAGCAGTGTAGAGATTCACATGTGAGAGATTGGCTTCTTAAGGCCAAAGATGTGGTGATTGATGCAGAGGATCCCTTGGCTGAAATAAACTACGAACTCTCCAAATGCCAAGTGGAAGATGAATTCTCTCAAATCTTCTTTTATGAATTTCTTTGAAAATGAAATTGATTCCAGGATTGAACAAGTCCTTCAGGACCTAGATGATCTTGCAAGGCATAGTGATTATCTTGGTTTAAGAAATGCTAAAAGTGTTGGCGTTGGAGGATTGAGTAATGTAGCATATGAAAAATTGCCATCTACCTCTTTGGTAGCTGAAAACTGTTATTTATGGTAGAGATGATGACAAAGAAATTATCCTTAACTGGCTCTCATCTGATACTGCCAATCCTAACCAGCCATCAATACTTTCTATTATGGGCATGGGAGGGCTGGGTAAGACAAAACTTGTCCAACATTCATATATTGACCAAAGGTTAGAGGGTGAATTTGATATCAAGTCTTGGGTCTTTGTTTCTGATAAATTTGATGTTTTCAAGTTAACAAGATCAATACTTGAGGCATTTACTGATTCAATTGAGATTAGTAGAGACGTTGACATGGTTGAAAGAAGATTGAAAGAAAAAATAACTGGAAAAAAGTTTCTTCTTGTTTTAGATGACATTTGGAATAGAGATCTACAAAAATGGGAAGTCTTGCAAACTCCTCTTAAATACGAGAATAAAGGAAGTAAACTTCTTGTTTTCTACCACGCTCTCTTGTTTTTCTTCGGATCTCATATTGTGATAATCTTAAAAAATTGGACTACGAGGTTCTTTCCCACCTCTGCTCTCAAAGAATTGCAATTTGAAAACTGCAGCTTCCCCATGCTTACCATATGGTCTCTGCCACGTCTCCTCTCTCTTGAAAAATTGGTTCTTGAAAAAAACTGCCCCAACCTCAAATTGTAAACTGTTCGAAGAAGCTCAAATTGCATTGCCGGAAATCAGATGGTGAAGACTGGAGAGGAATTGCTCACATAAAATACGTAAGAATTAACGGACCTATGATATGTTTAATTTTAGTCTTAAGTTATAATATATTGAGTCTGAACAATGAAAGAATTTTTGCATCTTCTTAAAATGGAAACAAAATGCGTTAGGAATTTTTATTTTCAATAATGTTTTTATTAGATTTTTCTCATGAAATTTGTAATTACATCTTAAAGTTAGTAAAATAGTCTTAATTATTATGTTTACAGCTTCAAAACTCTAAGGACTCAGTAAAAAAATACTGAATTACAATTTTTTAATTTAGAAACTTAATTACAAATTCAATAAACTTAAAAAATGTATAGATTTTTTTATTTTGCTTGTATTTGCTCTGTATCTTAGCTGGTTTTTCAGGAGTGATGTATACTTATTTATTATTGAACAGAAATAAAATTATATAAACTGGATTTGATCATATCCTCATCTATTCTCATTAGCATAGTGTAAATGCAGGGCTTTACTCAAGTGATCAACCTAAAATGACATGAAAATAAGAGAACTTCAAATCGCTTGTAGTGTATATTAACAGTATTTTAGATGATGCATCACTATGTTTCAGAAAAGAATATGTTAACCTATATTTTAAGAAAAAACTTTCAAGCCTGTTGATTAACTGATACAAGATTGATCAGATCCAATCCAATCAAATTAAAATTGATTAGATCGAATTTTATTTTATCTCAAATCCGTTTAAATTGGATTCGATTCATTTATATTTTAGGTAGTTAATATTGACCATGTAACAAAAGTATGATATACTGTAACATTAATTTGTTTTTACCACTTGTTAGATCAAGTAATAATATTTACACACATAACCATAATCATAAATATGTTCTATTGACAAAGTTCAACATGAAGAGAAAGGAAAAAGGTCGTAAGTTTAAATCATCTATTAACAAAAGATCAAGAGTTACAAGAGAGGGAGGAGGTTATAAGAGAGGAGGAGGTCGTGGGTTTCCATCCTTCCACTAACAATTATCATTTGTCAATAAAGAAAACTAACATTTACTTATAAAAAAACAGCATGAATGTAAAATTTACGGTCCACATTTATAAATTTTTATTTCTTTTAGTAGTTATTAATTAACAATATTATATTTATAGATAAGTATGAAAGTATATTAACATGGAAAAATAATTTTTGTTGGATTAGATAGGAAAAAATTATTAGAGACAAGAGAAAAAATAAACAACTAAACATAAATATATCATCGCAAACTAAAAAGACAAACAAGACAAGTTGATTAAGTATAGCTAGATATTGTTAGAATTAATTGTTAAATCAACTCCGACTACATCGAAAATATAATGGAAGGATTGAAATTTCAACTCTTTATTATAAATTCAAAATGATTTGCGGAACATATTTCGCAAACACTTTAAGCATGAAGATAATGAAATTTAATTTTTACATAATGTTATAAATGCTTATTATTATGTATTTCTCATCATTATGGAATATCTTTCTTTTTAATATTTAATAGTTTAATTGTATAAAAATAATTATGTAGATTGAATTAAATATTTTATGATACTAAAATATTATTTATTATGTTTAGTTAAAAATATTTTTATTCCATTAAATTATTATATTTTATAAAATTAGATTAAAATTTTAACTTATGGAAATAAGTTAAAGGCTAATAAAAAACTATATAAATTTGAGTTACTTATAAGAACATATCATTAGAAAAAAACTTATAAAAAAATTATGTGGGTTGCTAATAAGTGATATGGGTGTGTTGATATTCATTTATAGTGTATTAAAAAAACTTGAGAAGTTTCCTGCAAACTATATTGAAGTTTCTCTTAATATATAATAAGTTTGATTCCATGTTTTTTTATTATCTATTTTTTTTAAAAATATTATTTATTTGTTGTTAGTATAGAATTAATTGCTAAATTATTTTATCTCAAAAAATTTATAAGGATTTGATTGGTTTAGTTTTATTTTTTTAGTTTTTTAGAAGAATTTTGCAAAATATATAGTTTTTAAAAACTATTTTTGGGAAGAAGAAAAAAAATTTGTTTGGTATTATTTCTTAGAAACTATTTTTGAGATGTGAAAATGTCAAAAAAATAATTTGTTCATATTTATGTAAATGTCATTAATGAAAATAAAAACAACTTATTTTTGTTGTATTTGGGTTTTACAATAAAAGTAAAAAACTTAAAAGCAAAACTTTTTATAATAGTCATCTTTTTTAGTTTTTAAAAACTGAAAAAAGTAAAACTGTTTTTGAAATATAAGAAACTAGTGTTTTAGTTTTTAAATACTAAAATATTAAACATAATTTTATAAAATTATTATCAAATAAACATTATATTATTCAATTTACTTGCTATAAAGGCATCTCAATTTGTTTGGTAAATAATTATTGTAATTAAAAATATAAGTATTATATATTTATATATTATATATATGAGGTTCTAGAATTTCATCGACATCTAGTAATTGGATAACGGTGAAAAAACAAAGCAGCAGAAGTCTGGAAAGGACCATTCCTATAAATTTTTTGTAAATTTACTGAATTTCACATTTTGGTATATCAGTTTAATTAATATGCATTGTTAAGGTAAAAGAATTTTACACTGACAATTAAGCATAATCCATATATCATATTTAATGTATTAATATATAAAATCAACAAACGAATCATAAATGAAAGATTATAATTAAATATTAATATAAAACTTTTTTATATTGACAATGCATAGTCTCTTTCCTATTTATATTTTATTAACATGTTGATAAATGTAAATATATAATGACCTTCAATAAAATTACAGTTAGAGAAAAAGACATATGTACGCTCAATGTTAAAAGTTTTAGATTGTCACAACTCTATTCATTTATGATTTATTTATTATACTAATTAATATCCTAAAATTCAGATAAATAGTATTATTGTGTAATAATTAAACTCTTTCTGTTAACTTAAACTATATTTAAAACTTGTTAAATATCTTTTCAAACAGGAACGTGTAAAGAGTAAATGTATGTGTAATACGCATATTTATTTCACATTAACAGAGACATTGTTAGAACACTGTGATTATGGCGATTGTAATTATTTTTAATTAAGATATAAATAGAAACTTGTATTTTCTATGTGGAATTTAAAATAAAACTTAATGATAATCATTACGAGAATTAGAGCTATCGGATTGTGGAATCCTGCAGTATGATTATCATCCCATTACTTTGAAAAGGCTCACATTAGACGATAACATGGATGTATCAACATTTGATTTATTTATCGTTCTCTTTTATGTGATATTTTAAGATTTTTTCAAGTTATCTTATCGAACCTCAGCATTATCATTTCTGTGTAACATTGAATATTAGTGATGGCTGACACTTCGTTAAACCATATGCTAGATTTGTTCCCAAAACTATCTTCACTTGATCTTGTTTTCAAGTTGTCAAATCCTGTTTTTTATAAGCGAACAAAACATCTAGACATCGATTGTCACTTGTTTTGTGGGAAACTACAAGCCGGGGTTGATGCGATTAACTATTCCTGTGTCATCTCAAACCAACTAAGTGGTATCTTCACAAAAGCTCTACCAAGGTTGTTCAACTTAAACTGATATAAGTTGTAATTAATCAACATCTTCCTACCTCCAACTTATGGGAGCTAACATAGAAAGAGTCAAATCTAGCCCAAAACAACATTATGCAGGTATAGAAATGGGTCGTAATACACACTCTGCATAATCATAGTTTTGCATTACAGAAATAATTGAATTGAATAAATAGTTGTAAATAATTAGCATTCTTCCAGAATATGATGAGGCTGTTCAGTGGTTATTTTTTGTACTATTTCATTCTTCTACACATGCTAAGGTTGAACATATGTAATACATTTTTTTCATCTAAGCATGAGGGAAATTCATTCCAATATGCTCTCTTTTTTTGTTCTTTCCCTTTTATAATCAAAACTACCTTTTATAGTTGGATTAAAAAGACATGTCCCTTGGTCACTAAAAGTAAACGTGCACCAACTGTTTACAGACTTTACAATTCAATTTCAAATGTATAATATCAACAAAAAATATACCAGCGAAATCTTCTCTTCTATATTACTTGCATATCGTTCCTGCTTCTCACTTATCTTCCATGTGTTCAATGTCCGACAAAATTGAACTATAGATCCATGCCCAAGGATCTCATAACTAAATTTGAATCAGCAAGATCAGCCATTTAAGAATGAAAAATATTTACAACAAAAAAAATAAAATAGACTTCCCCATTAGAAGGATTGGGATAACCATCAAAACCTAGTCAGTTGAAATGGCGGGTAGGTTGGAGTGTCATGGCTCCTTCTCGCAAGAAGATGAAGAGAGGACAAGGGATGGGATTCAAAGCACAGCACAACCACTGTCATCTGATAAAAATAAAAAATAGTAGGGCGACAAAAATACCAATATCTGTAGGTATCCTCCAGAATTCTTCTCTATTTTGACAGATATTATATGTTTTAAGAAGGTAAGGATAAAGAACCAAATGATTGAAGGTTTTATTTCTCACATCAAAGGTGTAGCGAATACAGGGCTATAAGCAACCGTGTGACCATTGGGTACCCTGTGAGTGCCCAACGACCAACAGCTAGAGCAAAAAGAGAAATCACAAAATCAATTCATTCCTTCTTAATTTGATTGAACTTAACATTCTAATATGTTAATCTAAGCTAAGAGAAGAAGATATAAGAAAATCCAATTTCCTTTTTCAACCTCAACAGTAAATAATTTAGAATTGCAGGTGGTCTAGTGGATGGATTAAGCCATTAATCATATCATAGGTCAAGGTTTTAGAGTCCTATAAGCTAGCGCCTTCCATTCCAAGGGGTTCGGTGGTAATATAGACTAGGCGGAGTACTCAATCTGAAACAGGTTTTCTTCGTCTAGATTAGTGTTATTTTATTTTCCATTTAGTTCATACATATGTCATTCTTATCAAAGGCTCTCCTGCAAGCTATTTCACCTGTTCACAAGGAGTTCGATAAGGAGACCCTTTGCCTCCATTCTTATTATTTTGTGTTGTAAGGAAGTGTTGGGCCGATATGTTGACCTTTAACCTCTGCGGGTTCTTTGTAGGCTTTTGTATCCGTTTGAGGTTTGCCTTTTCTATCCTATTTATTGTATAATAAACTGGGTATGGGTATGGTATGTGATTACCTGAACCCGCACCTGTCCTATTATGATTTTAATAATTATATAATAAGATTACAATTATATATTTAATTAAAAATTTTAATTCTGAAATTTTAATTTATAATTTCTTGTTATTTATTATTCTTTATGTACTTTTTAAATTAAAATATAATTAATAACTTAATTTATATAATTTATTTAATAATAAATAAGTAAATTTAAATTGTAAAAAGTAATATAATGGATACTCATAGATATACTCGAAACCAAAAATACCCAATGAGGATAGGGATGAGAATTAAAATCCACACCAACAAGAATTTCGTCTAGAGAACAGATTTTGACTTCATAAAACTCTCCAACAAACTTTGGCTTATGCCAAGTGAGCTTTTCATTGAAAGGACCTTGTAGAATTCAAATTAGCCCTTTTAATGGGAAGCAGTGTTTAGAGATAGTTAGGGAATTTTTACCTCTTGGAAATGCAGAATAAAGGATCATTGAAGAAGAGTATCACACATGGCTTCCACCTCTATTTCTTCTTATTCTCATGTCATTTTATTGTTTCTCATCCCATGATCAGGAGATGAATCCTCCATGGTAGGAGTTAGATGTAACCATTAAACTCTCTTGTATAATTTTATTTATCTATATATTGATGTATTTCTCTATTCCTTTTCTTCGTTGATTTTTATATTTATGCTTCATTGTCTATTCTGACCTAATTAACCATAATATATGTTTGAATATATAAGAAATTGGAAAATGTTTGATTGTTCTCAAAATAATATAAGACAAACTCAATGATCCATTTGCCTAAGAATAAAGAATGAGTTTTTGGTAATTGAAATATAGAGTTAGCTCTAGAAGGGGTTGAATAGAGCTATACGAAGCTTTTTTTATAAACTCTTTCAAAATGCTTCCTTAAGAAGCTTAATATAATAGTTTTAAAAATATATTTTAAAATAAGAACCTTCTTATAGTTCTAATAAGAGTAAAATAAACAACATAAAAAATTCAAGTAATTGAAGGTAGTAAGAACAATTGTTTTTATACTAGTTCCCTCTAGACTGAGCTATGCGTAGTTCTCTTCCAAGCACCTATTGGAAGGTTCGACTATTTAAAAAAAATACAGAAATATTCCTACTACCACTTCTTACTTACAACGAGTATTCTGCAACACTATTGGTTTACCCTTAAACTCCTTAGGAGTTTAAGACTGAGACCTATTTAAACTAAGTTACTCTTGACTTTCGACTGAGTACTCTTTAAATAACTAGCCACTCCTACATAATACAAGAAGAATAAATGAATGATTTAGATGAATAACTCCCAAAGAGAGGATAAGAATGCTTCATTCACTATCCAACTTCACGAAGAGAAGGATATGCAATTTAGACTTAGTAGAAGGTTGCTTTGTCTAAAGCTTCTGATCACTTAAGATAAGTGAATCATATTGATTTTATCAAGGAAGAGAGAATATTAAATCTATTTAGCTTGATATATTTTGATACTTATATATTTCTATATTTTTTTCTTCTTCATGATCCTCTGTTCATAGCCTACATAAGTGAATAGTGTTCTTCTTCCTACCATTGAGGGATTATGCATGTGAGCTTGGTCAATAATCTGGGCATTTAATGCACCCTAAATACTTATCACTCGGCTCGTCTCTTTTTCCGAATATTGTGCTTCATGTATCAACTTTATACAACATTATTCTTACTAGAGGATTTGCGGAAAAGCAACACGTCATAGTTGTCTTCTTGAGGAAGATATTCAACTCTTATCTCTGTTTTTAGTTGTGTTTGTTTCAACCATTTCACATAATTCAAATTTCATATTTTGTGCCATTATTTGATGATGCTCCATTGAGTAGAAGTCAACTTATTTTTACCTTCAGATGATTGGGGTAACAGATGAGTTTTTTATCATACTATATTATGCTTTTTTTTTCCAAAAATGAGTTTGAAGCAGAGATTCTTCTAAGCACTTGTTAATAGCTCATCTGACGCAATCTTGTAGCTTCTGATCTTGCGGACAACTTTTGTTCATTCCAATTCTAATTAACATCTTCTATAGCTCTAGATGTTCTCATATGACAATCTTTTGATTACGGTGTCTTTTTATGCTTTAATGATTAACTGCTTTTCCAATAACATCTTCTGGTCTTTATATCTTCTTATTACAATTACCAAATCACCTTCTAATGATCTTTTATGCTTCTTATGCTATTTTCTAGTCTTTCGATTGACCTTCTTATCTTCTTCAAACACGCATGAGTTATCTTTTACTGTGTACCTTCTTACAGCATAACTCTTACCAAGATCATTACAAATCAATCTTAATTTATTTGTTATCATTAAAACCACTTATGTTGTTCAGTTATTCAACTGGTTGTTCGAACATTTTGAACTTAATAATAATCTTGTAATCCTTGAGGTTAATGCAAGTTTATTTTATTGAGTAGGTAATGGATTGTGACTCTAAGATTAGGTTATGGTTTAGCTCTAAGGAATTGGAACTTAACTATTTTCACAAAATCTTGTGGAAACGAGGGAAAATAACTATGTTATTTGATCTTAAATGAATAAGAGAGTGACATTGTGAATTTTAACCCTAGCAATATCAGTTTGCATTCGTTAATCTATTCATTTCTGGTTTTCTTCAATATAAAACAAAAAAAAAATATTGTCTTTGCCTTGTTTAACTTTGTCAGTTAAGTTTGGCTTATGTTATCTCATTTTATCTGTCATCGATAGATTAGTTTAAGTCTAGTAGTATCAACTAGCTTAGTGCCACATGTCACCCAAGTCCCTTAGGATATAATACTATTACTCATCTAAAACTACCGATGATAAAGTCACACTTGCTAGTGAATCAATACCCTCCAATCACCTATTGGAATGATCATAAGAGGGCTATAAGGAAGAGACTTGTCCCTTTTACTATGAAACGGAGCCTATGAAGAAGTTGTAGAGAACCATCAAGCAAGTAAGAGTGTTGAGGAGTATAGATAAAAGATAGAGGTCTACATTGAGGGGGCAAGAATTAGAGTAAAAGATAGGTCCATAATAGTTAGGTTCCTTAGTGGCTTGGATGAGGAAATAGGAGATAATGTGAAACTCTTGTTATATTAGAACTTATTTGACTTAATTGGTCCAATTTTGTATGAAATTTGAAGAGGGGGCCTTCTTCAAGAAGAATTTCCCACTAACAACCTTTCATATTAATAAGGACCAAGCCAAAGAGGAGTACTCTTTAAAGTGTCACTCCAAATGAGATCTATCAAAAGACAAAAAAAAAAAGAGAAAGGAAACCTTAAGCTTGAGAAGAAACCCCTATGCTAGTTCTCCTAAGAATAGCAATAAATATTACTTTGAATGCGATGGTAGAGGCCAAATTTCAATGCTAAAAAAATGCACTATGATTATGAAGAGCCAATACATTATAGTAGTCAAGAGGAGAATACATCTTCTTCCTCCACTTATATTGGAAGTGAATAAGAATGGGATGAAGAGTTTCAAGGGGAGGTTGTCTATTGTTATGGTGGTGATCTCCTTATCATAAAAATTCTTTTCAAAAGTTAACTTTGTGATGAAGACCACTCACAAAGAGATAATATCTTTCATACGAGATGTAAAATATTTGATAAAATATGTTTTCTTATTGTTGATAGTAGCCTTTGTTGCTACTATTATATTATAAGGTTGGTTAACAAGTTAACCCTCATTACCAGTCCTCATCCTAAGCCTTATAAATTTAATTGGTTGAATGATAAAAGAGATAGTGGTGAATAAACAAGTTGAGATCAATTTTTTTTATCAGAAAATATATGGATAAAGTTCTATATGATGTAATTCCCATGGAAGCTAGTCATATTTTGTTGGAAAAGCTATGGAAACATGATAAGAAAAGCGTTCAGAATGGTCTTACCATTCCAATATTCCTCTTTGATAAGGGTAAAAAGTTTGTATTGCATCATGTTACATTTACCTATGTATAGGAAGATCAATTGAAAATAAAGGTTAAAAAAGAGAAAGAATACAAAATAGAAAGCATATGGAAGATGGTGCTTCCTCTAAGGGGAAAAAGGTCGTGCTTTCTCAAGAGAACCACTTTTCTACAAAAGACTTTACAAAAAGAGCTATCTACTTTGAAACCTATCTCTTGGGTTTAAAAGAAAGACATGAATTATAAAGTCTTCAAGGGTGATGCTCCAATGCACCAAGTCTAACCCTCACCAATCTTTCTCAACCCTCTTGAGCTAGTAATTAATGCATCGAAGTGGGTTAGGAAGCTACTATGTTGAGGGATGGGCACCAAAACTTTTATTTTCATGAAAGTCTCAATGGTGTCACTCTTAACTACCCTGACCATAAGAGGGACCTTTATGCTTCTATTACATCTTTCCTATTTTGTAAATACCTCTACTTAAGGATTTATGAAGTTTTCTCTCAAGAGAATAATGTTGTAAATATTAATTTTTAGTGTTTATTTTGTTGAATTTTTATTGATCTTGTATTAAGGGTTGTTTAGGATTTTTGTATCTTATGAGTATTTTTTTTAATTTTATTCTTACAAGGTATCTTGGTCATTTGGCTTAATGTGCAACAAATGGGTAGGAGTGAACCCCAAGGAAACTAGTGTGACATGCCAATTTTGTGTTTACCATCTCGTTTTTGCTTCAAGACTTCACCTGTATCACCCACATGGCTTTTCTTCATACCCCCTTTTGTTACCACACCTCTGATTACACATAAAACATGTCTAATGTATCTAGGCCACATTAGAGGAATAATGAACTATGGTCACACCTCCCGTGTGACTTCTCTTTACGACACCTTTTGTTACCACACCCCTATTCATATATGAAGCACGTCTAATGTATCTAGACTTGATTAAAGGAAAGAGGAGAACTATTGTTAGCCTTTGGTTGCATTGTCCAACCTCGGTTGGGTTTCAAAACCATGATTTGGTAAGCTTGGCCCACAAGCTAACCTAACCATGGTCCATCCAACCATGTTTTGGTAGCTTATAGATCAAGCTACCAAGCTTTATAAATAATCTATTTTACATAGCTCTTTACCTGGGAATATTTATTGAATGAAATTAAGTTTAATCTTTCATTTGCTTCTAAGTTCATGAGTTCTCTATCTTTGAGTGTGATCCTAGGAGCTTTCATGGAAGATATTTTTCTTGTGGCAAATTTTACTTTGAGTAGTTTATCTTCATCTTGTGAAGTGGTACCTCCATTTATATCTTTTATATATTTGCTTTCGTAAATTTTAAGGTCACTTTTGGATGAAAATCAAGGGAGGATCAAACTCTTCATAGAACATTCCATTTTCATCAATTAGTCTCCAAATAAATGGATTCCAAATAAACACATTCATGGTATTCTATAAGGACAATAAGACATTCATGAAATAATAGATAAAACACTCTTAGAAAAAAATTATATTCAATTAATATTTTCTTATTACTAGTATAAGCGACATTATTGTTTAACCTAATAAGATGGGAGATACTTACATGTTAGATTTGTCACAAAAATGTAAGTTAATAATAAATTAATTTATTATATATATTTTTATGACAAAATCATTTCAAATTATTTACTTAATAACATAACAAATTAAAATATTTGATATAATTCACACGAGATAATTATTATACTCAAGACAGTTAGGAATAAATTATTTAACATATTTTCATTTCAAATACCCAAAAATATATAAAATATTATTAAAATTTATATTTAAAATTATTTATTAATATTAATATAATAATGTTAATTTTTCTTAAATGTATAATACATATGTCAAAATTAATTGAAAAATATTTTCTTGACAAAATATCTATAATTTAATTACTAAATAATATTATAAATTTAATTAGTTTTAATTTTTATGAAAACATTATAAGTGTTATTTATAACAGACAATCTTATCTGACATTATTTTTAAAAAAAATAATTATAAATACAAAAGTTCATTTCATTGTTTTTTAACATAATTGAATTTTAAAATTCCAATAAAACCACTTTTACTTTTTTTAGTATATTTTTTTTCAATACTATTTAATACAATTTCGTTTTAAGCTTATAAAAGAAACACAATTTCATTCATTGAATCTAGTAAAATTTTTGTATCTTTTAACAAAATATATTTTTACTCAAAAAACTTATATATTTGTTTGAAATATTTATTTTGACAAATTAATTTAAATATAATTAAATATTATATATATTACTTATACTCTTGTTTTTTTTATCAGTAATTGTTAAGTTTTAATATAATTGCATTTGAGTTTTACTTCATCGTTCAAACTTTTAAAATATAGTTTTTTTTTTACTTTTTTATATAAAATATTAGACTATAACAAATGATATAATTAATTTTCTTTTTTAATAAAAATTACAAGCATCATTCATAGGAATAAAAATTTTCACATGCAATATTATATGTAAAACATTATAAAAAATAAAGTTATATTCTCAAGTATTTAACAATATTCTATAATATTTATGTTTACCTTGAAATTTTAAAAATTATTTTAATAAGATCTCCTAGTAATTAGTTTTAAATAATTTGAAAGATGAGTTTGTTATTGATATTTTTATTATACAGTCAAAAATTTTTTACTAAGAGTTTATATATATATATATATATATATATATATATATATATATATATATATATATATATATATAATTAGTTGATATTTTTATAAAGTAAATAAGATTTAGCTAAATTTGATAATTACATATAAATTTTTTTTTAAAAATTTTCATAAAATTTTATATTTTCCACTTCAATATGTTTTCCTAATTTTTAATTATTAAAAAATTTGATTAACTAAAAATATATTTGTAAGAGATAACACGGACAACAGACTACATAACGTGTCATGACAATAATAGAAAATCCACATATCATTTAGAGTGAAAAATCTGCATATTTGTATCGATTAAAACACATTTCTTTCGTTTATAATAATAAAATTAGTCAATAAATTTATAGAAAATCCACATACCATTTAGACTTATATATGGTATGGTACATAAAGTACACATTGCATTTAGCATTTTTTTTTATACATCTGATTTTGCATATGCATATTAGTTATCTCCTAACTAAATTAAAAAAAATATATATACCATGTCATACTTAACAAATAATTTTTTTTATTGCTCAATTAAATAGTTTCAGCCGCATCTTCCTATGCTTAAATAAAATTACTTTAAAAAGTAAAAAAAAAAAAAAACACAACATTCATAACCACTAACTCTATAATATCTTGTTTGCATGAGATCTACTTTCACAGAAACCTATTGACACCTAAAAAAATTAATTTTCACAGAAATAAAAATAATTGAAAAAATCAATAATAAAATAGAAAACAAACAGAAAAATTAAATAACTTACAGAATTCAAATCACACGACTATGAGCTGGCTGGATTTTGCCTGTTGAACTAGAGAATTAAGAAGAAACCAAAGAGTAATCAAAATCAAGATATAAATAAAGAAGGATATATTACTATTGGCAAAAATGATAAATAACTATTTAATTATGACATAACAATGATTAAACATATTTTACCATATTAATGAATATACATATACTTTTCTCATTAATAAGAAGCTTTTGAGCTATGTCTTGTGTATTTCTCTTCTTATATTTAAAATGATTTTGTTTGATGAATTAAGTTTTTATAAATTCTTGGAATATTACATTAATGTATTTATACATTTGTTAAACTTTGTATATTTTGGACATTTTATATTTTATATATGTTTTTATTTTCAAAGAAACAAAACATAATAGTATAAATATATTTTGTTATAATTCAGAAAATATTTTAATATTGTTTATCGATGCATTTTTTGTCTAAGATCTGAGTCCAATTGAACTCAAGATGAAAGAAATGCTACAATAATTAGAAAAGAAAGTATTTAAAAGAACTGGAAAAAGAAAGGCATTATGAAAAAATAAAATTCATTAATATGATGTAAGAAGTGGCTTAGTCAATGTCCTTTAACAAAAAACAATCAATTTAGGCATAACTTATGTGGCTGTTATTTAGTAAATGGACCAACTAGAGAGTGAATTATTTCGACTAAAAAAGATTGTGTATTTCAAAAGCTGATTGTGTGGAATTGGCACCTGATGAATAAAAGCATTACATATGAAAGTTGGAGCAATGCACAACCCCAAATTTGAAGAGTTGAAATGGAACTTGGGAGACCCTCTTTTAGTAAGTTTTTACAATAAATAAATAGAAAAATCACAAAAGTAAACGCTGCATAATTGGTTTTATTTTTTAACAATATTATGCTTTTACATAAATAAATGACAAATAAATTTACGACAAAATTTATATTATTTTCTTAGCAAATCCATTATATAAATTCTACTTAATAATTTATTTTATATTTTAATTATTATAAATATTTTCTTAATTTCTATAAATATTATAATATTAAAAATATAAAATATAATATTGGGGGGTTGGCAGGTTTCACCTCGCCTTTGGCCCACTAAATAGGTGAGTTAGGTAGGATATACCAAAAAGGGGAAGCGACTGAATACATTAATTTGATCCCATAAAAATAAGGATTAATTTGTCACCCCTAATTGGGATCAGGTAAAGAATAACCTCAGTTGATTTTAGTAAAAAGAAAATTATGTTTGAAAATTTTCAAACTCTTACTTTTTAAAAGGAATTTGAAATTCTACAATTTTAACTAATTAAAATGCTTTCTCAAATGCCTAGAATTTCAAATAAGTATTTCATCACAAAACATTTGAAATTATAAAATGAAATGAAATACCCTCTTAAAATTCTCCATTCCCCAATTAGGGAATGAGTGAAACATTTTACAACATTTTACTTTATCTAGAGATGGAAGGAGCATATGCATTCCTGCCGGTAATGATTCAAATATAAGGCAATCACTAACTTCCAATAGCGAGAAAGGCTCATGAGCACGCTTCAGTAAAATCGTTTGTAGATTTCTACACATACTGAGAACAAGCGACAAGAGTGTTGGGAAGAGATCCAGATGAAAGATCGTTAGAGAGTCACAAATACCATTGATCGTCAAAGGAAATCATAGCAAGAACTCCTAGGACTCATGGGAATGTTCATATACCAACAAGAAGTAACATGTAAGAATTCAAGAGAAGCATTAGATATGACCTGTTTCAACTTTCCCAACGTCGATGGTTCCATGTCTTGTCCACTAATAGTGAGTCTTTCCAAAGTAGTTGGGTTATAATCAAATTGTAGCTCCCCACAATTTGATAGTTGTAATTTACAATGTTTTGGAACCATGGGAACTGAATCCACAAGTTGTCTGCAGCTACAGATTTCTAGTGTCTTTAACAAATGAAGTTCCTTTGGCAGGTGTCCCTTAAGCTTCTGATAGCCCACAATAGAAAGACGTTCAAGACGTGGAAGAACACTTGTCACATTTTAACATTCCCGTTTTTCCCATGTTATCATCTTGGAGAACTGCAATGTTTCCAAGGATGTAAATGAAGAAGATCTATTACCAAAAAAATCAACACCAATAAACATAATACTTTCAAGACCTATAATGGCAAGCTCCTTCAAAGATGGCAAAATTCCAAGAGGAGGCAAATACAGGCAATATTTATAGTCCTCTAACTTTAATGACACCACGTTTGATAATGAATTATTGAACAACCAACTTGGAAGTTGTATACCACTATAGTAATTGATTGACAACTGCTGCAAGTGTTTGGAAGTTGTAACATCTCAGCAATATTCCTCTCTTTAGTTGAAGCACAAGGGTCCTCAGTGTCACTCCATTGTAATTCTAGCTCCGTAAGGTATCTTTTATTTTTCAAATCTGCTGCTGATGCATCAAAGGGATTCTCAATATTTTGCAAATCTCCTATTGATAGCCTTCAATGAAGATTAAGTTCTCCAAGTTGTTGAATACTGAACTCTGGACTTTTTCCAACATCAAACCAACTCAATACTTAAAGATTCTTCAATTTTCCAAAATGTGGTGGCATCGTTCTCACTTTGGTATACATAAATGGAAGACAATGCAAATTTGTGAGTTTATGCAAATTTGCAGGCAACTCCTCCAAATATCTGCAATAGTTCAGCTTCAATGTTTGCAAGCTAAAGAGAGAATATGTTGAATCCTGTATTTTTCTAATGCGAGTATGGGAAAGGTCCAATGATTGAAGATATAAGATGGCCAACAGAGTCAGGCACCTCTTTAAGGTTAGAACAATGAGACAAAGATAAGACATGAAATAACTTAAACTTGGAAAACAATTAGGTATCACCATGTTGCAATGCCAACCAAGTAAATGATCATTGGTTCTCTGACATGTTGGTAGAAATGTACACAACCTTTAGCATCATCCACTTTGTGGCACGTTATAAAATGAGCCATCTTGTTAGAACGATCCAAAACCACAAAGATAGAATCAAATCCCCCTTGAATCCTTGGAAGACCAAGCACAAAATCCATACTAATATCACCCAAGGGGTGCTAGCTATAGGGAGAGGAGTGTAGAGTCCATGAGTCATCATTCTTGATTTTGCTTGAAGACAAGTGATACACTTAGAGCAATACTGTTGAACATCCACTCTCATGTGAAGCCAATAAAATTTAGATTTTAGAAGACTAAGGGTTTTATCAACCCCAAAATGGCCCATGAGTCCTCCCTCATGACTTTCCTTTACCAAAATTTTTCTAATCAATCCTTGGGGTATGCAAAGTTTTCCCATTTTGAAAAGGTACCCCTCAAGGATGTAGAACCCATTAAAAGGATTTTCGAGGCATTTGGTGAAAGTCGATTGGAAATCTTGATCCACTTCATACAACTCCTTTATATTATCAACTCCAAGAATTTGGGAACCTAAAGAAAAGAGCAAGGAGTGCTTCCTAGACAAGGCATCCGCCACCACATTACACGTTCCCTTTTTGTATTTGATAATGCAAGGGAATTTCTCAAGATATTAAACCCACTTAGCATGCCTTTTATTTAACTTCCCTTGCCTTTTAATGTGCTTAAGTGACTTATGATCAGTATGTATGATGAATTCCCTAGTCACTAAGTAATTCTCCCAAACTTGGAGGGCTCTAATAAGGGCATAAAGCTCCGTGTCATAGGTGAGATAATTCAAAGTGGCCCTATAAATTTTTTTACTAAAGTAAGCAATAGGGTAGCCTCCTTGAAGTAAAACGGCACCTATGCCAAGACCAGATGCATCACATTCTAGCTCAAAGGTTTGTTCAAAATTTGGAAGGGCTAGAATGGGTGCATTGGTGAGCTTTTCCTTAAGCACATTAAAAGCTTTTTCTTGAGCTTCACCCCAAATGAAAGGTACATCCTTCTTAACAAGCTCAATAAGAGGGGATGCAAGTGTGGAGAAGTCTTTCATAAATCTTCTATAAAAACTTGCTAAACCATGAAAACTTCTAATATCTCCAACATTTTTTGGGGTAGGCCAATCTTGGATAGCCTTGATTTTCTCGGGGTCAACTTTCACTCTTTCTTTGCTAACTATGACACCTAATAAATTTACATTTTCCTTATAAAAGGTATATTTCTCCAAGTTGGCATAAAGGTGGTTGTCCCTAAGAATCTTTAAAACCTCACTTAGATGCCCAAGATGCTCATCTAAGGACTTGCTATAGATCAAGATGTCATCAAAATAGATGACCATAAACTCCCTTATGCAATTCCTAAGTACATGATTCATTAGACGCATGAAAGTTCTAGGGGCATTGGTGATACCAAATGGCATTACTAACCACTCATACAAACCAAACTTAGTCTTAAAAGCGGTTTTCCACTCATCACCCTTTTTAATCCTTATTTGGTGATAACCACTCTTAAGATCAACCTTGGAAAATATAATGGCCCCATGTAACTCATCGAACATGTCATCTAGCCTAGGGATTGGGTGCCTATACTTTATGGTGATGTTATTAATAGCACTACAATCAGTACATATCCTCCATTTTCTATCTTTCTTAGGCACTAAAAGAACAGGAATAGCACAAAGGCTAAGGCTTTTTTGAACCCAACCCTTCTTCAAAAAATATTGAACTTGAGTTTCTATTTCTTTGGTCACTTGGGGGTTAGTCCTATAGGCGGGCCTATTTGGAAGGCTTGTCCCAATATGAGGTCAATTTGATGTTCTGTCCCTTTTAAAGGTGGAAGTCCACTTGGAACCTCTTGAGGAAATACATCATCAAATTCTTTTAAAAGATTGTGGACCTCTTGAGGTAGAGACTCAAGTTCATGATTAGTGGCAATGAGTGTCTCTTTGAAGTATAGAAGGTATTAATGTTGTTCAGGCAAGAGTGTTTTATTGATATCATTCTTAAGTGATAAATGACTCTTGTGAACATCTTTAGAGGAGACACCTTCCTCTAAACTTGATACCTTTTCTTCCTTTAATTTGGCCTTAGAAAGACCTGTTTTATCTTTTTTTTTTATTTTTGTTTTATTTCTTTTGGTGTTCTTCTCTCCTAGCTTTCATTTTGAGTTGGTCCTCACACACTTGAGAAGGTGTTAGAGGGCACAACCCAAATTTCTTGCCAAGTGTTGGAAAATTATTTTATTGGTAAGGCCATCATGCATGGTTTTCTTATCAAATTGCCAAGGCCTTCCAAGCAACACATGACTAGCTTCCAAACGCACAACATCACATAAAACTTCATCTTTTTATTTGGCAATGGAAATTGGTACAAGTTTTTGTTGGTTAACCACAATACCTACATCCTCATGAATCCATTGCAATTGATAAGGTCTAGGATGTGGTTTTGTGGATAAGGCTAGATATTCAACCAATCTAGTACTACAACAATTACAACTAGATCCACTATCCATAATGAGAGAACAAGTTCTTTCTAAAATTTTGCATCTTATATGAAACAAGTTCTCTCTTTGTGATTGGTCAATCTCACTAGTTTGGTTTTTAAGAAGCCTCCTTACCATAAGTAAGTCTCCATCACAAGGTAAGGTCTCTTCCATGGAATCCATGGCTTCATCTTCACTACTTGAAGTAGAAGAAGAAGTAGCTTCATTAAGGCTACTATAGTGATCTTGGCCTCTTAAAATTATTGTTTTCTTTGTGGAGCATTGAGAAGCAATGTGACCCCTTCCAAGACACTTAAAGCACTTGATGTCACCTTAATTAGACTCCTTAGAAGGTACTTTAGAAGAATATGATTTTTCTTTTTCTTTATCTTTTTCTTTTCATCTTCTTTGGAGAAAGGTTTGGAAGAGGGACCCTCATTCTTAAAATTCTTGGAATAAGATAGAACGAAGTCTTTTTTGAAACATTTTATTTTAAGTTGGTTCTCCACTCTTGAACAAAGTTGAACAAGTTCATTAAAATCTCTATACGGCAAAAGTTAAACTTTGTTTCTTATTTCAAGATTAAGGTCACTTTGGAACCTTGAGATGGCGATCCTCTCTTCTTCCCTTATACCTGCCCTCATCATGATTAACTCCATTTATTGCCTATATTCTTCCACACTTAATGACCCTTGTTTCAACCTTTGAAGCTTATCCATAAGCTCACGGTCATAGTATGGAGGAATATGCCTCCTTCTAAAGGCACTATGGAGTTCATTCCAATATTGAATTGGGGGCTCATGATTCACTCTCTTTTCTCTTTCTAAAGAAGTCCACCAATACATGGCATGCCCTTGGAAGCTAAGGGTTGCCAAAGAAACCTTCCTCTCTTCACATACCCCATGGCAAGCACAAAGTTGTTCAACCTTCATTTCCCAATCCAAATATGCATCAATATTGTCCTTTACAAAAAATGAAGGAAGGTTGACATTAGGTTCCTTATTGGAGGATTCTCTTTGCTTATGTGTTCTTGGGGGCCTTTCATAATAATCATTATTGCGATGAATATTATAGAGGCTAACACTTAGGGTTTTGGTATGATGATGATCACTATCCTCACTTTCACTCATAGAAACCCTTACCCCTTTGCCTTTTTGGGACCTAGATGGTTGGACTCTATGTTTTGAACCACTAGTTCCTACCCCCAAAAGTAACTTAGCAAGCATTTCTCTAATTTCCTCATTTTTTTTATCATCTTATACCCCACCAAGCACATATTTTGAGCCATACCTCATTCATTGGGTAATGCAGAGTTGAAGAAAAGGTGTTGGCTTGATTCTACTACTTCATCACAAAGTGCACAACCTCTATCATTCTCTCCAGTAATGCCATGCTTCCCAAGATTTTGCCTGTTGACTTGCCGGAATTTTGAAACTTTTTTGTAAAAAATAATATATATTTTATTTAAATAAAAAATTTTATTTGTTTAAAAAAATTATGACTTTACAAACATAAATAGAAAAATCACAAAAAGTAAACCTTGCAGAAATTGATTTTTTTTTTATAATATTATACTTGTACAAAAATAAATCACAAATAAATTTATGAGAAAGTCTATTTTATTTTCTTAATAAAGTAATTTTTATAAATTCTACTCAGTAATTTCCAGCCTTTCAAATAGTTGAAAGTCTTGCAACCTAAATAAAAGACGAAGCACATCCTATATCCAATGAACCACTAACTAATCCCATAAATTTATGTCCTTCTTCAAAAAACATATTTCATAGAGTCGTTGTTATACCCCAATAAGCAAGCACATATCTTGAGTGATACCTCATTCATTGGGTATTCCAGAGTTGAAGAAAAGGTGGTGGCCTGATTCCACTACCTCATCACAAAGTGCACAACCTCTATCATTCTCTGTAGTGATGTCATGCTCCGCCAAATTTTGCCTTGTTGGCTCGCCATAATTTTGAATTTGTTTTTAAAAAATAATATATATTGTATTTAAATATAAATTTTTATATTTTAAAAGAAGTTATGATTTTACAAATTTAAATAGAAAAACCACAATAAGTAAACCTTGCAAAAATGGTTTTATTTTTTGAGAATATTAAACTTTTACAAAAATAAATGACAAATAAATCTATGACAAAGTTTATTTTATTTTCTTAACAAAGTCATTTTTATAAATTCTATTCAGTAATTTCTAACCTTCCAAATATGTTACAGTACTGCAACCCACATAAAAGACCAAGCACGTCCAAGATCCAATAAACCACTCACTAATTCCATAAATTAATGTCCTTGGTCAAGAAACATATTTTGCAAAGTCATTGTTATACCCCTCCAAGCACCTATCTTGAGTCATACCTAATTCGGTAATGCACAGTTGAAGAAAAGGTGTTGGGTTGATTCCACTACCTCATCACAGAGTGCACAACCTCTATTATTCTCTATAGTAATGTCATGCTTCCCCAAAGGTTACCATGTTGGCTCAATAGAATTTTAAAAAATTGTTTCCTTAAAAAATAATATATATTTTATTTAAATATGAATTTTTATTTTTCTAAAAAAGTTATGATTTTACAAACATAAGTAGAAAAATCACAAAAAGTAAACCTTGCAGAAATGGTTTTATTTTCTAACAATATTAAACTTTAATAAAAACAAATTTATGACAAAGTTTATTTTATTTTCTTAACAAAGTTATTTGTATAAATTCTACTCAATAATTTCTAACCTTCCAAATATTTTGTAGTCCTGTAACCCATATAAAAGACCAAGCACGTCCAAGATCCAATAAACCACTCACTAATCCCATAAATTGACGTCCTTGGTCATGAAACATACTTTGCAGAGTCGTTGTTATACCCCTCCAGGAACCTATCTTAAGCCATACCTAATTCGGCAACGCACAGTTTAAGAAAAGGTGTTTGATTGATTCCGCTACATCATCATAGAGTGCACAACATCTATCATTCTCTGCAACAATGTCATGCTTCCCTAGATTTTGCCTTGTTGGCTCACCAGAATTTTGAAAAATTGTTTTTTTAAAAAATACTACATATATTTTATTCAAATATAAATTTTTGTTTTTTGAGAAAGTTATGATTTTACAAACATAAATAGAAAAATTACAAAAAGTAAACCTTGCAGAAATAGTTTTATTTTTTGACAATATTGAACTTTTACAAAAATAAATGACAAATGAATTTATGATAAAGTTTATTTTATTTTCTTAACAAGTCCTTTTTATAAATTCTACTCAGTAATTTCTATCCTTCCAAATATGTGAAAGTCTTGCAACCCCAATAAAAGACACCAAGCAAATCCTAGATCGGGTGAACCACTCACTAATCCCATAAATTGACATGCTTGTTCACAAAACATATTTTGCAGAGTCGTTGTTATACCCCACCAAGCACATATCTTGAGCCATACCTACTTAGACAATGCACAGTCGAAAAAAGGGTGTTGACTTGATTGCACTACTTCATCACATAGTTCACAACCTCTATCATTCTCTACAGTAATGTGATGCTTCCCTATATTTTTCCTTGTTGGCTTGCCAAAATTTTGAAAATTTGTTTTCTTTAAAAAAATAATATAATATTTTGTAAATATAAATTTTTAGTTTTTTAAAAATAAATTATATTCAAAAAATTAATATTTTGTAATTGTAAAAAATAAAATGATTAAAGTTAATCAATTTTAGTAAAATGTTATAAAATATTTATATAATTTAAAATTCATTTGTATATAGTTTTGTTATAGTTACAATATCGTTATTATGTTTTTTCAAATGTTAATTTTTGAAAATACAAAAAATCATTTTTTTTCTGTTTTCTATTGTCAGTTAACTTTTAAAAATATTTTCATGTAAAATATTTTCTGAATTATAACAAAACATATTTATACTACTATTTTCTGTTTCTTTGAAAATAAAAAAATATATAAAATGGCCAAAACACATAACAAATGTATAAATACATTAATGTAATATTCCAAGTCTTCAATTCATAAAAACATAATTGATCAAACAAATTCACTTTAAAGATAAGAAGAAAAATACGCAAGATATGAGCTCAAAAGTCTCTCATTAATGTAAAAGGTATATGTATAATCATTTATACGGTAAAATATGTTACATGATAAAAATTCACTCCCGCTCACTTGTGCACCTGAAGCCAAATGACCAAGATACCTTGTAAATAAAATTTTAAAAAAATACTCATAACCTAAAAGAATCCTGAATGACCCTTAATACAAGATCAATAAAAATTCAACAACTAAATATTAAAAATTAATATTTACAACATTATTCTCTTGAGAAAAAACTTCTTAAATCCTTAAGGAGAGGATATTGACATGATTCCATCATCTCCTACCTTTTCAAAACAATTTGTCCTCAAATATCTTAAGCTTTTTTTCATACTTTTCTTCCTTTAAACCTACAAAAGATAGTAAAAGATAAGAATCCATTGAGTTTTTCATGAAAATAAAAGTTTTGGCGCCCATCCCTCAACATAGTAGCTCTCTAACCCACTTTGATGCATTAAGTACTAGCTCAAGAGGGTTGAGAAAGATTGGTGATGGGTAGACTTAATGCATCAAAGCATCACTCCTGAAGATTTTATAAGGCATGTCTTTCTTTTAAACCCAAGAGACAGGGGCATGTTTTAGAGTTGACATGCTTGGATGGCCTTTTGTGTAAGTTAAATTTGACTTTGTGTTTTGTGATCAAGATCATGTAGATGCACCAATCACAAGTTCAACTTTAGTAGTACTTAAGAGATAGTGTGGGTGTTTCTCAAAGTAGATAGCCCTTTTTATAAATTCTTTTGTGGAAAAGTGGGTCTCTTGAAAAAGCCTGATCTTTTTCCTCTTAGAAGAAGCACCATCTTCCATATCCTTTTTATTTTGTTTTCTTTCTCTCTTTTAAGCTTTATTTTCAATTATTCTTCTACTACATAGGTAGATGTAACATGATGCAATACAAACTTATTACCCTTATGAGAGAGTAATATTTCAGTGGTAAGACCATTCTGAATGCTTTTCTTATCATGTTTCCATGGCTTTTCCAACAAAATATGGCTAGCTTCCACGGGAATTACATCATATAAACTTTACCTATATAGTTTTCAATGAAAACAAAATTGATCTAAACTTGTTTATTCACGATGATCTCTTTTATCATCCAACCAATTAAAGCTACAAGGCTTAGGATGAGGACTGGTAATGAGGGTTAACTTTTTAACCAACCTTATACTATAACAGTTGCAACAAAGGGATTGCAATGGGGCAGGGTGGGTGTGGATTTGCTTTATTGCCCTAGAAAATGCAGGTCATTTTTGGTTCAAGTATAAAAAGAGCGGTGTGTAATTTTAATTCTCATCCCTTTCCTCATTGGGTGTTTTTGGTTTTGAGTATATCAATGAGTACCCGTTATATTATTTTTTACAATTTAAATTTTCCTATTTATCATTAAACAAATTATATGGAAGACAAACCCTAAACTGATACAAAGGCCTGCAAAGAACCCGCGAGCTTAAAGGTCAATATATCGACCAACACTTCCCCTGCAACATAAAATAATAATGATGGAGGCAGAACCTTTAATAAGAATGACAGATGTAAGAGTTGAATGAAAAATCAAATAACACTAATCTAGATGAAGAAACCTGCTTCAGAACGAGTACTCTGCCTAGCCTATATTACTACCGACCCCCTTGAAATTGAAGGCACTAGCTTTCTAGAACTCTAAAACCTTGACCTATGATATGATCAATGACTTGATCCATCTACTAGACCACCTGCAATTCTAAATTATTTACCCTTCAGGTTGAAAAAGGAAATTGTATTTTCTTATGAAATCTTCTTTTCTTAGCTTAGATTAAGATATCATTAGAATGCTAAGTTCTCAAATTAAGAAGGAATGAATTTATTTTGTGATTTCTTGTTCTGCTATTGCTATTGGTCGTTGGGCACTCACAAGCTACCTAATGGTCACATGGTTGCTTGTGGTGTCATATTCGTTACCCCTTTGATGTGAAAAATAAAACCTTCACACTCGAGGATTTAGGTTGTTTATCCTTACCTGTTTAAGGCAGATAATATCTGTCAAAATACATAAGGGTTCGAACGGTACCCACAGATATGGGTATTTTTCTCATCCTATTCTTTTTTATTTTTATAAGGTCACTCCATAATAGTAGTTGTGTTGTGCCTTGAGTTAATCCCATCCCTCATCCTCTCTTCATCTTCTTGCGAGGAGGACCCATGTCACTCCAAGCTACCCGCGAGTTTGAGCCACTATGTTTTGATTGTTATTCCAATCCTTGTAATGGAAGTCTATTTTATTTTTTCATGGTGAATATTTTTCATTCTTAAATGGCACATCTTGTTGATTCAAATATAGTTCTTAGATTTTTGGGCATGGATCTATAGTTCAATTTCATTGGACATTGAACACATGGAAGATAAGTGAGAAGCAGGATATCCGAGTAATATAGAAGAGAAGATTAGACTCCTATATTTTTTGTTGATATTTTACATTTGGAATTGAATTGTAAAGTTAAAAAAAGTTTAGCTGACATGTTTACTTTTCGTGACCAGGGACATGTCTTTTTAATCCAACTATAAAAGGTAGTGTTGATTATAGAAGCGTAAGAACAATAAAAGAGAGGATATTAGAATGAATTTCCCTAATGCGTAGATGAAGAAAATGTATTACATATATTCAACCTTAGCATGTGTATAAGAATGAAATAGTACAAAAAATAATCGCTGAACAGCTCATCATATTCTAGAAGAATGCTATCTATTTACAACTATTTATTCAATTTAATTATTTCTTAAATCCAAAACTATGATTAAGAGAGTGTATTACGACCCATTTCTATAGCTGCATAATGTTATTTTAGGCTAATTTGACTCTTTCTATGTTAGCCTCCCATAAGTTGGAGGTAAGAAGATGTTGATTAATTCCAACTTAGATAAGTTTAAGTTGAACAACCTTGGGATAGGGCTTTTGTGAAGATACCCGTTAGTTGGTTTGAGATGACACAGGCTTGTAGTTTCTCATAAAACAAGTGACAATCCATGTCCTGATGTTTTGTTTGTTCATGAAAAACAGGATTTGGCAACTCAAAAACAAGATCAAGTGAATATAGTTTTGGGAAGAAGTCTAGCATAAGGTTTAATGGAGTGTCACAGCCATCACTAATATTCAATGTTACGCAGAAATGATAATGCTGAGGTTCGATAAGATAACTCGAAAAAATATTTAAAAATCATATAAAGAGATGATAAATAAATCAAAAGCTGATTATGATCAAAGTGTTGATACATCCAAGCTGACCTCTAATGTGAGCCTTTTCAAAGTAATGGGATGATAATCATACTGCAGGATTACACAATCCGATAGCTCTAATGCTAGCAAGGATTATCATCGAGTTTTAATTCAAATTCCACATAAAATATACAAGTTTCTATTTATATCCTTAATTAAAAATAATTATAATAATCATAGTATTCTAGCAATGTTTCTCTTAATGTGAAATAAATATACGTATTATATTTAACAAGTTTTAAATACAGTTTAACTTAACTAAAAGAGTTTAATTATGATGAAATATCATTGTATAAAAGAGTTGTGATTGAATCATAGTATAACATTTTTGACACTTACCGTCCATATATCTTTTTCTCTAATTGTAATTTTGTTAAAATACATCAGGACCCACACTAGAGTTATCCTCTTCCTGCAACATGTTAATAAAATACAAATAAGAAAGAGGACTCTGCATTGTTAATGTAAAAAAAATTTATATTGACATTCAATAACAATTTTTCATGTTTATTTTATTGACTTTAGCATTAATACTTTAAATGTCATATAAATGAAGAATTATGATTAGTGAAAACTCTTTTATACTGTGAGTGCATACTAATTAAACTCAATAAAAATTACATTCCAAAATGTAAAATTCAGTAAATTTACAAAAAAATCATAGGAATTGTCCTCTTCAGACTTCTGCTGCTTTATTTTTTCACCATTATCCAATTACTAGAGGTTGATGAATCTCCAGAACTTCATATAAGTACATGTGTGTATATATATATATATATATATATATATATATATATGTATATATATATATATATATGTATATATATATATATATGTATGTATATATATATGTTGGGTATTGAGCTTCCTTCCTATGTGGAGAAAAGGCTCAAATTGAAAAGCCCACTTGATATCTTATTTAAGTTAAGTGGAGAAGGTGCTTTGAAAAAAGTTATTTGAAAATAGAAAAAAAAGACATGACACTCTGCAATTGTGAATTCTCCACTGCAGATTCGTTCACCGTTGAATTGGGCTGATTTTTGGATAGCACGTTCAGAATGTATGTTTCTTCATTCTGCCCGTTCGGATCATTGAAAGACTTCTATGTTGGGAGATATTCAGTTCGTATGGCAAAAATGTGTTTGGGGGTCTTCATCTTCCCTATTCTCTATTTGTAAGCTTATTGCTTTATTGGTGTTGACATTGATATTGTTGTTTACACTTGATTGAGACTCTTTTGTACTCTTGCTTTGAGGGTTTTTCCACGTTACAATCTTGGTGTCTTATTCTACAAAGAGTGGTGATTAATTAGTGTTATATTTTGTTAGTGCTCCTCATAGATTCTTGCAAGACAGGGGGATTTATTTCCGCTGCTTTGTTTACATTTGTTGCAAGCTTATCTTATTGCTCTCATCAGAGTGGCATTAGAGCTCTTTGGTTTTGGTCTAGGGACTATTTTAATTGCTTGAATGATAGAGACAAATACAAAATTGGTTGCCTTGAATGGCACTGATTATCACTTGTGGAAGGGCAAGATGAAAGACTTGCTATTTGTGAAGAAAATGCATATTCCTATTTTTGCTACTTAGAAGCCAGATTCTATGTTTGAAGAAGAGTGGGATTTTGAACACCAACAGGTATGTGGTTTTATTCGGAAATTTGTATAAGATAATGTTTATAATCACATTACTAATGAGACACATGCGAGAACATTGTGGGAGAAGATTGAGTCCTTGAATACTTCTAAATCGGGGAATAATAAATTGTATTTGTTGAACTGTCTAACGAATTTGAAGTACAGGGAGAATTCTTCTATTTCAGATCACTTGAATGAATTTTAAGGGCTCCTAGATCAGTTATCTAGTATGGGTATCAAATTTGATGATGAAGTTTTGGGACTATGGCTACAAAATACTTTACCTACTCTTGGGAGACATTTCAAGTTTCTATTACAAACTAAGCCGCTAATGGTATTGTTTCTTTGCAAGCGGCAAAGAGTGGTGCTCTTAATGAAGAGATGAGAAGGAAGGCACAGAGTTCTTAATCTCAGCCTGAAGTACTTGTCACTGAAAACAGGGGAAGAAGTCAAAGAAAAGAACTGAAAGGAGGTAGAGAAAAGAGCAGGAGTAAGTCCAACTCCAGATACAAGAATGTGAAGTGTCACTATTGTCATAAGACAGGGCATACACAAAAATATTTTTTTCTGAGAGAAAAGGAGAACAAAGATAAAAAGGGTAAGCAGAAAGAGAAAGATCATGATGATGATAATCGTGTTGCTACTGCTACTTGTGGTGACTTTGTTAATCTCCGTCACAATGAATTAGTTAATCTTGTGTCAGATGAGAGCATGTGGATTGTTGATAGTGGTACTACACTGCATGTTACACCAAGGAATGAGTTCTTCACGTCTTATACTTCTGGTGATTTTGGATTATTGAAGATGGGTAATGATGGTGTGTTTTAGGTGATTGGTGTTGATGATGTTGACCTGCAAACCAACATGGGAGTGCATTTCTTGCTCAGAGGAGTCAAACATGCTCCTGATGTTCATTTTAATTTGATCTCTGTGTAGATGCTTGATGATAGTGGTTATGATAATCACTTTGGTTCTAGAAAGTGGAAACTCACCAAAGGTAACTTGGTTGTGGCTAGAGGGGAGAAGATTTCTAAATTGTATTGGACAAAATCTTTGGTTACTAAAGATAGTGTGAATGCCGTAGATATGGAGGCATATTTGTGGCACCGAAGGCTTAGTCATATCAGTGAAAAAGGGTTGAACTGCTTAGTTAAAAAGGATGTTCTTCAAGGGCTAAAAAATGCAAAATTGGAGAGATGTTCTCATTACATGGCTAGCAAGCAAACTAGAGTATCCTCAAGAAACATCCTCCCTCAAGGAAGTCAGAGTTGTTGCAATTGGTGCATTCTGACGTTTGTGGTCCATTTAAGATAAAATCCTTTAGTGGTGCACTTTATTTTGTTACCTTTATTGATTATTATTCCAAGAAGCTATGGGTCTATGTCTTGTTGAGAAAAGACCAAGTGATAGAGAAATTTAAACAATTTCATGCTTTGGTTGAAAGAGATTCAGGCAAGAAGTTGAAACATATTCGTACTAACAATGGTGGTGAGTATTCTGGACCCTTTGATGTTTATTACAAACAGCATGGTATTGCACATGAGAAGACTCCTCCTAAAACTCCTCAGCTAAATGGTTTAGCAGAGAGGATGAACAGGACATTGCTTGAGAGAGTGAGATGTATGCTCTCAAATGCTAAAATTACCTAACCATTTTTGGGGTGAGGCATTGTATACAATGGTGCATGTTATTAATCTCACTCCTACTATTATTCTGAATAGTGAAGTTTCAAATAAAATTTGGTTTGGGAAAAATGTGAGCTATGATTATTTGCATGTCTTCGGTTGCAAAAAGTTTGTTCATATTCCAAAGGATGAAAGATCCAAGTTGGATGTGAAGACAAGACAGTGCATCTTCATTGGTTATGATGAACATGAATTTGGCTACAAGTTCTATGATCCTATTGAGAAGAAGCTTGTTAGAAGTCATGATGTAAAGTTCATTGAAGACCAAACTATTGAGGACATTAATACGGTGGAGAAGACTACACCCGAAAAAGGATAGAAATCTGACAGATGTTGATCCTATGCAATCGCCTAATCACGATCTAGAAGGTAGTGTTGAACATGGTAAACAACAAAGCGATAGTGTTAATCAACAACTTGGAGATGAATTAGATGCTCCTATTAATGATGACCAGGAAGAGCATGAGAGATCACTTGATGAGAATGTTTATGATGTACCTAATTCCTCTCAAGCCCAACTCAGGAGATCTAATAGACACAGACAGCCATCTACCAGGTATTCTTCTGATGAATATGTGAATTTGATTGATGATGGAGAACCTGAGTATTTTGAAGAGGCTTTGGAGAGTGAAGAAAAGCAACAATGGCTGGATGCAATGGAAGATGAGATGAAATCCTTGCATGATAATCACACTTATGACTTGGTGAGATCGCCTAAGGGTAAGAGGGCATTAGAAAACAGGTGGATATTCAGGGTGAAACATGAGAATAATTCTATGTTTCCAAGGTATAAATCTAGATTAGTGGTGAAAGGCTTTAGACAGAGAAAAGGTGTTGATTTCAATGAGCTTTTCTCACCTATGGTGAAAATGTCATCCATTAGAGCAGTTTTGAGTTTGGCAGCTACTCTTGATTTGGAGGTAGAGCAAATGGATGTGAAAACTACTTTTCTTCATGGTGATTTGGAGGAAGAAACCTATATAAAGCAACCTGATGGTTTATAGGTTAAAGGCATGGAAGGATATGTGTGTAGACTGAGCAAGAGTCTATACGATTTAAAGCAAACTCTGAGGCAGTGGTATAAGAAGTTTGATTCTTTTATGTGTGAGCAGGGCTACAAGAAGACTACTTTTGATCATTGTGTCTTTGTTAGAAAGTTTTCTGGTGATGACTTTATTATCTTGTTATTATATGTTGATGACATGCTTATTATTGGAAAAATGTTTCTATTATTAATAGGTTGGAGAAACAATTCGGTGAGTCATTTGCCATGAAAGACTTGGGAGCTGCTAAGCGGATTCTTGGTATAAGAATCATCCGTGATAGAGAGAAAAGGAAGTTGTGGCTATCACAGGAACATTACATTAAAAGGGTGTTGCAGAGATTTCAAATGGAAAAAGCAGAGTATTAAACAGAGTCCTTCAAATGAAGCTGAAAAATTAGACATGGAGAAAGTTCCTTATGCTTCTATAGTGGGTAGTTTGATGTATGCAATATTGTGTACGAGACCTGATATTGCTCATGTTGTTGGTACAGTCAGTAGGTTTTTGTCAAACCCAAGTAGAGAGCCTTAGAGAGTTTTGAAATGGATTTTGAGGTATCTTCATGGTACTGTTGATAAGAAGATTTGTTTGGGAGGTGATAAGCCTATTTTGGTGGGCTACTCAGACTCAAATATGGGTGGAGTCATTGATTCTAGAAGGTCTACATCGGGTTATTTGATTAAGTTTGCAAGGGGAGCTGTTGCTTGACAATCTAAGTTGCAAAAGTGTGTTGCTTTATCTACTACTGAGGCGGAGTTCATTGCAATTACTGAAGCACGCAAGGAGTTGCTATGGTTGAAGAAATTCTTGCGGGAGCTTGGTTTTGTGCAAGACAACTATTCATTACTAGTTGACAATCAGAGTGTTATCCATCTTGGTAAGAATTCAACTTTCCATTCTAAGTCCAAACATATTGATGTACGGTATCATTGGATACGTGATGTTTTAGATGCTAAGTTGCTGGAGCTGGTTAAAGTTCATACTGATGATAATGGTGCTAATATGATGACTAAAGTACTGCAAAGAGGAAAGTTTGAAGTCTGTTGTGAGATCGCCGGTTTGGCGGTTCTCTCCACATAGTCATGAGGGGGCGATTTGTTGGGTATTGGGCTCCCTTCCTATGTGGAGAAAAGGTGCAAATTGAAAAGCCCACTTGATATCTTATTTAAGTTAAGTGGAGAAGGTGCTTTGAAACAAGAGAGTTGAAAAGAGAAAAAGAGACATGACACTCTACAATTGTGAATTCTCCACTGCAGATTCATTCACCGTTGGATCGGGCTGATTTTTGGACAGCACGTTCAGAATCTGTGTTTATTCAGTTCGTATGGCAACAATGTGCTTGGGGGTCCTCATCTTCCCTATTCTCTATTTGTAAGATTATTGCTTTATTTAGTCAGTAGGTTTTTGTTAAACCCAAGTAGAGACATGACACTCTTTTGTACTCTTTATTGATAATAGTGGAGCTATTTCTTTGGTCTGGACGACCCATGGTTTTTACCCTTGCTTTGAGGGTTTTCCACATTAAAATCTTGGTGTGTTATTCTACAAAGAGTGGTGATTAATTAGTGTTATATTTTGTTATTGCTCCTTATAGATTCTTGCGAGATAGGGGGATTTATTTCTACTGCTTTGTTTACATTTATTGCAAACTTATCTTATTGCTCCCATCAGAGTGGCATCAGAGCTCTTTGGTTTTGGTATAGGGACTATTTGACTTGCTTGAATGATGGAGACAAATACAAATTTGGTTGCAAAAAATTAAAATAATTATTTACCAAAAATTGAGATGCCCTTATAGCAAGTTAAATGAATAATATAATGGTTGTTTAACAATAATTTTATAAAATTATTTTTAGTATTCTAGTATTTAAAAACTTAAAAACTTGTTTGGTTAGTGTTTTCTTAAGACAGTCTTCAAAACAATTTTGGTTTCTCGTTTTCAAAAACTAAAAAATAAAATAACAACTATAAGTAGTTTTGCTTTTAAGTTTTGTATTTTTGTTGTGAAAACTCAAAATATAAGAAAAACAAGTTATTTTTTATTTTCATTAATAACATTTGCATAAATATTAATAAGTTTTTTTTTTCATTTTCATATTTCCAAACACATACCCAAAAACACATACCAAACAGATACCAAGAAACACATTTCCAAGAAACACATACTCAAAATATAAGTAGTTTCACATTTCCAAGAAACACATACCAAACAGGTTTTTTTTTTCTTCTTCCCAAAAATATTTTTTGAAAACTATATATTTGGCAAAACTCTTCTAAAAAACTAAAAAAATTAAGCCTTTAGAAAGTTTTTATAGGATAAAATAATTTAGAAATTAATTCTATACTAACAACAAATAAAAAATATTTGTCAAGAAAACATGGGATAAAACTAATTATATACTAAGAGAAACTTCAATATAGTTTTTAGGAAACTTTTCAAGTTTTTTTATACACTATAAATGAATGTCAGCACACCCACATCACTTATAAGCAACCCACATAATTTTTTTATAAGGTTTTCTGTAATGATATGTTCTTATTAGCAACTCAAATTTTTATAGTTTTTATTTGCCTTTAACTTATTTTCATAACTTAAAATTTTAATCTAATTTTATAAAATATATTAATGTAATGGAATAAAATATTTTTACTAAACATAATAAATAATATTTTAATATACATAGAAATATTTACTTAAATCCACACAATTATTTTTATACAACTAAAAATATTAGATGTAAAAAAAAAAGGATATTGCATAATAATGAGAAATACATAAAATAAAAAATTTATAATATTATATAAAAATTAAATTTCATTATTTTCATGCTTAAAATGTTTGCGATATATTCCGCAAATCATTTTGAATTTATAACAAAAGATAGTTGAAATTTCAATCCTTCCATTATTATATTCGATGTAGTCGGAGTTGATTTAACAATTAATTCCAACAAGATCTACCTTTACTTAATCAACTTGTCTTGTTTATCTTTTTAGTTTGGATATATTTATGTTTAGTTGTTTATTTTTTCTCTTGGCTCTAATAATTGTTTTTCCTACCTAATCCAACAAAAATTATTTTTCCATGTCAATATATTTTTCATACTTATCTATAAATATCATATTGCTAATTAATAACTATTAAAAAAATCAAAATTTGTGAACCATAATTTTACACTCAATGTATTTGTCCCTGTTTATCTTGTAAATGTTAGTGCTTTTATTATTGGCAAATGCAAGTCGTTAGGGATTAGAATATGACCTTTTCCTCCCTCATCTCACTAGCTTACTACTAAATTAATAACAAATTGTAATTAAATGTTAGTGTAAAACTTTAAAATTAATAATCAACATCAATTTCATTAATATAAGTTTAACAATTTTAAAAATTAAAAATATAATTTAAAAACAGAGGAGTAAAATTTAAAAAAGAAATAGAAGGACAAAATCTAAATAAGACAAATGTTTATCATTTTGGCATGGTTAACTGGAAGAGTGCATAGGGTATCATTTCTAGACAGCCACTCGCAACCACTATTCAATTTGCCAACAATTACCTCAACAAATACAAGGCTGCAAAACAATCAGCCTAGTAATCATCACTGCTCCCAAATAATAATAATACTCTAAACGAATCAATAACTACTTTGTATTAAGTAACATTATTTAATTATGTTCATTTTATTATTTTTAATATGCAAAACAATTTAAAGGTTTTTATATAAGATTTACTTTTGAAATTAAAACAAATCTTATTTTATTCATCAGACAACATATTTAAACATTAGTCAAGGAAATCTACTTAGTTGATTGAGAAAGATATGAGTTATTGTAAACTTCCTGACACACGGTGTTCAACTCTTATCAAAGCTATCAATAAAAAAATACATTATTTAACCATCAATATTATGGACTTATAATTCTCTATTTCAGGTTCAGCTTTACATATTATTCTTGTTACGCGTGATTAAAGTACATGCAACAAATAAATTGCTAAAATTTACAATAAATATTTATCAGAATATTAATTTTATCATTATATTAATTTTATCATTTATTAATAAATATTTGAAAGTATAATGAATAGCCTTTCTATTTATAGAATTTATTTGATATTAGAAAAGTTTAACAAATCAAATAATGTAAACTAAAAAAAAAATTAATAGTTTAGTTCAAGTTTATCGGCATGGTTCTTTTGAACAGGTAGCATACATTTGTACCATTTTTATTCAGAAGTAAACTGAAAAATTAACCCATTAATAAAATAAAGATGCGATTACAACTGACGCGCACAATGTTTTATAAGGATTATGGTTTTTTTTTTTTTCAATTTTCAAAGAAAAACTTCAAGTTTTCAAAAACTGTTTTCGAGAAAAAAAAAATTGTTTAGCAAGTATTATTTGAAAATTATTTTAAAAATATAAAAATAAAAAAATTTGTTTATATTTATTAATATTTCATTTATGAAAAACATAAGACAACATATTTTGATTGAATACTTAGTTTTCAAAAACAAAAATAGAAATGCAAAACTACTTTTACCTGTTTCTGTTATTACAAAACCAGAACTGTTTTTGGAAAATACTACCCAAATAAATTTTTTACTTTTTAAATACTAAAATACTGAAAATAGTTCTATAAAACTATCACCAAACAAACTAAATCTCAAAAAGTGATTAAGAAATATGTTAGAATTGATTAATAAATTTTTGAAAAATATCTTTTAAAATGTTCTAAATATTTTAACGTTATGCATATTAGTTTCTAATAGTCTAAGTTAATACATTTAAAATGTTGAAAATTATTATTTAAAATATCTTAAAAAATAAATTTACATAACTGACATAATATTAAAAAATAATTCTAAAAGAATAATTTAAAAGCTAATTTCCAAGTGTAACACAAGCAGAACCATATAGCCACCCATTTAGTAATGAAATAGTGCTAACTGTGCGTGAATATCAATGTTGCCGGCGGCTAGGAGTTGTTGGTTGACCATTGGTCGTCAAAGCAAAAGATGTTGACCAACCATAAATTAATGCATCATTCATAAAATTGCTTCCACTGAGTGATTGGCATAATTTTCATTTGAAATTACTGATTTCCCTTCATCAAACCCGTTTCCTACCATGGCAGCAGAAATGGTTACAGGTGCTCTTGTTTCTAGTTTCCTTCAGATGACAATTGACAACTTGGTTTCTCATGTTCAGGAGATATTTCGTGAGGAAAAACTCAAAGAGAAGCAGCTGAGCAACTTGAAGGTGAAGCTGCTTACTATTGATGTTCGGGCTGATGATGCTGAGCAAAAACAGTTTAGAGATTCACGTGTGAGAGATTGGCTTCTTAAGGCCAAAGATGTGGTGTTTGATGCAGAGGATCTCTTGGCTGAAATAAATTATGAACTCTCCAAATGCCAAGTGAAAGATGAATCTCACAGTGCTGCTACCAAGGTGTTGAATTCTCTCAAATCTTTTTTTATGAATTTCTTTGAAAATGAAATTGATTTACGGATGAAACAAGTCCTTGATGATCTTGCAACACAAAATGATTATCTACGTTTAAGAAATGCTAAAGGTGTTGGTGTAGGGGGGTTGGGTAGTATAGCCTCAGAGAAATTGCCATCTACCTCTTTAGTATGTGAATCTGTTATTTATGGTAGAGATGATGACAAAGAAATTGTCTTAAACTGGCTCACATCTGATACTAACAACCCTAACCAACCATCAATACTTTCTATTGTGCGAATGGGTGGGCTGGGTAAGACAAAACTAGTCCAACATGCAGACAATGACCCTAGGATAGAGGGTAAATTTGATATGAAAGCTTGGGTATGTGTTTCTGATGAATTTGATGTTTTCAAGTTAACAAGATCAATACTTGAGGCATTTACTGATTCAATTGAAAATAGTAGAGACTTGACATGGTTCACAGAAGATTGAAAAATAAATTAACAGGAAAGAAGTTTCTTCTCGTTTTAGATGACATTTTGAATAGAGATTAACAAAAATGGGAAGCTTTGCAAACTCCTCTAAAATATAGAAATCAAAGAAGTAAAGTTCTTGTCACCACACGTGACGATATAGTTGCATCAACTGTGCGATCAAATAAAACACATCACTTAAAGCAGTTACAGGGTGAACATTCCTTGGAATTGTTCTCTAAACATGCATTTCAAGATCATAATTCTCACCCTAATCCAGATTTCTAGGTAATTGGTAGGAAGATAGTTGAAAAATGCAAAGGACTCCCTTTAGCCTTAAAATCAACTGGAAGTCTATTACACAAAAAATCTTCTATTTTAGAATGGGAAAGTGTATTGAAAAGTCAAATATGGCAGTTTCCAGAAGAAGATAGCAAAATTGTCCCTGCTTTAGCACTAAACTATTTTCACCTCCCTTCCCATCTCAAGAGATGTTTCTCTTTTTGTGCCTTGTTTCCTAAAGATCACGAGTTTGACAAGGAGTGTTTGGTTCAGTTGTGGATGGCTGAAAGTTTTCTACAATGTTGTCAATCGAGTAATAATCCTGAAGAAATTGGTGAACAATATTTCAATGATTTATTAGCAAGGTCCTTCTTTCAACAATCAAACATCAAATCCAGAAAATGTTTTGTTATGCATGACCTTAACGATTTGGCAAAATATGTTTCTGGGAACAGTTGTTTTTGGTTGGAAGCTAATAATCAACCAAAAGGAACAACTCGACATTTTTCATTTTCAACTGATAAGGTGCATTGTCTTGATGAGCTTGAGAGTTTATATGTTGTAGAAAGGTTGCGTACATTTATGCCGACATGTCAGAGAACCAATTATCATTTACCTGGTTAGCATTGCAACAAGTTGATACCTAAATTGTTTTCCAAGTTTAAGTTCTTTCGTGCCTTATCTTTGTGTCATTGTTCTAGCCTTGAAGAGGTGCCAGAGTCTGTTGGCCATCTTATAAATCTCTAATCATTGTACCTTTCCCATACTGACATAAGAACACTACCTAATTCAACACGTTCTCTCTTTAACTTGCAAACACTAAAGTTGAACTATTGTAGATATTTGAATGAGTTGCCTGGAAATTTGCATAAACTCACTAATTTGGGCTGTTTTCAATTTATGCCTACCAAAGTGAGAAAGATGCCAGCGCATTTGGGAAAATTGAAGAATCTTCAAGAATTAAGTTGGTTTGACGTTGGCAAAAGTACAAAATTCAGTATTCAACAACTTGGAGAACTCAGTCTTCATGGAAGGCTATCAATTAGGGATCTGCAAAATATTGAGAATCCCTCTGATACATTAGCGGCAGATTTGAAACATAAAACACACCTTGTGGAGCTAGAGCTAGAATGGAGGTCATACCCAATAAAGAATCCTGATGCAACAAAAGAAAAGAGTATCGCTGAGAAGTTACAACCTCCCAAACACTTGCAGAAGTTGTCTATCAGTTGCTATGGGGGTATAGAATTTCCATCTTGGTTGTGTGATAACTCATTATCAAATGTGGTGCCGTTAAAGCTGAAGAGCTGTAAATACTGTGTACATTGCCTACTCTTGGACTTTTGTCATTTTTGAAAGACCTTGCCATTATAGGTTTTAATAGTGGTGCTGAATTTTATGGGAGTAGCTCTTCTTCATTTACATCCTTGGAAACATTGCAGTTCTCCCATATGATTAAATGGGAAAGATGGGAATGTCAAGATGTGACACGTGCTTTTCCAAAGCTTGAACATCTTTCTATTATGGCCTGTCAGAAGCTTAAGGGGCACTTGCCAAAGGAACTTCATATGTTAAAGACACTAAAAATCCGTAGTTGTGGAGAACTTGTGGCTTCAACTCTCATGGTTCCAAAACTTTGTGAATTTCAACTATCAAATTGTGGGGAGCTGCATTTGATTATAACCCTACTACTTTGGAAAGACTCACTATCACTGGACGGGACATGAAACCATCCATTCTGGAAAGGCTGGAACACATCATATCAAATGCTTCTCTTGAATTCAAGACTGTTACTTCTTGCCAGCTTATGAATATTCCCATGAGTCTTGGAAGTTCTTGCTATGATTTCCTTCTATCTCTGACAATCAGTGATATCTGTGACTCTCTGACGACCTTTCATCTAGATCTCTTCCCGACACTCTTGTTGCTTGTTCTCACGAAGTGTCCTAATCTACAAGTGATTCTACAGAAGGGTGCTCATGAGCATCTCTCGTGGTTGGAAGTAAGTAATTGCCCTAAATTTCAATCATTACCAGTAGAAATGCATATGCTCCTTCCATCTCTGGATAAACTACAGGTACAATGTTGTCCAAATCTTCATTCATTCCCTGATAGGGGTTTTCCTTCAAATCTGAAAGAGTTGTATATCTTGGATTGCCCTAGTCTCTTTACCTCGTTGAATGGGGGAGCCAACTCCTCTTTGAAAACCTTGAGGATTAAAGATCAGGTTGTGGAGTCTTTCCCTGGTCTAGGTATTCTGCCGCGCTCTCTTGTTTCTCTACAGATGTTATATTGTGAGAATCTTAAAACATTGGATTATGAGGCTCTTTCTCACCGCTGCTCTCTCAAAGAATTGCATTTTGAATGTTGCAGCTTCCAAAGGTTACCAGAGGGTCTCTGCCACCTTTCCTCTCTGGAGAAATTGGTTTTGAAAAACTCTTACTACCTCGAATGCTTACCAGAGGGTCTTTGCCACCTCTCCTCTCTTGAGAAATTGCTTATTAAAAATTGTCACTACCTTGAATGCTTACCAGAGGGTCTCAGCAACCTTTCCTCTCTCAAGGAATTGGTTCTTGATGGCTGCCCAAAACTCCAATGCTTACCAATGAAGGGTCTTCCAAACTCCATTTCAGATCTTGCAATTGTAGATTGTAAAATGCGTTGCCTTACTAGATGGTGAAGACTGGAGAAAAATTGCTCACATAAAAAACGTGAGAATTGGAATGGAACTATGTTGGTTTTGATGATTCTGATCTTAAGTTTATAATACACTGAGTCTGAACTATTTTTAATTACTGCACGTTCTTAAACTGAACAAAAAAAAAATGTGCTTGTATTCTTGATTTTCAATAATACTTGTAATCAGATATTTTCTTCTTAAGTTTGTCATTACATCTTAAAGTTAATAAAACAATCATTTTTTTTTTATTGCTTGAAACTGATATAACTAACTAGAGGACTCAATAACAAAAAATAATACTGAATTACAATTTTTTTAATTTAAAAACTTAATTACAAATTCAATCAAATTAACAAATGTATTGATTTTTTAAATATTTTTTAATTATTTTCATTGAATTTCTTAGTATTTAGTTAATTAAATTGATGTCCTCTTAATAAATCTTCATATTATATCAGCTGATGATAGTTACTGTCCATTATGCAGGAAATATTATCTATTATTTAAGTGTAGTATTATATATAGGATTTGGCAAGATATGTATCCTTGCCTTGGATTTGCAACAGTGCTACATTCACCTACACTAAATAATTTTCAACATCACATTGGCATTGGCCTAAGCTAAAACAAAGGAAAAGCATGGTCAGCTATTTGGTTAGTGGTGGTGTGGTATCTATAGATATATAGGAACAGAAATGTGCAGAATCTTGTTTATGTTACTATCTTTAGATCTTAGAAATGGTTGTCAGAACGTTAATAGAGTTAATTTGTTTCTGTACTTTGTTGATTTCTGTTTTTGCATGTACTGCTGATTTTCCACGGAAGTTGGGGGATACTTTTTGGATTTTACTGGAGTTATATATATGATTCTTTTTTTGCAGTTAAAAAAACCCTTCATAAATCTTTATTAAGTTATTCTTCACTTATAAAAAAAATAAGATTATTAGAAAAACCACGGTAAAAAAAAGACTACGATAGCTTGATCATGGAAATTACCAAGTATACTCATTTATTTTGTGAATGTAGTTTGAACATGCTTGAGTTATTTATTATTGCACAATAATAACATTATATAAACTGGATTTGATCCCATCCTCATACATTCTGAATAGCATGATGAAAATGTAGGGCTTTACTCAACTGACAATCGATAATGACATGAAAATAAGACAAGTTGAAATCGCTTGTAATGAATATTAATAATATTTTAGATACATCACTATGTAACTATGTTCCTGGAAAGAATATATTAACATATGGTTTAAGTGGTATAAGATTGTTATAGTTTAATATTGAATATGTAATGCGATATTAAATACTCATGGGAGAGTAGTTTATCACCCATAAAAATTCTAGAGTCTAAGAGAAAGCGTAGGTAAAAAGTAAATGTTGAATATAAATATAAATATATATATATATAACTATTTTAAATTATTATATAAATTAATTATTAGATTTAAGTTATTTTTAATATAATGAAAAATTATAAAGAAATACAGAAATTAATGAATCCGAACAAGATTTTATTTACTGTAAAATAATACTTATAGTTCGGATCATCAGATTTAAAGTAATTAAAAATTAAGTATTCTGAGCATGATTTTCTCTGATGAAATAATATTTTTAGCTTCTATGACAAGTAAAATTATTTTAATATATGCCGTTGTTGACTAATTATATTTAAAATTTTTAGTATAAATTCTAAAGTAATAAAGAAATTAACTTGAGCAAGATGTTATTTCCACTAAATAATGTTTACATTCTCTATCGTAAATTTTATTATTATATTATTTTAACTAATTTTATAAAAAATTTATCATAAATATTTCAAAAAATTAAAATAATATAAAAATTAATAATGTTTAATATAATTTTATTTTCTATAAATAATAGTTGTATTTTCTTCCATAATTAAACTATTTTAATTTATGATAATATTAACTAATTAGATTTAAATTATTTTTAGTATAATATATTTTAATAAAAATTATAAATTAATTATATTAAATTATGAAATTTAATTGTCAGAAGTGGGATTCTTCCTTTTGAAAATCAATTTTTTAATCTCTACCATAACTCAAATAATTTCAATTTAAGATATTATTAAATAGTTAGACTTACGTTTTTTTATTAATATGAATTATTTCAACAAAAAATATAAATTAACTTTATTAAATTATCAAAATTAATTATCCGAGGGAGACATTTGTTTCGCATAATCTCGTGTGGATTCTCATGAATAAGATTGTAACATCTCATTCTTTTAAAAAAAAAGTAAATTAAAATATTAATAAAAAGGTATAATTTATATTAATTTAAAATAATTTAATATTGTGCTTATTAACATAAATTAAGAATTAGTTTTATAAAATTAATAAATAAATAAAATATATGTAGGTGTTGTTGGAAATAATCTTTAAATATCTTAAGGTTATTTTATTTTATTTTATCTTTATTTCATTATTTTTATTTTGTCTTATTTCCTTTTTTGCGTGAACTACTTCTTTTGTTTTCCAGTGTAGTTCAAGTTGGTATCAAAGCTCCTCATCCTAGGAGCTATGTTTCGCTTTTGCACGAATAGAAAAACAAGGGTGGGTGGTAGGTTAGAAAGGTGTGCCCCACTCTGACGAAACCTACTCGGTGTCGCTCTAACAAGTGGTATCATCTAGCTTGAAATAAGAAAAGATGGATATCCACCAAGTGCTTCATCATCTGTCCTAGAGATGAAAGATTACAAAGATGAGGTCAATCACTTTAGAACAATGATTGAATCAATGAGTAAGCCCTTTAGCTCATGTACCCTATCCTAGAAAAGTAAGATTTCCTTCATTGTCATAAGCCTCGTGTCTCAAGAAACATGGACTCTTGACTCATGAGGAACAAACCACATGACTCTCTTCCAGAGTGTTTCAGCTCATATACCAAAACTATTGGAGAACAACTTATTATAGTTGCAAATGGTGATAGTGCACCCATTAATGGAGTTGGCAATATAGCATTATTCTCGTCTCTTATGTTAAAAAATATTTTACATATCGGCAAATTGGCCAGTAGTCTTATATCTATACCCAAACTCACTAAGGATTTGAATTGCTTGGTAAGATTTTTTTCTTTTCACTATAACATCCCATTTTTTTAGTAAAATGAAATATTAATAAAAAGGTGTAATTTATATTAATAGGATTAAATTAATTTACTATTTTTATTTATTATAATAAATTAAGAATTGGTTTTATATAATAAATAAATAAAATAAAATAATATTTGTATTTATTATATAACTTTGTATTTAACTAACAATAATGTTTTGGTTCTTCTAACTTTTCTGGATTTGGTGCCCCATAAATATAGTTAATGAATGTCTAGATCAATTTTGTTGATTTTTAGGATAATGAATTATCGAATAAAATATATTAGATATAATGATTATGTTGGCTTTAAGGTTTTCCCTTTTTATTGGATTGTTGGAGTATTTCTCTTTTATGGTTCCTAGTGATTAGTTATAACAATTAGGTCAGTTGAATGAGGTTATTATTGATTTATCATTTTTTATATATGTTTTATCTTAAGAATTAATTGAGAATGATTTGATTTCTGATTTAGTGATTTAGAGTGTATTTTGGACGATTAAACCTTAGGAGAAAGAAACAATAGGAAATTGTAATGCATGTTTTACTGTTCGCGTTCATGATTTTCAGATGAGAAAATAGATATAAAATTATGTAATTTAAGAAATTGGTCTACATGAAATTTGTATCCCTAAATGTTATTTAACTAATTTCATTGGTTTCACCCCAAAAGGATACTTAAAAGTCAAGTTATGATCAGATTAGGGGCTAAAGGTCGAATTGCCAAAATTAAGCATATTTTACTATCAGCATTCATGATCTTCAAATGAGAAAACTAGTAGGAAAACGATGCAATTTGAAAATTTTGTCTTCATGAAAGTTTTATCCTCATATGTTATCTACCATTGAAGTTAGAATCACTAATTTTATGGATAAATAATGAGTAAAGGTCAAGCTATTAGATTTGGGGTTAATTGTTACGGGTTTGTAACTTTTAAAAATAGTAAATGATAAAACTAACTATAAACACCAACATAAAGGTTTACATAATTGTATAATATTTCTAATAAAATTTGCACCACCCTCATATGATTAGTACAACTATAGATATTGTATTTATACTACACAATGCAATAAAAAAAAAGTAAGATAAGAAGGGATAGTGCGAGTTGTAATGGTGTTGATTGTTGTGCTTTGAAATATTAGAATGTATCTTATAATCATGAGTGTCATGAATGGCTGATTGTTTTAAAGTTTTTTAGGGAGCATGGATTCGGGATTTGACCCATTGTATGATATTGATGTTAATTACAAGTGCGTATGATGTATTGATGATCGATAATAGTTAAGGTGTGCCTGACAACATGTCATTCCATCTGCGATTAGGGGTGAATTGTGAGGATGTTATTAGATTATTGTGACATATCTTATAATTATAAGTGTGGTGGATGGTTAAATGTTTAAAATTTATTTGATGTGCATAAGTTAGAGATTTGTTCCATTGTGTTATATTGATGTTGATTTCAATTGGATATATAATATGTTGATCATGATGGTCAAAGTGTGCTTGATGAAGTTTCATCTCAGCTGCAGTTGAGGGTGCAATATGATCACATGAGTAGATATTGATATAGTGATTTACGTTGATAATATAGGTTAGAGTGTGCCTGACGAGATACTATCTTAGCTGTGGTTGGGGGTGGAGTGTGATAACATCATTAAATGTTGGCATTATGATTTATGTACTGGATGACATGATGCATGAATATGGAAGTTGAAGAAGTTTTGTAAGGATTGTCCATTGTGTGATGCTTTGGACATCTCTTATTGGGTTGTTTCCGATTACATGGTTGTACTTATATGTTACTGATGTAGAAGAAGATTCACTTTAGTGGACTTATGGTAAGATGGTTGTACCTACTTCAGATGTGTACCTGAGAGAGACCTAGGAGCTATGACTTATTGGGTTGTTACTACCGTAAAAGAGAACCACTTCAGATGTGTACCTGAGAGAGCATGACTGAGTTTGATAGCTAGAGAATTTTTGCAAGGGTCTCTCATTGTGTGGTGCTCTGAGTTTTGCATTATACAGTTTTAGCTACGTGTTATTGGCATAGAAAAAGATTCACTTTGGGTCGACCTTTGGTGAAATAGTTGTACGTACATGCTATTGGATGTATAATTTTCATCATGGATATGGAATGAATTTATATGTTTATTTGTTGTACTTTAGTTAACTTCCCATTCTCCTTATATGTGCCTTAACATGCATGAGATATATTGTTACCGTTTGCTGTTTATTGTTGCACTTTGTTTGGATTGAATGTCACCTCAAGTGATCAAGATCTTGATGATATTAGGTGATGAAGGTCCAATTTTTCTTTACCTCTTTTGTTGGGCTGCTCTGATTAGGAATGACAAAGGGCTAAAGAAGATTAGGTAATAGTTTTTCATCGTGTATCCAATTATTTAAAGTTTCATTATGAGCTTTATTAATTGAGAATCTTGTAAAGGAAATCTTTAAAGCCTAAATGTTTACTCATATGTCTACTTTTTGTTATATCGTACTTTTGAAAAGATAAGTATATATTGCATGATGTGAATCATTTTACGTAAGTGTCAAGTTAGTATTTAAATAAACAAATTTCTATATTATTTTGTAATTAAAGAATAAAGAGTTTTCGGGTAAAAGGGTATCACATTCACGGTATCTTTTAGGTCTCTACTATCATAGTTAATTTAGTGATTGCCTATTGTTCTTGTTACCTTGAAAACAAAAAATTCATCTGAAACACCTACCCAAACTCGGATGCTAAATTGAGCCTCCAGCTTTGTATCATTATATACATGTTGGGCAAGTGTGGTCTTACCCAAAGCATCCATTCCAACAATAGAAATTGTTGACAGGTGGTTACAATTCTCACTGTCAGATGTCAGCAAATTAAGGATCATTTCTCTGACATCATCTCTATACTATATAACACCTTCACTCAGCAAAGATGTTGATGGCAACTTTTGTGGCATTTCTACTGGACCCAACACCAATACCACTAACTTCTTTCAATCCTAAATCACCCTTTTGACTTGAGAGGAATTCTAGAGTGTCAAAGACTTGTCTCATCCTTGCATCAATTTTCCTGTTAAATGAACTGAAATAAGCATGGAAGAAAGTTGGTACCTTGCAACTATAGGTTTGAGGTTCAGATTCAGCTTCCACTTGGGATTTGGAGACTTCAGTCTATTTCATCCAAGACATCCTCTGCTTCAAGTACAGCATCTTTGACAGAAACAAGCTATTATCTCGCACGTGGATCTCTGAACTGCTTTTGTTCTGTATCATTAGCCAGAGCATCGATGAACTGCAGCTTGATGTTCAACTTTCTCAGCAATCTCTCATTGAGTTTTCTTTGAAGAAAGAAGTGCACAATTTGACGTGAAGCAAGCCTGTCAAAGGCTACCTGAAGAAAAGCAGAAAGAAGAGCACCACCAACCAATGTTACTTCTGCCATGGTAGGGAAGTGAGTAAATCAATGGAAATGATTAATTTGAAGTGCAGCTTATGCCAATGACTCTTGCAGTGCAGTGCAGGGTTAGTATTCTTATATAATGAGTAATAAACTATTTGTGAGTGATATTTCTTTGATGGAGGTCTTTTACTTTGATGGCAATCAACCAGTAACTATCGAGTCTTAACCCCACAGCATTTCAATCTTTTAAGTAACACAAATAACAGTTTACCAAAAAAACAGAAATAATATAAATATTTTATTATTTTCATGATAAAATATTTACTACTCTAAACAAAAAAATAACATTTTAATGTTTTTTATATGCAGCTAATTGGTTATATATGACTATGTAAATGTGAATAGCACATAGTTAATACCAGCAAACTAAGAATTATATTTAAGGAATGACTTTACTTTAAGGTTTTGTTTGGTCTCAAGAAAAGAGGGAGGAAAGAAAAAGTAAGAAAGGAGATGAAATATAGGAAAAATTGAAATTGTTTATTATATAAAAAGTAGTAAGAAAAAGATGGAAAGTTATTGCAATTACAAAAATTAATCATACATTTGTTACTTTGTTTTTTATAGACAATAATAATTTTAAAATAGCCTTTTTTTTATACTTATCCTTCTTTTTGTGTTTGTTATGACTCAAAAGTAAAATATTTGAAACTCACCAAATTGCTCTCATTTTAGTGGTAACTTTCCATTCTTCACTCTTCACGAACCTATCAATGGCTAAGGTTTGATGCCCAACCAATAGAGGTGGAGTCATTCAAACCACACACATAATAGATTCAGATAATGTTTGGAGAATATCAAATATTATGTTTGCTTGCAAATTTCTTTAGGTTATTGACGTCTTTGTTTTCCCTATGTTTAGTCGTCAACTTCGGTGACTAATTTATCAATAAATAAATCTAAGGAACCTAACATTGCACCTATATATCTAACCCATGACAAGCCTACTAACATAACATGAAAGCAACAAATTAAACAAATAAAAAGAGCCGAGCAATGATATCTAGGAGGGTATATAGCTCAATTGGTTCAGATCGAAGTGTATAAGTTATATGAATCTTTTATATGTTTAATTAATTTTTAAGAATAAAAAAACTAGCTATGATCACGTAGCTAATTAAATAATTAACTCAAACAATTTATTTACCTTCTTTTAAATAAAATTCTATAATTTTTAGGAGAGATTTAGGAGACAATATTATCAATGTTAGACAGAAACCAAGGAGACTGGGTAGGTTTTACAGCCCTGGGAGATGGACTTATGTGAGGGAGATGGAGCACCTAAATTTGGGAATAAATTTATTTATTTAAAAATAAAATAAGAATCTATATATACAGTAGTTTTAAAATAAGCCATTGTCTACAATCACGGCTTAGAAAGATGAAGATTAATTAAAATTTATGATTTTATTTATTTTTTATTTTCTTGTGTCCCTGTGGACAATAAATTTAGTTTATTTATTTATTTAATGATTTAAAAACAACCTTTGACAATGGATTGTAATTTTAATTGATTAAAAATGTTATTCCTTTCCTATATTATATATATATATATATATATATATATATATATTTAAGTTTTCGTGCATAAAAATAATAATAATTCTTACCGTTATTTCTTCATATTGCATATGTTTGACTTTAACATTATATGTAACATTTTCTTATATAAAAATATTAAATTAGTAATCACTTTTGATTTTTGTTAAATTATTTTGACATGTTTATTTTTTTTAACTTAAATGTATTTAACGTTTTAGACTTTTATATTATTTTTATTTTTCCAAGTCTGAATTTCCTTCATAACTCTAAACTATATATATAAAGAGAGAGACTTAGGTGACAGAAAGGCTTACGAGTGAAAAATAAAAAAACATAATAATAATGATAGAATTTCAATAAATGATACATTTTCAGATTGAGTTGTTAATTAAAGAAGTTCACCTAGTTCTCCGAAATCCTATGCAAGGTCACCACCTCTCCAACTTCATTGAAACCATCACCATTATTGGTATCACCTTGACCATTGACAGTGGCGGTAGTGGTGGTGGTAGTGGCGGTACTGCTACCCCCCACCGTCAATATTGCCACCAATACCATCAATACCTTCATTGCTACAATCAACGATTGTGGCAGTACTGACGGTGGTGGAATGAGAGTAGTGGCAAGCTTATAGAGAATTCTACACGATTGACGAGAAAGAGCAACACATTAAACATTTGTAGAAGAAGCCTCTATTTGAGAGAACTGTGCAATCTTATTTAAAATAGCAACTCAATTTGACTGTAACCTTTTTTCTTACCTAAATTGTCCTATATATAATTAAAAATACAAATTTTATATTATTTTTAAAAAGTTAAATTTTAATCTTGGTCTCATTTGGTTATTGATCCATGATTTTGGACCTCTTGATTTTTAAAATATGTTTTCAATCGTGGATATATTAGAAACATGATATCTAGAGATTTATTAATCCTATGGTATTTTTTTCCATTTTTAAAAATGTGATATTTTTTAAAATATGTTTTGGACCTCTTGATTTTCCCATTTTAAAATATGTCTTTACTCATTTTCTAGTAAGTCTCTGACTTTTGTAGAGTAGAAATGTGATATCTAGAAATTTATTAATCTTGTTTCTTATCTAGTTTAAAATCTAGAACATTTATCTACAACTCTTATGTTGAACTCAATACCTAAAAAAAACATTTACTATGCTAAAAATTGGAGGAAACATAAATTTATTGCTTAATTTTGCCAATTCAGCCTTTAGTCACTAATCTTATCATAACTTAATCTCTAGGTATCATTTTTCGGTTAACCAAACTTCATTAGTTAGATAACATCTAGATCTACAACTTTCATGAAGAACACTAGCTCAAATTACATAATTTTCATATCGATTTTTGCGTCCAAAAATCATAAAAGCTGAATGTAAAATATGCTTAATTTTGGCAGTTTGACCTTTAACCCTAATCTGATCATAACTTGAGATCTATGTATCGTTTTGGGGTGAAACTAATGGAATTAGTTAGATAGCATCTAGAGCTATAACTTTCATGTAGAACACTTTCTCAAATTACATCATTTTCATATCGGTTTTCGCATTCGAAATCATAAATATTGATTTGTAAAATATGCTTAATTTTGGCAGTTCGACCTTTAGTCACCATAACTTAAGCTCTAGGTATCTTTTTGTGGTGAAACCAATGTCATTAGTTAGATACATCTAGGCTACAAATTTTATTAATACGACTTTCTCAAATTACATTGTTTTCATATTGGTTTTTGCGTCCAAAAATCATAAACAATGACAGTAAAAGCATGCACTGCGATTTTCCATTTTTTTTCTCTCCTAAGGTTTCTTAATCCTTCAAAGCACACTTTTAATTATGAAATTCAAGTTAAATCATTTTGAATCAAATCTTAAGATAAAACATATGTAAAATGATGATAAACTAAAGATACCCTGCTTTCCAGCTAATTGAATTGTTATAATCAATCATTGGGATTAGAAAAGGACACTACAATTGTTATTATTAATGCAAATTCATAGTTTGTAGGGTATAAAAAAGAATGCCTCATAGCCATCAATCAAACAAAAAAATTAATATAAATAACTATTCAGAAGCACCAAATGCATTGATTGCAGGTTGTCATCTCTTCCTATTATTGTGTTCAAGGTACTAATCACTAGGGTATAAAAAAGGGAAAACCCTAATGCTCAAATAATCATCACATCCAAATAATCCAATAATGTACACGTAATGTAATAGTCCAAATAACCATCACTTTTGCTACACATGCCATGTGAGAGATAATTTCTCACTCCCTTATCTCGAAAGATGATCCTGATTGTGAAGGTGTAGTCTCAACTTCCAAACGCTGTTTCTCAAACTCCCTTAGCAAGGTTTCCTTTACAGCTTTTTCCTCTACCTTAACCGTCAGAATCGTGAACTAAAGTGCAACCTTCAAATCCCTAATTTACCTTAACTTAACCTTTTGTTGAACTTCTAAAATCAAACCAAATTTAACATCTCTTACTATTTACACCAACATTTATTTTTCGTTTTTAAAAGCAATGCTTACTTTATTTTAATAAACACAAACAGTAAAATAATTTAAGCTATTAATATAAATTATATTTTTTATTAATATATTATTTTTCTTAAAAAAATGGATAGTGAGGAAAAAGCAGGAGGCACCGCGGTAGTGACCAGATGGAAAAAGGGTTGCATTCTATTTAACTTGTTAAACTGATGGGAGGAAATTGTCTAATTAAGTTATAGTCAGAAACTACGACAGCAACCTTTTTTGCTGATCTGCAAATTGCAGCCATAATCATAGAAAAGGATCATACTTAGGAAGTATGGAGAAGGCAGATTTGGAAAGGTATGGAATAATTGGTTGAAAATATGTGAAGGCAATATCCAAAGGGTATGTGAACTATAGTTTCCTACAATTGGCTGATCGGTTTGTATTGTGGAGGGTTTACAGTTTTTATCACATCTTGTGGTTATATATAAATAAAATTCTTTTTTAGGGCATCCTGTAATGTTCAGATTTTTTAAGTGATTATGAGTGTCGCATGTGAATCATTTGTAGATTATGACAACAACAAGATCAAGTTATGATAGTTTTGGGAAGAAATCTAGTGGAAGGTTGCTATTAAAGAGTCACAGCCATCACTAATATTCAATGTTAGGGAAATCATTATGTTGATGTTCGATAAGACAACTGAAAAAACCTTAAGAAATTACGTCAAGAAAACAACAGAAAAATCAAAAGTTGATTATGAAAGTGTTGATATATCCATCCAGTGTCCTCTAATTTGAGCCTTTTCAATGTAATGGGATCATAATCAAACTGCAGGTTTCCACAATCCGATAGGTCTAATTCTCGTAATGATTATTATCGAATTTTATTTCAAATTCCACATCCGAAATACAAATTTGTATTCAAATTCCACATCGAAATTACAATCACAGCGTTCTAACAATGTTTCTCTTAATGTGAAATAAATATACGTATTACAATACAAAGAAATTACTCCTTAAACATTCGCTGTTTTATCAAGTTTTAAATATAGTTTTACTTAATTGTCATTTCGTTAAAATACATCAGGACCCCATACTAGAGCTACCCTCTTCCTGCAAAATAAAGTTAAAGGTCATTATTTACATTTATCAACATGTTAATAAAATACAAATTACATTACAAACTGTAAAATTGAGTAAACTTACAAAAATTTCACAGGAATTGTCCTCTCCAGGCTTCTGCTGCTTTATTTTCTCCACCAGTATCCACTTACTTGAGAGTTGATGAAATTCTAGAGCCTCCTATATATATTATATGCTTACTTTTTTAAATTAAAATAACCATTTACAAAACAAATTCAGGATGCCTTGCAAGTAAATTAAATAATTTAGCAGTTTTTTTAGGATAAAATAATTTAAGAGCTAATTCTATACTAACAAAAGAAAAATAATATTTGTCAAAACAACATATAAATAATAAAAAAACATGGGATCATACTAAATCTATACTAAGAGAAACTCCAATGCTAATTGTTTGTAAGACACTTTTGAAGTTTATTAATTCACTATATAAATAGATCTCAGCATCTCACATCACTTGATAGTAACTCATAATCTTTTTATAAGTTTTGATTTAATGGTATGTTTTTATAATTAAATAACTCAAACTTTTATAATTTTTTATTTTCACTTCATTTATTTTGACAACTTAAAATTTTAATTTAATTATTATAAATATATTAATTAATGGGATAAAAATATTTTTACTAAACATAATAAATAACATGTTAACAGGCACACAAATATTTAATAAAATCCACATTATTTTTACACAACTAAAAATATTAAATATAAAAAATATTAAATAATGATAAAAATTATAATATTACATAAAAACTAGATTTCATTATTTTCATACTCAAACTATTGTCAAATATATTCGACCAAGTCATTTTCAAGTTGTTTATGCAATTGTCTATGAGGAACATGTGATCTCATTTGTAAGTATATGGCAGTAAAAGTATATTATATACATCGATAGTTGAGAAGTCATTTCCTCCCTTATCATATTGAAAAATTGATTCCATATTTGTAGTTAGAGTTTATTTAACAATTAATTAATTCTAACAATAGCTAGCTTTACTTAATTGTCTTGTTCGTCTTTTCTGTTTGGATGATATATTTATGTTCAGTTGTTTATTTTTTCTCTTGACTCTAATAATCTTTTTGTGATCGAACAAAAATAATTTTTCCATATCAGTATATTTTTCACACTTATTTACAAATATAATATTACTAATTAATCACTACTAGAAAAATCACAATTAATGACAAAGTTTTGTGAATACTATAAATTTTACGCTCAACGTATTCATCATTGTTTTCTTTTCTTCTTTTTTTTTATAGGTAAAATGTAAATTGTTTATATGCTAATTTTGTTAATTGGTGGATTCAAACTAACAACCTTGTTTTTCCTCTCCTACATGAGAACTTTATCACTAAACTAACATAAATCCATGTATAAACATGATTAATTTATCTCACAAGTGGTTAAAAATAAATTAATGGTATAGTATATAATATTTTCAATACATGGTTAATATTAACTACTAAAAAGACATAGTTAAACTAGGGTCTTTGCGAATCATATTAGATCAAATTTGAGATAAAATAAAATTTGATATGATCAATTTTAATTTGATTGAATTGGATTTTAAAATAAAAAAATAGTGATTCAATCTTATCCAATATAACTAAGAATGGATTGAATTTGATTGGATCTACGGATTATAAAAAATATAAATCTATCTTGTTTTTTTATAAAACATGCAAAATAAATTAGTAAACATAAAAGCCAAATACTTCAAGTCAAATAGTGTATGGGTTATAGTGTTAAAAGCCAAATACTTCAAGTCAAATGGGGAGTGGGAAGTGCATGGGAGAAAGTGTTATAGGTGGTGGCATGATTTAAACTCTATCGAACAAGAGAGGTAAGGGGAAGGTAGTTGGTGGTCTAGTCAAGTTAGACATGTCCTAAGGGATGGTAGTGATACTTAGACAAAGAGGTGGATATGGGATCAGAGGTTATGTTATAGGTGCAACAACTGTACGGGTTAGCACTAAATCATGATATGTTAGTGAAAGATATGAATGGGTTAGAAGCGGGACGTAGGTGGCCATGAAGAAGGCAATTATTTGCATGGGAGAAGTTGTTAGAAGAGCTAACTCAAAGGCTCAAAGGGGTCACATTGAGAGAGGGACGTACCTGACAAGTAGGAGTGTGGTATGGAAAAATTTAGTCATTACACAGTGGCAATGGTTAACAGGGCACTAAGGGAAGAGGTAGACATCCATCCACTCTTCAAGTTACTATGGGTTCCAAGAATCCCTTCTAAAGTCAAATTTTTGGTTTGGCAATTGAATGATGATAGATTACCAACTAGACATAATTTGGTGCGGAGACGAATTCTTCGGCCTATGAAGGGGCTCTACGGTGCATGTGGCATCATGTTGGAGTCAAGCATGCATCTTTTCCTTGAATGTAAGGTCTCATATCAGGTATGGCAAGCCTTGTGTAGTTGGTGGGAGATCTCTTTGGCTCTCTCGAAGGAGGTTAGTAATAATTGCTACCAGTTCATGGACCTTATTGAAGAATCAAGGGAGACAAGGCAAGTATGGTTATTTGTGTGATTCACAGGTATCTGGTAATTATAGAAGGTTAAAAATGTGGCGGTATTTCGAGATCAATTGGTTGATATCTAATAAATAGTGCAACTTGTGCAATTAAGTTCTTGAAAGTGGTATCATAATTATAAACTTGCATCACACTCAGCTGGTTATGAATCCTCTTTATTGCTTAGAATGAATGTGATAGTATTGTCAAACTTTTAGATCTATGTATTATGGGATTGGTACGTTTTTAGATTAAATTAAATTAAGAATATACATATTTTAGAGATAATATCATTAAACATTGAGAGTTAGTTAAACTTTAATGATATTTTACTCTAATACATATTGATTCTTTTATTACTTAATTTCAGTGTGAAGGGAGTATTTTAGAAGATATAATTCTAGTTTGTCAAGGACTTGTATATATCATTCATCATTCAATTTTTCTGTTAAATAACCTCAAAAGAGCATTAGAGAAATACGATACCTTACAAGTATCAGATTGGGATTCAGATTGAACTTCCAACTCGCATTCAAAAAACTCATAATCTATTTTGTTCAATGGATCTTCTGCATCAAACTTTGTGTCTTTGACCTTATCGAGCCATGCATTCGCATCTGAATTACTGACTAGCTTTTGTTTTGAATTTTCTGCCACAGAATCTAAGACGGACAAAAGTTTCTCCTTCAACTTTCTCAGTTCATCAAAATTCCTTCGTAGAAAGAAGTTGAAAACCGGACGAGAAGCCAACCTATCAAATGAAACCTGAAGGGAAGCTGCAACAAGAGCACCAATAATCAATTCCTTTTCCATTTTGATACTTTTTTTTCTTCTTATAATTCAGTCAGAAATGTGAATAAATTAAAATGAGTAGTTTTTAAATTTATGCCAATGACTCAGTACAAAGAAATGCGGGGTTAATACACCAATGCTGATTTTGTTTTTATATCTAGGAAACAACGTAGAAAGAAGGTAGTGGCCTAGTGCATAGTAATATCCATCAAAGAAATAATCACTACAAAAAATATAATAAAATAGAACATACGACAGGTTGACATAGAAATCATCCTTACAACAACTGGGTGTTATGTATTGGGTTCTCTTCCTATGTGGAGAAAAGGTTAAATTGAGAAATCCACTTGATATTTTATTTAAGTTAAGTGGAAAAGGTGCTTTGAAAAAAAAAATTTAAAAAAAGAGAAAGAGAGACAACAATAGTGAAACACACTAATTGTTTTGAGAGAAAAAAGAGGGAAAGCTATTGAAGAGACAAAGCTATTCTCGTTTTTACACAGAGCTGCTATCGTAAATTCTCCACTGTAGCTTCGTTCATCGTTGTATTGGATTCATTTTTAGACAGCATGTTCAGAATGTATGTTTCTTCATTCTAACCGTTCAGATTGTTAAAAAGACATATGTGTTAGGAGATATTCTGTTCATATGGCCGCAATGTTTTTGGGGGTCTTCATCTTCCATGTTCTCTATTTGTAAGCTTATTGCTTTATTGTTTGAAATTGGTGTTGGCATTGATATTGTTGTTGACACTTGATTGAGACTCTTTTGTACTTTTTATTGATAATAGTGGAGCTATTTCTTTGGTCTGGAAGACCCGTGGTTTTTACCCTTGCTTTAAGGGATTTTTCACGTTAAAATCTTGGTGTCTTATTCCAAGAAGAGTGGTGATTAGTTAGTGTTATATTTTGTTATTGCTCCTCATATATTCTTGCAAGATAGGGGGATTTATTTTCATTATTTTGTTTACATTTTTTATAAAATTATCTTATTGCCCCTATGAAAGTGGCATCAAAGCTCTTTGGTTTTGGTCTAGGGACTATTTGACTTGCTTAAATGATAAAGGCAAATACAAAATTGGTTGCCTTGAATGACACTAATTATCACTTGTCGAAGGGCAAGATGAAAGACTTGCTATTTGTGAAGAAAATTCATATTCTTGTTTTTGCTACTCAGAAGCCAGATTCTATGTCTGAAGAAGAATGGCATTTTGAACACCAACAGGTATATGGTTTTATTTGGCAATTTGTAGAAGACAATGTTTATAATCACATTGCTAATGAGACATATGCAAGAACGTTGTGGGAGAAGATTGAGTCCTTGTATGCTTCTAATTCAAGGAATAATAAATTGTATTTGTTGAACTATCTGATAAATTTGAAATACAGGGAGAGTTCTTCTATTTTAGATCACTTCAATGAATTTCAAGGGCTCCTAGATCAGTTATCCGGTATGAGTATCAAATTTGATGATGAAGTTTTGGGTCTATGGCTACTGAATACTTTACCTGAGTCTTGGGAGACATTTTGGGTTTCTATTACAAACTCATCCTCTAATGGTGTTGTTTCTTTGCAAGCGGCAAAGAGTGGTGCTCTTAATAAAGAGATGAGAAGGAAGGCATAAGGTTCTTTATTTCACCCTGAAGTACTTGTCATTGAAAACAGGGGGAGAAGTCAAAGAAAGGAATTGAAAGGTGGTAGAGAATAGAGCAGGAGTAAGTCCAAATCCAGATACAAGAATGTGAAGTGTCACTATTGTCATAAGACAGGGCATATACAGAAATATTATTTTATGAGAAAAAAGGATAACAAAGATAAAAGGGGTAAGCAGAAAGAGAAGGATCATGATGATGATAATCGTGTTGCTACTGCTACTTGGGGTGACCTTGTTAATCTCCATGACAATGAGTTAGTTAATCTTATATCAGATGAGAGCATATGGATTAGTGGTAGTGGTGCTACAGTGCATGTTACACCAAGGAAGGAGGTATTCACATCTTACACTTATGGTGATTTTGGAGTATTGAAGATGGGTAATGATGGTGTGTCTTAGGTGATTGGTGTTGGGGATGTTTACTTGCAAACCAACATGGGAGTGCAGTTGTTGCTCAAAGGAGTCAAACATGCTTCTGATGTTCGTTTTAATTTGATCTCTATGCAGATGCTTGATGATAGTGGTTATGATATCACTTTGGTTCTGGAAAGTGAAAACTCACCAAAGGTAACTTGGTTGTGGCTAGAGGAGAGAAGATTTCTAAAATGTATTGGACAAAAGCTTTGGTTACTAAAGATAGTGTGAAGGCCATAGATATGGAGGCATATTTGTGGCACTGAAGGCTTAGCCATATCAATGAAAAAGGGTTGAACTTCTTAGTTGAAAAGGATGTTCTTCAAAGGCTTAAAAAATGCAGAATTGGAGAGATGTTCTCATTGCATGGCTGACAAGCAAACTAGAGTATCCTTCAAGAAGCATCCTCCATCAAGGAAGTCAGAGTTTTTGCAATTGGTGCATTCTGATGTTTGTGGTCCATTTAAGGTAAAATCCTTTAGTGGTGCACTTTATTTTGTTACCTTTATTCAAGATTGTTCCAGGAAGCTATGGGTCTATGTCTTGCAGAGAAAAGACCAAGTGCTAGAGAAATTTAAACAATTTCATGCTCTGGTTGAAACAGAGTTAGGCAAGAAGCTGAAACGTATTCATACTGACAATGGTGGTGAGTATTGTGGACCCTTTGAGAAGACTACTCTTAAAACTCCTCAATTAAATGGTTTAGCAAATAGGATGAACAAGACATTGCTTGAGAGAGTGAGATGTATGCTCTCAAATGGTTTACCTAAGCATTTTTGGGGTGAGGCACTGTACACAACAATGCATATTATTAATCTCACTCCTACTATTATTCTGAACAGTGAAGTTCCAAATAAAATTTGGTTTAGGAAGAATGTGAGTTATGATCATTTGCATGTCTTCGATTGCAAAGCGTTTGTTCATATTCCAAAGGATGAAAGATCCAAGTTGGATGCAAAGACAAGGCAGTGCATCTTCATTGGTTATGGTGAAGATGAATTTGGCTACAAGTTCTATGATCCTATTAAGAAGAAGCTTGTTAGAAGTCGTGATGTACAGTTCATTGAAGACCAAACCACTAAGGACATTAATAAGGTGGAGAAGACTACACTAAAAAAGGATAGAAATCTAACAGATGTTAATCCTATGCAATCGCCTATTCACGATCTAGATAATGTTAAAAGGTAGTGTTGAACATGGTGAACAACAAAGTAATGGTGTTAATCAACAACTTAGAGATGAATTAGATGTTCTTATTAATGATGACCAGGAGGAACATGAGAGATCACTTGATGAGAATGTTTATGATGTACCTGAATCCTCTCAAGCCCAACTCAGGAGATCTAATAGACAGAGACAACCATCTACCAGATATTCTTCTGGTGCATATGTTAATTTGACTGATGATGGAGTACCTGAGTATTTTGAAGAGGCTTTGGAGAGTGAAGAAAAGCAACAGTGGTTGGATGCAATGGAAGATGAGGTGAAATCCTTGCATGATAATCATACTTATGACTTGGTGAGATTGCCTAAGGGTAAGAGGGCATTAGAAAACAGGTGGATATTCAGAGTAAAACATGAGAATAATTCTATGTCTCCAAGGTATAAAGCTAGATTAGTGGTGAAAGGCTTTAGATAGAGAAAGGGTGTTCATTTCAATGAGATTTTCTCACCAGTGGTAAAGATGTCATCCATTAGAGCAGTTTTGAGTTTGGCAAGCTACTCTTGATTAGGGGGTAGAACAAATAGATGTGAAAACTGCTTTCATTCATGGTGATTTGGAGGAAGAAATCTATATAAAGCAAACTGATGGTTTCCAGGTTAAAGGCAAGGAAGGATATGTTCCTAGACTAAGAAAGAGTCTATATGGTTTAAAGCAAGCTCCGAGGTAGTGGTATAAAAAGTTTGAGTCTTTTATGTGTGAGCAGGGCTACAAGAAGACTACTTCTGATCATTGTGTCTTTGTTAGAAAGTTTTCTGATGATGACTTTATTATCCTGTTATTGTATGTTGATGACATGCTTATTGTTGGGAAAGATGTTTCTATTATTAACAGGTTGAAGAAGCAATTGGGCGAGTCATTTGCCATGAAAAACATGGGAGCTACTAAGCAGATTCTTGATATAAGAATCATCTGTAATAGAGAGAAAAGGAAGTTGTGGCTATCATAGGAACACTATATTAAAAGGGTGTTGCAGAGATTCCAAATGGAAAAAGCTAAGGCTGTGGGACTCCTCTTGTGACTCATTTCAAACTGAGTATTAAATAGAGTCCTTCAAATGAAGCTGAAAAATTAGTCATGGAGAGAGTTCCTTATGCTTCTGCAGTGGGTAGTTTGATGTATGCAATATTGTGTATGAGACCTAATATTGTTCATGCTGTTGGTAAAGTTAGTAGGTTTTTGTCAAACCCAGGCAGAGAGCATTAAAGAGCTCTGAAATGGATTTTGAGGTATCTTCATGGTACTATTGATAAGAAGCTTTATTTGGGAGGTGATAAGCCTATTTTGGTGGGCTACTCAGACTCAAATATAAGTGGAGACATTGATTCCAGAAGGTTTACATCGGGTTATTTGATTAAGTTTGTAAGAGGAGATGTGGCTTGACAATCTAAGTTGCAAAAGTGTGTTGCTTTATCTACTACTGAAACGGAGTTCATTGCAATTATTGAAGCATGCAAGGAGTTGCTATGGTTGAAGAAATTATTATGAGAGCTTGGTTTTGTGCAAGACATCTATCCATTACTCGTTGACAATCAGAGTGTTATCCATCTTGGTAAGAATTCAACTTTACATTCTAAGTCCAAACATATCGATGTACGGTATCATTGGATAGATGATGTTTTGGATTCTAAATAGCTAGAGTTGGTTAAAGTTCATACTGATGATAATGGTACTGATATGATGACTAAAGCCCTGTCAAGAGGAAAGTTTGAAGTCTATTGTGAGATTGCCGGTTTGGTGGTTCTCTCCACATAATCGTGAGGGGAAGATTTGTTAGGTATTGAGGTCCCTTCCTATGTGGAGAAAAAGCCCAAATTGAGAAGCTCACTTGATATCTTATTTAAGTTAAGTGGAGAAGGTACTTTGAAAAAGAGATTTGAATAAAGAGAAAGAGAGACAACAATAGTTAAACACACAAATTGTTTTGAAAAGAAGAGGAAAAGCTATTGAAGAGACAAAGCTATTATCGTTTTTACACAGAGATGCAATCGTGAAATTCTTAACTGCAGATTCGTTTACCGTTGGATCAAGTTAATTTTTGGACAGAATGTTCAAAATGTATGTTTCTTCATTCTAACCGTTCGGATCGTTGAAAAGATGTCTGCGTTAGGAGATATTCTGTTCAATGCAGCAATGCTTTTGGGGATCTTCATCTTCCCTGTTTTCTATTTGTAAGTTTATTGCTTTATTGTTTGAAATTTGTGTTGGCATTGATATTGTTGTTGACGCTTGATTGAGATTTTTTTATACTCTTTATTGATAATAGTGTAGTTATTCCTTTGGTCTTGACAACCCGTGGTTTTTACCCTTGTTTTGAGGGGTTTTCCACATTAAAATCTTAGTGTCTTATTCCAAAAAGAATAGTGATTAGTTAGTGTTATATTTTGTTATTGCTTCTCATAGATTCTTGCAAGATAGAAGGATTTATTTTCGTCGCTTTGTTTACATTTGTTACAAACTTATCTTATTACCTCCATCACACGACAGATTAGATACTTAATAATAACTGTTAAAGTGCTTTTTTGTTTTCAATTTTAAAATTTACAAAAACAAATTTTTTTTTTGTTTTTAAGTTTTTAAATTTTTAAAACTAATTATTTTGGTTTTTAAATTTAAAACATTGTTGTTAAATCTAATACCACTAAAATCTTTCTCTGTGGAGATCAACACTCAATGATCAATCGTCAATGTTAGAGGTGGAGATTAGAGGTAGCAACCAATGAATAGTGGTTGAAGTTGGACAGTTGATTTTACAATATTTTTAGAATGATTGTTGATTAAATAGACAGTGAAGAAAAATAAATAATGTGTTTCTTGAAAGATCACAAGGTAAATTCTATTAATGCAGAAAAAAGAACAAAATGACAAGAAACAATAAAAATTTATTCGTTTCTTTCAAGTTACATATATTAGGGAAAGTTACAGGTTTACAAAACAATAATCTACTGATTCACCTATTTATTGACCATAAAACAAGAATAATCCACAAACTTCAACTGAATTCTGTCCTTAGGACCATTCCAGATCAATGCATCCCTCGCAACTCCTTGATAATGATCCTCCCAAACTTGTGTCACCCCTACACATATTAAGCCAATTTCAAGGTTCATTTCATTGAGACAAGCCAGACCAAAAATGTGTTAAAAGGTTTGATCCAAATCTCAGAAAGATGAGGTTGATAGTGGTGTTTTATGAAACTCTTCCTCACCAATGGCATCAATAGCTGATTCTATTCCTAATATTCAGCCCATATAATAGGAAACAGAATAATATTAGATTTCTTGTTTAACAGTGAGAAATATCTCATACTACAAGAAATATGACATTTACTACAAACATAAATAATTGTAGGTAAAACTATACAGGAAAAACTAAAAAATATGTACCTACTGACTTCGACTGTAGGTAAATTTAACTATAGTTAAAAAGATTTCTACCTAAAGTTACGTGGTGTGAGTAAATATCCTCATTAAACTTATACCTCCACTTGAGCGATGTAAATAATATTAAAAAACTTTCACTTATAATCAACTAGTGAAGGTAAAAATCTAAAATACTTACACCAATCACTAGGCTTCTTGTTACAGTTTGGTTAGTATAGGTAAAAGGTCAAAAGATTTTTACCTACCATTTTCTAGTGTAGGTAAATTTCTTTTTCTTTTAACATAATAATTATATATAAAATCATGTCAAATTTAAAAAAAAAATCAATATTAATATAAATACTAAATAAACAATTAAAATTTTAAAATATTTAATCATAATTCGTGATAATTCGTGAATCAATAATTCTAAAAAATATTTTTAAAGATAAAATACATTATATAATGTTTATTTAATTATTCAAAATTATAAGAATAAAATATATTAATTAATATTTTAAGAATTAATTAAATTTAGATTAATAATAATTTTTTAATCAATTAAAATATAATTATTTAAAATAATTATATATGCATGAAGAACTAATTAATAAAATTTTAAAATATTTAATAAAAAGTTTTAAAAAATTAGTCATCCCCAACAAATCCTCTCCCAGACTTGCGTTAAAAAAAAATTTAAAAAACTCTTATGCCAACTATTCCAACATTTGAGCATAGCGTGATTTCAACTAACGTTTTTAAAAGTTTCAAAAAAAATATTCCTTTACCAAAAAAAACGCTATCAGCCTGTCATTTAAAAAAGCTAGTAGGCTAAGATTTTTCACTCATTTGCCTTGTAAAACTAGCGGTAAGCTTGTTCTCGTGTTTCAGTATCACATTAGGTATGCTTTTTCAATTTTTACTTTTTAGAAACTCAATAATAAATCTCTCCATTTTTTTTGCTTCTAAATCTCTCAAGTTATTTTGTATTAGGTTTGTTTTCACTCTCCTTAGTTGGATTGTTTTCTGATTTTATTTATAATTTACTTGCATTTGCTGAGCATAAGATTATTGTGTTTATATTAGGTATTAAGCTTGTTTAACAAGTTCTCGTTACTTCATATCAAGTTCTTCTGCTTTAGGTTTTTTCATAGTCCCTAAGCTTGCTTTATTTTAAAATTAAGTATCAAATTAAGTAATAAAATGTTAGAGTTTAATGTGGTATTTAATTTTTTGTTATAACTTTTTTTGTTGAAGTTCAATAAGATATGATTTGTCTTTTTTTATGGAGTTGACCTGTTATTTTATAGTGATAGGAAAATAAGACACACTATGTATATGTAAAAATATATATAAAAATAAGACAAATAAAGTAAAACACACAAAAGAGTTAAATCATCATTAAAATACTTTTTTTAGATTATTCATTTCAATAATCAAATAAAATAATAACAATGAAAGTAAGGCTAGTTAGTTGAACATGTAAAATTTCTTTCCCATGATATAGTGAGCTTTGTAGGAATGAATAGTAAAAACTATTCACTTTTGTAGCCTGTGCAATTTTTCTTTCGAGTAACAGAGATGAATGAATAGTATAATTTTACAAACTATTTACAATTTCAACAAAAGATAATATTAAATTTATTAGAAAAATGGTAAAATAGTAGAGAAGTGAAATAAATTCAGTTTTAAACTTTAAATAGTTATGAATTGCTTTTGCAGAAGTAATGATGTTGCTGCAGCTAAATGAATACTATAGTTGTACAAATTATTTATAATTTTAATAAAAGAAAATGTTAAATTTAATTAGAGAAGTCTTAAAACAGTAGAGAAGTGAAATAAATTTAAGGGTTTTAGACTTTAGGTACGAATTACTTTTGCACAGGTGATGTACTTGCAGCTAATTGTGTAGGATGGCAAAGACGTTACATCTTGATGGGTCACTTGTCTAAATTTTGCAGTGGACTGACGTTAGTGCGTGGAAAATGTCATGATGCTATTCTATTCTTATGTTTTGGTGGCATCACATACCTACCAAATTAGCCCAAAATTTCCCTCTCCCGTGATTTTTTTTTTTTTTTTTGACCCTTTCCCCTGATACTGTCCCAAGACCCAAACTATGACTTAGATGCCAAGTTATTAAGTCTATCTCATATTTTACCTACAAAATTTTTTAATTATATTTTATTTTATTGAGTTTCTTATTTTTAGTCCTTATTAAGACATGTTAGTGGCACTTATCTTTGATCTTTTTGTTTCAATATTTATTGTAGAATACAAAACTTTTGGCTAGAGAATTTGTCTAGTATCTGCAGCTTTTTTATTTTTCTGCATTGATGAGAAAATATTTATGCTCACCATATTTAATCTACATGACAATCCTAATCATAAACTGCCTTTTAATGATTATTACAAATTTATTATGAGAAATCAAACAAATTATGGTTTGAGAGATCTCTAAAACCTCTCTCGGTTGACTTCTCTCTCCACTTTCTTATGTTTACTTGTCCCTCTTTATGAGAACCCTTTAGATTGACTTGAAATTAGCCAATGCCTTCTGAAAAAAAAAAAAAAAAAAAAAAAACTAATTTTAGTTTGGCTTGTTACATTTTCACCGGCTAAAATTTGTGATAAAACCTATTTTACTGTTGAAATCTCGCAATTTAATACAGGAAAGGAAAAAGAAACAACCCAAATTTTTTCAGCAATTATATTTGTGCACAGTATCCCAATCTCAGGAATTTCTCCTCTACTCCTTTACATTTTTCTTTCTATTTCTTTCTTTGCATCTCAATATATCTAATATCACCGGAGAATGAAAAGAATTCTTCAATGTCCTTCTTTAACGTTACATAATTTTTAAAAATTACAATGATTATGTAAGTTTTTTTTATATAAAAAAAATATTGTTCATAAATTTAAAATAATAACTTTTAAATGGAAATTAAAAAAAAATATTATATTAAAATTAATTACTAATGCCTAATCTTGACTTTCACTCGTATTCTCATATTTTTATTTTGTATATTATTTCTATACAAATCCACCATACATGTTATTTTTCATTATATTTATTTTAATTATTGAATGGAATTTTAAAATGAAAAAATTAATTTTAAATAATTAAAAATACAAAAAGTAAATTTAAATAGTTAAAAGAGTTTAATTAATATGTCTTGACAGTGTAAAAGAATATTATACCGACATTTAATCATATATTTTCAATTATATAGCTTAAAATATTAATTATAAACTTACCATAAATTAAGGGTTAGGATTGAATATCAGTACATAATAATTAAACTCTAATTAAAATTAGAAAAATAAAATCCAAATAAAAAAATAAAATATAAAAACTAAAACTTAAATTAAGTCTTATTTTTAGTTTGACATTCTAATACATGAATTTCCAAGTCAAATTTCATGCTAAAATTTCAGTCATTTTATTTTTAGACACCATTTCTATACGTTTTATTACAGGTCCATGTTTATCTTCGTATTTCAGTCAGCACAATCATTTCCAAAATTAAAAGTTTAAAAACTGCATTTTGACGAATTGTAAGTTGTAACTTGTAAGGGCTATAGCAGTGGTAATTGACCTCAGGCATGAACATTAAGTATTATTAAACTCACAATAGAAATTAAACTATTTTTTTTAATTTTTAATTTTTCAATTGTTCTTTTTAGATCAGAATCTTTGGTTGTTAACATTGTATAAGTTGGTGTTTACTTAGCTTCTTGATACTCTTGAGTTTTTCTACTCAAGGTATTTTTATAATCCCTAATTTATTTATTTTATTGCATGTGAGTCTTTATGAATTTATTAGCCATTCTCAAATTAATAGAAAAAATTTTAATTTTTATCTATTTTTATTAAATTCATATTTAAAAAAATATGATATTGAACTTGTTTTACTTCCTTGAATTGATAAAGGATAATTAACTGAATGCATATAAATTCATTAAATTGTCTATAAAGTATTAATATATTATGGATATTTCATTTTATTTTTTCAGTTTATCGTATAAAATAGATAAGAGTTGGATTCATGATAACTCTCATAACAAAGAGAAGTATGTAAGAGGGGCTCTGAATTTTCTTAAGTTTGCATTTAAAAAATCATCCAAGGATGGAAAAATTTTATGCCCTTGTACCAAATGTGTCAATTGCAAGTGGCGCTCTCGGATGGATGTTTATGAGCACAAATTAGTAATGGGTTTCTAAAAAGATATGTTACCTGGATCTTTCATGGTGAATAGGTTGGCTCTTCTAGTTCTTTGTGCACATCTCAAGTAGAAGGGGAGATTGATAATGATATGGATACATTGATTCATGATGCATTTGTAATTCATGATATTAATGAGAAAGATGATACAAATATAAACATAGAGGATGGAGATTTTGGAGTATTTAGGAATGAAGACAATGTTCAACAACTTGAAAAGAGTAATAGTTCAGAGAAGTTCTATCAACTATTAAGGGAGAGAGAGCAAAAGCTTTATCCAAATTGTAAGAAGTTTACAAAATTGTCATTCCTTATACATTTGTATCACTTAAAGTGTCTAAATGGGTGGACAGACAAAAGTTTTGCAATGTTATTACAGTTGTTGAGTGATGCTTTACTAGAACAAAATTCTTTGCCGAAATCACTTTATGATACAAAGAGGATTATTTTTGGGTTAGGTCTATCATATGAAAAAATTCATGTTCGTCCCAACGAGTGCATATTGTATAGGAAGGATTTGGCTAATGCTGAAAGTTATCCTAAATGCAATTTCTCAAGATGGAAACGTAACTCTGATGATGTTGAATGTAGAAAAAAGATACCTGCAAAGATTCTACGTTGGTTTCCCCTTATACCTCGACTACAACGACTTTTTCAATCATAAAAAGCAGCTTCTTTTATGACATGGCATAATGATGGTCGAACCAAAGATGGACTTTTAAGGCATCCTGCTGATTCATTTGCTTGGAAGGATTTTGATCGTCAATATCTCGAGTTTTCTTGTGACCCTCGTAACGTTCGACTTGGTTTGGCTTCTAATGGTTTTAATCCTTTAGAACTATGAAATTTCCCCATAGCACTTGGCCTGTTATCTTGATTCCATATAATATTCCTCCTTAGATGTGCATGAAACAACCTAATTTTATAGTTTCATTACTAATTCCTGGTCCAAAAGGCCCAGGTAATAACCTTGATGTTTACATGCAACCTCTTGTGGAAGAATTAAAAGAATTATGGGAAGTTGGGGTAAAAAAATTTGGTGCATGTAAAAAAGAATCATTCCAAATGCACCTGCAATTATGTGGACTATTAATGATTTCTCTGCATACACAAATTTGTCTGGCTGGAGTACTAAAGGTCAATTTTCTTGTCCATATTGTGGTTTTCATACCCCTTCAAAGTGGTTACATTATGGTAGAAAGTTTTGCTATATGTGTCATCGTTGTTGGTTAGAGCCTGATCATAAATGGAGATACAATAAAGTAGATTTTTATGGAACCCGAGAGTTTAGAGCTCCACCTCGTCTACCTACTGGAGATTTTGTTTTGAGATAGATGGAAGATTATGGAATTCGGCAACGATCACCATGGAAAAATAAGAGTATTTTGTTCACATTGGCTTATTGGCCACGTAATGTTATTCGCCATAATCTAGATGTGATGCATATTGAGAAAAATGTTTGTGATAACATTATTTGAACATTGTTGCATTTAGAAAAAAATTTAAAGGATAATGATAAGACACGTTATGACCTTGTAGACATGAACATAAGAAGTCAATTACATCCAAAGATGCATCCAAGGAAAGGTACCTAATATCTTCCAGGAGCTTGTTACCAAATAACTTCAAACGAGAAAGAAACATTTTTGGATGTGCTAAAAAAAATTAAAATTCCAGATGAATATTTATGTAATATTTCAAGATGCATGCAAGTGAAGGAACACAAAATATTTGGTCTCAAAAGTTATGATTGTCATCTTTTAATGCAAGAGTTTCTTCCTATAGCTATGGAAGGTTGTTTGCCTGAGAAAGTGATCTTAGCTTTATCCAATCTTTGTCATTTCTTTAAAGAGTTGTGTGGCAAGGTGCTTAATGAATGCAAATTGGAGCACTTGGAGCATGAAATAGCTTAAACGTTATGCCAATTAGAAAAGATTTTACCACCATATTTTTTCACCGTAATGGTACATTTGGTAATTCATTTGGCATATGAGGCAAGAGTTGCAGGTCCTATGCATTACCGATGGATGTACCATATTAAAAGGTATTAATATTTTTGTCATTTAATAGCATTGTAGAGTTATTAAGTACAATGCTATTATCTTATTCTGTCACTTCTTTTCTTTAGGTTCCTTTTGACTCTAAAGTCATTTGTTCATAATCGAGCACATCCAAAGGATCTATTGCAGAGGGATATTTAGCTCATGGATGCTTGATCTTTTTTTCATGATATCTATCTAGGGTGGAAACTTGTTTTAGTCGATATATTAGAAATAATGATTCCTATTTTGCAAAAAAAAATCTAGTGTTTTAAATCCAAGAGTAGACCATTGGGGAGAAAGAGACAAGTTGGGTTCAATGTGAAGAAGAGAAAAATAGTTTGCCGAATTTCTCTTAATAAGAAGACATTGCTACAAGCACATAGATATGTGCTTTTTAATAGCAATAATATTGATTCCTTTCAAGAGTAATACAATTTCTTTCATGCTTAAATTTTGGTATTGAAATTTTTTAGTGTCTTTTCATTAATTCTAATGCTTACTCTTTTCATTAATTCATTGGATAAGTAGATTATGCTACTTGGTTGGCAAGCGTCGTCTTGGTACGAAAGTTGTCAAGCAAATTAAAAATATGTGTAGATTACACTGATCTGAATAAAGTCTGCCAGAAGGACGCCTACCCTCTCCCAGCATAAACCGAGTTGTTGATAGCGCCTTAGGGAACCAGACAGTTAGTTTACTGGATACTTATTTAAGGTACAACCAGATAATGATGTACTCCTAGACCAAGACAAAACAGCTTTTATCACAGACGATGCAAATTACTACTACAAAGTTATGCCTTTTAGACTGAAAAAAGCAGGGGCGACTTACCAAAGATTCATGGACAAGGTCTTCAAGGACCAAACAGGTCACATAATGGAGGTATATGTCGATGATATGGTTGTGAAGTCGAAAGAACCATCACACCACACAGAGGACATGGCAGAAGTCTTCGGGTAACTGTGCAAACATAATATACGACTTAACTCTAAGAAGTGTGTGTTTAGGGTTGAAGGGAGCAAATTCCTTGGCTCCATGCTCTCTAGCAGAGGTATACAAGCCAACTCAGACAAATGTGAGGCTGTAATCAGAATGTGTAGTCCAAATTCGAAAAGGAGGTACAAAGATTAACAGGACGCCTAGCATCCCTGTCAACATTTCTACCCTACATGACAAGCAAAGCCAAACCATTTTCCAGCTAGTGAAAAAGACAAAGGACTTCACATGGACTGAAGAATGTGAAGCTCGTTTCCAAGAATTCAAAACCTTCCTGGCAACACCACCAATTTTATCTCAACCTCTCCTAGGAGCTAATCTCTTTCTACACCTCTCAGTGGCCAAAGACGCCATCAGCACAGCCCTGGCACAGGAAGAGGGCAGAAAAACGATACTAACTTATCAAAAAACTAGCCCTTACACTCGTCACCGTTGCTCGTTGACTATGAGCCTAGTGCTAGAACAACCAAGTGATCGTCAAAATTGACCACCCTATCTAGAAGATCAAAGGAAGCCAAAGCTTGTGGAAGAATGATAGAATGGTCAATAGAACTATTAGAATATAGGTTACGAAATGAACCTCGTGACCTAATGAAGTCATACTACCTCAGCGACTTCATCGTTGAACTCACCCCACAGCCTAAGGACTCAAAAACATATGAGTGGACTCAAAATCCTTCTAGAAGGACCAGACAACCTTACCATAGAGCAATCAGTAAAGTTTGAATTCCCGACATCGAATAACTAGGCTGAGTAAGAAGCCCTTATTGCTGCATAAAGCTAGCCCTCGAGGTCGAAGTGACAAGGCTAAAATGCAAAAGTGACTCGCAATTGGTCACGAGGCAAGTAAAGGGAGATTACCAAGCCAAAGAAGACCAACTCCTAAGGTGCTATCATGTGGCAAAGAACTTGATAGATAAATTCCACGAGTTCGAAATCATCCATGTTGCCAGAGAGGACAATGTGCAAGTTGAGCACATATCAAAGCTCGCCAGCACTAAGAAGTCAAGGCAACACCGAACGCATTATACAAGAAACCCTCAGCCAACCATGTTTTGAAATCCTACCTGTCCTGCAACGTGACCTTGCGTGGATGGCCCCTATCCAAAACTATCTACTCTAGGATACCCTCCCTAATGACCCTGTTGAAGCTAAGAAATTATGAAGAAAGGTAATTTGCTTTATATTGGTTGCAGATGAACTCTTCAAATGCACCATTGTCTAACCACTGTTTAATTGCCTCAATCCAACAGAATCCAACTATGCCCTCCAAGAACTGGATGAAGGAATATGTAGATTCCACAACAAAGCCTGAATAAAGGTAGCCCAAGTACACAAAGCGGGCTTTTACTAGCTGACCATACTTAGTGATTGCAAGAGCTTCATTAGAAAATGCAATATGCCAAGAATTCGGCAACTGACCTCACCATCCTCTACAGGCCCTCCACTCCATAACCTCTCCATGGCCTTTCGCAGTATGGGGAATCGATATCTTAGGACCTCTCCCTTGGGCTAAAGGACAAGCAAAATTCCTCATAGTCACCATAGACTACTTCACTAAGTGGATTGAAGCAAAAGTGGTAGCTCACATAATAGATTGGTGTATTAAAAACTTCATTTGGGTACAACTAATCTGTAGGTACGGGATCCTAACACAATAATCTCGGACAACAGGAGGCAATTCATAGACTCCCACGTCCAGGCATTCCTCCATAGTCAAACACCTTACGACGTCTGTTGAACACCCATAAACCAATGGCAGAGTAGAAGCAGCAAAGAAGGTTATACTGAATGAACTCAAAAGAAGACTTGGAGTCGCAAAAGCATTATAGGTAGACAAACTCCCAAGTATCCTATGGGCCTATCACTACTCTCTTTAGTCTGCCACACAAGAAACGCCATACAAACTTGTCTATGGCTCCAACGCCATGATCCCAGTTGAAGTTGGAGAACCTACTCCACGGAGAAAACATTATGATCAACATGCAAATGAGATTGCCCTGAGAGAAGACCTCAACCTCATTGAAGAAATACGAGAAGTAGCCAAGATCAAGGAAACAGCATGCAAGGCTAGAGAAAAAAGAAGATATGACAGCAAGCTAAACACTAGATCCCCAACCAGGTGACCTAGTTTGGAGAATGATTGGAGAAGCAAGAAAGAACCCAATGCATGGGAAGCTGGCAGCACCATGGGAGGGCTCATTCTGAGTCCCAAAAAACTTGCACAATGGAGCTTACAAGTGACCAGAGCTTGGTGGCAAGAACATCCCCCACACTTGAAATGCCTCCCACCTGAAGTTCTATTTCAACTAAAATGTTGAATAAGGCACTCTTTCCTACCCCAATTCTTTTTTCCCACGAAAAGAAAAAGGTTTTTTGAACTAGAAAGGTTTTAACGAGGCCCACATCAATAATAAAATACAGTCCTTTAGTTTCTTCATATCTATGTTTTGATCATTTCAAATGAATAAGTCGCGAGGTTATCAAGACCAAACGCAAGACTCTTTATAACTAGTCGAACACGAACTCGTCATGGCCAAACGTAAGCCTCTTCATAACCAGTCGAACGCAAACTCTCAAGGCCGAACACGAGCCTCTTCCTAACAAGTTAAACAACAAACTCATCAAAACGAAGCAAAAGTACAAAGCCTGACAATTTGGAAAAACGCACAACTAAATGAACTCATCAAAGTGTAAACTCACAAAAGGAGTTGAAATCAGAAAAACGCACAACCAAATGAATTCGATAGAATCAAAACACCATGCAAAGAGTTAAAAACGCCAAGTTTGACTACTCGCCTAACTACCTCACAAGACAACACTTCATACAGTGACAAAAATCAAAGCCAAAATACAATTCATTAAAAGGGCAAGAACAAGTGCGAAATCCAGACAAAATAAGTACAAGAAGAAATGAGTCAACAAAAGAAAGACTAATAGAAAATCTATTACAAAAGCAAGATTATAACAAGTCTATTACAATGGCAAGCCTCTACACCCTACTCTGCCCCCCAAACCTCGACCTCTCCACCTTCCTCCTCCTCTTCTTCCTCCTCTCCCTCTTCCTCTACCAACACCTCATCCTTCACTTGCTTGTTGATATCAAAGAGGACCTCATCCAAGTTACCAAACACATGGCTTGCTTCACGACCTTATTGAACCCATTGATGTGTTCCAAACACACCTATCGTTGAGTGTCCTCCAACTCCTCCCCCAGCACCTTTTCTTTCTCTTTAGACTCAAATAACTGCTTCTACAACTCCTCCAATTGTTGTTGTAAAGAGATCAAACTCTCCTCCAAATTCACAATGTGTGAGGTCGCCAGTTCACTCTTTTTGTAGCTTGGCAATAAACTCGCTTGAGCGATCACACATGGCCTGATGAACAGTCGTCCCCTGTGTGAATGCCACAACCTCTACATCAAAGCAGATTTTCAGCTCTGCCAACTGACTCTTAAGGTTGACTATCTCAATACTCATCTTGTGAGCAGCCTCCAGCCCATTCGCCTTCTCCTCAGCATCCTCCCACTTACAACCTAAATATCTTAACACACATTGGGAACTCTAGAGCATAATCATCACCGAATTAAAGCTTTGAATAGGACTGACTTGCTCTAGAATAAGAACATCAATAGGAGACATTTCCTCAGCCTTGAAGCACTCAAAGGCTTCAATTCCCACACTCCATAGCGAGCTGATATCCTTGGAAGTTGAAACATGCTCCAACCTCTCTATCTCTTTCAAATTACCTCCTCCAGAGAAATGTTGGTACACAATCTTCTTCGATGTAGTGTGCGAGAACACCAAGCCAGGTTCAGAGGAAGGGCGGGCTGCTCCAAGTCGCGACCACCCACCCGAGTTGGTACAACACCAACGACTCTGAGTATCGGCAACGCCACTAGAGAAGAAGTAGAAGTAGTGATATCTATTTGGAAGTCCGACGTAGTTTGGATAGGAGGACTCACATCTTTAACCACTATGTGACCCTCTACAACAATAGTGGCGAGGGGCGTCACCTCGATAATGACCTCGGTCAGCTTGTCATCCTGCTTCCTCTTCTGCCTAGCACCTTCTGTCGCTGCCATAAGATTTCCCTTCCTCAAATCAAACTTCCCCTTGAGCAATTTCCAGTTATTCTTGCCCATGAAGTCTACAACACAAAGTTAGAAAGCAATGTCAGAGACCCATAAACATATAGCAAAATCATGTAGCACGAAAATATAAAAAAAATATGCACACTCCACTTCGTACTCCATATTTCAAGCATAACCAAGGTGCAAGACAGTCTAAACAATCATAGGTCTGGGCAGAGATGCTAATTTAGTGATGTTGACCTCCTCCTCAACAGTGACCACTCTCCCCCTGGTCCCTTTCAACTTGCGTGACTTTTCTTTCCAGTAAAAAAAGAACTTCAACTTCTCATCCACCCTAAAGAACACATTGAATTCCAGTCTCCAATCTACGATTCCACCCTTATGAACTTGTTCTTAAATTTGTACGGGCCTGAGTACAATGAAGATAACCCCTTATTAAGCCTACTCAATGACACCCAAGCACTGGGAGTCCCAAACTTCTACTGGTAAAAGTATAAAAACTTGTTCAAAGAGACGTCAACGCCCAATCACCCACACAAAACTTGAAATGCCCTAACGAATGCCCAACTATTCGGATGCAATTGGGATGGTTCCACATTTAAGTAATGTAAGACATGGCACTCGAAGTCAAAAAACGGTAGTATAATGTCGAGGTTTCTATATACATATGTAAAAGACAACTCTAAGGAGCCTCCCTTATAAATGAACTCATCCATCACGTAAGACTACAACAAGAACAAGTCCCCCTTATTAGGAAGGGACACACATCCACTCTGCAGCATGGCATTAATCGCCGATTCCCCGACCTTACTCCTAAAATCGGCCACATCACCCGTCACCCACTCATACCCAAGCACAGTCAAAGGAGGCAAGTCTGCCTTCTTACGGTTTCCCCCTCTGTTCTTCAGACTTCCAACAACCACCATTTCCTTTTTCTTCTTCCCCACCCTCTCTCACCCTTAACCTTCTTAACACCAACCTTCCCTTTCCCATGACCCCCATTTTCCTTTACTACCCTAACCCAGGAAAAGATCACATTCCTAGAACCCCTAGCCATAACTATACTAATGCCATCATCAGACCCCAAAGATGCCTTCGACGCCATCGAATGACTTCACATCCTCCCCTGTCCCCATTGCCTCCTTCGTAAGCATTGACCTTTTCCCCTTCCTTCACCTAAACTCCTCCCTAGAATCAGACGACATCTCCCTTTACAATCACAACTCACAAATTCAATGAGAAAAATCCCTAAAGCTAAGGATCAAATATAGATAGCGACACCACATGAAGGAAAGGAAGGAACGCCAAAGGGACATACCTCAAAAGAAGGCAACACTCTCACACAAGACAAACCCTCACAAGCCAGAATGAAAGGCAAGCCCACGAGATTAGTAGTAAGAGTTAAGAAAGTATGCCCCATAAGCCAGAAGCCAAATAGTTTTATAACGATTCCCACCCACGTCAATGAAATCAAACAGCTCCCACACAAACATGCAACCACATCCAACGGTCCACACTCTCCAATGATCCAACAGCTCCCAATGTTTCCCACTCCTTACGATCCAACGACAACAAGCCACAATGTGTCATGTCACATGATGGAAGGAGGTGATCACGAACTACATTCCTACTCGCCTATGGCACCAACCATGTCAGAGACCCTGCGAATTTCGCTTTTAACCCCGACACCTCACTACTTGAGAGGCTTGGAGCTCAGGGGGCTTATGTACTCATACTAAAGTTCACCGAACAAAGAATCGTGTTATAAGAGGACAACACCATTCACAACCCACTCTACTACTCTTGTCTCTCAACTCCAGCACCTCATTACTGATGAGGCTCAGAACTCGACGGTTTATGTATTCACATAGAGCTCAGAGCTCATCCACTTGGAGCTCGCCTCGTCAATACAACTCAAAAATCGTACACCTAGAGCTCGTCTCGCATGCAAAGCTCGAAAATCATACACCTAAAGCTTGTCCCGTGCGCAAAGGTCAGAACTCGTCACACATATAGAAGCTTGACTTACGATAACCTCTACTCACTAACTCCTCTCAAGAAACCCAATAGACACAAGAAAGACATTCAAAGCAACTTAATATAGCCACCACAAATTAGTTGTTACCAGACTTATTAACTGCCACATCAACCATGTTTTGAGCATATAAGAGAACGCTAAGGTACTTGAAAATTTCATAAAATACATTCTCATTGAATAGCCTTAACTAACTTAAGCGTCGGAGTATTCTCTACAGTTTTCCCGGTGTCGTTTGCTCAAGGACCAACCTAGTGGACTTATCAGAAAGACCTACTCTCCTCTTTTTGGTAAGTACAGGTTGGATGAAAAGTTTTCCCACTTGGTTGCAGCTGTCTATTCCATCATTTTGGCAAAAAGTCTATATGCATACAAATTGATTAATCATTTTAATCAAATTTAAAAAACAATAATCAATTTATCTTATAAATTATACAAATCATGTTTAATCAAATTGTATAGTATGAATTATCATTGATTACGATATAGATTATAAATTACACAATAATCTGGGATCATGTAATAATTTTTCTATTTTATGATTTTAACATGTCAATTTTAGGGGTGGAAAACTGGGTGGGCAAGCCCACCCATATTTTTTATAGGTCAAGCTAGTGTTTTTACCCCACCAACCCATTTTGGTCCATCCCACCCAGTCTACCAATTTAGTAGGCCAAAGGTGAGGTAGGGTAGGGCATCTAGTCGACCAACCTGCCAATATTATATTTTATTTTTAAAAATTATAATATTTATATAAATTATTAATTATAATTTATAAAAATGATCTTATTCAGAAAATAAAATAAATTTTATCATGAATTTATCTGTCATTTGTTTTTATAAAACTGTAATATTGTCAAAAAAAATAAAACCAATTGTGCAAGGTCTACTTTTTTTTATTTTTCTATTTATTTTTTTAAAATCATTACTTTTTTGAAAAATAAAAATTTAGTTTTAAATAAAATTTTATATTATTTATTTAAAAAAACAATTTTTCAAAATTATGGCGAGCCAACCTGTTGATCTGCCAACCCATCTAATAGCGGGATAGGGTAAGTTGTTTGACTGGCCTTAACTATGATGGATTAAGCCACCCTAATCCATTTTCGACAGACCAAAACGAAGTGAGTCAACCTATTTTGCCACCACTAGTCAATTTAATTAGAAAAAATTTAGTTTTGATAGTCTTTTCACTGAGGACAAAATGTGTGAAGGTGACCAGGTGATATGGTCTTTTGCTGCCTATCCAACAACTGCAAAGCAACTTATTAATCTGTCTTTCACCTTTTTTTTTCAGATGTGTTCATGGAGATGCAGTGATCATCAACCATTTCAAAGAAGAACTCGTATTTTTGCTTATTTAATTTATTATGGTTGTACATGGAGAGAATAATGGGGTGTAGAGAAAAATAATTTACCTTATTTTATAATTTAAAGTTATTAAAATATAAACCATCCTATCAATTCAGAGGCCAGTTAAGTATATTATTGTTGGAGAAGACCAGAGAGGACAAATATGAATGGAGAATATCCAGATTAGTTTAATTAAGATTACTTAATTATTAAAAATACTTTTTAATTATTTTTTTTTTGTAAAAGATACTTTTTAAGTTAATGAAAGTTTTTTATGTAGGTAAAGAAAACATAAAAATGGATTCACTAAAATTAAATTAAAAATTTCAGTACAAAAAAATGTTTAATTACCCAAAATATTATTTATACTCGTGGGGAATTTTGAATTAAAGACAAAAATTAATAACTATTATTAAGAACCTAAATTAAATTCTTGAAACAAATGTTAATCCCATAAACTTTGCATACAGATTGTTGCCTCCAAGCATAAAATTGGATTTTCAAAAATCATTTTCTAGGACGACTAGAGAATATTGAATTTGTGTGTGTAAATTCAAAAGCAAATAATTGTGAAATAAAAACTTTATAATACGTGTTTTTCAATAAGAAAATAGAATTTGTTTCTTAAAATGATCAGAAAAAAACTTGTTTGACTCAAACACATTAAAAAAACAAAAAGTTACTTATTTCATTATAACAAGTGGTTTTTAAAATAAACTTACCTACACCCATCCTTTATAATTTCAAACAAATATTTAACAAAAAATAAAAATTTATTTACTTAAAAATAAAAGTCAAAAAGATAAGTGAAATAGTAAAGTATGAATCAATAAGATAATTTCTTTTAACATTCACAATGTACTATTTGCACTCCACAGTATTTAAAATAATTTGAAAACTCCCAACAAACCATCACCTTATTTTAACCTACCGGATCAACTGATCCAAAATATATATTTTAAGGTGTTCCAGATCAATTGATCAAGAAGGACTTAAAATATATATTCTGAATCAGTTGATCTAGAATATATTATGTTAGTTCCGGATAAGGTAATCGGGAATGCAACAGAAGGACATGGCCAATTATATTCTGGTTCAACCAATCTGGAACACAAAATAATTAATATTCTGGATTCGTTGATCTAGAACATAAATATGATATTACACTTTCGGACAAACGAATCTAAAATACAATTAGCCATATCCTACTACTACATTGTGAATCACCTAACCTGGAATTAACATAATATACTCTATATCAACTAATCTAGAATATAAACTTTGAACCTTCCAAATCAACTAATATGGAACACCTTAAGGTTTACATTCCTGATCAGCTGGTCTAGAATATACATGACGATAAGTTGAGTTATTTCAAGTTATTTTAAACACTGTGGAGGTGCGATAGCATATGAAAGAGTACTAAAAGAAACTTTCATAAATAATTATAAGTAGAAAATAACATCAATTTCTATAGAAATATTATATACTACTAGTCTTCGTGTGAATCGAAAGTGAGATGTGAGATAATTGTGATTGTTCTAAGGTGATTAAGTTTGAGAAAATATTTTTATTTTTATTTTTTTTAAATAAATTTTATTTTTAAGTTTTTAATATTCAAAAAATTATGCTTGTTTAAACTTAATATTTTTTATTTTTAAAAAATAAAATGATTAAATTATAAATTTTAATAAAATGTTATAAAATATATACATAATGTAAAATTCATTTGTATATACTTTTTGTTATAATTACAACATTGTTATTATGTTTTTATACAATTTTGATTTTTGAAAATACTAAAAATAATTTTTTTCTGTTTTCTATTTTCAGTTATTTTTTAAAAATATTTTCATATAAAAAATATTTTTTAAATGGTAACAAAACAAATCTACACTATTGTTTTCTATTTCTTTAAAAATAAAAACATATATAAAATGTCGAAAACACACAGAGCCGAACAAATGTATAAATGCATACATAATGTAATATTCCAAGTCTACAATTCACTTGATCAACCAAATTTATTTTTTAAAGTTAGGAAGAGAAATGCACATGACATGAGTTCAAAAACCTCTTATTAAAGTAAAATATATATATATATATATATATATATATATATATATATATATATATATATATACTTGTTATATCATAGTTAAATAGTTACATCACAGTTAAATAGGTATATCATAGTTATTTATCATCTCATGCCAGCTAAATAGTAATATATCTTCTTTATTATTCTGATTACTCTCTGGTTTCTTCTTAATTCCTCTAGTTCAACAGGAAAATCCAGCTTATAGTCCCGTGATATGAGGCAATTAGGATTTCTGTATGAGTTCTGCAAGTTATTTCCTTTTTCTGCTAGTTGCGTATTTTATTATTAATTTTTTAAAATATATTCGATCATTGTTATATCATAGTTAAATAGTTACATCACAGTTAAATAGTTATATCATAGTTATTTATCATCTCATGCCAGCTGAATAGTAATATATCTTCTTTATTTATAGTCCCGTGATATGAGCCAATTAGGGTTTCTGTATGAGTTCTGCAAGTTATTTCATTTTTCTGTTTGTTTTGTATTTTATTTTTTATTTTTTTTGTGGAATTATTTTTTGTACGTGTCTATGGGATGCAAACAAAATATCTTAGAGTTGGTGGTTATGAATGTTTTGTGTTATTTTATTTTAGTTTTTTTACTTGTTTAAGGATTTTAATTTAAGCATAGGAAGATGCAACTTAAACATTTAACTGAGTAATAAAAAAATTATTTGCTAGCTGTGACATGGTATGCATCCTATAATATATATATATATATATATATATATATATATATATATATATATATATATATTAGTTAAGGGATAAGCAATATGCATATGCAATATGTACTTATGTATCATAAGTCAAGCACATGTGAAAGAAAACCTAAGAGTAAGTCATAAATTTATTGACTAATTTTCTTATTATAAAAGAAAGAAACGTGATCTAATCAAAATTGTATAGTCATAAGAAAACAAGTAAAACAAAATGAGTTAAATACTCTTAGTGCTGGGAGGAAAAAATATTTTGGATTTTGGTATGGCTGAAAATCAAAAAACAAAATAATATATCAAGAGTGCCTTTAAGATATCAAGACCTAAAGGATTTCGGATTTATAACATAAACTAAAAGCACCAACAGAAAAAAAAAAACACAAGAGAGTTCAGATTTCGCCATGACAGAAAATCGAAATGTAAAACAATATCATCCAATGAAGAAAGTAGTGTCAACAATACAAGCCAAAATCCTTATACCTATAAAATTAATTAAGAAAATGATTAGCATAATCACTGATTAACATTACTCTCAATAAAGCTTAACAAAATAAACAAGACACATGCTAGATAAAGACCAAGCACGATAGATAAAAGTAATATATAAAGTTAAACAGGTAACAACCATTAGGTAAAAAACACATTTTTCCTATATATATATATGGGTTGTCAGGTACGTGTGTCACACATTCATTCCATAGAATTTATTACTCTTTATTTCTCATACTTTACTCACTTGCTGACTTGAGCGTTCAAGTCTTCTTTTGCAGGTTTTCCCTTTTGAAGGTAGAAGGACATTTCGAAAAATCGCCGTGAATAGTATTCATATACTTACTGTAAATCTGGATTGTATATTATTGTCAAGACACATTATGCAATTGGTTAGCAGTCTTTCTATTATATATCTTACAGATATCTTTTTTATATATCTTACAAATATTATTGTCATGACACATTATGCGGTGTCTCACGTATATTTTTATTTTATTTTAAATATTTATAAAATTTTATGAAAATTATATAACAAAATTAAATCTTATTAAATTAGTATAAAAATATCAACTAATTATATATATATATATATATCTTGATAAAAATATCGATAAAAGAATTACCTTTGAAATTATTGAAAACTAATTAATAGGATCTCTTATTAAAATAATTTTTCAAATTTTAAGATAAAGATAAATATTATAGAGTATTTACTTTTCTTAATTTTTTACATATAATAGTGTTTATGAAAAATTGTTTTCTTTGAATCATGCTTGTAATTTTTATTGAAAAATAAAATTAATTATATTGTTTGTTATATATAATATGATATTTTATAATAAAAAAAGTGAGAAAGAACCATATTTTGAAAGTTTGAAAGATGAAATAAAACTCAAATGCAATTGTATTAAAAATTAACAATGAGTGGTAGAAAAAATAAGAGTATAAATAATATATAAAATGTCTAATTATATTTAAATTAATTTTTCAAAATAAATATTTCAACCAGATAAGAGTAATATTATATATATATATATATATATAAGCTATTATATAAGCTTTTTAAGTAAAATGAAATATTGTGAAAAGATAAAAATAATTTTATTAGATTCCTATGTATAAATATTATGGATCTTTAGAATGAAATCATGTCTTTTTATAATCTTAAAATGAAATTGGATTAAATACAATCAAATAAAGGAAGTTCTTTATGTATCCTTCTAAGGGGTTTTGGGTCGAATTACATCACCTTGCCCTCCGATCGACACGAAAAGAAAACCAAACTCTTCTCATGAAATTAGAATAGCATTTCCTAACTAGAAGAAATGACACGTGGCTACGTCTTTTTCAGTGCAAATACAAGTGTGGTGAGTCGATCATACCAAAATTTGATGCCATTAGAAAAGGGAACCAAATTCTGGAAATGCATTACTACTGCTTGGTCAAAGGTTTGTACAAATTTAGTCTAGATGATTGGGAATGGCAGAAGGATAGATGTTTGATGGGATAATTGGGTGCTTAAGCAAGGGTCACTTCTGGACTAGTGTACTAACACTAATATCATTCAAAAGGAAGCCAAACCGTGCTTTTATGTGACACAAGATGACTCTTGGAATATCTGAAGATTGGAAGGTTGCTTACCAGATGAAGTGATCAGTGATATTTGCCTTCTACAACCACCAAGGTGATAGGGAAGATGATACGCCCCGATGGGGAAAATAGTCAGATGAAAGTTTTTCAATGTTATCTACTTATGAGGGTATTCTTCACGAAAGCCATAATCAAAGGAGGCCTATCTTTAAACAAGTGTGGAAGTGGAAGAGGCCAAAGAAAATTCGAGTCTTTTGTGGAAAGTGGCTAAGGACATCCTACCCACAAACAAATTTAGACATATTCGACATATGAAAATTAATCCTATTTGCCCACTTTGTGGCCACCACAGGGAAACACCCTACATGTACTTAGGGACTATATGAAAATTGTGGGTATTTGGATAAAATTGGGTATAGCCTGTAACATCCCATTTTTTTTAAAAATAGAATATTAATAAAAGGTGTAATTTATATTAATAGGCTAATTAATATTGTATTTATTAGAATAATTAAATTAAGAATTGATTTTATAAAATAAATGTGGGTATAAATAGTAAAGATAGTTTTAATAATCAAATTTGTCATCAAACTAGTATAGATAATTGTTTAATGTCGAATTAAATAATCACTAGTTAAATGGGTTAAATTTTTTATATTGAAAAATTCAATAAATATATACTTAATCATTAGAGGTGACAATGATGTTGTCGATGAAGTAAGACAAATAGAAGTTTTCAGAGTCAAGAAGCAAATGCACAAGTTGACATTTGAAGTAACTCCTCACATAAAATGTATCAAGCTATGCTGGCAAGTAAACACGGTGGTAGTGATGAGACAAAAGTCATTAGTGGTGACAATGATGTTATAACATTTTTTTTAGAAAACTAAAATATTAATAAAAAGGTAATTTATATTAATAAACTTAAATAATTTAATATTTGTATTTATTAGAATATATTAAGATTGATTTTATAAAATAAATAAATAAAATAACTATGGGTGTAAATAGTAAGAAAGGTTAAGTTGTGTTTGATTTTCGAAGCCCAACAAAGGGTTAAGTTACAGTAAAATCAAGGGTCTTTGGGTGTTGCACTAGAGTTCACATTTTTTTAGGCTACACCTTTCATAATCATGATCATTTCTTCGAGGTAAGGGGGAGTGAGATTAAATTATACGTAGGCATATATAAGAAATATGGTAGTGGAGGCAAACCCTAAACCTCTGTAGAGGTTAAGTTTTCTAGAATTGACTTATTCCTTGGTTTCTATGAATGAACGTTATCTATTATTATAGACGATTAACTTTAATGATATGATTGATTGATTGATTAATATGATCATTGGGGGACTCTTATGTTATTTGAACTCCTCTATATAAAAAGGATTTGGTGTTATTTGAACTTCCTTGTATAAAAAGGATTAGGTGTTATTCTAGTATTATAAAAGGGATTGGGTTATAAAGAGGATTAGGTGTTATTTGAAGTGCTCTATATAGAAAAAATTAGGTGTTATTCTACTCTGTATATAAAGGATTAAGTATAAAAAGGATTAGTTGTTATCCTACTCTATATAAAAAAAATTGGGTTATAAAAAGGATTAGGTATTATTAGGAGTGATCTGTATAAAAAGGATTAGGTGTCATTTGAATTGCTCTATATAAAAGGATTAGATGTTATTTGAACTTCTTTGTATAGAAAGGATTATGTGTTAGGTGTTATAGGTTTCCTTCCATTTATGATATTGATATAAAAAATTGATCATTATCACTATAATTGTAGAGTGTGATGATGGTTAAGCATTATAGAAAGAGAAGTAGAATGTTTTAGGGTTTAAAGTTAGAATTATCTTTTGAGAATCTTATATAAGTTGAATGCTTGCTATCTAAAATTTTCATATGAATATACCTTAGAGTTTTTCATATCTTTCTCGGTGGTTAACCAAATTGAGTTACATTTCTTGTTTTAGAAACTAGACATTTGGGGTTACTGTTTACACTCAAGATAACCTAGATAACCTTATTAGGCTTCGTGTTCTTCATAAACATTGTATCCCTTGATGTTAACTTTTCAATAGAGTTAAAATCACTTAAAAAGGATATATATAACTCAAGTTATAAATAAAATAGTTAGTAAATGTCTAGCTATCAGATCTGGGTTTAATGGCTACAAGTTTGTGATTTATAAAAATAGTGGATGAGAAAATCAATATCAGATCTGGGTTTAGTAGCTACAAGTTTGTGATTTATAAAAATAGTGGATGAGAAAATCAATTTTGGACTTCAACATAAAAAATTTAGGTAATTGTATTATCTTTATAATAAAATGTATATCAATCATATATCATTAGCATAACTACATAATGTAACAAAAGGGTAAGATAAGAATAAATGGTTGTGAATTGTGATGATTTGGATTATGGTGGTGTAATATCTTCTAATGTATCTTATAAATTGTACAGGTGGTGGTTGAATGAATGATTATAAGTGATGGAGGTGGATAAATTTGGGATTTGTCCCATTATATGAAAGTGATGTGAATGATGATTGAATGCATATTGTGTTGATGATGAGGGTCAGGATGAGCTTGATGAGGTGTCATCCCAGCTGGGATTGGGGTTGTATTGCGATGACATAATTAATTTTTACATGACATGATACATGAACATGGCAGTCTGAGAAGCTTGTAAGGATCACCCATTGTGTGATATTCTATAGCAAGTTTTTTTAGGTTGTGTTGCATTGCACGGTTGTACCTACGTCTTACTAGCGTAGAAGATGACTACTTCCGACGTGTACCTAAGAGAGCATAATTGAGTTGCATTGCATGAACATCATTGCCATGACTTGAGTTTAATATGGTTTTGGCAGTTTTATGTGATATACTCTGATGAATGTATTTCTTATTTATGTTGCTTAAATATGTATGAGTAAATGTCTCACTCCCTATTTGTGTGTGTTGCTTGGGGTTGAATGCCCATAGGCAACAAGGATGCTGAAGAGGTAAAAGGTTAGTAATGTTTAAGATTGTTGTGGGATTTTGTGCTCTGATGGAGATGTCATTGAGGCTTCTTGACTATATTAGGATGCTAAATCATTTTCTTATTTTAATCATGCCTCTAGTTTTCTTCTTCCTTTTAAGATGACTTATTATTATCTTCAATTTAGAATTGTTAACTTTAATTTTGATCAGAGATGATGTTTTATTAGGAGGACTTTTGTAAACTTTTTTTTTTAATTAATGCACATTTATTTTACTTATGTTATATTTATTTAAGGTGTCACATTTTGTGGTATCAGAGCAAGTCGGTTCTTCCGGCCAAAGTGTTATGTTCTTGCTTTGTTTCTGATGTGCATTTTGTGACATTGTTTGAAATAGTGTGAATGCTTTGATAATTTCAATATTTATTGCCTTATTTAGATACCTTGCAAACATGTTTGTAGTGTCTTGTAATTCATATTCATATGTGTGCCATTTTGTGACATTGTTTGAATGCTTTGATAATTTCAATATTTAATGCCTTATTTAGTTCCCTTGCAAACATGTGTGTAGTGTCTTGTAATTCATATTCATATGTGTGCCATTTTAAAATTGTGATCATGCTAGCTGAGTGTTTTGGTTGTTGTTACACCATAAATCCTTATATGTTGTTGCAAGATATTGAGGTTGGCCACCTCAATACTTTGTACAATGTGAATTGGACATTATGGCAAACAAAAAATCAAGACTTGAGGCAATCGTCTTTGATTACTTAATTATATATATGTCGCTTTATTAAGTGATAAAACTAAAGTAAATGTGCCTTCTTAAATGATCACTTTGTTAACTTATGTTTGAGACTTCTTTTCAATTTGTTTTCTCTTATCCATTCTAAATGACTTATTTGATTCCTCCTTTGTAATGCTAACCTTCTTCTAGTAAGAAACAATTGTGGTAGTTCTTTGAAGTGATTGTGCTCCAACCTGAATCTTTTGTTTTGACTCATTTTGAGTTTGATAGACATTTTGTAGTTAACTTGTTTCGTTTGCCTCTTAGTTAACTAGTTGTTATTGTTGGTTTGAATTGATTAGCTTCCAACCATGTCTAGTTTGTTAACTTGTTTTGAGAATATGTTGATAGTGTAACTGAGGTCTTTTGATTACTAACCAATTTAGAGAACCTAGAGACAAAATGTGTGAGTATAGATGACATTAGCTCTTTTAGATTGTGCAACTAAAGCAATTGTGAGTAAGATACCAATATTAAGTGATTTTCCTAAAGTATCCATTGAGGTTATGCTTAGGTTACCACCATAATGTCATATAGAGTTTTCCATAGACCTGGTGTCTAGAATTGAACCATACATGTGATATTTTATAAGACATCCTCCTTAGAGCTAGTTGAATTTAAGAAAATAAAAATGGTTAAGGTAATTGCTAGGAGAATAGTTGTGAGATTTGGTGTGTCACCTTGGAAGACCAACTTTTGTGAGTGAGTCCAAGAATTTTCATAAGGGGTTCATAGATGATTTTTCAAGCTAGAGTTACCTTTAATCAAATTGACTTGCGAGGGATGCCAAGTTAAGAGCAGATCCTAACCCCTTTAGAACTTAACTCTTTCATCTATCTTAAGTTTACCTAACCTTAAGAGGCTTTATGAAGTATTTTGTTAGGCATCTAAGATGGGTTTGTGTAGAGTGTTAACATTAGAGGGTGAAGTGATAGCTTATGCTTATAGGAAGTTCAAAACCCATCAGAATGATTATCTTATCCTTGACCTTGAGTTAGCCATTGTAGTATTTACCTTTCAATCATGAAACCTTTACCTGTACAGTTCTAGATTTGAGCAACTTAAAGATTATAAAGGTTTTAGGTATTTGATTGACTAGAAGGAGTTGAACATCTAGCATCAAAGGTGGTTAGGATTTCTTGAGGACTATGATTATGAGTTTACCCATCACCCTAGTAAAGCCAATGTAGGATTTGATGCCTTAGTAGTAAGTTTTCGCATATGCTAGCTTTGACAATAAGAGAAATAGATTTTATAACTCAATTTGGGATATGAGTTCCAGTTGTGAGATCAAGCCTTACAAAGTGGGACTAAGAATGATGAGGATAGTCAGTGACCTATTAGTTAAGATAAAGGAAACTCAAATGTTTGACCAGTTTTTGGCGTATAGGCTAGAGCCTTAGAGTATGGAAAATGTGAGTGACTTTTATTTGCACGAAGATTAAATGTTAAGGTTTAGAGATAGAATGTACATACCTAGTATTTTTAGCTAAGAAAGTTGATCTTAGAAAAGAGACATATGAGTAAGTGAAGTTTCCTCCTAGTACCACCAAAAACCTTCAAGTTTGTTGTAACCTTTGAGTATACTTGAGTGGAAATAGAGTATTATATTTATGGATTTTGTGATTTAGTTAAACAATGTACAAGTAAAGGAAGACTAAATTTTGAGACCTTACCAGCAAGATTTGAAGATCGCAGGGTTAAACCAGTTAGAAGGGAAAAAATGAGTCATGACTAATAACACCACCTAGGGACCTAGAGAGCAAAATTAAGGAGTCTTGTCTAGAGCTGTTCGTTACGCATAAAATTTGAGGATTAATTTTTTATAAGGAGGTAGAGATGTAACATCCCATTTTTTTTAGAAAATAGAATATTAATAAAACGTGTTATTTGTATTAATAGACTGAATAATTTTTATTTATTATAATAATTAAATTAAAAATTGATTTTATAAAATAAATGTGGTCATAAATAGTAAAGATAGTTTTAAAAATCAAATTTATCATTAAACTAGTATAGACAATTGTTTAATGTCGAATTAAATAATCACCAGTTAAATGGGTTGATTTTGTTTATATTAAAAAATTAAATAAATATATACTTAATCATTAGAGGTGACAATGAGGTTGTCGATGAAGTAAAACAAATAGAAGTTTTCAGAGTCAAGAAGCAATGCACAAGTTGATATTTGAAGTAACTACTCGCATAAAATGTATCAAATTAAGGATGGAGGGTAAACATGGTGGTGGTAATGAGAAAAAAGTCATTAGAGGTGACAATGATGTTGTGACACCTTTTTTTTAGAAAACTAAAATATTAATAAAAAGGTAATTTATATTAATAAGCTTAAGTAATTTAATATTTATATTTATTAGAATAAATTAAGATTGATTTTATAAAATAAATAAATGGAATAATTGTGGGTGTAAATAGTAAGAGAGGTTAAGTTGTGTTTGATTTTAGAATCCCAACAAAGGGTTAAGTTAAGGTAAAATTAGGGGTCTCTAAGTGCTGGCATTAGAGCTCACATTTTCTAACTCTATAGGGGTTAAGAAATAGGTAAGGGGGTGTGGGATTAACTTATAGATAGACATATATAAGAAATATGGTAGTAGAGACAAAACCTAAACCTCTATAGGTGTTAAGTTTTCTAGAATTAACTTATTCCTTGGTTTCTATGAATGAACGTTATCAATTATTATAGATGATTAACTCTGATGATATGATTGATTGATTAATGTGATCATTAGGGGGACTCTTATGTTATTTGAACTGCTCTATATAGAAAGGATTGGGTGTTATTTGAACTGCCATGTATAAAAAGGATTAGGTGTTATTCTACTATGTATAAAAGGGGTTGGGTTATAAAAAGGGTTAGGTATTATTTGAAGTGCTCTGTATGGAAAGGATTAGGTGTTATTCTACTCTCCATAGAAAGGATTCGGGTATAAAAATGATTAGGTGTTATTCTACTCTGTATAAAAAGAATTGGGTTATAAAAGGGATTTGGTGTTATTTGGAGTGCTCTATTTAAAAAGGGTTAAGTGTCATTTGAAGTGTTGTATATAAAAAGGATTAGATGTTATTTAAATTGCTCTGTATAGAAAGGATCACGTGTTAGGTGTTATGAGTTTCCTTCCATTGATGATATTGATAAAAAAATTTATGATTATAACTGCAATTATAGAGTGTGATGATAATTAAGCATTATAGAAAGAAAAGTAGAATGTTTTAGGGTTTAAAGTTAGAATTATATTTTGAGAACCTTATATAAGTTGAATGCTTGCTATCTAAAATTTTCGTAGGAACATACATTAGAGTTTCTATCATATCTTGTTGGGTGCTTAACTAAATCGAGGTACATTTCTTGTTTTAGAAACTAGACATTTTGGGCTACTGTTTAGACTGAAGAATCATGTAAATATGTTAATAATAGACTGAGTTATGTAGGTTGGAAGTTGATTCTCCCATCAAGGATATATATAACTCATGTTATGAATAAAATAGTTAGTAAAGGTCAAGCTGTCATATCTGAGTTTAGTGGCTGCGAGTTTGTAATTTACAAAAATAGTGGATGATAAAATCAACTTTGGACTTCAATATAAAAAATTTATGTAATTGTATTATCTTTATAATAAAATTTATATCAACCATATATCATTAGCATAACTACATATATGATATTTAAGCTACATAATGTAACAAAAGGGTAAGATAAGAATAAATGGTTGTGAATTGTGATGATTTGGATTATGGTGGTGTGATATCCTCTAACGTACCTTATAACTTGTACTAGTGGTGGCTGAATGAATGATTATAAGTGATGGAGGTGCATAAATTAGGGATTTTCCCATTATATGAAAGTGATGTGAATGATGATTTAATGCATGATGTGTTGATGATGAGGCTCAGGGTGTGCTTGACAACGTGTCATCCCAATTCTAGTTGGGGGTGAATTGCGATGGCATAATTAATTATTGATATTGATATTGTGAGTTATACTTTTACATGACAGGATGCATGAATATAGCAGTCTAAGAAGATTGTAAGGATCACCCGTTGTGTGGCACTCTATAGCAAGTTTTCGTAAGTTGTGTTGCATTGCACGGTTATACCTACGTGTTACCAGTGTAGAAGAGGATTCACTTTGGGTGAACCTATGTGAGATGGTTAACTACGTGTTACTAGTGTAGAAGAGGACCGCTTTATCTGAGAGAGCATACATGAGTTGCATTGTTTGAACATCATTGGCATGACGTGAGTTTAACATGGTTTGGGCAGTTTCATGTTATATATTATGATGAATGTAATTCTTATTTATGCTGCTTAAATATATATGAGTAAATGTCTCACTCCCTGTTTGTGTATGTTGCTTGGAGTTGAATGCCCATAGGCCACAAGGATGCTGAAGAGGTAGAGGTTAGTAACATTTGAGATTGTTGTGGTATTTTGTGCTCTAATTGAGGTGTCATCGGGGATTCGTGACTATATTAGGATGCTAAATCATTTCCTTGTTTTAATCGTGCCTTTAGTTTTCTTCTTCCTTTTAAGATGACTTATTATTATCTTCAATTTAGAATTGTTAACTTTAATTTTGATCAGAGATGATGTTTTATTGGGAGAACTTTTGTAAATTTTTTTTAAAATTAATGGACATTTATTTACTTATGTTATATTTATTTATGGTGTCACATAGCCAACATCCTGACTTTTTTTACTCTATAGACAACAAAATCTGACTATTAGATAATATGTGATTCTAGTAGTTGATCAGCAATAACAGGTGGAGTCAAATGTTTGGTGTTGTCTTGACTAAGTGTGGTACAAGAGGAATGATTTTGTCTTCAATAGAAAGGTCCACTCTGATAACCAAGTTGTCATGAGTATAAAACCTGTGCTCAGCGAGCTCTAGCATAGATATGATTTGTGAGTCAGGTTAAAGGACACAAGTGTAAAATGTTTTTATTTCTTTGTAGGTCAACTATCAAGCCCTCCACTAGAATAGTCTCAAAATCAATTGTGATGTGGCAGTGAGATGCATCAATGGAACTGCAACTGTGGGTGGTGTAGTTCGTGATTGTAGAGCCACCTTCCTTCTTGGCTTCACTTGTAAGACCCCCTACTGTGAAGTTGATAAGGTAGAGCTACTATTCATTCTCAATTCCTTAGATATGGCTTATAACCAAGGATTTTAGAACATTATGATTAAGTTTGACTCTTTGTCTATGATTAATCTATTGGATGAGGGTTGTGCCATAAACCATGGGTACTTTCCCATCTTGTAGAAAATCTATAGGCAAAGTGTCTAGACACAGAAGTGTAGTTTTGCTTTTACTCCTTGAGAGGTAAACTCAGAGATGGATGGTTTGGAAAAATTAGGGTTGCCTAACCTTCAAGATGTTAGCATTTTTAAAATTTATAGGTATTAAACACAACAATAATCATAATTAAATATTATGAATAAAATAGAAAATAGTGAGGGGGTTACATGAGTCACAACAATGATTATTTTCATTTACATGAGCCAGGGTGTGAGAAAGGTTATAAAAATCAAGAGTTTATGTAAACTCGTGGGAGTTTAGTAAACTCAACTCGTAGAATCGTAAGAATTTACTTCATTAAAAATATGACCATAAATCACATAAAAATTGAAAGTTTTCAATACACAATAAGTTCAAATTCACATAATAAGTCTAAATTACTCCAGATAAGTAGAAATTAGAGTCGAAACACTCAAAATTTCAAAACCTTTTTAGAGATAAGAACAAATTATATTCAAAACACTCAAAATTAGAGTCAGCATAGAAAAATATCACCTAAGAAATTTGTTCATGAGTCTACTCATGATTTTACTTCGATTTTACCAAGTTTACTCTGAGATTACTACTCTTCTGATTTTACATGCAATTTAACTCGTCAGAGTCTTCTAAACTAATAAACTCATTCAATTTTACAAGTTAACTCATGATTTTGATAATTATGGGTGAGAGACACGTTGAAAAAGAACAATCATCAAGGGGTTCGTCGAAAATGGTATAATACATCTATGTGTGGGAGACTTATTTATGCACTTTTAAATAATGGGTTGTTTCAAACCACTATGCTTGTGAGTGAAATTCTAATGCATTTTTTTCTTTTGGCATGTCTTTGACTCCTTTATTAGTTGTGTAACACCACTCCAGTGTATACTTGGTACATTTTCTCCAGATGTCTCCCACATCTTGGTGGTCATGTTCACATTGATATGCTATGGCTGACATTAAAATGACATTTACAAATTAATAATTTAATTTTAGCTTGTGCTTTTAAATATTTTAAAAACTAAAACATTATTTCTATCTATAAATTTCTAATTAATATAATTATAATTAAGTAATGACCAAATTAGGTTTTTTCTTCTATATTGCATATTTTTTGTTGAATTTAATTGATATGTACTGTCAGCGTAAAAAATTTTTCACTAGTATCCAATCACAATCCTTAATTTATGGTAATTTGTTGACTTTAACAATTAATACTTTAACATTGTGTTTGGATAGAGAATTTTCCAAATGCGAGGAATTTAAAATACATTGAATTTGAAATTCTTTCAATTCAAACAACTTCATTTTTCAAATGTTTTGTTTGGATAAGGCAATTCAAATTATTGAATTTTAATTTTCTTTTTTGGATAGAGTATTTCAATTCCTACTAAAAATAAAAATTTATTTTACTAAACAATATTTTTGAAAAAAAAAATTGTTCTTTTTAAAAAAGTATAAAATTTTATTTAAAAATAATTTTTTAGTTTCTCAAAAAATTAATGCTTTTACAATAAATAAATAGAAAAAACTCAAAAGTAAACCTTACATAATTTGCTTTATTTTTTTACAATATTATGTTTTTACATAAATAAATAGTAAATAAATTTATGAAAAAATTTATTTTATTTTCTTAGCAAATCCATTTTATAAATTCTACTTAATAATTTATTTTATATTTTAATTATTATAATTATTTTATTAATTTATATAAATATTATAATTTTTAAAATATAAAATATGATATTGGTGGATTGGCGGTTCAGCCCAGCCCGCCTTTGGCCTAAAAATTGGCGAGACAAACCAAAATAGGTAAGCAGTTGAATACACTAGTTTGGCCCGTAAAAATGAGGGTCAGTTCGCAGGTCAGCCCGCTTGGCCAACTCCGTTTTGCCACCCCTAACCAATATCAAGTAAAAATAACCAACTAGGTTTGAAGAATTTCAAATTCTTACTTTTGTAAAGGAATTTGAAATTCTACAATTTTAACTAATCAAAATGCTTTCTAAAATGCCTAGAATTTCAAATTCTCTTAAAATTCCTCATCCAAACAAGGTATTTTATCACAAAGTATTTGAAATTCCTAAATAAAATAAATTACACTCTTAAAATTCCCCATCCAAACACACTGTAAAAGTCATAAAAATGAAGATATATGATTGAACGTCAGTGTATACTAATTAAACTCTCTTTTGTTTACTGAAACTTCTTTGTCAGAACTCAGTACTTGATGCATTGAATTTTTATCTACTTTTAAGGCTTTATTTTAATTACAATTTTATTTATTTTTATGTTTAGGTTTAATATTTGCATTTTAGGTGTTTTTAAATATATTTTGGAATTTTTTATGCTTTTAGTGTTTTTTGGTGTTTAGGATATGATTTGTTAGATATTGATGCGCTTTTGAATGATTTGGAGCATTGGAATGAAGCTTGGAGCTCTAGACTAGATTTAGAAGAAAAAATAAATAAATATAACTTAAATTAATAAAGATGTACTCCGTGCAAAAATATGCATTCCCTTGTGTAATCAGTTTAAGTGTTTTGTTTTATGATATTTTTTTGGTTTAGACATAAAAAGTCCACTAGTTTAAATAGAAAGTTTCTATTCGAAACTAGGGTCCTGAAATTTTGATTCAAACACAACATAGAGAGCAACAATTGGAGCTTTTTATCCCGGGATTGGGGTTTAACTCCTGACTCTATTGATGATGAATTAAGTATTTTTATTGTTCTTATATTGGTTTCTCTTGATTTCTTTTCTATTGATTTTACTGGATGCAATATGCTAGATCACTGTTTTTGTGGTGATATATGATTAGGAAAGGACTGAAAGGTGAACTTAATTATCAGAACCCTAGGGAAGGAACTTAGGAATTAAATCATGAAAGTAAGTTTAACCCTTCAAGGGTTCAATAAATTAACAAAGAACTTAGCGAGTTTAATTGAACATAACTACCATGAAAGTAGGGGTAACTCAATTAGACATGCCTTCGTACCTTGAAAGAGGATGAAGGTTACTTTAGTTTAATTCACTTTCACAGAGAACTCATAAAAACATAAAAGATGATTAATTTTAATTCAATAAGCAGTCATGGTGTGATACCCAATCTTGAAAGTTTTCTAAAATTTGAATTTCATTATTTCTTCCTTTATTTTATCAAATATTCGTTATATTTCAAATATATTAAAAATGTAAAAAAAAATCTATATTTTATTTTAGTTACGATTTTCTAATCTTTGATATTATATTATTTAAAATTGTCATCTTATTTTGATTTTAGAATTCATCTCAATCTTATTTTATATTTTTATTTTTATAAATTATAGAACTTTAATTTTTTTTATTTAAATTACCTTTAAAAATTAATTAAAATTATAAACAATTATTCTTTCCCAAATGCACTGTGGTAGAACTACTGTTATTATTACTTAATGACACTGTACACTTGCAATTTTCACACCAAGGTTTTGGTACCATTGTCAGGGATTGTGTCTCTTGGTTCAGTTATATTTCTTTTTAATTTTAATTAATTTTAATTTTAAATCATATTTTTTATTTTATTTTTATATTTTGTTTCCTTATTTGGTTTTATTTATTTCTTTCCTTTTATCTTATTTTTAATTAACTTGTTTTTTTTCTTTCTTTCCTTTTCAGACTTCACATTTTTCTCTCTCCTTCTAGTTTTGCAAGGTGTTATCTATTATCAATTTTTAATTTTAATTAATTTACGGTTTTCAAATTTAATTTTATTTTTATTCTCTTTTATTTTGTTTCCTTATTTAATTTTATTTGATTCTCTTAATTAATTTATTTTTAATTATAGTTTACGTTTCTTTTATCCTTAATTTATTTTCGATTTATTTGTTTTTTTTATTGACTGTTACTTTTGAATTTAATAAGTTTTGAATCAGTTTACTTTTAATTAATTTGCTGTTACTGTTGAATTAATTTTAATTTGTTATCAACTTTTTTTTCTTTTTCAGACTTCAAGTTTTTTTTTCTTTTCTTTAATTTTGCAGATCTTATATAGTGTATGTCAAGATCTCTATGTTAGTTAATTTTTAATTAATTTTCTATTACTATTGAATTAATTTTAATTTGTTATTAATTTTTTTTTCTTTTTTAGACTTCACGTTTTTTTTTTCTTCTTTTCTTTAATTTTGCAAGATCTTATATAGTGTATGTCAAGATCTCTACAACTTGGAAAATCAATAGAAAGAGACCCTAAAATTGAAAGAACATTCCATAGAAGGAGAAAAGCACAAAGACAGAAAATAGTAACAACCAACAAATAGAATCTAGCCATGGCTGAAGAAGAGGTAAATGCAAATAGACCTCTTAGAGATTATCCAGCCCCAATCATTTGTAGGTTTCCAGTAGGAATAGCTAGACCTAACATTGGAAATGCAAATTTTCAAATCCTTCCTACACTCCTTCACATGCTGAAGCATAACCAATTCAATGGGTTACCTTCTGAAGATCCTACAAATCACATAGAAAGGTTCCTAGAAATTTGTGAGATGCAAAATTTTCAAGGAATCACACAAGATGTGTTACGCCTACGCCTCTTTCCACTCACACTAGCAAGGAAAGCAAGGGCACGGATGAGACTATCCTTAGGGATAGTGTTACTACCTCGACATTGTGTGAAAGGACCTTCTTGGAGAAATATTACCAACCTTCAAAGACGGACGAAATGAGAAGAAAGCTAACTAATTTCCATCAAGGTGGTACTGAACCTTTTTCCTAAAGCCTCAGAAAGATTTTCAGAGCTCCTACTATCTTGTCCACATCATGGCCTTGAGAGATCATTGACAATTCATTTCTTTCACAATGGATTGAATTACAACAGTAAGATGTTGTTACATTCTACAACTTCATTTATGGGGAATTCATTAGAAGAAGCAACAGATATAATTGAGGTTGTAGCGAAAAGTCAATGCCAATGGGTACGAGAGAGATTTGTGAGGTAAATAATGTTGATCTTATTCTAGCAAAATTTGACGCTTTGAATCAATGATTTGATAAGTTAGAAAAAAGGAAATTTTAATGCAATAGGTGCTTCTAACATTTTTTGTGAGATTTGTGGGTTACAAGGACATTTGGCGATGACTGTCAAGTTGGGATGCCTAATAGTCAGGAATATACCATGGAAAATGTGGCTGCAACTCATAATTTTTATGGCTATGCTAGGAAGAACACATTTGACCCCTACTCTAACACTTATAATCAAATTTATCTTAACACTTATAATCAAATTTATCTTAACGCAATAATGAAGGGCTAGGAAACCAAGGAGTAGGGTATCCACAACAAAATTTAAGGTAAGCATCTTATTCTAACAAAGGGCATAACAATCAAGAAGGTTACCAACAAGGCTTCCAATCCTCACTTTCCAAACTAGAAAACTTAATGAATGGGAAGCTAGAAAACTTAATGAATGGGTTCGTGATGAGCCAAAAGAAAATTAATTAGACCATGGGAAACTCTATTAAGGAGTTGACCACTCGAATAAATAGCATGGTACTTCACAACAAGTAATTGGAAAACCAAAATTCTCAAATAGCTCAACATATGCCTTCTTTTATAAGAGCCCCAAGTAAGTTTCCAAGTAAGCCTGAAACTAATCCAGTTGAGCATGCTAATGAAATAGCTACTAGGAGTGGTAAATTGTTAGATGAACCTATATCTAATAAAGCAAAAAGGAAAGTGAAGGAAGTTCAAGAGGAAATACAACTTACTATTCAGATTGAAAAAGAAAATATTTCTAAAACAAGGGTTGAAATTCCACTTACTTCCTCCACACCTTACCGGCCACCTATACTTTTTCCCCAAAGGTTAGCTAGGACAAAATTAGACAAAAAATTTGCTAAGTTTTAAGATATGATAAAACAATTGTATGTCAACATTCCATTTGTAGATGTTTTGCAACAAATGCCTATTTATGCAAAGTTTCTTAAAGAGATCTTGGCTAGTAAGAAAAAAGGTTGATGAACATGAAACTATGACCCTTGTCCATGCTAACTTACCTCTTAAGCTTAAGGATCCTGTAATTTTTCTCTACCATGTCTAATTGGCAATAAAAAGCTCAATAAAGCCTTATGTGATTTGGGGGCTAGTGTTAGTTTAATGCCCTTAGTTGTTTATAAAAAGCTTGGTATAGGAGAGCTACAATCCACCAACGTGTCATTGTAATTGACAGATTGATATGTTATACATCTAGCGGGAATTGTAGAAGATGTTCCTATTAAGGTAAGAGATCTAATTATCCTATGTGACTTTGTAGTGTTAGACATAAAGGAAGATACGAATATTCCCATTATCCTAGGAAGACCTTTCTTAGCTACTGTTGATGTTAATATATTGTAAAGTAAGGAAAGATGTCCTTGACTGTTGGAGAAAACACTATTGGGTTTGACTTGTTTAAAGATAATCATTTTCCTTTTGTTGAGAATTCTATGTGCAAGGCTGAATCAATTGATAGTGATCGTTTATATTGACCAGTTTATTTTAACCTCTACCATGACTGAAATGGTGGCCGAAATATTTAAAATTATTTTTTAAATATATTTAGTCTCCAAATCAGTCACCGATTTGAAAGACCTAGCCTTATTACTATTGAAAATGTATGTTTAAATGTAATATTTTAATAATTTAATTTTTAAGAAAACTTTAATATAGTATTTTTTCCATCTTTAAGATAATACTTAACAAATATATCTTTTAAATGTAATATTTAATTTAATTGATAGGAATTTAAGTATGTAGCTTAAATTTTAAAGTTTAAATTTTAATTTGGTTTCATAATTTAAAATGAGTGTATGAGATTAATTATTATCATAATTAAAATTTATTTTTTTTTGTTTTTGACTCTAATAATTTTGATTTTTTGTATATTTTATAAGTGATCGAATCTCCGATCACTACAAATTGTGACTACTTTATCGGTCATCTTTTTAATATAATATTTTTTTTTATTATGTTAAAAATATTTTTTATTATTTTTTAATTAAAAAAGTAACTTATGTTGTCACAACCTGCCCAATCTTCCTTCCCTCTCATGAACACACTTCTCACTCTCTCGCGGTTTCCCTCTAGAGCTTCTCCTTCTCTCACTCGTCTCCCTTTGTCGCTTGTTTTCCTCTCAAGCTACCAAAAGAGTAAACACTCACTCCGGTTTCGCTTACTTCTTTTTTTTATTTCTCTATCATTGCATCTCCTTATGAAAAGCCTATCGTTCTTATCCAAGGTTTCATCTCATTCATTGGCATTCTTCTCTTCTTCAATGCTTGTGAGTTCATTCGTCTAAGGGGTTTAAAGTGTTCATTGGTGCTCGAGATATAAAATGGTGAGGTTACAAACTCTAACTTTTTCCCAAGTTATGTTTTATTATTTTAGGGGTTTTACTCTCCAAGCGCATTCGTATATAGATGTAAATTACAAAATTGATGTGTTAAATTATCCAACATTGATGTATTTTTATGTTGTTACTATTAACTAACTTTTTTATGTTCATGTTTTATAGGGTGAATTTACACGTGCATCAGAAGAAGCCTCCCAATCCATATTTACTATAGGAGTATCTCCACTTGATGAGTTACAAGTTTGATGTGAAGTTGCTAGAGTGAAAAAAGGAAACGTATATGGGCTTAAATCGAGTCAAGCAAACCAACTAGAGACACTCCTATTATGGATCTAATTGTTCATCATCTGATTGGGTTAAAAGAAAGGAGCTTGAAGAACAGAAAACCAAATTAGAAGTCGTTGAAACTGAAAGGGATTAACTTCATTATAGAATGTTAAACAATGAAAGGGATATTCAACAAAACAACAAATTGTTGAAATAATTGATGGAAATGATAAACTTCCAACCTTCTGTAATGCTACTTTCTTCTACTGCAACACATAATGATCTCATGGATGATAGTTAGATTAGAATTGACTTAAAGCACCATAAGATATACTTTTTGTGTAATCTAGATAACTAGTTAGTTACCACTTTTTAAATGTTTTTTATATCAATCTAGATAGGTATCTTTTGTGTAATCTAGATGGTTGTTTAGTCACCATTTTTGTGTAGTTAGATTAGAATTTGACTTCGGTTGGATTAATTAGTCTTTGATATCTTTTGTGTTGTTATCTAGATTAGTTACTTATTGCATATGGAAATATTTTGAAACTTTGTTTTATTGAAACTTCATAATATATGTTTGCTTTGATATGTAACAAAATTGTTACAAATTATATTGTTGATGTTTTAAGATAATTACTATTATTAATACTTGTCTATTATCAGGTTTATCTGCATTGATATATATTAGGTAATTTTTCTGTAAAGATAACTAGGAAAAAATCTTAAAATAGTGACTAACTTAGCGACCAATAGTTAAAATCAGTCGCTGACCAATGTGAATAAAAGCGTCAATTGCCAATATCGATCAGTAAAGTTGTCACCAATATTGATCATTGAAACAGTTGCCAAGTTTCAGTCACTGAAGCAATCACCGACTACCATTGTTAATTAAAAAAAATATTTATTCATTGGTCACTAACTCAGTCATAGATTGCTACTCACTCAATCAGTTGTAGAGTAACAGTCACTGAAATGGTCACTATAAATCAGCGACCAAGGTAATGACAACCAACAGATGTCAGTCACTTAATCACTCACTGAAGACTATGGTGATTGATTTATTAATTATAGTGACTGAAAAATCAGTTACTATTTACCTAATTTCTTGTAGTGTATAAATACTTTATTAAAGATCCACCTAAGTTACTCTCAATAAAAGCACAATTTGATAATAATCATACATTGAAGAGTACTAATGAAATATGTATATAAAAAAGGAAACCCTACATTGAGAGAGAAATCAAATTATCCTTTCCTCACCCTACTGTGGGGGACTAATTTTTTCCTCTTCTTAATTGTCGAACTTAAGACATGAAACAATGCTTGTTGGGAGGCAACCCAACCACTCTGAACTTTTCCTAAACCTTTTATATATATTTGGTTATTTTGTTCATTTTTTTTTCAATTTTATGTTTTTCTTTGTTTATTTTATGTTTTAGAAAATACATGAAAAAAATTGGTAGGAATAATTTATATATATAGAAAACAAAAAAAAAAGAAAGGAAGAAGAAGAAAGGCAAAGCATCAAGGAAGAAAGTTGAAGAAATCTAGAGAATTGCATTCTCATAAAATTAAAGTGCACTCCGAGTGCAAATTTTGTGAGTTAAGAAAATTATTTTTCCAGAGTTGCACTCCTATGTAACTGAAATGCACTCCGAGTGAAAATTTCATAAAATTCATAATTATTTTTCCAGATAGTTGCACTCCTAGTGCAAAAAAAAAATCTTGAATTCTAAGCATTTATTTTACAAAAACCTACATTTATTTTGTCAAATTTCGATCTTATTTTTACAAAGAGTTACACTCCCGTGCAATTATTTTGCACTTCCGGTATAATTTGAAATAATTCTCTCTTATTAGCTACGCTCCAATATTTAAATCTTTTTTTTATTTCTTTAATCTTTGTGATATATTTTATTTTATTTGTGCTTCAAATCTTATCAACTTTTTTCCCTTTCTTCTTTATTGAGATATTTAAACCACACATTCTTGTGGGAGAAACTTTATAATATTCATATTCATGACTCTCCTAGTCATCATCCTCACCCATGACAAGTTCTTTCTTTTCTATTTCATTCCGTTACTCTTAGATTTACATTGGGACAATGTAACTTTAAGTTTGATGTTGCTTAGGATTTTGGTTTATTTTACCTTGTTTTAGCATCATCTACAATAATTTGTTTTTCTTTCTTGTATTTGATAATATATGGGAAGGATTCAAGGAATTAAACCCATTTAGCATGTCTTTTATTTAACTTACCTTGTCCCCTCAGATACTTAAAGTGACTCATGGTCACAATGAATGAAAAACTCCTTAGGAGCAAGATAACGCTCACAAGTCTGAAGGGGCCTAATCAGAGCATAAAACTCTTTATCATAGGTAAGGTAATTGAAGGGAGCACCATTTAGTTTCTCATTGAAATAAGCAATAGGGTGCCCACCTTGCAACAAGAAAGCTCTCACACCCATACCAGAGACATCACATTCCTTAATCATGTGTTAAGGAATGACCTTCAAGAATATTATAGAAATATGCACTGCTTCAAGAATATTAATAATGAGTTTAATAATTATGCATCGTAAAGGAGACTTAGATTGACTTTCAATCACAACCTTTATTTATATAATTTTTAATATATTAATTAAAAAAACCAATAAAATTACCGTATAAAAAGGATTGTAATTGAATGTTAGGCTAAAGCACTTTGTACACTAAGAGTATATCTCTTTAATAATATTACCCTTACCATGTTAACCATATATGGCCATGGCATGACAACTCTCATAGGAATGTCGGTGATGTTAATGGACTATAATTTTTATTAAAATATTTATACTTAAAATTATTAAATTTAATTAGTTAATAATATCATAAGTTAAAATAGTTTAATTATGATAGAAACTACAACTATTATTTATAGAAAATTAAATTATATTCACCACCATTAATTTCTATATTACTTTAAATTTTTGAAATATTTATAATAAAAAAATTGAAATAAAATTAGTTAATAATATTATAAAATTAAATCATTTTGATTATGATAGAGAATACAAATATTATTTAGGAAAAATAAAATCTTGCTAAAGATCATGAATGTATTTATTACTTTAAATTTTTATTTATTTATAAAATTTATACTAAAAAAACTTAAATATAATTAGTTAATAACATCATATATTTAAATAGATTTATTTAGTATACAGGCTAAAAATATTATTTAAGAAGATAAAATCATGCTCAAAATATTTAAATTTTAATTATTATTGAAACTATAAGTATTATTTATCTCGTTTTGGTTAATTAATTTATACCTTACTTTATATTTTTTATTATATTAAAAATAATTTAAATCTAATAACCAAGTTATCATAATTTAAATTAGTTTTAGTTATAATACAAAATACAAATATTATTTTTATGATAAGTAAAATCCTACTCAACATCATTAATTTTTATATTTCTTTATTATTTTTTATTGAAATATTTATAATATTAAACAAGCTTACCAAAATTTACCCACATGATATATTGATAGTCTAATTTAGTTGATATTCAAGACTCAAACCTGAACTTTCTCGTTAAGCTAAGCCTTACCAAAAATGTTAGTAAAATACTAATAATAAAATCCTAATAAAGAAATTAATTATTATAACTGTTAGTAAGTTTAATATATATGATATTATGTTATTACTTAATAATATACTCCACACACACGCATACGCACATACATACAGATACAAATAGACAGACACAGATTTATCTATATTTTTATGATAATTTGAAAATAAAAGAATAAATTATAAAAATAAAATAGTAATATTAATTTTTTCTCATATATATATATATATATATATATATATATAAAACATTTACTTTTAGCACAGAACAATTCTATTCAAATTCTGTATAATTTTTATAACTGATAGACTTTTCTTCTAAAAATATTTAACACAGTTACATACCCAAAATAAATTAGAACAATTTTAATCATACGCTTAATAGTTTTTACTAAACATTAGGTCAATATATTCTTTTAGAAACATAGTGATGTATCTAAGATACTGTTAATATTCATTACAACCAATTTCACGTTCTCATATTTTCATGTCAAATCCTACATTTACACTATGCTACTGTGAGGATGGGATCTAATCCAGTTATATAATCTTATGCAATAGTAAATAACTCAAGGTCTCAAGCGTGTACAGACTAAAGTCACAAAATAAATGAGTTCAAAAAGAATGTCCGGTAATTTTCATGATATTGAAGACTGTTTTATAAGCCAAGAATAAATTAATGATGATTTGTTAAGTTTTTTTATTAACTGCAAAACAAGAATAATATCTATCACAACTAGAAAGGGTTTTTCCCAACAAGAGAGTTTATGAACGAACAAGAAACGAAAATAGAGTGGTTTTGCAAAAAATTCTTGGAACGGTGTAGTTTGCACCAAACCCGTCACATGAATTGACGATTTAAATTAAATTATTACAAAACTGCCAAATGAGTTTTCGGTTTGGCAAAAAGACAAAAAAGAAAACACCAAAACCGGAAAATAGCAGGTTAAATGTGAAAATCACGCTCACAATATTTTTTTTATCCATACTTTCACATTAAAACCAAATACACTATATTTAAATTAATATTTTAAATAATATGTATTTAGATATTATTTCATGTATTATTTATGTCCCAATATATAATTTTTCTCTTTTCTTTTCCTTAAATTAAATATTTGTATTTAAAGTTAAAAATTCTACATCTTAATAATTATTTATAAAAATATTTAACTTGTTAATTAAAATTTGTTAAATATATTTCGTTTTACTACTTTCTTAAAATTATTAACATTATTAATTTATTACTACTTTTTATTTTTCTTCTTTCTTCATCATTTTCGTTAATCTTCTCCTCCTCCCATAATAAAAACATTACTTGGGTTACATCATGGCATACAAAAGATAATGAAAAAATATTTAATAAATCTCCTTGCATCTCAAAATATCTGTTAAATATATATCATTTTAGTACTTTTTTTTAAATTATTAATATTATTAATTTATCATTAACTTTTTATTTTTTTCTTTTTTCTTCATAGTTAATTTTTACTTGTTATGCTTCTTCTTGTTGTTTAAAACAGTTGTATCGCCAATTCCAACTTGTCATTTCAAACCGCCAATTCATATAGCAAATTTGGTGCAAACTACACTATTCCAGAAATTTTTCATAAAACCACTCTATTTTTGCCATATTGTTTTGTTCATCTACACTATTGTGAAAAAAGTCTAACTAAAAAATACAAGTATCCATCTGTGTACAAAACTAGCCAAAATACAGGGCGAGCAACAGCAACAGTACATGCAAAAATAGAAATTAACAAATCACATAAATTTAATGGATTGTATTAAGACACAATAGAGATATTTTTAACATTTATAGAAAGAGAAACAAATTCTATTAATCTTATCCAACAACCATTTTCAAAATCTGAACACAATAATATAAACAATATCCTCAAAATCTAAACACAATAAACATAAATAAGATCCTCAAAGAAAATATGTACATTTCTAAATATTATATCATTCCTGTTTACCCACACACAACACCACCGCCACCATGTTTTTTCCTTCTTTTAACTCGGGCCAATGGTGTAGATGAATGTAGCACGGTTTCAAATCCCAACCAAGAATCAAATTCTATACATCATCATCCACATCCTGCATAATGGGTAGTAACCATCATCATCAGCTCATATAATATGATGATTTATTAAGTGGACATCAATTTAAATAAATACTAAGAAATTTAACGAAAATAATTTTAAAAAGTTTAAAAAATTAATACATTTTTTTAATTTTATTCAATTTGTATTAGGTTTTTAAATTACAAATTGTAATTCAGTATTATTTTTTGTTACTGAGTACTCAAGTTATTCATATCAGTTTCAAGCCGTAAAAATAGAAATCATGACTATTTTACTAACTTTAAGATGTAATGACAAACTTAATAAGAAAAGATCTGGTTACAGACATTATTGAAAAATCAAGCATACAAACACATTTTTTTATCCAGTTCAAGAACCTGCAGTAATTAAAAATTATCGCATAGTGCAGACTCAGTGTATTATACCTTAAGATGAGAATGGATCTTCCAAAAATCAACATCGTCCCTTTCCATTCTCACGTTTTTTATGTGAGCAATTTTTCTCCAGTCTTCCAGCAGCGTGATCTGAGCTTGTATGAACAATCTATAATTGTAAGATCTGAAATGGAGTTTGACAGACCCTTCTTTGGTAAGTATTGGAGACGTTGACAGCGTTCAAGAACCAAGTCCTTGAGAGAGGAAAGGTCGCAGAGACCCTCTGGTAAGCATTTGAGGGAGCGACAACTTTTAAGAATCAATTTCTTGAGAGAGGAGAGGTGGCAGATACCCTCTGGTAAGCATTGGAAGCTGCAATTTTCAAAAATGCAATTGGTTAAGATTATCACAATATGACATCCATAGAGAAACAAGAGAGCGTGGCAGAAAACCTACCCAAGGGAAAGACTCAACAAAGTGATCGCTAATACTCTTTCACATTTGAAGGCAAACTACCATCAGGGAATGGGTGAAGATTGCGACAATGTTGTATGTGTAGTGTATCAAGAGATGGAAGGAGCACCAATAAACACAATACTATCAAGACATATAATGTCAAGCTCCTTCAAAGATTGCAAAAGGCCAAGGCCAGGCAAATCTATGCAATATGACAGCCCTCTAGCTTTAATGACACCACATTTGACAATGAATCACCGAATAACAAACTTGAAAGTTGTCTACGACCATAATATTTGATTGACAACTTCTGCAAGTGTTTGGAAGGTTGTAATTTCTCAGCGATACTCCTTTCTTTTGTTGAATCACAAGGGCCTTTTGTCTCACTCCATTGGAATTCTAGCTCCACAAGGTGTCTTTTATGTTTCAAATCTGCTTCTGATGCATCAGATGGATTCTCAATATTATGCAGATCCATAATTGAAAGCCTTCCATGAAGATTGAGTTCTCCAAATTGCTGAATACCGAATTCTGTACTTTGGCCGACATCAAACTAACTCAATACTTGAAGATTCTTCAATTTTCCCAAATGTGCTGGCATCTTTCTCACTTTGGTATACATAAACTCAAGACAACGCAAATTGGTGAGTTCATGTAACTTTGCATGCAACCCCTCCAAATGTCTGCAATAGCTCAGCTTAAGTGTTTGCAAATTAAAGAGAGAACATTTTGAGTCAGGTAGTTTTCTTATGCCAGTATGGGAAAGGTCCAAGGATCGGAGATGTATAAGATGGTCAACAGAGGCAGGCACCTCTTTAAGGCTACAACAATGAGACAAAGATAAGACACCAAAGAACTTAAACTCGGAGAACAATTTAGGTATTGACATGTTGCAATGCCAACCAAGTAAATGATAATTCCTTCTCCAACATGTTGGCATAAAGGTACCCAACCTTTTAGCATCATATAAACTCCCAAACTCATCAAGACTTTGCACTTGATTAGTTGCAAAGTTGTTTTTTGTAGTCTTTGGTTGATCAACTTTCAACCTAAAACATATGTTCCCACAAACATATTTTACCAAATCGTTAAAAAGGTCATGCATGACAAAACATGTTTTGTATTTGATGCTTGATTGTTCAAAGAAGGACCTCGCTAACAGATCATTGAAATACTGTTGACCCACTTCTTCTAAACTCTTACTAGGTTAGAAAACCTTCAGCCATCCATAACTGAATTAAACACTCCTTGTCAAACTAATAATCTTTGGGGAATAGGGCACAACAAGAAAAACATCTCTTGAGAAAAGAAGGAAGATGATAATAGCTCAATGCTAAAGGAGAAACCAGAGCACCGATAACAATTTCTGCTATGGTAGGTAATGGATTGAATGAATGGAAATCACTAATTTGAAGTGAAAATTATGGCAATGACCCAGAGAAGTATAGGGTTAGCACATATGAAATGAACAGTGGTAGCAATTTTATGCATAATGCATTAACATTGACATACATGCACAGTTAACCGATAACTAAGTCTAGCCGACAACATTAACATTCATGTACAGTTAGCACTATTCCATGACTAAATGAGTGGCTATGGTTCTGCTTATGTTTACTCCATGTACAATTATCACTATTCCATGTAAAAAACCATTGGGTACCTTAGGTGTAATCACATCTTTATTTTATTGCAATGGGTTATTTTTCTGCTTATTTCTGAGTAAGAGGTATAAATGTATATTTGATACATGCGCTCAAAAGAGCAATATAAACTTCAACTAAACTATTAATAATGTTTTTTAGTTTACGGTATTTCATTTGTAAAAAAACAAAATACAAAAACAAAACGTCTCGGCTGTCTATCACACACAATTTATTTGCTGGATGTCTATCACACATGAAAAGATTAATGCATAACGGCTGAACCTGAATTACAATTAAAACTATTAACTCCAAAGTATTAATGTTAAAATAAAATGTCACTGGTGTATAATAAGAAGGGTTTAATTGGTATATAAAAAATTCAATCATGATTCTTTATTTATGTGAAAAATTATACCAATTAAACTCAAAATAAGAACTGTTTTAATTTCAAAAATAAATCTCATACAAAAACATGTAAATTCTTTTGCATGATGAAAAATAATATAATATAACGTTGCTTCAATACAAAAATAAAAAATTAAAATAAGGCAATACCCGTGTTTAAATACTGTATCACTCGATTGGTAAAAATATAATAGAATCTTTTATTAAGATAAATATTTTTAATTAATAAAACTCTAAAAAATAATAAAAACAGAGAAATATATTTAGGATTTCATATATTTTTAATTTTATTTAAAATAAAAATAAAATTGATGAAAATTTAACTAAACAAAAAATTCATATATGAATTTTTTAAACATATAGTCAAAATATTAGTTTTTTATTTCAAAGAAAAACAATAAATGTTATTGAGTATTTTTTTTTTTTGTGTAGTTTTATTGAGTATTATTAAATACTTAATGATAGAATCTGTTGTTCGTAATGTTTCATCCCAATAATGTTAAATAAAAATTTTATTTTGTGAATGATATTTACAATTTTATTTGAAAATAAAAGGTGATATAATTTATAATATATTATTAACTAATTTAAATATATTTTTAATTTAAAAATAATTACTACATATTTATATATAATTTGTTAATATTATTATATAAATACAAAAAAATATTAATTGAACATTTTAAAAAATTAAAAATCAAAATTTATTTCATATTGTATACTTAGATTTAAATTAATTTTTCAGATGAAAAATTTCAACAAGCAAAATGAATATGAGTACTAGCAAGCAACTTTATGACTGATGGAATTAATTTAAGGTCAGTCAAGCAGCCAATGACTTTTAAGTCTTGCCAACAACACTGATATTAGCAGCTAGTTGTATTCTATCACTAAAGGACTGGCTATGGTTATGCTTAGCTTAGGGTAGCACTTGAGAATTGGGATATTTTTTAAGTCCTTTTACAACCATTGCGTACGTTAGGTGTGTCACATCTTTATTTTATTTCGATGAAATAATTTGTTCTACTTAATTATGAATAAAAAAGGTACAATGTAAATTTGATACCTGTGCCCAAAAGATGGATAAACTTCAACTAAAACTATTAATGTTTTTTTAGTTCACATTATTTGATTCTTTTTATATCGACATTATTTGATTTCTTAAACTTTTGTTAAATCTAATAGAATAAGAATATGAAGACTCATCATTATAATCTTGAATATTTATTTTAAAACGATGAAATTAATATTTAGACTTAATTAACTTTTTAGTTTTCAATTTTTTTGCATTTTTGTTCCGATTAAATTGTTTTTTTTTTAGTCCAATAATTTTTTACAAATAATCTTTGTAGTTAACAAAAAACCTAGAAGTGGGTAAATGGATTGATCTGGTCTCTTTAAACCTGTCTCGCAAAGGCTACATATTTAAGGGACAGATAAGTTCGGTCTGCCAAAAAAAATTAAGTTTTTTTAAAGAATCTGTATCCGGTCTGCAAAGCCCACGAACTTAATAGACTAGTCAACTAACTAGTAGAACACTAAATATTAAACTATAATTAAAAATATAATAATAAAAAATAATTATATTATCATATATATTAAAAATAATTAAACAATTCTAATAAATTATATCATAATTTATAATAATCTAAAACACTAAATAGTTTAAATAACAAAATAATAGTTTAAATGACAAAATTTTCACTTTAAATGAGCTACTGGTCAAGTTTGGAGTTTCGTCTACAAGACTCAAATTTTTCCTACGATTATGCTTCTTAAATGGGTTGTAAGGTCAAGCTTGTGAAGTCTACCATTTTGTCCACAAGAATAAAAATTTTCCCTATAATTATGCTTCTTTAAAAAATGGTCCATAAAGCACACATGCTTCTTAGGTCTATATACCCATTCCTAAGAAAATCATTAAGTGGTGACAAAATTTTCACTTTAAACGAGTTGCAGGTCAAGTCTGTGAAGTTTCCAATTTCATCCACAAGACTCAAAATTTTCGCTACAATTATGCTTCTTAAAGAAATGATTCATAAAGCACACATGCTTCTTAGGTTTATATACTCATTCCTAAGAAAACATTAAGTGATGACATGACAAACAAATTGTCATATTATCATGTTCACTTCATCAAATTAGTACAGACACATATTTCTATGAGATGTCATGTGGCTTCTCAATTTTTTTAGGCTTAATTAACTTTTTTATCCTTTTTTTCTTTGCTTTCTATTTTTGTCCTTGTCGAAATATTTTTTTATATTTTCAGCCTCTAATATAATTTTTGTACAAATAATTCATGTCATTAACAAAAAACTGTTAAGGGTAACATAACAATTTGACTACCACGTCTTCATGTCGATTTTATTAAATTAGTGTTGACTCAAACTAACTAGAAACTTAGATATTTTACTCTAGTTTTCGATTTACAAAAATGACAATAAGTAACATTTAAATGAATGCTTTAAAAAAGTAAAAAAGAAAACCATGTGACACATATATATTAGACTTTTGAGTTATAACACCAATTTCTTCAGCTAGACTTAACGATGTCGTAGCCCATTTGCCAGGTTAGCACTTAATAGACTTTTGTTAACAGGCTATTTGTAAAATGTGTTAAGGGCTGAAACTAAAATATTCACAGGACCAAAAGCAAAATGTAAAAAGAAAAATTGGGGACAAAAAAAGTTAATTAAGTCTGAAAAGTTTTAAAAGTCACATGGTGACTTATAGACGATTAAGTCAATACTAATATGCTGAAATCAACACGATGATATGACAATTTGTTTATCATGTCATCCCTTAATGGTTTTTTGGTTGAAAGAAGAAACTGTTTGTAAAAAAAACATTATATATTAAGAATTGAAAGCAAAAAATAAATTCCACAGTAACCAAAAACAAAATAAAAAAATTGTAAACTCAAAAATTAATTAAATTTTATTTGTTGCATGCCTATCAGACCTAAAAAGAATAATGCATAACAGCTCAAGCTAAATTAGAATTAATTAATTCCAAAATATTAAGTGACATTTGTTTAAAGTATTTTTTTGTTTTATTTTCACAAAACACAGGAAATAATGTTAAAAATATGTTTATTTACAAGTCAGGAAAAACACTTTTCTAGAAACATTTTTAAAAAATAATTGAAAATAGATAACAAAAAATTTGTTTTCTAAGTTTTTAAAAATTAGAACTATTTAAAAAATTAATAAAAATATTATAATCATAACAAATACATATATATATATATATATAAATGTATTTTATAATAAATATAATTTTTTAAAAATAGAAAATATTAAGTAAAAACAAACATATTTTCTGAATATTAAAAATTTAAAAATCAAAACTATTTTCAAAAAATAAAATAAAAAATAAAAAAATATCAAACCAAAGCTTAATGTTTAAATAAGTTGTCTACAAGATTTGTGTAATAAGGTTTGTTTTAATTTCAAAAGTAAATCTCCTACAAAAGCATGTAAATTATTTTGCATAATTAAAAATAATAAAATGAACTTAATTAAATAATGTTGCTTCAATACGAAAATAAAAAATAAAAAAAAGGGCAATACCCGTGTTTAAACACTCATCACTCGATCGGTTAAAATATATTAGAGTCTTTTATTAAGATAAATATTTTTAATAATTTAATTTTTCATAATAGTAAAAAGATAGATAAAAATGGAGAAATATATTTACAATCTCATATTTTTAATTTTATTTAAATAAAAATAAAATGAATGAAAATTTACTAAACATAATATTCATATATGAATTTCTAAAACACAGTTATAATATTATTTTTTATAAATAAATTAATTAAATTTAAATAAATTTTTTTAATAAAAATATTAAGAAAAAATTATCTTAAAAATTGTTTGTCTTTTTTGTAACAAGGGGAGAAAAAAGAGAACTAGAAACTACAACATCCAATCCGCGTTTGGCTAGAGCGATCTTAAAAAATGTTTAAAATTATATTTTGCAATTTTTGATAAAAATATTTTTATTTCAAAGTAAAAAAAGTAAATTTTATTAAGTATCTTTAAAAATTATATTAAGGGTAGAATTTGTTGCCGATGATATTTCGTTCACAATAATGCTAAACAGAGTTACAGAATTGTCTTTTTGTGAGTGGTATTTATAATTTTATTTAAAAATAAAATTAATATAATTTATCATATATTGAATAAGTAATTTAAATATATTTTTAATTTAAACATAATTGTTTATATTTATATAAAAATAGTTAATATTATTATTTAAATACAAATCAGCAAAATTTTAATTTAAAATTTTTAAACAATTAAAAGTAAAAAATTATTCTGTGATAAATATATTGTATACTTAGATTTAAATGAATTTTTCGGTTTAAAAATTTCAATCAGTAATATGAATATGAGTAGTAGCTAGCAATGACATTCACAGCTAGCTGTATTCCATCACTAAAGAAGTGATTATGGTCATGCTTAGGGTAGCACTTCGGAATTGGGAATTTTTTCATCAATGGTTTGGTGATGTGTCCCATCTTTATCTTATTTTAATATTTTCTAATTATTTATAAATAAAAAGTACAATAATGTAAATTTTATACTTGTACCAAAAGAGAGATAAACTGCAACTAAATTATTAATAGTTTTTTAGTTTAGGCTATCAGAATACTTAAAAGGAAGAATTTAGTAAAGCGCGGATATTTTAAAGGAAAGTTGCAATGTGTGATAAACAAGTTCTTTTTTATTCCTGATATGTAGTATACTAAAGTTTGGGTTCAACTATGTATAATGTGGGAGTTTTACGACATTACATGACAAGAATTGCCAACATGGTCCTCAATTTATTGGGCTACTCAGTGGTAACAATCAGGTTCAAAATATCTAGTGGTTTGTAAGTTGAAGATGTCTTTGGAAGACACACAATACTTCAGTTTTTACTAATAGAGTGCCATATGTGCATGCAACATAGTGTTTGCAGTTCAAGTCAATTCTTGGAAATGGAGTTAAGTTGTCAAATTAAGAAACGCTTTGTAAAGTGATAAACTCATCCTTTTGTGTATCAGAAAAAGGGATTGAATAAGGTTGTGTTAGTAGAGATTGCAACAGTTTCCCATGTGTGTATTTTATTTTAGTAAAAAATGTTTTGTATTACATTTGGATGACATATCTTTTACTTTCCTATATCCTATATCATTATTTATAACAGTTCTTGGCTTATAAAGAAAATAGTTTACATTATTTGATTTCTTAAGCTTTTGTGAATCAAATAGAATATGAATATGAAGACTAATCATTGTAGCTTTTAATATTTATTTTGAAAATGATAAAATTAATATTTTAATAAATATTTATTGTATATGTTCATAATTTATTTGTTGCTTGTCAATAACACATAAACAGAAAGAATAGTACGTATAGACTGAAACTGAATTAGAAAACTATAAGTCCAAAGTTTTCTGGTGTATAATAAGTGTCAATACCTAATTTTGTCTAATCATTTAATATTATTTTAATTTTCCAAATCACAAATAAAAATTAGTACAGATAAAATCAATAGTAAAATCAAATAAATAAATACAAATAAATAAATGAACAGGAAGCAAAAAGAATACAAAGAAAGGGATAGCCTGAGAAAACTCGAGAATAGAAAGAAAAGGAGAGCTGGAGAGAGCTGAATAAAGAAAGAAAAAGAGAGCTCCAAAAGTAACAGAAAAAAGGAGAGCTTGAAAGGAGACTATCTTGGCCAAAACCAAAGAGAAGGAGAAGAGCTAGATTTTCATTGCACTAACGTCTCTCAACTAGTACTTGAAGGGAGACTATCTTATCCTTATCATTTTATAAACAACATTTAAAACATTAACTTCTACGTGATTCATAAAAGCAATGTGTAAAATAAAATAAAATAAAAATTAGCTTATAAAAAAGGATCTCTAAATAAAAAAGGAGGTTTTTTCTTTCGAAAAATTTTCAAAGGGTTCTTTCTCTGGGTGAAATTTTTTTCAGAAAAAGAGGAACGAGAGCTACAAGGAAAAGTTGGGAATAAATGAGAACCTAGGAATAGAAAAACCATACATTACAAGTATGGGATTTAAAATCCCTTTACCTTATTGTGGAGAGGAGAGCTCTCTTCAAGCTCTCTTTTCTTTTACCATTTCATTTTAATTTTTGTATTACTATTCACACCCCCATAAAAAATTATACGTATCCCTTTGATCCAAACATATACATCATATGGGTCATTTTTATGTTTACACCCCCACGTAATGTTACACACACTCCCATGACTCAAACATACATTTACACCATTTTACTATTTATATCCCCATTTCCATTACACGCACCCCTTTCACTTTAAAACTCAAAATACTTTAAATTCTTTTCCTTCTTTTACACCACCAATCTTATTAAATTCACTCTCTCTTAAAATAATAATAATATCTCATTTATATATCTATTTCATAAAGAAGTTCATTTTCTCTTAACTAACAAAATTATTCTACAAAAATAATATATAATAAAAACATAAAATTCCTTTTTATACTATTTACTTGTAATATTTTTTAGAAGACATAAAATGATTAATTATATGTGATATATTTTTTATTCTGAGATTTTGAGGCATAAGTTTGACAACTTTTTATCTTAAATCTCATCACTAAAGTAAATTTCACTACTCAAAATTTCTTTTCAAAAACGATAAAAGTAACCTAAAAGATAAAAATGTTCTCATGGATTGACTTGGGTGTACACTTTGTCAATTTTAAATTTTAGTACGTATGGGTTGTGATGGTTCAGAAATCCTAACTCTTAATAAACCTAAAAATTGGAAAATCAAATATATCAATACACATATAATTTTTACAAAGAACTACTTAAAGTCAAATTTTCTAATGCATTTGGAGATATGTAAGAGCAGGGGACTACACTGTTGTCGAGCCCCTAAAAATTAAATAATAATATTAACCTTTCCTTTTCCAAGAAAAAAATATAATATTAAAATTTAGTTGTGTATAATAATAATTGTAATAATACAATCTTACATTAGTATTTCCATTTCTTTTAGTTATTTGAGTTAGAGAAATAATTTTGCAGTAACTTAAGAATTTTTGTGAAGCTATTCGAGTCCACAACTTCAGGTTATGGTGGCGTGGTTTGCGTTTGTGTTCCTCAACCAACGTTTTTCAGATTCCGTTGTACTCCTCCGTTACTTTTTGTCATTGTCATGACTACTCAGACTTTCAATTTATGTGAGACAAAAGTTTTACTTCGGACCCTACGATAGACACCAAAATGTTGCTACTAAGATAGTCAAACATTGTTCTTCGTTGATGTTACTGAAGGTACTCCTTATCCTAATTCCAAGAGAGGAGTAACCTACAAAAAAGACTATGACACTCAAGTCAAAAAGTAATCAAGTCAACAATTTTATAGTGAATAGTACTTGGAAAAGAAAAAAAAAAGGATACCATGTCTTTACCTTGGTGTCACATCCTATTTATAATGGGTATTTAGGTTTTTACCCATTGGACATTACTTTTATCTGTTAGGATTTACCTTAATCTATTTGGCATTACCTTTTCATGTTGGACTAAGTAAATATAGAGATAATCTAGGTTTTTCTCTAAGAAATGTATTATCTTTAATTAATATTGGTGGTTAATCTTCTTTAATAAGCATTTTTGTTTAGAAAAGATTTTGAAGGCCGAATATCGAAATGCTACATCCAAGCTTGCCTGCAACCGGTGCTAGAATGGAGGCCGAAGTGGCCACATGTACAAACGTCTATTTTTTTTTTTTAAATATTTTTCAATTAAATGGCTGATCTTGCTGATTCAATTATAGTTTTGATATCTTTGGGATGTTTTTACCTTGGTGTCACATCCTATTTATAATGGGTATTTAGGTCTTTACCCATTGGACACTACCTTTTATCTGTTAGGATTTACCTTAATCTATTTGGCATTACCTTTTCATGTTGGACTAAGTAAATATAGAGATAATCTAGGTTTTTCTCTAAGAAATTTATTATCTTTAATTAATATTGGTGGTTAATCTTCTTTAATAAGCATTTTTGTTTAGAAAAGATTTTGAAGGTCGAATATCGAAATGCTACATCCAAGCTTGGTGTCACATCCTAGTAGACCAATCAGGCTCCTCTTCTATTCATGTCTTGAAAGCATATGAAAGGAAATACATAGAACAAACACACAAAGGAGTAATATAATTGTAAACTATAAAATGTTATAATAAACTAAACACACAATGGGGTCTAAGATTTAACCTAAGACTTTTTGCTAAGTTCACCTTACAGTCTCTCAACACACTCTCACAGATCACTAACTCATCAATCAACAATCACACAATATTCATATATCAGTCACATGCAAAATCATCATTTTCAAACAAAAGATCATGGTGAATATCAAATCATTATAAATAAACTAAATTTCAAGTGTTTGATAATATCAGTAGATCATTTCATTCCAACATATCAAACCATTGGACAATCTTTCAGTTTGAATTGTCAAATCATCTATAGGCACTTATTAGCCTAAACACCATATTCACAGACAATCTTTTAGCCACATCACAATCCCAAAAGTTATCAATCCATCAATCACATGGCAATTTCCAATCAGAACATCATATTCAAATAATAGATCTTTAAGTAAATTAAATTCTTAAAAAATCTATGAAATCAATAACCATTGGAATATTAACTTTGTCTTATTACTAAAAGACATATTTTCTTATGTGGAAGATCCGATTAAAACTGTAACACAAAGCATACTCAAATTGTTTTCTTATCACTTTCAAGAAACATTATTTTGCCAAGTTTCACTAAGCTCATTTTTAGTATTTTACAAAACATACTTCATCATGGATACCAATCTTTCGAAAACATAGATAGAATTTTGAGAGAATCAATTCAAAAGAAATGATCAATTTGTGAAGGCCAAAGTTCAACATATCTTTCTTAGTAGCAATAGTGATAAAAATGTGATTTAAGTCAAAATTTAAATAGATAATATTAATGAACTTCAAATATATCATGTAGAAAATAATGAAGAGTAGTTTTGGAAAAAGACTCACAAGTTATAACTTCTTGAAAACTTGATTCATGAAATCAAGAAATATTCATTATAAAAAATCAACATGATAGTATCAAGAGTTTATTTGCTATAAACAAAGGTCAATAGTTAAGAATAATCAATAAAGGATCAAAGTAGCATAAATAAATCAATAAATAGAGGACCGGAAATAATATCTGGAGAATAACAATATAGGACCAGAATAACATCTGGAGTAAATAACAAAGGACCAGAAAGTCATCTAGAACAAAGGACCACGCATTTATCTGAAACAAATACCCAATGGACTAGAGTAAGTTTTGGAAAGACTAATCATAGGACCAAAAAGAATATCTAGAAGTAATAGCAATATGAACAGAAGGTTATCTGGAGAAAACTAGAAGATTATCTAGAGAGAATAATCAAATTAAGGAAGCAATAACAATTAAAAGGAATAAACACCAACAGAGAAAGAAAGCAATAACCAAACAAAAGCAATAAACACACATAATTTATTAAGACTAACACCTCTCATAGTTTATAAATCACACTCTCCCCTTACCTTGATAAGAGACTGATTAAGAGTGGTGCTAAAACCTCCGTAACTTCAATCTTCCTTGAAATATTTTCCTCCTTACTTCCTTCCTTAAGATTTTCTCTTTCTCTTACTAGAATTCTCTCTGCCTTTCTCTCAACTTTATAGCTCACTTTTTTCATTGAATGTACTTCTCTATCACGTACCAAGGGTCCCTTATTTATAGGTTTGGTGTAACAATTCTTAATGGTGTGGAAACTCCCACGTTGCTTAGTGATGAAGCTTTGGTAAATAGGTGACAATTCTTAATGGTGAATAAAATCTCATGTTGCTTAGTGATGAAACTTTGCTAAGTAGGTAACAATTCTTAATGGGGAAGAAACTCATTTCGCTGAGCAAATAAATTTTGCTTAGTGAAGTTTTATTAATTTTTCAAAAAAATGTTTTTATTTAAGAAAATTGTTTAAAATCACAATAAATTATGCAATTTATATTTTATAATTTAACAATACTATAAATTTTATTTTACCACTTTATACAACTTTTTAATAATGTAACACAAAAGTTCTAGGGTGGATATAATTTCATAATATTTATTTCTAATTTCTGAACTAAAATTCAAAAAGATCATGCAATAATCTAGTCATTAAAAATAGGGTTGTTACAATATACCTTGTTTGAATGAGGAATTTCAAAAGAATTTCAAATTCTAGGCATTTTGCAGAGCATTCTTATTAGTTAAAATTGTAGAATTTCAAATTTCTTTAAAAAATTTCTTTAAAAAAGTAAGAATTTGAAATTCTTCAAACCTAAGTTTCTTTTATTAAAATTGGCTAAGGTGATTTTTTACTTGACATTAGCTAAAAGTTTTTCGGTTAACATTGATTAGAATTATTTTTCAGTTCATGACGACAAGGGTTTTTTTACTGATTTTTTTAAACATTTTTTAAGGATATGTCGCTCAAAGTTTTTGCTAACGTTGGTTGAAGTCATTTCTTAGCATGCAGAACTCCATAACATTAGGTACAACACTTTTTTGTCTTACTCTAAGGTACTGTGATAGATGTGTTGATGACTAAATTTATATCGACACCCTTATGGTCAACTTAAAATATATATTTTATTAGCTACAACAATTTAATCAATATTTTTTAATTATTAAATATTTTTTAATAAAATAAATTTTTATTTTTAGTAAGAATTTAAATACTCTATCTAAACAAGAAAATTAAAATTCAATAAATTTGAATTACCTTATCTAAACAAAACATATGAAAAATAAAATAATTTAAATTAAAAGAATTTCAAACTTAATATATTTTAAATTTTTTATATTTATAAAATTCTCTATCCAAAGATAATGTAAATGTTTTGACTACTCATAAAAAGCAGGATTTGACAACTCGAAAACAAGATCAAGCGAAGATAGTTTTGGGAAGAAATCTAGCATAAGGTTGGTATTAAAGAGTCACTACCATAACTAATATTCAATGTTACACAGAAATGATAATGCTGAGGTTCGATAACTCAAAAAAATCTTAAAAAATCTCATCAAGAAAACGATAAATAAATCAAAAGTTGATTACGATCAAAGTATTGATACATCCATGTGGTCCTCTAATGTAAGCCTTTTCAAAGTAATGGGATCGCAATCAAATTACAGGTTTCCACAATCCGATAACTCTAACTCTTGTAATGATTAAAAGTGTATTATCATTGTCATTTGAGCTAGCTGAAAGCTAAAAAATTAGCTTAAAAGATTTTTAACTCTTATTGGATAACGAAAACCTATGAGTTGTTTTAGGAGTGTGTTTCATTTTTTATTTCTACTTACTGAAAATTGAAAAGTTAGTTCCAATGATAATTAATATTGTTTCAGCTCTTTTAGATAGAAAAGAAGTTAAGAGATTTTTTAGGAGTTGTTAAGTTTTTCAAAAAAGCTACTCCAAGTAATTTTTCAAAAAAGCTACTCCAAGTAGTTTTTTAAAAAAAAAATTAATTTAATTAAATTTTTAAAAGATCTTCTATTTTTAGCCAGCTAATTTTTTTTTTACAATTTTACCCCGTCATTAATTGATGTATTTTGTTCCACTAATTCTCTCTTCTTACATAAAACAACCTTTATCTCTTTCATTTATCTCTTCTTCATTCGTGTAATTATACTAATTTATAATTTAAATATATAATTATAGAAAATTGTAATTTAAATATATAATTTAAAATTTATATACATAATTATAGAACTTTATAATTTATATATTAAGTAATTTATATTATTAAAATAAGTTATGATTATTTTAAATAACTTATTGTCAATCTAATGATTAATGATACCCTTATTTGTCATTTTACAACTTTTAGCTAGTTGATCAGTTAATTTTACCAAATACTTAACTTTTCAACTTTCAATTAGTTTTTCAACTTTCAGCTAACTTCTACCTTTCAACTAGTTTTTTAGCTTTCAACTAGTTTTTCAAATAGTTTTTCCAAACACACCCTAGCATGTACTAGCTTTTTCAAAAAAACTACTCCAAGTAGCTTTTTCAAAAGATCTCCTATTTCGAGCTGCTAGTTGATTTTGTTTTACAACTTTACCTTCATTAATTAATATATCATCTCTCACTAATTGTCTCTCCTTGCATAATATACAACCTTTGTCTCCTTTATTTTTCTTTCCTTTATTAATCTAATTATAGTAATTTATAATTTAAATATATAATTATAGATAATTATAATTTAAATATGTGATTAGAAATTTATATATTTAATTATAGAAAATTATAATTTAAATATATATTTATAGAAATTTATAATTTAAATATGTGATTATAGAAATTTATAATTTAAATATATAATTATAATAATTATAATTTAAATACGTAATAAATTTGAATTATTAAGTTATAATTATTTTAAATACATCATTGTTGATCTAATGATTAATGATAGCCTTATTTTCATTTTACAACTTTCAATTAGTTTTACCAAATATTTACAACTAACTTTTCAACTTTCAGCTAACTTCTAGTTTTGAGCTAGCTTTTTATTTAGTTTTAAACACAGCCTAAATTCCACATCCAAAATACAATTTTCTATTCAAATTCCACATCCAAAATACAAGTTTCTATTTATATCCTTAAAAATAACTACAATCACCACAATCACATTATTTTTTTATAACTTGTTAATGTGTTAATTTGTATTAATGAAAGGATTCGAACTCATGACCTCTGTCTCTCCCATCTTTCTAGCTTAACACCAGACAAACCTTATAACTCCCCACAATCACAACATTCTAATAGTGTTTCTATTAATGTGAAATAAATATATGTACTATACATTTACTCCTAACACGTTCCTGTTTGAAAAGATATTTAATTAACAAGTTTTAAATATAGTTTAACTTAATTGTAAGGATTTAATGATTGTGTTGTGTAAAAGAGTTTTACTTTATCATTCAATTACAACTTTCCTTTTATGAATTTTAAGGTATTAATTAGTAAAATTAATAAAATTACGATAAATAAAGAAAAATTATGATTGAATGTGAGTCTAAAACTTTTTACACTGATAATACACATGTCTTTTTCTCTTAATGTAATTTCGTTAAAATACATCAGGACCTATACTAGAGCTACCCTATTCCTACAAAATAAAGTTAAAGGTCATTATTTTTATTTATCAACATGTTAATAAAATACAAATTACATTCCAAATATGTAAAGTTTAGTAAACTTACAAAAATTTCGCAGGAATTGTCCTCTCCAGACTTCCGTTGCTTTATTTTTTCTACCATTATCCAATTACTAAAGGGTTGATCATGTTGGAAATAATTGTGGATTGATATTAATCAATTATCTTTTATCATTATCTCGCAATTTAAGATATGTGATAGATTAACATACACATTCTCTAAAATAATTCCCATTAAGCAAATTAACATACACATTCTCTAAAATAATTTCCTAGAACGTAGGTAATAAAACTCTCACGTTCTTCTTGAACTTGTATCTCTACAATAATAATCGTATAGAAAGTGACAATGAACTTCAATTCAATATATGTGAGATACACAAATTCTCGTTCCTCTATCTTTTATATTTATTCTCTATACATACTATAATCTTATATCTATTGATTTAAGAGTTTTTTTTTATTTCCATTAATTGGTATCAAAGCCAAATTAGTTACATATTATGGTTGTTTTCCTATCAGAGAATCAAATTTGAATTGAATATTTTTTGTGTTATTAGTGAAATTTTATAATATAATTTACTATTATCTTTTTACAAAAAAAAATATTATACTTGTTGTTGTTAAAATAACATATTAAAGTTTCATTCAATTACGCTTACACTCTTTAAGTGTTACCCCAATTGTCTTTTGAATTCAATTATTGGGTAAATTATTTTCAAAATTACTCGAGGGTTTTTCTTTTTATGTTTCACCAATATGAGTCATTTGTGTGCACAACATAAGATTATTTGATGTGACCATGCCTAGCCAAGGACCTATCACTACGGTCATGGCTAGAAGGATTGAAGAAGACCTAGCCCTTGCAGATAAAGGAAGACTTCACCTCCTGTGGAGAGTGAAGGTATTAGGTTAGGGACTTTAGTTAATAAAATATAATTTTCCTTTATTTTAATTTTGAGGAGCATTAGGAATTTAATTTGGGACATGTATTTAGTCCATTTTTATTTTAGGAGGTGTCTTAGGAATTTATAGGATGGATTTAGCTTTTTGGGTCTTTATGAAGGAAATAAGGGGTAGTCTTGATATCTACACCTTTCTTTTCCTACATAAACCCCCTAAGCTAATAAGAAGGAATCTTGACCCTTGGTTTGAGAAACTTGGGCACCAAGTTTGATGATCTAAGGAGGGGATTGTTTCTCAATCCTCCTCCCCTAGATCTCTCCTTTTAATCCTAGTCCTTCTTTTTTAGGTTATCTTGCTCAAGAGGTTAGCTACCTCTATACATAGGAGCTTCTCCCCTCACTTGTATTGTTTACATTTGAATTTAATCCTAGAGACCATATCGGTCGTGAGGTTCTTACCTTTGAGTGTCCCCCCTTCTCCTTTGTGAGAGCTTCTAAGAGTTATCAAGGGATCCCTCCCTTGTGAGATCTCCCCTTTGGCTTATCAAACCTAGTGTTTGTGGCATTTCACCCCATTCCTTTCCTCTCCATAAAATCATTTCCCTTCCAAATGACCTTAGAAAGGATCCTTTGGGCAAGTGATCATCAAAGATTACATCATGATTTGTGTTAACTTCACTTTGGGAAGTGTTAATGGGGTTGCATGGACTCATTTTTTTATACCTATATTTTTTTTATTGTTTGATCAAGTGAGAACTTTGTCATTTTAATACGATTATGTATGATGATTTGTGTGTTAAATTCATTCTTAGAAGCATTGAAGGGGGTTGCTCGTTTTTTTATATTCTTATTTTTTCACAAATACCATATTTATTTAATATTTTAATATTATTGGTATTTTTAGTATTAAAAAATTGATAATTGAAGATTAAATTAAATTTTTTTACTATTATAATATTGGATTTTGGACCTATTTTCATTGTGATAATTTTGTATGGTATTTATATTCTCCAATTATACTGTAATCTCTTTAACATTGAATTATCATTTATAAATTAATTTTATGTCATTTTATTAAGTATGCACAATCTTAATTGTCCTTCTCTTATGCGCATAGTTTTCTTTATTAATTTGCATTATTATTACTCATCTATCATGGGTATAGTAATGTGAATTTTGTATGTTGGTTATATAATATATATGATTCAAATTTATTGAACAATAGGTATAATTTCTTTTTTCATTTACATAATTGTAATTTCACCTATCATGGATGTATTTATGTGAATTTTGTGATATAATTTTTTTTGTTGCATTGATGATAATTATACCCTATCAATGTATTTTTGTTGATGTTTTTGGTGTTGTACAATCTACTTCTCTTTGCTTATGTTATTGATTTTTTTATACCCAATCAATATTAGGATTTTATTGATATAAGTATAGTGCATTGTAATTTTCTTAGGGATTCTCTTTTAACCGAACTTTTAGAATTATATAATGTTTCGCTATTGTTATAATGTTCAGTTTATTTTCCTAATTTTATCCTGTTTAGTTACATTTATATGGAACTAGAATTTATACTGTCATTTTCCTTTTGTTCCGTAATGACTTATAACCTTTAATTGGATATTTTTCCTTCCAGAAAAAAATTGTTGCATTTTTTTCTTGTGGTGCATATTTTCTTTCTTTCTATATATATATATATATATATTACTATTATGTAGGTAGTGGACTTACCATATCAGTATGACATTACTTGAGATAATTCTAGTATGATAAAGAAATAGTTGAATTTTATTTAGCCCTCTGGGTATTTTTTTTTTATGTCAACTATTATTTTTCTTTAACAAGTAGAAGGGTTTTGTATATTATAATTTTAATTAATATCTTATAAAATAAATTATCTTGGTATAAGAATTTTACCTTAAATGTCTAGAATGTGTGGCAATGCTGAATTGCATTCTATGATTCACCAACTGTATTGGAAGGATATTCAAGATATTATGCAAGAGGTGCATCAAGATGCTAAATTGTTGTCTATAATTTCTAATTTGAGATAGGGTAAGGTAGTCAAACCTAGATTTGTATACAAGCAAGGAACCTTGTTTTATGAAGGAAGGTTAATGTTGTCGTCCACTTCTGCTTGATTTCCAAAAATGCTTAAGAAATTTCATGAAACTTCCCAATGGGGGCATTCCGGTTATTATCAAACATATAGGAGATTGACAACCAATTTGTTTTGGTTTGGCATGAAGCCTCGTGTTCAGCAATTTGTGTTGGGGTGTGATATTTGTCAACGATAAAAATATCTTGTAGCTGCACCTAGAGAGTTGCTCCAACCATTAAATATCCTTGAACAGATATGGGAAGAAATATCCATGGATTTCATAACCGGTCTTCCAAAATCTAATAGGTATGAGGCAATTTTGGTTGTGGTGGATAGACTGTCCAAATACAGCCACTTTATTCCTTTGAAACACCCTTACTTAGCAAAGGTGCTAGCTGAAATTTTCACACGGGAAGTAATGCGTTTACATGGCGTTCCAGCATCAATCCTCAGTGACAAGGACCCCATTTTTGCGAGTTCCTTTTGGAAGGAATTATTTAAGTTATAGGGAACTCAACTCAAAATGAGCACAGCTTATCATCCTCAAATGGATGGCCAAATAGAAGTAGTCAATCACTGCTTGGAAACTTTCCTTTGTTGTGTTGTTGCAGACCAACCCAAACTTTTGGTGCATTGACTGTCTCAGACTGGAGGAGGTGATATTGATAGGACTAGGAAGAATAGTGGTGTGAAGAGTAAAGCTGAGTGGCAAAGGTGTGATAGAATTGCCCATGTAGGAGGGTGGACTTTGAGTATATAGGGAATGTTTAGACACTCTATAGGAGCCTAGCTCTAGGCAATGAGATTGTATTCCTTTGGTATTTTCTGTTGCTCACCAAATAATACACTCAGTCTGTCATTCTCCATATTTACTTTTCCTCTCTGTTATTTAGTCCCTAACAACGAATTAAACATCGTTTAATTTTAATATGTTGACAACAAATTAGAAATGGTGGTTCTAAATGCTACAATTCACTATTCAAAAATTAAACTCTGATTCAGAATTTATATCGTATTAATTCAAATTTATTGAATACTATAAAATTATAAGATTCATTAACTAAGATGTGGGATCCACAATATTTTGTATATTCCATTTTCTTCTAAATTTCATCCCACAAAAGAAGACGTGTTCAAAAGAGTAAATCAAAGGGTGAGCTGTTAATATTTCTCATTGAAAAAACTCTAAGACATGAATCAATATCCTTTGTATTTGGCGAAGAAATTAAACATGATGTAGACTTCTAGTGAACTAAAGTTACTAAACATGATAAGTTATGTAATGCACCAGATCAATTAATTCAAAAGTAGCATGTGTGGAACCATCCCTAAGGTCCAATAATGTCAACAAAAGCAGCAACATAATTTCCACCTATACCTGTAACAGGATATAGAATTTAGAGCTGGAGAATAAGTTGAAGCTAAAAATGTGTAAAGCTCCCCTTTCCTTGTTTCTACTCGGAGTCAACAAGGGATAAAGTAGACTTGAGTATGAGTCTAGAACCTTATGGTTTGGTAATCTACAATATACTGTTACAAATTAGCTTAATGGAAAATTTTACCATATTTTAAAGTAATTAAGAAGGACAGTTGATTGAATATACAGTGAAGAAAAAGAAATGACAGGTGTTTCTTGAAAGATCATAAGGCAAATTCTGTAAGTGCAGAAAAAGAAGCAACCGACAAGAAACAATAAAAATATATTCGTTTCTTTCAAGAAGTTATAGGTATGTATTAGACGACAAGTTGTGGACAAAACAATAATGTCACAGGGGTTTTCGGGTTAGGCAAACTCAAGACCCAACCCAATTACAATTCATTGGGTTGGGTTGAGTTTTCATTTTGTTTTCATTAAATTCAACCAAATTCAACCCGCTATTAGATGGGTTGGATTGAGTTATTGGACCACCATTTAAAAAATATTTTTTTAAGACATTTTGTTAAAAGAATAGAATATATCATTGTTGTAACATATAATAAATAAACAATAAACTATTGATTGAAGAATCAATTTTTAGAAGAGTTTAAATTATGGGCTAAAAGCTCATATTAAGTTTTTATCTACCAATAAACGTTAGCTGGTTGATTCTTGTCGATGTTATTAATCTCTCATATTATAGAATAAGAAGCCCCAAAAGAGAAGTCAAGGGACTCTCCTGCATAATGAACTAATATTTTTAGGTTGGGTTTTCCTACGAAGTTGAGTAGTTGATGGTGGAGAATTAATTTCTTGAATCTCAAACGGCCTGAAAGAAAGGAAGGAGAGTTAGAGAGAGGAAGAAGTGGAAGAGAAGACAAAAGAAGGAAGACTCCGAAACATATCCCTGAAGCTGCCAAGAGAGTGAAGAATTACTTATTAATTAGGATTAGAGGTTTAGTCTTTAGAAAAAGAGAGGAAAGATGGAGTGAGGGTGTGTCCTTGCATTACAGAGCATTTGCCTTATTGTGTGACGGCGGTGAGCTCTAGCTCGAGAGTTATTAAAGACATTTTTAAATTTAAAATAATAATAATAATAATAATAATAATAATAATAATATTGATTGGATTAGGTGTTGGGTTGAACTTACTAAAATCATCACCCAACTTATAGAGGATTGGATTTGATCGGGTTCGTTGAATTTCACTCAATCTAAAAAAAAATCAACTCTATCACCCAACTCAATGAACACCCCTAAATAATGCATTGATTCACTTATTATTGACCACAAAACAAGAATAATCCACAAACTTCAACTTAATTGTGTCCTCAGGCAAATTCCAGATCACTGCACCCCTCCCAACTCCTTGATAATGATCCTTCCAAACTTTGTGTTGCCCCCATACCTTTAAGCCAATTTCAAGGTGCATTTCATTGAGACAAGCCAGACCTAAAATGGGTCAGAAGGTTTTAACCCAATCTGAGAAAGATACGAGGTTGATAGCGGTGTTATATGAGACTCTTCCTCACCAATGGCATTATCTGCAATTCAGGATACCAGACTGTGACTCCAAACTTTTTTCCACTTTGCTTTGACCAACGTGATTTTTGACCATTTATCCAAACAAAGGAAGGTATTTCATCCTTTCTGTTGTAAGATGAAAAGGATGATTTTCACTATTCCTCATGTATACTTCCACTTTAGTTTCGGTGGTTTAAGACTTCACTTGTAGGACGGATAAGGACCTTTCACCTTATTTATTTTCTGCCTATAAAAAAACCTTATTTATTTTCTGGACACAATGATGGCACTATCTTGCCAGTTGCTGAAGATGGAAGCTGCTTGTTATCTCTCTGTAAATAGAATTCCTTGATTGTTCCTTTTTTTTATGGCCTTTAGTTTATTATTACTGACCCGGATAACCGTTTTTGCTAAAACAATAAAAAGGAAACAATATCAATAGCTGATTATATTCCTAATATTCAGCCCGTATAATAGGAAACAGAATAATATCAGATTTCTTGTCTAACAAGGAGAAATATCTCAAATTTAGCAACTTAAAAAAGGAGTGAATACATTCATCACAGAATGTATACAGATATATTTTAGAAAAAATAGTTGATTGATAGCAAATTAATTTAATTGGCAGTTTAAAATAGTATCAAAATTGAAAATTTCTAATAGTGTATAGTTTGTGGAGAAAAGTTGATGCAGAGTCAAAAGAAAAATTTATTGTATTTATTAGTTTGTGCTTAGATATAAACATCTAATAGGCTTAATTAGCTTATTACTAAAGTCATTTTATATATGTGTGTAAATTGGACTGTCCTCCTCTTACAAACATTAATCAAATTAGGTGCCGCCGATGTTAATGTTGTTTTTTGACTACTGATATTGTGTAGCATTTCATATAAACAAGATTTAAGTATAGGAATGAGTGGTTAGCAGTATTTGAAATTTTCAAATGACACAACATTGGCTAATTTTAAATTCGTAACTATATGTAGCAAATAAGTTACCTGACCCAAAGCTAGACATTATCACATTTAGACTTTTTATTCACGCCATTATCATAATCAATCTGGATGCATTAAGTGGCAGTATATTTGCATTGCCCTTTGTACACTTAGAATGCTGTTTGTTTGAGCTACAAACTATTGCTCCTGTTGTAGACAGAATTTTATATCTAGCAGTACAACAGATGGAGCAGGTTGTGCATCTCATTGGCCAATGGTTTAGCATTATCCAATTTTTCAATAAGACAACACTCTAGCCTGGCTGCAGATAATCCATCTCTGGGAAATGAAACAAATTTAGGAGACACTGCAGTGTGAGATTATGAGCAGGCTCTTGGGAGAAAATTCATTTTATTTCTTGCCAATTATTAAAAAGTGAGTAGGGAGTTTTAGGAAGAAGCACAGGAAATATTCTTGAACAAGGGAACAAAAGCCACATGCTAATCTCATCAAACAAGGAAATTGCACGATATGAAAACATTTGAAATTCCTTCAGAATTTGGAATTTCCTTCAGAAGATAGTGTTATGGAATGCAGTAAATATTTGAAAACAGAGCTACACAAAATGTTACTAACAGGGAAAGAGATAGCCGATCCACATCATAGGAAGCTGTACAAAAAGAAAAATGAAAGAAAGTTATTATGTGAAAAAAAAAAAAATCCAAAAAATAATGTAAGAATTGTGATCATAGAAGAAAGAGGGAAGAGTGCAGGCGGGAAAACAAATTAACCTATAAGCTGAAAGAAGTTAAAACCACACAAACTCCAAATGACAGAGTTCTTTTAAGGGAAAGAATGTCAGAACTTTATCATTTCACTATCTTCACTATTGTCCTAGTGTCATAAACATTTCAACAGATTAGTTTCTAATTGAAGATAAAAATTCTTGAATGTCAAAAACAAGTTCTGTTGTTTGGAGAAAGTGACTTAGCCATCCTCCTTTAACAAATATTTATCAATTTAGGTGTAACTCGCATTTTTGTTGTTGGGTAAATGCAAACTAGAGAGTGAAATATTTCTAGTAAACAAGATTGGAATAGCTGAAAAAGTGTTATGGAGAATTGGCGCCTGACTAGAGGTAGAGATATGAGAATCACTGCATGAGTTATTTCAAACTTATGGTTCATCTTATTGGTTTAATCATAAATCCATAAGTTTTGAATGTGAGCAATCTTCGCCCAGTCTTTGCCTTTTAGTTTTTGGCAACATTGTTTGAGCAATGAACAATTGCCCTGAATTTTGAGAGTTGAAATGGATTTAGGCAATCCCTCCTCTGGTAAGCATTGGAGGCTGGGGCAGCCATTAAGACTCAATTCATGAAGGGAGGAGAGCTGGCACAGACCTTTGTAGTCCAGTTTCTTAAGATATTGACAATTATAGATTTCTAGAGAAGTAAGAGACAGTGGCAGCAAACCATCATCAGGAAAAGACTCCACATCCAATATCCCAATAGACAATGCTTTTACAGAGGCATTGATTCCCAACGCCCCTTTCAGTGAGGCAATTAGTTTGGAGCAATTTGAGAGATCCATCCTTTCTAGATTTGATGGCAAACCTCCACCAGAGAATGACTCCACTTGTGCACAATCACTTATCGATAGGAAAGTAAGAGATGGAAGTACAATATGCATGTTTTCAGGCAATGCTTTCAAAGTCTCCAGTCCTTTAATACTAAATCTCTCCAACCAGGGTCCAGATAATCCTTCTTTGAGAAATAATTCAAATTGAGGGCATCCAGTGATGTTAAGATTTTTTAGGTGATTATGAGTGTCGCCCTGTGAAATCATTTGTAGATTATGACAACAAACAAGATCAAGCGAAGTTAGTTTTGGGAAGAAATCTAGAGGAAAGGTTGTTAGAGAGTCACAGCCATCATTGATCTTCAATGTTACAAGGAAATCATAACAACAGCCCATGGGAATATACATAATCGGGCAAGAATAAATGCACAACCACTCAAGAGAAGTATAGGATATAATGTATCCAATCTTTTCAAGTGTTGATGCTTCCATGTGTTGTCCTCTAATGGTGAGCCTTTTCAAAGTAATGGGATGATAATCAAATTGCAGGTTTCCACAATCCCATAGCTCTAATTCTTGAAATTCTAGAGCCCTTGGAGCAAAAGCCACTAGTTGTTTGCAATCACGAATTTCTAGTGTCGTTAAATTAAGAAGTTGCTCAGGCAAGTTTCCTTTAAGCAGAGGACAATACATTATAGAGAGACATTGAAGACGTGGAAAAGCACCTGTAACAGCTTTAGATTCCCATTCTTTCCATTCCTTCATATCAATGAATTTCAATGTTTCTAAAGATGTAAATGAAGAAGAGCCATTGCCATAAAAATTGGCATCAATGCTCACCATCCCATCAAATCCTGTAATTATGAGGTGCTTGAGACATGGCAAAAGTCCTAGGGGAGGCAAACATAGACAATATTTACAGTCGTACAACTTTAAAGATAACACATCCAAACCAAATAACCAACTTGAAAATTGTGTACCACCATAGTTCTTGATTGATAAACACTCCAGATATTTGGAAGGTTGTAGATTCTCAAATACATCCTTTTCTCTCATTGAATCACCAGGGTTTTGCTTCCAATTCCATTCTAACTCTAGCTCCACAATATGTATTTTATTTTTCAAATCTGCTTTTAGTGCATCTAAGGGATTCTCAATATTTTGTAGCTCCCCAATTGATAGTCTTCCACAAAGATTGAATTCTCCTAATTGTTGAATATTGAACCTTTTGCCAACATAAAGTGAACCAGATATTCGAAGATTCTTTAGTTTTTCCAAATGCATTGGCACCATTCTCACTTTAGTATCAATAAATTCAAGGCGTAGCAAATTTGTGAGTTTATGCAAATTTAAAGGCAACTCCTCCAAATTGTCACAAAACCCTAACTTAAGTGTTTGCAAGTTATAGAGAGAACATGTTGAATCAGGTAGTCTTTTTATACGAGTATTGGAAAGGTCTAATGAACCGAGATGTTTAAGACTGCCTAAAGAATCAGGAACCTCTATAAGGTCATAACAACAAGACAAAGACAAGACGTGCAAGAACTTAAACTTCGAGAACAACTCATGAATTGAAATCTTGCAATGCCAACTATTAAAAAGAGAATTGATTCCCCCACATGTTGGCATAAATGTATGTAACCTTTTAACACCACATAAACTCTTAAACCCATCAAAATGTTGAACGTGATCAATTAGAAATAAAAAATGACGGGTCATCTTTTGTTTATTTTTTAATATATCAACTCCGAACCTGAAACAAATGTCCCCACAAACATATTTAGCTAGCTCATTAAAAAGGTCATGCATGACAAACCTCTTTGTGTATCTACTTGACTGCTGAAAGAAGGACCTTGATAATAGATCATCAAAATACCATTCACCAACTTCTGTTGGATTCCTAGTTTGCTGAGGGGATCGTAAAAACTTTTCAGCCATCCACAACAGAATTAAACTATCCTTGTCAAACTCATAGTCTTTGGGAAATAAGGCACAAAAAGCAAAGCATTTCTTAAGATGAGAAGGAAGATGTTGATAGCTCAATAATAAAGCAGGGATTATTTCGCTATCTTCCAAGTCCCATATCTCACTTGTTAATACACATTCCCATTCTGAAATAGATGATTTTGTGTATAAGAGACTTCCAATACTTTTCAAGGCTAGAGGCAATCCTTTGCACTTTTCAACTATCTTTATACCCATCTCCTTGAACTCAGCATTCACCTGACAATTACCATCTTGAAATGCATGTTGAGCAAAAACTTTCCAACACTAATCATCTTGTAATTGCATTAATTGATGTACATTATTTGACCGTATAGTAGAAGCAACTTTCTTATTACGTGTTGTGACAAGAATTCTACTTCCCTGAGCCCCATAACTAAGGGGAGTTTTGACAGCTTCCCATTTCTTCCAATTTTCATTCCAAAGGTCATCCAAGACAAGAAGAAATCTCTTCCCTATCAATATTTCTTTCAGTCTTCCATGAACCATTTCTAGGTTTGTACTCTTGTCTTCTGATTTAGTCATTGCCTCAAGAATCGATCTTGTTACCTTAAAAACATCAAAATCATCAGAAACACAAACCCAAGCTTTGATACCAAATCTAGTCTCTTCAATCGTTGGGTCATTGTATACATGTTGGGCAAGTGTAGTCTTACCTACCCCACCCATGCCCACAATAGAAAGTATTGATAGTTGGCTACAATTTTGAGTGTCAGATGTGAGCCAATTACAGATCATGTCTTTGTCATCATCTCTGCCATAAATAACATTTTCAACCACCAAAGATGTTGATGGCAATTTCTGTGACATGCTCAATCCAGATCCAACCCCAACACCACTAGCCTCTATCAAGCCCAGATAACCACTTTGGCTTGCAAGATTATCTAGATCATCAAGAACTTGTTCCATCCTTGATTCAATTTCCTTGTCAAAGGAAGTGACATAAGAAGAATTGAAGAAATTCCTCACCTTGGTAAGAGTGGTCTGGGGTTCAGCTTCCACTTGGCATTTGGAGAGTTCATATTCTATTTCATCTAACAAATCCTCTACTTCAAAGGTAATATCTTTGGCCTTAAGAAGCCAGTCTCTTACACGTGGATCTTTGAACTGGTTTTGTTCTGCATCATCAGCCAGAGCATTGATGAACTGCAGCTTCATCTTCAACTTGCTCAGCAGCATCTTATGGACTTTTCTTGCACGAAAGAAGTCCACAAAATGAGAAGCCAACTTGTCAAATGTCACCTGAAGGAAAGAAGAAAGAAGAGCACCAGCAACGAATTCTGCTGCCATGGTAAGAAAAGAAGAAGATGAGTTGAAGAGAGTAATTTGATATGCACCAGCACTGTCTGAAGGGTTAATATTTTGCAGAAATTAATAGTAATAAACTGTTTTATGAAGAATAATTCCTCGGTTGGGTTGACTAGCGATCCCCTCTGACAGAATCTTCCACAAGGCTTTTTGGCCGTCAGATGTATCTCTCTATGATCAAGAAGTAGGCCACAAACTCAAAGCTGATAGCAAACATATTATTTTTATGGTTTAAATATAGTTCAAATCTACTATGTATTAAAGAATTTTATGTTATGTTTTTAATAAATTTTTTTTACATGGTTTAAATATTTTTATGTACAAAGTGGTTTTTACACGCTTTTTAAGAGTTAATAACTTTTTATTTTCTTTTAAATCCTTCTCATGCTATCTAAACTATTTTTTAAAATATTGTTAAACAACTTTAAACACTACATTAGTAACCAAAACCAAAATAAAAATTTATTAAAACCAACACGAAACAAAAATTATTGAAATCAATACAAAATTTGCTTATATGTCATATCAGATACCCAAAACATATTTAAGTAGACTATATATCTATATATGTTAATTAGAATACATATTTGAAGTATATTTTTTCCAATCCATTAAACAATATGGTTTGTCTCAAAAAGTAAAATAAAATAATTTAGATTTGAAAGAACATATACTAGGAAGAGCCAGGTGTGGTGAGTTTAAACAAGTCATGCTTAGTATGACTAATAAAATAAAGATGCAGACATACACAAGCCTGTTATAGGAAGTCTTGGAAAATGAGACAGCTGGCTGTTCGTGTTTGTATTGTTTAGAAGACTCAGCAGTTATTGGTTGACTGGTCAAATATCAAAGAAAAAAAAAATTGTTCACTAATCTGAAAGTTAAGTCATCACTCATCAATTACTCACTTTAAATTTTCAGCAGTATATGAAGTTATGAAACCTGCACAGCACTGAGTCTTTTGACATTTGCTGCTCTTCAAATTACTCACTTCCATTCATTCTTCTTTTCCCAATCATGCCAGTGGTAGAAACTCTTGGTGGTGCTCTTCTTTCTTCTATCCTTCAGGTTGCATTAGATAGGCTACCTTCTCGTCAAGTTTTTGACTACTTTCGTGGAAGAAAACTTGATGAGAAGCTGCTAAGCAAATTGAACATCATGTTGCTGTCAATTGATGCTCTGGCTGATGATGCAGAACAAAAGCAGGTTAGAGATCCACGTGTGAGAGCATGGCTTTTTGCGGTCAAAGATGTCATGTTTGAAGCAGAGGATCTCTTGGATGAAATAGACTATGAACTGTCCACGTGCAAAGTGGATGTTGAATCTCAAACCAGTGCTAGCAAGGTATGCAATTTTGACATGGAAATTGAATCTAGGATGAAACAAATACTTGATGACCTTGAATTTTATGCAAGCCAAAAGGGTTATCTAGGTTTGGAAGACACTAGTCGTGTTGGTCTTGGATTAGGATTGAGTAGTAAAGTGTTGCAGAAATTGCCATCAACTTCTTTGGTGGTTGAAAGTGTTATTTATGGTAGAGATTATGACAAAGAAATTATCTTTAATTGGCTCATATCTGACATTGATAACTGTAACCAGCTATCAGTGTTTTCCATTGTGGGTATGGGTGGAGTGGGTAAGACCACACTTGCTCAGCATGTATATAATGACCCAAGGATAGATGGTAAATATGATATCAAAGCTTGGGTCTGTGTTTCCGATGATTTTGATGTTTTGACAGTGACAAGGGCAATTCTTGAGGCAATCACTGATTTAACTGATAATAGTAGAGGCCTTGAAATGGTTCATCGAAGATTGAAAGAAAAATTGATAGGTAAAAGATTTCTTCTCGTTATGGATGACGTTTGGAATGAAAAAAGAGAAAAGTGGGAAGCTGTGCAAACTCCTCTTAATTTTGGGGCTCACGGAAGTAAAATTCTTGTCACAACACGCACTACAAAAGTTTCTTCTACCATGCGATCAAACAAAGTACTTCACTTGGAGCAGTTACAAGGAGATCATTGCTGGAAAGTTTTTGCTAAACATGCGTTCCAAGATGATCATCCTCAATTGAATTGTGAGCTGCAGGAGATTGGCATGAAGATAGCTGAAAAGTGCAAAGGATTGCCTCTAGCTTTGAAAACAATTGGAGGTCTCCTATATACAAAATTATCTGCTTTAGAATGGGAAAGTGTATTAACAAGCGAGCTATGGGACTTAGAAGATAGTGAAATAATCCCTGCTTTATTATTGAGCTATCACCACCTTCCTTCTTGTCTTAAGAGATGTTTTGTTTACTGTGCCATATTCCCCAAAGATTATGTGTTTGAAAAGGAACATCTAATTTTATTGTGGATGGCAGAAAATTTTCTACAAAGCCATCAACAGAGTATGAATCTAAAAGAAGTTGGTGAACAGTACTTCAATGATCTATTATCAAGGTCTTTCTTTCAACCATCAAGTGGATACAAAACATGTTTTATCATGCATGACCTCCTAAATGATTTGGCAAAATATGTTTGTGGGGACATTTGCTTTAGATTAGGAGTTGATAAAGCAAAAAATATTCCAAAAACAACTCGTCATTTTTCATTTGTAATCAATCACCTTCAATGTTTTGATGGGTTTGAGAGTTCATATGATGCTAAAAGGTTACGCACATTTACGCCAACAAGTGGGGGAATGGATCCTCTTTATCCTTGGAATTGCAAGATGCCAATACATGAGTTGTTGTCCAAGTTTAAGTTCTTACGCACCTTATCTTTGTGTGGTTGTTCGGAATTTACACATGTGCCTGACTCTGTTGGTAATCTGAAACACCTTTGCTCGTTAGATCTTTCCTGTACTGCCATTAAAAAACTGCCTGATTCAACATGTTCCCTCTATAAATTGCAAATATTGAAGCTGAGCCACTGTAGATATTTGGAGGAGTTGCCCCCGAATTTGCATAAACTCACCAATTTGTGTCACCTTGAAATTACAGATACTAAAGTGAAAATGCTGCCAGGGCAGTTAGGAAAACTGAAGAATCTTCAAGTATTTATGAGTTCATTTTATGTTGGCAAAAGTAGTGAATTCAGTATTCAACAATTAGTTGGACTCAACTTTCACGGAAAGCTTTCAATTGTCGGGCTGCAGAATATTGTGAATCCTTTAGATGCATTAGCAGTGGATTTGAAAAACAAAACACACCTTGCAGAGTTAGAGTTAGAATGGAATTGGAACTGGAACTGGAACCCTGATGATTCGAAGAAAGAAAGGGATGTATTTGAGAATCTACAACCTTCCAAATACTTGAAGAATCTGTCAATCAAGAAATATGGTGGTACTCAATTTCCAAAATGGTTATTTGATAATTCACTATCAAATGTTGTGTCCTTAAGGTTGGAAGACTGTAAATACTGTCCATGTTTACCTCCTCTTGGACTTTTGCTATCTCTCAAGAACCTGACCATTAAAGGGCTTGATGGGATAGTAGTTATTGATGCTGATTTTTATGGTAGTAGGTTTTCTTCTTTTAAATCCTTGGAATCATTGGTGTTCTCTGATATGAAGGAATGGGACGAGTGGGAATGTAAAGGTGTGAGAGGTGCTTTTCCTCGTCTTCAGTATCTTTCTATAGTGCAATGTCCCAAGCTAAAAGGGTACCTGCCAGAGCAACTTGTTCATTTGAAGACACTAGATATTTCTAACTGTGAACTACTTATGTCTTCTGCTCCCAAGGCTCTAGAAATTTGTCATTTACGTACTTATTTCTGCCCCAAGATGAATATTCCTTTGAGTTGTTGCTACAATATCCTTGAAACATTGGAGATTGATAGTAGCTGTGACTCTTTAACTACCTTTCCACTGGATTTCTTTCCAAACCTCTGTGTGCTTTATCTCAGATGTCAAAATCTACAAATGATTTCACAGGAGCGTGTTCACAATTATCTCAAGGATCTGAGCATTAGTGAGTGCCCTCAATTTGAATCATTTCCAAATGAAGGATTATATGCACCCTGCCTTGAGAGCTTTCGTATTAAAGGATTGGAGAATTTGAAATCATTGCCTAAGTGCATGCATATCCTCCTTCCATCTGTTGAGGAGTTACACATAAAAGATTGTCCTCAGGTGGAGTTGTTATCTAATGGAAGTTTCCCATCAAATTTAAGAGAGTTGAATCTCTCAAATTGCTCCAAACTTATTGCCTCGTTGAAGAGGAGTTTGGGAGCCAACACTTCTCTAAAAGCCTTGTCTATTGGAGAATTGGATGTGGAATCTTTTCCTGATGAAGATTTGCTGCCACTCTCTCTTGCTTCTCTTAACATTCATCATTGCCATGATCTTCGAAAACTGGACTATAAGGGTCTTTGTCACCTGTCTTCTCTTGAGGAATTGATTCTTATTTACTGTCCCAGCCTCCAATGCTTACCAAAAGAGGGTCTGCCAAGTTCCATTTCAACTCTTCAAATTTGGGGTTGTCCATTGCTCCGACGGAGTTGCCAGAAACCACGAGATGAAGACTGGGAAAAAATTGCTGACATTGAAAATGTCATGTTTGGTGATTAAACAACAAAAAGTTCAAAATTACACAAGCTCCAACTTTCATATGTATGCCTTTTATTCATCAGGTGCCAATTCCCCTCAATCAGCTTTTGAAATACACATTCTTTTTTAGTGGAAATATTTCACTCTCTAATTAGTGCATTTACTAAATAACAACCACACACGTTATGCCTAAATTGATTGTTTTTTGTTGAAGGACAATGACTAAGCCACTTCTTTCATCATATTTATTAATTTTATTTTTTCATAATGCCTTTTTTAAGGTTGGTCTAGTAACAATGTCCACATGTGGAGAGAAGGTGGGAAGGAGAGGTCGCGGGTTTGAATTCCTCCACTAACAAAAGTAATATATTAACAATTAATATTTGTCTATAAAAAAATACTATCTTTTCTAATTATTGTGACATTTCTTTCATCTTGGGGTCAATTAGATCTTCGACCAAAAATACATCGACAAGCAATACTAAGAATTATGAATTTAGTCTTGCTCTTTAAATAGCTTCCTATTTGTGAGTTGAGTTTTTTTCTGTCTCTTCTCAACTTTTTTAGCTTAATGTTCTTGAGCTGCTGTTTCATGCACCTCTGTTTCTATGATTAACATATTGTGTAGCTTTCTTTTTTCAAAGGTTTCCTAAATTCAAAAAACAGTATCTTCAGAAGGAAAATTGGCAAGAAAGTGTAATGTTTTTCTGTGATTAGAAGTCATGTTTATGGCTAGCATGTAATACAATTTACTCACTGATATACATAATTTGAGACCTTAAGATTTTGCTGTTATGAGGTCTAAATTTGTTTCTTCTGCATCTGTTGCAGGTTCATCAAACAAAATTTTGTTGCAGAAATAGGCCAGCAAACTGTGTCATGCTAGGATTGCTCATTTTCTTAAAGGTAAATGAATCAGGAATATTATTTTCTTCTTTCTTTCTTTTTTCTCAGTGTAGACTCCTTAAGTCCTCCAATGGTCAGATTGAAAGAGTTGTCAACAGGAGCTATGGCGATACTGAATTTCAAAATTGGTTTGGATTTTGGAGATGTATCATCATCCAATAAAAATTGGTTGTGTTGCCTCTATTGAACTCTTCTCCTCTTTCAAAAATCCATCAATAATAGAGCTTGATGGAGAAGTGATTAATCACTTCTTTTTGCTTCATTTGTTTCATTTGCATACTTAGAAACCATGATGTTAATGGCTATAGCCGAACAACAAATTAGATACTATTGTTTTATGTGTGTCATTTGCATACTTAGAGTGTTGTCTCCAAATATAAAATTGGATTTTCAAAAATCATTTTCTGGAATATGGTTGAGAATATTGAATTTGTGTGTGTAAATTCAAAAACAAGTAATTGTGAAATAAAAACTTTATAATACGAGTTTTTCAATAAGCAAATAGAATTTGTTTCTTAAAATAAACAGAAAACAACTTGTTTTAATCAAACACAATACAAAAACAAAAAGTTACTTATTTTATTATAATAAGTAGTTTTTTAAATAAACTTAGACACACGCACTCATTATAACTTCAAACAAACATTTAACAAAAAATAAAAATATATTTACTTAAAAATAAAAGTAAAAAAGATATGTAAAATAGTAAAGTAGGAATGAATAGGACAATTTCTTTTAACATTCATATATTTATTATTTGCATCCCATAGTGTTTAAAATTATATGAAAACTCCCAACATACTCTCACTGTGTTTTAACCTGCCAGATCAACTAATCCAAAATATAAATTTTAAGGTGTTTCAGATCAGTTAATATAGAATGCATTAAAATATATATTTTGAATCAATTGATCCGAAATATATTATGTTAGTTCTGGATAAGGTAATTTAGAATGCAACAGTAAGACATGGCTAATTGTATTCCAGTTCAACCAATTTGGATCACAGAATAATTAATATTATAGGTTGTTGATCTGGAACATAAATATGATATTATACTCTTAGATGAACCAATCTGAAATACAACTGGTCACATCCTGCTACTGTATTGTGAATCACCTAATCCGAAATTAACATAATATATTCTGGATCAACTGATCCAAAATATATATAAATTTTAGACCTTCTAGATTAACTAATCTGGAACACCTTAAACTTAAACTTTATATTCTTAATCAATTGATCCAGAATACACATGAGGATATGCTGAGGTTTTTAAGTTGTTTTAAACATTGTTGAGGTGCAAGAGAAAATGAGGGGTACTAAAAGAAACTGACATAAATAATTATAGTAGGAAATAACTTCAATAGAAAATATTTTTATTTTTATTTTTTTAAAATAATTTTTATTTTTAAGTTTTTAATATTCAAAAAAATTATGTTTGTTTTCACTTAATATTTTGTATTTTTAAAAAATAAAATGATTAAATTTAATCAATTTTAGTAAGGTGTTATAAAATATTTATATAATTTAAAATTGATTTTTATATATTTTTTATTATAGTTACAACATTGTTATTATGCTTTTAGATAATTTGATTTTTAAAAACACCGAAAATCATTTTTTCTATTTTCTATTTTTATTTAACTTTTTAAAATATTTTTACATAAAATATTTCCTTAGTTGTAACAAAATATATTTACACTATTATTTTCTATTTCTTTAAAAATAAAAACATATATAAAATGTCCAAAAACACGGAGTATAACAAATGTATAAATATATTAATGTAATATTCCAAGTCTACTATTCATAAAATCTGAATAGATCAAACAAATTTAAGATAAGAAGAGAGATACAGAATAAATGAGTTTGAAAAGTCTCTTATTAAGTTAAAAAGTATATATATAATCATTAATATTGTAAAATATGTTAAATCATTGTTATACAAATAGTTATTTATCTATCATCTCATGTAATACAATTTTTATTTTTTTTGTTTATCTCTCGATTCTGATTAGTTATTACACTTTGGTGTAAAATTCTGCTCATAGTACTGTGATTTGAGCCAATTAGGGTTTCTGCATGACTTCTGCAAGTTATTTAATTTTTCTGTTTGTTTTGTATTTTATTATTAATTTTATTATTTAAGTTTTTGTGAAATTAATTTTTGTACGTATCAATAGAGTTTCTGTAGGAGTAGACCTCATGCAAACAAAATATTTTAGAATTAGTGATTTTGAATGTTTTGTGATATTTTATTATAGGAATATGAAGCTGAAACTATTTAATTGAGAAAAAAAAATTATTTGTTAACTGTGACATGGTATGCATCCCCCAAAAGGATAGAATCTGAAAATTTGTAATGGTGCATGTCAATTTTGTCACACAATTCTCCTAAAAAATAAGAAAAACCTGAAATGACGGAACCATCACCAATTGCCATTGATACACATCTCTTTTCACCCAAGTTATGAACGGATGTTGGGTTTTCTATTAGCTTGAATGATATGATGATTCAATCTAATTCAATTTAATTGAGTTGAACTTTTTTCAAAATAGGTGAAACTTAGTTTAACCTAATTAAATTTAATTCATTACAGGTTTAGTAAGTTAAATTTAAAACCTAACTCAACTCAATAATATTATATTATTATTTTTATTATTTTAATTAAAAAATGTCTTTAATGAATTAATTAATAACTTTCAAGACTCAACTCAATAATATTATATTATTATTTTTTATTATTTTAATTAAAAATGTCTTTAATGAATTAATTAATAACTTTCAAGACTTTTTCAGCAAGTACACTACTAGAACTTTTAAATGATTAGTTTATTGGTCATGGTTATAAGGGTTATAAAAATAGTTTAATCTACAAAATCTAATATCTACATGTTATTGTTGATTGACAATTTAATATATTAATTTTAAATTTTTTTAGTTTTACATGTAATTTATTAATTATTTTTATTTTGCAATAGTGATATATTCTATTTTTTTAAAAGAAATATCCTTAAAAATATATAAAAATAATTCTAAACATTAAAATTATTTTTTTAAAAAAATTAAAATGGTGAACCAATTAACCCAACCTAACTCTATCAATGGCGAGTTGGATTGGGTTTAATAAAAAAATAAAAATTCAACTCAACCGGATATGTTATGATTGGGTTGGGTCTTGGGTTTACCTTAGCTCAACCCAACCCAACCCGTGAACACCACTAAATGGACAGAATGTCCATTCCACTAGCCAATCATTTAAGGGAATTTGATTTTCCACCTATTGTTTCTTCATTTCCCACTTACTGTGGGAAAAATAGCAATATACCTTTCATTTTTTACTCTCCGGCAGTACACCGTTAGAGAGTAAAAAATTCACCGGAGAAGAAAAAAATTTACAAATTTTTTACTTCTACGACAATGCATCGTCGGAGAAGTAAAATTATAAATCTTTTTTCTTCTTCGACAGTGCACCGCCTGAGAAGTAAAAAAAATTGCAAACTTTTTTACTCTCCGGCAATGTACTGCCGGAGAAGTAAAAAAAAATATAATTTTTTTCCTTCTCCAGCAGTCCAAGGCCAGAGAATAAAAAAAATTGTAATTTTACTTCTCCAGCGATACACTGCCAAAGAAATAAAAAAATTTAAAAACAAGTTTTATTTATTAATTTGCACATAAATTGTTTTTCAAAACTGTTAGACTCAGTAATTAAGTTCATGTAATGAGACTCAAAGTAATTAGATTAACTAGGGATGACAAGAAATGTAATTAAAGTGATTAGAGTAATAGTCATATAATTACACTCACAGAAATTAGATATGTGAGGACTGCAATTAGACTCAAAGTAATTAGTGTAATTTATAAATTTGTTTACTTCTCCAAGGTGCACTGTTGGAGAAGAAAAAAATTTTAAGAAAAGGCTTCATAATAAAATTTTATATTTTATTTATTTTTATATTTTATCATATAAAATTTTAATAAAATGTTAAAAAAATATATTATAAATAAATTATATTATTAAAATATAAAATTTTATAATATAATATAAATATTATATATAAAATTTATAAATATAAAAGTTTATTAAGAGAAGGTTTTTCGTAGTAAACTTTTATATTTTATTTATTTTATATAAAAGTTAACAGTACATAAAAACTTAATAACAAACATTATAATTATATAAAAATAATATATAAATATATTTTAAAATATATTAAAATTAATTAAATTTAATAATATTATTTTTTGAAAATAAAAATATCAAGTCAAAATAAACATGTTTTCAAAATGTTGAAAATTTAAAATAAAAACAATTTTTAGAAATAAAAATAAAAAACATTTTTCAAACCAAACCTACTAAAGATTTTCTTCTAAAGATAGTCCTTTAACCTGTTGAATTGGGTAGTAGGCCTGGTTTTCTGCCTTACCAGGCCTCAAGGGGCAGCTCGTATAGGCCGGCCCATGCAGTTTTACAGCAGATTCGACTTATCTCAATCCCAATCAGATAGTTATGTTGCAAAGAAAAATTGGACTTATCACAGCGATTAGGTATATAAGAGAATTTCTTCTCTCATCTCCTTAACTTTTCTCCATGCGAAAAATCTTAAATATTTTTAGGTGAAAAAATAAATTTAATCTTAAGTAAAGAAATTTTGTAAAGTTTTTACGAGTCTGACAGAGTGTTTGGATTTGTAAAAATTTTGCAAAAAACTTGATTTCATAATGTACCAGAAAATATAAACGCAAACTAAACCTAAATCAAGAAGAACAAAGCAAACGCAGAGAAATGAAAACAAATGTCCGAAAAAAAAAGAAGTCACTAATTTAGTGAGAAGAAAAACAAAACCGTATTAGAGAAGCAAATGAAAGATATGCAGACGAAAAAGGAAGAAAAAAAAGTCTAATAATTAAATTTTTACTGTTTTTATTAAAGATTTTTTTGTCATTTTAAAAATTTATAAGTATAAGAAAAACCTTTTGGAAGAGAGAAATTCTTCATATCTGAACTATTTAACTATGATTATTGAACATATTTTAAAATATTAATGATTATATATATACTTTTTACATTAATAAGAGGCTTTTGAACTCATATATCGTGTATTTGTGTATTTCTCTTCTTATCTTTAAACTGAGTTTGTTTGATCAATTAACATTTTAAGAATTGTAGATTTGAAATATTACATTAATGTATTTATATATTTGTTAGACTCCGTGTGCTTTGCATATTTTATATATATTTTTATGTTTAAAGAAATAGAATAGTGTAGGTATGATCTGTTACAATTTAAAAAATATTTTATGTGAAAATACTTTTAAAAGTTAACTGAAAATGAAAAACAGAAAAAGAATGATTTTTAGTGTTTTCAAAAATTAAATTTATATAAAAACATAATAGCAATGCTGTAATTATAACAAAAACTATATATGCAAATGAATTTTAAATTATATAAGTATTTTATAACATTTTACTAAAATTGATTAAATTTAAACATTTTATTTTTTAAAAATACAAAATATTTTTTTATAAGCCAAACAATATTATTGAGATCAAAACAACGCACAAGTGGTGCCTATTTTTCAGGTACAAGGATTCCATAATACAAGACATAAAACAAAAAAAAACAAAGATCAATTCTTATGAGACATTCATAATCCATTATGCGAATGAATGAGATGTTAACTTCACTGTATTATACCATGACCACGAACTCAATTGAATCGCAAGAGTTATCTAACCAATATTTGACTCTGATACTTGAATATTATAGCTTTACGTGCTTCCAAATGTGCCAAACCCAATAAACCACACAAATGACCATGTGAGTTGAAGTCCCACATTGGTTAGAAATTGGGAAGTTGAGTAATATATAAGTGAGAAAGACCCATAACCTGATGCCTAAAGGTTTTGGGTTGAAGGTGGTGTCATGTTCTCTTATATATGGGCTCGTGTCTCATGGTTGTACATCTCCCCAGTGTTTAACTCCCTCGGTCTGTCCCAACACTAACGTCGTAAGTTTGGTAGAAAGCATCCTTAGTGTGTTAACTGTCTTTTTGTTATATCATACAAATATATTTTTAGTTAATCAAATTTTTTTTAATAATTAAAAATTGAGAAAACATATTAATATTTACAACAAAAATTACCAAGATACCCTGTAAGAAGAAAATTAAAAAAAAAATACTCATAAACTACAAAAATTTTAAATGACCCTTAATACAAGGTCAATAAAAATTCAACAAAATAAACACTAAAAATTAATATTTACAACATTATTCTCTTAAGAAAAAACTTCATAAATTCTTAAGGAGAGGTTATTGACATGATTTTATTATCTCCTATCTCTTTAAAAAAAATTAAATTGTCCTCAAATCTTTTAAGCTTTTTTTCATACTTTTTTCCTCCAAACCTGCAAAAGATAGTAAAAGATAAGAATCGAGTATTTATGAAATAAGAGGGGAGGAATAGAAGCTTAGCTCCCTCTTATGGTTAGGATAGTTAAGAGTGACACCATTGAATTTTTCATGAAAATAAAAATTTTGGTGCCCATTCCTCAACATAGTAGTTCTCTAACCCACTTTGATGCATTAAGTACTAGCTCAATAGGGTTGAGAAAGATTGGTGAGGGCTAGAACCCTCGAAGACTTTATAAGTCATGTCTTTCTTTTAAAGAGATAGAGACATGTTTTGAAGTGGACCATGCTTGGATGGCCTTTTGTGCAAGTTGAACTTGAGATTGTGTTTTGTGCTCAAGATCATGTAGATACACCAATCTCAGGTTCAACTTTAGTACTGCTTAAGAGATGGTGTGAGTGTTGCTCAAAGTAGATAACACCTTTTGTAAAGTATTTTGTGGAAAAGTGGTTCTTTTGAGCAAGCATGACCTTTTCCCCTTAGAAGAAGCATCATCTTCCATATCCTTTCTATTTTGTTTTCTTCCTCTCTTTTAAGCTTCATTTTCAATTGATCTTCTACTTCACAGGTAAAATGTAAGAAGATGTAATACAAACTTTTTACCCTTACGAGAGAGAAATATTTCATTGATAAGGCCAATGTGAATGCTTTTCTTATCATGTTGACATGGCTTTTCCAACAAAATATGACTAGCTTCCTGATAGCACCAAAGTATAGGGCTTAGCCAAGGGGGCACATCATAAGACTACATTAAAGGACTAAGTCTACGCGAGAGAGAAAAGAAGAGAGAATCAGTATCATTTTTCTTACTACCCTTAGGGGAAAAGAAGGTCCTATATAGGACTACAATACTGGGCACAACCAGATAGGGCACAAAAGCAACGAAAATAACCAGCAGCACAAAATAAAACTAAATGGGCCTAACATAGTCCTTTAGCAAAAAGGGGGTGCGAATAGCATGGATCGGCCTAACAATATCCCCTCCTTCTAAAACAACCTTACCCACAAGGTTATGGGACGTGTGGGTGACGTTGATTGGGTGAACAACAGAGGCACGGATTGTACTTGGAGCGAATGGCTCATATTCATTTGCGCGTCGATCCAATAAAGGAGGGACATCCTGCGTGCAACACGCTTGGCCAGCTAAAGGAGTCGTTGAGTGGACTTCAAAAGGTGGGTGAGAGCCATTACTGAAAGCATGTGGCCCATCCTTGGAAGTTGAAACAGCTTTTGAATGGGGCTATTGGGATGGGGATGCAGTTGGACGCGTGGACGGTGGATGCAACGTCTGGGAATTATGAGTGATTAATGTGGTTGGGATGTTATGTGTTGGGTCAGAGTACTCAACTTCATTAGGAGGATAGAAGAAGTTTGGTTGGGAAACTGGAGGAGAGGTTGAGGGCACGATGGTTGAGAGGGGAACTTGGTGTCACGGTGGTCATGGCCCCTTGTAGCGGCGGAGGAGAGACACGTGCACGACGGGGTGGATGTAGGCTCTCGTTAAGAGGTCTAACTTGTAAGCCATGGTTCCGATGCAACGTTTGACCTTGAAGGGTCCGAAGTACCTTTTTGCAAGTTTCTGAGATAGGCGGTGGAAGACGGAGCGTTGGTGATAAAGAGTGAGTCTGAGCCATACAAAGTCACCGACTGCAAAGGTAACGTCTAGCCTTTTTTTTGTTGGCCTGAGCTACCATACTTTGGCGGGTAACCTTGAGATTCCATTGGAGATTATGTAAAATTTTGTGTCTTTGGTGCAAGGAATTTTCAACACCATTGGAGTAGGAGGCACCGATGACATAATCGGTGAGATTTGGCGAAGGCCGACTGTAAAGGGCTTGAAAAGGCGTCATTTTGATGGCAGAGTGGAAGGAATAATTGAACCAGAGTTTAGCTAAATGGAGCAATTTAAACCACTGGCGAGGATGTTCGCTACAAAAACAATGGAGATAAGGCTCAAGGCTGTGATTGACCACCTTTGTCTGGCCGTTGGACTCTGGGTGACAAGAGGTACTGTACTAGAGTTTAGTCCCTTGTGCTTTAAATAGTTCTTTCCAAAATGTACTAAAAAATAATGCATCTCTATCTGTGGTTATGGTCTTAGGGGTGCCATGGAGGCGGCAAATCTCAATGGCGAAACACGAGGCTAGTTCTGGCGCACTGAAATGCCTAAGAAGAGTGATGAAGTGCACAGACTTGGTGATGGAGGACCATCCTTGGGGCATCAAATAGGACCCATCACAAGGTCCATAGCAAGAAGAATAGAAGAAGAGGAAGGTCATACTACACCAAGAGCATTGATGATCACATGTGCGGACTTTGGTGCATCTACCTAGTGTTTTGCTTGTTTTCCTTATTTTTCCCTTGTATTTTGGGGAACCTTAATCACTTAGAATTTCATTGTGTATTTTTATTTAGCCTTTATATTATGGGGAAAATTAGTTTAGGGGTCTCTTGGCCCACTTCCTCTCCTCTCTACCTTAGAAGGAGCTTGGGTCTCCCTAGGATTGGCCTTCACTCTCTCCAAGTGAAGTGAGCTAGCCAAAGAGACACCATCCAACCACCACCACCCAAAACACCATTCTTTTGTCTCTATTTTTCATGAACCACTTTCACCCATCATAAGCTTCATTTTCACACCTATTTTAGCCCTTGAAGAAGATTCATGTCAACATTTCATCTTGGAGAAGAGTTGGTGACACCATGGAGAAGGTGGAGCCAGCACTTGGTGAGACGGTCACATACGACCCAAATGATCGAATGTCCAAAAGAAATGGGTAAGTGGGTTATGAAATTCATTGTTATGTCTTCCCAAACTCTCTTTGGAATTGGCAAGGGTTGTAGCAACCCATTTTTCTTGGCTGTAATTATTTTATTCTATTGACAGATTGAACATGAGCTAATGAATTTCTTTGTTTTTGTTTACATACCGGGCCACCAAAATGATGCTACCAAGCAAGCCAAAGTGGGTTTGAACCTATAATTCCCAGCTAAGAATGGCAACGGGTCGGGACAAGCATGGGTAGTGGTTACCTGCCATCCGACCCGTTACAAAAACCTGCTACCCGCTAAAAACCCGTCAAATACCCGCGGTTTTTTTAATATCCGTGGGTATCCACGTGTACCCATGGATATTTTAAAAAAAATTAAATTAAATATTTTTTATAAGAAGTTTTATCAAATAAATTATTTATTTTTTGGAAAACCTAGAAATAAAATTATACTAGTTTCTACAAGATTAATTAGATCTAAAAGTAGATTAATATAATATATTATAAGAAAATATTTAATACAAATAAAATATTTATTTTATTATCGACATTTTTATAATAAATAATTTTATTAACTATCAAATTTTCGTAAAAAGAATAAGATTGATATTAATGAATTTTGATAATTAATATTTTAAATTGATTTATTTTCCAAAAATATTATCTTTTTTAACTTATATATATATATATATATATATATATATATATATATATATATATATATTATTTTAGTTTAGCTGGTAGCAGGTACCCACGGGTATGGGTACTATGATACTTGTATCCGCGCCCGTTAAGGAGCGGGTAGAAAAAAACTCATACCCGCAGGTAATGGGTACCCATTTATACTATCCGTGCAGATATTTTTATGGGTTTTATCCACTAGAATCTGCAAACGCGGACTTTTTTGCCATCCCTATGCCTAGCTAATGGAGTGCTATAAAATTCCATGATTAATTTAGATTGCCCGCCAATCAGCTATATCAAGGATAAAAATACGGTCATTCACCAGCAAAAGACCATCCTGAAGACAGGTAGAGAGTGAAGAGGTGGTTCCTGTAGTGAAATTAGTCACAATTGATTGGCCTTCAAAAGTGGAAAAATAGTGGCGGAGATAGTGCAACAAAGAGGGCACGACAGCAGATGTGAGACTAAACCAAATAACATTGTAAGTATCCCTCCGAGATAGAGCATTAGCAATGAGATTAGACTTGCTAGGTTTGTAACGAATGTCAAATGTATATCCTTGTAATTTATATGTTAATTTCTGCTGCTCTGTGGTTTGAATGGTCTGGGATAGAAGACTATGTAGGCTTTGTCGATCGGTAAAAATGATAAACATTCTCCCTATAAGGTAGTGACGCCATTTTTTTATTGCTTCTGTGACAGCAAAAAGTTCACAAACATAGGCGGAGGCGGCCTGCATGTGGGAACTCAGGCATTTGTTGAAGTAGGTTAAAGGATGACCTTGTTGAAGGAGTACGACGCCCACAGTTGAAGCAAAGGCATCTGTTTCCAGGCAAAACTCAAGTTGGAAGTTGGGAAGTCCTAAGACGAGTGTCGTTGTGAGTTTGTTTTTTAATGTTGTAAAGGCTTGAGCTGCCTCTATGTTCCATGTATAGGTTTGTAATCTATGAAGGTCGGTGAGAGAAACGGCAAGTGTGGTGTAGTTTTTTATGAATTTGCAATAGAATCTGGCAAGCCCTAAAAAAACTCTCAGTTGTGTGAGTGAACGTGGCATTGGCTAGTGTAGGATAGCTTGTATTTTATCTGGATCAAGGGAAACACTGCTAATAGAAATGATATGACCCAAATAATGAATTGAATCAACAACAAAGACACATTTAGTTAATTTAGCAAAGTAGGAATTAGATTTAAGCAAATCTAAAATAATGCGTAAATGAACTAAATGAGTAGAATAGAAGTTGTTGTAAACTAGAATGTTGTAAAAAAATACTAAAACAAATTTATGTAAATGTGGGCAAAGCAAATCATTCATTGCTGATTGAAAAGTTGAAGGGGCATTTGTGAGACCGAATGGCATTACAAGAAATTCGTAATGACCATCTGTAGTTCTAAAGGCAGTCTTATGAGTGTCCCCAAGGCAAAGTCTGATTTGGTGATACCCTAACCTTAAGTTGAGTTTAAAGAAAATTGTAGCAGATCCTAATTCATCCAAGAGCTCCTCAATAGTAGGGATAGGGAATTTGTCTTTAATTGTGACAGAATTTAGAGCCCGATAATCAACACAAAATCTCTAAGTCCTGTCCTTTTTCTTAATCAGTAAGACTGAGGAGGAAAAAGGACTATAGTTCAATTGAATGATACCTTTCGACAACATTTATAGAATAAGAAGGGTGATTGTATCTTTCTGTGAATGAGGGTGGCGATAGGGTTTCACATTGATGGGTGGGGTATTGGGAAGTAGAGGAATTTGGTGGTAATGAGGGCAGGGAGGTGGAAACTCGTAGGGTTTAGTGAACACTATCTTATATAAGTCAAAAAGGTCTTGGATTTTCAGGGGAAAGGTAGGTTCTTGTGGTTTGCGGTCAAGGGGGAGGGGTTATGTAATCTGGGTTTTATGGGAGGAAGAGGTGTAATTAGGTAAAAGGTGGCAACAGAGTTTGTATGGATGAAGTGGCAAAATTGGTTATAAGAGGATAGGGACAGGGAAGTAGTTTTGGAACTAGTGATGGTAACCCATTTGTTTTGATTGTAGAATGAAAAGGATGGGATGGAAAAATCAGTAGACACCTTACCGAGAAAGGCTAGCCACTCAAGTCCCAATACAATATCAGCCCCTTCAATAGGAAACAAGTATGTGGGAATAGAGAGTTGAACTCCCTCAATAGTCAGGGGAACTGAAATGCAAAAACCCGCACAATATAAATGGGCACCATTGCCCACCATAACTGAAAAGTTAGGTATAGGGTGAATTTGAAGGCCAAGATGAGAGGCTAGCCGAGGTTGCAAAATATTATGGGTGTTGCTTATGTCTAGTAAGATCATAACCTCCAAACTATGAATTTTTCCTTGAAATTTAAGGGCCTTTGGTGAAGGGTGTCCGAAAATAGCTTGGGAAAAGAGGTGAAAATGGATATTATCTAGTGGTAAGGGAGGATCTAGTGAGTGGGGTATAAATGGATCATCGTCAGGTTGATCATCTTCCATTAAGAGAAGAAAGCGGCCCTTTGCACATTTGTGCCCAGCAAAGAACTTTTCATCACAATAGTAGCATAAGCCTTAGGCCCTCCTTTCCTGCATAAAGTGGGATGAGAGTCTTTTCATTGGAATGGTGGGGGCAGTTGGGGTGTAGGTGGGGAATGTGGTACGGGGGTAGTGATTGGAGGTTTAGGGTAGGAGGGAATAGTGTTTTGGCGAAATGGGCGTGGGCAAGCATCGTGTAATTTTTCTTCCACCAATTTAGCCATGTCGATGGCTTGGGTGATTGAATAGGGGTTCAGAAGAGTGAGTTCCCTTTTAATGCCAGGGTGTAAGCCGGATAGAAAACAATTGAGGATAGATTCGTTAGTCATGTCAACCACAAGATTCCAATGTCGTTCAAAAGCCATTTGATATTCATTCACTGTGTCGGTCTGCTTAAGTTTAAAAAGCTTAGCCTGATGATTGGTAAAAGTCGAAGGCCTGAAACATACTTCAAGTGCCCTTGAGAACGAAGGCCAATAAGCTAATTGATTGGTTTGAGCCATCCATTTGTACCAACTTAAAGCATTTCCACGCATATAGAATCCAGCCAAGAAAATACATTGGTCCATAGGAACTTGGTAAAAAGTGAAATAGTGTTTGGCTTGAAATAACCAATCGAGTGGCTCACTGCCATCGAAAGAGCTTATCTGCAATTTTTGAGGGGTTGGGGACGGTGGTGGTTGATATAACGATAAAGATGTATGTGGGGGTGGCAAAAGGATTCTGGGATGGGGGTGAGGAGATAACGAGTCAGGGGTTGGGCGGGTGAGGGATATGTGGCGTTGTAAAGTGAGGGGAGGAGATAGGGGCAATAACATATAGTGGAGGGGCTAGTAGTGAAAGGGGGTACCTGAGAGTGCAGCTGATCTTGAATGTTGGTAATGGCGGCTTGTAATGCAATCTGACGAACATCAATGAAGTGTTGGAGCTTTAAATGGCGGGATTCCTGAGCTTCCTGCTGGGCATCGAGCTTTGCCTGCAGCTAAATGACTTTCTCCGTTAAGGAACCAATAGCCTCTGAAAGCTCCTTATCGGGTTTTGAAAGAGGCATGAGGTGAATGAAAGCACAAATTGATAACACCAAAATATAGGGCTTAGCCAAGGGGGCACAACACAAGACTACCTTAAAGGACTAGGTCTACGCGAGAGAGAAAAGAAGAGAGAATCGGTATCATTTTTCTTACTGCCCTTAGGGAAAAAGAAAGTCCTATATAGGCTAAAATACTGGGCACAACCAGATAAGGCCCAAAAGCAACGAAAATAACCAGCAACATAAAATAAAACTAAATAGGCCTAACATAGTCCTTCAGCCAAAAGGGGGTGTGAATAGCACGGATAGGCCTAACAATCCCATGCAAATTACATCATATAAAACTTTATCCATATAGTTTCCAATGAAAAAAAAATTGATCTCAACTTGTTTATTCACCATTATCTCTTTTATCATTCGACCAATTAAAGTTATAAGGCTTATGTGAGGAGTGGTAGTAAGCGTTAACTTGTTAACCAACCTTGTACTTAAAAGTTGCAACAAAGGCCACCATTAATAATGAGAAAACATATTTTATCAAATATTTTACATCTTTTATGAAATAGGATATCTCATTGTGAGTGGTCTTCAACACAAACTTAACTTTTGAAAAGCATTTTTATCATAAAGAAATCACCATCATAAGGGTAAACAACCTCCCCTTGAAACTCTTCATCCCATTCTTATTCACTTCCAATAAAAGTGAAAGAAGAAGATGTATTCTCCTCTTAACTACTATAGTTGTCTCGGCCAATTCGAACTTAATAATAAACCGGTTATGCTATGGAATCGGTACAAATCGGCTAACTAAGGCAGTTTTTTAATACTCAGTAACTCGTTGAACCGGGTCTGTTGAACGGTTGCTGCGTTAGTTTTTTTGTTTGGTTGAGTTGTGTGCTGCTTTAATGATTTTCTAGGTGTTGTTGAGTTAATTTTTTGTTTTTCAAACACGCTTTCTAGGGTGCTGCTGAGTTAATTTTTAGCTTTTCAAAGATGTGCACGTGCTTATATCTTTGGAAAGTGTTTAAAAATAGTAACATGAATAATAAAATGAAACAAACTCTAACAAATGACATTAAGGTTAAAAACAATCACTTTCTACTAAGCTACTTTATTCTTTTAGTATATTTAAAATAAATATGTTTGTATATAATAAGTATTTGAATAAGTATATATTTTAATTTTAACAATAATTTTAAGAAATGAAGATAATTTATTAATTAATTTTTAAATTGTTTTTTCATTTATTATTTTTTATTATTTTCAAGTATAACATTATATAAATTATTTTATACTTTTTAATGTGAGCCGAGTCATGCGAGTCAACTCTTGACTCCCTAAGTTGACTCCTAACTTTGTGACACTCTTACTCGGTCATAGGGGTGTTCATTGGGTTGAGATACCAATGACCCAATCCAACCCAAAGTTATTGGGTTGAGTTTTTTTAGATTGGGTGAAATGGTATCATCCTTAATTTCAAATAGAAATAGATATTATAAAATATACCCATCTTAGAACCTTAGTGATACATTACTAAAAATTTATATTATTTTTAAATTATAAAAAATATGAATTTCATGATTTATTATAGTTTTAAATAATATTATAAAATAAAAATACTTTTTTTCGAAAACTTCATTGCTAAGCGATCTAAGAAATTTTGAATATCCATCACTAAGCGATGTGAGAAATTTTCAATGTTAAGATTTGTCGGCCACTAAACGAAGCTTCGAGCTAAGGCAACGACCTAAATTTTGCTTAGCGAAGCTTTGTGACTTAGTGATGTGACACAAAAATAATGAAAATGCAATGGGCGATGACTTAGTGAACAAAGCTAGCTTAGCGAGCAAAATCAAATTTTTCCTATAAATAAAAGGGTACATTTGCGAAAATAGGAAGAGAAAACAAAGGAAACTCTAGGGAGAGAGAGACTCTTGAGAAAAAAAGAAAGGAGGAAAAACTTCCAAAGAAGATTAACGTTTCAAAGGCTCTACACCACTCTTAATCAACATCTTATCAAGGTAAGGGGAGAGTGGCATTTATAAGCCACATAAGGTGTTAGTCTTAATAAACTATGGATGTTATTATTTACTTATTCTCTTACTAGTTATTACTTGAAGTATTTTCTTGCATTATGAGTGTTCGTTATTTTGATTGTTTAAGTGATATATTTAAATATGTGAAGTGTATTCAAAGACAAAGTTATTTGTTTTTAATGATTGTTAAATTTATTTTTTAATACGTGATATATAATGTTTAAGTTGATGATGAATTAATATTCAATTAGTAATATGTGTGAGATTATGAGGTGAACTTAGTGAAAAGTTCTAGGTTCTCTAGTACAAGTGTTTTACCAGTGTATGTATGACAAAGTGTTGAGAGAATTGCAGCTAGATATTCTATGAGGTAAAGTGAAATTGTTGGAAAATATCCTTTTTGGATGTAAATACCTTGTACTAACTTATCGGGGATCAGTAATTAGTCGGTGACCAGTTTATTGAGATTAGCTAAGGGCTAAGATCTAATATTGATCGAGGATCAGATTTTTATACCTGACTCGGAGTCAAGACTACTTGGGTTGTGTGCTTAATATATATATATATATATATATATATATATATATATATATATATATTTGTTTGTTTGATGGTTGGAAAAGGATATATGTGTATCAATTACTCTTCAGAGGTTATTGGTGATTAAAGTGAACTATTTTGGATTAGTCATACATAATATTTTGTGGATATAATTGAATATAAGATTGAACTGAGTGTGATTAAGTTGTAAGATAAGAATATGTGAAATTGAGTATAGTGAGAATTTTAGACCCCTTTGTGTCTCTAGTTTATTAAGATTACTACTTATGGTTTATAAATGTCTCACTCTTTTGTGTGTTTTCTCTGTATATATTTTCTTTACATATATGTTCGGATTATGAACATGGTCATTTTTAAGTAGCCGAAATGGATGATGCTGAAATTTTTTGTATGTATAAAAAAGGTTTACATGAAAGTGTTGCTTTGTACTAGTTTATTATGTTATATTATTGTTTAATGGATTCACTGCTCTTAATTAGGATAGTTTAAGTTAATGATTATAATAAATATATGATGTACTCTTAAACGTTTTATACATACAAAGTTATGAACTTATTATTGTTGTTCTATAGTTATTCCTTTTGTTTTAAAGATTATGGTTCTTTATGTAAATTTAAGATTTGAAAATTAATTATAATTGTATAAACACTTTTGAGAACTTTTCCGCAAATATTATAAATGAATTGGTTAGAACTTTGGCTCGTTAGATTTAATGGTATCAAAGCAGTTTTTCCTGTCAAGCCTGTGGTATGGACTTGACTATTTCTTTTTGTGTGTTCTTGCACTTTCTGTTGAGAAACAACAATGTAAGATAGGTAGTTTTTATTCTTGCATCCTCTGTTATGAGACAGGCGTGTAAGATAAATATTTAGGAAAAACATAAAGTTAAGAGAGGAATAATTGTAAGTATACGTCATATTGTTATAAAAGAAACTTGGGATTTTATTTACATTGGTTGAGATGCAATGGAAGTGAAAAGATTCTAAGAAAAATTCTGGCTAAGGAAATACTTGGCATTTAAGAATGTCCATTGTGACTCGCCTTTCTTTCCTGGGAACTGACTTGGGAAGTGTTAATTGCAATCTATCATATTTCTCCAATTAAAATATTATCCTAAGAAGATATTGAAAAATGGTATTCTCGTTCAGGTAGTAAAGATGGCAAATAAACAAACCCAAGATCTTCTAGAGAGAATGGTTGTTGTTTTAGAGAATTTGAGCCAAAACCAAAGTCACAACAATGAACCTAATGACTATACATGTTTAGAAACTTTTCGTAGGAATTATCCACCAAGATTCCGAAGAGAAGATAAGATTACCTTCCCTACTTTCATGTTGAATGGTAAAGTGGAGATTTGGTGGAAATATGCCAGGCAATAGCTTCAAGTGGAAGGGATACAAATCATATGGGAAACTTTCAAAGAAAGGTTTCTTAAAAAATACTTTCCGGAAGATCTTTGCAGGAGGAAGGATGTAACATCCTCAAATTTTGAAATTCAAATATTTGAATGATCATTCAGTTAAGAGAATATTAGATTGTTAAAAAAAATTAAAAGTTAAAACTATCAACATTTTTTAATAATAAAAATAAGATAATGTTTCCTTTAAAATATAAATAAGATAAAATAAATAAAAGATTTGATATCACTTTGAATAACAAGATTCAGATAATATTTCCTTTAAAATAAAAATAAGATAAAATAATTAAAGATTTGATACCATTTTGAATTTAATCTTTAAAAACTAATCTTTTATAAAGATAAAAATATAGAGAGAGGAAAATCAACTCTAAACTACTATATATAGGGCTAACTAGTTCCCTCATAGAATTCCATAGATTGGTAGATTATTCTAGGGTTGAGAAAGAGACAAATATTGGAGCTGAAGAAAACAAATTAAAGTGGTGGAATCTCGCTTCAAAAGGTGAGTAAAATGTCTGTTTTTAACCTTCCATGGTATAGTTTTAAAAATTATTTTTAATGTGTTTAATGTTTGCAAATTACCTTGATAATTGATTTAAGATACCTCCATTTGGAATGGGGTTGAATTTTGAGATACATCCATCTGGGATGGATGTATGAGATACCCCCATTTCATACGGGGAAGAGGTTTTAGATACCTCCATCTGGGATGAAAAAGATAATTTGGATACCTCCATAATAGCATGGGGAAGGCAATGGGATGCCATTGTATGGAATATGAGCTCATAGACCTTTTGAAGAATCTACTGAAAACCTTGGTTCCAGGAACCGTAGAGTGAGAGTGAGTGATCCTGAGCATCACTATATTTTGCGGCGATTGTGTGCAATATGAGGGTGTTAATTAAAACACCCTTCTCTTTTCATGATTATTAAATTATTCATATTAGAAATTATTTGAAATAAATTATATTTTGTCTTTAAAAACATCTTTTATTTGCGGGTACCATGGTTGTTTTTCCGAATTCCGCACCAGTTAAGAACAACGCTATTTGCGAACTTTTTTTCGAAACTTATTTTATTCACTGAATTTTCATCTTATTAAAAAGTGTTATTTTCAGAGTCAGAAGAGAAGGAAGTCGTGGAGGCTAAGAAGGCGTGAAAACTTAATCGTAGTTTAGGATTTTCTTTTTATGAACATTGTTATTATAATTTAGAATAATTTTCCTTTTTATGAACATTGTTATTACATTATCCTTTTTATATTATTTTGAAATTTTTTTAATTTATTTTTATTTTCAATAATTGTTTAATTATTATACTCTGGGTGTAATTGTAACAGAGGACGTTACAAAGGAGGTAGAATTTTTTAACTTTCGCCAAGGAGGAATGTGTATGGGAAAGTACGGGTGAAATTTGATGAATTATCACAATTGGAAAAATAGAGAGAAAATAGAGGAAACTCTAGTGAGAGAGAGAGACTCTTGAGAAAGAAAGAAAAGAGGAAAAACTTCCAAAGAAGATTAAGGTTTCAAAGGCTCTATACCACTCTTAATCAACCTCTTACCAAAGTAAGGGGGGAGTGAGATTTATAAGCCACGTGAGGTGTTAGTCTTAATAAACAATGGGTGTTATTATTTAGTTATCGCCTTCCTAGTTATCATTTGAATTATTTGCTTACATTATGAGTGTTGCTATTTTGATTGTTTAAGTGATATATTTAAATATATGAAGTGTATTCAAAAGCAAACTAAGTATGCTTTCTGGTTGCGGAATTGGATCCGATCTTCCACATCATAAAAGATGTCTTTGAATAATGATTGATATTATCGTAATATGATTATTATTATTATTATTATTGCTTTTAATGATTGTTAAAGTTATTTTGGATTAAGTGATGTATAATGTTTAAGTTGGTGATGAATTAATATTCAATTAGTAATATGTGTGAGATTATGAACTGAACTTAGTGAACTTAGTTGAGAGAATTGTGGCTACATATTTTATGAGTTAAAGTGGAATTGTTAGAATATATCCTTTTTGAATGTAAAAATACCTTGTAGTAATTGATCAGGGATCAGTAATTGGTCGAGGATCAGTTTATTGAGATTAGCCGAGGGCTAAGATCTAATATTGATCAGGGATCAATATATTAAAATTGATCGAAGGTCAGTATATTAATTCTGATCAGGGATCAGATTTTTATACCTAATTAGGAGTCAAGATTACTTAGGTTGTTTGCTTAAAGTGTGTATATATATATATATATATATATATATATATATATATATATATATATATATATATATATATACACATACATTTGTTTGATGGTTGGAAAAGGATATATGTTTGTCAATTACTCTTCAGATGGTTGGATTAGTCATACATAGTATTTTGTGGATATAATTGAATATGAGATTTAGATGAGTGAGATTAAGTTGTAAGATAAGAATATGTGAAATTGAGTATAGTGAGAATTTTAGACCCCTTTGTGTCCCTAGTTTATTAAGATTACCAGTTATTGTTTATAAATATCTCACTCTTCTGTGTGTTTTCTCTATATGTATTTTCTTTGCATATCTGTTCGGATTATGAAGATGATCCTGTTCAAGCAATCAAGTTGGATGATGCTGAAGATTTTGTATATGTTTGATGTTTAGATGAAAGTGTTGTTTTGTACCAATTTATTATGTTGAATTGTTGTTTAATGGATTCACTGCTTTGGATTAGGATAATTTGGGGCAGTGATTATAGTAACTATATGTTGTACTCTTAAATCATGTATACTAAAAAAGTTATGAACTTATTATTGTTGTTCTATAATTATTCCTTTTGTTTTACAAATTATGGTTCTTTATTTAAATTTAAGATTTGAAAATTCATTATAATTGTATAAACACTTTTGAGAACTTTTCTACAAATATTATAAATGAATTTGGTAGAAATTTGGGTTGTTACAAAACTCAACTCAACCCGGTCAAAACCAAACTCTTACGGGTTGGGTAATAGGTTCAGTGAGTTGAACCTGAAACCCATCCCAACCCGATAAAAATATTATATTATTATTATATATTATTTTAAACTAAAAAATGTCTTTAATAGATTAATTTATAACTTTTGAGTTGAGATTGTCATGTATTAAGGCAAGCACTTTGCACTGTAATGGCACACCTCAATCCAACTAGCTAATATTTATTGGTAATAAAAAACCAATCAGCTTATGTTACAACAATCATATATTCTATTTTCTTAAAAGCATATCCTAAAAAATATACAAAAAAATTCTAAACATTCAATTTGTTCTTTAAAAAAATATTTTTTAAAATAGTGACTCAATTAACTCAACCCAACCCAACCCAACTCATTCAATGACAGGTTGAGTTTAATGAGAAAAAAATGAAAACCCAACTCAGTGAGTTGTGATTGGATTGGTCTTAGGTTTGCCCAAAACTGACCTAACCCAACCCGTGAACACCCCTACTTGGCCAAGTTGATGGTCGAGCCAAGTTTGATAACAATGGTATTGTCTCTTCACAATCATAGTGTTTTTTTTAGCATAGAGATATGGCCTTTACAAATGGCATTTGAAGCAATTTATTATGCTATTCTTAGGAAAACTGGTATAACAGGTGTCTTTCTTAAGCTTAGGGTTTCCCTTCTCATTTTTTTTTTCTTTTGATAGGTTTCCTTTAGAGTGACACTTTGAAGAGTACTCTTGCTTGGCTTGGTCCTTATTTATATGAAAGGATGTTGATGAGAAGTTCTTCTTGCAAAATCCCTCATCTTCAACTTTCATATAAAATTGGACCAATTAAGTCAAATAACTTCTAATATGATAAGAGTTTCACTTTATCTCCTATTTCCTCATTCAAGCCACTAAGGAACCTAACTATCATGGACCCATCTTCTACTCTTATTCTCACCCTCTCAATGTAGAATTCCATCTTTTATCTATACTCCTCAATACTCTTACTTGCTTGATGGTGCTTTGCAACTTGTTCATAGGTTCCCTTTCATAGTAGAGGGGACATGTCTCTTCCTTATAGCCCTTTTATGATCATTCCAATAAGTGATTGAAGGATTATTGATTCACTAGCAAGTGCACTTTTATCATCAATAGTTTTAAATGAGTAAGTATTGTATCCTAAAGGACTTGGTGACATGTGGCACTAAGCTACTTTATACTACTAGACTTAAACTAATCGATGATAGATAAAATGAGATAACATGAGCCAAACTTAACTAACAAAGTTAAACAAGGCAAAGAAAATATTTTTTGTTGTTTTATATTGAAGAAAGTCTAAAATGAATGGATTAACGAATACATATTGCTAGGGTTAAGCTTCAACACTTCATGGTCACTCTCTTATTCATTTAAGATCAAATAACATAGTTGTTTTCCCTTATTTCCATCAACCCCTTATGAAATAGTTAAGTTCCAATTCCTTTGAGCTAAACCATAACCTAATCTCATAGTCACAATCCATTACCTACTCGATAAAATAAACTTGCATTAAGCTCAAGGATTACAAGCTTACTATTAAGTTCAAAAGGTTTGAATAATTAGATGAACAACTTAACACTCTAAGTGGTTTTTATGATAACAAATAAATTAAGATTGATTTTATAATGATCTTTGTAAGAGTTATGTTACAAGAAGGTACACATATAGAAGATAACTCATGGACATTTGAAGAAGATAACTCATGATCAATTGAAAGACTAGAAAATAACATAAGAAGCATAAAAGATCATCAGAAGGTGATTTAGTCATTACAATAAGAATATATAAAGACCAGAAGATGTTTTTGGAAAAGCAATTAGTCATTATAGCATTCTCATCTTAAGCAAGGAGTCTTGTTTTATCTTTTAACATCATCTAAGGATCAACTTTGGGCAAAGAAGTTGAATAGATCAATGCATAACAAGAGCTTAATTAACTCAAACATCTTCTAAAGAAGAATTTCAATAACCATCAAATATACACTATCTCATAAAAATACATCATCAAGATACATCATCTAAAGGACCCATTAATGTACCCCCGAAGATGAACTAATCGTAGATTAGAATGAAGATCAAAACATTCCCATCTCTTTAATGAAGGTAGAAGTTCATAAGAAAAACATTAGAGGATGTAATTTGACTTCTACTCAATGGAGCATCATCAAATAATGGCGCAAAAGGTAAAATTTGAATTATGCGAAATCGTTGAAACAAACACAACCAAAAATAGAGATAAAAGTTCAATATCTTCCTCAAGAAGACAATTATGACATGTTGCTTATCTGCAAAGTTTCCAATGAGAATATTGTCGTATAATGTTGATACATGAAGCACAATATTAGGAAAAAGAGACGAGTTCAGTGATAAGTTTTCAGGTTGCGTTAAATGCCAAGATCATTGACCAAGCTCACATGAATAACCCCTCAATAGTAGGAAGACAAGCACCCGTCACTTATGAAGGCTATAAATAGAGGATCATGAAGAAGAAAAAGATATAGAAATATAGAAGTATCAAAATATATCAAGCTAATTGGATTTAATATTCTCTTTTCCTTGCTGCAATCTCTGATAAGATTCACGTATCTTGAGTGATCATAAGCTTTAGACAAGGCAACCTTTTACTGAGCCTAAATTACATATCCTTCACTTCGTGAAGTTAGATAGTGAATGAACCATTCTCATCCTCTCTTTAGGAGTTATTCTTGTAAATCATTCATTCATTCTTCTTGTATTAGGCAGGAGTGACTAGTTGTTTAAAAATACTTGGTTAAAAGTTAGAAGTAGCTTAGTGTTAAATAGGTCTTAGTTTAAAACTCATAAGGAGTTTAAAGGTAAACAGTAGTGTTGTAGAATACTCATTATAAGCCAGAAGTGACAATAAGAATATTTGTGTATTTTTGTTGAAATAGTGGAACCTTCCAATAGGTGTTTGGAAGAGAACTGAATGTAGCTCAGTTTGGAGCGACCTAGTATAAAAAAATTGTTCTTACTACCTTCTATTGCTTGAAGCTTTTATATTGTCTATTTTACTTTTATTAGAACTATAAGAAGGTTCTTATTTTAAAATATCTTTTTAAAACTATTATATTAAGCTACTTGATGAAGTATTTTGAAAGAGTTTACGAAAAAAGCTTCTTATAGTTTTATTCAACTCCTTTAGAGCTAACCCATATTTCAATTACCAATAACTCATTCTTTGTTCCTAAATAAATGGATCATTAATTGTCTTATCTTAGTTTAAGAACACAAACATTTTTCCAATTTTTTATATATTCAAACATATTATGGTTAATTAGGTCACAATAGACAATGAAGCATAAAGTTAAAAATCAACGAAGAAGAGGAATAGAGAAATACATCTATATATAGATAAATAAAAATATATAAAAGAGTTTAATGGTTACATCTAACTCAAAAAATGAAGGATTCATCTCCTAATCATGGTGATGAGAAGCAACAAAATGACATGAAAATAAGAAGAAATTGAGGTGGAAGTCATGTGTGACACTCTTCTTCAATGATCCTTCATTCCCCATTTCCAAGAGGTAAAAAAATGCCCTAACTATCTCCAAACACCACCTCCCATTAAAGGGTCCAATTTGAGCTATACAAGGTGCCTTCATTAAAAAGCTCACTTGGCACAAGCCAAAGTTTGTTGGTGAGCTTTATGAAGTCCAAATTCGCTCTCTAGATGAAATTATTATTGGGCAAGCTCAAAATGCTAAGAGAAATGGTTCTTTGCATGAATCCTTAAGCCACACATTTGAGATTTCTAAGCATGGAATGAAGCTTCCTAGGCAGAACCATTAAACCATGCTTTTCTTCCTTAACTTCAATCCAACTTGAGCTCCAACACACCAACTCTTCATCTTTAATAAAATCTTACAAAGAAGGGTTAACAAATGTTATATGTATCAACAAAAAGTATAGCAGTTAGCTATTTCTCGCTATAGGTGTAAAACTACATGAATAGCGAGAAAACTTAAATTGAAAAGTGCTAAAGAGAGTAAAATAAGCAAATTTTTTTCTTCAAAATTAAGCACAATAGAAAGTTATCAACAGTCATTGTGGAGTCTTATATCCCTAATAAGAAAAGTTCATCAATACATGTCCGTCCTCTCTTCACGCGGTAGCAAGTGAAGAATTGTTCTACTTTCGTCTTCCAGTCGAGATAAGCATCTACATCATCCTTACCATGGAAGTAGGAAATATCAATTTTCTCTTCTTTTTCATGTTCCCCCTTTTTCTATGCCTATGTTTACTTCGTTCCTTATGGTAGTAGTCAACCTTATGCCCTTCTCTCTTTCCTTTATGAGTTACTACCATGGGTGCTTTGATTATACATTATCTCATCCATGAGCATCTTCCTTTCTTCTCCTATAATTCTTTTTATCCCTTGATTAAGGATAATCTCTCTCATATTCTATTATTATTTCTCTTTCTCTTTTCTGTATTTCTTATTCCTCTTTCTTTCTTTTCTCTCTAGTTATTTTCTCATTTCTTTCTCTCTTTTATCCCTATTTTGTCTCACTTCCCTTTCCTGCCAAAGTCTTAATGGTTCTAGCTCTAACATAACATTTGTCAACCTATCTCTAAGTGGAGAATCACAGTCATTAACACTACTAGCACTACTATGAATGTGATGAGTTATTATGCAAGTGCAAATGTTATGATTAAAAGGAATTTTATAAAGGTCCCATGTGTTTTTAAGAAATCCTGGAACCTATTAAACACAACTAATACAAAAAGAAAGAAACAAAAACAAAAAAGAAATGGCAATTTCCTAGGGTGTAGGTTTGCATGAACACTTTAAAAGTCTACTAACACCCATTCACAAAACAACTAGCGCAAAAAGAACAATTATGCACAAATGGGAGGTGATCCTTAGCGACTTCGAACACATTCCCTTGAAAAGGACTTTACAAGAATGAGAAGTGCAAGAAAAATAAAACTCCTATGTACACTTTAAGAGGTCAGCTACCTTGTGGCCAAGCTATTCAAGATCACCTATACTTCAAAAGTGGCACCAAACAAGACAAAACAAAACTACAAAGGAAGTTTAAGAAAGACAAACAACAAAAGTTCAATTTAAAACAACTAAACTCATATAGAATTTTCATATGACAAACTCAAAGACTAAGAAATGAAGTACAAACTAAAAATTAAAGGTTATTTCAAGGATTGTACCAAACTCAGAGAAATCCTAAAATTAAGTGGCACTAGAATAGAATGATAAAATACAAAAGACTCAAAGTATACTTAAAAAAATTCAAAACTTGATTTACATGAATTATGTGAGTAATAGAGTTTTTATAGAAGTTTTTTATATAAGGTCTTATTTGGAGTGATTTTGAGTTTCTGATTTGTTTTTTTAGTATTTTTAAAAAATAAATGTGTTCGATAAAAATGATTGATTTGACTCTTTAGTTATTTTCAAATACTTTTTACTCAATTTTAAAAATAATAAATTTAGGTTTTGAGATTTTTGTTTTTGTTTTTATTCAAGTTTATTTCTTAGTTACTTGTCAACTACCAATAATCTTGGGTCCCCAAGGAGGAGAAATTTTAGTAGGGTTGAGATTTGACAATAATGTTTTAAATTTAAAAAACAAAATAAAGTTATTTTTATAAATATGAAAACTTAAAATAAAAAATAGTTTTTGTTTTTATAAATTTAAAAATCGTAAACTTAAAAGCACCTGAATGGGACTTGTTAATCAAAGTTGGAGTAAATGAGTTTATATAGAAGCCACTTATACAAGCAACTTTAAGTTACTTAACAAATAAAAAATACTTTTGAAGTTTTTTTAAGAAGAGAATATTTTTTAAGATAATCAGATTTATGTGTGAATAAAAATGTAAAATGGAATTTACAAAAAATAAATTAAGAACTTTGAGTTAGGGTCTATATATCATTATAATAAAAGTAATAAATATTTTAAAATTGTATATGTCAATAAAGAAGTACTAAATGAGTTAATAACCTATATTGAATTCTTGCAATATATACTTCGAGAGTAGGGAGCATTTTTTTTTTTTCTAAGTATGAAATTATATCTTTAAACATGGTGTTTCTTGGACTATTGTGGTTGAGAATATTGAATTTGTTTGAAAAATTTTTCAAAAATTGTGAAATAAGTACTTTATAATATAAGATTTTTTTATAAACACATAAAATTTTCTTCTTAAAATAAACAGAAAAGCAATTTTTTTTAATGAAACACATTACGAAAATATAAAGCTATTTATTTTGTTTTTTATTGATAAATTTTAGTTAATAATATATTAATTTTGTTAATAAAAATATTCAAAGATACAATATCTTTATCTCCTTTTGCATACAAGGTCCTTACCATGAGCATTGGTGTGAGCAGCTAAGCTAAGGTTGAAAAGGAAAAATGGATAAGCACTACTTATTTCTCTCATTTTGTGTACATGTAAGCTTTATTATTAATCAACTTTATAATTCTTACTTATTTTATTAAATACTTTTTTTTAAAATATGTTTACCCTTACTCACCTATTATTAATATTATAAACATATTTGTTTGAAAAAAGTCATTTTCAAAAAATAAAATTTTATTTTTTAAAAATAAAAGTGAGAAGATTTTAATTTGAAAGAAGTGGAAATGAGTATATATATATATATATATTTATCTCTGTGTGTGGGAAAAGGGATGTGACATAACTGAGTGTTTTGTATTTCTCAAAATCAACTGTTACTCTCTGGATATAATTTTATAACACTTGTACGTAACACAGGAATATATTATTTCTTAAAAAAACAAATTAATGTAATATTTGAAGTCCAATCTCTTTCAAAAAAAAAATTCAAGTCCAGTCTACATTTCACAAAATCTTAATTAATGTACAATAAATTTTTATAATTAAAATTTGAAATATTATTTTATGAGAATTTAACACAAATAAATTGTGTTTAATTTTAATCCATATTTAAATTTGAAAAAATTGAATCCAAATATTATTCAAAATCAAATTTTAATTCAAAAAAATAAATTTAATTTAATCTTCAACAAAAGCCTATTTAAGTTTCTGGTTTAAATTTGCATGTACTAACGCTAATTGTATTTAAATTTCAAAATATTTAACAGCAAAAAGAAAACCTGCAAATTTTTTAAAACTTTTTAAACACTCTAAATCTAAAAAATTATACCTTTTTAATATATTTCCTCAAACTGTTGTTTTTAACTTTGTTTAATTTTCTAGGGTGGAATTATTCAAACTACAAATAAGCCTACTCTATTATGAAAACTTCCAAAATTAACTAATTATTTAGGAATATTGGCTTTATATATAGAATAGTAGCTAAATACAAAATGTTTTTGGCCTTTTGTTATTATTGTTTGATGCATGACAAATTATTCATGACTTCTTTATATGTAATTCATATTCGTGGAAACAAATAGTACTAGCAAATTATACTTATATGTAGTTTTCTTTGGGACAAAATACTTGTTTTTTACCTAGGAGACAAAATATGTAGTTTTTTGGAACGAAATACTTATGTAGTCTTGTAGTTAGACTTCGTTCTTTAAAATATGTTATAGTTTTTTTTAAAGTTTAACTGGTATACACTAACATTCAATTACAACCTTTTATTTATTTAACTTTTAAAATAGTAATAAGTATGATCAACAAATTTATCATGAATGAAGAGTTGTGATTGAATGTCAGTGTAAAAATCTTTACACTAACCGTGTATACCAATTAAACTTAAACTTTTTTTTAAGGTTAAACTTAAAGTATAAAGTTTAAAAAGTGATTCATTTATGCTATAAAGTAATTTTATGTTGTTATCTATTATCTAATCAAAAGTCGTGATTTACATATTTTTATTAAATATTTTTAAAATCTATAGCAGTACATTAAATATAGTTATATTAAACGGAGGAGAGTAACTAATTCTATTTTCAATTAATCATATATAATGTTAAAAAATATTAAGTTTATTAAATTTTATTATAGTTTGTTCTTCAAACAATAATTTACTTTTTTACGTACAATTTTTCTTTGATTTTAAATTTATTAATTGTTTCTTTTTAAAGTTATTGTTATCTATAAGATTTATTATATATTTAAGACTTTATGTATTTTATTTAAATGGTATTCATTTTTAATATCATTTTATTTTTTTATATGTTACTATTTTTTTATTCTTATGTTAAGTAAATTTCAGAAAAAAATAGCTTTATTAATAATAATTACCTAATTTAGAGGTGTTCACGGTGTGATTATATATAATTTTGAGTCTAACACTAGTTTTGATCAAACTAAAAAAAATAAGCATGATACATTTTGATTCAATTTAGATTAATCATAAAATTTAAACCAAATAAAGTCAATCTTTTACAGTTCGATTTAGTTTGGTTATGAGGTTTAAAATTTATATTATTAAGTATTAAAAATACATTGAAATTTTTTATTTCCAAAATTGAATAAAATTTTATTCTTTTCCAAAAAAAATTATATAAAAGTAGCAATCATTAAACTTAAAGTATAAACAATCAATTCATTTAAACATTATATGTTACTACTTGTCATCAAATTACATCTAATGAAATTAAATCAAATAGTTTTAGTTTTGCTAAATATTTATTCATCAACTAATAATATAATTAAAAATCTTAATTAAAGATTAAGTCAAAATCATAGAACTTAGAAAATAATGAGCAATTTTATATGTCTTATTGTAGATTTGTTAAAATAACTAAGGATGAGCGATTTGAATTGATTTAATTTGATACAGTTTCAACATCTCAAACTGCAAATCACCTGATTTGAAAATTACAAAAATCAAATACCCAAACTAATTTGGTTTTTTGCGGGTTTTTTTTTTACGATTCGGTTTTTGGTTTTCAATTTGGTTTGTTTCGATTTGAATATCCCTAATTAACTATCATGAAAGAACATTGTTGTTGTTTTTGTTTACATTTTTTTGTGAAAGTATGGCATAGCCCAACCAAAAATTTACTAATTAGTCAAAAGACATGCAACTAAAATCTTTATGATAAAAATTAATAGGAGAGTCTGACACAAAAATAAAAAAGACACATTCCTGGTTTACGGTCAACACTAACTTAGCAAAGTCGTCAGCTAGCAGGTTCACTTCTCGGGAAGCATAGATAATGTTACATTGTAAGGTTTTGCCGCTACTCCAATATATTTGGTTCACTAATGGAAAAAACTCATTTTTCCTTGAACAACCTTCATCCAATAACTTGATGATATATAGTGAGTTTGACTCATTATTTATCTTTCTTCAAGGCGCCCTAAGGTATTATCTCTCAACTTAAGTCCATTTTTTCAAATTTTCTGTGGGAGGGTTCTGGGGGTAGAAAGGCATTTATTTGGGTGTCTTGGGAGAATGTTTGTTGGGATAAAGAGAAGGGAGGTTAGGGGTGAAAGACTTAAAAGGATTTAATTTAGCGTTGTTAGGGAAGTGGAAGTGGAGGTTGAGGGTTGAAAGTCATAGTGTATGGGGCAGAATTTATAAGCTATGTATGGGATAGATGTAGGAAGTTGGGGAGGAGTTAGTTGTAATTGCTTTAGGTGTGGCATGACTTTTCTATATATAGAGTAAGAGAGTTAAGGGAGAGGGGCTGGTGGTCAAATAATGTGAAATATAGGATTAGGGAGGTAGTTAGGTGTTGTTTTGGAAGGACTGGTGGTTGGGGGAACAAACGTTAAGTACGACATTTGATCGATTGTATAAGTTAGCAAAAATTCGATTAGTGTTTATCACAGATAAGTGAGGTACGGGGTCAGGATAACAATGATCATAGAGACATAGGTTGTTTGTTTAGGAGGAAGAATTATTGGGAAGATTGTTAAAGTTTAGAAGGAGTAGTGTTGAAGGAGGGAGACGTGGATAAATGGATATGAACCTTGGATGACCCTAGTCATTACACGGTCTCTTTAACTTACAAGGTACTAACAGGAGGATATTTACACCAACCTCAATATTTTTTCAAAGTGTTGTGCGGATCAAGAGTTCCACCAAAGGTTTAGGTTTTGGTATGGCAACTGGATGTGAATCAACTTCCTACTAGGTGTAATTTGTTGCGAGGAGGAATAATCCAACAAGGTGAAGCAATATGTGGACTATGTGGGGTCGTCAAGGAGAATGGAGCAGAACTCTTCTTCAGTTGTGACATCTCAGTTCGGGTTTGGATATCACTCTATAAATGGTTGGGGATATCTACGACCCTCTAAATTGAAGTTAGGAAGCATTGTTACCTATTCGTGAGGTTGGTGGACGGGTCACAAGCGTTTAATAAAGCATGATCTTTCATGTGGTTCATAAGGATTTGGCAAATATGAAGAGCCAAAAATGCGGCGGTCTATAAAGCTTAAAAGAGTAACATTCAAGAACTTATGCAGGCTATCCAATTAAGCTTGTGGGAATGGAGTAGGGTTAACTCCCTAATAGGAATGACAATGAGTCGGGACAGGTACGGGTAGTGGTTACCCGCTACAAAAACCCGCTACCCGTTACCACTAAAAACCCGTCGGGTACCCGCTATAGAAATACCCGTGGGTTTTTTTAATATCCGCGGGTACCCATGAATATTTTAAAAAAATTAATTTTTTTAAAATTAAATTTTTTTTATAAGAAGATTTATCAAATAAATCATTTATTTTTTGGAAAATCTAAAAATAAAATTATACTAGTTTCTACAAGATTAATTAGATCTAAAAGTAGATTAATATAATATATTATAAGAATATATTTAATACAAATAAAATATTTATTTTATATTATCAGAATTTTTATAATAAATAATTTTATTAACTATGAAGTTTTCGTAAAAAAATAAGATTGATATCAATGAATTTTGATAAATTAATATTTTAAATTGATTTATTTTCTAAAAATATTATCTTGTTTAACTTATATATATATCTATCTATATATATATATATATATATATATATATATATATATATATATTATTTTAGTTTAGCAGGTAGCGGGTACTGCCGGGTACGGGTACTATGATACCCGTACCCATGCCCGTTAAGGAGCGGGTAGAAAAAAACTCGTATCCGCGAGTAATAGGTACCCATTTATACTATTCGTGCGGATATTTTTGCGGATTTTATCCACGGGTATCCGTGAACGCGGATTTTTTTGCCATCTTTGCTCCCTAACCTCTCACTCTCATGCGAAATAGGTCTTGAATCCAACTTTCTATATCGATTAAGTGTAATTTGTCTTTGTTCTTGCTTGTATGGACCTTTTGTTATTTTGCTTTCATATGACCCAAGAAGGTTGAATGCACTTCTTTTGCTTTCGTACAATTCTTAATAAAATTCCTTAACTTATAACAAAAAATAGTGATCTAAGTCAATAATCAAGATATGAAATTCATATTCATATGCCACCGTCAAAGCTTGATAAATAGCCATCAATTCAACCTTATTAGCATGGTAATAAGGTATCATGAAATAACACTATTATTGTTGTTTATATTTAAAAATTGAATTTACTTTCAATATTATATATTTACATTTCAATAGAACTATTGCATTTTATTTTGTGAAAAAATTGATATATTTAAAATTAATTATTATTTATTTCTATAGTATAGTCTCTTACTATAACATGTGTGTATTTTTATTTTAACATATATACAAAAGTATCGTAAGTTAATAATTTAATGAAATTAAATTTGAAATATTGGAACATTTTTTTTATTTTTATAAAACATTTGTTTATTATGTATTGTTGTTTAATTAACTAATATTGTTTAAGGATTCAATATACGGTTTAAATGTGTGAAAATCTTTTACATATTTTTAAAGAAGAATGATGTAAATTTAATTTTAAATTATTTGATATTTTATGAATTACTATATTCAATACCAATGGCAAAATAGTTTTTTACTCACGTTTTAAGGAGGCATGATATAAATCATTATTATTTAAAAACTTCTATATTTTAATTTTAAAGTTTCAAATTACCCTTAATGCAGTTTTTCTTATTCTTTTCTTATTTATATAGAATGGTCAAACATTTTAATTTTAAAATTAAAAATTCCTCTACTGTATGACAAATTTAGATTCTCTTTATTAAATTTTTAAGATGTTGGAACTCAATAAAAATAATGTTTTGGTACACCCAAAGTTTCATATCACTTAGGTGTTGAGACCAAGGGTCGTTTATAAACATCATCCTCTTAACCCACAGAGATACCTCAGTCGTGGTGACTTACCCTAATGATGTTTTGGGACTAGCGGTAGGAACATTGGCGCCCACATTAGGGCACGAACCTAAAGTCCCACATTGCTTAGGAACTTCCTCCCTTAACCGACTAAAGCGCCTTTTTAGGATAAAATCGTGACGGAACCACTAACCTCCAAAGCAAACAATACCTCGGGTGCAGGACCTTAACAATATCATGGGATTGACAGTAGGAACATAGGACCCACCATGGGGCACAACCCCAACTCTTATGCTCTTTGGCCACGACTGGGGGACTTGTTTCGGTGTACCCAAAGTCCCACTTGGCTTAGTAGTCGAGGTCAAAGATCATTTATAAACACCTTCCTCCCTTAGTGAACATGAATTTTCCTACAACCAGTCTCAGGACATCGTTAGTATGGGTCAGCACATCCGAGGTATTGTCCACCGAGGCGCCTTAACCCACTGAGGTGTCTTTTCAGGACAAAACTGTGATGAAGTCACTAAGCTCTAAAGTGGATAATACCTCAAATGCAGTGACCTACCTAACGATGTCCTAGACTGGCGGTAGGAACATTGGCGCCCACCTGGGACACAACCCCAACTCTCACACCTGTCGAGGCTAAGGGTCATTTGTCAACACCTTTCTCCCTTAACCCACTAAGGTGCCTTTTTAGGACAAAAATGTGACAGAGCCACCGAGTTTCAAAGCAAATAATACCTCGATTGCAGTCCCTAACGATGTCTTAGAACTAGAGGTATGAACATTGACGTCCACCGTCAGACACAACTCCAAGTCTCACGCCCCATAAACACCCTTCTCCCTTAACCTACTGAGGTGCCTTTTCAGTTTGTACCTCACAGTGGGAACTAATGTTCTACCACCAATCCTAGGACATTGTTAGGATCATCGTGTCCTAGGTATTGTTCGCTTTGGAGATCATTGGTTCTGTCATGGTTTTGTCATAAAAAGGCATCTCAAGGTTTAAGGGATAAGGGTGTTTATAAATAACCCTTGGTTTTGATTCTTAAGTAATGTGAGACTTTAGGTGTACTAGAAGAAATAAAAAAATATTAGAATTTTAAAATTAATAAAATGAAAGTTTTTGAAAATTGGTTGTTTAAAAACTAATAAATAGTAATTTTAATTTAAATTATTTTACATTATTTCTAAAACTACTTTTATGGTTTAAATAAATAAAATAAAAATATAATATTAAATAAATAAAAGAGAAATTAAAGAATATTGATGATAACAATTATCATAATAATTTAAATATCGTGTTTTCATTTGTATAATTACATATCTTCTAAACAAAAAATTACCTTATGGATATCATGTTTTCAAAACCTTTCGTTTTATTAATTTAGTTAATTCTAATGTTTTAAATTTTATAGAGTTCCAACTACTCATCAATCTCTTATTTAACATTCGCTGGCAATTAACCGATTGAGGAGATATAGAAATACTCGTTTTTCTCCACTTTTTAAGAAAAAAGGTAAACTACTATATTTAAAAATTCCATTTATTTTAATTTAAAAAATCTAAAAAACTATTATTTTTAAATTTCAAATTTTTTAAATAAAAGGATAACATTATTGGGTAAGTGTCAACACTTTCTCGTGGTTGTGGCTACTGGTTATAATTATTTTATTATTTATAGCTTTGTATACATTGTTGGAAGAAAAAGTGAGAAGAATATAAATTTAAAATAATAAAATGATAGTTTTGTTAGAGAAAATGGAAGTTCCCGAGTAAGACAGTACCTTAGTAAGTGCAATTTCAGTGTATTTTCTATTTATTAGCCATGTTAGTAGTTACTACTATAATTAAAGGGCATAATTATCTAAAAAATATGGACACAAAAAATGATAGTTTCTTTTATTAATAATAGTATAGATAATTGTATAAAAAATGTAAGATCAAAAGGATAATTTTCCTTTATTAATAGTATAGAACATTTTAGTTGATTACTATTATAATTAAAGGTATAATTGTCAAAAAAAATATGGATATAAAAGGTTAATTCTCTTTATTAATAGTATTAGATTAAACCAGAAAAGTTTGTTATAATATACTATCTTACAAATTTTAAATTTTGCAAAAAATCTATATTAATATTATAGTTTATAGAAAAAACAAAAAATGAAATATGTGGCATTCTTCTACCACAAGATTTTAATAGTAAAAATTAAAGAGAATTAAAATCAAACAAGGTAAAAAATGTCACATAAACACACATTTCACTTTAATAATTCTTAAGAAAACTCAATATTATAAAACCATAATTCTCCTTCCAAAATAAAAAAAAACATTTAAAATTCTTATAAATCACTATTACCAAAACAAAGATCAAATTCTTATAATAAATAGGTTCCATACTAATTAATAATAAATAAACATTCCTAGTAACATACTGTCTCGGTGTCACATGCGTATTAGAGCAACCTAACAACTCAAACCTTTCCCTCAATATCAACTCCTACCTCTATTGCTACCTTTTGACCTATGAATGTTTAGCCCTAAAAGGAAACAAACAACATAACAAGCAGTGGGGTGAGAACTTGACTTGCACATATTAAGACATGCAAGGAATAACATCACCCTCTTACATACCACATATCATATGATTACACAGTCACTTACAACTTCTCAATCACATACAGATATATAATAGACTTGTGGGAAAATGTTAACAACACTCTCATATAATTTAACATTCACTCATCAAATACATGCAATTCATCTCTATGCAAAATGTGTCACAATCATGCACATGTTGTCTCATGTAGGTTCGTCTAGGCATACACCTCTTCTAAGTCAACCACACATAGGTTCCAATAGGCCTAAGTCTCTTTTACACCAGTCACATGTAGGTTCCAAGCGACAAGAGCCCTCATCTATGTCAGTCACACAGGTTCCAATAAGAAAAAACCCCTTTCTATGCTAGTAATGCGTAGGTTCCAAACGATAAAAACTCTCATCTACACCAGCTACACATAGGTTCCAAAAGGCATAAGTCTTTTCTCACCAACCACATGTATGTTCCAATAGTCAAAAGTCTCTTCTGCGTCAATCAGGTGTAGGTTTCAATAGGCACAAGCCTCTTCTACACCAGTCACATGTGGGTTCCACGCAATTTAAGAAAAACTGGTCCAAAATGTCACACAATGCGAAAAACCTTGCAGAACACCTAAGCTACCACTATGCAATATGCCCATTCATGCTTATGTCATAGTCATAATAACAAATCTCACAATGGTACTAAATTTCACTCTCAACGGTAACGGTAATAACTCTCTATCAGGCACCCCTGACTCGTACCATCAATCGCACTATCTCAAATCATAGTTTCATTCATACATCACACATATTTATAAATCATACACCTTTATAAATCACACATATAATCTTCACATCATATTCACATCTTCAATGCATTACATGTATTTATAAATTAAATAAAAACATTTCACCTTATACTCATGCACATAACATAAATTCACAACTACAACATACTCTCAATATATTAATCCATAAAAGGATTTTAAACATATATTATGACTAATAAAAAAAAATTATCATTAATACTCACAATATTATGACATAAAAAAAATTCATCATTAATAAATCAAGGTAATCATCCATTTAAAATCCACAAGTAACATAAGATCCTAAGACATAGTTAATTGCATTTTAGTATATCTCACTCTATATGTTATTTCGCCAATCTAACAATTGAAAATAAAGACTGACATCTTATAAAAGAATTGTCCAAAAATAAACCAACTACAACAGTTAGAGAATTCTATAGACGCTCCTAAAGAAGTCTATGACGGGTGTAAGATCCTAAAAATACAATCTTACTCTAGCTCTATCATCTCTCCCTCCATCCATTAATTCAACAAAAATACTATTAAAAATAAATCAAATTCAATGGTTAACAAATTCTATAGATGCTTCAAACGAAGTCTGCCACAGGTGTAAGATCCTAAAAACAAGTTCTTACTCTAACTCTATTATCTCTCACTCTATACATTATGTGGTGATTCCATAGTTGAAAATAAATATTAATATCTTAAGAACCTACTGTAAAAATATAAACCAAATCCAACAGTTAAAAAATTCTATAAATGCTCCATATGAAATCCACTACTGGTGTAAAATCCTAAAAATATAGTTCTTACTCTTACTCTATTATCTATCACTCCAGACACTATTTCAATGATATCACCGTTGAAGATAAATATTAATATCTTAAGAACCTATTATAAAAAAATAAACCAAATACAACTGTTAACAAATTCTATAGAGACTCTAGACGAAGTCACATCAAAACATCATCATTCCAAAACATAAGATTAACTACATTGATTACTCATGTAATTTACAAGTCCCAAGAACACCTCAATCAAACATCACTCAACCCACATCAAATATTTACATTGCTTAACCAAAACTTAAGATTAACCAATAATCATAAAATGTTTACACAATCATCTTACCACATCAAAATATCACTAAATCAATTGAAGCATAAGATTAACCACATTGTTTACTAATGTAATTTAACATAATTTACATACTAATAAACAAGACCTAAGAACACCCCGAAGAAACATCACTCAACCCCACATCAAATATTTACATCACTTAAACAAACATAAAATTAACCAATAATCATCCAATATTTACATAACCATCTTACCACATTGAAACATCACTCAACCTATCGAAACATAAGATTGACCACATTGTTTACTTATGTAATTTAACACAATTTATGTACTAATCAATAAGACCCAAGAACACCTCAAAGAAATAGGAATAAATATGAACAAATGCAAATCCAACATTAAATAACTCAAAAATCATATGGAAGTGCACAAAAAATCATCACAATGTTGTTATAAAAAATTGAATGACTAGGAAAATGGAACAACAACTACAAGGGACTTTAGGGCTCGCCCTCACTATCCACATCGCTTAACATGCATACAGAGAGATAATCTCACACCCTTACCTCAATGAAAAACAAAGACAACGAAGATTTTCCTTTTCCGATCTGACGAACCCTTGCCAAAATAAAGCTTATGTTATACTGCCATTTTCTCCTAAACCAAAGTACCAAATGCAGATCCGAATGGTCAAAATAGAGTCACACGTCTAGAACCTATTGTCTAATTTCCAACTCGATCCAACGATTAACGAATTCGTAGTGATGGGATTATGAAAACTACACAAGGTTTGTACAAAAATAACTTTCTCTCTTCCTTTTTCTCTTGATTTGGTTTCTTTTTTTCTTTTCCCAAACTTTAGGATAAAAATGAGGCAAGAGTGGTCATGACTCTTCGTTTCCTTCTCACACAACAACCCTAATAGGTCAATCCATCAAACTCCTTTACCTTTTCACTTAACCCTTTAACTTATAATATAAAAATGTCTACTAATAATATAAATATACTCTCTCTTTATTATTATTGTATCTGAAAATATTATTTTATTATTTTCTCTAATTATATATATATATATACACACACTTTAGCCTATTTGAAATAATTAATTATAATAAATGACTAAATTTCTATTAACTAATTCAATTAATTTAAAATAACTAAAACACCTTATTTATGAAAATTGGTTGTTACAAAATAAATATTATATTATATGATAAATAGTAAAGATTAAGAAACAAAATTGTTGTAATAAGGTTAAAGTAACTTTAAGAACGAAGTTTTTGCTTGTCTTAAACATTTTTTTTTTATTTGAATAAACAAGACATATCGCACCAAGGCATCTTCTACAATTAACATGCAACTTTTAATTATAAAAGCTAACACACACAAAGAAAAAACTAATAAAAATAATAGATTAACACAAATTTTGAAAAGAAGAGAGATAAAATTGTAAATCTACATTATAAGTAGCTTATTTAGAAGAATAAAGAATGTTAAAGAAGTATAAAAAACTAGTTTTTTTGGTAAAAGTGTAAGAAACTTGTGCGAAAATGTGCAAAGAATGGTAGAAAATTTTCAAAGAAAGAAGCTTTGAGAAACAAAAAAATTAGAGAGTGAAAAAAATGGCGGATGAAATTGAAATTCAAATAAATTTCAAACTCAAACGAATTTCAAATTAACAAAATTCAAATTCAAAAGAAATTGCAGAAATATAAGAAATTCAAATTCAAATGAAGTCCAAGTTCAAATAAAATTTAAATGAAATTCAAATTGAAATGAAATTTAAATTTAAACTCAATTTAAAATTCAACTGCAAATTTAAAATAAATTCAAATTCGTATTCATTAAATTCTCCCTTTGCAAAATGTTTAAAATGCGTATGCGTTTGTTATTATGACTTAGAAACTAACTAAACAAGTTAATAATTTATTCTTTAATATGTTTTAAATTTATAATCAAGGAATAAACTAACCTAGTAATTAGGTAGTTGATAAAAATCAATAATTTTTGTAAAAAGATGATAATTAAATAGCTATGTGTAAAATTTTTAAATTTATATACAAATATTTAAATTTATTAATGTAATAATTGTAATGTAATTTAATTTAAAAAAATTAAAGAAATAAAAACATTGTCACATAAGAACATGTAAATAATATGTAAAATATTTTTTAACTGACACATGAGGTGTCATGTAAAACAATACATAAATTACTCTTAATATGAGAAATTTGAATAATTTTTATAATATTATTAGTAATAAATTATTGTATATATATATATATATATATGACTATATTATATTTATTAATTTTATTTTTTAAAAACTTTGAAATACTAAATTAAAAATTAACTTTAATATTAACTAAAATTTTCTATTATTATATAATTTTACTTTAAATTATTAATTTAAGATAATAAATATTACATATGAGCATAATCTATTTTTAAATTAGTATATATATAATCTATTTTAAAATTGATTTTATTATTTCCTTTTCTGTAATATTAGATTAAATCAATGGTTATTATTATCAGATTAAAATTTATTATTTCTTTTTCTCTAAATAGATAGATTTTTCTTTAGGCAAATGTCAATAGTTAGAAACTAAATTCGTAACAAATAAACCAGCGAACCGTGTCCTCTGCTAATTCTTAATTTATATTTTTTTAATTTTTTATTTAATATGTACTTTAAAAATAATGACAGCATTCAAGGTAAATATAATTATCTAAACCAGCCAGCCTTCATTCATTCATTTCATTTATATATATAATATATATAGAAAGTTTAATTGGTATACACTATCAGTATAAAAGATTGTGATGAGTAACTCAACAAATCTATCATGAATGAAAGGTTGTGATGACTGTCAGTGTAAAAATCTTTACACTGACCGTGTATACTAATTAAATTAAACTCATATATATATATATATATATATATATGGATATAAATTATTAATTATAATAAGATATGATAGACTTCCGGTATAAAACTTAATTACTTGACCTATGTTCATTCAAATTGATTTCTATTTGTAAAAAGTTACAAATCAATTTTGATAGGTAATAATATTTACTTATTTCAAGCCTATGTAAATTAAAAGTAGGTTTCATTGATCTTGTTTTTTTATATATTTAAAAAATTTAAATTTATTTTAAAATATATTTATTAGAGTTGTCAATCTGGGTGGGTTGGTCTGCTTCGCTCTATCGGGCTTTTCAGACTAAATGCGTTAGGTTAAACTAACTCATATTTTGTATGAACTACATATTTCTAAGTCTAGTATGATCCTATATTGGGTCATTAGACTACCGGGGAAAAACATTTTTTTTTTAAAATCAAAATTCAAATTTTTATAAAAATAAAACTTATTTTATAATACAAACTCAAATCAATTCAAAACAACATACTAAATCAATCAAGAAAACATCATAAATACGTTTAAAATAACATAAAAACATATATATATATATATATATTAATTTAATATATATTTTAGAACAATATAATTTTTATTTGTTAAAAATATATCATTAAATAAACATCATAGTACTTTTATATGTAATTTTTACATGTATATTAATTATATGTATAATTGACTTCACATCTAACATACTTTTATGTGTATATTTTTTATTTATATATTTTTAACAATATATTGTATGTATTATTAATATGTATTTTTAAAATTTATGTATTTATATTTGTATTTAGATAGATTAACTCAAGTCCATTTACATAGTCAAGCCAAACAGACTGAGCCAAAAAGGTCTGATTCTATTTGGGTCTCATTTTTTAGAGTCTAACATCACCCATTTTATATGCTCGCGGGTCAGTCCGGTGGGTCAAGTCCATTTTGAGAGTTCTAATACTTATCAAACATAATGTATATTAGGGATGACAATAGGAGGGAACAGTGCGGTTTTGACCCTCCTCGTTCCCATTCCTGGAAAGTATGACATGAATTCGGGTTTGGGTATAAAAATGTGGGTATGAGTTTTTAATCCACATCCCCGTCTCTGCTAAGTATTTTTGGATTCAGTACATCTGCGTGTACTCGTTATATTATTTTTTATAATTTAAATTTACTTATTTATTATTAAATAAATTATATATTAAGTTATTAATTATATTTTAATTTAAAAGATATAAAAAAATTATAAATTAAAGTTAAGAATTAAAATTTTTAATTAAATATATAACTTTAAACTTCTTATATTAAAATTATAATGAGGCAGATACAAGTTCGGGTAGTCATATACTCGTACCTGTACTCAATTCATAACATCAACTTACTCATACTCATACTTGGTAAAAACGGGTAATATCTATAAAAACGGGACAAGTTAAGACTGGTACCCAGGAATATGAATATTTTTGTCATCTTTTATTTGCTACACTTACCACTTTTCATTATTTTTATATTTTATCAATTTATATCATATAATCATACTTACATGTAACGAAAAATAAATACTAGCGTACATTTTATCTCTTTCGTTTACTTGGTTAAATTAATTTATGATGTCCGAACATTATTTTATTATATTTTCATAATTTAAACAGAAAAAGTCCTTTTTTATTTTGTATGTTATAAATTTAAAACATAAAATCAATATTGACTGATAAATTTAAAAATAGATAAAATATTTTTACGTTACAAGGAGTGAAAAGTGAAACAAACCCATGAATGAGATATCTGATAAAAATAGAGAGAGAAAAAAAAAACTCATACTTTACAATGCCTTACAGACTCCACCAGACGAAATTACGAAACTGCCCCTTTATTTCACGAGACAGCATTTGGGCGGGAAAAAACCTGTAGGGCACAGCGAATGGCGCCAAAACTTGTCAACTTTTTCATTTTTTAGTAAAAAAATATTTCAATAATCCATTTATTTTCCATAAAAATAAAAAAAAATTAAAAGAAAAAAACGTACACAACAGAACCCAACAGAAAGCACGCAACACAACGTTGCGTTTCCTAAAGATAAAAAAGAACACTTCATTTCTCTCTCTTTTTCTGTTCTCTTTCTCCAATTTTTTCATCTCTTCTTCTTTTTTTATATCACTCTCGCTAGGGTTTCTCGATTCTGAATCCTTTTCGGCTCCTTCGACAATTCGTCCTCCCTCACGCACGGAATCCAGTTTCCGGACGCGTGATCTGAGCCAATTAGGGTTTCCAAATGAGTCCTCCAGCTGAATCCAACAACATGGAGGATGGAAAGTCCGAAAATGGTGGGGACCAAGTTGAATCTCGCTTTGAAGAATTCTGCAAGGTTCTTAATTTTGTTCCCTTTGTTTCGTATTCTATTTTTATCGGGTGAATTTTTTAGTATGGTAAAATTAATTTATATGTTTTTTAGTGCTTTGGGTTGTAATTGCGTGTGGGGGTTTCTTCGGGAGTGGACTGAATGCGGAAAGTTAAGATCTTTTAGGTTTTAGAGTCAGTGGGTATGGAAGTTTGGTGTGTTGGTTTATTTTACTTTTTGATAAGTACTTTTGTAATTTAAGTTTCCATTTTTTAAGTTAAACATAGGAGATGGAGCTGAAAATATTTAATTGAACAATAAAAAAATTTGTTTGTCAACTGTTACATAATATGTACCGGGAGTCTAGGGTATGAAGAAAACCTAGGGAGTAATGGGTATATTGACTTTTCTGTGTTTGTATTACAAAGGAAAGAAGTGTGCTAATGAAGACAAATATTTAACAGATTTTTCTCCCTAAATGATATGTGGATCTTGTATGATTGTTATGATATGATGTGGTGTGTTTAATAATCTTTTGCTATATCTGACAAAGTTGAGTAGCATGATTTTTGCTATATCTGACAAAGTTGAGTGGAATTATGGTATGTCACCGTGGTTTGGGAAGAAATTTATTATCTAAACACTTGTGCTTCTGACGATGGTTGCATGTCATGACTGATAGAAGCAAAAAAATGTAAATTGGCCAGTGAAAGTAGTCAATAGTCCCCAAATAAGTGCTACTATAGTATTCTGGAGTAAACAACTGCTGGCTTACTAGAAATTTGTAGCATCACAGGAATTAGTTTTTTGCCTTAAATTATTCCCTATGAAACTAATTACATTTTTTGCTCAAACACTACCTGCCATGGTCACACATGTTTTTAGCTTAGGTCATTCCTTTGCAGCTGCCTCAGTTCTGCTTGACTAGCTTTTCTCTGTATCTTCTTTCTTCTTTCTGTTTTTTCGTTTGTTTTCTTTGCATCTTCTACATCAACCATCTTCTAATGTTTCTATATTCCTTAATTTCAATTTTGATTTCTTTCTATCTTTTTAAATAGTGCTGTCATTCACTTGTTCTATCTTGGAATACCAGTCCACACAGCCTGCTTTTGTTCTGCCTTTCTTTCTTCTTTCTAGCAGTCCCTTTTTTGTTTTTCAATCTAAAATAACACTAGCGTTTTGGATTTTGCTGATCTGCTCCTCATTCTTGGATAGTTTACCAACATTTGTGTGGGTTATGCTTATCTCACTTGAATCTGTCTCAGGTTTAGATTGGCTAATAAGTGTGACTCAGAATAGAAGTGTCCATATATGATTTTATATGCATTTAGGTAGATCAACTAAAGTTTAAATTGAGATGCTTTACCCATTAAATTCTACATTGATGTTGTTTTGTTACAGAATGGGCTAGCATTGGAAGAGGAAAGCTGTAAAGAAGCAATGAATCTGTTTGGAGAAACCAAGCATATTCTACTGACAAATTTTTCATCAATAGGGAATGGATCGGTACAGATGAACATTATTCTTTGGTATAATGTTTAAGTTGTGAAAATTTTTAATTGAATTCACGAGGTTGTATAATTCTTTTCCAGTCACAAGAATCCGAGCGATATTGGTATGCTTTTATTCTGTACTCTGTCAAGAAACTGATCCAGAAAAATGAGGATGGAAAGGAAGAGAGTGAGAACACTGGACTTAGCCTGTGTCGTATATTAAGAGCAGCTAAGCTTAAGTATTTTACTGACTCTGGCTGGTGTATTAGTTTATGTTTTTTGTAGCTTATTTTATTAATTGCTGTAATATTATTTTTTTCTCAACAGCATTGCAGATTTTTTCAAAGAACTTCCGCAGTTTGTTGTTAAGGCTGGTCCTACTCTAAGTAATCTATATGGCACAGATTGGGAAAACAGGCTTGAGGTATTGACTAAGCAGAGAATTGTGATTATATTTTTCAAATTTTATGTTCTTGTGTGGTGGTCTTTTTTATTTAATCGTTGGAATATCTTTCTATTAAGCCATTCTTTATATTGCTATGTCTATACCAGGCAAAGGAGATTCATGCTAATGCTATTCACTTGAAGATTCTTAGCAAGTGAGTACTCACTTTTTGCATACATTTCTTTGGTTGATGTGTGTAGGTGCTCATTATGTTTCATTAATTTATGGTATTATTGAAATTTCTGTTTCACTATGTATTATTTCCTTTTCGATAAAGCATTCCTTTTCGATAAAGCAAACCTACCGTGTGCTAATTCTAGGAAGCATAGTTTTCTATGGATATTTATATAGTCATTTGAGTAGTTGCATTTAGAGACTAGACATAGCCGTAATTTAAATCCCAATCCTTTCATAGGGTAGCTGTTACCAATTCTTGGTAGTGAAACATCTGTTTATAATAGAGGTAATCCACTTAAGGTGGTACATGCATTATAAAGTGATAATATTAATAGTAATGAAATATGAAATGCAGGACAGCGAAAAGTTTGTAGTTAACCTATCAAAGACCAAATGATTTATCTGGAACTACAAGTATGCTATGGTCCATTGGTTCATGCTACTGTTATTTTTTAACTATTCAAGAAATCAGATGGTTTGTATCATTTAGTCATCTCTCAGGCTTTGGAATGCTATGTGCTTAGCATTGTATTTGATTTGTATACAGTTGTTTGCTTTGATTATCATGTGCAGTGCAACATGCCTACAAGAGAAGACATGACATGACATCTTGTATGTTTAATGGTGCTAGGTACTATAAACGTGTATTTGGAGAGTTATTCGTGGCAGCTGACACAAATGCTGAAAAGGGCTCATCCGTTACTATTCATGCATCTGAGTATCATCGATTTGGATGGTTGCTTTTCTTGGCACTTCGTGTACATGCTTTCAGCCGTTTCAAAGACTTAGTGACTTGCACCAATGGTTTAATTTCAATCTTGGTCGGTTAGATTTTCATGGCACTCGTTCTTAACATACCTGTAAAGCTTTTTTCCTTTTGAACATAGTGAAGAGATTATTGAAACTTTGAACTGTTGAATTTTTTAATATATATTTTGTTGACTATTTTCAGGATATGATTGTTATACATAAATTAAAATATTCCATTTATTTTAAGTTATAACTTTTTGTTTTTGTGGGGGGTGGGAAAGAAATAGTTTCTGATTTTCCGGTTGTTTGTGTTACAGGCCATCTTAATTATTCATGTTCCAACACGGTTTCAGAATTTCAACATCCATGACTCCTCACGCTTTGGTAATCCTCTTTGTTCCCTCTTTTCCTGCATTTTGTTTAAATTATTCGTTTTCATTCATGTGGAGTGCACTTTGACATGAATGCTACAATACTGCATGTGATTTTCTTGTGCTCAAACATCCATTTTCTTGAAAGCGATTTTTGTGGTCTTAAAAGGGGATTTGTTCTAATTGTTACAAAAATGAGGCTATGATAATTTTTTCATGTTAGATTACTGTTGTCTGATGAAGCTTGGATACCATTCAGAAAATCAGAGGAAACATATAAGAAATTATTAGGAATACTGCTTGGGAAAAACTTATCTTCTCTCTGGGTGCCATAAGTCATCTGCATTAAATAGTCATCAGGACCTTTACAATAGAGAAAATTTAGATGTTACAGATATTTATAGAAGTTCTAGTTATAATTGTAACATTTAACTAAATAGTAATGACAGAATTGTAATGTCTACTTAAGTAGTAATGAATGACAACCTGAAAGACTGATTTGTTAATATACAATTTTAATTTCTTAATAAATAATGATTGTGACAGAATAAAGGACATTAATGTTAAATATCATTGAATTTTCTCAGTTAAAAAAAGTAACAAAGGCGTGGACCTCCTTGCATCACTTTGCAATATATATAATACTTCTGAAGATGAGTTGAGGAAAACCATGGAGAAAGCCAATAATTTGATAGCAGATATATTGAAGAAGAAGCCTTGCTTGGCGTCTGAATGCGAAATTGAAAACCTAGAGAATATAGATAAAGGTTCGTTTTCTTTTTGTCATTATTATTTATGCATCAGGAATACCTGATGCCTTTAACTGATGTTTATTATTATTTCTTTGTAGATGGTTTGACCTATTTTAAAGATCTGATGGAAGAATCATGTCTACCTTCTAATTTAATTATGTTAGAAAAAGATTATGATTACATGATTCGCAACAAGAGTGAATTGGATGAGAGGTTATTCATTAATGAGGATGACAGCCTATTAGCTTCAGGAAGCTTATCTGGAGGTTCTGTTTCAGCGGGTGGTGTAAAGGTATGTTCAATGGAAAATTTGTTCTGAAGTTTTGTTCCATGTTGTGTTAGCAGCTAAAATTATCTATTGTTGTACTCTAGCGAAAATTTGATTCAATAGCATCGCCAACTAAGACCATTACAAGTCCACTCTCACCTCATCGCTCCCCTGCATCACATCCTAACGGCATCCCAGGTAGTGCAAACTCAAAGATGGCAGCCACCCCTGTGAGCACAGCAATGACTACAGCAAAGTGGCTTCGAACTGTCATTTCTCCACTTCCTTCAAAGCCCTCAACAGAGCTGGAACGATTTTTGACATCATGTGATAGGGATGTTACAAGTGATGTGGTGCGCAGAGCACAGATCATATTGCAGGCTATATTTCCTAGCAGTCCTCTTGGAGAACGATGTGTAACTGGAAGCCTTCAAAGTGCAAACCTCATGGACAATATATGGGCAGAACAACGAAGATTGGAAGCACTTAAGTTATACTACCGGGTTTTGGAAGCAATGTGCAGAGCAGAAGCCCAAGTACTCCATGCTACTAATTTAACCTCTCTACTTACCAATGAGAGGTTCCATCGGTGTATGCTTGCATGTTCTGCAGAATTAGTCCTGGCAACTCACAAGACTGTAACAATGCTGTTCCCTGCAGTGCTGGAGAGGACAGGGATTACAGCCTTTGATCTTAGCAAGGTGATTGAAAGTTTCATTAGACATGAAGAATCTCTCCCAAGAGAATTGAGGCGACATCTGAATTCACTGGAAGAAAGACTTTTGGAAAGCATGGTATGGGAAAAGGGATCTTCAATGTATAATTCCCTGGCAGTTGCCAAATCCACCCTTTCTGCAGAGATAAATCGTCTTGGACTGTTAGCTGAACCTATGCCATCACTAGATGAAATTGCTATGCAGATTAATTTCTCTTGTGGAGGGCTGCCACCTGTGCCTATCTTGCCTAAGCTTGAAAGTTCACCAAGTAATGTTTCTCTCATTTTAGCTCAAACTTGAAGACTTCAAGTCATGTTTTCTAAGTTTTAATATAATTCTCTGTGCTTTATTCCCTAGAATTCTTGTCATGGTTATCTGCATCATACATAAAATTGTTCCTCCTCTGTCTTTCCTACATATCTCTTCCTCAAAGAGCCCATGATAAAAATGCATACTTTTCAACTTGAGTAACATCTGTCAATTAATCAATTTCAGCTCAAAATGGGGATATCCTATCACCAAAGCGAAATGTGTTGATGGAAAGAAATTCTTTCACTTCCCCAGTGAAAGATCGGCTTCTCCCCTTCAGCAACCTTAAGTCAAAACTACCCCCACCTCCTTTGCAGTCAGCATTTGCCAGGTATAACAAGGATGATCTGACAATAACTATATATGTAAATTTTCATTATTTCAATTTTGAACCACTTTACTTGTGTTTAACTCTGGTGCTTTGTATTAATGTTTCTTCAATGCAGCCCAACAAAGCCAAATCCAGGAGGTGGAGGGGAAACATGTGCAGAAACTGGGATCAACATCTTCTTTAGCAAGGTATTAGGCCATCATCACACTGTTATGCCATGTTAACTGGTGTCTCATGTGATAACTATATTTACCTTTTATTTTTGTGAATTCTAAGGAAACTACTTTTGGTGTGCAACTGTATATATGCTATGTATGCTGTATTTATTCAATGTTTTCAGGAACAACTTGATATAGATGTTGGATTTGATATTGAGAAATTTGAGATATTTCATGAAATGGAAGTGGCAATGTAAATTCTCAATATCAAGACATTTCATATTGATGGGACAACTGTTCTGATTCATCTGTTTGAGATTTAATGATTTTTTTTGTTCACCAAATCAGTTTTAAGCATTTCATTTTCAGCTTATGTACACTTCCTTTGTTTACTAGATCATTAAGTTGGGAGCAGTCAGAATAAGTGGCATGGTTGAAAGGCTACAATTATCTCAGCAGATAAGGGAGAATGTATACTGTCTTTTCCAGCGGATCCTGAACCAATGGACATCTCTCTTTTTCAACCGTCATATTGATCAAATCATCTTGTGTTGTTTCTATGGAGTTGCAAAGGTTTCTCTTTAGGTTTAAACACTTCAGTGTGTAATGGGTTTTTTTATTATTACCTTTTTTTTCATTCTATTCTGTTTTTGCAGATTTCACAACTCAACCTAACTTTTAGGGAGATCGTATACAACTACAGAAAGCAACCACATTGCAAACCACAAGCTTTTCGTAGTGTATTTGTTGATTGGTCATTGTCACGTCGAAATGGGGTATGTAACTGAATGTCAAAATTCAATCAATGCCTATATTAAACTTGTCTGACAATTGTGACCTCATAACTGGTCTGAATGAAAACAGAGAACAGGACAGGAGCACGTTGACATCATTACCTTTTACAATGAAATATTCATTCCATCTGTAAAGCCACTGCTGGTTGAACTTGGCCCTGCTGGAGCAACCACGAAAAGTGAACGAATACCTGAAGTTAATAATAAAAATGATGGTACTTACTATTAGTAAAATTACTTTCAATTGCTTACACGACTTCCATTACTATGACAATCTTGTGATCCATTGACTAGGGGTATTCTCTTTTCAGGCCATTTAGCTCAATGCCCAGGTTCTCCTAAAATATCACCTTTCCCAACCCTTCCTGATATGTCGCCAAAAAAAGTGTCTGCTACACACAATGTATATGTCTCTCCTTTACGATCGTCCAAGGTACTATTTTATTTGCCTTGCTTTCTTCTATGGACTGGATGTTTCATCCGTTACTAGTTGGTGCATAACAATCATCATCTGACATTAAGCTGGAAAAATAAGAAGCATGTGAGGACTATAGTATTCAAACTTGTTATTTTTTCACATATTACTGTATTTTGCACTTTGCAAACTGGTATGAGATCTCTATTAAACACAATAAACTCTTATCTAGAAAACTGTTAAAAAAACAAAACCTTCTATTTGTATTATGGAGCACAACTATACTCATTAGTTATGTGCACACAGATGGATGCTCTAATATCTCATAGCTCAAAAAGCTACTATGCATGTGTTGGAGAGAGCACTCATGCATATCAAAGCCCTTCAAAAGATTTGACTGCCATCAATAACCGTTTGAATGGGTATGCTTTTCTTCATGCCCTGGCTTTTGAAACTTCTTTATATTAATTAATAAAATGTGATGACTTTATTTATCTGTGTCTAATTCAATGTTGTAGCAACCGGAAGGTGAGAGGTCCCCTCAATTTTGATGATGTTGATGTGGGGTTGGTTAGTGACTCTATGGTTGCAAACAGCCTCTATCTGCAGAATGGAAGTTGTGCATCATCATCAGGTGCACCATTGAAATCAGAGCAACCTGACTCTTAAAAAATAAATGTTGTGTATATTCTGCTTGTCTCATCTCTTGAGTCCATATACTAGTTGTTTTTTGAGAAGGGGGTATTGTATGAGCGGTGAGATTGTAGTATGCCGCCACTGCCCCCTTGTACTTGTGTATGTTAGGTATTTAATGCAAAAGGTAGGTTTCTGATTATAGCTAATATCAATAATAGTTTCCTTTCTAGGTCAACTTGGTTTTAATTTTCATTGGTTAAAAAATGTTCCACAGTTTTTCTTCGTTAGTTGATTAGTCTATTTAAGGATAGGTCATACTTCTCTAAAACTTTTAATAAGATAAGCCCTTTTAAGTACATGAACATGTAAGCTGGATTTTTTATCCGTGAGGGGAGGCAGGCATGGCTGAAAATTCTTGCATAAATGTTTGAGAAATTGGTTGAAGATCATTAATTTTTGTGGTTTTACTTCTCTTTTAATAACTCTTGATTTAGTGCGTCTTTGGTTTTATATTTTAAAATTGACTATGAAAATTTAGATAAATTTTGATAATTTTGATTTCCATTAAAAATTAGTTTTATAAACGGGTATCTAAATACACATTTGGTGTAGGTTCTGTCAAGATTATGATTTTTAATAAATTTTAATCAAGAGTGGCCAAGAAAGTGTGGAAGAACTTGTTTAATCCATCTTAACGCTTAAAAGCCCTGAAACGTACTTCTCAATGCTTAAAAGCCCTTAAACGTACTACACAAACGAGTGCACCTTGCCGAACCACAAGCAGCAGTAACTTTTAATTTTTTTGGGTTCTTTCACTGGTTATTTTTCTTTTATCTTTAAATATGTTTTGAATTTATGGTATATTAACAAATTTTGTATTAAAATTTTAAGAAATTTGTTTTATATCCTGTTCCTAATAATTTTTATTTTGTTGACTTATTAAAAGTGTTACTTAAATGACTTTTAAAAGTATTTAAAGTAATTTTAAGTAATGAATTAAAATCATTGAGGGTTCCACAGAATAATATATGATGGATTTAAAATATATCTTAGGTAAAATACGTTTTAAGTTCTTAAAAAAATTCTTGAGATATTAAATATATTCTTAAAAAAACTTCATATTTATTTAGTTTCAATTTTAAAATGCACTACTTTAGCGTTTTTTAAATAGATAAAAAATTACTTAAATAGCATTTAGAGATAAAGTTATATATTTTAAAAAATAGATGACTAAAATAATAAAAAAATTAGATGCATTTAATATATAAAAAAATTTTAAGACCTAAAACTATTTTATCATTCTTTTATTAGTAATGGTACATGTGTTAATGGACGAGATGAGGATCTTTTTTAATGTTATTTTATTTAAAAATTTCTGTTTATGATGATGTGATATTTATATTTAATTTTTGATATTGCACAAATGTTAAAAAAAATCTAATGATTTGATTTTAAATTTTATGCATGGAAAAAAAAGTTACTGAATATTAAAAAAAGTTGACTTTCTTTATGCAGTTTTTCTATTAAATGGTTTTCTCAAAAAATTATATCTTTAAAACAAGAATTATAAGAACTGTACAAATTATCAGTAAAATATTTTTATCGAATAAAAAGTTTGAATTTAAATATCTTTTTCATAATTTAAAGTTTTTTTACAAAAATATGAAAAGATATTTTTATATTATTAAAATAAAATATTTAACATTTTTAAATATGAATGGTTGTAAAACAATCCATTGCTCAATTCATCACTGAATTTTTATCAATAAAACCAAATAATTACAAATATCTGTTTTATATTAAACTTGAAAAGCTATAAACATGAACTTTTACATATCAGAATGTAAACTTGTATATTTTACAAAATATTTAAATAAGTTTTTTTCCAGAAATTTAGACAGATATTGTTTAGTCTCCAAATTTAAATGTTTTTTTAGTCTCTATATTTATATAAAAAAAATTGTTTTAGTCCCTATTCATAAAACATTATATTACTTCCATCCCTAAATATAAGACACAATCTTAAAATTTCTTTATACCTTTTTATAAGAATATCAAAATAAGTTATTTGTTAGTGTTTTTTTTTTTTTACTTCTGTTTTTTTAAAAAATAATCAAATATCTAAAAAAATGACATTAAATACTTTTTTCTGTTTAAATAAATGATTTTTTCTCATAAAAATTTAATCAAACTTACCCAATATCAAATTAGAAGAGAAATGTTAAATTAAGTTAGGTGTAAAGTCAACCAAAATATTCAAATGAGAGTATTAGTTACCACTGAGCTAATCAATGTGGTGTTTTAGCTTACCCATGGACTCAAGTTAAAAGACTTCTATACATGGAGAAAAAAATTATCCTATCATAGTTTCACAAGACTCTCTGAGGATTGGCTCGAGGATATCTACACCCACCCAAGATTTGGTACCAAATATACCATCTAACCTCGGGTCATTGAGTACATGTTTAACAAGTGTGGTCTTTATCCATTCTGCCCATGCCCACAATGGAAAATATAGATAGCTTGTTGTCAGTGTCAGATGTGAGTCAGTTAAAGATAATTTATTTTGTTACCAGAACTCCCAAGAATAACACTTTCACTAAGCAAAGATGTTGATGACAATTTCTGTGATACTTTCCGACCCAATCCTGATCCAGCATGAACATCACTAGCCTTTTTAAACAAATATCACTGATTTGGCTTGCAAGATCATTAAGTTAGCAACGACCTTTTACATCTTTGATTCAATTTCGGTCTTTTTTATATCAAAGGAATTGACATAAGATGTGATGGAATTCAACACCTGGTCAGTAATCTCTGAGATTCACCTTCCACTTGGCATTTGGAGAGTTCAATGTCTATTTTGTCAAAGAGATCCTCTGCATCAAATAAGACGTTTGACATCAACAAGTCGGTTCACAAGTGAATCTCTGAAGTGCTTTTGTTCTGCATCATCAACCACAGCATGATGAACCATTCATCTGCTTCTGATCATGCTTACATCCACGAAAGAAGTCCAGAACATGTGGAGATGTTAGCCTGTTGTTAGTAAACATGGTTCAGATGAGGGTATAAGTAAACAAGAGAATTGAGAGAACAATATAGAACTGAAAATAGTGTGTTAGAAAGGAGAAAGGTAAGTTTTACAATCAAAACAATTAGTCTCCTAAGTCCTAACTTTGTAACTAATCTGTAACTAGCAATTTACATATCCAATACCTGTCAAATGCAACCTGATGGAAAACAGAAAGAAGAGCATCTCCAACCAATTCTCAAACAAGTGAAGCTCAAATAAGAATCCAGACAAATTCTACATGCATAATTAGAATAACAATTTGGCATAACATAGGTCATTCTTTCATATAATTGAAAAACTATCAACAATAAATCTGACACATCAATGCAAGTTTGCTATTGAACAATCATTGGCACCCAGCAAAGTGAAAAAATGCATAAAATTTACCAGAAATGACAATAACATCCATGTCAGGGAAATCATTTTGAAGGAATCATGATTCAAGAATCTTATTGAATCTGGATTTCTTTCGGAATTCGGAAACCATGTTCATCCCCATGGCATCACTGGTGCTACAGGTAAATCTAGCCTAAACATTCTTCCCCAAATGGAACACTTGGTGATGTGAAGCCTGGCATATCTACTCGACCTGTAGCACCATAACAAAGTTCAATCTTCAGTACAAATTGAAATCTTCCGCAAACAAAATTCTTAAATTTGCAAAAAACTGGTTTTCCTTGACAAAAGAAATCAAAATTTTAGTCTTTTATTCCTGAAACTTTATTTCTTCTCAACTCAAAGAAATAAATCCAAATTTCAAAAACCACTTTACTAAAGAAAACCACCAAACATTAAACACATGTCATAAATCAAAATATAAACAGATTAAAGAGACAAATTGGCATCAATAAATTTGTCAACACATCCAACAAAAATAATATTCTCAGCCCAGAAAAATCATTCAACCACAGTGTGGAAAGTTGCCAAAAAAGGAATGAATAAATCCAATTTTCTACATATAAATTCAAATTGCAAATGAGTGAAACAACAAACACTACAAAATCTCACCACAAAATACATTTAGGGTCTGTTTGAGTAAGCTTCTTTAGAAGCACCTATAAAAGAAAAAAAAATACAAAAAAAGTAAAAAAAAAACCTTTTCCGTAAGCTTTGGTAAAAGATGTGACACTTTTCTCAAACTAATTTTAACTAATATGCAGAAATTATCTCACAAAGCTTTTTAAAAAATATAAGATTTTTTAAAAATTATCTTGTAAAAAGACACGTCATTTAAAAAAACATAAAAAAGATATTTTGACTTTTTTTTTGTATTTTTTTCTCTACAAATGTTTCTGGAGAAAATTGTCCAAACATATCCTAATTTTAGAATAACTGGACTAGATTTCAAAAGAAGAAAAATTAACAGTAGACACAGAGACAAACACTGTGAAAGACCTTCCATAATAATATCAACTAGCAAATGGTTAGCATGATTACCGGAATTGAAGGCCCCACACGCAATGATTGACTTAGGAATAAACTGACATTGCCAAAACATGTTAACTTCTTTTAAACATGGTTGATCCACCTAAAAGTTCTGTTTAAGCATATTAATCAATTGATGAGTATTTGTGTTACACAGCTTTTCACCCTTGAAGGATAAAAATCAGGGTTTCAGAATCAAGTAGGTCTCCTCAGAAACCAAGATCCCAAAGCAAGTGGACCTTCCCAAGCATCTCATTCTTTAGCAACCAAAGCATTGATAGTAGCCAGTAACTATCTCCTGTAAATCCACCGCAAAAGATAGAAGCAATACAAGGTTTGTAGCGAGCAAAAGAATCAATTTTGACCTAACATTCCTTCACCATCTTTTAACCTTGATTTTTCTTCTTTTTTAACTTGTTCAATAAGCGCTTAAGTAGGCTTTTTACTGAAACACACCTTAAGTCATCCATGGATTCCACTTGAGTAGATGTCAACCTGACAAGACATAAATTTTCATCACCACTGGAAACAATTACATTCTTATTTGGTGCTTGGCAGTGCTCTATTTTTTCATCCATTGGCTTGTATATAAGATAACTTGTTGTCTTGTTAACAATTAATCTAGTCCGAAATACAACAACTATTTGCACTTTGTTTCCAGGCTCTATTTGTGAGAGTACCCTTTGCCATTCCTCATCTTCAAATGAGGCTAATACATTTCCCTTATAAAGTTGGATGGTGGCCTTTGTGTGATTTATCACCAGCAAAATTTTAAGGTCGTCTGACGATATATTATGTGGGGAAGAATAATGAACATGACACATCATTGTCTTCAAGTTACATCCATTCACTAGAGGGATTTCAAAAATCACAGAAGAACCATCATTGTTGAAGGTTAACCAATCTGGATAATTATCACTAGGGAGCACGCAACCTTGATCAGCAGTAGTCATATTCTGTAAAAATACATATGCTAAAAAGTATATCAATCAACTAAAAATAGCAAAATATATGATGATAGTGTAAATTAAATCTATGTTGGTGTGTGATCATGTGAAAGGTTTAACATCTGAATGTGTTTCTTAAACTGGATTAAATATGTTTTAGGTTCTTCAAAAACATAACCAATTTGAATTTAGTGCTTCAAAAAAATTCATTTGTTTTAGTCTTCCGAATTTTAAAATTAGGTAAAATTGGTTTATTATCCTAATTCTATTAACATTTCTGTTGACATTAGCAACCTAGTAAATTGTCACATCATGATTATAATAGGATAGTCAGTGTAATTTCTTTTTGTTTAAATTGTGTTTACAATCTCTTATCTATTTAAGAACGATTGATTATGTTAAGCAAGTTGATAAATGATTAAAAATAGAGTTTACTGAAAAAATTACATGGCAATATCTTGTTGTCACATGAGTCACTAGACTACTAAAATCACTGTTACGTCCTCAAATATTAATAGAGTTAGTGTGAGAGTTTAATTTCATCTAATTTCAATTTTAGACCAAAACCAATGAAGATTTTCAAATGACTAAAATCAAATCAAATCATGGACATATTTGAACGAGCAAAAACATAATTAATCATGTTATATTTTATACCAATTATAATAGTATGCAGTTCACATATAATTGTATTGATATATTCATATATATTAAAAATAATTCAACTACCAAAGATAAGGCAATATTGAAAATAGAATTGATAAGAACTATAATACACACACATTTATGAGAGAGAGAGAGGGATACCTGTATAATTCTTTGTTTCAACATATGAGTGATGTGGCAACTCATTCCCATTTGAATTAAAAGTGATCTCGAGGAATTATTTGATTCAGAGTCATGCACTTGATTGTTGCATTCAATTAATGTAAAAACATTCATATTATGCATTTGTGATGCAGTTGCAATTGATTCCAATTGCTTAGAGTTTGTAGTATATAAAGCATCCAAAATACTTTTTGTATCTCGAGAAAGTTCAAGCTCTGAGCCACACTCTATCCAAAGACTTTGAAGACTTGGAAGGTCCTCGTAAATATATGATAGGTGATTGGAACTGATACTAGGAACATCTAAAGAAACAAGAGATGACATGCCTGCAAATGCTTGAATGTGGGAAGAGAGACTATTCGTTGGTGACATCCAAGACCAAATGATGGATGGAAACACATCTCGGGAGAATCCTCGATAGCCACACAAAGAAATATATCCAATGCTTTTTGATCTAATTATTGAAAAAGGTAACGTTGTTATTGCAGTCTTATCTGCAACAAGAGTTGTCAAAGACTCCATTTGTACCAAGTCCTCTTCTAACTTGTCAATCTTTAAACATCCAGAAAGAATAAGTGTTTTAAGAGATTTCAACTTATATATACTTCTAGGAAGGTTACGAAGGCTAATACAATCTTGAAAATTTATCAGAAGAACCTTATTGAGATGTCCAATGGTAAAGGAAATCTCAGATAGCCGTGGACAATCTCTGAGTACTAGCTTTTCAAGATTAGGCAAATTCGAAAAGTCTGGAGTCTGTGTTAAATAATGAGAATGACTAAGATTAAGAATTTTTAGCTTCTCCATCAGCTGCGAGAAAACAAATACAATAGAGAAAAATTAGATATAAAACTTAAAACAATAAATGAAAGCAATTACAATGTTCACAAACATTGCAAGTAGGAAACAAAATATTTATACTGATGCAGTGCCAATATATACTGATTTAATTCTACTTTTGCTTTTTCCACTCAAGGCCACATTTATGTATATATATCACAGATTAGTAAAAGTTGTTTATGAGCACTTTACAGCTTCTTTAATCGATTAGTCAAAATTTCAACTGTTATATTACATCTCCTTTGGTTTTATTATTATATTACTATATTTAGGTATTTTTCACAAGAGGTGGGTGATCATAAGCTTTGTCTTTTGAGTTGAAAAAGAGCTATCATGTAAAATTATAAGAAACATAAAATCTATTTGGGTACTTTGTCATTGTTGTATCAAGGTTTCACCAATACGATCATCATCAAGTAGATTTAAGTTTTCAGATCATGTGCTAATGGATAATGATTTTTTTATACATTGCTCATGCATAATGATGGTATTATTCAAAAGAGTAGACAAAAATAGTAGTAAAATTCAGCATTGGAATCAAAGTGCCAATGCAAAAAATTTAACATTAGCTATGATGTTAAACATTATTTGTTTGTAACAGAGCTTTGACTTAATTGACGCCAAACTGTCTCTAAATTGCAGATAAACATTTTTGCGTCAGCTATGCCAGCGCAAAACGTGAGGATGTATCAAGGTTTAGATTCATGCTCGCATAGGCTAACTCGACAATATTATAAATTTAAGGTTAGCCACTTAGCTAGTGTTGACCTAGTGATACTAAATGCAATGTTGAGCTGGCTATGATTAATTTAATTTAATGTTAGCATCAATCTAGTCAACACAAAATTAACATAGTCTAATTGACACTAATAAATGTATGAATACCACCAACATATATGGATGCATTAAATAGCATCCACAAGTCAACGTAATAAAAACTATTTGGTGTTTTCTCGAACAACAAAAAAAAATGTTAAATATTATCATTTAGCCTAAATGTTTGTGGTTATCAGAGTCGTAGTTACACATAAATGAATTTCTTCTTTGTAGTAGAACAAACTTAAACATTTTTTTCTAAATACTATTCGTTTTTTTTACAAAGTTGGTAATTTTGAACTTTAAAAGTTAGAAGAGGTAATGTTCCATAATAACAGATAATATGCATGATAACTGGACTACTCTGTAATTTGTTATAAATATCATAGATATTTTAGGATATAAAAATCTTTGTATCTTAATATTTATCTTCTTTTATATTACGTATTTCTTTTTTATTAGGCTTAGTGTTTATCCTATACAAAGGAGATTTATCATAGCTTGTATTAGAAATTAGAACTATATTGAATACATATAAACGTTCTTTTGCTGATCTACCTAGAATATTCATTTAACTTTTTGACAGGCCTCGATTACTTACAATGGAAGTTGTTTGGGGACTCTAGTAAATTACAGTAGAGAAATTTTCTTTTATTGAGTTGTAGGAAAATAGAAAATTGGAAAATAGAGAATTGATTTTTCAGGAACTATAGAAAACTATCTAAAGTAATTTTTCAGATTTGAAAAACTAGAAAAGATAGTTCTATCTTCAACCATATCAAGTTCCCATTCTCCTTCGGCTTCCGCCGCCTTCTCTAATGCTCCTTTCACGCTGACTAACGTCACCTCTTTGTTGTCGCTGCTCTCATCTCTTATGCTCCTTCCGTGCCTCTTACTTCGACTTTCAGTATCTCTCACGCTCTTCCCGAGCCTCTCACTTCTACCTTTGTCACCTCTTTATTGTCACCATTATCATCTCTCATGCTCCTTTTGCACCTCTGCTACCTCTCCATCACTGCTGCTGCCATCTCTCATACTCCTTTTGCACCTCTCACCCGGACCTCTACCACCTCACACTCCATTTGCACCTCGTACCCCAACTATCAGCACCTCTCCACCTTCGTTATCATTGCCCCTCTCGTTACCAATCTTTCTTCATTAGGAAATGAAAAAATTAAAAAACTATATGTATCTAAACACGTTATCCCAAAATTTCATACCTTTTTTAAGAAACAGAAAATTTGAAAAATTGACTAAAAACTATTTTACGAAAACAAGAAAACTGAAAATGCTACTAAACAGCCCCTAAAAACTTCCTTGGGAGAATTTTCCTATTCTTAAAAAAGTGTCTTTTTCACCCACAAGAATTATATACTTTATCTTCTCAAGGAAATAGACAAATTAATACATAAGACATCAAGAATACCAATCAAACATAAGTACAGAACTGTAAGATTGAAAATGAAGAAATTTCACGATAGAAAGATCCCAATACCATACATTGGTAAGGAAGCTAATTTGTTTATCCCACACTAGATTGACATCACTAATGTTGTTAGTATAGTTAACCAATTTTAGCATCATCCTTATGAAAGGAACCTGGGGGCAATTAGTAGAATCTTCCAATATTTTATGGCAAGTCTAAAAAGGATTGTTGTTCAAGAAAAAAGGATTCAATGTCCTTGGAAAATTACATGATGCTAAGTATGCGAACTCAGGTGTAGATAGAAGGGCTATCTTCGAATACTGCAAGCTTTTAAGAGGAAATCGAGTAACATGGAAGAGTAAGAAGTTGTTTTGAGCTATGGCACATGATATATGTGAGGGGTTATGGATGAAGATATTCTAGATGACCTAGAAGTACAATATGAAGAACCTATGAACTTGTTTTGTGATAATAATTCAACCATTAGTATTGCTTATAATCCAATCCAACATGACATGACAAAGCACATAAAGATTGACAAGCAATTTATCAAAGAAAATAGGACTTTTTTGCCAATCGACGCAAACAATTTGTGAAGGGATGCGCCCATGGCAATGCCATATGGTGCAATATGCAGCGGCATGTTTTTATGACAGAATTGTGGCCTTCTGCTATGGTCTACCAAGTTGGTATCAATAACATTGTTTTCTTTCAACTTAAACCTTATTGAATATCTTCCAGTAGAGACTGGAAAAAAAAAAGAAAGATGAAACTTGTGTCTATAAATACTCTCTCTGAACTCAAATATGAATAAAAATACCCAATTTCGTACTGTGGAATGTTAGCTAAGTTTATTTAATTTTGTTTATTGCAAATAAATAAAATAAGAACTACATTTCCTAAAATACCTTTTTTTTTTCATTTTTTTTGAAGATGATTATCACATTTGAATTAACTTAAGGGTATCTTTTGGATTATTTGAGTTTAAAGGGAATACAATACAATGAAATAGTATTAATATATTAAACAAGTTAAATTGCATAAAGAAGAGAGGAAACAACTAATTAAATGCAAAAAACTAAATTAAACCTGGGTCTGTTTCCACACAGTCATCATCTTACTATTTTCTAACTCAATGGCAACTAAGCTTCCTTGATAAAAGTTTGTCGGTATGCATGTAAAAGGAAATCCATGCCAACAAAGCCATCTAAGATCTCTAGAAAGATATTCAAAATTTCCAAGAAGTTCTACTCCAGCAAGTTGAAGCAGCCTGAGTTTCTTCATTTTCTCAAAAGATTTAGTGCTCAAACATTTTATATTAGCTCTTGGTAACTTCAAAGCCAGTCCCTCTATAGCTTTTGTTCCCTTTGACAAAAACAAACAGAAAAGGGTTAAATATGCATAGCTTAAAGATATTTGGTAGTTAAAACTTTAGAGGAACTCCATCATTTCTTCTAAAGAAACAAAAAAATAATTCACAACCAAACTAATTTTCAAAATTCTTTTGTTAACAGCTGACTCATAAATGTGTATGTTGTTTCTTTTGGTTTTAGATTACATATTATAAATAAACAATAAATGAAGGTCTTACAGTTTCCTTTGTTAATACATCAAGCGCGTCTTCATGAAACCATAACCTACTACGCTCCTCAAGCTCCATTGGTGATTTTGAACGAATGATTTCTCTTCCCATGTCTCGCAGCAAATCATGCATTCCAAGCTTATTTTTATCATCTATGGTTACAAGGCTACGCTCTACCAAGACACGTATTCCATTTTCTGCACAAAGTCCACAACCATTTAATATATCTATAACATCATTTCGGTCGGTTCCTATGAAGAAACAAGCTATATCAAGGAATATTCCTTTCTCTGTATCATATCTTAGACCGTCATAGCTTATTTTTAACTTCTCTTGTACTTCATCATTAGGAATTTTCTTGAGTTTCTCTAATACATTCTTCCATTCTGTTACCCTCATATCAAACAAATAAGACCCAAGGACTTCAAGAGCTAGTGGCAATCCCCCAGAATATGCAACTACATTTCTAGAAAGATCAATAAAATCTTCTCTAGGACTTGCTTGCTTGAATGCATGCCAACTAAAAAGCTCAATAGATTCATCGTCATTCATTCCTTTCATTGTGTACACTTTGTCAACTCTTCTCCCTCTAAGTAGTATATGCATATCTCTGGTTGTAATGATTATTCTACTTCCCAGGCCAAACCATTCACGACTTCCACACAAAACATTCAATTGGGACAATTTATTCACATCGTCAAGTATAAGAAGTACCCTCTTTTGGCGAAGTCTTTCTTTTAATATAATTTTTCCAGATTCAACATTTCGTATCTTTGTATTTGTTTCTTTGTCAATATCAAATAGAAGTTGTTCTTGCAAATAGACTTGGCCAGCATCTTGTCCCCAAACTTCCCTAATATGTGCAAGAAAGCTCCTTCCCTCAAAACTGCGGCCAATCTTATTGTAAATGGCTTTTGCAATGGTTGTTTTACCAAGTCCTCCCATTCCCCACATCCCTAGAAGTAGAATATCATTTGATGGTTGTCGGTCTAGCAGCTGAATCATTTCTTGCACTCGACATTCTACTCCAACTGGATTATCGGCAATGAATAACTCTGTCTTGTCTAAAACACGTGTAACATTTTCAACAATATTTTTTATAGCATCACTTTCATTCCTATCATTAAAAAAAAAGGAAATAAAAAAATTTTACACATACACATAAGCATCAAAATGAAAGGAAAAATTGAATTAAGAATTATAATTATACAAATGAGTATTACTCCAATAGGTTCAATGCATGGTACTTACTGCCACTTCTCAAAACATTTATGACAAAAGCATACATTTTTATCATGATTCTTAGTGTGTATTTGGTCGTGCTTTTATTTTATTTATTTTTTTGTTTCAAAAAATATTTTGTAGAACAAGCTCTTGTTCTTGTACTACATTAACCAACGTTTGTATGATTTCCTAAAATACAGTTAAGCAAAGAAAAAATATTATTTTATTAAATCATGATATATTGATTGCCATTAATTATAAATATTAGTTAATTTGAAATTTAAGTTTATATTTTCTTATGAACACTCTACTACCATAATTATTCTTATCCTGCCATACGTTATTCCTTTGTGTTTCATCTTTTGAATATTTCTCTTTCTATAAATGCTTTAAACTCAACCTTTGAATAATAAAAAGAGTAAAACTCATATAAACACTACTATCATAATTATTCGTATGCTGCCATACAACTCTTCAATTAAATTTGTTGAATTTACTAATTAATATTTTAAAAATCATATAAATAAAGAATTGTGATTGAACGCTAGTGTAAAAATCTTTTACACGGTCATTAAACTCTAATCAAAATAACAAGAAAAAATAACAAAAAATTAACAAGAAAAGTTGATTCATTTGGTTAACAAATTTAAAAGTTGTGCAATCGTGATACTATGACACAAAAAGTTCAGTATTTGATGAAAAAATGTGAGAATGCAGGAAGTGTTTCAGTATCTGGAATTTAGGACTACAACCCCTGCAATGCCAGCAGCTTCACGGAGTGCATCCGTCCAACGCTTCATGGCAAGGTGTGTTTCATTAACCAATAATCCACTTCATTCATGTTATGAATTTTATAAATGTTATTTTTGGAGACATTGTTAAGTAAAAATAAGAGAAGGCACGCAAAATTACCTGGAACTTAGGACTGCAAACCTTGAGTCCCTAGCAGCCTCAGCAAAAAGTGCTTCCCTCCAATGGTTCACGAGAAAGTTTATCTGATTATAAGCCAACTCCTTTTCAACACTTGATGCATGTTATGAATTTCGTAAGTGTTAAATTTTACAGACAATGTTCAGTAAAAATTTTAAAGAAGGAAGTATTTCAATTACAAGGACATTGAGACTTCATCTCCTGTGATGGCAGCAGCCTCACAAATTGCCTCCCTCCAATGTTCTACGAGGAGGTCTATCTTATTAGCAGTCTCCATTTCTCCACTTCATACATGTTATGAATTTCACAAATTTATTTAGAGACAATAACAACAACAAAGCCTTTTCCAAAGAGACAGTTTTCACTTTTTGAGTCAAAAATTGAAAGAATACTTAAATGAAGAAAACTGATTGAGAGATAAAAGAGAGCAGAGTGCGTGTCAAATGTATTTTGTCACCTAACCTCTATCTTACTTATCCTAATTATATTAAGGGTGATGAAGAAATAGAAAGTACCTGTGGAGAAAATAATTTAAATTAGGTTATTTCAAATTTTTAGATATTGTTTAAATCTTAAAAATATTATCTATAAAATTGGAGATTTGTTTTCTCGTTAAAATTAAGATGTTTGATGTTCAAATAGAAAATTCTATATGAAAAAACTCCTTCAACCTAAAAAGAGGATCTTTTATTTATTGTGTATTTTTGTTATAAATATTAATAAAAAAAGTTAGTTGGTTATGTGTTTTTTTTTTTCAAGAGTATCGACATCACAAAGGAATCTCAGGTTAATTTTTCTTATGAATATTAATAAAAAAAAGTTAGTTGATTATGTTTTTTTCCCAAGAGTATCGACACCACAAAGGAATCTCAGGTTGCAGTGTCCGACACGATTGGAACAACACTCCAAACTCCTACTTTTTAAGACAAATAAAATTATAATGTCTCTTTGCATTTTTATTGTTGATGTGAAACTTATTATTATTATTATAGGATTTAGCTGGTTGTTTTACGACATATGTTTTATTATCTTAATATTATTTTTTATAGGATTTGATCTTACCAAAATTGTAAAGCTTTACTTTTAGAAGATAAAAGTAATGTTTTTAATTCAATTCCTAATGTGTGTCAGAATCCCAGTACTTCATGGATGAATCATGAAGATTGTTTCAATTGTTGGGTCAGACCGAGGGGGTTAAACACCGGGGAGATGTACAACCATGGGACACGAGCCTATATATAAGAGAACATAACACCACCTTCAACCCAAAACCTTAAGGCATTAGGTTATGGGTCTTTCTCATTTATATATTACTAAACTTCCCAATTTCTAACCAATGTGGGACTTCAACTCACACTTGCACTCCAACAATCTCCCCCTCAAGTGTGAGTCCCTTCCACATTGTAAACTCCCCCTCGAGCGGAAGCATACATTTAATGATGGCCCCTTATTCACACCGCCCTTAAACACAAGGGTACACATCTCCTAAAACCCTTATCAGGAGGACTTTCGATGAAGAGAATCCACTATCAACCTGCCGATCACAACCATCGGCTCTAATACCAATTGATGGAAATAAAAGAAACCTTAAATCAATAGATACAAGATTATAGTATGTATAGAGAATTAAATATAAAAGGATAGAGGAAAGAGAATTTGTGTACTACTAAAAAATACCAATAATATAAAAATATTAAATAAATATGGTATTTTTGAAAAAATAAGAATATAAAAAATTAGCAATCACATTCAATGCTTTTGAGAATGAATTTAACACACGAATCATTATACATGATCGTATCAAAACGACAAAGTTCTCCCTTGACCAAATCACAAAAATATGGGTATAAAAATGAGTCCATGCAACCCTATTAACACTTTCCAAAGTAAAGTTAATACAAATATATTATGTTGCCCACACAAATGACTCATATTGGTCAAACATAAAACAAGGAAAACCATTAAGTAATTTTGAAAACAATTTACCCCAAAATTATTTAAAAGAAAACTAGGTTTTAAAGGGGTAGCACTTAAAAAGAAGTTTCAATATATAAATTACCCATGTAAGGGTAAGGGAATGAAACTTTAACATGTTATTTTAACAATAACAAGTAGCGTAAACCCTCATTTTTTTTTTTTTTTGTGAAAAAGATAATAGTGAACTATATTATAAAATTTCACTAATAACACAAAAAAATCTTCAATTCAAATTTAATTTTCTAATAGAAAACAATCATAATTCTCTAATAGAAAACAATCATAATTCTCTAATAGAAAACAACCATAATATGTATCTAATTTGGCTCTGATACCAATTGATGGAAATAAAAGAAACCTTAAATCAGTAGATACAAGATTATAGTATGTATAGAGAATTAAATATAAAAGGATAGAGGAAAGAGAATTTGTGTACATTCTAGAGAATGTGTATTGTTGTTGTCGTTATAATTTGCTTAATGGGATGGCAAATTTATAATCCCCCAGGGTAGGCAGAGACCCCTCAAATGGGCTTTTTTTTTATGATTGACTCAACCCATCACAGAGTCAATCTTACTATAATCCCATTCAAATAATCATAAAGATATTATAAGATATGATTATTACCAAATCTTAAATTGCCAGATAATGATAAAATATAATTGATTAATACCAATCCACTATTATTTCCAACATCAATTACCTGGAATTTAAGTCAACAACCCCTGAGATGCCCGCAGTCTTACAAACCCCCTTCCTCCAAGTCTTCAACATGTAGTCTACCTAAGAAACATTCCCTCTCCTTCATACATATCAATTTCATCATTTTCAAATACAACTTCTAGTCAAAACTAGCACAACACCGGTGCCGCACGAATTACTCGACTAATTAGGAGCATTCTTTATTTTAATAATTATATATTTTAAACATGATATGATAGTAATGCATATAGTTGTAATAAGAGAGAAAATGGAATAATTAGTTGACTTAAATGAAAGTAAAAATACAAAGAAACATTTGTCAGTGATATAATCAATCAGAAAAGAATTATCCACTATCAATTTAAAAAATTTTACATTAATATTTAATTTTAACCCTATATATAGATAGTAAGTTAGTTGTCTTTACTCATTAATACTTTATCACATAAACAAAGGATTGAGATTTAACGTTTGTATAAAACTCTTTTACTACATCACATGAACAGTTATGATATTAAAGGTGTCCTTCAATAAATAAATTGTTGAATTCAAATATAATTTATTAATTCATATGCTTATGTTGCTTACAAAATTGATATACACCTGATCGATGAAAATTTGGTCCACTATTGATTTGATAATAAATTCATTCCCACAAACTCTAATGAAGCATAATACTAGTTAATAATATAACACTACTTAAAAATATAAGAAAACTATTCTGATGAAGGCAACAACATTAGAAAATTTAAGAATAACTTAAGTTAGAGCACAGAATCAAAAACATCAAAATTATAAAAAAAAAAAATCCTCTTTATAAAACTGTATACGTACAAAATGTACATCCAATAGAAAAAAAGGAAAAAAAAAAAACTGAGACTTGGCGCTCAAAATTCTTAACAACAATAAAAAGGAAAAACAAAATGACAACAACAGAAAAGAGAAAAGTTGAAAATTTTGCAGTTCGTCACTAAGTTGTTGAGCAAGAAATTCCAAAGTGACTTGTCTTTTGATCAATTAAGAGAATTTTCAGTTCGACATTATGAATACATAAAAAATGTATATACATCCAATAAAAAAAAGGAAAGAAAAAAAAAGGGGGGAAATTGGGATTTGGCGCCCAAAATTCTTAACTACAATAAAAAGGCAAAAAAGGGACAAAAAATTACACTTGCCAACAGAAAAGAGAAAAAAAAAAGCAAGAGAGAAAAAATGTTAAAAATTTTGCAGTCCCTAATATTGGAAAAGCACACTCCACTTCTTCAGTAAGTTGTTGAGCAGGAAGTTCTAAAGTGACTTATCTTTTGATTATATAATAGATTAGTCATTATGAATCGTGCTGGAAATTATTCTTATGTTTTCGTTCTGTGCTTTATATTTAGTTATTATATCTATTATCCAGTAAGTAAGACTTAGGTTTGGCAGAATTTTTTTTAACTACTCAGTAAAACCTTGGAATGATAACGATGATCACGGCAATAATGCGAAGAAGAGGAGGCAGAAGAAGAAGGCTTAAATGTAACTATGGTTTTCTATTTTTTAAAATCTGCCATTTTGGTACCAATTTAAAAATACATATGTTTAATCTTCACTTTTACAAAATCAATCATTTTGTTCTCCTATTTTTAATATAAAAACTTAGTCCTCAATTTTGTAAAATAAATTTTATAAAATTAGAGAACTAAATGTCTCATTTTAAAATAGAATATAAAAAGTATGGATTTTGAAAAAATAAAGAAACTAAATACTTATATTTTAAAATAGAGGCACCTGAAGAAATTGATGGACTAAAATTCATTTAAGCCTAGCAATCTAAAACATGTATAAAGACAATTCATCCCTTTTTAGTGTTCTCAGTTAATTTTTATTTTTTTTAATAATCATCTATTTAAAAATTAAAGATAAAAACAAAAATAAATCACTTTCAATATGTGCATAATCAACATACAAAATTTTCTATTAACTTTTGAGAAACAAAGTGCCTCATTTTTCTCTAATAATAATAATAAAGATTAGATTGAAGTTATACGATTCGTCCTGAAAAAAAATGGGATAGGAAAATTAAATTTTTTTTCTAACGAAAAAGTAACATATTACCCACTAATATTTAATTTATATAAGTAAAATAAAATGGATAGATAAGATAGATTTTGAGAAAGCACCAAATTTCAAATGTGAAATTACCCGACTGACGCAGCAACCTTACGAAGGGACTCCCTCCAATTCAGATAACCCCACGATTTCAACAACTTTTGCTCTTCCTTTTCCAAAACCCTCTTCAAAAGCTTCATAAACCCTTCTCCAAAACGACCCGTTTGGTGACGCACTTCAGAGGGATCAACGTCATAGAACACAGGCAGCACCACCTGCCCCGTTGTTCTGTGACACTGCATAATCTTCTCCAATTCCTTCAAAGTTCAAACATAAGAATTAGAAGATCATTCAGTTAGATAAGGCAGAGTAGAAAAAGGTTTATGCAGGTTCTCCCAGCTAAAAGAAAAACAACTACTTCCTTCGGCAATTTCTTCTAATGTTTTATTCTTCTAATTTTTTCAAACTTTTGATATTTTAAAATTTCAAAACTTAATTAATATAATATGTTGAAGGATATGGAGTTAATCACGGTCCTGGAACTTATAGCATTTAGATGTCCAGGAGATATAAGTTGGCCTGGTTTCTCAAGAAAGGATGGATGTGAAAAATAATTATGAGTCCATCCTTGCTAATAAAAAAAATTGCTTGAAATCGGTTTTTAAGTTTGTTTTTTTTATACTCCTCATAATTATTAGGGGTTTTACAACTATTCACACACCCTACTCAACTGATTAAGCTAAAGTCCGCGGACCTCCAAGTCTGTACGAGTTTTGGACCATGTTGTTAAAGAATCATAACTATATGATTTTTAAAGAATCACAAATTTAAATCTGATCCACAAAACTTACGGACTTTGCGAGCTAAATTCGCGTACTCACGGGCTTAACCTATAACCCGTTTAAAGGGGCAAAATTGTCATTTAGGCTATTAGTTTGTGTTAATGTTATGACTTTTTTGTTTTAAATTGTAATAGTTTACACTTTTAATATTAAAAATATTTAATGTTTTAGATTATTATAATTAATGATATAATTTTTAGTATGATATATTATAATTTAGTTATTTTAAAAATATATATGTGTATACGTGAGTTTGCATACTGCATACAGAGTCACATAAGAAGTTCATTTATTTTAGCGGACTAAATTTATCTAACCCGTTTAAAATGCAAGCTTTACAGGCCAACTTAAACGGGCCAAATAAATTCGTATGTCCACTCCTACTAAATATGTCTCCTCTATATATCAATGTTATTAGAATCGCATGTATTTAGATATGATACATGCGATTTGATACGATTTAGATGTTTGGCCGATGCGTATCGACGTTTGTCTCATTTTTTAGTGTGAACCAGCTATGAATCATGTGAATTGGTTGAATTGAGATTTCAAGGAGAATGACACGATTCATGCCTGAGTTCTCCCATGCTTCGGACTAGGTCGGGTCAAGTGACTCGGATTAAAAAAACGTTTATTTTTCCCTTTTTTTTTGCCAAATATGGTTGTTCAAGTAGAAAGGTGACAAAAAGTTTACCTCTTCACTTCGAACATGTTTCATTGATAGAAATAGTGTTCTTTCTTCTAAACCTCTGTCTCTGTTTGACGCTTGTGCCTCTGCTTGCATCGCCGTCGCACCAGGTCACATCCCTGTGGAGGTCACATCGTCGCCGCACCAGCTCGCGTGGAGGTCACGCTTCGCTTCTGTGTCTTCATGTCAACGTTTGCTTCTGCCTTCGTCTCTGCTTCAGTTAACTCTTTGCGTATTCGCTTCTTTCTCTGTGTTCGCTTCGTCTTTGTAAGTCGCAACTCCTATCTCTCTCTTTCATAATTTCACTATCTATAAATTGTTTTGGGTGGTGATAATTGTTAGCACAATTTCACACTTATTTGTGCTAGAAACTTGGAGAAGTTGATAATTTGGAACTCTGAGTTCAGAAATAACATTCTTTTTTTTATAAAAATATTTATACAATTATCATTATCATAGCTAAATAAATTAATAGTAATTTTTAATTTATAAACTTTTCAAAATTACATCCAAATAAAAATTGATTTTTGTAAAAATTATTATAAATAAATAACTATTATATTTTAAAGTCACTTAGTTTAAACAAATTTACTCACGGTATATAAATAGAATTCAAGTGTGTTGGCTAAATAGAATTCTTATTTTAAAGTCATGTTCATATTTTAAAATGACTTTCATTAATTAAATTCTAAATAGAATTTTTATTGTTGGCTAGTGTGTTGTTGGTTTAGGTGGAATAAGCAAACAATTGATATTACATGGGAATATTGTGAAAATGTCCCCCCAAATAGGCTTTAAGTAAAATATAAATTTTTGCTCTCATATTTGTTGGGGTGGGATGGCCAAAATGAAATACCATCTTGTTGGAACAAAGGAAAATGTTATTTCCTGTCCAAGTGTTCTAGATGACGTACAAGAAATATTTGTAAAGTTGGTGGTAACAAGTAAAACAAGAAGGAAAGAGGAAATCAACAATTTAAAGGAATTAGCAAAACAAAAGGAAGGTAGCCTAAAGATGGCAAACAAGTGACAATGAATGAAGTGTGTAAGGGTAGAGATGAAGTTATTCAAGACATATTTCAATGCATTTATGCCAATGCACTACCATTTAATTTGGTAAGAAGCCCTTTTTTTGTAAAAATGTTGAAATCTATTAGAGAATATGGTAGGGGTTTGAAACCTCCAACTTATCATGAAGCAAGGGTATCTCACTTGAAGAAAGTTGGTAACAACATCCAACAAAGTATAGAGAAGTACAAAGATGAATGGGAGAAATGGGGATGTACATTGATGTGTGATGGTTGGACAGATGGGCAGGGAAGATCATTAACCAATTTTCTGGTTAATAGTCTTAATGGAACTTTATTCTTAAAGTCAATTGACACAAGCAATGTCATAAAGGATGGAAGACAAATGTTTGAATTGTTGGACAACATTGTGAAAGAAATTGGAGAGAAAAACATTCGTCTAAGTAGCGGCTGATGGAGCTTCCAATCTTGTGGCAGCTGAAAAATTGTTAATGGAGAAGAACACCAAATTATTTTGGTCCCATTGTGCAGCCCATTCTCTTAACCTTATCCTTGAAGACATTGGAGAGCTTCTGGGATTTTATAATACCATTGTCAATGCAAAAAAACTTATCACTTACATCTATAGATATACAAGGGTGCTTAATTTGTATAGGAATAAGGTAGGGAATTGGCAAGACCAATTGTTACAAGGTTTGCAACTTCCTATCTTACCTTGAATTCTATTAAGTAACAAAAGATTGCTCTTAGGTTTATGTTTACATCGGAAGAATAGGCCACTAGTCCACATGCTAGTAAGAATGAAGGTAAGGCTTGTAAATGGTGATTGTAAGCCTGTCATGTCATACATTTATGAAGCAATGGATAGAGATAAAGAGAAAATTGCTGAAAATTTTCAAAACGAAGAGTCAAGGTATATAAAAAAGTATGGAAAATTATAGGTACAAGGTGGAATTTGCAACTACATAGGCCTCTTCATGCAGCTACCTATTATTTCAACCCTAGGTAAGTGACTTACATATAATTTTGTCATTTAAATACATTTATATCTTCTTTCAGGCTAAGTAATTTATATGATTAGTTTATTAGGTATCATTATGACAACAATTTCAAACCAGATGGTGAAGTGTTGATTGGGTTATATGATACCTTTCAAAGAATGGTTCCGAATACAAGAACAAGGATTAGATTGGATCAACAACTTGAAAAGTTCAAAGGAGCTAAGGGACTTTTTGGAATGAACATGGTAATAGATACTAGGAATAAGAAGCAACTAGGTATCTTTTTTTACTCTAGTTTACCTTATAAAATATGCTTTGTGAACTATAACATTTTAATTGCAACACTTTTTTATTTTATAGCTCTTTGGTGAGAGAGTTATGTTGGTGAAGGTAAAGAGTTGCAAAAAGTAGCTATGAGAATTTTGAGTCTCACATGTAGTGCCACAGGATGTGAGAGAAATTGGAGTACTTTTGACTATGTGCATACTAAGAGAAGATATAGATTAGAACAATAAAGATTAAATGCATTGGTGTATGTCAAACACAATCTCCAACTTGAGATGAGGCAAAAAAGTCAAGAAGAAAGGGGGATACCTATGATCCCATATGTTTGTCGGATATTGAATCAAATGATGAATGGATTACTGAAAAAAGACCCATGCTTACCTATTGATCCCTCATGGATGGATGTGCATGAGTGTCTTGGAGTTGATGAGGGAGCTCCAAGCAACAAAAGAAAGAGAGGTAATAATTTATATTCAGAAATGAACTTAGAATAATTAGAAGTTTAGAACTAGAACCTATTCTTTCTTTTTTTTTATCATATCGGTCCAAGAAACATGAATGGCAAGATTGATAAAAAAGGAAAATCCATAGTAGAAGATAAGGATGAATTTGAAGATATTGGATCAGGGGAGGAAGAACCTACGATATTAGAAGATGAAGATGACTTGAGTGATATAGATTTTGGGGATGATGAATGACATTGGAACGTGGATATTGATCATAAGAATTTTTTGAGTTTTATATTGCTGAATTAGTGTAACTACTAAACCTTATTTTGTAGGTGGCTATATTGCTGAATTATTATAGTAGCAAACAACCACTGTTTTAGGAATTTATACAACAACAATGATAGTTTTTTGCAGACTCGGTTGCTTAGTTGTGCAACATCAAATAACCCTTCTTTTTTACCTTGTGGCTGTCATTTTGTATTTAAATTGAAGCTTATATATCACTATATTAGTTGTTTGAACTCAAATTGTCATTAGATATGTTTATGTTTTCATTTTAAATATGTTTCTTGATGTTAAAATACTCCTATAATATTTTTATATGTCTTCTATATATATGTTTGTTATAATTTTTTAGTAGTCGTGAATCTTACGGTTCATGATTTGGAAATTTGACTTTCCAATACATAATGTATATCCCGATTCAACTACCATGATATATATATATATATATAAGGAGGAAAATCACCTACTCCAAGAGTAAGTTTAAGGGAATTACTCTTTATCCCCACCATTTTATATAAATGATGAGCTAAGATGAGGAGTAAGTCTCTTAAACTTACTCTTAGAGTAAATGAATCATTTCCCATATATATATATATATATATCAGTATTATTAAATTGCGGCCATGTAGTGCCGTGGCGGAATAGCGTGGCGGATTTTCAACAAAGTGCACAGTATAGCGGTTGCGTTTCGGCGTCCAGATTGCGGATCATGGCAGCCACCATGGCCATCTCATGCATGGCGGCAGTGGTGGAATCTACGTTTTTTTTTTAAAAAAACAAACCTTTTGGGTCTTGGACCCGACTCGACCCGAAAGAGTTTTTAACTCTTTAAACCGTGAAACAACCTTTATTCACCTTCACACTTGAGAGAGCCTAAGAGAGACGAAACCGACAGCGAGTGACGGCAAGCGACGAACACCAATGACGATGCGACGAGGTTCAACACGACGCGACTGGGAGTGGCCGGCGACGCGACAGGCACTGGCTGGCGATGCGATTGAGACCGGCGATGGCGACAGGGACCAGCGACGGCGATTAGGACCAGCTATGGCGAGCGACAGGGTTAGTTCTCTAGGGGTTTTTTTCAGTTCTTTGATTCTTTATATACATGTTTTTCAGTTCTCTCTTATTTTTTCTTCTACCCGCAACCCACATCACTCTTTTCTTTTTATTTTTTAAACTTTTTTATTTGTTTTAAATAATTTTTAGATTATGTAAAAATTATTAATTGTGTTATTTGTGGAGAAGTTGCTCTGTTTTATTGATGAGTAACTCTGTCCTTGTTAATTTTTTTTAGTATTAGTACACTACAGCCTTTGAGCAAGTTTTGCAATGGCAGAAACACCAACACCAACTCCAACTCCAACTCTAACTCCAACAGATTCAAGAGTTAGCAACTTCTGCAACTTCAGTTGATTTGCCTATCAACATTAGAGAAATGGACTTTGCTCCCATTGGATGTGATGAAGATGAACCAGATGAATTTAAGGACTCTAACAATAATGTAGCTGCTGCTAAAAAGAGTATGGCTAGAAAAGGGTCAATGGACATGTTTTGCATAAATCCACTACAAGGAGTTAATAAAAAACAAAGGGAGAAAGTGCGACAAATGAACATAAAGGAGGCATTTGCAAAAAACTAGTGGAAAAGGTTCATCAGTATATTACTTGCTTTTGGTATCAAGTTGGGATTGCATTTAACCTTATTAAGTTGAAGAGTTTTGAAGATATGGTAATTGCTATTGGTCAATATGGACCACATTTGCCCATTCCTGGTTCCCATGATATTAGAGTTCCACTGTTGAAGAAAGAGATGGAATATACTGGAGAGTTGATGAAAGGCCATAGGGAGCTATGGGTGAAACATGGATGTTCTATCATGTCTGATGCATGGACTGATAGGAAACAAAGATGCATCATTAATTTCTTGGTAAACTCTCAAGCTGAGACAATGTTTTTGAAGTCTGTTGATGCTTCTGATTATGTCAAAACTGGAGAAAAGATTTTTGAGTTAACTGATTTAGTTGTGGAGGAGGTTGGAGAGCAAAATGTTGTGCAAGTGATCACTGATAATGAGAGTAATTATGTGTTGGCTGGTAAGAAGTTGGAGGAGAAGGTCCCACTTGTTTTGGACCCCCTGTGCAGCCCATTGCATTGATCTAATGCTTGAAGATATTGGGAAACTTCCATTAGTTAGGAAGACAATTAGAAGGGCAATCGCACTGGTTGGGTTTATCTATGTCTATTCTAGTACTTTGAGCATGTAGAGAAGTTTTACAAACAAGAAGGAGTTGGTGAGACCTGCAGTGACTAGATTTGCTACTTCTTATCTCACGTTGGAAAGACTCTATGTTCAAAAAATCAATATTAGAACTATGTTTGTTTCCGGTGCATGGACATTAAACAAGTTATCAAAAGAAGCTAAGGGAAAGGAAGCTATGAAAGTGACACTCATGCCTTCTTTTTGGAAGAATGTGGTATATACCCTTAAAATCATGGCACCACTTGTAAAAGTGCTTCGTCTTGTTGATGGGGAAAGGAAACCATCAATGGGTTATATTTATGAAGCAATGGACAAGGCAAAAGAAACCATCGTGAAGTCATTCAACAACAATGAAAGTAAATATCAAGATGTGTTTGTTATTATTGATAAAAGATGGAATTGTCAACTTCATAGGCCATTACATGCAGCTGCCCACTTTCTTAACCCAGAGTTCTTATATAACCACATGAAAATGGAGTTTGATTTTGAAGTCACGAATGGGTTATATGAATACATTAAGAAGTTGGTTCCGGAATAAGATGTCCAACATGCAATTCTGACCGAGTTGCACCTTTACAAAACTAAAGCTGGTCTTTTTAATTTTACAAATCCTAAACTTATAAGCCATGCTCTTCTCTATAGCTTATTGGTGGTGAATGTGTGAGCAAGTAATTCCCCAAGCTAATTTTATTTTATTTAAATTTCATGGTCAAGTTTCATTTGACCTTTATTTATCTTACTCATGTAATGTTTTAGATTCACTCTAAAAAAAAGAATAGGCTTGAGCACTAGAAGTTGCATGACTTGGTGTATGTTAAATACAACCAACAACTTAAGCACAGATATAATGCTAGAGATGAAATTGATCCAATTTCGCTCAATGACATTGATGCTTGCAACAAATGGTTAATTGGAGAGATGAATGATGCTACAGATGATGAAAATGAGTTGGTGTTTAATAATGATGAAGGTTTAAATTGGGCAACTGTGTATGAAGCTTCAGGGGTTCGAGAGACTAGGATCTATGCTAGGCGTACCAAGAAAAGAAAAGACCCAACAAATGATGGTGCCCAGACATCTAAAAGGCAAGCATTAGAAAAAAATAAGCAATTTCAAGTTCAACAAGAGGGTGAGGATGAGGAGTTTGAGGAAGGGGAGTCTGAAGAAGAAGCAATCAGAGCTCATTTTGACGATGACAAGTCAGATGAAGATGGGGAAGAAGGATATGTTTCTCTTGATGATAATGAGAAGAATTTAAATGAGGATTATGTTGGAGTTAATGAAGATGAATAGGTTTTAGGTTTTGGAAAGTAGAAATTGGTTTTTGTTTGTTTTAAGTTTCATGACTTTGGTTAATTTGAATTTTAGATCATGTTTTAATTTGAATTTTAGATTTCATTTTTTTTAATTATATTTCATGTTTTATATTCTCTTTTTGTAATTTTTTAATTTATATTTAGTATTTTGTTAATATTTATAACTTTATATATAAAAATATTACTATTTTTTAGTCCGTCATGGTGTCTACCATTTTTTGCAATACTATCCGCTATCACCATATGCCATTTTTTTGGCAAACTGCCATAGACCGCCATCCGTCATGGATAACATTGATATATATATATATATACTCATGGTATATATGTATTAAAATCAAAATATTAAATTAACACGTGATAAAAATATAACAATTTAACTTTTTTTAAATATTTTATGCAATAACATTAAACATAAAAAATAACAAAAAAGTAACATTTTTATCATAAACTAGTAAAGTGAGTGTTTCACTTTAAATTTTTAAATGTTAAAAGTTATTTGATAAATTAATAATTTTTCAAAATATGATAACTAAAGTAATTATTAATAATTTTTTTCTATTTAAAATACAAATATTTAAGTTCATTAATATAATCATAATTATAAATTTAAAAAATATTGCTACATATGTAAAATAATATATAAAATAAAGTTCAATTCTATTGACATTACAATAATTGGACAATTTATAATAAAAAAAACTTATGAACTATAATTCTAAAAAGTTTTGTCATGTTATTCAATTACAATTTTTTTATATATATTACGTAAGTTGACTTTACTAATCAATATGTCATTCTACAGAAATTATCTAAAAAACTATTTCTGTCTTCAAAGACTTTTGGATCTTTAGCAAGGTTAAAGACCGAAGACCTTGGAAACTAACGACAAGTGAAAGAATTAAAATGTTAATAATTAATTAAACTTTAAGTTATTTATACAAGGAAAACCAAAGTTAACATCATATTACTTAATTTTTAATTAGGTGGACAAAGTCCAATAGGTAAAGGCCTACTAAGCCACCACTATAAATAGGTGGCAAACATCTAGATAATACTATTCATTAATAACTAGGGATCACAACGAGGCTGGGACCGGTTTGCCTTCTTCATCATTGTCCCCGAAAATGTGGGGCGATAGTGTAAAAAGGGGATATGAAATTTTTATCTTCATCTTCATATGGTATTTTTGAGTTTGGGTATTCTTGTGGATATCCTGTTATATTATTTTTTATAATTTATATTTAAATTTACTTATAATTATTAAATAAATTATATATTAATTTATTAATTATTAAATAAATTATATAATGAATTATTAATTATATTTTAATTTTAATGGTCCACATGGAGTGCATATTTGTACACATATATGTGGAATTTTGTTTACCATATTATATATCAAACATAAAAGCAGAGCAGAGACATGGACTAACAAACCTATACTCATCCTCATTCATGATTATCTTAAGCAAAAATGGAATGGAAACTAATAGAAATCAATCAAGAATTCGGGTTCTCCCATCAAGGACTACTTCTAATGACAATGAATTTATTACTATTTTATACTTGAGAAAAAACTAAAAATAATAATTAAATAATAATATATAAGTCTTTTATATACTTGTCATGCATGAGTATTAAAATCATTTAAAAAATTGTTGAATATAAGAAGAAAAAGAAAAACCTTCAAACACCAGCGCGACTCGGCATAGTTGGTGGAGAAAACCACAACGGAAACTCGAGACTGTTCGATGGCGTGGCGCAGCGACGGCAAAATGTGGTTTCCCCTGGGAAGAGTCTCGTCGTCCTTGAGACGAAGATTGCGGCGTTCTGAAGAGAGGCGTAGAGGTGCGAGGCGAAAGAGGCGCGCGTGTCTTCCCCTCGGAAACTCAAGAACACTTCGTAGCTTCTGTTGTCTGGGTACCGCTCGCGGAGAAAGTCTATCTTCAGTTCGCTGTCGGAGTCGGAGTCGGAGTCGGAGTCGGTGGAAGACATGCCGGAGATGAAAGGGAATTTTGCGGCGAAGATGGAATCGGAGTTGGAGAATCGGAATGGAGAGAGCCGAGACAAATTATTAGGGCAAATTTGTGACTGATACTGCTACCGCAGATCAATGGATAAAACAATGTGTATTCAGGTCAGTCAACTTGAAAAATAATATTTTAATACTTAATTATTAAAGATGAAGCGGAAGGGGAATAGTTCATGAGTTCACAATCGCATAACACCTAGTTTTCAAAACCGAACTAGTCCGTTCAACTGATCAACTGAAAACCGGCTAGTGTTCAATTCAAAGTTTTCAAATAACTGAGATAAGAATGGATCAGTCTAGAATCAGAACCGATCTGGAATCAGAAGAAACTGGTTGGTTTAAGGGTGATCCTCTTTTAACGTTTATTTTTTAAAATACTTATTGTATCTTAAATCTATTTTAAAATTAAAAAATAAATTACTTCGTCATAAGAAACTTGAACTCACAACCTCTCTTTCCCCAAATGTAAACTTTACCACTAAATCAATCTTATAACTTTTACTGAAAAATTACTTTAGAATATTGATATCTAACATACATAATTGCGAATATGACCTTTTGGTGTTAATATTATATGACTATTTTACTTTCTAAACATTTTATAATTTTTCTCACTATCGCAAATATAATTTCTATATGTTAATATATGCACATTTTCACAATTCTTACTTTATCACAAATCAATCTTCCTTCTTAAACAATATATGTATAGATTTCATGACAAATATTCTTAATAAATATACATATACACAGTTACGACAATATTTTAAGTTCTATTTTTTCTTCTTTCCATTTTTCATATTCATTACATATTTGACATATTTGTTGATGATATGACATATTTGTATCATATTATCATAAACAAAAAATATAAATTAACAAAATATATTTCAAAACATGTCACATTTAAAATATAAAAATTTACAAAAGATATTAAATTAAAGCCCTAAAATTGTTATGACATATTAAAATAGAAATGCGAACACACAGGTGCAACAACACCTGTGTTTTCACTAGTAATATTATAAAAACAACAACACTTAAACTGATAAGATGATATTTGTGCACTGTAAATCATATATAACTCATTTTTTCTTAGTATATTATTATATTAGTAAAAAATAATATTTTTATTAAATCCGGTTCAACCTCCATTGAGCCTTTAAACCTTAAATTCAATGATCAGTTCGATTTTGAAAACCTTAGTACAACACATATCCATTTAAAATATAATAGTACTTAGCACTATTATTTTTTTAATTAAGTATTTGTTGAATTTAAACGAGACTTTCAAAAACTTTAAATTGAAACTATTTTATCTTTTTAGTACTATTTGATCTCTTTTATACTATTATATTTTAGTTTTTATTTGTTATTGAAGTTAATCACAATATTATAAAAAATGAATAATAATATAAAAAATAAAATGAGAAATATACTATTATTAATATAATAGATATTTGTTGCACTTAGTTTGTTCTTTTTTAAAAAATATATAAAAATAATAATATAAAAAATATAAAAATAAAAAAATAAAAGAAGATAGAAGTAAACAAACAATACTAAAATTGAAAATAAATTAGTATTATCATATTAAAAAATAGATTTAATGTTATTAATTATATTCATATTCTCATGTGATAAATATATCAAAACTTATGTTGAAAATTAGATTTTAATCATCGGTAACAAATTTCCTATAACACACGTTAAAAAAACTTATTTATTATATATAAAAAATTGTTATTAAATATAAGTATCATGTATAATTTATTTTCTTATAATTCATTTAGAGCAAGTGAAATTAATTCAATAAAAGATATTTTTTTAAATGTCAACACGTTATGAAATTTATACATAATTTTATTTTGATACTAAAATATTTTTTTTAAAAAATCATACTTTTGGTTTCTTCGAGTCTCTCTATAGTATTTATGGCAAAAATTTTATTTTTTATTATTAAAGAACTGTTATCTGTATAAAAAATCTGAAAACAAAAATAAAAAACTTTTATGCCAGTTCTTCAACATAATAACGCGTGAAGAACCCTGAGTGGGAGTAGTTGGAAGACATTGGTACCTACATTCAATTTTATCACCAACAAAAAAAAAGAATTTTCAAAGGTACTTTTACCACCATCACACGCGCGGTTTATTAGATACATGTTTTTAGATGTTTAGAAAAATCTTAATATATTGATTAAATTATATTTAAAATTCAGTATAATTATATATTTTTATTTTTTAATTATTATTTTCACACTTCTTAATAAGTGTTATTATAAGATTTAAAAGAGGTGTTAATGTAATATTTTTAAAAAAATAGTGGGTATTGATGTAATATTTTTAAATTTAACAAGAAATTAGTGTAAAAAAACAAAACAAAAATGAATTATATGCAATTTCATAAAAATTTAGAATGTGTTTGCATGTGTAATTTATTCTAATATATTAAATATATCTTTTAAAAATATTTTTTATTGTTTTGGTCCTTTTTAGTCTTCAAATACTATTTAAATTACTTTTTATCTCTCAAAATTGTTATCTAAAATACTTTAAAGAAAAAAAATATATTTTAGAATTGGAGTGACCGAATAAATATAAAATTTTTGGAGAAGCTATTTAATATTTAAAAAACATGTTTATTCAAAAGTTTAAATAAGTTTTTTGTCTTTAAAGTTTTATCAAAAATCAATTTTGGTCCTTAAAATTTAAAAATATTTTTTAGTTCCTTAAATTAATTTATTTTTTGAATTATTGTTGTTCCTTTATAAGTTCTAGTATATTTGACTATGTTGGATGTAAAATTGAAAATTGAAGGAGTTAGAGTTGAGAAGAAGAGTGGTTTATGAGGACAAAAACATGTTCTTTGTCAGCAATTTTTTAACAATGTTAACGTAAAAAGAATGACTAAAAGTGAATTAGAGATTAAAAAAATATTTTTAGATTTTAAGAATAAAAAATTATTTTTAATAAAACATTAAGGGAAAAAACTAATTTAAGTTTTTTTTCAAAAAACAAATTGATGTAAGTTAGATGCTAAAGAGAAAAAAATTTCTCCCTAAAAAACATGAGTGAGTTATTGGGTTGGACTCATCAAGATTTGCTTATGCATGTTAGCGGGCCAACAAGGAATAGGAGAAGCCCAACTTGGATGAAAAGCTACTATATGGATTTTTACTAAATGCAGTGTTGTTTGTTTGTTATTTTTTGTTGACATGTATTTACTTTGTTGACACACGAAGCATTGCCACAGGAGCTATTGGACATTCGTGTACATTTTGGGCCAAAAGAAAGATGCAACAATTCTAGCTAGAGTACGCTACAGAGTAGAGTGTCATCTCGCAGGAATGTTGTGATATTCGTTTATCAAGGTGTTACGGAGTTCATATATATCGAGTATATAAATTCGGCCTCAAACCATAAGCAAACCATCCTGAACGAATGTCCCTTCCTCCTCAAGTAAGTTCTCAGTAAATGCCTTCATAATAGTTTTCCCTTCCTCTATAATCTTATTGGTTGAAGAGGGGCTGGAATATAACTGGAAGTCAACAAGAGTAACATTGAATGCTCTTTCTCCTCCTCAGAAGCGAGTTCCTCTTGGTCTCTCCTAAACAGTGCATCTTTCACTAGATTTGATTTCCCAAGTTAGTAAATGATTTCAAACTCATAACCTTGAAGTTTCCAAGTGCATTTGTATTGTTCTAGTGTTTAGATAGTTTGAGACACTAGGTTACGTAGACTTTGTTAATCTAGTGAATATTTTGAACTTTCTACCAATCAAATATTGACGTCACTTCTTAATGGCCTCTGTTACAACAAACATTTCTCTTACATATGTTGAAGGTACTTGCATCAGAGATCCCATCTTCTTGTTGAAAAAAAATAATCGGCTTGCCCTCCTGTATAAGCACTTCCCCAACCTCACTTGCAGAAGCATCAATTTCAATAAAGATTGGGTTGGCGAAGTTTGGTAACCTCAAAATAGGAGCAGAAGTGATCTTGTTCTTTAATATTGTAAAGGTTTTTGTGGCTATGTGATTTCATGTAAAGTTATTTGACTTCAATAATTCGGTAAGAAGAGTGGCGAGAGAGGCATAAAGCTGAGTGAATCAATGGTAAAAATTGGGGAGACCTAAGAAACCCCATAAAGACGTGAGAGACCGTGGCTTTAACCAACTTAGAATAGCTATAATCTTTTCAGGGTCAGGGTTAACACAACCTTGACAAATAATGTGGCCTAGGTAATGAACTGACTTAACAACAAATGCACGCTTAGTTAACTTAGCATAAAATTAATTAGATAGCAGTACTTCCAAAATAATGCCTAAGTGAACCAAATGAGATTCTATGTTTTTTCTATAAATCAAGATATCATAAAAAAATACTAAAATAAATCGTCTTAGGTAAGACCTAAGCAGATTATTCATGTCCACTTGGAAAGTGGAGGGAGCATTGGTTAGCCCAAAAGGCATGACCAAAAACTCATAATGGTCGTCACACATTCTAAAGGTTGTTTTGTGAGTGTTGAGTGGGGATACACGAATTTGGTGGTACCCTAATCTTAGTTCTAGCTTAGTGAATAGTCTAATTGAGCCCAATTCATCCAATAATTCATCCACAATTGGAATAGGAAAGTGGTCTTTAATGGTGATTGTGTTTAATTCTTTGTAATCCATGCAAAACACCCAAGTCCTATCTTTCTTTCGAACTAGAAAAACAGGTGAGAAGAATGCACTATGACTTGGGACAATTGTATCATCTGTTAGCAATTCCTTGATAATGTTAATTATGGCTTCTTTTTGGGAGAATGGGTAGTAGTAGGGTTTAACATTTGTTGGTAGGAGTTGGGAAGCAAGGAAATGTGGTGGTCATGAAAATGTAGGGGCAGTAATGTGTGTCATTTGTTGAAGAGGTTGATGTATTTTTAGAGTAGGTTTTGAAATGCTATGGGTAAGTGTTTAAAGGGTTGTGTGATGTGGGTTGGGTTGTCTAAGGATGGTTGTGGTGGGCTAGTTTGGAGATTAAGGTGGAAAAAGAGGCCAACAGACTTGGTGTGTAGGGAGTGGCATAGTTATTGGTAGGAAGATGATGTTAATAGGGAAAATAGGGAGCCTTTTAGGGTTATCCAACTATTGTTGTGGGTAAATGAGAAGCTAGGAACCAAGAAATCTACTGAAATAGGTCCCAAGGTAGATAGTCATTCTAGTCCCAATGGGAAATAGGTAAGAGGGGATGTTAAAATTCATATCCCTACAATGAAAGGAAAACTTGAGAACAATGCCCCTAACATGCTAGGTGTTCACCATTTCTCACCATAACTCTCAGATTGGGAGTAGGGTCAACAAACAGACCAGCAATTCTAGGCTGTAAAATATTGTGAGAATTGCTTATGTCAAGAAGGACCAAAACCTCTAAACCAATAATATGGTCATGAAATTTGAGTGCCTTAGGAGATGGTTTGCCGAATAAAGCTTGGGGTGAAAGTTGAAAGTGTATTGTCCCCTGTTCATTGTTGTTTCCGATTGATGGAGTGTCTTGTTTCTTATCATCCTCTAGTAAAAGGATGAAACGTCCCTAGCATATTTGTGACCTACCATGAATTTTTCATCGCAACAGTAGCAGAGACCGTGAGCTCTTCTTTCTTACATGTATGTTGAGAATATCTTCTTTATGGGTAAGACATTTGGTTAGGTAGTGATGAGGTGGTTGTATTAGTATTGGAGCAAGTGGTGAAGGGGTATGAGTAGGGCGATAGGATCTGGGTCTATAGTCATGTAGTTTTTCTTCAACCAGTTTTGCCAAACCTATGGCCTGAGGGATGAAGTATGGGTAGAGAATTGTAAGCTCATGTTTAATGTCATGATGGAGCCATGAAAGAAAACAATTAAGAATAGATTTTTGGCTTAACCCAACAACCCTATTGCATAATTTTTAGAACTATGATTGATACTTTGCAACAGAACCAATTTGTTTGGGTTTGAACAATTCAGCCTCATGGTTAACAAAGGTAAAGGGCTCAAATATGAGCTTCAAAGCTCTTATGAAGGAATGTTATTCAGGAAATTGGTGTGTGTGATCCATCCATTGATACCAAATAAAAGCATCACCTCTCACATAGAACCCAACCATGTGCATGCGGTTTCCAAAGGGGATATGATAGTAACCAAAAAATGTTGTGCTTGAAACAACCATTCTAGAGGGCTCAAACTGTAAAAAAAGCTTAAGTCAATGTTAGGGGTTTTGATGGTATTTTGCGGGTTAGGTGGATGAGGTGGTGAGGGAGGTGGTGGTGGGTGAAAAGTTGTCGAGAATGTAAGGGTTGTAACGTATATTGGGGGTAGCGGGTAAGTGTAGTGATGGGGAACGTAAGAGGGAGAAATGGATACAATAGGGTTCAGTGTGAGTATTGTAGATGTGGCATTTGAAGAAATTTGGGATAGGAGATTGAAAAGAGATGTTTAAGAAAACTTATCTTGCAATATGGAGATAGATGATTGTAATGCATTCTGGCATGATTCAATTGCTTGCTTGAATTGGAGGGTTGGAGCAACTTGTTGCCTTTTTTGTTCATCTAAATGGGATTTGCAATGCAATCAACTTGTTTGTAAGAGCAAGAATTGCCTCATTGATACCCTTTTTTTCAGTTTAAGGAGGAATGGAGAACGATAATGAAAGCACCAAATGATAGGATGAATTAATGGAGAAAAATTACTCTACTAGAACAATGCTAAGCTAGGAAGATGAGGAAACAATAAAGACAAGGGTAATTTCATTCATAAGTCTCCTCTAATATGAGAAGAGATTAAATAAGAGTCATATAATGACTTGATGGGCCTGCCTCACAAACAAATGCTTCCAGGAAAAACAAAAAATAACAAAAAAACAACTATACATTTAGTAAAAATCCACATAATAGTATTTTCATCCAGGTTAAACTTCTCGTATTCCTTGTTGGCCTGTTAATATTCTTCAACAAGGCTCTCATGATGGTTGGATTCAAACTCATCTATGTTGTTTTAAGATACTTATCAAATGGACCAATTTTTATTTACAAAAATAATTTGAAAGATTTGATAATAATAAAGAAACAAGGGTTAATACTATTTTAGTACTAAAAAATAGTTCCTTTTGTAAAGGTTTTTTTTTTTGGAATAGTTGTACATTCGATAATTTTTTATTTGATTTTAGTTGAACAATTTAGATTTTAGTCTTCATTTTCAAATAACAATATTAATAAAGCATTTTTTATAGTCTGTTAACTTATCATGTCACTGCATAGTCTAAAAGAAATAATTTTATATACATTTTTAAAATAAAATATGTAAAATATATTTTTAATTTGTTAGATATTCAAAAGAGTTTTAAGACATAAAACACATTCATAAGTAAAAATACATTTTGTCCAAAAATATTACATTTGGTTGTTATTTTATAGACTCTCTAATGTCATAATAAATCATTGGACTTATGTTATTATTATATCTCAATTAGCGTTGTTTCTTGAAAATAGAGTAAAATCAAACAAAAAATTATTTAAATGACAAATTTTCAAATATATATATATATATATATATATATATATAATTAAAATTTTAAAACAAAAAATACACTATTTTTAAGGACTAAAAAGTTATTTAAACAAATCAATTTAAATTGTTTATCTTTTATTAAAATAGAATTTTGGTTTTATTTTTAAATTGAAAATTTTTAGTTTTGTCCCTTAGAATAGTTTCACTATAATTATTTCATCGGTTTGCATAGTTTTCTACATATCATCAAATTAATTAAATTAGTGTTGAAAACTGAAAAAATGAACAATTTATTTTATACGCAAATGTTAATTATTAATATATTAGTTATTAGTAAAGAGATTTGAATTTAAGATCTCTTCCTCGTACTTTCTCTTTATATGAGAAAATTGTCACTAGACCAATCTTATAACTCTCATTTAAAACCAAACTTTAAAATGCAAATATTTTTTATTTTGGTACCTGATAATTTTTTAATTTTGAAAAATGTTTAATTAGTATGCACTACAGTGTAAAAAAAATTACAGTGACATTAAATCACATCTTTTCATTTATATAACTTTTAAAATATTAATTGATAAAATTAACAAACTTATCATAAATTCAAAATTATGATTGAACATCCGTATAAAAATCATTACGCTAACATTGTATACTAATTAAACTCTTTTAAAAAATATACTTATTACAGAAATAATGTAGGCTTTTCATATTCAGTTAACAAAAAATACTTAATAATAGATACCAATTAAAAATATTAAAATGCTAGTTTCTAAAACAATTGAAAGCTTAAGTAATAAAATCAAAACACACTATTTTATTTTACAGAAATTAATATACTAATTCATACATTTTTCTACTGGTCGGTAATTTTATCATCCCTAATTGGTTAGTGTTGTTCATAGAATTGTCATTCTTTTATTAATTATTTTTTCTAAACATTGTTATTAATCATATTCAAAATAATATTTAAATGTTTATATATTAAAGATATTTTGTAGAAACGTTGGAAATATGTATTGCAAATAAATAAGTTATTTTAATTATTTCCAAGTGTTTTGAATAGTAATTAAATAATTTATTTATAGGTTGATCTGCTCCATAGATATATGTTCATTGTGAGCCATCAAAATAAAAGTGGTTTATTGTTAGTTACTCTAAGATTAAGTTTGTTTTAAGTGTTTTTTTTTTTATTTTTATAAAGAAAAAGTAGTGAAAATATATTTAATGCAATCTAAAAATATTTTTTTTTAAAAAAACTGAAAAATATTATTTTCAGTATTTTCAAAAACTAAAACTATATAAAAACTTAATAACAATATTGTAATTAAAATAAAAAAATTATACATAAATGTATTTTAAATTATATATTTAAATATTTTATAATATTTTTACTAAAATTTATTAAATTTAACAATTCTATTTTTTGAATATAAATAATATCAAGTAAAAATAAATATATTTTTTAAATGTTGAAAATAAAAACTGTTCTCAGAAAATAAAAATAAAAAATACAACAGAAAACATTTCTAAATCACAACACCAGTAAAATGTCATATACAATTTTGAAAATGCAATCTTTTCGCTACTTTATAATTCCTTTTCGTTATGTTTTTTTTCAAAGTTAACATTTGTGTCTATGTACATGTTATCTACCTACTACAGATACAAATCAGATTATACAATCCGATGTATACTTACAACTGATGGTATAAAGTAAAGGGTAAATGATAATTCAATTATTGTTGTTTTGATTCCTAACTAGATAATTACATGTGCACTATTAAAAAAAACTTTCGTGCAAGTTAACATTCATGTTCACATAAAGTTTTTTTTTAGTGAAGCACCAAATGGGCCTTTGAATATTTGGAGTATTATCACTTGGGTCCTGAAAGATTTTTTTGTGCATCTAGGTATCTAATGTTTGAAAATGTCTGCATTGTAGTCTTTGCGTTCATAACGTCGTAAAGGATTAGCACAATCAACCTTCAAATGTTACGCCGGCAAGTCCGTACACTTTAGTTGACCCTCCAAATCACCTCCACATGAGCACGTGGCAAAACCCATGCAACTGGATCCTTGAAAGATTTTTTTAGACATTTAGGTCCCTAAAAGTTCAGGGTGCTTACAACTGTGTCCTTGAAATATTTTTTTTAGGCATCTAAGTCTCTAATGTTTAAATATGCATGCATCCAAGTCCTTCCGTCTATGACATCATTTATAGTTAATGCATAGTCAGCTATTAAGGGCTTACTTCAGGTCCCTCTCATATTACACGATAGTTCACGTCATTCATATTACACATGTAAGAAGAACAATATTTATGGCAGTTTTTAGCCGTTGAAAATAATAAAATTAAAATCAACAAAACCCCTTTCCCTTTCTCCACCACAAGCAACTAAGACTCAAAAATCAATTTTCTTGATTTGCATTTGCTTTGTTACTTCATTAACAGTACCTCTTTGGGTTGTATTTTGACTACCTCAACTCTCTTTTTGCTCATATTTCATTAACAACCTAACCATGTCCCTCATCTTGACCACCATCTTTGTGGACATCTAGCCCCAAATAATTGATCTTCAAACCATAAATCTCACTCTCAAACATCAACCCTAAAATTCGAGTCAATGATCGCGAGCGCCCAAGGGAAGAAGAAAAACTGGTGGTTGAAGTAGTCATGCGAGTCTCGTCTCTCCTTGTGTTGGTGTCATCATCGCATGTTGATGAGCAATGAATCTTCATCGTCGACAGCCTCAACATCGAATCTCTCTTTCACTCCAACCTCATCGCTGAGATCTGGAAGACCAAGGGTTGTGTTGAGCATGTCTTCTATGGTATGAAAGAAAAATGGGGGAAGGTTGAGATAAGCATCATCGGCTAAGTTGCAACATTAGAAGTTGCAGTATTTGGCGGAGGGCATGGGGGAGTGTTGCGGTGTGCGGAGGAGTGAAGGGTTGCAAAATGACAAATTGATGTATATAGACTTGAGAAGGTATGACATTGCACTCTTCACAAAACATGGATATTCCAGTATATCATTCCATTCTGGTTAGAACTCGAAGACTAAGCACTAAGCAATGGGAAAGCAAATGCAAATCAAGAAAATTGATTTTTGAGTTTGAGTTGCTTATGGTGGAGAATGGGAAAGGGTTCAGTGGTTTTGTTGATTTTAATTTTACTATTTTCAACGGTTAAAAGTCGCTACAAATGTTGTTCTTCTTACATGTGTAATATGAATGACATGGACTGTCATGTAATGCGAGAGAGACCTGCCACGAAACCCTTAATAGCTGACTATGCATTAACTATAAATGGTGTCATTGACGGAAGGATCTGGATGCATGCATTTTTAAATATCAGGGACCTAAATGCCTAAAAAAACCTTTCAAGGACCAAATTGTAAGTGCCCTAAACTTTCAGGGACCTAGATGCTTGAAAAAATCTTTCAAGGATCCAGTTGCAAGCGCTTCAAACTTTCAAAGATCTAGTTGCATGGATTTTGCCACATTATTATTGCCACGTGTTCATGTGGAGGTGATTTGGAGGGTCAACTAAAGTGTACGGACCTGCAAGCGTGACATTTAAAGGTTGACTGTGCTAACCCTTGACAACATCATGGACAGAAGGATTGCGATGCAGACATTTTCAAACATCAGGGACACAGATGCACAAAAAAAATCTATCAAGAATCCAATTAATAGCGCCTCAAACATATTCAAGGACTCATTTTGTGCTTCACTTTTTTTCTATATATATATATATAAAAGCATGTCCAAATAAGATGTTATGTGCTATATGATAATTGAGGGGTAGTTTCCCCTTTATTTATAACTTAAAAAACAAGTAATGTATTTTGTTCATAGTATAGGAAGGTTTGTAAGGATAATACGAATATTATCATTTATGTAAATTGACTTGGAATTTCTTAATTTATTATTCTCAAAAATTAAGAATTAGTATGCTTAGATGAAAATTTTTAAGAAATAATTATTTTATTTTAGAATTTCAAATATTTTGTAATGATCTTTAGATAAAGAATTTTAAAAAATTTTAAAATTCTAAGCATTTTGATTAGTTAAAATTGTAAATTTTAATTTTTTTTTTAAAAAAAATAAGAATTTGAAATTCGTTAAACTTACTTTTCTTTTTCTATAATGGGTGAAGTTATTTTTTACTTGACATCTTTTAAAAGTGTTTTTGTTAACATTAATTGAAATTATATTTTGGTTGAGTTGGCAAGAGTTATTTTTTTAACATTTTTTAAGGATATATGGCTTAGATTTTTTGCTAACGATTGTTGAAATTATTTCTTAGCATATAGAACTTCATAACATTAGTTACAACACTTTTTGTTTTGTTCTGTAAGTCTATGATACTATGATAGGTATGTTGATGATCAAATTTAGATCTACATTCTTGTGAGCAAATTATAATATTTATTTTGTTAGCTACAACAATTTAATTGGTATTTTTTAATTATTAAATATTATTTAATAACATAACTTTTTTAGTAGAAATTGAAATACTCTATTAAAAAAATAAATTAAAACTTAATAAATTTGAATTACCTTGTGAAACAAAACATTTGAAAAATGAAATTATTCAAATTTTTTAAATTAAATATATTTCAAATTCTTTGTAGTTATAAAATTTTATATCCAAAGACAGCATAAGGGATTTTAAATTTCCTATTTGAAGAAATATATTATTACTTTTAAAAGATCCCGTTGAAAATGTGATTATACATTTATGTTAATATCATGAGAACAATTTATTAAATAGTATTGTCATTTTGGAAAATGTTTGGTATAAAGCATAAATCAGTATATATTGATTACTAAAATCAATCAACCCCAACATTTTAACGAGGTTGGTTTAACTCTTCAAGTTTTTTTGGTTTATTTTGTCTTTGTTCAATTATAGTTGAGTTGAGAATTTAATTCATAAGATTAATTCATAAGAGCATGTTTGGGGTTATGGTGATTGGTTGGTTAACGTGCTTTTAAATCGCTAAACTTAATTCCACGAGATTTTTGGAAAATTGGCTTGAAGTGGGTTTGCGCAAGAAGTAAGGCAAGGAATGATTTTATGCTTTTCATTTATTTTCTCGTGCTTAAAGTGGTTTTTTTGTCTCCTCCGCAAAACGACACCGCTTTCATTGTGTTGTCAAAATTTTTTCACACATCTGCATAAAAAATTCAAAACATTTTTAGCGAAGAAGGAGTAAAAGTCAATGAAATCGATGAAAGCAGTATTACATAACTTTAAACTTATTTTCAGACTAAAAAAGTAAATTTTTACAAAATTCAATTTATTAAAATAAATGTGGAGGAGGATTGGCTAATAGGAGTTGCAATGCTGCTTAACTGTAAGGTGGGTAACACTACTTTCAAATATTTGGGGTTGCTTGTGGGTGATCACCTTACTAAATTAAGGATGTGGGAATCGATTTGAGAAGTGTTCAGCACAAATTATCATTGTAGGAACACAAATGCATTTCAATGGTGATAGAGTTGTCTTGATAAAATCTGTCTTGTCTTGTCAACATTGTCCGTTTACTTTCTTTTTTTTTTGAGGGCTCTGAAAGGTATAATTTCCAAATTTCACTCTTTGTTTATTAACTTTTTATGGGGGGAGTCGAAAAGGAAGGAAGAGGAAATTTTATCAAGTGGCTTGGAATAGGGTATGCAGAAAGAATAAGTATAGTGGTTTGGGCTTAAGAGATTTGTTAAGGTTCAATATGGCTTTATTAGGGAAGTGGAGATGAAAGCTGGTGGTGGATTAAGATAGTTTATGGGTGTGATTGTTAAAAGGTAAGTATTTGAAGGGTGATGAACAATGGGAGGTAAGGGTGTCAAGATCTTCTCGATGGTGAGTTGATTTGAATTCCATAGAGCAGCATGGGGAGGGATTGAACGGTTGGTGGTAAAATAATATTAGACGACATATGGATTATAAAAAAAAATAATGTTAGAAGAAAAATTGGGGATGGTAAGACAATTGGTTTTTGGAAAGATAAGTGGGTGGGTGATGGCAGTCTACAAGAGGTACCCCCGATTATTTGGGGTAGCTTTAAATTCGGCTTCTTCAATGAGGGATATGAGGGGAGAGAATGACAGGTAGAATTGGGTTTGGAGGAGGAGGTTATTTGAATGGGAGAATTGGAGACTAGATTGAGGGTGACGATATTGACTAAAGAGGAAGCAGAGAAATGGGTGTGGTAGCTGGCGGCTTAGGTGCATACTTTGTTTCATCTACATACAGGTTACTTATAGTTGACAAGTGTGTTCCAAAGATAATTTTTTTTTACCTATTATGGAAAAAAGGTGTTCCTGCAAAAATGCATATATTATCATGGCAATTAGAGACAAACTACCAACAAAGGAAAATTTATTAAAACATGGAATAATTTTGTAGGAGGCAATCACGTGGTTGTCTGGCAAGGAGATAGACACAAGGTGATATGAATGCCAAAGACAATAACTTTTCATTTTTTATAACGTTTTATTAATTTAGAAATTAATGTAACATGTAATTAATCATACGTGATAATTGCATGATAATGGGGTATTTAATTTTTTTTTGTGGAGTTATAATTTTGAACAACCACCTAGTTATATAAATAGGGGCTGAATTGTACTAAAAACCATGGAATTAGTGAAATTATAATTGGGTTTTTACCCTTTTCTGAGAAATGGATTTCTCTTTAGAACTTATCAAGGAATTCTTCCTTGTGTCATTTTGCTAGACTTATCAAGGGTAAATCACCACCCTCGTGGCGTCATATGACTTATCTTCCATCCTTGGAAGTGGTGTTATCTATCCCTTCGTCAAATCACTTTCATCCTTTCTATTTTCTTATTTACCCATTTCTCATTTTTTTGTTAACTTATTATCTTCAAACCTAGATAGATTCATAAAACGAATCCAACCTCTTTGGATTTGTATCATTTGGTATCAGAGCTTTGGCTCTAGGTTTGGAACTATGGTAGATATTTTTTATACAAGGTGTTTAATAGAAGGTCATTTATGTTTATTTGCAGTTGATGGAGAAAGTTGTAGCAACGTGGTGAGCGAAAGATTAGTGAATAAACTCAACTTACCAACGAGTCTTCATCCTAGACAAATTAAGGTTAGATTCACTATTGGAAAATTTGTGGATGAAGTGACATGCTATATTGCTCCCATGGACTCATGTCATTTTCTTTTAGGGAGATCTTGGCTGAAGATAAAAAGATTAATCCTGAAAAACTTTCAGTTTCTTTGGTGTATGAAGGACGCAAGCTTAATTTGAAATTTCTAGCACCAAGCCAAGTTTGTGATGATCAACATAAGTTGAAGGAGAAAATAGAAAAAGAGAGAGGATAAAAGAGAAAAATAGAAAAAGAGAGAGAATAAAAGAGAAAAATAGAAAAAGAAAAGAGTGAAAACGAAGAGAGAGAAAAGGAAAGAGAAAGACAGAAAAGAACGATCAAATATTAACTGCTAATGATTTTTCTTCTTCGCTTGATATTATAAATGCACAGGATCATGAGTATACAACCCACAAATTGTCAAATGTGAGGAAGAAAAATGTTGATATCACTCCTAGAGCGTCATTGTACATTCAGTCCACTGTTGAAGTTCAAACTCATAAGAAAAATTTTCAAGTATGAATTTGGGCACAAAAAAGAACTTATTTGATGTATGAATTTTTAAAAGTTGTATTTGATCCTAGAGATTAGTTTTGTTCGTTATATGAATAAAAATGGTAGGAAAATAAAGTTTTAGATTCGAGGACGAATCTTTTTGAAGAAAGAGGGAATGAGGGAATGATATAAATGCCAAAGACAATAACTTTTTTATTTTTTGTAACGTTTCATTAATTTAGAAATTAATGTAACATGCAATTAATCATACGTGATAATTGTATGATAATGGGATAATTAATTTATTTTTTTTTTGGGAGTTATAATTTTGAACAGTCACCTAGTTATATAAATAGGGGCTGAATTGTAATAAAAAAACCATGGAATTAGTAAGATTATAATTGGGTTTTTACCTTTTTTATGAGAAATGAATTTCTCTTTAGAACTTATCAAAGAATTTTTTCTTGTGTTAGCCAATAAAATTATTTAATCAATCCTATGTATAGTTGATACTTATTCTCTTTGTGATTATAGAAGGCATATATTGGCTGATAAAAAAAACAAACCGAATTGAATTCTCTCTCAAATAAAAATCAACTTAATGTTTAATTATTAAATTAAATTATGATTACTTAAAAAAAATTTCTATCATACAAAAATAGTGACATAACAATTTAATAATTATTTTATATTTTAATAACCAAATTAGTAATTATGAAAATATAGTTAAATGTTTTATAAATAATACTAAATTATAGTAATTATTCTTATAAATAATATATTGATAAATCTTTAAATTATATAATAATTTAAAAATAATAAAGCAATAGTTTAATCTTTATATTTAACTTTTTTTAAATTCTTACATGCATAAAATATTTGTAAATTGGTCTTTATCATTATGTTGTCAAGTTGTAATATTGTTATATTTTTCTGATTAATTTAAATTAAATTTTAAAAATTTGTGTTTGGTGCCTTTTTTATTTAATTCTCACATTTACAAAAACGGAAAAAAATTTACATTTCATTTGTACTCTTTGATAAAAATAAATCCTACTTTTAAATTCTTACATGAAAATTTGTAAGAGTTTAATGAAAATTTGTAAGAGTTTAATTAGTATATATTGAAATTTCATATCAATGTATATGTTAAAGATTCAAATCAAGTTCCTTAATAAAATTTAACCATTGTTTTTAGTAATAGCTAATTTATATTAATACTATAATTAAAATGAAAAGATCTCTATATTTTTTAATTATACTATTGGTACAAATTAACTAGATTAATTATTATTAAAAACAATGGTTAAACTTTGTTAAAGACCTTGACTCGAATTTTAAACCACTTAATTAAGAAAAACATTATCACTTGTGTCAATTAATATTGATAAAAATATTTATATTTTGATATTTGTATATAAAATGTCAGAAAAAAATCTTTAATTTTTATTGGAATTCTAATTATATTAATTTATTTTAGTATTTTCATGTAAAAATTTAAATGCAGAATTTATTTTTATTAAGAAATCAAAATGAAACATAAATTTTTGCCTTTTTTGTAAATGAGAATTAAATAAAACACCATCAAGCCTAAATTTTAAAAACTAATTAATTCAACCTAATTTAAAATATCTACCAGTAGTATAACTTGAACAAATTATGATAAAGGTAAATTTATAAATATTTTTTCCCTGTAAGGATTTAAAAAAAAGCTAGATATGAGAATTAAACTATCACTTTATTATTTTTAAATTACTATATAATATAAAAATTTATTAATATATTATTTTATAAAATTATTAATATAATTTAGTATTATTTTATAAATATTTAACTATATATTCATAATTACTAAATCGATTAATTAAAATACAAAATAATTATTAATTTTTATGTCACTAATCTAGTTTATTATTATAGAAAAAATATTTTAAGTAATCATAAATTTAATTTAATAATTAAACATTCAGATTATTTTTAATTTGAGAGAGGATTCAATTGAATGTGCAAGACGAGTGAAGAAATTTTGACAACCCCATCAAAGATGTTGAAATGAATATTCTTCAAGGGCTGAAATAGGTGTGAAAATAGAGCTTATAAAGGGTGAAAGTGGTTCATGAAAAATGGAGACAAAAGAATGACATTTTGGGTGGTGGTGGTTGGATGATTTCTCTTTGACTAACTCACTTTACTTAGAGAGGGTGAAGGTTAATCCTAGGGAGACTTAAGCTCCTTCTAAGGTAGAGAGGAGAGAAAGGGGGCCAAAAGATCCCTAAATGACTAAGGAAGAGGAATGACGAGGAAAACTCTCAAATATCCAATATATCCAAAATGATTACATGTAGTCTAACCTAGGGTATTTAAAGAGAGGGTCGGAGACCTCTAGGCCATTTGCACGAAATTTTGAGAGCTAAATGCCTCTCAAATGAACCCTAAATGGATATCAAATGAAATGTAGGTCTTTCCCCCTTAAATGACTAAAATACCCTTGTGTCTAGAAAATGAAAGAAATGGATTTTTGACCTCACAAGTCAAGGTTTAAGTTCCAAAATAAATCATAAACTAATTTGTCTCATAATACAAAGACTAAATAAAAATACACAATAAAATCCTAAGTGATTAAGGTTCCCTAGAATACAAGGAAAAAATAAGAAAAACAAGCAAAAGACTAAGTAGATGCATCAAAGTCTGTATATGTGATCATCAATGCTCTTGGCGTGGTATGACCTTTCTCTTCTTCTATTCTTCTTATTCTTCTTACCATGAACCTTGTGATAGGTCCTATTTGATGCCCCAAGGATGGTTCTCCATCAATGATATTTAATCAGAACCCTTAATTCATGATAAAGTTTGTTAACTTTATTAATGAATACTTTAAAAGTCACATAAATGAAAAGTTATGATTGAACGTTGGTGTAAAAAATTTTTTACTTTGAAAATATATACCAATTAAACTCTTGTATTATTTAACAAAAAGATATTTTGATTATATTAAAAATTATTACGAAATTTTAAACTATATATTTTAATCCGCGTATTATGTGGGATGAATGCAAATTTCACAAATTAAAAACCGTTAAAATTTTGTGAGACAAATTGCAGAATGTACTTACTTTACTGTTTAGGATTTAATGAACCGTCCCTTGATCCAACTCTATTGAATATTCAATTTTTAAATTCTCAATTAACAACCTATAAATTTTTCTTCAATTAAATTTGGAAGTACAATTAAAGAGTTACTGGACAGCTTTTTATTTCTGCTTGGCCAATTGTGGTTTGGTGATGCAGTAACAGCATTTTCACTTCTCCTTTTAATCGAATTAGGAAAAGATTTTGTGTTGTATTACTAATAAACTTTAATTATTGTACCGTTTTACACTTACATTTATTCAGAATTCTTTATTTACTTCTCTTTAATCAACAAACTTATCGTTAATCTGAAAAATTGTGATTATAGTATAAAAACCTGAATCCTAAACCCTAATGGATATGGAAATAAAATACTTCTCTCCTTTCCTTAAATATGGTCCGTTTATATAAGTGGCAGGATAATTTTTCTTAGTTTTATAACCTAGCTATCCAATTAATTTCACAAAAGGAGGTCATTTACCATAAATATGCTGTAGTTATAATAAAAATAAGAGATTTAGTATTTGTTTGACAACAGTTTTATAAAACTGTTTTCAGTATTTTAGTTTTTAAAAACTAAAAAACTTGTTTGGATAGTATTTTCTGAAAATAGTTCTGGTTTTTTAGTTTTTAAAAACTAAAAAACTGGTACAGCTGAAAGTAGTTTTACTTTTCAGTTTTCAGTTTTTGTTTTGAAAACTCAGAATACAATAAGAATATGTTGTTTTTTACTTTTCATTAATGAAATTCTAATAAACATTACCAAGTTTTTTCATTTTTACATTTTCAAATATCACTTACCAAACAACTTTTTTTTTTCTTCCTGAAAACAGTTTTTGAAAACTATTTTTGAAAACTCTTTTTAAAAACTAAAAAACAAAATCAAATCAATCAAACCCTTACTCACAATTTTTGCAAATTAAGCTTAAATCAACCTTAAAAGAGGAGAACATATATACTATCTTTTTGGTAAAAAAAAAGTGTAAAACAGAATGTTATCTATATTTAATGTTCTTTTGATCTACTCACAATTTTCTGTTTTGTTTTCCCTTTTATACAAAAACAAAAAATTGTTATATAAAACTTACGGTATATTTTAATTTACACCATATAAAGCTTAATCATTGATGTTATTTGAATATAAATATTCAATAATGAAAATATTTAATATTATATTAATATTTTTAGACATTTATTAATTATTTTTATATTACTAGTTCAAATTTAATAGTACATTATAGTGCCTATAAACAAAAATACATTACAGCTTCATACTCGCTTTAGTAATTACACGGCTAAAAGTATTTTTTATTATTATTATTCAAACAACCAAATATACTTTCAATCAATTGAAGAAATAACCAAAAATAAATCTAATTGTATAAAGTGCCATTATACCAATTTTAAGTTTCTAACATAATTTTAGTTCAAACTCAGCTTATTAAACTTAAATTCAAACACGCTTTAAGAGTCTAAGTTCCAAACTCAATTAACTCAACCTTATATACATATCATCAATATTGATAATAAAGACCTACTTACATTTTTAGTCTTTCAATTTTTTTTTTAAAAAAAAATCTCGTTTTGTCTCCAAAATTGGAAAAAATTTGCCCCTCTAGTTTAAAAAAGAAATGCTTGTTCAATTCCTAGAGTTAGACTACGTCAATGGAAAATAAATTAATTTCTCAAAATTTCAAGACATTTAACATGTAACTTTTGTTAATTGTCTAGCTCTAAGGATTATAAACTTTTTTTTTAAGTTTGAGAATATTTTTTTAATTGAGGAGACAATAAAGAATTTTTTCCAATTCTTAAGAACTAAAAACATAATAACTATTTCAAAATTACTATATCATTGGAACATACATGTATTTTGCTTGTGATATTGATAAATTTAGACAATGCTTATGCTATTTACATATCTACACAATTGATATCCTTCTTTTCTTATATTTATTTTAAATATTTATTAAAGTGCACTTATAGCTATTATTTCTTTTATTTTTTAAAAATACGCTTCCTTTTTTCTTCACACCTTCTAAAATCTCACCGCTCACTTTCTCTGACTTGTAATAACCAGTTACGAAAAATCTATTAATGTATCTATTTTTCACATTCAAAGATATAATTTGATTTTTTTTAATTATGAGGTGTTAGGTAAGAGTTTTATACTCATTCAAATGTATATTAATTTTATTTTTAACAAATTAACCACAAATATAAAACTTCAAACAAAGATTGTAAACAAAGTGAGTAATAAACAAAAGGTTATGATGTCTATGATAACTGGTTATAGAAAGAGAATGTATATTGTGAAATTTTATAAGGTAAGAGTTGAGATTCTTGCATGTGTGGAGAAAAAAATAAACCTTGTAAAGCAGATACAGGGTATATCTTCGAGAAAGAAAAAAAAATTATAATAGTATGTTAAAAAATAAGATTGAAAATATATAAATCATTATATGCATATGTAAAATAATATTAGCCTATAAACATTAAAAACTATATTGTAAAATAATATTAGCCTTTGAACATTTTAAATTATATTGGGCTTAAGCTCCTGACCCAAGGTATAACTATATTTTTTGACATTTTCTTCCTATATTCCATAGGACTCCCCCAATCTTAAATGTAAAAATAGGGTGGTGAGAGTTTGATGAGATGCAAGAAAAGATACATCCAGTAAATCATATTCCCATTCTTTGAGACTTTCTTTCTCAAATTATACTGAGGTACTTTTGTTTTGCAGACAAGTGTAAATGTAATATTTTAAAACATGATGTATATATAATGTGAAAAATAATATCAATATAATATTTTTAAAATTTAAAGAAAGTAAAATTTATAATAAAAAAAAAACTAAAATATTACTATAATTCAAAAAAATCATTAAAAATGTAATTGTAATTTATTCTAATACATCAGGAGAAATTAATTTTAAGGGATGTATATATAACATGGGAAGGGAGGGATATCAATATAATATTTTTAAAGTTTAAAAAGTGAAAATTTTTAAAAAGCTAAAATATTAGTAAAAAATAAAAAAAAAAACTTTGAAAATGTCAATGTAATTTACTCCGATACATCAGGAGAAATACATTTTAAGGATGTATATATATGAAAAGGGATATCAATACAATACTTTTAAAATTTTAAAAATGTAAAATTTCAAAAAGATAAAATATTTAGTATAATTAAAAAAAATCTTTAAAAGTGTCAAACTCTAGTCCAATAAGAGACATACATTTTAAGGCTACAACTCTTATCCTCTCATGGGAAAAAGAATCTAGCAAATTTTAAAAGAGTTAAAAAGCAAATGCAGTTGGTTAAAAACAAACAACTAATGGTTAATCAATTACTCTCTTCTGGTTCCCTTTAAAAGTGGCTACTAATTTTAAGTTTTTTCAAGGTAGAACATTCCCCCAACACTACATATACATTTTTCACTATCTGTGACTTGGTGCAAGCAAACAGTGATCAAGGTGGGAAGTTAGAATGTGATAATGATTGACATGCAGCAAAGGGGGCACAGGAAACTATAGCGATTCCCATTCACAGCAAGGAAACAACAAGTCCTATTTTGCGGATTATTTAAAAGATAATTTACCATGCCTTGGCATGTAAAAGCATCAATCCTAACTACCCATTCCTCACAACACTCCCCAATGATTTCTCCAGTCAACAAGTCAACTTTACAGGTTGAAGCTCCCTCTCTCTTAGTCAAAGACAAGACTACTTTGATGAGTAATAGCAATTGAGGCAACTAATTTTCACTACACTTCATCAAGAAGCAGAAACCTTACCACGCAGCCAGGAATACATGCTTCCACTAGAGACAACACCACTACTAATTCATAAACCACTTCTTCTTTCTTTTTGTTGTTTTTTTTTTTCTCATTTTTTTTTCATTTTTTTTTTACATAGAACATATAAGAAAACTTAGGATTTGATCATAGTAGATCAAAAGGTGCCATTCAGTTAGAAGCCCATTCGAAGTAATGGCAGCGAGCACCTCTAGTTGCAGTCCAATTTCCACACCCAAAGAAAAGACTACCTTGCTTGGGACCCGGCTTCCTCACCATGCCTCGGCTGCTTTTCACCCCACAGTAGCAGAAAGGGTGATACTGAACCATGGGGGTAGTGACATCCTTTGCTTTGAAGGGGCAATGAGGGAAAATGATTGGTTGTTCTGGAGACTGTTTCCACATCAATGGTCGATCAGATGTCTGCCACATTATGGAATTGGTAATGGAAAATTTAAAGCCCCGGTGCATGAGCAGTGCCAAAAGGCGAGCAGTATTTTTTGCATCATCAAGGCCGCAATGTGCACGACCCTGCCAAGCCAGGCCGGCTATCTCCACAGCTTCCTTTAGATTGCACCTCACAGCACCAAATACCTCACGGAAAGGAATCCTTAAGTTGATCCAGCTAACATACGTTTAGAAGCAGATAAACAAAAGTCAGATGAAATGCAAATCCTGGTAAACATAAGGCATCATTTCTATGGTGCATCATTTACCGGTTGAAATAAGGAGGCTTCCGTATTTTCTTGAATCGGCACTCAGATTCAAGCATCACCCGACAATCCCAGTTGGACCACGTAACCACCGCAAAGTTGGAATTCTTTATTCCCTTTTTCTCAAGCCATTTGTCATGCCTAAGTAGAGCCTCACTCAAGGTAACACCTCTGTCCACCTGAACCATAGAATGAGAAATTAAATTAATAATCACTTGCAGCAATGAATATGTGAGTGAACGTAAAAGTTGATCAAAAGATGGATGAGGGAAAAAAAGTATTGAGCTTAAAAAGGGGTTGAATGGAAAATTTTATGAAGCATTGGAATATTTCCACCGTCCAACATCAGTTTGGGACACACATTATGTGCCTAAAAGGGTAATTTGTGTGTATAAGAATCTATTGAGCCAATCCTAGATAGAGCTTGTTTGTTTATCTACATGAATTTACTGGGTAATAAACCTCAAAATGGATATCAATAGTCCAATCAGATAGCAAAGACACACACACATGCACAAAAATGATTCTGAACTATGAAGGGATGTAAAATTGTGTGAAACACAATGATCAGCACTATTGTTAAATGGCAGTAACATGGTTGCCATGGCGGAATGGCATGGCAGATTTTTTGCCAACCATCATAGGCAATTTGTTAAGGGACTAGGTAAGCCTAGTTTGGCAGGACCATAGGCCGCAATGGTTTGTTTCTATGGCAGAATTTTGGCCTTCCACCTTATGCCATTGATAACACTGCTCTAAATCTAATTTAACAGCACATCATAATATAGTTCTGTACTGAATAGTATATATCATCTCTATAGAGGTTTTCAAATTGTTAATATTAAATATTAGGTTTAAGCACATGTATGACAAGTAGTATTTGCTATCATTAACTCCTAGGCAATTGGTGCTGGTTAGCTCTAATATAGGTATTGACTCTTGTAACTAATAAAGTACATAGAATAACTACTTTTAGAATTAAATTAAGCACAAGAGTAATGAGTAATATTAACTGCCACAAACTCTTAAGTAATTACTAATTAGTGATTATCAGCTATAATCTAAATAATGATGCCTACTGCTACTAATAGTGCAGATTATACAAATAGTGATCTGAACGAACAGATTAGAGACATAGTTTTACATCAAATCTTCTAATTCTGATTATGTCTCCTTGCAACTAATACTGCACAGTCCACAATATATAAATAGTATCAGTATGATCTGATTAAAGACAGTTTGACATCACATCTTCTAATTCTATATGATATTAGGAGTCACCCACTACACAGTTTCGTAAAATGGAGGCCATGCTGCATTGCACCATGGTGTTTGGCATAGTGAGATTTTGCAAAACACCATTTTATGCCTATTGCATTGCAGGTTTGGCATTGTGGCCTATGATGAGCATTTTTGCATGTTCTTGTGCAAGAAAAAATGACAGTTAAGTATTTTCTTCAAAAAATAAGTAAAAAAATGAAGAGTTCTTGATTGTTATGAGACCATTTGATGCTTTTAAGCACCAGATCTCCAAGACTACTGAGTACTGACTAGTGGTTGTGTTTTCTGCAAAACTGACTCTGGAACTCCTCAACATTTGCAAAACTGAAAACCTCCACTATCTCCAGCCAATAATCCATGTGATCCTCTCTTCTATGGTAACCTCTCTTCCTAAAAATAGACACAAATACAAAACATAAAGGCATGCAGCAAGACCCTTCTGGTCCATCCTTTTCATCTCCTAGTCCAACAAACTCTCCAACTCTGCATCCTTCATTGAAACTGTCCATGGCATAACACAAAGGAATCATATTGTTTGTCTCCTTCCTATTATGCCTGTGTCCTCTTTGGCCTTTGTGTCACTACAATTGATAGTTAGGAACTGTCAAGGTAGGAAAAGTTGACCACCTAAAACCATATCTAGTGAAGACAGGATATACATAGATATGTGGGCTCAATAATGGAGTTACCTATTCTCCTATGACAAAGTCAAAAATTGCTTCCTTCACTCTCGCCTCTTGTCACCATGCCATGGCTGCTGTTCAATATTCATTAATGGCCAAAATATGAAGTTAGATGTTTAGGATGCCTTGTTACAAAGTAAATTATACAAAGATGCTTATATCATGGTTGTCAGGAAGGTTATACGGCGGATGGCGGCCAAGACCTTTAAGCGCCATACTGTCATGGCGGATACCATGGCGGTCTATGGCAGACAAAAAAAAAAGAAAATATATATATATATATATATATATATATATATATATATATGTATGTATAAAATATAATGCAAAAACAGCAAAATAACAACCAGATTAATCAAAACCAACAATTTAACAATTTAAAATTCATAGAATTCATAATCTAGTGATATTGCAATCATTAAAACTTAAAAACATGAATTCCTAACCAAAACAAGAATTCCTAACTAAAACAAAAGGATTAAACAACCATCAAAACAAAAAAAACAAAGTTAAAAACAGTAAACACAATGACAAGTCCTAAAATTATTTTATTTAATCCTCCTCATCTTCATCAATGTCAGCATAGTTAACTTCAACAGAGCGATACTGCTCATCCAAGAATCCTTCAGCTTCTTCTCCATCTGAATGTGCCAAATTAGCATTTGACACTAATTTCTCCTCGTCACTGCTAGAATCAGAATATTCTAATGATTCAGCTTCTTCAACAACAACCTTTTTCCCCTTCTTCTTTGAAGCTACTCCTTTGGCTCTCTTAGAAGGATTAGAAGATGCTCCTACTTGCCCATCTTCAATTGCAAGTTGTTTCCTTTTATGACGCCTAGTGTATTGTCTAGGCTCATTAAGTCCCGAAGCTTCATAAACTTGATTCCAAGTAAGTCTTCATCTCCTTCACGAACCCTCTCATCTTCACCTTCTTCTCTATCCATCTCTCCAATTAGCCATTCATTGCAACCATCAATTCCACTGAGACTAATTGGATCGATTTCACCCTCAAGGTTATACCTTCGATGGAGTGCTTGATTATACTTGACAAATACCAAGCCATGTAGTCTTTGATGCTCGAGTCTATTTCTTCTCTTAGTATGAACCTAAAACAATTAAATAAATACTCATTATTTACGGAATAACTATAAGGAAGATATTGATTGTTCACTTTAAATAGGTTACTTGCTTAAACACACTCCAATTGCGTTCACAACCCGAAGCACTACATGTCAAGCTAAGGATCCTAATTGCAAGTTGTTGCAAATAAGGAGTTTCTGAACCATACATCCGCCACCATTGAGCTACAAATGCAACCAAAATATGTTAAACTCAGACACTTCAGCAAATGACTTGAAGAATAAAAGTTCAAAAGTTGCAATCTTGTCTCTTACCAGGTGCAATTTCACCCCTAATTACTTTAGCAGTTGTGGACCCAAACATTCCACTCCCAGTTTTATATTGAGCCAACTTCTTCTGAACAATCTTCTCCATTTCCGAATCTCCCAGCAATTTATTTATAGAATCTTACAAACCCCTAATAATCTCACCATTAAATTTCACCTGTAGGTTTGCATAAAAGAACTCTCAAAAAGTGGCCAGCAGCATGTAAAGGGCGATGAAGCTGAATATTCCATCTTTTATCAATGATTGCAAACACATCCTTGTATTTGCTTTCATTTTTAAAAGATTTCATAATGATTTCCTTCGCCTTGTCCATTGCTTCATATATGTAGCCCATAGCTGGTTTTTGCTCACTATCCACAAGTCTAAGCACTTTCACCAGAGGAACCATCACTTTTAGAATGAAAACCACATTCTTCCAGAAACTAGGCATCAAGACAGTTTTAGTGGCTTCTTTTCCCTTGGCCTCCTTTGCTAGCCTATTTTCATTCCACTGTTCTGACACAAACATCTTTCTGAGATTGGTTTTTTCTTCATGAAGTCTCTCCAAGGAAAGATATGATGCTGCAAATCGAGTGATGGCATACCTCACCAGTGTTATCAATGGCGGGTGGCAGAACATAGCGGAAGGCCAAAATTTTGCCATAAAAACACGACATTGCACCTTATGGTGCCGCCATGGCGGACATTCTTTCACAAATTTTGTATAGCGGTTGGCAAAAAATCCGCCATGGCGGTTATTTAACAACATTGTACCTCACTAACTCCCTTCCACCGGTAAAGAATCTTAACATGCTCAACGTACTTGAATGGCTATATATGAAGCCAATAAGAGAGATAGCTCGTTGAATGGTCTTCTTTATAGTGGGCAGCTTACCAATATCCTCCAACATCAAGTCTATACAATGTGCAGCACAAGGCGTCCAATAAATCTTTGGTCGTTTCTCCTCTAGCAACTTACCAGCAAGAACAAAGTTACTTCCGTTGCCCGTTATAACTTGAACAACCTTCTCCTCTCCAATCTCATCCACAATAGAATCCAATAACTCAAACATCTTTTCTCCGGTCTTTACATAGTCAAATGCATCAACAGATTTTAAGAACATTGTCCCAGAAGACGAGTTCACCAAAAAGTTTATGATACTTCTTTGTTTTTTATCCGTCCAAGCATCTGACATTAACGAACACCCAAAATTTGCCCACTGATCCTTTAGTGGCTGCATTAACTCATTAGTGTACTTCACCTCTTTCTGAAGAAGTGGTACTCTAATGTCATGGTAGGAAGGAGCTTTCAAATGTCTCCCAAAATTCCCAACTTCGCGAAACATATCCTGAAAACTTTCTAATTTTATTAAGTTGAAAGGTAGGTCAACTTGGTACCAAAAGCAAGCTATGTATTGGTACACGCTTTCTAAAGTTTTTTTATCACAAAGCTCTCTTATGCCCGCTTGCACTAGTTTTTCTTTCCTATTCTTTGCAGCTGTAGACTGAGCTTGAATAAAAAGGTCCAATGGTCCCTTCCTTGTATCTTTCAATCTCAAATCACCAACTGGAGGTAGCTTAGACGAAGCATCAGAACTTCCCATTTCCATGAATCCTTCTTCAAAATGTTCTTCAATATCTTGGATTACTTTTTTAAACGTTTCAATTTGTTTTTGCTTCTTTCCATCCATAACTGCCTTTATCTCAACCTTTACAACTTCAGGAGCCATAAAGCAAACTGTAACATTTCCCACTTTTCCAATCAAATGTTGTTTTCCCCTTGTTATACCTCCTTTCATAACACTTTGACAATAATTACAATAGATTTCATTTGTATCATTCTCTCTAACGGTGTACAGTGCTTCCATCCCACGTCAGTCCTTTTAGAACTGATTGAATTTGAGGATACATTTGGGGTGTTTGTTTCTGCTCCTGACATGATTATTAAACTGGAAAAAAATTGAAAAATAGCTTTTATAAAAAAAATCAGAAAAAGAAAAAAAAAATTAATATCTCTTTTACAAAAAAAAGAGATATCAGAGATAGAGCTTACAGCAAGGAGAGAATGGGTGAATGAAAACGTGAGAGATCGAAAACGCGAGGAGGAGAGAACACGAGGAGAAAACGCGAGGAGGAGAACGCGTGAGAATGCAAGAGAGAACGCGAGCAGGAGAATGCGCAAGAGAACGCGAGTCGCCAACACCGGAGAAAGGATGCGCGGTGGCTGGTTGATGACGTTGAAGGATGCGCGGTGGCTGGTTGACGACGTCGAAGGATGCGCGACTGGGAGAAAGCTCGTGCTGCAGGCTGCGAAGTTGAGGCTAGGGCTACAGATGCCCAAAGACTATGTTTGGCATCAAACTAGGTCGGGTCGACCTGGCTCCAAAACTTTAAAAGAGGCCCAACTGGGCGCCACGTCCGCCATAAACCGCCACGGCATTTTCGCCATGGCGCCCGCCACACACTAAATGGCGGAACCACGCCATACCAGGGCGTAACGCCCATCGCGGAAAGTGTCCCCGCCGTTATGGCGCCGCCATAACGGTGTTTTGACAACACTGGTTTATATGCAATAACCACAGGGATTTACTGTGCACAAGGCACATGACTTAGCATACTAACTACACAGTCTACACTGTTCCCTCTGCATGCACTAAAATGATCTCTAATTCTTAGCCAGTAAGGTTTAATATCATCAACTAGCTATTTGGCATAAACAAAATGCAGTGAATCTGTTTATATTGTTCAACAAATTCTTCATCTAGCCATCACAATTACTTAGTTGTTTATATAGATGCCTTTGTCCATCATAGGCAATGATCTAGACAGAGTCTAGAATCTTAAACCGCATTTAATATCAGTTTTACCAAAAAAAAATCCATATTGTGTTGCTCAATCTATTGTAGGTGTTGCCATCACTCAAAAGAAAGTATGCTTTTAGACATACTAGAAGGAACCGTCATGTTAAACTGTAGACCTAGTGATATTCTGATGGATCCCACTGTCAAACTCCTATGGAGCTAGGAGGAGCCACTTACATACCCTACTAGATATCATTGTCTTATCAGTAAACTTAACTACTTTCCCTTACATTAACTAGAGGGCATTTACTTATGCTTTGTGTGTGGTAAGCTAATTTTGAATGCACCTTGTGATAATTGTTGGGAAGATGTGGTTTACATTCTTAGATACATAATACATCAAGAGATTACTAGCTAAAGGCTTACTTTATGAAAACAAAGGCAATGTTCAAACTATTGGTTATTTTAATGCTGGTTGAGAAGGTTTATCATCTAATAGAAGATCAACTTCATGGTATGTGTTTTAATTGAAGGTAACTTCATCTCAATGAGAAGATAAGAAATAAATTAAACAGAACATAATTGCCTAGATCCACTTCAAAAGGTTGAGTAACTAGGGCAAGAGTAACCTACGAAATTGAGGAATTATTTCAGCAACTAAATTTGGTAGAAGGGAAGGAATGAAAACAATTTGCGGACACCGAGCTGCATTGGAGATTGAGATTGATTGCTGTTTTTTTTTCGGGGGTATTGCAAATGAGGTCATTATTGATTGTCAACTCAAAAAACCAGTCAGCTTAGTAAATCTCTTAAGCTTAGAGGTTGCGTTTATATGAAGAAAAGTTGACACGTGAGATATATTCTCCAACTTAGAGGTAGAGTGCTAAAAATAAATGTTAGATTTAAGCATATGGATAATGAGTAGTGTTAGTTTAGCTTCATTACTCTTGGTGATTATTGTTGGCTAGCTCTAATCTAGGAAATGATTCCTACTGCAATTAATACTATTGTACATTGCATAAATAGTTACCTGTATGGGTTGATTAGATTTAGCTTAACCTCAAACATTTATCTAATTCAATACAAATCATCAATTAATTTCTACTCCATGAAAATCACATTACAGATCAACAAAGGAGTATGAGCTACTAGTACTATAATGTGCCATGGGAGCAACCATTTACAAAAATTATAGAAATCAAAGACATTTGGCATTTACACAGCAAAATAATACGTAGTTCAGTAATAATGACAAAAATGAAGAGTTAAAAATCACAAAAAAAGCATATAATACCAAAGGTAAACTTTGCCATAACACACCTGAATTTGCTGGATACCAGTCAGATCCTTGCAGAAATCACTGAGAAGCTGATTGCAGGTGGGCCTCACATAGGTTTGAAAACAGGCTTCCAGCTGCCCAGTGATGCTACTCACTATAACAGATGGAAACTCAATAATTTCTTGAGGGTGGGGATTTTTATCCTTGTCACAGGTAGCCTCAAAGTCTATCACCACAAAATACTGAAATTCCTGATATTGCTCCCGTGGGTAACCCTGAGCAGCCATATTAACTGGAAGATACTGAAGCTGGTTCTCAACAGGATAAGGATAAAAATGGCTCTCAAAAGCATTCATTTGACATTGCTGCACCTTGTGAGAGTTAAAATGGCAGGGTGTCCAGGTGCTGTAATTTTGATGATAGGTATGTTTTCCGTGAAATTCATTGGAAGGCTCAAGAAACTCACTGCCTAAATGGCAGTTAGGCTCAGCAACATCCCCAGAGGGATGAGTACCAGACTCATTTTTAAGCTCTGTAAAGCCTTCCGCAGAACTCCCGTTACACTGAAAATTGCAAGGAAACCCCTTGCCCTGGAGGCATTTTAAAGATGCCTCACAGTTTATTTGCATATTTTCTGCATAAAAAGAAAGAAAAAGGATCACAATGGGCACAAGCATGAATCTGGAAAGTGTAGAGAAAATGTTGCAACTGCAAGATCAGAGACTAAATACTATTTGCACAAAGAGCACACTAAGATATTCAGATTCCCAAAAGGAGTAGATATAGACAGAATTAGAACTATGTATCCATTTTGTATGAGAGATGACAACTGACTAGTGACAAATCATTTAGTTTTCAAATACTTCAAACCCTCACCACAAGATAACCATTGTTCACACTCTACTATCCAAGGGTAACATTAATTAATGCACATTAACCAATACAGGACTGCCAACTAAGTATACTCATACAAAATACCGTCCAAGCACAGACACTCCCTGAATCAAACAAAATTTCCAATTTTATTTAAGGAACTAAGTTCCTAAATTCTACTCTCCGTACCGGTATCTCTCCAGTATTTACTCCTGCATACACGGCTTTAACTCTAAAGTCCAAACTCCTCACATGTGAGCTCCACCGCTTCCCTCAAACTCAAACCCTCAGACACACTCACACACGGCACCCACTTCCCATCCTCACTCCTACACACCTAACATTCAAAATCTCAACACCTCACTCCTACTACCGCAAAATCCACCTCTCTTTGCAGTTCAACCAGCAAATTCAGACCCAAAACATGTAAAAACCGCTCAACCCAAACCCAATTCTCACACACATTAATCCCAACCGCCCCAAACCACCGATCAAACCAAAATTGAAACCGCCACGAAGCAAACACACAATGACACAGCACTAGACACCACACACCATAAAAACAAAAACCAAAAATTGAACAAAAACACTGGCACGAACAAAAACAACCAATTAAACGAAAAATTCGAAACAAAAATGGGGAATTGAAACAAAAATGAAAGACAAACCTGAATTTTCAAGGGCCATCATGATCGTGAATATAGTTGAGATCCACGAGCGAGTACATCAGATCCTCCTATAAACAAAATCACGGCTGCATAAAGAACAGAAAGGATCAGAATCGAAAGCAGAAACACAGAGTTGGCAGAGAAAGCGTGGGAAAACGGACGAGAAAATAAAGAGAGGCAGAAAAAATCAGAGAGAAACGTAGAGAGAGAAAGAGAGAAAAACCTGATTGTAGAGAGAGAGAGGGAGGTTAGAGTGAAATTTACCTATCGGATTTTATATACACACCAAAACTATCTTCTTTCTCTTCTCTTTCGTAGGAGAGTGAGTTAAGCATTCAAGGGAGAAGAGTGGGACCCACGCAACAGTAAAAAAAGTTATGATATTCAAAATAAAAATATATCATAATATTTTAATGTTTTAATAAAAAAAATATAACTGGTTTGTTAGTTTTACAATATAAAAATAATATATATATATATATATATATATATTTATGGAGGAGATCCACTGGCCACAAGAGAACTTTAAAAGATTTATTTTTATTTTTACCTTTCATATTTTTTAAATCTAATGGTAAATTAATTATTCATTATAACCATTAAATTTTAATATTTTTATTCTTACGTTTCATATTTTTTAAATCTAATGATAAATTAATTATTCATTACAACCATTAGATTTCAATAAAATGAATTGTAAAAATAGAAAATAAATTATTTAAACTTACTCTTGAAATAAGTGGATCTGCTCTCATATATATCATAATATAATATAATATAATATAATATATATATATATATATATATATAGGAGCATATATAGTAAGAGAAGCAAATGTGACTACTAAGAAAAGAGAAAAGAATATAAAAAAAAATCAATCAATAGAAAAGAAGACAACAAAATAACAAAGGGTACTATTAATGAAAATAATAAAGCAAATGCAAATAAAAAAAATTGATTTTTGAGTATGGGTTACTTGTGGTGGAGAATGAGAAAGGAGTGTAGTGGTTCTCTTGATTTTAATTTTAATTTTAATTTTATTATTTTTGAAGGCCAATTGCATGGGTTTTGCCTTATCAGGCACTTAGATGCCTAAAAAAATCTTTCAAGAACAAGAACCTAGTTGTAAGCATTCCAAACTTTTAAAAACTCAGGGTTTTGGAAGGTCACCTGTAGGGACTTGAAGGTTGATTGGGCTAACCCTTTGACAGCGTTACGGACGAAAGGACTGAGATGCAAGCATTTTCTAACTCAAAGACTCATGTGCACACAAAAATCTTTCAATGCCCCAATTGACAGCGCCTCAAATATTCCGGACCCATTTAATTCTTCACTCATCATATATATATATATATAGAGAGAGAAGCAAATCTGTTAAAAGAAGAGAGAAAAATATTCAAAAAATATCACCCAATAAAAAACAAGAGAAAAAAAAAGTGAAAAACAAAGAATGAGTGATTATTCTCACTCATATATATTATTCTCAATCTTCTTTTTCCTGATTAATTAATACACATCTTTATTAAATATTTTAAGTCATCTTCTTTACATCGTATGATTATTTTTTTTTATCTTAATTGACATTTTTTAATATATTTTATTTTATCTTTGCTTTGAATTAACTTTCAATCTTTTAATAATTTAATTTGAAAAATTAAATTTTAATATGCATTTTACAAGAATGTTTATCATATGAAAAATGTTAATACTTTAAAAGTAATGAAGAATTATGATTGAATGTTAGTGTATAAGAGGTTTATACTAGAGTTTACTGTAAATAAAAGTACATAAGAGCTTAATTAGTATACACTTTTCGTGTAAAAGAGTTTTATACTAACATTCAATTACAGTTGTGATATTTAAATTATTAATTACTAGAATGAAAAAACTTATTATATATAAAAGATTATGTGAATGTTAGTGTATAAGTGTTTTAATTTTTATATATTACAATTATTAGAATTAAATAAAATAAAATAAATGGTAAGATAAATTGTAACTTCCTCTTTAATTTTTTAGTTATTATTTTTTTAAGTCTAAGGATTAAAAGGAGTTATATATTATAAAGGATTAGATTAATAAAATAATTTGTGAAAGAATAAAAAGTAATTCTTTAAAGTTATCTCTTCTTAAAAGTTACGTTATTGACTAACATATGATAATATTATTTGAATTGATCATGATAATAATTATACAATGATAAAATACATGATAAATATTATTTTCATAATATAATACATAAAAATTTTATGTCTTTATAATTAATTGAAAAATATTTAAAAAATTACTTAATATTTTATTTTATTTTAATAATTATTTTTTTATTGTTCATTTTTCTCAATTTATTTTCCTTATATCTCTATTTTAAAAGTAATTCTTAGAAGTTAACTTTTCTTAAAAGTTACGTTATAGACTAACATATGATAATATTATTTGCATTGATCACGATAATAATTATACATAGATAATATACATGATAAATAGTATTTTTATAATATAATACATAAAAAATGTATGTCTTTATAATTAATTGAAAAATATTTATAAAAATTACTTCATATTTTATTTTATTTTAACAATTGATTTTTATTATTTATTTTTCTCAATTTATTTTTTTTATATCTCTATTTTAAATTGAGTTTGAAAGTAACTCTTTAAACTTATCTTTTCTTAAAAATTATGTTATTGACTAACATATGATAATATTATTTAAATTGACCGTGATAATAATTATACATCGATAATGCACATGATAAATAGTATTTTCATAATATAATACATAAAAAATTGTATGTAAATTAATTGAAAAAAAATATAAAAATGACTTAATATTTTATTTTAATAATTGATTTTTAATTTTTCTCAGTTTATTTTCCTTATATCTCTATTTTAAATTCAGTTTCAAGCCTTCAAGATTTTTTAGAAAATAAAATTTTAATAGGCATGTTGTAAAAATTATAGTAATATTAATGGATTATAATTTGTTATTTAACCTAAATTATTAATTTTAAAATAATTATTTTAAAAATCAAATGTTTTAATTAAAATTATAAAAACTTTACAGTGACCATGTGTGCAACCAACAAAGTCATAAGTAGTATTTGAATATTATAACTATAATAATATATAAAATAAATATTTATTTACATAATTAAACTTAAATAAATATTAAAAATATAAATTTTATTATTAAAATTTAATAAATATTTATTTTATATAATTAAACTTAAATAAATATTTAATTTACATAATTAATTTTTTCAGTAAATATATTTTAAATATATAAAATTTATTATAATCAAAATTTAATAATAAATATTTTATCATATAAGTTATAGTTTAGATTTTTAATTATTGATAATTATTTGAAAACTGATTAAAATTAATTTATAAATAAAATGATGCTAAAATTGAAAGAGGGAAATATCTATAAAAATTTTAAAAATACCATGTTTAGAAAAACTTCTAAAAATATTATTAAAAGTATATTCTAAAAAATTCTCATGCAATATGATAAAATATAATTTTTTTCTTGAGAGACACAAGTGCATCATCATGTGCTCCTGGTAGTTATAATTTTTAGGATGATTTTCTATCAATATTTAAATATATTTTTTACTCTCTCAAATTTATTGCTATAATTTTTTTCTTCTAACAGTTTTTGTCACTTAACATTAATCATTTTCCTCTTCTACCTTATACAAAGCTTATTTTCATCATTTTATCATATTTTTAGAAAAAAGAAAGAAAATATTTTCTTATAGGTCAAATGTTAGTTTTTGTTAATGGAAAAATTTAAACTTGTGATCTCTCTTCCCATATGTTCATTTCACTTTCAAATCAACCTTATAACTTCAAGAAAGTAAATATGTGATATAGTTTTTGTTTTTCCATAGTAAATGTTGTTTTCCTACCCAAATATACTTTTTGGCAGCGTTTAAGCAAAGGACATTTGGATAAAGGGAGTAAAACATATTTTTTATGGATTAAAATTTAAATTTTAAATTTTATAGAGAAAAAATAAACTTATTTCACTAAAAACATATTTAAATTATAATTGAAAATAAAAATATTGAGATTTATTATTAAATAATTTTAAATTAAAAAAATTTAAGAACATTTTTTTAAGAAGGGAGACACAAGTGTGTAAACAAACGTTACAAGTGACATTGTTGAAAGTGAAAAAGAAATAAGGTAAGATATTTTATTTTGTAAGTCACCACAGCTTAATGGTTGTGGGCTATTTGATTTAATTACTTTTTTTAATTTAAGGGTTTTATCACTAACTTGTTTGCATTTTCATCATCAATTCATTGCTGGATTGTTTTTGGGTGTGCCATATTGACATCTATGGAAATTTAATTTTCTCTCTCTCTCTTTTCAATTTGATTGAGTGGTTAAAGTTATTGTTAAATCGGAGTCATAATACCTATTTTATTTTGATATAGATAAACAAATAATATATTAAAGTTTGTTGGTTAAAAAGTCATAGATGTTTTAGGTTCCGTTTGGGATAAGTTTCTTATTGGTTCTAATAAACATTTGAAATATATAAACGTGTTTTGCTGATTCCGTTTTTGTTTTTAATTATTTTTAAAACAGATTTTTGTCTTATTTTAAAAACAATAAAATTGGTTTTTAGATAGTTTGTTTTTATTTTTACTCAACCATATCATTTATGATTATTTAGCGGCTATCATTGGCCCATCTTTTTACCATCACCACTACTACCAATTGTCATTATCAATTGTCTATTATAATCAATAATTATCACTTTTGCCCTTTGACCATCATCTTTAGTTGCTTTCTATCATTGTTGGTCGTTGCGGAAGAGAGATTTTAGTAAGTTAGATTTTGAAAATGGTATTTTAAAAATTAAGAGTGAAAAGCTAACTCAAAGGTACCAAGTCTGTTTGTAAGTATTTGATAAAATTAGTTGAAAATTGCAAAATAACAAATAAGGGTATTATTAATCAATAATTGTCTAATGAGTATTTAAATAATTACAACATATTTTAATAATATAAATAAATTATATATTTAAATTATAAATTTTTATAATAACGTATTTAAATTATAAATTTATGTAATTACATATTTAAAAAATAAATTACTATAATTAATATTTAAACTATAATTTTTATAATTAAATATATAAATTTTAAATTACATATTTAAATTATATTTTTCTATAATTGTATATTTATATTATAAATTATTATAATTACATTAATGAATGAGAGAGAAATCAGTTGTATAATATGATGAGAGAAAATTATTAGGGGACAATACATTAATTAATTAAGGATAAACATGTAAAAATAAAAGCAACTAGTAACTGAAAATAAGAGAGATCTTTTGAAAAAATTACTTGAAGTAATTTTTAAAAAAAAGAACTAATAGCTCCTAAAAAACTCATAAATTTTTATTATCCAAACAGAGTTGGAATTATTTTAGTTATATGACAAATTAAACACACTCTAAAATAAAAAAATTACAAATTTAAAAACTTAAATCCAAAACAAGTTTTTTGTTTTATAAATTTAAAAACTTAAAATAAAAAATTATCCCAAAAGGGATTATCTTAAGACTTTAGTTTTGTTCTAAAACTAGTTGACTCCATTCATAGTTTTTTTTTTTTCCAATTTTACATTTGTTTACTTTTATTAATATAGTAAATTTTATAAGAATTATGCAACATCCTAAAAATCTAATATAAATATAACTACTTACCATTCAATTATGCCTATTCAAGTTATAAATTATATTCAAAATATTAAATTATAATAGAGTTAAGATATGTCTTGTTCCTTCTTGTATAGAAAAATTTTCACTAAACGAGACATATTGTTGGCACAAAGTCATAAAATTGCTTGATAAAAACAACTATTCATTGTGAAAGACATGTTACCCAACGAGATTATACATGTGATGGGGGCAATAAGATAAGTTTGCAACAAATGTAAACAAAGCAGCGGAAATAAATCCCCCTATCTCGCAAGATTCTATAAGGAACAATAACAAAATACAACACTAACTAATCACCACTCTTGTTGGAATGAGACACCAAAATTTTAATGTGAAAAACCCCTCAAAGTAATGGAAAAAACTATGGGTCGTCCAGACCAAAGAAATAACTTCACTATTATCAATAAAGAGTACAAAAGAGTCTCAATCAAGTGTCAACAACAATATCAATGTCAACACCAATAAAGCAATAAGCTTACAAATAGAGAACAAGGAAGATGAAGATCCCCAAACACATTGTTGTCATACGAACTGAATATCTCTCAACACAGAGGTCTTTTCAACGACCAGAATGAAGAAACATACATTTTGAACATGCTGTCCACAAATCAGCCCGATCCAACGGTGAACGAATTTGCAGTGGAGAATTCACAATTGCAGAGTGTCATGTCTGTTTTTCTCTTTTCAACTCTGTTGTTTCAAAACACCTTCTCCATTTAACTTAAATAATATATCAAGTGGCTTCTCAATTTGGGCATTTTCTCCACATAGGAAGGGAGCCCAATACCCAACAAATCTCCCCCTCACAACCATGTGGAGAGAACCACCAAACCGGCGATCTCATAACAAATTTCAAACTTTCTTCTTGGCAGTGCTTTAGTCATCATATCAGCACCGTTATCATCAGTATGAATTTTAACCAGCTCTAGCAACTTAGCATCCAAAACATCACATATCCAATGATACTGTACATCAATATGTTTGGACTTAGAATGGAAAGTTGAAGTCTTACCAAGATGCATAGCACTCTGATTATCAACGAGTAATGGATAGCTGTCTTGCACAAAACCAAGCTCCTGCGAGAATTTCTTCAACCATAGCAACTTCTTGCATGCTTTAGTAATTGCAATGAACTCCGCCTCAGTAGTAGATAAAGCAACACACTTTTGCAACTTAGATTGCCAAGCTACAACTCCCCCTGCAAACTTAATCAAATAACCCGATGTAGACCTTCTGGAATCAATGTCTCCACCCATATTTGAGTCTGAGTAGCCTACCAAAATAGGCTTATCACCTCCCAAACAAAGCTTCTTATCAATAGTATCATGAAGATAGCTAAAAATCCATTTCAAAGCTCTCAAATCCTCTCTACCTGGGTTTGACAAAAACCTACTATCTCTACCAACAGCATGAGCAATATCAGGTCTCGTACACAACATTGCATACATCAAACTACCCACTGCAGAAGCATAAGGAACTTTCTCCATATCTAATTTTTCAGCTTCATTTGAAGGACTCTGTTTAATACTCAGTTTAAAATGAGTCACAAGAGGAGTGCTCACAGCCTTAGCTTTCCATCTGAAATCTCTGTAACACCCTTTTAATATAGTGCTCCTGTGATAGCCACAACTTCCTTTTCTCTTTATCACGAATGATTCTTATACCAAGAATTTGCTTAGCAGCTCCCAAGTCTTTCATGGTAGATGACTCACCCAATTGCTTCTTCAACCTGTTGATAATATAAATATGTTTCCCAACAATAAGCATGTCATCAACATACAATAACAGGATAATAAAGTCATCATTAGAAAACTTTCTAACAAAGACACAATGATCAGAAGTAGTCTTCTTGTAGCCCTGCTCACACATAAAAGACACAAACTTCTTATATCACTGCCTCAAAGCTTGCTTTAAACCATATAGACTCTTTCTCAATCTACACACACATCCTTCCTTGCCTTTAACCTGGAAACCATCAGGTTGCTTCATATAGATTTCTTCCTCCAAATCACTATGAAGGAAAGCAGTTTTCACATCCATTTGCTCTACCTCCAAATCAAGAGTAGTTGCCAAACTCAAAATTGCTCTAATGGATGACATCTTCACCACAGGTGAGAAAATCTCATTGAAATCAACACCCTTTCTCTGTCTAAAGTCTTTAACCACTAATCTAGCTTTATATCTTGGAGACATAGAATTATTCTCATGTTTCACCCTGAATATTCACCTATTTTCTAATGCCCTCTTACCCTTAGGCAATCTCACCAAGTCATAGGTGTGATTATCATGCAAGCATTTCATCTCATCTTCCATTGCATCTAGTCACCATTGCTTTTATTCACTCTCCAAAGCCTTTTCAAAATACTCAGGTTCTCCATTATCAGTCAAATTCACATATTCATCAAAAGAATACTTTGTAGATGATTGTCTCTATTTATTAGATCTCCTAAGTTGGGCTTGAGAGGATTCAGGTACATCATAAACATTCTCATCAGGTGATCTCTCATGCTCCTCCTGGTCATCATTAATAGGAACATCTAATTCATCTCCAAGTTGTTGATTAACACCATCGCTCTGTTGTTTACCATGTTCAACACTACCTTCTAGATCGTGATTAGGCGATTGCATAGGATCAACATCTGTCAGATTTCTATCATTTTTGGGTGTCGTCTTCTCCACCTTATTAATGTCCTTAATGGTTTGGTCTTCAATAAACTGTACATCATGACTTCTAACAAGCTTCTTCTCAATTAGATCATAGAACTTGTAGCTAAATTCATCTTTACCATAACTAATGAAGATGCACTATCTTGAATTCGCATCCAACTTGGATCTTTCATCCTTTGGAATATGAACAAATGTTTTGCAACCAAAGACACGCAAATGATCATAGCTCACAGTTTTCCCAAACCAAATTGTATTTAGAACTTCACTATTTAGAATAATAGTAGGAGTGAGATTAATAACATGCGCTGCTGTATACAATGCCTCACCCCAAAAATGCTTAGATAATTTAGCATCTGAGAGCATATATCTCACTCTCTCAAGCAATGTCTTGTTCATCCTCTCTTCTAAACCATTTAGCTAAGAAGTTTTAGGAGGAGTCTTCTCGTGTACAATACCATGCTGCTTGCAATAAACATCAAAGGGTCCACAATACTCACCATCATTGTCAATAGAAATATGTTTTAGCTTCTTGCCTGACCCTCTTTCAACCAAAGCATGAAATTGTTTAAATTTCTATAGCACTTGGTCTTTTCTCTACAAGACATAAGCCCATAGCTTCCTGGAACAATCATCAATAAAGGTAACAAAATAAAGTGCACAACTAAAGGATTTTACCTTAAATGGACCACAAACATCAGAATGCACCAATTGCAATAACTCTGACTTCCTTGAGGAAGGATGCTTCTTGAAGGATACTCTAGTTTGCTTGTCAGCCATGCAATGAGAACATCTCTCCAATTCTGCATTTTTTAGCCCTTGAAGAACATCCATTTTTACTAAGCAGTTCAACCCTTTTTCACTGATATGACTAAGCTTTTGGTGCCACAAACATGCCTCCATATCTACAACATTCACACTATCATTAGTAACCAAAGCTTTTGTCCAATACAGTTTAGAAATCTTCTCCCCTCTAGCCACAACGAAGTTACCTTTGGTGAGTTTCCACTTTCCAGAACCAAAGTGTTTATCATAACCACTATTAACAAGCATCTGCACAGAGATAAATTAAAACAAACATCAGGAGCATGTTTGACTCCTCTGAGCAAAAATTGCACTCCCATTTTGGTTTGCAGGTAAACATCACCAACACCAATCACTTGAGACATACCATCATTACCCATCTTTAATACTCCAAAATCACTAGAAGTGTGAGATGTGAAGAACTTCTTCCTTGATGTAACATGCAGTGTAGTACGACTATCAACAATCCACATGCCCTCATCTGATACTAGATTAACTAACTCATTGCCACAAAGATTAACAAGGTCACCACAAGTAGCAGTAGCAACACGATTATCATTGTCATGATCATTCTCTTTCTGCTTACCCTTTTATCTTGTTATGCTTTTTTCTCAAAAAACAATATTTCTGTATATGCCATGTCTTAGGACAATAGTGACACTCCACATTCTTGTATCTGGACTTGGACTTACTCCTGCTCTTTTCTCTACCTCCTTTCAGTTCTTTCCTTTGACTTCTCCCCTGTTCTCAGTGACAAGTATTTCAGGCTGAGATGAAGAACCAGGTGCCTTCCTTCTTATCTCTTCATTAAGAGCACCACTCTTTGCTGCTTGCAAAGAAACAACACCATTAGAGGGCTAAGTTTGTAATAGAAACCCAAAATGTCTCCTAAGACTCTGGTAAAGTATTTAGTAGCCATAGTCCCAAAACTTCATCATCAAATTTGATACCTATACCGGATAACTGATCTAGGAGCCCTTGAAATTCATTCAAGTGATCTGAGAAGAACTCTCGCTATACTTCAAATTCATCAGACAGTTCAATAAATACAATTTATTATTCCCTTATTTAGAAGCATACAAGGGCTCAATCTTCTCCCATAATGTTCTTGCATGTGTCTCATTAGCAATGTGATTATAAACATTGTCTTATACAAATTGCTGAATAAAACCACATACCTGTTGGTGTTCAAAATCCCACTTTTCTTCAGACATAAAATCTGGCTTTTGAGTAGCAAAAATAGGAATATGCATTTTCTTCACAAATAACAAGTGTTTCATCTTGCCTTTCCACAAGGATAATCAATGCTATTCAAGGCAATCAATTTTTTGTATTTGTCTCCATCATTCAAGTAAGTCAAATAGTCCAAAGACCAAAACCAAAGAGCTCTGATGCCACTGTGATGGGGGCAATAAGATAATTTTGCAACAAATGTAAACAAAGCAGCGAAAATAAATCCCCCTATCTCACAAGAATCTATGAGGAGCAATAACAAAATATAACACTAACTAATTACCACTCTTTTTGGAATGAGACACCAAAATTTTAAAATGGAAAACCCCTTAAAGCAAGGGAAAAAACTATGGGTCGTCCATACCAAAGAAATAGCTCCACTATTATCAATAAAGAGTATAAAAGAGTCTCAATCAAGTGTCAACAACAATATAAATGTCAACGCCAACAAAGCAATAAGCTTACAAATAGAGAACAAGGAAGATGAAGATCTCCAAACACATTGCTGCCTTACGAACTGAATATCTCCCAACACAGAAGTCTTTTCACCGATCTGAATGGTCAGAATGAAGAAACATACATTTGAATGTGCTATCTAAAAATCAGCCCGATCCAACGGTGAACGAATCTGAAATGCAGAAATCACAATTGCATAGTGTCATGTCTTTTTTTCTCTTTTCAACTTTGTTGTTTCAAAGTACCTTCTCCACTTAACTTAAATAAGATATCAAGTGGGCTTCTTAATTTGGGCCTTTTCTTCACATAGGAAGGAGCCCAATACCCAACAATACAGATTGCCAAATAACCAATTGGATAATTTCTTAGCCATTAACATGCAAAAGTCTATATTTTCAATGCATTTACATAGGCATTACCATCTATAACCACAAGTCTAAAATACACTAGAGAGTTATATCTGTATTATACATGACCGCATATTACTAATAGGCATCCATATATATATATATATATATATATATATATATATATATATACACACACACGTATAGTTACATCAAAATTACATGACTTCCATAATAACTAAAACTCCATCAATCTCTATAGTAAGCATAAGTCAACATTACTTTTGGTTATCTTGTCTTTCTATAATATGAGAGATCTCTACTCTCGTATTAAACATGATCATCATAATCATACATAAAACACATATAATACAATAGTAAGTTCAACTAAACACGAATTTAATTAAATATACATATATTATAAATTTACATAGTAACATTTTCACAAACATTACTATACTCACTTGCCATCTTACTAAACATTACTTTTCCTTGATCCATTGTTTAATTTCACTTAAATTCAATCATATATATTAAATTAAAACATAAATTTCAATAGAAACAACACAATCAATTATTCTATAATTAATTTATTAATTACGCTTAAATTTAATTTAACTTTTTTTTTTAATTATTTCACATACTTATATCATATGAGGGTCTTACAATTTAAGTCAACATCTAACCACTCATCAATGAGAATATTAATGTCGATTGATGTTCCCCTTTCTGATAACAAATAAGGATACTTTAGTCTATAAATGTACTCATTAATGATTTATTAACAAGTATGAACCAATATTAAACAATTATGAATTTGAAACAAATAGAACAATATATATAATTAGCACTATAGTTTGTGTAATTTATAGAATAAAGTTTTATTTTTATAATTAAAATATAATAAATATATTTTAATATTTGTGAAATACAATTTATATGATTAAAATTCATAATAAATAAATATTCTAAACATAAAATTTATATTTTATAGTTATGATAGATATTCTAATTTAATTTATATAATGACTTAATTAATTGCTGCTCTCCCAAGATTCACTCCCAAGATTCACAATTGTGTGATTTTAATCCTTTATGTTTGAATTATGTCAATTAAGTCCTTTATATATTACAAATGTTCAATTTTAGTTCTTTTGATTTCACATTGTTCCAATCGGATTCCCCACGGAATAAAATTGTGCAACTATGATACTTGAGGAATTGGAATTGTGCAATTGCTTTGGCTAAAAAAAGGTTCAATCGGCACAATGAAGTTGTGAGGCACTAAAATTGCATCATTAACAAATTACAATATTTATAATTTATTATAAGATTTTGAAATTAAGAATTAGTGTTTTGTAGAAATTACAATTTTTTCTAAATAGATTACACTATTTTGAAAAATGTAGTTGTTCCCTCAGATGTAATTTATTACCAAGTCTAGTAATAGATTACAACTTTTTTGGCTCTTTGTTCAAGAAGTTGAAGAACAATTTAACATATTAAGTTTTCCCTGTAACATGTTAAAACAAACACCAAAAACTAAAAGAGATGGTTTAAAAGCTCGTTTAAATCGATTACCAATTCTAGCAACAGATTAAAAAATTTAAAATATGTTTTTATAATATTAAAGCTTGTTTAAATTGATTACCAATTCTAGCAAATAACACCAGAAAAAAAAATTAAAATTGCAACTAACTACTCGAAATCATTCTCTATAATTATTTTGAGTTTTTGAAAAGAATCCAAGAGGATTAAAAACTTCAAAAAGATGAAGCATTTCAGAAATCTCTCAAATACTTGTTGAATTGTGGATTTCATAATTATGATATTCACTATACTTATTTTTCTTCTTTTAATTTATATTTGCTTTTGTTGATTTTGATATGAGAAAGGATTTCTCAATGTTTCTTAAGGCAAAGTGTCATAAGGGATTAAACCTTCACTTGTATAATATAAGTGTGGAGAGGTTCTAGATAGATTCTTGTGGTTGTGCATGATGTGTGTAACCTGGATCAACAATGGAAAAGTTTAATTTAGGTGTTGAATCAAACCCAATGTAGGTTTTTGTGACTGAACAGTGTAAAAATTCTAGTGTATTGATCTCTCTAAATCTTCATATTTTTAGCTTTTATAATTTTTTTAAATTGTTAAAAAATTATGTTTCCCAAGTTTTGTTTAGTATCTGAAATTGAATCTTTGCATCTCTTTGATTAATTAGAACAAATAAATTTATTAAAGTTGATTGTTTAATTTTTGTTTAATTGAAATTGCATTTTTTTATTTAGAAAGAGGTGTATATTTTGAAAAGATTTAAAAAAATACACTTATTTCTTATTAAAAAAAATTAAAAGATGCATTCATCCCTCTAGATCTAGATAATTTGTCTCACAACAACAACTTATAAAATGCAAAATTACTCTACACATAAAATTTCATAGGCAAATTACACGCATAGATGTCCACTTAAACACATGGTTGAGATGGACGTTCATTTAACACATATGTTGGATGTTGACATACAATATTTTTGAAACAAAATATCTAGAGATATACTAAAAGTTTTGTCGAGACAAATTGTGCATTTTATATTTTACATGAACCAAAAACATATTTACCCTTTATAAATAGATAAAGAGATAGAGGAAATCGATCTTTGATGAAAAATCATCTTCTCCCTAAGATCTACTTCCATGAAGATGCTAGATTAAGGTGAAATGGGTTTGGATAGGTGAGGAAATGGGATGGTCATGCCACTCTCAATGATAAGAGATAAGTAGAAATGTTTGCCACAAGGAGGGATCTTTAATAAAAGTTAGAAGAACTCCCTACCAAGGGAGAGAAGCTAACAGTCAAGGAGGAAAAGAACTCTCTCACACTCACTCATGGCTCACACAAGCTCAAAGCTCTAGTATATTCAAATGATCCAAAAATGATTACATGTAGGTGATGAATCTTATTTATAAGCTAAAGGGGCGAGTCAAGCTAACTAGACTATGTGTTAATCTAACCAATATTAGGCTAACTCTAATTGAGTCAAATCTAATAATAGGGTTAATTATGGTCATGTACAACCAACTAAGAATGTGTCCCTAATCTAGTCTATATACATAAGAGGTGGATAATAGAAAGAAATGGTAAAGAATAATCATGCTTAGAGCATGACTAGGAGGTGTGACGCCTAACAACTTTAGAGATAAGAATAGTAATCATGCTATAAACATGCTTATGCACTTATTATATTGAACTATCAATAACTATAGAACATGATAAGATAAGTGACATGTAAGTGATGTAACTTTGCCATTATAAGATATCATAACTACATTTAAAATTGTAAAGACATAAAATTTAAAAATATATACAATTTAATGCTCAAGTTAAGGAATAATTATAAAAAGTACAACTTAATCTAAATGTTTTAAATTACAAAATACAAATCAACCCTTGTGGATTTAATACAATACATAGAAGAAATATAAAAAGACAAATATGATTAGCTATATCTTTTAATATATGAGTTAGTGGCTCCATCATTGTTTCCTATCAATTTTTTTTCTTAAAACAAGGAAACTAAAAAAGGAGATATATATATTCTCTCGATTAGTGCTTCAAGGATCATGTAGATGGTCACACTTTTCTAACCAATAATCTAGTTATTCAACTTTTGTGTCTTCTTCTTTATTAACTATTTATATAATTTTCATTCATATGATTATCTTGGATTCGTATCTTATAATCTCATTATTACACTAACAATTCTCATCATCACAACTAATAATGGTCCACATCATCATTCTGATGCAATCCTCCCTAATAAGGGTCTTATCACAAGGGTCATGCCTAAGAGGATTGAGGAAGACATGGCTAGAGAGAATGGTAGAAGACCTTAACTCCTCATGGAAGTCAAGTTCATTGGAATTTAGGCCATAGTTTTTATTTTCTTTCCTTGCATATTGCGCCTTTAAATTTGAGACTTGGAGGTATGTTTAGTTTAATTTTTTACCTTTATTTCTATTTTAAATTAGGAGGTGTATCTAGTCTTTTGTATGGAATGTGTGTAGTAGTTTGAGCCTTTTTTGAATGGCTTGGATGTGTGGTTTTTGCCAACCACATCCTCTAAGTTGGTTCCACACCCCTATAACTCACACATGAAACACGAGAGACAAGTGTGACCCCCTTGTTCCCTAGTAGTTACGTCACATCACTCCCTCTTTCCTATATCACCATTCTTGTTACTTCATGTTTGAATTTGAATTTTGGAAGGAGATGTCATGACACTTGATCTTAGGGTCTTGTTTGAATTTTGTTAAATTAACTAAGTGTTAACAAGCCATGTGCTCAATTGAAACTTAATTAAATCAATTAGCCTCCCCCTAATCACCCTTGAGTTGGATGTCCAACTCAAGGCCCATGGCATAGGCTCATTCTTCTATAAATTGACACCTCCTCCTCTTCTTGTAACATTTTACACTTGAATGATAAGAAATTGTTCGAGAGAATTCTCCTTTTGAGTGTCTTCTTTTTTCCTTTTAGAAAGAGCTTCCATGGCTTTTATCAAGGGCTTCTTCCCTTGTGGCAAGTTTTTTCATGGGCTTATCCTCCTAGGTGGCGTCTCCATCTCCATACTTCTAGTGTCCATCTCCATCTTCTTCTTGAAGCAACCTCTTGAAGAGATCCAAGGCTAGATAACATGAGGATTGCATCATAATTCTTTTTATGATACTTGGTATTTCTTAAACTTTATTTTATCATTCTCTTTATACTTTATGTTATTTGACAAGATCAAGTCTAAGGGAACAAACACATAGGTTACTTTTAAAATTCACCATACTTCTTAAGCTTACTAATCTATTGGCAATAAAATAATCGAATTGCTATTTCACAACTAAGTATATTTTTCATTCTCATACAACTTAGAATGACACATAAATACACATGATATATTGTAATAACTAACCATGTTTCACATTTCATTAAATTACATCACAAGTGTTATTATCATTGCTAGTAATACGAGGACATACAAGTGAAAACACATAAGTTTCACATCGCATATATACAAATAGAATATCACACTTTACACTGTAACGTTATGAATATGATGTCATGTTCTTAATGCTCTATTTCATGTTCACATGGTATCGTACCTAACGTAGGAAAATGGTCTAAGAGCATTGTTTACCATAATGTCCTTCAATGATTTGTTATAAGTTATCTAACTTTACAAGTACACTCTCAATCCATATGATTAGTATGTGACATCAATGTGTACAAATACTAGTTTGCATAGGATTTGGAGTAAAATAAATTCCAACCAATCAATTTTAATTAAATTTAATCAAATTTATAAAAGAATGTAGTAATTTGATCCAAACCAATACTTTAAACAATGGATTGATTTGGTTTGAATTATAAAAAAGTACATATTTATTTTATTTTATACAAAACATAAGGTATGTATGATTTTTTCTCAATTTAAATATAAAACTAAATTATTCAATAAAAATTTGTGTAAATAAAATGTTTAACATAAATTAAGGGTGTGACTAAAAAACTAGCTAAATGCTAAAAAACAAACTGAAAGTTTAAAAACTAGCTAAGTTGAAAAATTAGTTATTAGTGTTTAGTAAAACTAATAGATCAACTAGATGAAAGTTGTGAAATGAAAAATAATGACTATATTAATAATGAGATATTTAAAATAATTATAACATATTTTAATAATATAAAGATTCTTATTATAAATTATATATATATTTAAATTATAAATTTATATAATTATATATTTGTATTATAAATTAATATAATTGTACAAAGAGGTGAACATGCATGAATCATTGTGTGTCTAGCACAACCAAGGAGATAATATATATATATATATATATATATATATATAGACACACACATACTGTACAAAGGAGCAAATACAAGGAGATGGGCTTAGGCCCATATATTGAACTACATCTAACACTCCCCCTTAAGATGGTGCATATAAATCATATGCACCAAACTTGTTACAAATATAATCAATTATAGAACTTCACAATGATTTCGTGAAAATATCGACTAGCTGATCATAAGATCTAAAAACTGGGTAGAAATGGTTCTAGATGCAACCTTCTCACGAATGAAGTCACAATCTACCTCAATATGTTTGGTTCTCTCATGAAACACTTGATTCAAGGCAATATGTAGGGCAACTTGGTTATAACATATTAGGGTCATTTGTGCAACCTCTCCAAATCTCAATTCATCAAGGAGTTGTTTGAGGCAAATAAGTTCACAAGTTGCTAAAGTCATAACTCTATACTTTGCTTCTGCACTAGATCTTGCCACTACATCCTATTTTTCACTTTTTCAGGAAATCAAGTTGTCACCAATAAAGATACAATATCCAAAAGTAGATTTCATGTAAATGAGAGAACCTACATAATTTGCATCTGAGTATCCCAGAACCCGAGTATGAATATTGTGCCCATATAATAAACCTTTTCCCGGGGCTCCTTTAATGTACTTCAGAATGTGGATGACAACATCCCAATGTCCAGTACAGGGTGAATTAAGGAATTGACTTACCACACTGAGAACAAAGGATATGTCAAGACGAGTGACTATAAAGTAGTTCAGTTTCCCAACTGTCTCCTATACTTCTTAGGATTTGAAAGTGGCTCCTCTTGACTTGGTAGGAGTTTAACATATGGATCCATAGGTGTGTCATTAGGCTAGGAATTCATTAGCTTAACCTCTTCTAAAATATCCAATGCATACTTTTATGGGAAATCACAATCCCATTGTCAGATTCTGCTACCTTAATGCCTAAGAAGTATCTAAGTTTGCCAAGGTCTTTCGTCTCAAAATGACGACAGATGTGTTGTTTTATCTGTGAAATTCCATAAGTATCACTACCTATAATAACAATGTCATCAACATATACTGTCACATAGATGTAACCACCTCCTACATGACGATAGAACACAAAATGATCAGTCTCACTACGATTCATACGAACTGTTAGACTACTTCACTAAATCTACCAAACCATGCCCTGGAGATTGTCTAAGACCATATAAAGATTTGTAAAGATGACATACCAATCCAGAAGAATCCCCTTGAGCAACAAAATTAAGAGGTTGCTCCATATAAATCTCCTTAAGCAAATCACATGAAGGAATACATTTTTTATATCCAGCTGATAGAGGGGTCAATGTCGAAGCACAACTATGGCTAAAAAAAGCTGAACAGAAGCCATCTTGGCAATAAGAGAGAATGTGTCAATATAGTCTAACCCAAAGATCTAAGTATAACCTTTGGAAACTAAACAAGCTTTGAGGCAATCAATAGTGTCATCAGGGTCAACTTTTATAGTAAAGATCCACAGATAACCAACAACAGACTTTTTAGGAGGCAAAGGAAGAAGATCTCAAGTACCACTATTCTGAAGAGCACACAGTTCATCAAGCATAACTTATCTCCAACCCGGATAGGATAAGGAATCACCTACATTTATAGGAATTGACACAATGGAAATGGAAGAAAGACAAGCATAGAAAGATGAAGACAACTTGTCTCAAATTAACATAATGAGGGAAGGGATTATGAGTAGAGGTGTACCTTTATGAAAAGAAATGTGTAGATCAAACACAGAGTGCATAGGGAGGAGATAGAGTAGGTGGTATCGAGTAGAGTTAATGGTTGACCCAATGGAAAGTCGAAGATGTTGTCGACGATGATAAACCCAGAGAGGAGGTGGTGGATTGATGGGTACAATAGACATATCTATGGGATGGAAGACAAAGGAGGAGGGGGTGGGGACAAAACTAGGCTCAGAAGAAGAGGAATTGGACGAAAAATAGAGAGATGACTCAAAGAAGGTGACATCAGCAGAAATCAAGTATCGACGAAGGGAAGGTGAGAAACACTTATACCCTTTTTGAGACGTAAGATAGCCTAAAAAGACACATTTGTAAGATCAAATTGACAATTTATCAAGATCAGGACTAAGGTTGTGAACAAAACAAGTGAAACAAAAGCTTTAGGGGGTAATGGATGGAGTGAATCATGAGGAAATAAAATAGAGTGAGGTATTTGGTTATTAAGGACAGAAGAAGGCATGCGATTGATAAGGTAACACACAGTGAGAACAACATCTCCCCAAACTGTTGGAGGAACATGACCATGGAGTAAAAGAGTTCAAGTTGTGTCAATAAGGTGTTTATACTTACATTCTGCAACCCCATTTTGTTGAGGGGTATAAGCACATGAAGTTTGACAAAGAATACCATGAGAAGACATGAAGGTTTGAAAAGACTGAGAAAAGTATTAATGAGCATTATCACTACGAAAGGTACGAATAGATACACCAAATTGAGTTTTTATTTTATTATAAAAGACCTTAAATATGAAAAACAACTCAGAACTATTTTTCATTAAAAATAACTAAGTACATCAAGAATAATCATTAATGCAAGTTACAAGACACTGAAAACCTAAACTAGACTGAACATGACTCAAACCCCAAATATCTGAGTAAGCTAAAGTAAAAGGAGACAGAACTCATTTGTGAACACTCTTAGGAAAATAACTATGACTATGTTTTCCTAATTGACACGAATCACATGACAAATTAGATAGATGTGGTACAAGGCATTAAAGCTTGGCAAGACTAAGATGACTTAATTGAGAAAGAATGATAGTAGAGGAATCTACAACCAAGCCAACATGAGCAGGAGTCCGTAGGTGATAAAGGCCATTGAATCACATCTGGTCCTAATTACCTGTCCTAAACTTTGGTGTTGTAAGAAAACAGAATCTTTAATAAAAGAAACAAGACAATTAAGAAAACAAGCGAGTCAATTAAGGGATAATAAATTAAAGGGAGACCTGGGAACATAAACTACATTATCAATAGAGAGAGAAGAGAAAATAGAGACAATACCAACACCATAAGAGGGGGCCCGAGAGCCATTAGCCATAGTGACAAAGGGTAAAAGACCAAAAGTTACAAGAAAGGAGAAAAGAGACTTATTACCAGATATATGATCGGTGACGCCAGAGTCAAGGACCTAAGGGCCAAAAGAGGCAAAGTGAGTGAGACCAGAAAATGGAGTGCTAATGTACATAACAGAAGTAGTGGAACTAGAGACTTGACGTTCCTCGTACCATTTGAGAAAGTCGTTGAATAGAACCGGAGGTCCAGAACTACCAAAAAAAGTGATACCAAAATCAACAGAGGTAGAAATGGTAGTCTGAGTAGCAACAGTAGTAGTCAATTATGGAAGACGACAATGCAACACATAACATTGGTCAATGGTGTGGTCAAGTTTGTGACATAGTCACGTTGAGGATGACTTTTTTCAGGTCTCAAAAGAGCGATTATGATCATCACGCTGAGAGACCAAGGCAGATGAGTCACCAGGAGAAACAGAAGGAGGTATGTGCGATGATAACTTGCATGGTACACAAAATAGGGTGGACTAAGCAAAGTTCAGAGTGGGCATAGTCGAAGACCCCAAAATCTTATCACGAACAGATGAATATTCATCAAGCAGCCCATATAAGGCCATCAACATAAAAAATGTTTGGCGTTGCTCTAGTTCTTGGGCAGGAGTGACAGCAAAGGGTAATAGTTTATTGAAGTCATGAAAAAGACCATAAACCTTACCCAAATATTCAACCATGGGACTATCAAGGCGGCGGGGACCAATGATGCTCAGTAGATTTTGTCATACGCCATAGAAGCGTTGAGTATCATTGGTGTACAAAAATAGAGCAGCTTCCCAAACACTAAAACTGTTTAGGCCCAGAATATCTGCTTCAAAGAAGGATGAATAATCGACTTTATAACACTGCAAACTGGAACATCAACTTTCGAGCAATGTGGACAATTTGTCTCATCAATGGAGGCACTCAGTAGTATTGGCCCTAAAGCGAGAGCTTGATGTTAGATGCTCAAGTAGAGATGACAAAAAAACTCGTGCCCGCAGATACCCGTGGATAAAACCCGCAACAATATCCACACGGATAGTATAAATGGGTACCCGTTACCCGCGAGTATGGGTTTTTTTCTACCCACTCCTTAACGGGCGCGAGTACGGTATCATAGTACTCGTACCCATGAGTACTCGCTACCTGCTAAACTAAAATAATATATATATATATATATATATATATATATATATATATATATATATATAAGTTAAAAAAGATAATATTTTTTGAAAATAAATCAATTTAAAATATTAATTATCAAAATTCATTTATATCAATCTTATTTTTTTACGAAAACTTGATAGTTAATAAAATTATTTATTATAAAAACGTCGATAATATAAAACAAAGATTTTATTTGTATTAAATATTTTCTTATAACATATTATACTAATCTACTTTTATATCTAATTAATCTTGTAGAAACTAGTATAATTTTATTTCTAGATTTTCCAAAAAATAAATGATTTATTTGATAAAACTTATTATAAAAAATATTTAATTTAAAAAAAATTATTTTTTTAAAAATATCCATGGGTACCCGTGGATACTCGCGAATATTAAAAAAACCTGCAAATATTTCTATAGCGTGTACCCGACGGGTTTTTAGCGGGTAACGGGTAGCGGGTCGAGTGGCGAGTAACCACTACTCGTGCCCGCCCCGAGCCGTTGCCATTCCTATGCTCAAGTGTCATAGTTTGTGGCATCTAACTTGTCAATGGAGAGAGACACGCTGACATTGTAAACAAAGACGAGTTAGACCTAATAGAAGCATGAGAGATAGATCAGAGGGAAAAAGTTACAGGAGAGAGAAGAAAAAGTTTCCCTAAAGGAGATAGAAGATTGAAGATGAAACCCAATGGAAGATTTGAGATCAGATTGGAAGAAAAGACAATACAACGATTCAAACACTGGTAAGCACCGTTGGAACGGACACCGGGTGCATTGTCACTTGCGGCAGCCAGAGAAGCGAAGTGAGAAGACAAGTGTCGCTTGTTGGCGTGCGTGGTAGCTTTGACATAGAAGATGCCAATGGCGCTAGAGTCACTGGAGGACAGTGACGCAAATGATGGGGTTACCAACCAAAATGGCAGCGGCGGACGAGACAAAAATAAGCCAGAAACAACAAAAAATTAGAAAGAAACACAATTTCCAGAAGAAAATAAAACTTAGGCAAGGATCCACTGGTTTTAGATAACATGTAGAAAGAGGTGAAAATGCATTAATCCTTGTGTGTCTAGCACAACCAAAAAGATATTATATATATATATATATATATATATATATATATATATATATATATATATATACACACACACACACACTGTACAAAAGAGCAAATACAAGGAGAGAGACTTAGGCCCATATATTGAACTACATCTAAAAATAGTTATATATTTAAATTATAAATTAAGATAATTATATATTTAAATTATAATTTTCTTTAAATATTTTAAGTTACTATAATTACATATTTAAATTATACATTACATAATTATATATTTAAATTATAATTTTCTATAATTAAATATTTAAATTTTAATTTATTACAATTACATATTTTAAATTATAAAATTTTATAATTATATATTTTAATAATATCTATTAAATATTTAAATTATAAAGCCATGATGTGTGAGAAGAAAAAAAAACATTAGGGAATAATTCATTAATGAAAGGTAAAATTGTAAAGAAAAATTAGTTGGTAACTAAAAATAAAAGATTTAAAAAAAAAAACTAACTAGGATAGCTTCTTAGAAAAAAAAAAACTAATAGTTATCTAAAAAAACTACTGATGATTTCTTTAACAACAAAACTACCTTTTTAGCAAACTTTTCATATTGCCTATTTTATTATTGTTTTTTCCTTTCTTTTTTTAAATTTGATTTGGATGATCATGTACAAATTACTTAATTCGTAATGTTTATGTAATGATATCGATGATCTTCAATGACTTTAAAAACTAGTTTCAAAATGGGTTAGTTTGGTCTGATAAAGTTGACCCACCACATGGCTTGATCTGCTTGATAACGTCATATAAAAACTCAACTCGATTTTAGCAAGTGTTGGTGGATTGACCACCTGATTTAAAATAAAATAAAAGTTAACTAAAAAATTATTTTCCCCTTTTTATTAAGTGAATTTTTTTATAAAAAAATATGCAAACGAATGAAATAGCGATGTTAAAATATATGCAAATGATTCACAATAAAACATTTTTTTTCTTTTATTTCAGTGAAGTCTTTCATGAAAAATATGCATTTTTTTATTATATGGGTCAAGGGAGAAGTTTTTCTCCCTTCACCTCCGTAACCTTATAAAAAAAGTAAAAAATAGTCTTGATAAAAAAAGATAAAACATATAAAAAAAGTAAAAAATAGTCTTGATAAAAAAAGATAAAACATATTCTCTTTCGCACCTTTTTTTCACCACACTATCCTATTCTTATTTTCAAACCTGGATGAACCTTCATTCAAATGTTACTCCATTGGCGATCTCCGTGCATCCCGTCGAGTCATCCTTGCATCCAATTGCAACGTCTGACAACCACGACTACAGTCTGACACACCTTCAATTGCAACACTCTTGTCCACCTTTGTTCGTTCTTGTTTCTAGGTATTCACGAATTTTTTAGCAAGTCCGAATTGGTCAATCTGAACTTGTAAAAAAAATTGCTTTTACAAATCTGAATTACTCAATTCAAACTAGAGAAGACGAGAGACGTGAGAAAAGTAATAAAAAATAATTTTTTTATCAAAGACTATTTTTGTCATTTTTAAAAATGATGAAAGTGCAAAAAGAAAAGTTTTCATGTGAGCCAACTCGGCTTAATACGGTTCGAACTAGACTAATTTGTAAGTTAAGTAAACCAAATTACTAACTCATTCATTAAGTAATTTTTTTATTATTTTCTAGTTTCGTCCAACACAAATGTGTGATGGTTAGTTTGACCCATCAAGGTTTGGTTGTTTTCACACATCTACCAAAAAACGTTGATCAAAGTAGTTCCAGCCACTATAAATGTAGCACGGGTGTAGGAAATCCACTCTTGACCTAAAAAGGCGTATACTGAGAAGCGTAGTTTTAGGGAACAAATTTTTTTTATAAAATTCTGGTTTAGGGTTTATACATGGATCCAAAAAGAAAATCGCTAATAATCGAAAAAATTAAAATGATTAAAATTAGTTAATTAATTAATTAATTAAAAAATTCAAAATTTAAAATTCAAAGTCAAAACCCTCGCCATAAACCTCTCTTCTCCCCTACTCGCTTCTCTCTTTCACTTATGCGACGCCTCCTTCGCTTTCTGAGACTCAAAACGCCCTAGAAACGACGCCGTACCCTCACCTCTTCTTCTTCAAACCCTAGCTCCTTCTCTTTCGAGAGCAGCGAAGATGGAGGCTAAACTGGGTTCATTTCCCGATTTCAGCGCGCTGCGAGAGCTGTTCAAGCCCCACATACAGTCATTCGATTACATGGTCGATGCTGGATTGGAAACTATGCTCCGACACATCAAACCCATCGAAGTTTTCGATGATTTCACTTCCACAAAGCTTAGAAATATCCTTTTCCCCCCTTTTTTCTTAGTGCATTCACAACATGTGTGCTTTCAGTGTTTGTTTTTATTTTTTATTTTTCCAATTGGGGTTGCTTCTGTTTTTTCTTTTACAAATATCTTAGTGAATTGATTGATTAGGTCCACAACATGTGTGCTTTCAGTGTTTGTTTTCAGTTTTTATTTTTTTTCAAATTGGGTTTGCTTATGTTAAGTTTGGGATGATTTTTAAGGTGCAAATGTACAATTTTTTCCTTTTTGGGACAGATTTATCTATGAGTAGGACTCGTAAGAGAATAAAAAATAAGAAGGTACAGACAACTGAATTTATTGCATAAGCTGAAATAAACCTATGTACTTCAGTTTTTGGATGAGTCAGATGAGAGACCTTCAATAAAGCTTAAGTGAAAAAGTTTATTTTAGCTCATCAGAGAAGCTCAATTCATCTTTTTTATTGTTAGTGCTTATAGAGAAGTGTGTATGATTAGGGCCTTCGTAGTTATGGATTTGTGTTTAATTGGAGTTGCATAGTTGTTGATGGAGTTGGTGCTTGTTCTCTTAACTCAGCTCTTACTTTGGTTGGATAATCCGGTGCTGTATCCGCCGCAGAAGGAGAGGATGTCGAGGATGATGCGGGAGGCTTTGCTTCCGTTTGAAGCAAGTTTCTATTTCAACATTTCATGCTTTTTATATAGTGTGCCGATTTTATTTTTCCCTTTTAATTCAGTGATTGATTCAAATTTTTTTTGGTGTGCAGTGTAGACAAGCAAAAATTTCGTATGCAGGGAAGATTACTATAGATGTTTGCTTCCAATATAATGATGGGCCTATTATTAGAGAAAATTTAAATTTTGGGCAGTTTCCCATAATGCTGCAGGTTTGTTTCTATGGATTTAATCTTTGGCTTTCCCATTGAATGGCATTTTATGTTGTTAGTTTTCTAACATGTAGGACCTGAGAGGTTTACATGGTTCTGGTTGAGCTAGTTCCTGGGAGCAACCAAGTACATGATATATTTGTGTGTGTGACTGTGTGTTTCAATTCCTGCTTTAAGGAAAGAATTATTAAGGGTTATTGTAAATATATAAAGATGTGTAGCAGTATCTTATTTTCCAAAGTTTGATAGTTTTTCTGTGTAATGAGAATGTTACTATGTTAGTATGAAGTGTGATTTTTTTTATTGTACATTTAATGTTGGCTGAAGAGCAGAAATATTTGTTCTGGGTGGATGCAATTGGAAGAAAAGATTTACATTTAAGGCCTCACACTTTTTGTTTTCAAATGTACTGTTTAAGTTGGTCATTTTAATTTGTGAGCCTGTTTATTGTGGGAATGTGTTTAAATGTTTTTTATTTTGTGGTAAAAATAAAGAGCATCAAAGGCTTTTTTACCTGTGAATGTTTCATGAATTTATTGTTACAAAACTTAGACAAATTAGTGTAGAATTTTATGTTATCCTCTTTTAAACACAGCAAACAGAAAGTAAACAGCAATATTGATAATATAGGGCACTCTGATTCCTCTACATGTCTAACCAAGGCAACTCCATGATTGGAGCATATGCTCTCTGCAAAATAAAGTTACAAAGCACTGTTCTCTTAGAAACTTTAGCATTTGTCCCCAAAGAGCAAAGAGTAGCATACGTTTCCAACTGCTGCAAAGCTTTAAGCTTTCTATTTGTTTTTTCATTTTTATCACCTGAGTCTAACTTTGTAATATTAGCATGTTCCTCCTTTACTAAACTTGAGTGTGTTTGAGCTGGATATTACATTATTTATATGCGTTCATCAGTATAACAAATTATTTCTTATGTAGAAATCCCAGTTTGTGTCTATGTAAATTTGACTTGGCTTTTTTCTTGTTGATTTGGCAAACGCATATTATTGTTTTGACTTTATAAGGATGTGAAAGTAACAGTTTATTGTTTTGAGTGCTACCATGCTCTGAACCTGCTAATGGTGCTAGGAAATTAGCTATTAATGATTTAACTCTATAGTTGTGTTGAATGTTTTCTCTTTCACCTGTACTGGTGCAGTCAAAGTTATGCAACTTGAGAGGTGCTGATTCCCAGAAACTTGTGTCCTACAAGGAAGAAGCATCAGAAATGGGTGGGTAAGTTAACTAACCTTGTCTGTGCAATTTAATACATGATATTTACACACACACACGGTGCTGCTTCTTGAAAAATAAAAATTGCTTATGTGACTGCATTTTATTTTGGAGAGTTGATCCTTTACATAGTAGTAGCATACAAGCTTCTATGACTCAAGAGTTCATTTTATTATAATATTACATTGTTTGTCTGCTTTGTTTCCTTTATTTGACCTCGGCCTTCTTAAGCTTTTGACTTATGAGAGTTAAAGCTTAATTAAAAATTGAATAATGGTGCTAGCACATATTTGTTCTTCGGCTTCGCAACATGAACTTTTAACACAAAAATACTGTTAATAAATAACAATGGATAGGATATTACTATATAGTAAGTGAATCAATGCCTAATCATCACAGTGCTTGTGTTGGGAATCTTTAGGAAATTATATTTTGTTTATAAGCATTACTCTATTTATTATTTTATTTGTTTCATTGTTTTACTTAATTCATTTCAAGATTGTTTGCTGATAATTGATTTATCAAATACCTTTCCTTTTCAGTTACTTCATCTTGAATGGCCTTGAGAGAGTTATCCGACTGTTAATTATGCCAAAACGGAATTATGTAAGCAATCTTGTTGCCTTACGTGCTTACATTTTAGCAAGCTATCATAGATTTCTCTAGTCCTTGTAATGGCTTATTTATTTGTTTTCTGGCTCTTTTAATGTTGTAGCCAATGAGTATGGTGCGGAATTCATTTAGTGACCGGCGGGAAGGATATACAGATAAAGCAGTTGTAATAAGGTTTGTGCTATCTGCTGTTAGTGCTATTTTAAATGATTAAATTGTCATGCATAGTAGTGTCCTTGATGTTTGCATCTATAAGGCTTATTGACATTCCATGTACTAAAAGTAGACATTTTTATTTTATGAAAATTTTTCTTTTTCCTGATTTTCTTATTTGTGTAATTGGATCTTGTACGAGATGTGTAAATGTTTTGCTGTAGATTTTTAACAATATATTTGGGAGTCTGTAATCATAGGTGAGTGGAAGGGTAGAAAAGGAGTCAAAGTAAAGGAAAGGGAAAGAGTATCTCTATGACTATCTCATTGTTTTTTATGTTTTAATGGAAGATAAGAAAGGTATTGTTTTTTTGGTAAAAAGAGAAGGGAAAGGAAAGATATCTGTTGATTCTGGTGGCTGAAAATGATATTGTAGAATGAGGAGGAGATGAGTGTATGATAGTGATGAAACTTAATCTGATTGTGATTCCATGGATATAATCCACTTTTGGATGAATGCACTTTGGGATTGATTTCTCTTAATCTATATCCCTGATGATGAATGTTTCCTAGGAAGGTTGTGTTTTGTTTACTGTTCCTAATTACGTCTAAAGACTTGCATCTCACTATTATTTTGTTATTTGCAGGTGAGTCAAGAGAATAGTGTTGTATGTACGGGTTTTATAAACATTTAATTAATTTATCCCAAAGAAGTGTTAATGTATACCTTGAAAAAGTTAACAATATATTTGAATTAACAAATCGTTAGATTTTATTCATTTATAAATTAACAAATCGTTAGATTTTATTCATTTATAAATCGTTTAAATTAACAAATCGTTAGATTTTATTCATTTAATTCATTTATATTTGAATTGTACAAGTTAATTGATTATTATCTTTAATTAAATTAATCTATAATATTTGATCCACCCTTTTTCTCATACCTTTCCTCTCCTTTCTTGCAATGGTTGCTTCTCTTTTATAAAAAATGGGCTAACCAAATTGCAGTTTAGGATATGCCAGTTGAGATATTTCTATTTTAATATAATTAACCAAAGAGTGGTTAGCATCTTCAAAACATAGTTGTTCTGATTAATTAACCAATACCATTCTTTTGGTTAACTCATCCTATTTTGAAATATGTTCAGTCAGATATTGTAATGTTGCTTCCCTCAGAAAAAACTATCTTCTATAGTTATGTTAATTTTTAATGCTTGTTATTTGGTATGCATGGAATTACATGCCCAATGCATGCTATTTGATTCTGCACTTGCCTGATTAAATGGCAACAGAATTAATAATCCTGTTTTAATTGTCTCCACTCATGGAAACAATTGTGTTTGTTTATCATATTTTACAGGAATTGGTCTATTTTATATTTTTTCCACAAGTGTGATTTCTTTTAATGTTCCTCATTTTTTAATACTTTATTGTGATTTCTTTTAATGTTTTATATTTTAATTCTTAGGTGTGTAAGAGCTGATCAGTCCTCGTTATCAGTAAAATTGTATTACCTTCGTAATGGGAGTGCAAGACTTGGTTTCTGGTAAGAAGCTTTATGTTGATTTAAAAGACCTAGTCCAAACTTTATTACATACTCTTGTTGTTCACACTAAAAAAATGTTCTCATGATTTGAGATGTAAGTTGACATTTTCATCACATCGCTTTTCAGGTTAAGGGGAAGGGAGTACTTGCTTCCTGTGGGAATTGTTTTGAAGGTAATGATTGCTGACTCTATTAATTATTCTAAAATTTTGTTATAACTTTTATTTTTTCGTTGAGCTGGCACTATAGGTTCCTTTATTTATCTCATTTACCCATTTGGTTTTGGTGAATTGGTGGTCTGAAGATTATTTATGGTGCTAATGGTGATCTGTAACAGGCTCTTATTGACACAACTGATCGTGAAATTTATGTTAATTTGACAAGCTGCTACAATGAGAAGTATGAAAAGGGAAAGGGTGCTGTTGGGACCCAGCTTGTTGGTGAAAGGACAAAAATAATCTTAGATGAACTTCGAGATTTGTCACTTTTCACTCGTCTTCAGTGTCTAGAATATATTGGTACTTAACATAGCACTCTTCAGTGTACCTTTTTTTCGAAAAATTTGTATATTTTTGTACTAATTCTTCATTTTAAATTCAGGAGAGCACTTCCAACCTATTATGACTGAACTTAAAAATGACAGTTATCTTATTGTAAGTCTTTACTCTACCATTATATATTAATTAATAGTAAATTATTCTCCCCTCTCTTGGAAAATGTTTAAATTTTACTGTCCTCTTTATTTTGAAATATTACAGTCCCCCTGGAGAGATTAATGTGTGCTACATTTTAGTCTAATTTGATGTGAATGAGCCTGACAGGAACCTGGTATCTTATTAAAAAGAAATATGGATTCCTCCCCTAATTTGACGTGAAAGGATAAGATCACCCTTTTCATTTTTTTTAGTTTCTTAAAAAATACTTTTTGTAGCAAAAAAAATAAAAAAAATAATTGAGTTATGAAAAATAATGGAGTAAAAAGTTTAATTATGTTAAATTTGATTTTTAACTAGAATAAAAATATTTTCACATAATTTATTTCTTTTCACACTCTCTCCTTAACTGAATAAGCAGACATAAATTTCTCTGCTTTCCTATTTACTACTATCCATAAATCCTAACAGAAGATCCTTTCTACTCTATTTCTTTTTTACTTCTATCTTCTGTATTTTTTTTTCTCTCTTTTTCACTTCTAATCCAAAGAAAGCATTGTGGTAAGGGGGTGTAATTTACCTTTGTATTAATTTTAATTGCAGGAAAGATTTTATTTGGCCTTGTTTCTGTCTTGTGATGATATGAATTTCTTTTTTTTCTAGGTGGCTGATACTGTTTTGAAGGACTGCATATTAGTTCATCTGGATAACAATTTTGACAAATTCAATCTTCTCATGTTAGCCACTTCCTCCTTTTTTATTTGATGATTTTCAATAATTAGTCACATTTAATTGTTTCTTATGGATAATAATTATTTTTGTTGATGATTTATGTAACATTTTTCTCTCTTTTTGGGTTTTGGTTGCCTCCTCCTCCCTTCCCCGGATTAGTTTCATGTTACAGAAGCTTTTCTCACTTATAGATCAGACATCGGTGCCGGACAACCCTGATTCTTTGCAAAATCATGAGGTTTTACTCCCTGGTCACCTGATTACACTTTATCTCAAGGTACAAAAGCTTTCCACTGTTTTCCATTATTTATTTATTTATGGTTATCAATAGCATTGAGAACATGTCAGTCCAGGCTATGGATCTGATTACATTTCAATCATAGTGCAATGAATGTCAAGCTGTTAACGCCATATGCAGGATTGATTACGTCCATAGGTCTCTGTAATTGAATAAAATATTATTGTAGTATTCTTTCGATTTCCCTTCTCTGTGTTTGCATCTTTGACAACTCAGAATATGTTTCTGGGTTCCTAAGCATGAGAGAGTTAACCACAACCTCTGCCTTTGCCACTACCACCTCTGTCAACAGTGCAGCTAACATTGACATATGCCTGCCACTGCTACTTTTGTACTTGTTACTAAACCATAATAATTAATAATTTATTTAATTTTTATACTTATATACATTTAAATATTAAGGCTTACAGATTTTTAAAACAAATCTTGACCATAAATACCCATGCAATAATAATAGAATTGAGGTTACAATTTTATTTCCTGATTCTATGTGTAACCCAGATGTGAATTTTAAAGTTTTGAATCCCTTTCCTAATTATACTATAATTGATCAATTCTGTTGAACCCTTAATGGGTTTGCAGTGTCTACTTATCTTAGCAATGCTTTGATTTTAAAAAGATATGAGTTTCACTAATGCACAACTTGGTCTACAAGTCCTGCACAAACGTTATTTGTGTCCTTCTTTTTCTCAACATGACAGTTGACACACTCGTTCCTATAAATGATGGAAGCCCATATTTGTTTCAGCTTTTAGTTCTATTACTTTACCCTGTGCTCTGGTTCATTCTGTCAACTAATTTTCTTCTATCACTTAATGTTAAATGATTTCTTGCGTTTACTACATATGTTGTTCCTAGGAAAAACTGGAAGATTGGCTGCAAAAGGGAAGAAGGCTTCTTCTGGATGAGATTGATAAAAAAAGCAAGAAGTTTGATTTCAGTGACAGTATGTAGATATTTGTTGGTTTTTTCAACATGTTATTTCCTGGATTCTTGTTTCCTTGTATCTGATTTAGTTTCTTCTAGTGCTTAATTGCACAGTAGTTTATTGTATCCAGAATGATCTTGAGAGTTCAGAATATAAATAATTTAGAGATTCTTCCTTTTGCTTTTATTGCAGTCTGTAAAGTAGTAGGAGACCTAATTATCAATATCATTTATAATTTTCATCATTTTATTGTTTGCCGCTCTGGTAATGCAGTTGTTCAAGTTAAGAAAGTCATGGATAAAAATTCACCAAAGCAAGTCAGCACAGCTGTTGAAAATATGTTGAAAACTGGAAGATTGGTGACACAAACGGGTCTAGATCTGCAACAGGTATTGACTAGCATGTGTTTAATTAAATTAGGCTACTGTTTTTTATTTTGTACTTGCCAGCTATCAATCGTCTTTTAGTTTCCTTAATTAATAGTTTAAGACAAAATACTGGTATTAAGAGGCTTAATCATTAGGAAATGCATGTAATTAGATATTCTTCTGTATTCATTAACTTGTCATGACAAGACAGTTGCATTTTATCTTTTGTATTTTTTGTCATGTTTAATATGATCCTGTCCTTGAAAGGATAGACCTATCTTTACTGAAGCAGATATTATATTTTTTGTGCTTTCATTTTGGGAGCCTTTTCCTTTTGCTAGAGTCCGAGAAACTAAATTGAGAAAAGGAGAAACTGTAGACGAGAAATGATATTTTATTTTTCTCACTTATGAAAGGATACATGGGCAGTATTTATAGAGAGTAATGCAATCTGTAAGAGAGAGGACAACTGTCACAACTAACCAAACAGTTAAGAGACAGCTGGTGCCACTAACAGAAAATAGTTAGGAGACAGCTGGCACCAATAGCAGAAAACAGAAACAACCAACTAACTAACCCTAGCAACAGCACAAGGTTCAAGGTGGGTGAGGATTTGCCAGATGCTCATGCACATTGAGTTTGAACCGTAAATGGAGAAACCGTGAGGGAGAAAGAGGCTCGGTTAAAGCATCTGCCCATTGATCAAGAGCAGGAATATGATGAACAATAAACTGTTTGGCTACAACTTTTTCACGAACAAAAAATATGTCAATTTCCATGTGTTTGGTTCTGGAATGAAGAACAGGATTGTAAGCTATAGACACTTCACTTTGGTTGCCACAGAAAAGAACAGGAGTGGTGAAAGGTACAGCAAGTAACGTTTGAATCCAAAAATTTCAGTGATTGCTTGGGCTAGGCTTTGGTATTCTGCTTCAGTGCTGGATCTGGCCACAACCTTTTGTTTACGGGACCACCAAGAAATCAAATTTGGACCAAGGTAGACAGCTACTCTAGGTGGACCTGCGATCTTCAGGATGAGAAGCCTAATCTGCATCGTAGAAAACTCTAATAGAGTGGGAATTTCTGGAGACATCTGGTTGAAGAAGGAGACCATGATGAAGAGAGCCTTTCAAATATCTAAGGATTTGTTTAACTGCCGCCCAATGAGAATCCAAAGGATTTGACATGAATCGACACACTTTGTTGACAGTGAAGCTTAGTTCAGGCCGCGTAATGAGAAATTACCGCATAGCTCAAAGCACTGAGCGATACAATGTAAGGATTAGAAAAAAGGTCAAAGCCAGTTTTGGTCAATTTGCAATTTGTTGTCATGGGAGAAGAAATTGGTTGAGCTTCAGTCATCATAGTCTTGGTAGTAAGTCACAAATATACTTGCTCTGAGTGAGGAGAATAGAGTTGTTTGGCAAGTATTTGACTTCAATACCTAAGAAATCTAGTTTAACAAGGTGCTTGAGAGAAAAGTTGGAGTTTAACTTGTTCTGTAAGTTGCTGAATCAGCTGAGGTGAGTTGCCTATGAGAATGATATCACCAACATACACAAGGAGGTACTGGTGGCACCCAAATTTGTACACAGAGAGAAGGATTACATTTACTGGCAGTGAATCCAAATTGAATAAGAGTAAATTGCAGTTTTTTGAACCATTGTCTTGGGGTCTGCATTAGACCATAGAGAGCTTTATTGAGTTTACAAACTAAAGAGGTATCTGCAGCTGTAAAACCAGGGGGTTACTGCATAGAGACAGTTTCTTCAAGAAGGCCATTAAGAAAGGCATTATTAACATCTAGTTGAAAAAGACTCCATTGATTAGTTATGGCTAAAGTAAGAATAAGTCTTATGGTGACTCATTTGATAGCTGGAGAAAAAGTCTCATTAAAATCAAACCCAGCAATTTGATGAAAACCCTTTGGCTACAAGTTTAGCTTTGTATTTGTTTCTTTAGTCCTGAACACCCATTTACACCCAACAACCTGGATTAATTCCCCAATGCCTTTCGATAATTTTATTGTGCATTTAAGGTAACAGTGACCTAAAAAACTAAAATAAAAAGGAGTTTTTTTGTCCATGTCTTAACACCTCAGGATTCTAGTTCTAATTTGTTTCTTCAATTTTTGATGTGGACTGTGTGCTTCTTTGCTTGTAACATTTTTAAAAGGGAATATATTGGTCTGGGAGATTCAGTGGATTTATCCATTAACAGTTATGTCACGTTGCTTATGAATAGTCATTAAACATTTTAGTGTGTCATCCAGTGGTACATTATAAAAATGCTAAAATTCATGAAAATAACTTTCACTATTGGCCATTTGAAGAAAAAAATTATGGTTCAAAATTAACAATTTGACTCCCTTATGAAATCTTACATCGTAGTGCAAATGTGCAATATTAATCCCCTTGTTGTGGTAACTGTAGAAATCCCCACTTTGGTGTCAGCATACACTGTTTGACTGGTTTATGGAGTAGAGTTTTTGAATTTTCAACCAGAAAGCTTTCTGAAAATGTCTTTAGTTAATAGATGTTTCCCGTGGTTTAGCCAAAATACAAATTGATTAAACTATATAAATGAAATTTAATGTAAAAACTAGTTTCAAAATATCTTCAAGTCTCTTGTTTTTGTTAGCTTGTCCCCCTCCAAGTTATTTATAGACTATTTTTGCTTAATCAGAGGGCAGGTTATACAGTTCAGGCTGAAAGGCTAAATTTTTTACGTTTTCTATCACATTTTCGCGCCGTTCATCGAGGGGCCTCATTTGCTGGACTCCGTACCACAACTGTGCGGAAGCTGTTACCTGAGTTAGGACTCGTACTTACACTTTTACATAATTGGCAAATTGTGATTTTGTTATAATATAAACTTACATATGTATGTTTTGTGTTTTTTTATATATAAATAGATCTTGGGGTTTTCTTTGCCCTGTGCACACTCCGGATGGAGAGCCATGTGGATTGTTGAATCACATGACTTGCACTAGCAGTAAGTTACTATTTCTCATTTTGCTCTTTTTTCTGATTCATTTATCTTCTTCTCTGTTTTCTCTTTTTCTTAAATGTAAGATATTTGTGCCTAATTATGAAGTGACCTTGTTAGTTGTTGGTGAGTTCCTCACTCTGACTGCACCTTGATCTATGTCTTAATGTGAGAATATTATTAATTAGTAATTGAAATTGTGCATTGAATTTGTCAATCTGTTGTAATTATCTCTTGAAACAAAGTGAAACCTGTTCTATTAACTACATTTTCAGAGACATGCAGCTTAGCTGCTAATTTATTTTAAGGAACATTATTGAGCAGTACTGTGTTATTAAAAATTCTAATTTTGTAAGATAACTACTGAACTGGGTTACTAATGTTCAATAGAAACTGGGAAGACATTTGTTGACTTGATGAAACAATTCAGTTCAGTGGTTACTAATGATTTTGTTGTTTAAGGAAACGTTTTCTGTTTTTTAAAGCAATTTTCAGAAATTTAAAAGTTAAAACAAAACAAATATTTGATTTCAATTTAAAAAAAAACCATCCTCTATTTGATTAGTCAACTGAAACTGCTTTTACATGTTTTGATTTGATGTTTTCTGAATGAGGGACCTCCCCTGTTTTGATGGGGAAGGTTGAAATTTTCATCCTGCCAACTTGCTTTGTCCCACCTCACTTTTGACACGCCAAAAGGCAGGTTGAGAGCGGTTCAACTAGCCTACCTATTTTTTTTTTAATTTATTATAAATATTTTTTATATAATTAAGTTTAGTTTAATTTTTTTATTCATAATTTAGGCCCCGTTCGGGGTGGTTCTGAGTTTCTGGTTTTTGGTTTTGAAATGTATTTTGAAAACATAAACCTGTTCGGCAAAAATGGTTCTGTTTTGGTTTTTTACTAATTTTCGAAACAGTTTTCACTAAATTTTAAAAACAATAAAATTTGGTTTTTAGATTTCTGTTTCTGTTTTTATTTAAATTCATTACTTGACTTCATTTGTCATTATTGACCATCACCTCCTACCAAAAGTCACCGGCCACTACTTCGACGGTCATCGGTCATCACCTCTGATCGGCAATCACCAGCCCCCACCTTCGACTAGCAGTCACTGGTCGTCACCTCTGATTGACAGTCACCAATCGCCACCTCCAACCAGCTGTTACCAACGGCCACCTCCAACTGGCGGTCACCAACCGCCACCTCCGATTGGCGGTCACCAGCCGCCACCTCCGATTGGCGGTCACCAGCCGCCACCTCCGATTGGCGTGCACCAACCGCCACCTTCGACCGATGATCACTGGTCGCCACCTCTCACCAACGGTCACCGGCCGCTACCTTTGACCAACGGTCACTAGCTGCCACCTCCGATCGGCGATCACCGATCGCCACCTCCGACAAACAGTCACCGGCCACCACCTCCGATCGGCGATCATCAGCCGCCACCTCCTACCGACGCTCACCGGCCGCCACCTCCGATCGACACTCACCGGGCGCCACCTCTGACTGGTGTCGTAACCTTTGACCGGCAGTCACCTTAGACCAACAGTCACCTGCAGCCATCTCCGACCGGCGGTCACCAACCACACCTCTGACTAGCGATCGCCAATGACTGACTGTCACCTTCAATGATCGCTACCTTCAACCAGTGTTTTGGTTAAGATTTGAAACCAATGTTTTAAATTTGGAAACAAAAACAATGTTGTTTTTAAAATTTTGAAAACTTAAAACTAAAACTAGTTTTTGTTTTTAGAAATTTTAAAACTAGAAACCAAAAACCACCCCGAACAGGGCCTTAGGTAATGCATTTAATTTTTAGTAGTTGGTTGGCTGGATAAGATGGGTGAATAAAATTTTCAATCTGTCTTTCCAATGCAGTTCAACCTAACTCACCCCTGTTTTTGGTAGGGTGGGTAGGTCTGTTTTGCCATGATTTCTCCCCTCACTGTATTGGATTTTACATCCAATTCAATTAATTGGATATTGATTGGATGTATTTGAATTTTTAAAATCCAAACTTCAAACTGTGAGTACATTGAGTTATCAATAAAATTTTTCAAATTTTACTTATGTTTTTAAGGATATGAAAATTTTGAAAATAAAACTTATATTATGTGAAAGTTTACAAATTAAAATATCATATATATATATATATATATTTAAAATACTTCAAACTCATTAGTTAAATTAGACAAGATCGAGTGAATATTGTATTTTATTAAATATGGAGTTTATCCTTTCTTTAGTAACCATATGAAATATTGTATTTTACTTATAGAATAGTTAAAATTGTTTACTTTTTAACAGTTGACACAACAGTGTGGATATTCACACAGAAATGTGGGAGGTGTGCATTAGAAGAGAATATAAAAAAAATAAATCATAGGGAGTCCACCACATGCTTGTATAACATACCACAAGTGTGGGGCATGCATTAAAACAAAAAGTGCATCTGTCCATATCCCACTCCTCTGAGATGACAGGAACCACAACATTGTGTTCGGACTTCTGATATAGTTTGTCTTCTAGCGCACCCCACACCTTTGTGGACATAGCCACATCATTGTGGTAGATGTTAAAATGTCGGTTACAGATTATAACATCATTTTAATTAAACTTTTAACTGCTATGTTGTTTGATAAAAAATATTTTTTGTATAAATCAAATAAGTTGTGTGGTTAAATATAATCAAAATTAGTTTTTTAATATTAATTATAGTTGTGATAAGGAAAAAATTAAATAAAATGTCCATTGAAATTTGCTAAAAAAATCATATTTAAAATAAAATTGAATTTTAAATATAAACCGGTTTTAAACCATTTCAAAACACCCAATTCAATTAAATCTAATTAAATGGATATTGATTAAATCCATATCCTTTATATTGGATTTGGATTGGATATGGATTGAATTTTTAAATATCCAATCCATGTACACCCCTACCTCTCTGTCACACAATTGAGAGTCTATGTATCAAAGAATGCAATAATGATGTTTTACCCAGTATTCCAGTGTTTATCATATCTGGAATGGTCATCAACAAATTGGGTTGGTTAAACAGCTTGAACTGTTGCAAATAACAACAAAGTTTATTCCATTAGGTGAGGTCGACTACATGGACCAAGCAAAGCCATTCGACACAGTTAAAAATCAAACTGATGTAAAATAACATAAGGAATAAAATGTATTTACGTTTTGCTTTTCACATGTAAAAACTAAAGAGTTGTGGTAGTTTATAGTGTTAAGATTTACTGGAGGAGCCTCACTTGATCAGGCTTTCTACTGGTATTTTTTTTTTTAGTATTTTGATTAAGATTATATTTAAATTAAAATACAAAACGGTGTAGAATGATGAGGTGAAGGGAGATGGAAATAGGAGATGCCATCACCTACGAAACTTAGAGGGACTTCCAAAGAAATAAGGGAGAAAAGCAGATCCACTATACAAATGGGAGAATGACAAGGTGAAGGCCGAAGACAGCTTAGAAGAAGCTGACAAAGCTATCGTGAGTTCGTGACATCATGACCACTTTTTGATGAACTGCGTGCAACTGAAATGGGCAGCTGTAACTGCAACTAGTGTGAGAGTATGGAAGTTTTTGCCTCTAAGACCACCAGGGTTAGGTAGCATTCCTTAAGGTGCATTGATTCTTGGTTGCTAGGGAGATGGCCAGTGGCAAATGTTGCTGGATGACAATGACGCGAATGAGGATGACCAGGAAGACAGAGTGGGATGGACTGGCTCTGAATCTGATACCAATTCGAATACAATGTTTTAGATGAATATGCTTAAGTGAGAAACACTAATTACATGGAATCATAGATATATATGTGTGTGTATGTGTGCGTGCGTGTGTGCCAAAAAGTCAAAAGTACAAAGGGACAGAAAATGGTGCAGAATGCTGCACCCTACCAAACTGCTGCAGCAGAAGAAATGGGATATGAGAAACAGCTAATGCAGGACATATAATAAATTAATAATATAAAAATACACCTATCAATTTAACTGTAATTAAACTTGTCATGTTGCTCATCTATAATAGCTTGGCCTAAATATTTATAATGTCACTTCCTATTGCTAAAAAACTGTATATATACTACCTTAACTCTTAATTTATTTGTTGTGATAGAATATTTGTAATGTTATTATTCACAGCCTACATTAGAGGTAATATGTTTTTTATTAGCTAGAAGATTCACTGTTTATTGGAGAAATTCACAAATCACAATTCAACCACTTATTTAATTGTTTTTTTTTTCTTATCTATTTCAGGGATAACATCATTTTTTGATTCTCAAGGAAATGTTAAAGATTATTTTAAAATAAAAATGTCCATCCTAAATATTTTAATGGAGGTTGGGATGACACCATCATTGCCGAAGATATTTCTTCCTGGTCCTCCCGAAGCTCTTACTGTTCTCTTAGATGGTTGTGTTGTTGGTTGTATAGCTTCTAGTGAAGTGGAGAAAGTTGTGGCTCACATACGAGAATTAAAACTGTCATCTGCTGCAGTGGTTTGTTTTGGTCAAAAACTTTTTGTGAAATTCTTACTTCTGTTATAATATATTACTTGATATTGAATAAATTATGTGACAGATTCCTGATGATATGGAAGTTGGATATGTTCCTTTGAGCATGGGTGGAGCTTATCCTGGTCTCTTCCTGTTCACATCCCCTTCTAGATTTGTTCGGCCAGTAAGAAATATATCAATTCCTACCAATGGAAGTGAAAACATCGAACTCATTGGACCATTTGAGCAGGTCATTAGAGATTCTTCTTTTGTATGTTGTATATTTATTTGGAACTATTCTAATAATGGCATCTTTATAGAGATGAATGCTCCAACTGAGGTTTTGTCAAATTTCTAAGTGTATTGTATGCTTCTTATAATCTCTTCAGGTTTTTATGGAGATTAGATGTCCTGATGGTGGAGATGGTGGAAGAAAAAGTTCATTTCCTGCAACTCATGAAGAAATTCATCCAACAGGAATGCTTAGTGTAGTTGCTAACCTAACACCATGGTCAGATCATAATCAGAGTCCACGGAATATGTACCAGTGTCAGGTTCTATATAATCTTTTGTACTGATCTTGGAATCCAAATCTTCTTTAGCTACAAAATTTTGACTCTAGGGGTGTTTATGATGTAGATGGCAAAGCAAACAATGGCATTCTCTTCACAAACTATTCAACACCGTGCAGATCAAAAGTTATATCATCTTCAGGTTTGTCAAATCAACATGATGAAAATTGTAGATACCCTCTGTTCCAAATAAAAACAGATTTGGGCTTTTTATGTTGTAAACCAAATATGGAAAGCAAAAACTTGTAGTAAATTATATATCCCTTGCATCTGATATTTAATTATTTATATTTTATACTTTCTCCTCCATTTTGACTTCTTTAACAGTTTAACCTGAATATTTTGGGGCATTGTCTGACTCCCGAGAGTCTCATCTAGATCATAAGCCCAATAATAACATCAATTGGCCTTTAAATTTATTTCCTGCATATGATATTACATGATTTATTCTTCTTCCTTATACGGTTATAACTAACAATTTTGGGGCATTTTCAGACTCCTCAGACTCCCATTGTACGCACAAGTACATATACTAAATACAACATTGATGAATTTCCAACAGGAACTAATGCTATAGTTGCAGTTCTGGCATACACAGGGTAATTGCTTTAATGCAAAGCAACTATAGTTATGACTTTTGTGTGATATTTATAAATATCTTCTGCTAACTAATTACAGATATGATATGGAGGATGCAATGATTCTAAATAAGTCATCAGTGGAGCGTGGAATGTTTCATGGACAAATATATCAGGTTAGATACTTAGATACCCGACACAACTATTTGAGCTTTGTTGTATAGAATGCATCTTAGTTAGTTTCTAATGACACTTCATTTTGAGATGCTGTGACTTTGTTTCATCGTGAAATTTTAGCAGTTTGCTCTGAAATCTGAATCAGTTCTTTTCTATTGAAACTTCATTATTGTCGGCTTTTTATTCTTGAGGATTTCTTATCCTCTTACATGTGTTCTTCTATCTTTCACAATAAATACTTAGCTTATATGTGAAAAAAAGGGATTGGAACTTCATTGTTGCTCAATGTTATCTATGGTGGATGGCGGTCTATGGCGGTTTGCCAAAACAACGCCATATGGCGATAGCGGATGGCGTTGCGGGAAATGGCGGACTAAAAAATAGTAATATTTTTATAATATAAAGTTATAAACATTAACAAAATACTAAATATAAATTAAAAAATTACAAAAAGAGAATATAAAACATGAAATATAATTAAAAAAACAATGAAAGCAATACTCATAGTCTCATACATAACTAAATCAGTACAATGTTAAAAGTACCTAACATTCTTCAACTGAAAACATGATCTAAAATTCAAATTAACCAAAGTCATGAAACTTAAAACAAACAAAAAACAATATCTACTTTCCAAAACCTAAAACTTATTCATCTTCATTAACTCCAACATAATCCTCATCTAAATTCTTTTCATTATCATCAAGAGAAGCATATCTTTCTTCCTCATCTCCATCTAACTTGTCATTGTCAAAATGAGCTCTGATTGCTTCTTCTTCAGACTCCCCTTCCTCAAATTTCTCATCCCCATCGTCTTGTTGAACTAGAACTTGCTTATTTTTTCCTAGTGCTTGCCTTTTAGATGTCTGTGCACCATCATTTGTTGGGTCCTTTCTTTTCTTGGTATGCCTAGTATAGATCCTAGGCTCTTCAACCCCTAAAGCTTCATACACAGCTGCCCACTTTAAACCTTCATCATTATCAAACACCAACTCATTTCCATCATCTTCAGCATCATCCATCTTTCCAATTAACCATTCATTGCAAGCATGAATGTCATTGAGAGAAATTGGATCAATTTCATCTCTAGCATTATATCTGTGCTTAAGTTGTTGGTTGTATTTAACATACACCAAGTCATGCAACTTCTAGTGCTCAAGCCTATTCTTTTTTTTTGGAGTGAATCTGAAACATATTACATAAGTAAGATAAATAAAAGTCAAATGAAACTTGACCATGAAATTTAAATAAAATAAAATCAGCTTGGGGAATTACTTGCTCAAATACACTCTAGTTCCTTTCACAGCCTGAAGAACTGCAAGTCAAGCTCAAAATCTTTATAGCTAGTTTCTACAAATTCGGAGCATTGGAGCCATACATTCGCCACCAATAAACGACAGAAAAGCGCATGGCTTGTAAGTTTAGGATTTGTAAAATTAAAACTTCCATAAAATAAATTAGTAGAAGTTTCTTACTAGGAGAATGATATTTCCTTTGATGCATAGCATATTCATGTCCAAAAAGACCAGCTTTAGTTTTGTAAAGGTGCAACTCGGTCAGAATTGCATGTTGGACATCTAATTCCGGAACTAACTTCTTAATGCATTCATATAACCCATTCGTGACTTCAAAATCAAACTCCATTTCCATGTGGTCATAGAAGAACTCTGGATTAAGAAAGTGGGCAGCTGCATGTAATGGCCTATGAAGTTGACAATTCCATCTTTTATCAATAATAGCAAACACATCTTGGTCTTTGCTTTCATTGTTGCTGAATGACCTCATGATAGTTTCTTTTGCCTTGTCCATTGCTTCATAAATATAACCCATTGATGGTTTCCTTTCCCCATCAACAAGACGAAGCACTTTTACAAGTGGTGCCATGATTTTAAGGGTATATACCACATTCTTCCAAAAAGAAGGCATGGGTGCAACTTTCATAGCTTCCTTTCCTTTAGCATCTTTTAATGACTTGTTTAGTGTCCATGCACTGGAAACAAACATAGTTTGAATATTGATTTTTTGAACATGGAGTCTTTCCAACGTAAGATAAGAAGTAGCAAATCTAGTCACTGCAGGTCTCACCAACTCCTTCTTGTTTGTAAAACTTCTCAACATGCTCAAAGTATTATAGAATGGGCATAGATAAACCAACTAGTGCGATTGCCCTTCTAATTGTCTTCCTAACCAATGGAAGTTTCCCAATATCTTCAAGCATTAGGGGGTCCAAAACAAGTGTGGCCTTTTTTTCCTTCAACTTCTTAGCAGCCAACACATAATTAACCATATTTTCAGTGATCACTTGTGCAACATTTTGCTCTCCAACATCCTCCACAACTGAATCAATTAACTCAAAAATCTTTTCTCCAGTTTTGACATAATCAGAAGCATTAATAGACTTCAAAAACATTGTCCCAACTTGAAAGTTCACCAAGAAATTAATGATGCATCTTTGTTTCCTATCAGTCCATGCATCTGACATGATAGAACATCCATGTTTGACCTATAGCTCCGTATGGCCTTTCATCAACTCTTCAGTATATTCCATTTCTTTCTTCAGGAGTGGAACTCTAATACCATGATAACTAGGAATGGGCAAATGTGGTCCATATTGACCAATAGCAATTACCATATCTTCAAAACTCTTCAACTTAATAAGGTTGAATGCAATTCCAACTTGATACTAAAAGCGAGCAATATACTGATGAACCTTCTCCACTAGTTTTTTGTCACATGCCTCCTTTATGTTCATTTGTCGCACTTTCTCCCTTTGTTTTTTATTAACTCCTTGTAGTGGATTTATGCAAAACATGTCCATTGACCCTTTTCTAGCCATACTCTTTTTGGCAGCAACTACATTATTGTTAGAGTCCTCAAATTCATCTGGTGCATCTTCTTCACATCCAATGGGAGCAAAGTCCATTTCTCTAATGTTGATAGGCAAATCAACTGAAGTTGCAAGAGTTGCTATAGACTTTTTATTAGTTAAAAGTCCCCAAAGTTCATCCTTTACATGTTGTGGGCTTTTTTTACAAGTTGCCACGTTCCCTTTCTTCCCCATGATATGTTCCTTCGCTCTTGTTATTCCCCCCTTCATAACTTTCCACAGAAATTACAAACAACTGTGCTTGTGTCAATTTCATTTAGTTGGTGATAGTATTTCCAACCGGGGTTTGTTCTAGAGCTAACCCTTGAATCTGTTGGAGTTGGAGTTGGTGTTGGTGTTTCAGGCTTTCAGCCATTGCAAAATTTGCTCAAAGGCTGTAGTGTATTAATACTAAAAAAAATTAACAAAGACAGAGTTACTCATAAATAAAACAGAGCAACTTCTCCACAAATAATACAATTAATAATTTTTACATAATGTAAAAATTATTTAAAACATAAAAAAGTTAAAAAAATTAAAAGAAAAAAGTAATGTGGGTTGTGGGAGAAGGATAAATAAGAGAGAACTGATAAAATACGGGAGAACTAACCCTGTCGCCAGTCCCTGTCGCGTTGCCCGCCACTCCTCGTCACGTCGCCTACCGCTCCTAGTTGTGTTGCTTGTTGCTTGTCGTCGTGTCGTTTCAATGGCCGTTGGGGTTCGTCTCTCTCAACGTGAAGGTGAGTGACGATAATAAGGGTTGTTTTAGGGTTTGAAGAGTTAAAAACTCTTCCGGGTCGGGTCTGAGACCTGAAAGGTTTTATTTATTTTTAAAAAAAAAACATGCAGATTCCGCCATTTGCTGCCATGGAGCGCGTTGCCGCCATGAACACGATGGCCGTGGCGGCCGTCGTGACCCGCCATCTGGACGCCGAAACGCAACCGCTATACTGTGGCCCTTTGTGTAAATTCCGCAATGCTGTTCTGCCATGGCCGCAATTTAATAACACTGTTGTTGCTCTAAGTTTTCTATTTGCAATGGTTATCCCATGCCTACCAATTTTATTTTGCACTTGTTAAAATCAGAGAAATAGAGAGGAATATTGGAATGAAACCTTGTGTCTGAAACTCAATGCATAGTGGAACATATTTATATAGACTTATTTCATAAATTGCACATGAATATAGAAGACATAAGTTCCCATAATATTTAAGATAATATGTCTACATTCCATTTTTTAAATAAAGATAGAAAAAGAGACTTATGTGCTGTGAATGTAAAAAATTTTACATTTAATCACAACCTTTCATATATGGTAAATTTGTTAACTTGGCCGATCAATACTTTAAAAGTTATATAAATGAAGGGTTGTGACTCAACGCCAGTATAAAATTATACTCGTAAAGATAAGATAATATCTAAGATTTTCAACACTTCCCCTCAAGCTTGAGCTTCCTAAACATTCAGGTTGTTACAAGGTGCAAGTAATAAAAGTGAGTTCCATCATAAAACAATATTTGGAAAGACAGCTCAAGGATGTGGGCGAAGTTAAGGAATATTGCTAGCAATATAACATTGCCAGATAGATGGAATATCCATCAACCTATGAAAATTCATGGCAAGTAGAACAAGTTCCAACTTTCTTAAAACCAACATTTAGAGGCTTCAAACCAATATTTGTGAAGACCCAATTGATAAACATGCCAGAAAAGGACAATGTCTAGAGAGTTCTTCACCGAAAGATGAGTGGCGAGCGAAGACAGTGACTGAAAAACATGCTGAAAAAGAATGCAGTAGGATAAACGGAAAAATGGCTAGAATGACGTCTAGTACAATATTAGAAATGGTGGATTTGAGCGTAACTCAATTCTTCAAAACTAGCTAGAAAGGTGAGGTTTGCACCTCACATATATACTATTATTTGGCCATATTACTTGTTAATGTGAGATTCCAACATGTATAAATGTTAGTTTTTACTCATTATATATATCAAGGTTTGGATGATTGCATCTATCCTAGTAGTAAGTGTGGCTTTGTCCACATAAAGGTTCAGCATTCAAACCATGTTTGTGTTGTTTTGTTTGTATTTTCATTGACATTTTTATATAAGATTTTCATTTGCATTTTTATTAATTTAAACTTAGAAATTTGTCAGTTGTGACGTTACTACCTTTAGAGACAAGAAAATCTTGTTTTGGAAAGAGAAAGCCACACTTGAGAGAGAGAGGGAAAAGTCACTGGCAAGGCTTGTTGGAATGCAAAAAAAAAAAAAAACACTGCACACAGTAAAAGCAGGTTTTATAGGTGAAAAATTCTACCTGTTCGGTCTGAGTTAAACACCTGTTTGTCTGGTTTGATGACATGTCACTGAGTCAATGACATAAACGGTCAAATAACTGAATCGGCTCGATCAGTGGTCCAGTTCCTGATCTAACGACTCAACCCGGCATGTCTGAGCCAAGTTTAATAACACTTCAATGAACCTTAATCTAGCTAATCTTATGAACAATGAACCTGGAAACCAAACTAAAATAGATTATTTATATATCCAACAAATTTTTTGTCTTGAGTTCCTTTTTCCCCTTTTTCTGACGGTGTCATGGTTTGGTTATATTGACTTCTGTTGTTTGTGTTGGATATAATGTTTCCTGCTTCAAATTATGATGGCAAATGTTTTTTGCAGACAGAAACTATTGACTTAACTGAACAGGGTGGAAAGTTAGACCGGTCTTCAAGAATGTTCAGAAGAAGTAATATAGATAAATCAGCTTGTCGATCACTTGATTCAGATGGACTTCCACATGTTGGTCAGGTACTATGCCTTCATTCCCCATCTTTTTTTCTTCTATTGTCAGAAAAAAATCTTAATTTATGATTTTCAGATGATACGCCCAGATGAACCCTATTGTAGCATTTATAATGAAGTAACAAGTTCCACACACAACTACAAAAGAAAGGGTTCTGAAGCTGTTTATGTTGACTATGTTGCTGTTGATGTAAAAAACAAGAAGCATCTTCAGAAGGTGAGTCAAGAGAGATAATTATAGTTTTCTTCCCTTTATTTAGTGAACCTTTATTTTTTATTAAAAGAAAGAATATAATAGGTGCTTGTATGTGTTTGCTCAGATTTATCTTGTCAATGATTGAACCATGTTATTTACTTCCTATGGCCTCCGGTACTCCATTAATTTTTTCTTGAGTGTATTATGCTGATTACCTTTCGGCTACTTGCTCCTGTCCTTTTTTAATATATTTTATTTTGCTGTTGCCTGTATATTTTATCTCTTCTATAAAATTTCATTTTTTTTTTTATAATTCATAAAACGACAATTGTATACCTTGATTGATTTGTTTATTCGTCACAATAGAATATTTGATTTTCTATTTTACCGTTTATTTTTTACTAATCCCTGATAAATTTTTATATGGACTGAGTGACTCCTACTCTGCTTAATCCTGGATTTGTAACGTGAATGTTGTTACAAGAGATATGGTGCTAGAAACAGAAACATATATTCAAGCTAGATGACCTTATACTTTGTGTAGTTTGGTTTGGTTTGGTTAGTCAGTTGATCTTTTTTATGCAGGACTTGTAGTTCTTTATTTCATTATTCACTTTGATCTGCTAATTTTTAGCATATGTTTATAACTATTGGAGCAGGTTAACATACGCTTTCGACATCCTCGGAACCCTGTTATTGGCGATAAATTTAGCAGTAGACATGGGCAGAAAGGTGTTTGCTCTCAATTGTGGCCAGATGTTGATATGCCGTTTTCTGGAACTACTGGGATGCGCCCAGATCTCATTATCAATCCTCATGCATTTCCTTCCAGGATGACAATTGCTATGCTTTTGGAATCTGTTGCTGCCAAGGTATTACAATTAACGAAATGCTTTTGAAGAGTATATTATACAACCCCGAAAAGCCTTTTGTATAAACATTATTAAATATACTATCAATTTTGTTTTTTCATTTGAAGTAGCTGATGGCATAGTAGTTAATGGTGTCGGTTATAGCTGAGTAGAGTAGCCCTGGACCCCAATGGGATTCATATGGTGGAAAAGTTTTCAATAGTGGACAAAATAGTGACCTTTCATGCACTAGCAGCATTACCATATATTCAATACCAAATTTTACATCTGGAACACTGTTGTATATTTTCTTTTTGGTGGGAGGAGGGGAGGTTACCTCTATTTATAAGACTCTTTTTTTCATGCTTTGTGTTCTTTCTTCCTCTTTGGGGGTTGTTTAACTGCGAGGAATGAAATGAAATTGAGTGGAAATATGTGAGTTAAAGTAGTGTAGAGGTGTGAGATCCATGTACTTTTCCCTTTGACTCCCATATAGTATTTTGTCCAAACAAGGGGTTAGACTTCTCTGTTCACATTCCACTAATTTTTATCTGATTTGTTGTGATCTTTTTCAATTAATTTCACCATAATCTTTCATTTTTTACTATGATTGTTTTGCTCCTAGATGGATGGTGGTTGAGTTTGTAAACTGATATTTTCTGTATTTTTGGGTGTTTTGCTTTTTCAGTATTAATACGATATTGTATACTATTTTGTTTGTATGGTAACATCTAAAATAGCAGTCACCCCACTACCATCTATAGCAGAGTTGAATGCTGCATGCCACTATCTGAAATTCATAACCTGGTTGATGGAAGATAAAGATATGATGAATGGTCTTAGTGAGAATGATCTCGTTATGACATTGTTCCCAACAATATTTTATTGAGGAATGAGGATCATTTTTATGTCTAGGCCTGTTTTCACTCTCTACCGATTATGTTAGCAAATATGATGCATAAGCGCCATTCTTGTACATACAAATTGGTTGCTGTATAACGTTCAAGAATCATATCAGATACTTCTATCCTGCATCTTTCAATTAGTTTTTGAAATTTTGTCCCAATACTGGTGGATTACACTACAATTAGATAAATTATAGTATTTTATTTTGTCTATGTTAAATATATGTTGTTGTATGTCCATTAATAATGTTAAAGTGGCTGCTCAGTCTGCACCGTCGGTTTGCATGTTGTAAACTCATTTAATTTCATATATATATATAGAGAGAGAGAGATAAATAGATATAATGATATGCAGCTTAGCTGAGTGAGTTAAGTCACTCAAGCAAATCACCAATATTCTCAAGTGTCTACAATGACTAATGCCGACTTAGGGAACTTTGTTATCTTTATTCTAATTTATATATTTGTGTTTTTATGTTAATGTTTTATCAACTTCTTATGTTTTACCTTAGCTGTTTTGTATCTATCTCCTGTCAGAAGGCCTGGATGATTAATAATAATTTATTCTTGCAGGGAGGTAGCTTACGTGGAGAATTTGTAGATGCTACTCCATTTCGAAGTTCATCGAAGAAAGACAGTGAGCAGTCTGATTCAAAATCCGGTTCACTTGTTGATGATCTTGGTCTTCTGCTAAGAGAAAAGGGATTTAATTATCACGGTTTGGAGGTTCTATACAGTGGTGTTTATGGAACAGAACTAACATGTGAGATATTTATTGGACCTGTTTATTATCAGCGGCTGCGTCACATGGTTTCAGACAAATTTCAGGTGAAGAAAGTAACTGTTTTGACTTCCCATAATACCATCTGCAAAATGTGACTTCTCCATATTTTCTGTGCTGGCACACGTCAGGCTTTCTATCTAGATAGTGGCTGTGATAGTTTCATTAGATAATCAATAATTATATAAAAAATTGTCCAACCATCAATTACTACTCCACATGTCTACACATGCTGCAATTTTTTTCTCTTTTGTATTTTGAAAACACAAGCCATGGTTTGTTTCACTGCAATGCAGAGTGGGCCCAATGTTCTAGTAGTGTATGTCAAATTTAAACTCAATAAATTGTTAGGATTTTTATGCTTGTGGGACTAGAAGCGTAGAACTACTGTTCTTTGTTCTTTAGAATCGCATTCTGCAGACTTTTTGATAAACAATAGTTGCAAACCTTGACTTGTTGATGAGTAGATTGCTCGGTATTTTGGTTCACTTTGTCCCCCCCTTAGTTGCAATAGAGGTTAAGTTCCTGCTGCTTAAGTAAACAATATTAACAAATGCTTTTTAATAGCAAGTGTTTTTTCTATATTACAGGTTCGATCTACAGGCACAATAGACCAGGTCACCCGGCAGCCAATAAAAGGACGGAAGCGTGGTGGGGGAATTCGATTTGGAGAAATGGAACGTGACTCTCTGCTTGCGCATGGAGCTGCCTATCTTTTGCATGATAGGTTGCACATCTGTTCTGATTATCACATTGCTGATGTATGTTCACTCTGTGGAAGCATGCTTACAACAACATTCATCCAACCTCAAAAGAGGCCTGTTCGGGAGATTGGTGGGCTACCACCTGGAAGAGCTCCAAAAAAGGTCACGTGTCATGCTTGCCAAACGAGTAAGGGCATGGAGACAGTCGCCATGCCCTATGTATTTAGATATTTGGCTGCTGAGTTAGCAGCAATGAACATAAAAATGACCCTTAAGCTCAGTGATGGAGCAGGGGCCTGATATGTTGAGTATAGTCTCAGTTGCTATGATGACAAATGTCTAATGGAGCTCATGCTTGCTCATATCATGGGGAGTTAAAAATTTTCCCGGCCACGCATTCATATGGGCAAGGTTTCAACTTTTTCATGTGAAATTTGTTTAATGGATTCAGACAGTGGGAGGAGATAGGTAGATTATTTAATATTGTAAATTGTATAATAACCTTGAGTTGTGGAGAAAGCACCCTTAAATTATTGTTTGAGGACAGATACAATTGTCTGTATTGCCTTGCATATTAAGTTATGTCGTATCCTGCTTTATCAAAAGTAAATTCATACAATATTTAGTTTAATATATACACTTACACCTAGCATGAAATTTTTTTATATCGTCATTTAATTTGAAATCCCTCTACAAATAGTTTAAAATTTTTTTAAGTAATTATTATTAAAATAATTTAATTATATGATAATTTATGATTGGATGACATTATAAAATTCTTTATAATATCGGTGAATTTCATTAAAATTTATATTTTTTATTACATTATTCTTTTTCTATCTACTCATATTAGTTATAAAATTCTTTATAATACTTCATTACACTATTAGTTATTATAAATTTATATACTTTTTTTTCATCTGTTTGCTTTATATTTTTGTTTTAAAAATTATATATAATTAATTGCACAAGACAATGAGATTATCAGTTGAGTGGTTTCCGGAAATACTTGTACCCTCTTGTTTGCAAAATGTTTTTTTTTTTTTTGTTTACTTAAATGCTTTCTTTTAACAAAAAAATGTGTTGATAAATGTTCTCATTATATAAATAGATATTTTAGGGCTTTATAGAACCTCTTTTTTTTTGTTTTTTTTCAGTGTTAGTCTCTAGATTTGTTTATCCAGTTACATATATCATATGCGGAATGCACCAAATCCGGAGAGTATTTTCTTTCTCTGAGTAATCTGGGCGTAATTAACATGGCATTCTGATTACTAGTTTGAACATTCATAATATTTTATTAATTTAGAATGACTAATTAACAAACCATAACTAATTTGGATGAGTATAATATTGTGAATGTTTGGATTAGCTAATCCAAGTGGTGTTAATAAGCCCTCCGGATTAAATAATTCTGACATTCATAATATTTTACTCTTGGATTATCTAATTTGAACGGTTTTAATATGTTATGCCAATTTTTAATTTGAATATTGATAATATGTTATTTGGTTACTTAATCCAAAGAACATATTATGAACATCTGGATATGTTAATTTGGATGTGCAAAAATAATATGTTTTTTTAAATGACTACTTTTATGTAGGTTATGACTTGTAGTTGTGGATTATCATAGATAGTAATTTACACACCATTGGTTGTAACATCCCAAAAATTTTAATATTTTTTATAATGTTACTTATTAAATTAAATTCATTTCACATATATTTAAAACTAAAAATTATTTAAACCGAACTATTAATCACAACAATATTAACTTTATACAACATAAATCTGACTATAATAAAATTTTAAACAAAATAACTTATAATACACACTACATAAGCACACTAAGTGAGATAGACTGCTTAGCTAGTAACAAGGTAGCTCGCCTAGCAACCCCATGGCTCAGCGAGGACCCTGAAGTAGATTATTTTAATAAAGTTCCAGACATATCACTAAGTGCAAATTCAAATCAATTTCTAACAGAGAAGAATTTGGGTTGATCAAGATCTCTCACTAAGTGTAAATCTAAACAATACTAAAAAAGAGGCGAATTTTTGCTCGTTGAATTTCATCGTCTAGTGAGCTCATGCAAACTATAGAACTTAGCTGCATAATTCTCATAAAAAACCATCACACATAAAAAGACATTCTATTATTATGTTATAATTATGAAATAACAAAATATAACAATCAATTAATCACAATCATTCTCCACCTGAACATAAACACTGACAACCAATCAATCACACTTATGCTCTACCCGAACATAAGCACCCAACACCATATATTTACATGACACGACGTGTCCTGATTATATATTGAGTTTGAACATAAAGGTAGTTATAGACTTCTCACCGTTGGTGTCAGGCGTTCACCCGAGCCATTAGACAACCAATCGGAGTCTTAGCATACTCATCTGGCAATGTTGTCTAGCGTCTACCAAGGCCTTATGACAAAACAATTGTCGTCCAAGTACATCCCACGGGTACCTCGCCCACCTATACGCATATTTGGAACCAGGATAGCAATGTAAAATCATAGGTTACCTCCAACATGCATATTTGGTATCCGAATTATATTGAATAAAATTAAACCTCTTGTCGCGCATGTGTATTCACATTTTGTTAAAAATATTTATGATCGAAGGTATACATACATTAATAATGTTTAAGGAATGTTGATTTGTGGTAAGGTAGAACTTGTAAAAATATCTATTTATTAATGTGAGAGAAGTCATAAAATACTTAGAAGAGTAAAATAGTTATAAAATATGGATACCAACACGTCCTATTCTCATTATATATTGTTATTATTATATTATATGATTATAGATAGTAGAACAATTATCTATGTTGGATATAAATATTTTAAAGTAATTTTTTTCTTAAAGTTGTAAGGTTGATCTAGTGATAAAGTTTACATTTGGGGAAGGAAAAGTTGCGGGTTCAAATGTCTCCTACTACAAAGTAGTTTATTTTTTAATTTTTAAATAGATATAAGAGTAGAATAAATATTTTAAAAAATAAATATAAAAAAAATATTACTTTTATTAACAGTATAGATTCTACATATTTATAAATCAAGTCCTTACATCGGTGAGTAGGAAGGTCAATGTCCTAATGCCTATACACGTAGACAGAACTGTGCACCTAGTTTGGTAGTTGATGAACATGACGAACTTCAGGAGTAGCAATTACTGATCAAGTAGTTGGGTTCTTAGTGGGCCCATGAAACATCTATTCTCAAGTCATATGAGGACAGTATTGCACTTGGCATATGGGATGGATGGGTATATAATTGGTTAACATATTTGCATAATTTTTCATGATCGTGATTTCTACATTATTTTGCTTAATGATTATAATTTTCAAACAATGCAGGAACGAGATAAGATGAAGCCCTTATCCCACAACCATAAGGTTAGGAAATTAGCGACATTGATGATTGTTGCTCCAACTCTGATGCTGCCATTTTCTTAGGTCTTAACTTGGTCTCTTGGTGGTCTCGCAATGAAAAAGTCACCCCTACTTCAAGTACAAAAGTTGAATACTATGGTTTTAGCCCAAAACATTGAATTGACTTGGGTTTAGACTTTTTGTTAATAATTACAATTTTCTTTTTCTACTCTCACTTTGCTCTAAGATAATCAAAGTGTAGTTTCTATTACTCACAGTCTTGTTTTTCACCGTCCAACAAAACATATGGAAATTGATGTATTCCCAGCTTTATCATATTCCCACCTTGGCTCAATGGGCCTATGTTCTAACTAAACCCTTAGCTCTAGCTCGGTTTTTATACTCAATGTAAAAGATTTTTGTAGCAAACCTTCCCCTTGAGTTTGCGATAGGGTACTAGAGTTTTCTGCATTTTGAGAATATTTTTATATTCTCAGTTTTCTATTATTGGTTGCATTTTTCAGTTGAGAGTTTGTTATAATTTTGTTAGACCATCTTACCTCTATATAACCATTTCTCTTCTATCTTTTTATTTTTACAACCTAATAAACAATATACTTCTCATTTTTTTTCTCTCTCCTCATTTTCACCCATCCTTTCTTTTCTCAACATAGAGTAAGAAATCATTGAACCCCCCTTCCCATAAATTAAATCCAAAATACTTTCATTATTTTAACTATCAAAAACAAAGTTGTTGTTGCGCTTATATATTCGTATTTCTATCTTAATATGTAATAAATTTGAAAAAATGAAGAAAGAATAAAGTTTGAATATGACTCAAAATATTGTCACACCTGTATATTTACATATTTATTTAAAAATATTTATCATAAAAGGTGTACATATATTAATGACGTTTAAGGAAGATTGATTTGTTATAATGAAGATATTGTGAAGATGTGCATATATTAATAGGGAGAAGTTATATTTTCGAAAGTGAGAACAATCATAAAACGTTTATAAGGGTAAAATAGTCATAAAATATGGACACAAAAGGTTATATTTCCATTATACAATACTAGCCAAAACACAGGAGCTATTGCGGCTATGTATTCATATTTCTATTTTAATATATTATAACAATTTTAGGATTTTAATTTAATATCTTTTGTAAAATTTTATATTTTGAAATATTTTTTGTAATTTTATATATTTTGTTTATGATAACATAATAGAAACATATAAGATCATCAATGAATATGTCAAAATGCAGTGAATTTGAAAAAATGAAAAGAGGAAAGAGTTTGAATAGAACTCAAAATGTTGTCACATATGATTTGTATGTTTATTAAAAATATTTATCACAAAAGGTACATATATTGATCATGTTTAAGGAAGATTAATTTCTGATAAGGTAGACATTGTCAGTATGGAGAAGTTATACTTGCGAAAGTGAGAACAATTATAAAATATTTATAAGGGTAAAATAGTCGTAAAATGTGAACATCAAAATGTCATATTTTCATTATATAATATATAATATAATATCATATATTATAGATATAGTAGGACAATTATGTATGTTATGTGACACCTTTCTACACTCAAACGTTTTATTAGTTCATTTACAAAATAATATAGAAATTTGATGATTTAAATAACTAGACTTGACACTTAGTAAAATGATTTACATTGTGACACCATGAATTAGTTATTACTAAACAAGTCATGAAAGAGAAAATAATTTATCTCTACATTGAGTTAAACATGGTCAAATGGATATAAACTACTAGTTCACATAGATCCATTAAACTGGGTTAACTTGCAATTTATCTCTACATTGAGTTAAACATGGATATAAACTACTAGTTCACATAGATCCATTAAACTTGGTTAACTTACAATTAAGTTATAGATATAGTAGGACAATTATGTATGTTATGTGATACCTTTCTACACTCAAATGCTTTATTAGTTAATTTACAAAATAATATAGAAATTTGATGATTTAAATAACTAGACTTGACACTTAGTAAAATGATTTACATTGTGACCCACAAATTAGTTATTACTAAACAAGTCATGAAAGAGAAAATAATTTATTTCTACATTGAGTTAAACATGGTCAAATGGATATAAACTACTAGTTCACATAGATCCATTAAACCGGGTTAACTTACCATTAAAGTTATGAGCATTATATAAATAGAAAATAAATTTTTGGGATCATTTAATACAACACTACGAACCTATGACACTCTTCCATCCCAAATAAATAAACATAACATGATTAAATAAAAGTCCTTTAACTGGGTAAAAAGGTTCACAAAGGTTCTTTCGACAAAACCTCATCTTTGATAAAATGATAAGTCTTTATAATTGAAAACTTAAAATAAGGAAAAGAACTTGAGACATAATTGATATAATTTATGAGATAAGGATATAATTCGAACATCCTAATATAGTCGCAAAACTCCAATGCCATATCTATTGGAGCATGGAATCCATATCAATCTGACGCATTACTAGCCTCTACTTCTTCAGAATCTTTTTGACCTATGGGCGTTCAGCCTAAGCAACACACACACAAATAGGGAGTAAGACGTTTACTCATACATAATTAAGCAGCATGAATAAGAAACATTATCACCCGCAGTGTATCACATGAAACCACACAACCATATTAACTTCAAGTCATGTCAATGATGTTCATGCAATGCAACTCATATATGCTCTCTCAAGTACACGCTTGAAGTGGTCATCTTCTACGCTAGTAACATGTAAGTACAATCATCTCACATAAGTTCACCTGAAGTGAATTCTCTTCTACGCCAGTAACATGTAGGTACAATCGTGCAATACAAAACAACTTAATTCTCACTTCTTACCTAGAAGGATGATCATAATTGTGAAGGTGTAGACCCAACTCCCAAAAGTTGCTTCTCAAACTCTCTTGGCAATGTTCTTACTTCCTCTCTAACCTCCAGAGTGAAAACTGAAGTGTCACCCTCAGACACCTAATTTTTACCCTAACTTAACCATTTGATGGACTTTTAAAATCAAACTCAAACTTAACCTCTCTTACTATTTACATTCATGTTTATTTTTTTGTTTTATAAAATCAATCATTTATTTATTTTAATATAAGCAGTAAATTAATTTAAGCTATTAATACAAATTATATTTTTTATTAATATATTATTTTTTTAAAAAAATAGGATGTTACACTCACATATAAATTTTTTAAAGTAATTTTTGCTTAAAGTTATAAAGATGATTTAGTGGTAAAATATCTGTTTAGAGAGGAAAGGTTTGTGGGTTCTAATCCCTCCTATGGTAAAGTAGTTTATCTTTTAATTTTCAAATAAATATAAGAATAGAATAAGTATTTTGAAAAGTGGTAATCAAAAGAGAAATATTTCCTTTATTAATAATATAGATTTTAATATAGAAAAACACTTGTAATTTTTTTAATAGAAAATACACCCCAATGTAATCTATAAAGTAATTTGATATACTTCATATTACTTTCAATGATTTAAAATTAATTTATTAAAATAAATTCTATCAAACATTAACGCAAACAAACATTTAACCTAGACAACTTCGATCTGATTTCTTTCTGGTTAGACCTAGTATATCCACATTATAAATAAAATAATTCATTTATAAATCGAACTTCTATTCTTATTCATGCACAAACACCAGGTTATATACGAAACTTTATAGATGCAAATTACATTGAAGGATTAGCATATCATTCCATTTCAATTCAAATATTTTCAGCTTTAAACAAGTAACCCTTTTTAAAGTTAAAATCCCCTGATCAACTTCTGTAAAATATGCATTTTCCTTTCTCGAACATTTAATAAAAGAATGACGTAGTTTGGATGAAGCAACAACATACTTTACTTTTCCGTAGGGAGAGAAACCAAATATATCTATCATATGAAATATAGGTTTTAGCCCAAAACAAAGTATCAACATGCAGACAAAAACCATCGTGTGCACACGACATAAAAGTATATAAGACAAATACATATGATCAGAATTGACATTCAGACTTGTACACCAACACTGAATTATCAATTATCCAGGACCAACTTTAGGAATATCATAATGCTCGCTCATGTTCGCAAGATATTGGTTGAAATCCTGAATTCTATCACGGTGAGATTTATTAGCAATCTTAGCCAATCTGTGAACATCAAGTTGCTCCCTCTGTTCTATGTATCGCCTCTCTGCCGGAGTAAGATTATCATCAATATGGGCTTCCTTTCCTTTCCCGCTCAGATCTTCATCATTAGGATCTTTGGCTTCTTCAGTGCTTCCACCTACATCAAACAGCTTAAGAACAATGAACAAAAGCAGAACTGCAACCCTGATCAGTCCAAAAATCATCAGTTTGCACAACAGTTACATTTCCTAGTGAAACTTAGAAAAACGTTGTATGTAAGATCTATCTTCCATATTCGAAGTTGGAGTTGGCTATAAATTATTGCTCCTTATCTTTTTAAGAACAAAAAAATAAAATCTCTCTTCTTGTCAATGGCCAAATAGAGCTTCCATACTAGGAAGTTCACATAAAGTCATAAACTGATGTCAATAATCTTGACTGAAGTGGTGTTCTTACAGATAAAGTAATTAGAGTGGGAGATAGATTAAAGTTCATGTCCTCAGGTCATTCCATGAACCATTATTGACTACAATATATGCAGCAGAACAAGGGACATAATAGAGTCATTTAACATTTTACAGGATGACTGCAACAAACATCAAAAGTCAAGGCAGAGGTTTTAATTGTCATGGCTGAAAGATTCAGCACTGTTAGAAGTTTAATTTAACAACCAGACAATGAACAAATTGTAATTAATTTAACAACAGACCTCAGTTAATGAAAGAGTAATAGATCTGTAGCTCTCAAACAAATATACCAACCAACCTGCTGAAATTTCATCTTCAGTCACGTGCAAAAGTTGTTCCTGATTTCTCTTGTTCTTCTTTTTCTTCTTCTTCACTCCCCCGGCCACATCCAGTGCTTTTCCCTTCAGCTTCAATTTCCCACCAACAACATTGTCATACGCTGACATCTCTGTCCATTGAAATAAAGATTGAAGAAAAAAAATAAATTTAATCCCAGATAAAGGGTAAAGTACGTAATGACTAGTGGGATTTGGGGATAGTAAGAAACCCTAACTTTGTGAAGCAAAAGAATGAAAGCAGTTTAAGAAGGTTGATTGGAAAAGAAAAAATGAGATAAAAAGATTCGCAAATTAGAAGAAGAAACCAAAAAGTATGGAATGAAAGGAGTCAGAAAGGCACCCCCATGCGAGCGTTGGAACGAAGGGCAAAATCCAGAATGCAGAGAGGAGAACCAATTTACATCTCCCAAATACATTATTTAACATATAAACAAAATTTAATATTTACTTAAAACTTAAAACAATCGGCGAAAATAGATAAGCATCAATAGTTTTATTGTAGAAGGAGTCATATATTATTTTTCTTTATAATGTAACAACAATGGAAGCTTATTCATATTCTTTTTTCTTTTTTTTATAAATAAATACACATTCCAATCAGCAACATTATTTAACATATAAACAAAATTTAATATTTACTTAAAAAAAAAATCTGCGAAAATAGATAAGCATCAATAGATTTATAGTAGAAGGAATCATATATTATTTTTCTTTATAATGTAGCAACAATGGAAGCTTATTCATATATTTTTTTTTTTTTATAAATAAATGAACATTCCAATCAGCAAAAATGAATAAACATTCAAAAGGAGTCATAAAATTTTTTAGTACTATATGTAGTACTACTATAATTATAATTTATTAAATAAAAAAGTGAAACTGTCAAACCTGCCCATGTTTTACAAAGCATTCATTCCTATGTCCTTCTTCTCTCCTCCTTGCGTTACAATCCTCCATTGCCTCAATTTTTTATTTCAAATTTACACTGATGAGAACTCATAATTAATTCTAAGCTAGTACAACAATGTATGTAGCATACTAGATGGGGTAGCCAAACACCCTGGGCCTAGGACCTCTATGACAAAGTGGATTGAAATAGGAAAAGACAGAACAAACAAAAATATTATATAATATTACAACTTGACCATGATTGAAAAGAGTGACATACGTCACGAGAATTGAGAAGTTTTATTCCACAAAGATGAAAGCATAAAAATAAATTGAAAAGAGAAGTAAATTGCCTTTAGCCATTCTTAGAATCTGGTATCATCGTGTTACTTTTAGCTTCTTAGGGTAAAAAAATCAGAGATGAAAATAGTATCTAAACACTATCATGTATATTTCGGATTAATTGTACCATTAATTTTTAAATATATAGGAGATTAATTTTTAAATTGTAAATTATGAATAAAAAACATGTACAAATTGTAAATTATAAGATTGAAGATGATATCTTTTTGCCCGTGCTGAAAATTAAAACTAAGAAATCATGAGCTTTTTAACCATCCACAACAATTTCTAAAAACCACAATATGCTATTTGAATCCTCTCTGAATTTGGGAAAAGGATCTAACTCTCTCTTCCATACGGACGGTTATAAAATGATATTAACAAATGCAAAAGCTTAAGCTGGCATGATTTGTCTTACCATGATACAAATGCAAAAACAAAGGAGTATTAACAAAAGACATATTCAAAGGAGGTTACACAAAATATATCTCAAATTGCAGCTTGCAGACTTCAACTGTGGTCCAAATGCAGATTAGAATTAGATCTTAAGATTTGAAGTGTGCAAATGACCCCTCGTACTTTGTGCAAAAAATACGCTCCATTAACCAAACTGTTAACCATATGATGAAACTGCCACATCACAACAACCGCCAAAAAATAAAAAAGTGGGGAAATTGCAAATGTGTTCCCTAGTCTAAAATGCAGTATCCTTTCAGTTTTTTAATCTTCAAAACTACCATAATTAATGGATTTCTATTCTTAATTAATAGAGGGGTTTTCCGACGGTGTACAGTTCTTCAGCAATCATCTGCACCTTTCTAGAACCCAAGGTCTAATCCACACATAAGCCATAGTTCAAGGGTGGGCTGCAATTTACCCAAATTCAAATTTCTACAACAAATTTATCAAAGAAATATGCTTATTGTTATATCCTCAAAAGATGAATAGGGAATTGATTTGGACACTTAATGTAGAATGTAGATACTGACAAATCAACCAATAAATAAGCAAGCTACCTTTAGCATAAATTTGCAGGTGAGCACCAGTTAGCTGGTTGATAAACAGCCCTTGTGATAAGCTCAACTAAATATGAAATGAAAATAAATGATATAAGAGTAAATAAAGCAATACTAAAAGATACAGCAGTTAAAAATTTCAAATAGCAGAAAATGGACAAATCACATTAATTTCTCGGCAGGTAGTTTAAATATCTAGCAGAAAATGTGCAAAGTTGAAAATGGAAATGCATGTCATGCCTCTATTCATGAATCATACTGTTATTCATTTCCCTCTCCCATCCCATGGCCTCAATCTCAGGCATTTGCTCATCGTCCCCAAAACCCCACTCCTCCCCTGATTCCCTAAACCATTACCACCACGCTCCATCGGGCGTGAGGCTCCCACCAACTATCCTTGAGCTACTTAAAACTCTTCCTGAGAGAGCCTTTGAGTTTTTCCTTCAACAGCATAGACCTTGTAATAGGCGACCCTCTTTTTCCACCACAATTTGGGGTCCCTGAAGCTATAATTTAATCCTCTGATTAAATTAACTATTGAAATCAATCCTCAATGTCTCTGTTTCCACCAAGATACTCTCTCGGACTCTCTTTCCTCTCTCTCCTTTCGCATAAAAACCCCACCCCTCACTCCACATAAACGTCTCACACACCTTTACACAAAATCAACACAACTAAACAAGAAAGAGGAGATGAAATAAAGAATAAAATCAACACAACAAAATCAGAGTCGTTCTTCAAAAATGCATTATAGAGCCCTAACAACAAAATACATCTCTATGAACACAACTAATAACAACTTACAGAGGAATAACCTTTGCAATCGAAATTTTTGTTCAAAAATGCTTCGTTTCAGACACACGTCACATCATTCAAAGCCCTAGAAGAGTATGAGAGTCGAAGAAATTAGGGTTTCTTCAGTAACGATAATGAAAAACTGAGATGAGTTTAGGGTTTAGTAAATACCTAACAATGCTTTGAGAGTGAAAGAGAATGACCCGAATGACCTAAGTGATGATTTCAGCGGGTGAAGTGAAGCAAAAGGAGAGAGACAGTGACTAGTCTTTTAATTTAGTTGCTATTCACCACCAAAAATATTAAAAACAAAAAATTAAAACAAAAATTTACCAATTAAAAAAAGTAAAATGAAAAATTAATAATTAAAAATTAAAAAAATAAAAAATAAAATTAAAAAATTAAAAAAAATTAAGAACTAAAAACTAAAAAAAAAAGAAATAAATATTAAGAATTAAGACATATAATTTAAATTTTAAAAATTAAAATTAAAAAATAAAAATTCAAAATCCAAAATAAAAAATAAAATACTAAAAATTAAAAACCAATAAAAATTAAAAATTATAAACAAAACTAAAAAAATAGAAATTAAAAAAATAGAAAATAAAATTAAAAATTAATAATGAAAAATTACAAATTAAAAACTAAACATTCAAACTGAAATATTAAAATTTCGAAATGAAAAATTAATAATTAAAAACTAAAACAAATACAAAACATAAAAACTAAAATTAAAAGTAAAAAAAATAAGAAATTAAAATTAAAAATTCAAAATTAATATTGAAAAATTAAAACTTAAAAACTAAAAATTTTAAATTATAAAATAAAAATTAAAAATTCAAACTGAAATATTAAAATTTCGAAATAAAAATGAACAACAACAAGTAAAAAAATAAAAATTTAAAATTGAAAACAAAAATTAAAAGCTAAAAAAATTCAAATGAAAAATTAATAATTAAAAAATAAAAAAATATAAAACATAAAAACTAAAATTAAAACCTAAAAAATTAAAAATAAAAAAATTAAGAATTCAAAATTAAGAAATAAATATTAAGAAATAAAAATTAAAAAAATAAAAATAAAGAATTAAAAGTTAGGAATTAATAATTAAGAATTAAAAAAATGAAAATTCAAAGTTAAAACTTAAAATTTATAAAATAAAACTTAAAACTAAAATCTTCAAATTTTAAAATTAAATAAAAGAAAGTCAAAATAAAAAATAAGGATAAAATTAAATATACAAATTAAAGACTAAAAAACTTAAAATTTGAAAAAAAAATAAAAGTTGAAAATTAAAAATAAATATAAAAAAGATTAAAAATAAAAATAAAAAATAAAAAATAAAAAATAAAAAATAAAAAACAAAAATTTAAAAATAAAAAATAAAAAAGTAAGAATTAAAAACCAAAAGTTATAAATTATAAATTATGAAAAATTAAAAATTAGAAAATAAAAATGAAAAATGAAAAATTAAAAATTAAAATATAAAAATTAGAAATTAAAAATTAAAAATTAAAACAGCTTGCCATATGCCTCTATTTACATACTCCATAGAAGTTTTCATTCTTACTTTCCAGAAAGCATAATTTTCACCAATGAATAATGGTGGTTTGTTGATAGAGGCACTATCACTAAAAGGTAGTTTATTCTCCTACATTTTCAAAAACAAAATATGGATCGATATAATCTTTAATATTTCTCAAGATCTTGCTCTTGATGTCAATTGTTGGTCTCCGAGGGAATCTAGAAAGGAGGTTGAATAAATTTACCAAATTATTTTCCAAAAACTTTTCTATTCAACAGTATCAATGTATTTCAAAATAACCCCCTTTTTCAAATTTTCAAAATCTACCTTCTTTTACAAAAATGGATTTTCAAGAATTCAACCCTTGAGGCAAAACACCAATCAATTCAATTATTCCAACAATGATTTCAAATGAAATAGAAGAAAAACTTAACAGGAATCTTACGACAAGTATTCAAAATCAAAAGAAAATGGTAAAAAAAATGAAAATCAAACCCACAAAATATGGGTCAAAAACCCAAATCAAATATCAAAATAAAAGTATTATCAACCATGATCTGTTGCAAGAAAACTATAGAAAAATGTTTCAACTGCAAAAACCCAATCAATGGGTATCTAATATCTCAATAAAATTTAGAATCAAAGAGTATAGGGAAGAGAGAAATTGCACAGTGACTTATATTGGTTTGGTCAACCTGACCTACATTTAGTTTTCAGACTTAGTCTTCCACTAATTTGCTTTCCACTAAAATCTCATACATGCATACCACACATACAAATATTACACCCAGAAAGATTCAAACCACACAAAAAAAGGCTTCCTCTAGCACCCCACAAGAGTTTGTTACGCTGTGACACCCCGTCACTCACAATGCCTCACTTGCAACACCTTACCACAAGATTTCACTACAATCATAAGAACACTTCAAGAGATTGTTAAAGATTGTACAAAAACACAAAAGAGTGTATAGAACAATATCACCTGTAGTGATGAATACCCAGCAAGATAGATCAAATCTTAATGTAGTCTCTTCCTTGAATCTTGAATTTCTTGTACCTTCAAATCATAAAAAAATGGGTATAGTTCTTAGAGAGAAGTTGGGTAAAATAGTTAAAAGTAACGAGCATTCAATAGACCTTTTGAAAGTTCTCAAATACTGTTAAAAATCTATTTTAAAAATGCTTTTATATGAGTTTTGAATCAGGGTAATCGATTACTGCTTGATTACTTGATATCCTGCTTCAAAACTAGTCTAGAATGCAAGTTCTCTAGAATAATCGATTACCACTGCAGGTAATCGATTACCACATAGAGCAGTAATCTCAATACACAAATTTCTCGAAGGGTAATCGATTACCATAATAAGGTAATCAATTACCTTATTGAAATTTTCACTTTTGAAGATTTTTTAGCACTTCCCAACCTATGCAATCTATTTCTAAACTCCCCAAACACATTCTCATGCCTATCTAAACACACAATACAAGAAACACCTATCAAACGTGTTTGGTACCATAAAATTGATTTAAGAAAAAACTAGAAATCAAAAGCATCATACATCTTCAAAACCAAAACCTTAAGGACTTCACAAGATATGATGGCTTCTTCAAGTTTTCCAAGCCTTCAATTCCAACACAACTTAGTTTTGGTTGAATTGATTTTGTGATTGAAATTGAATTATTGGAATGACAATGTATTATTTGGAATTGTGATATAATGCATATGAGGTTATATTTATTGATGTTGTTGGTTGCGGGCAGTTACAGTTGGGTAACTCAGTCTTTGATAATATGCTTGGTGGGGTACATTGATGTTAGTAACACAACTGAGGTCAATGAAATTCAGAGTATCAGATATGCAAGGGGATATTTTTGTGATTTACATTATAGTCCTGATACCAGATATGCAAGGGGGTGCCTAAATGACATACTCAGACATACACAGTGTGTCAGGTACACACTAGATATTAGTTTGTGGTTGTCAGTTGAGAATTTCTTAGACTTAAATTGGTGGTAACATAAGTAGGTTGGACGCTTGTCGCCAATTGGAAGGGGTCTTAAGTCGCCTCAGTGTCCAAACTCAATATAGATATTCCGGAATATGTCGCGTCTAACATGTTGTTGTTTGAAAAGCTTGTATTTAGGGGAATATATGTGTGTTTGATTTGATTGATTATGATATTTAATTAATGTTTTATTGATTGGTTTTGAGTGTTTATGTTTAGGTGGAACATAAGGATGATTGTTTGGTTGTTTACTATTGGTAAATATGTATTGATGGTACTAAATATAAACATTGTGCAGCTTTTATGTTTTATGATTGATGTAATGGTATGTTGCGTATTATGTAAACTTACCCTTACAATGTTTATGTTTTTTGTATGATTGTGATGATCGTGCTTTGCACAAGAGCAGATAATAGTGAGGATATAGGGAGGTAGGAAGCTCCGAAATGAAGTATGTTGGATTGTGACTGGAAGTCTCTGATGATGTTATTTTATTGTTGAATTTGTATATAAGAAAGTTGTGTAGAATACCATTGTTTAAATTTAGAAGTATTGTTGTTAAGTTATGTGATCATTATGTTTTATATGGAAGTTGTGCAAACATAATGTTAAGAGATAGATGAATTATTATATGCATGTTATAAGAATATAGAATTATACGTCAGCATGTTGATTGGTTTTGCAGCAGAGGTTCTGCTATCTATAAGGTTTAGTTGGGCGAGCTACCCTAGGTCTCGCTAGGCGATGAGGTTCACTGGCGAGCTAAAATTTGTGTTTAGTATGTAATATTTTATTTTGAGCTTTGAAAGTGTACATGTTTTAATATTGAGTATAATATAATAGAAATTTTATATCTCAATAATTGGGAATATAGATAATAGTAATTTAAATAATTATAAAGAGTATTTATGATGTAAATAGTATATATAAATTTGGGATGTTACACCGGGCTAGTCCACAATCTACCATGTAACTTATTTTAAATTTCTTTAAACTTCCAAACTTTTATTTTATATGTTGAAGTTGAATTATTGACGAATGATGGTATTAATTCATTTAGTCTATGTTTGGAAGAGATCTTTCAATTAAGATTATATGCAAACATAGTTTGAATATTGTCATTTTATATTATTTATTATTTGCATGTTATTTAATATTATGTATATGTTAGGTACTCTTTTTAAATTTTAAAATTATTTTTGTGTTTATAATTTGTATCTTTAAACTTAATTCCATATTTATAACTTGCATTTTTTTTATAAAAAAAGTCTTACTTAACAAAATCAGAAACTATTTTTTATGTTTTATTTTGAAAATCTAGTTGTCAATCCATCTAACCCATCAGCCCGTGGTGGGTTGGATTGGGTTGAAAAACTAGTTATCTTTATGCTTGGTGGGTTGGGTCAGTCTACCTCAACTAACCCATAACCCGTGGTGGGTCAACCCGTGTGAGCTGAACTGAGCTGTTTTGATACCTCTACTTTAACCTCCTTTCACAACAAGACAGAATTGACAATACAGTTTTTATTTAGCAGTGACAAATTAAAGCTATAGGTGACGTGGAATGAAATAATAAAATGGACCACCAATAAAATAGTGACATGTATGAGATTGTACCTATACATTCTCTTCACAAAATGCACCGAAGGAAATACCATATTTTTCAGTTGATCACTTAGTAAATAAAGGTTATTCTTTGTTGAAGAGAAAGAGAAATAAAGATAATGTTATAACGTGTCCCATATCACTTATGTTTTTTTTAGAGGCCAAATAAAATCACGAATATATTTATGGAAGGTATGAAACAAAATGTTTCATAACCCAAAACATGTACACAAAGAAGACGACTTTCCTAAATCGAAATATAACCCAACTAATGATAATATCTCCAAGATAACCCCTTAAAAAAAAGCACAACCAAGTTTGGTTAGTTCATACTCAAAAGACAAACCGAGAGTTACTACACCAATCTGTAAATACAACCCCTATTAAAACCAAAACTATATAGAAGTCATTTCCAAGATATGCTTTAAATACATACCATCATATCCAAAGATTTCATTATTTTACCATTAAAAACAATGGAATTTTTAGATAACCAACATATGACATGACCAAACAAATACATGCATTTGCATTTGTGTTTATCAGCCACCCATGAAGAAGACATAAGGAACGGTTAATGTAGATTGTCCAGTAAAACTGATTCCACTCCTAACCACTTTAGAACTTTGTACCACAACACCTTACACACCGAACAAGATAGAAAAAGAAGCTTATTGTCCCCATCCTGCTTACTATTTGTTAAAAAGAGGTGTGGCTCTCTAGTTAAATCCTCATCCTCCATATCACTTATATTCGTTCATTTAGCATGTACTTTATACCAATTACATGTATTATTAATAGTTAAAAAGTCATGTTTGCATAAATAAAACTTACAAAAAAGAATGTGTATTCATATACCATTCATATGTCATCAATAAGTAGAGGTTTTTTTTTTTAGTTTATCATCTCTGAGTACTTCCAGAAAGGCACATATTCATAAGAAACTAACCTATCTCTTTAAGCAATGAACACCCATCGAATATCTGCAATGGCCATAAGATTTCACATCCACCACATTAGTGATATATGGATGTATAATAACATAAAATTGTTCAAGCATGAGATTTTTTCTTCTTCCACTTAGGTTTCTTTAATGATGCCTGGGATGACTTCCAAGATAAGCTATCATGAACAAAATGTAATTAATCAATATACTAAAAATATGGTGGTTCTCATCCTGTAAATGAGTTAACTCAAAATATCATGGACATTATTGTCATCAATTGCTTCTTTGAATCCTTGAATAAAACCCAATTTGGATGGTCATTTTGGCCATTTTTTCAACTTGAGACAAAATTTAATTGAAACCTCCAAATTAATGTGAGCCATCGTAGTGTATATAAAGTAGCTTGGCCATGGCAGTGTTTTATAAGTTACACAAGTCATGTCTTTTTCCTCTGTCAACATAGTTGTCATAGAATTATGTCAACCTCCAAATATAGGATCATCACTCTTATGTACTTACACACCATCTACTTGTTTGCTGCAAGGAACCAGAATTAGTGTCACACCTAATTTTTACCTTTAAATCAAGTTACCTCGTTTAGATGATCTGTTATCGATAGTTAGGTTATAATTTTAATTGCTCTTGCTTGTGGCTTTAATTTAAAACTTCATCAAATAGATGTAAAAACTATATTTTTAAATGGTGACTTGGAAGAAGAAATTTGCATGAATCAATTTAAAGATTTTATAGAACTTGGAATGGAAAAGCAAGTTTGTAACCTTGTTAAATGTTTGTATGGTTTAAAACAGACACTTAGATAGTGACATGAAAAATTTGATGAAGTTATCTTATCATATGGTTTTCAATTTAGTAACAGCGATAATTGTTTTTATGTAAAACAATTTGATGATAATTCATGTGTTATTCTATCTCTATATGTGGATGATATTTTAATTTTTTGTAGTAATTTGCATGTGATAAATGATGTGAAGTCTTTCTTATCTAGTAATTTTGAAAGGAAGGATCTTGGCTATGTTAATGTTATTTTAGGTATTAAATTAATAAACACTCATGATGGTATTGTTTGGACACAATCACATTATATTGAAAAAATTTTAAAAAGGTTTAATTGTTTTTATGTAAAACCTGTTTCTACAACTATTAACCCCAATACAAAATTGAAAATAATATGGATGAAGGTGTTTCTCCCCTTAAATATTCTCAAATTATTGATTCTTTGTTGCATTTGTCAAATTATTTTAGACCAAACATTGCATATATAGTAAGTAGATTGAGGGGAATATATACTCATAATCCTGATCATTCACATTGGATTGCTTTATAAAGGATATTTGAATATCTTAAAGGAACTATTAACTATGACATTCGCTATACTTGTTATCTTGTTGTGATTGAAGCTTTTTAGGATGCAAATTTGATTTTTGATTATGATGAAACTAAATCAACTAGTGGTTATGTCTTTACTTTAGTTGAATGTGCTATAACTTGGAAATCTACTAGACAAACTATTATTTCTCGTTTTACTGTGGAAGCTGAAATAATTGCACTAGATACTACTAGTATTGAGACTAAATTTCTAAAAAAATTATTACGTGATTTATCTTTGTTAAATAAACATATACCTCCATTTTCAATGCATTGTGATAGTCAAATTGTTATTGCTAAAGTTACTAATAAGAACTTTTATGAAAAAAAGAAGACATTTGACAATAAGACATAAGTCAACTAGAAATTTGATATCTCAGGGTATCATATCTATTGACTTTATTAGGTCTAAATATAATCTTGTGGATTCATCCACAAAAGGATTGGTGCATTAACAAATAGTTGAGTTGTCGAGGGAAATAAGACTAAAGCCTAGCAATTAGTTGTAACAATAGAACCTGTCTCCAAATGAATGGTGATCCCATGGATGCAGTTTCAAAGGCTAAAACAAAATTGTTTGTTAACTAAAGTACACTGTTCTAATTTGGCATTATACATGTCTTGCTCCTATGGCGAGGTATACTCTATTTTAAACTATGATAGTAATAAGGTTAAGGTATTCGATATTGTTGTTTATTCGTTATAAAATTTAGAACACCTCTTAATGGACCCAATGCAATAATTGTAGGGGGTGGGTGTCACATGCCACCCTTAGAAGGGTTTCACCTAGTTAGCATGGTAGCGACTACCACTGTGAGGTATGAACAAATCTCTAAGTGACATTCATGAAACAAGATACTTGCACAAGGTCAAAATGTGCACCATTGATTTAAAAAACTCAATTGAACATCAGTATTATATTGTGTTGTGTCTAAAGCCTGGTTAATGGAGATTTACCTCAAGACTATTAAGTCTCTACATTTTCTCAAGTAGAGGTTCATATACACTAAGTATAAGATTCAAACCCGAAAGGTTTCTTATAATGAAAATATAATATATCATGCTCTTGTTTTAAGTTCTTGTATAATATTTTATTATTTTCTTTACTTAAATTTTTAAATTAATAGGGGAATGTTAGAAATTATCAGTTTATAATTTAAATTTTTTTTATTAATATTATTATATTTAAAAATAAAAGGATTTGAATGAGGCTAAAGGTCCACATGTGATATTTTCTATATTTAGTGATTATATTATTGCTTTTGAATTCGATTATGACATGATCTTTTGCATCCCAATTCTAACTGCAACATTTTTTTCTCTTTACAAGTTGTAGTAGTTTGTTACACTTAGGTAACATTTATTTTTTACTTTCGCTCAAGTCCTCAACATTATCTTTATGTGTTGGTGGGAGCAATAGTAAAAGACACACAATACTTAAAAAATAATTTTCTCTCCTTAAAATCTTTCCACTTCTAAATTTTGGAGCGATGTTCATTGGTTTTAGGATTCTTTGCTGCCTTGAAGGGTCTATCAGATTGACGTATCTTAAAGAGGATGTTGATATAGTTTTAATCACTACTCTACTTTTGGCAAGCACATAAGTCGTATTGTAGTATCTAATAAGGGTCAGGTCGTATCCATAGGGAATTGACATTTATATTTAATACTCAGTATTCAAAGTTAAACTTTGTAAAATTCATGGAAATTGTATAAACTGTGTAATTTAAACAAGAGTATAGACAAATCAACATAAACAATAGAATAGAAGTACAGAAAATTCAGTAGAGATATGTTGGGATCTTGATTTTTGTTCAACTATTCATAAACTTTAATAATTGAATATTTAGTTAATCTCAAATCTCTTTTTCTCGCAAAAAATATTCAAACATCTATTCCTCAATGAGAAAACCTTAACTATAATAATCAATCCATTGATTCCTTAACTCAAACGATTAAAATAGTTAGATAATAGATTAAGTGAAAGACGAAAGATGCATAAGCATTTTTTATTCCTAAATTCAATGTTTATAAAATGTTTTTCTCAAATCCTTTGCTCAAAATCATTTTTCAATTCATTCAAGCAAATTAAATTAAGTTAAAGGTTGTTCAGACTAGAAATACGCATTAAAAATATAACCTTTGATTAAATTAAAAAGTTTACAAAATAATTGACAGTACATCAATCTCTCAAATATGAAAGATTAGCTACTCATTATCATGATCAACTCACAAAATAAAAAACATTACAAAAGATTGAAGAAATAAAAAAGATGATAGCGTATTCACTTCTGCTTCAACGTTTTCTCTTTTGCGACTCTGCTCTACATAGGTCTTTTAATTTCATTGGCCAAAGCAGGTAGCTCTCGCCTAGTGACATCTCTCGCCTAGTGAGAGAGCATTAAATTTCATGATCCCAAGGTAAATCACATTGGGCAATATGTTTCACTCAGCGACAACCTCAGACCTTTCCTTCCATGCTAAGTAATATTATCGCTAGGTGTCTGGTTCTCGTTGGATGATGTCTACTCATGCCTATTGTGTCTTTAGGCGGAACTCCTTGTTGGGTACAAATTAGCTTCTTCCTAAGGAATCCTCAGTTTTTTGCTGGGCCACACATCTCGCCCAACGACCTTTAGTCTCTACCTACAATTTTTTCCAATTTGTGCGCAACTAGATCTCTCGTTGGGCGACCTTCAGGAACCTGCAGTTGCTCTAGAACTCCTTGTTGGGTGAGGTAGCACTGATCCATCTTCATGCCTTTTTCCAAAAATTAGTGTAAAACTGTCAAAATTCCTCACATTAGCTATATTGTAACATTTATAAATAAATTATTTGTACCGCAACTTAGAAATTAGAAATAAGTATTAGGAAGTTATATTCATCTCAGAATTATAGTATAATATGGTAAAATAAAAATATAATATATTGCTAAATTACAAAATAGAAACTACAAAACTTATTATGAAATTTTAAGTAATTTTTTTAGAACATATGCTTAGTTGATAGTTCAATAATATCTAACTATTCTGATGTTTATTCTCGAAAGATATTACTCCTGATTATTTATTAAATACTTTCCACATATTACTTTTGATCCTCTATTTAATGTTCTCCAAATATTACTTCTAGTCCTTTTTTAATATTTTCTACATATTACTTTTGGTCCTTTATTTAATATTCTCTAAATATTACTTCTAAGTCCTTTATTAATATTTTTCACATGTTAATTTTGGTCTTTATTTATTATGTTTAACTAAATTCGTTCAGCGACTATACTTTCGCTCAACCATTAAGTTCATATTTTGGCTACAAATATGGGGAGTTATTTGTGAAATGGGAGGAAGAAAGAAGGTTCTTATCATTGAGATTAGGATTCATACGTTATTCACTCTTCTTCAAGCTCTTACTTAGGTAAGGGAAAAGTTGGATTTATAAACCTTTGTGGTGTTAATCTTAATAAACTTATATGTTTTTACTACTCTTACGATTATTATTACTTTCTAAAACTAAGTTTTGGTTGTCCATTAATACTCTAATTGTTTTTACCTCGATTTTCAAATGCTTAGTTGATTGCTTAGTAACATCTAACTTTTATTTCTCCAAGATATTATTTATGATATTTTATTATTATTTTTCATGTCCTTTATTATTACTGTCTAGATATTGCTTCTGGTTCTTTATTTATTATCTCTAGACATTGCTTCTGATTTTTTATTATTATTCTTCGGATATAGCTTCTAGTCCTTTATTATTACTCTCCAATATTGCTTCTAGTCCTTTATTTATTATCTTCAAATATTACTTCTAGTCTTTTATTTATTATATCTAGATATTATTTTTGGTCCGTTACTTATTATTTTCATATACTAACTTCTGGTCCTTTATTATTTACATATATTACTTTTTGTCCTTTATTTATTATTTTCAGATATTACTTTTGGTCCTTTGTTTATTATTTCCTAATATTACAATTTGATTCATGCTATTATTATTTAAGTGATTCTCCATATATCATAGTATGGTTCTTTTTTATTATTTATCAATTGTTCTATCATTCAACTTATTTTTTTTAGATGTTATATTTGATTGATTTCGATAAAATTATTTCACCATATTATTTTTCATATAATACATTCTGATTCGTTGATATTATTTATTTCAAGTTTTTCTTTGAATCTTATTTTGTCACTCTCCATCACAAATTAAATTATGATAAATTTTGGTTTATGCAACTATGATTTATAAAAATCACTACTCTTAGAATTATTAATAATTATCTTATAATTTTATATGTGTATATTAGATTCAAAAGATTATTAGTTATATGTTGAATATTCACGGCAAAATTTATTTATATCTTACAAAATATTCAAAGGATTGTGCGTAAAGTTTAGTTAAGAAAATTTTATTATAAATATGATATTTCTTAAAACCATAAAAGACAATCTAAGTATGCTATGTGATTACAGTTTACCCTGATCTTTCACATCAGAAATATGTCTTTTGGTATTAAAAATGTGTTAATGTTATGATCGTTGTTATTATTTATCATTATTCATCAAATAGAAATTGAAGATGAGAAATTAATTTATATATCTATTATGATTTTTTAATTCTTTGAAGATGATTCATAAATGATTTTTTGTGAATGATGATTGAAATATAAGTACCACATGATTATTGATTCTCGACTCTAGTGACTTTAGAAACTGGGTTAATATGTGTGATGAACTTAACAAAGTCTTAGGTTCCCTTGTAAGAGTACCATGAAGGAGCATAAGTGTCATGGTTTGAGAAGTCATAACTTGGTACACTATGAGATGAAAGACAGAGATTGAGTTGAGTCTTATGATGTTTTTAAATAGATGAATATTTAAGTTGGTCAATGTTGGTGCTTGGGCTAGATTATTCACATATTTGAAATCTTCCATAAATGTTCAACATCTCAAGATGAGTAAGGTATACCCTTCTCGGACTGAAAGAATGTTGGTTGCCTGACTGCCCTGGGGCCAGAATGTTGTGATTGACAAAATAACCATAATTATGTTATGGGCAAATGACTTTCTTTCTCAAGAAAACTATTTTACCAAAATTGAGAAGGATATACCATTACGAATCACTTCCCAAAAAGGTCGTTGATTTTTTAGACGAATCATCATGAATTGGTTATAGATCCATACATAGAGTTAAGAGGGATTGAGTCAATCATCGAGATAAGTAAGAATGAGTTCATGTATTGTTAGGCCCCATTATTTGTTAAGTTTATTAAGATTAACATTGATGGTTTATAAAAATCTCACTTCATTTGAGTGTTTCTTTTCACATATGTTCGTGGTATGAATAAAAGATGGACTTGATTAGAAGACTATGATGAAGGATTCAGAGGATTCCTCTTAATATGTTGAATTCATAACAAGTTACTCTTTAATATTCAAGTAAATTTAGTTTCATAGGAAGTTCACTACTATGAAATAGGACCTTTTAAAGAGTAACTATAACAACTAATGTATTTATGTATTTTTTTTGTAAGAAATTATATTTTGACTCACAATGTTTACAAGAATATTATGATTCTTTATGTAAGATCAAATTTTAAAAACCTCTCAATTTTTATAAATACTTTTAGTGAGGGACTAGGGGCACAAAATCATGTTTAAGTATCACTAATAGTAAAATATATGCATTTACAACTAAAATGAGTTCAAAACCTAGAAAAAGTTTAGAAAATAGAGATAATTGGTGGATTTTTATCATTGAGATAATCTTAAATCCAACAATTATCAAAGGAATGCATTATAAAGTTCAAGAATACTAATGCAATAAAGACATTTACTCTCTAAGGAGAACGCTTTGTGTGCTTTAACCCAAGTTACTCTAAACTAAATTTATTTACTATTTGTGCTTTAGTTATTATTATTATTATTGTTATTGATTGCTTTATTTTATTGCATTGTTGAAATATGCAATTTGAAACTTATATTGTTTATTTTCTTTTAGTTAATTCCAACACAATCTCCTCCTCAACAATTGTTTCATTGGGAGTAAAATTCGTGACCTTGGCAATGATATCAATTGTTAGATCGAACACTTACTAATAGACAAAAGTTATAACTGATAGTTACAACATAACTCTTTCTACTCAATTTAATAACTCAAGTGTCATGATTTAACTGAAACTTGGCCCACTTAGACTCCTATCACAAGACAATTGATGTCACAACTAGACAAACACTTTACCTTAGTTTTTTTTATCAAATGAGTCGAGTTAGGCCTTAAACGGGTTAGGTCAGGCGACCTGACCCATTTTCATCCATACATGGGTGTTGTAGGTCAAAGAAAATCTTGCATACATAAGAAATCAAACATAACTTCTTTTTCTAACAATATTATGTTGGAAATAATTATGGTTTAATATTAATCAATTATCTTTTATCAGCAATTTAAGATATGGTGGTAATCATATCTTATAATATATTTATGATTATTTGAATTATATTATAGTAAGATTGACTCTGTGATGAGTTGAGTGAATCATAAAAAGCTCATTTGAGGGCTCTCTGCCTACCTTGAGGGATTATAAAATTGTCATCCCATTAAGCAAATTAACATACACATTCTGTAAAATAATCCTCTAGAAAGTAGGTAATAAAACCCTCAAAAGCTCTTATTGAACTTATATCTCTACACTAATCATATAGAGTTTTTGTTCATGAAGATCAAAAACTCCAATTCAATATATACGAGGTACACAATTTTTTTTTCCTCTATCTTTTATATTTATTCTCTATACATATTATAATCTTGTATCTATTGATTTAAGGGTTTTTTATTTCCATCAATTGGTATCAAAGTCAAATTAGATACATATTATAGTTGTTTTCCTAATAGAGAATTAAATTTAAAATGGAGTTTTTTTGTGTTTTTAGTGAAATTTTATAATATAGTTCACTATTATATTTTGCATAAAAAAAATTAACAGTCTACGCTACTTGTTATTGTTAAAATAACATATTAAAGTTTCATTCAATTACTCTTATATGGGTAAATTATATATTAAAACTTCTCTTTAAGTGCTACCCTTTAAAACCTAGTTTTCTTTTGAATTCAATTACTAGGTAAATTATTTTCAAAATTACTTAAGGGTTTTCCTTTTTATGTTTGACCAATATAAGTCATTAGTGTGGGCAACATAAGATGATTTGTGTTAACTTAACTTTGAGAAGTGTTAATGGGATTGCATGGATTCATTTTTTATACCCATTTTTTTTTATTGTTTGGTCAAGTGAGAACCTTGTTGTTTTGATATAATCATGTATGATGATTTATGTGTTAAATTACTCTCAGAAGCATTGAAAGGGGTTGGTCATTTTTTATGCTCTTATTTTTTCACAAATACCATATTTATTTAATATTTTAATATTATTGGTATTTTTTGGTACAAAAAAATTGATAATTCAAGATTAAATTAAAATTTTTTTACTATTATAATCTTGAATTTTGAACCTATTTTCATTATGATATTTCTTTATGGTATTTATATTCTCCAATTATATATACTCTCTTTAATATTAAATTATCATTTATAAATTAATTTTAGGTCTTTTTATTAATTATGCGTAATTTTAATTGTCCATCTCTTATGCGCATAATTTTCTTTATTAATTTGCATTATTATTACTTGCCTAACATAGATATTGTAATGTGAATTTTGTATGTTGGTTGAGGGATGGTCTTCCTAGCATGACATTGTAAGACGCGTTGGCGTAAACAACAATGTATCGTAATGACATGGTCTTATAATCATGAGTTTCCTGGCCGAACTTGGTGTATAGGTCAATATAACCTCTTGCATCTACCCTTTCACCAACAAAACTGACTTTTTGGTCATGAAAGGGAAGAATGACACTTTCTGGGATGTCAATCTTCTTGAAAGTGGACCAATACAACACATCGGTCGTGCTTCCTTAATCAACAAGGGTCTTTTTTATGGCAAAGTTTGCCACCTCAATCGTAATCACCATGACATCATCTTGCTCCCAATCCACCTTTTGGAAGTCTTGGTCCGTGAAGGTAATTGATGGATGGGTGAGCTGGGGGTAGTTGCCTTGCTGAGGTATCCACATTTTGTACCGCTCGCAGATACTGGCGCCTAGCAGAGCTACTAGCTCCTCCTCTCGCAAGCCCTCCCGAAATCGTGTTGATAACCCCTTGTTGGAGTGCTTCCTCAGGTGCATTCTGAGTGTTAGTTCTCGGTTCCCTACTTTGTCTCCTTTTTTCTTAACGACCTCGGTATCGTTGAGGTTCCTTCGATCTGTGTTGGTTTTCCTTGTGAACGAATTGTTTCAAGTGTTCTACTTGTATCAGTTCTTGGATCTTATCCTTGAGAGCTATGCACTCCTCAGTAGTGAATCGATAGTTCAATGGTATCTATAGTGTTTTGTCTAGTCTACATTCCAAGGTGTTGAAAGCTTTTTAAGTGGTGGAATAAGCTCTAAGCTGAGATTTTCTTCCAAAATTTGGGATCTATTAGTGGTAAGGGGAGTGTATTGAGCGTATCTCAACCTTTTCCATTCTCTAGGTTTTTCCCTTGGTCTTTTGCCTGTGTTCTTGTTCTCTTTCTGGTCTCTACCTGGATTTTTTGCATGAGATTAGTTTCTAAACTCTGCCAACTCCTCCCTTTACATGTACTTGGTATATCTCTTTCGCTGTTCATCCATGGTAGTTGCCAGTTTCTTGCAGAGCCTATCTGTAAAATTTCCAAGGCAGAGGGTTGTAACCATGTTTATTAGGATTGAGATTCTTCATGTTAATCACTTTACCGAAGTGTTCCATGAATGATCGAAAAGACTACTTATTTTCTTGCTTGATACCCGCTAAAGCTAGGGATGTAAGGTGATGAAGTTAACTATTTGCGAACTGAATTCTGAACTTAGTAACCAATGTCTCGAAGTAGTCTATGGTTCCAAGTGGTAGCCTAGTGAACCAACTCAGAGATCCTCCTTTTAATGAGGTCAAAAACACGCGACATAGTATGGCATCATTAGTAGTGTATTGGCTGACCTGCGTCACATAAACGTCAATATGTTCATTAGGATTAGTGGTGTCGTGGTATCGGTTTATAGAAAAGGGGTTCCAAATCGGGTGGAAGGGAAACTTCCATGATCCCATCCATAAAGGGATGCCAGTGAGGCACGATAGCAAGGTTGTTGGCTTGAGTAGCCCCTTCTCTGGTAGTAGCTATAAATTGCGTGCTTGGTTCCACTTACGACTACCTTTGTGGTTCAACGGGAATTGAATGTGTGCTTGGGACATTATGAACAGTGAGATACCACAACCTTGATTCTGCTGTGTGGTCGATGTGAGCCAAGGGTATGTGTTGTCCCGAGTTCGGCTAGACCTATCCAGCCTATTTCTGATGCTTGCATTCTATCTCCTCTATCACCTAAGTGCATCTATCTCCTCCTGGTTACGTCTGCACATAAGCTCCATTTCCTCCTCATTACGTTTTTGCATGCGTTCCATCTCCTTCCGTAGTTGAGCTACCATAGTGGATGTGTTAGTAGCGTATGAGGTCTCTTCTATCAGGGACAAAGGATGTTCCACTTCGTGTACTATTACTTCCTTTGTGGTTCCCCTAGTGGTTATCGTCTCATAGAAAAATTTTTAACAGCCCCATGATGGACACCAATGTTTTTGTCCAAGAACACAATGATATGTAATATGTTTTACGTATATGAATTGGTTATTGTATTATTGGGGCCCCGTTATTTATGTCTTAAGTCCTTTTTAGTATAGGGTCTGAGTAAGTCTGAGATCTCCTTCTCCAAGCTGGGGTGGGATACCTGCAACCAATCAACGCTCAAGTTAGAGATTTTTTAGGTGAGGTATGTAGTAAAAACATGAATATTGTCCCTTACTTGTGCCACCTACCCCCTATTTATAGGCTTCATGATGGGATTTTGATTATGGATCTTGTTAATTGAGGCCTAATTCTGAGTTAATCATGTTTTGTGTCTAACCATTGACTTATTTGGATATAAGTGATGTTTAATTAATACCCGAGGTGTGCTTGGGTGGTACATCATTTGTGCATAATGCCTACAGGAAGTTTTTAATATAATGTTGAAATGTGTTCGACCTGTATGTGAAGACTAGTAGATACATTATCTATACTATTAATAAAGGGAAAATAGCTCCCTTTTGATGAAAAATACTTATTCTACCCTTATACTTATTTGAAAATTAAGAAATAAACTACTTTGACATAGGAGGGACTTGAAGCAATCTCTCCCTCCCTAAATGTAAACTTTGCCACTAGATCAACCTTATAACATAAAGAAAAAAATTACTTTAAAACATTTATATCCAACATAAATAATTGTTCTCTCTTTCTATATATATATATACAGGAAGGGAATCTACTTACTCCAAAAGTAAGTTTAAGAGACCTACTCTTCATCCCAACCCCTTCATTTTCTTGAAATCTAATAATTATAATGAATAACTAATCTTTACCATTAGATTTTAAGAAAATCAAGGGTTAGTGATGCAATCCCACCTAGCATGCATCATGACTAGGAGGATTCAAGGAAGACATGACATGGATGAGAGCTCATCGAAGATTTTAAGTCATTATCTTCATTGCATTTAGCTTGTAAATATTTTTAGTAAGCTTGGTACTTAGGGCAAGAGGTTAGCATACTTAAAGGCCTTGTATTTTGGCCATTTCCCCCTTAGTTAGGATGTTTTAGGTGCCTTTAGTTAAAAATGAGGAGTATGTTTGGTGAGGCTTTCTTAGGCTAGGCGTGTTTGGGCTTGTCCATGCACCTTAGGAGTTGCTATTTGCACCTTAAATGGATTAGTTTAGGCACTTAACATTAAGGCCTAAGACTTGGATTAATTAATCTTAATCTCTATTAAGCCCAAGTCTCACATTGTCTTGGTTTGTGTACCCAAGCTCTCCCATTGGGTTGTATATACTTTTTCCTCATCTTGTGTTCCTCACCTTTGCATTGAATGGAGAATAGTCTCTTTTAAGCACATTCATGAGTAATAGGTCTTGAGGATATTCTATTTATTCTCAAAACTGCTTTCGCCCCATCCTCGCTAGGGCAGAGAACACATTGCTGTCTTGACTGTGCTACCAGAGGCTCTGGGAAGTCTCGTTTTTATCAAGGGTTTCTTCCCTTGTGGTAAACCTAAACATTTTGTCTTATCTCTCTTTGAGAGTGTCGCCCCACCTTCATCTCTTTCCCCTTCCATAATCCATTTTCTTGGAGCTTGGAACCTCTTGGAGAAAGATCAAGGGAGTGCAAAAACTTTTTGCATCAATTAGTATGAAGAGTAAGTCTCTTAAACTTATTCTTGGAGTAAGTGGATCCCTTATAATATATAATGGGAATAAGACATGTTGGTGTCTAGATTTTATGATTATTTTACTCTTCCAAACGTTTTGACTTTTCTTACATCAATAAATGCATATATTCACATGTTATACCTTACCACAAATCAACATTCCTTAAACATCATTAATATATGTTTACCTTCGATCATAACTATTTTTAACAGAAATGTCAATATACATGCGCGGCAAAATCTTTAATTTTATTCAAACTTTCTTCTCTCTTCATTTTTTCAATTTCATTACAAATTTAAATATGCGTTGATGATCTGACATACTATTATTATGTTAATATAAAAAAACATATTAAACTAAAATTATTGTGCATAAAATGACACGGTGAATTATTTATATATTCTATCATGTTATTAAAAAAAAATATTAAATTAAAACTATAAAATTGTTATAATATCAAAATAGAAATGTGAATACACAGATGCAACAACGTCTGTGTTTTCACTAGTATATATAATATGGATTGAAAGCATATTTAAAAATTTTGAAAAAATAATAGATAATATTAAAAAATATTTAATTTTACTAAATAAATGAATCAAATTTTCTTAAAGAGTGTGTTTAATATAGGGAGGGAGATAGAGAGAGTAAGATTTTCTTACAAATCTCTTTAAACTTTATAAATCTTAGATGAATATACAAGTATGTTAATTTTAAATTACATTTGTACTGCCTAAAGTTTGGAGTAATTACACAACCACTCTCTCTTGATGTTGTTAATTTACAAATATAACAATTTTTTTTTTAATTTTTCAATTGTAATTTTGTGAAAACCTCAAATTTCTCCTAATTTTATTACTATGCATCCCTTATAATGACTCACACCCTTACACGTGCATCCTCAAACACACCTCTTATCCATTATAACTATTATCATCCAACATAAGCCTTTAAAAATTGTAAACCACCACTACTACATGAGTTTTTACAGATGCTACATGTACACCTCTTTAGTATAGTATATGAACACTCCTTGTTTTCAAAATTTACATGCAATACCCTAAACCCAAATGCATAATCAAAGATGTAGAACAGTTGTTGCATTGAAGATCCAACCTTTTCAAATTCCTTAACAAACTTGAAAATCAAAACAATTAATATGATACTTAAAAGCATTGATGTAAAAGTTTCATGAAAATACATCTTAAGAAGACAAAAGTTAACTTGAAAGGAGAAGAATGTGGGTATTTTGCTCGATTCTATATCTTTAAGATAATGGTTGAAGTCATAAGGAAGAAGAATGTTATATTTTCGAATTTTATTAAAAATCATTGACATATCATATGACAAGACTAAATAACCATCTTAATATTGTTAATAGGGAGACGATGTCACTCAAATTTGTTTTTTGTTAATTCAAATAAGGAGGAAATACATTTTTAATTGTTGTAAACATTCAGGTGATGTATTGGGATAATTTACACTCTAAATTATTATTTGGAATAGGAGAACTTTGCCGTCCATAGAAGGTATATGTGATGTAGAAAAAGAAGAAATTATACTCTATCAATTAGAAATCATTATGTATATATTTATTGATTTTAATAATAATTATTTAAAATTTAATTAAAAATAATTCAAAAACCTTTTAACTAATATACATGAGAAATGAATTCATACGTTTAATATTTTTAAAATATAAAAGCATTTAATAAATTTTGATACTTTTAAGATAAATTAATATGCTTTTTTTTTTGTTGATGTTTCTAATAGGAGTTAAAGACAAAGTTAGGAGGTTTACAATAACTTGTAACACCCCATATTCCTACTTGGTTCAATTATGTTTATTTATAAAAATTTTGCCAAAGGTAAAGGAAATTTTCAAAAACCATAGTTTACAGAAAGAACCATAGTCTAATAAATATAAGCGAGTATAATATTACAAAATACTTCTTCATACAAAATACTTAGTACATTAGTTATCACTACCCCATCCTAATCAGAGTAGTGTACCATTTGACAAAAAGAAACTAATGAAACATCGCACTATTATTATACATAGCAGCATCCAACATGAACTTAGGCGTATAAAAATTCTTCAGGATTCTCCATATTAGTGGATTGTTTCGGTCCTTCTACATCCTGAATGCATATGAAAGGTACATGCAAAGAAAACATATAAAGGGGTGAGATGATTGTAAACCATAAGCATTAATTTTAAATAATATACAAACAGGGGCCTAGATTTATCCTGGACTCGGTTCCTCATATCCCCAACTTAATCTCACTTGTCTCTACTAGACTTAGTCCAACTTGACTCTTAAATATGGATCTATGATGATTTTATCCCCAATCATCAATGTTTTTTTTGGGAAGTGATTGTCAGCGGTATATCTTACTTCAAATTTCAAGGCACCAACCCTGCACAACAATTTCAGGGAACCAACCCTGCACATTAATTTGACCCCACATAAGGCCAAGAATAAGATATATTCCACCAATTAAAAGATGTCAACTACTACCAATATTCTAAATAAATGAATATTCCCACCAAGTAGCATCATGGACCACTCCAGATGTTCACACACCTGATGAAACATCCCAAGTCCAAACACCATTAACTGAAATATTCATTTATTTATCATTTCAAGAATCAACTTTCCATCAACACCTTCCCAAACACAACACTTAAGGTACAACACCACTACTAGGAATGTTAGACTTTTGCTAAGTTATCCTCACTACATCCTCGTACTTCCTCAAGGAGTTCATATAATAAATAGCATTATACAAAAATCACAATATCAACAATCATAATTCAAATATAAATTTGTACAAGCATCATAATTCACACCATAGATAAACTATATATATATATACATATATATCAATCTTAATAAACATAATTCAAATATAAATTTGTACAAGCATCACAATTCACACAATAGATAAAATATATATTAATACCAGTTAAAAATGAATAATAAACAATCCTACAAGACATCATTTCTGATGTGGAAGATAAGATTTTGCTGAAATCACAGAGCGTACTTAGCATGCCTTCCTATTCTTAACAATTTAATTTATAAATTCAATTATAAAAAAAAATAGGAACAATAATTGAGAATTAAAAATAGAGGATAATATTAATATAACAGTAATTGAACATCATAAATAGAGGACTAGAACAATGTTTGAAAGGAATATCAAAGTAAAATAAAAGAAAAGAGAATAACCATGTCTAGAAGATTATCTGAAGTTAAAGACCAGACAATATTCCAGAAGGTATAAAGAATAAGTAGTAATTAAATTAAGAAGCAGCAGATAAACACCACTTCCTGGATTATCTGGAATGAAGGACTAGACAAGAATCCGACGGGTGCAAAGAATGATAAAACAGATAAGAATAACAACAACTAGAATAACACCACTTCCAAGAGTTTGCTTGGATTAAAGGACCAGACAACAATCTAACTAGTGCAAGAAATAACAAGTAATACAACTTATAAAAGCAACAACTAGATAAATGCCACTTCCAAGATATTGTCTGGAGTGAAGGACCAAACAAGTATCCAGCGGGTGCAAAGAATGATAAAAGAGATATAGAAGTAATTAAGAGATAGCAACATGGCAATCAACACAAATTATGAGAGAAATAACTAAATAAGAGCAAGAACAAAACAAGTAATAACACATAAATGGAAGCAATGATAGACAATTTATCACACACATATAGTTACTAAGATTAACACCTCACATGTTTATAACTCACATTCCTCCCTTGTAACATCCCAAGTTAAATATTACAAAACATACTAGTAATATTCAACCATTTAATTCCCTCTACTTAAATATGTTTCATACATTGAAATTATACACACACATACTCCAAATTATTTACTAAAATCATAACATATTATTTACGTAAAACATTTCATGTCTTTTTCCTACCGAAACATGTTAAAATATAACTCATTTAAAATAGATACATAACCTATCAATTCTCCATTAAAACTTAACTATTACACAACTCAAATATATAACATAACTTCAGTCAATCCATACATTTAGCAATCTGAAAGCTCTACCTTATATACATAAACATACTTTAATACATAAACTATTTCAAACACAAAAGAATCTATTCTATATATATTCTATAATTTATAGTTGAATTATATACATATATCATTATATAACAACATAATATTAAAAAAAAGTAATAATAAAAAAACAAATCCTTTATTGTATTTCTTGTAATAAATGTGATTTTTGGAATAGGTACTGCCACTAATCCATTGTCAATCCTGCTAATTCTGATCTTCACCACCATCACTAGTATCTACCCTCATGCAAAGCACAATCATCACAATCATACAAAATACATAAACATTGCAATGGTAAGCATAATAATACATAAAATTCATAATATAGAAAACTTAAAAATCACAATATCATCAATCAAATCAATCATACTTATATTCCCCTGAATACAAGCATTTCACACCATAGCATGTTCAAACTCGATACATTATGGAATATCTACATTGAGTTCGGACACCGAGGCGGCTTAAGACCCCTTCCAATTGGCGACAAGCCTCCAAGCTGACTGTGTTACTAACAATTTAAGTCTAAGCAATATTCATCTAACAACCACAAATTGATGCCTAGTGTCTACCTGATGCCTTATGTCATACATTCATTGTTTGAGTATGTCCTTTAGGCACCCTCTTGCATATCTGGTACAAGGATCACAATGTAAATCACAGAAATATCCTTTGAATATATGATATTCTAGATTACATTGACTACAACTGTGTCCCTAACATTAATGTACCCCACCAAACATATCATCCAAGGCTAAGTTACCCAACTGTAACCGCTTACAACCAACAACATAAATAAATATATCCTTATTATGCATTCCAATCATATGCATTACACCACAATTCCAAATAAATACATGGTCATTCCAATAAATTCAATTCCCATTACAGAAAATCAATTCAAGCAATATCACTCATCAATTACCACAATAACAAGTTTCACGTAACATCCAAAATCAGTTCAAAAGTTAAATCAATCACAACTAACAACCTTAATACTCTTAAAATGATAATTTTTCAAAGTTAAAACCAAGAAAATAGAAAATAGAAAATTCCACACGAAGAAATTTCACAAGAACCTGACAAAAATCTCAAATTAAATAAGAACCGTAGAAATCAAGATTTTCAAAGAAAAATTTTTAACAGGAATGACAGGATCGAAAATGATAAAAAAAATGTTCGTTGATCCAAGATCAAACTTACCTATAATAGAGATCACTCAGCAATAAGAGTTATGAAAGAGACAGCGTCGAAATCCATCAGCCAAAAGCTAACCATGCAAAGCACGAAAGAAAATGGTGAGAGAGCAGATTGAAATGATAGAGAAGAAAGAAAAGTGAAGAAAAAGAAGAAAAGAAGAAAAGGAAAAGAAAAGAAAAAAAGAAGAAGAAAAGTGAGTGAGGTGAGTTTAGTGAGTTTCGATTTGCTATTTGCATCCCCTCCTAAACATATTTCCAAAAACTCCTCAAAACTCAATCAAAACTCTTCAAAACCAAGATATAATTATTATATTTCACTCCCTACCTCCCAACTATTCTATCAAAATTGATTAACTAATATGGATATTATAATAAACTTAGTTATTCTCCTACTGCTATATTAATATAAGATAATTAAACATTTAATTCCTTGTAACTTTTATTTCCTTTCCACTAATAAGTCTATTAATTAAATAGATCCTTACATCCCTTACTTGAATAAAAAGCTTAATTGAAGCAGTACTAAACTCCTGCAACACCTCCACAACTTCTACATTTCTTTCCTTAAGAACCCATCTTTCTCTCTCTAGAATTCCCTCAACACTTTCTCTCTCTAACTCAGTTGAAAATATTTATAATTGGTGGCTGCCACCACCATTCCAGAATTTTTTGGCATCATTGTCCATTAAGGGATGGCAAAAATAGCCATACTTGTGGGTACCTGTTCGAACCTGCCCCAATTTTGATTACCCAGTTTGACAGGGTATGGATCAAGTACGGGTATTACTCGATGTGTTAAACTAGGTACGAGTATGAGTATGTTACTAACCCCCTCCCCCCCATACCCAAACGCGTACCCGCCCTATTATAATTTTAATGATTATATAATAAGTTTAAATTTATATATTTAATTAAAAAATTTAATTCTTAAACTTTAATTTACAATTTCTTGTTATTAATTATTATTTATATATTTTTTAAATTAAAATATAATTAATAACTTAATATATAATTTATTTAATAATAAATAAGTAAATTTAAATTGTAAAAAAAATAATATGACGGGTACCCGCGAATATACCCGAACCCAAAAATACTCTATGAGGACGAGGATGGAGATTAAAATTTCATACCTGCTCTTTTTTATACCCGAACCCGAACCCGCACTTTGTGGGGACGAGAACGGGGAAGTCAAACCCGCACCCGCTTCGCCCCGTTGCCATCCCTGTGTCCATCGCCATTTTGGAATATTCTGACCGCCATAAATTTAGCTCAGCAAAATTATTTTTGCTCAGCGAAATTCTCAAGATGAAGAACCTTAGGTTTTTGATGAAAAATGCTTTACTAACTTGTCATTGATCTAACTTAATGATTGGTTACATGTAAGGTTCATTTTTACTATTGCAACCAAAGGAACTACATTGAAGACTAGTGGAGTTTTGGTTTTGATTTTCTCTCTTTGTTTTTTTATCTTAAATCAATTTTATGTTACCAAACACGTTTATAGTGTGATACTTGTATTGTGTGTTTTAGATAGGCTTGAGAATGTGTTTGGGATGGTTTTGGATAGATTACATAGGCTGGATTATGCTAAAAAAGCTTCAAAAATGGATTTTTAGGTAAGGTAATCGATCACCTAAAAATGGTAATCGGTTACCCTACGAGAATTTTTGTGAGAACTAAAATTGATGCTCTTTGTGGTAATCGATTACTTGAATTAGTAATCGATTACTCTTGAGAACAAACACATTGATCCAGTTTTTTGCAGGATATTAGGTAATCAAATGGGTAATCGATTACCCTGCATAAAAACTAATATAAAAGCATTTTGAAAACAGATTTAACAACTTTTGACCAGTCTAATCAAGTGCTTGCTTCTTAGACACGATTTCTAAGAATTCTCTCCAAGATTCATACCCATTTTTGATGGTTTGAAAGTGCTTCCAATTCAAGATTCAAGGAAGAGACTCCAGTGAGTTCTAAGCTTTCTATTTGGGTATTCTTCACTTAAGCTAATATTGTTCTGTACCTATCTATGTTTTTGCACTAGGTTTACAATCTCTTGAGACGTTATTGAGATTGTTGGAAAATCTTGGAGCAGGGTGTTACAAGTGAGGCATTGTGAGTGATGAGGTGTCACGATGTAGCAAACTCTTGTAGTGTGCAAGAGGGAGTCTCTTCGTTTGTGATTTAAATCTTTTCGAGAGTAAAATTTGTATGTATGGTGTGCATGTACTGAGATTTTAGTGGAAAACAGATTAGCGGAAGGATAAGTATGTAAACTGGATGTAGGTTAGTTGAACCAAACCAGTAAAAATCACGGTGCAAATTCTCTCTTCCCTATACTCTTTATATTCAGTCTTTATTGAATTCTTGGAGCACTAACGTTTGAGTTTTTGCAATTGTGTTTGATCCATTTAGATTTCTTGTTGCTGATCTAATTCTTGATACATATTTTCTTGACTTTAAATTTGGGTTTTTGACCCATATTTTGTGGGTTTGAGTTTTGTTCTTCCTACTCCTTTAGATTAATTATGAATTACTTAATATATAATTCTTGTTAAGTTTCTCCTCTATTTTGATTGAAATCGCAATTGATTTAATTGGAGCTTTGCCTTAGGGGTTAAATTCTTGAAAACCCATTTTTGCAAAAAAGGTAGATTTTGAAATTTAAAAAAGGAGTTGTTCTTGAAAATACTTTGATACTGTTGAATATAAATTTTTGAAAAATAATTTGGTGAATCTATTTAACCCCCTTTGTAGATTCCCCTGGGACCAACATTTACATGATTCTTAGGCCTAATGAGAGACTATACAAAAAAATAATTCTCAATATTTGTAAGTGTTACACAACTCACGCATCCTGCTCAACCAACTGAGTTAGACCCTTTGACTAATTAAATATGCTTATATTTAATTAGCAAGAAAGGAAAATACATAGCAACACTAATATGTTATAGATAATTTAAAATAAGAATAAATCAAATTGTACTACTATAACTTATAAGAATGATTATATTATTCAAGAATTTTTAATTAGATAATTTTATTTTAAAATTTAATGTTAATTAGAGGTTCTTTTTCTTATAAAAAAAAATTAAAATTTCCTTTCAAATAAATTATATTATAAAAAAGAGTTTAACTGATATATACTGTCAGTGTAAAAATCTTTTACACTACAGTGTATACCAATTAAACTCTTATAAAAATATACTAATTTAAACATGACAATTGATGTAGTATATATTTTTTAAATATTGGTCATTTTAACCATTTTTAAGTTTCTGGTTAATTTTTACAAAATTTTACACAAATAATTACAATGACACATAATTATACTTTTAACGTTGAATCGATAAAATTATATTTTTATAAAATTATTCACAGTGTCGTAATTAGTTATGTTTTTTTTTTTTTGGTATTGCACTTTTTATCTCTTGTTGTTTAAAATTATTCTTTTTTGTCACTACATTTTGTTTTTGACCAGATTCTTTTCTTATTGTAATTGTTATCTATTACAACTTACAAGTTGCAACTAAGCTTCCGGGTACAAACGGCAGTGTCGCTTTTACAAGGTAGATTTGAAAGAGCAATAGGTTAATTGACTTATTTCTTATTTTTCAGCTAAATAACACAAAAAATCTACATTAATAAAATTAAAAATAATATCTAATTAGTAAATTTAAAAATTTTATTTTTTATTTTAATAATTTATTAAGATTAATTACTTATTAAAATAATTAGATTTCAATAAAATAAAATAAATGATTGGATGGGGAAAAAGTTTTTAAACTTAGTGAATCTACTCTTAAAAATGTAATAAAAAATAATAACATAATTATATATATATATATTTTTTTTTTTTTTTTAAGATGATATAATATAATCATATTGTTAAAAGAAAACATACAGAGACATAAAATTTTGCCGGAAAAAAAAAAGTTGGATTGGATCCATTCTCAAGTTTGTGAATTGAAACTCAAAATTGCTCCGATTTCTTCTCATAACTCAGCTTAGTTTGCTCTGTTTTCACTCACAAGAAGAGTCACCACAGCTCAACTCAAGTGACCAAAAAGCTTCAATTTTCGCATGCCATTCACATACCCATTTATTTGTCTTTTCTTCATTTTCTCTTCTCCATTCTCCGTCTTTTCAAGATCCATTCAGGTAACTCTCTCTCTGGTTCGGTTGAAAAGAAAGGGCAACTACTGCTTCAGACTCAAAATGGGTTCTTGTCGCGTGTTTGACCACCCCACAGAGAAGAAAAAACTTGGGTCTTGTTTCTTAGTTGGAAGTTTTCGTTTTCACTTGCTTTTTGATGAAATGCTTGAACAATCTGAACTGGGTCGAATCTGATATCGGGTTTTGTTTAATAAGATTTTTCTTCTTCAACTTTTTTTTTTTTGGAATGACCTTGATTTACACTGGGAATGTATGATTTTAGTTTTCCTATGTTTGATTTTCTGTTATAATTGTTTTCGGCACTGTGTGTTGCAGGAATTGCACAACTGCTGAAGTTGCTTGGAGTTCAATATAATTGTAGTTTCATTAGCAATGGAAGAGTAAGTGTCTCTTTGTTTCCCCATAACTAGTTAGATTTTGGTGCTTAATTTCTGCCAAGTGGAGCTATCCTGTGATGTGACTCTTGTGGTGATTTGATGAGTTGTAGAGAGAATGCCATAGAGCTTCTCCAGAGATACAGGAGGGACAGAAGAGTGCTTCTTGATTTTATACTTTCAGGGAGCTTAATCAAGAAAGTTGTAATGCCACCTGGTGCAGTTACACTGGATGATGTTGATCTAGATCAAGTCAGTGTTGATTATGTTCTCAACTGTGCCAAAAAGAGTGAGTTGAATTTGGTCCTTTGCCTTGCTTATAGTTATCATCCTTTTCTTTTTTATTTTGTTCTGTTTTCCTTGTCTTGATTGTAAATTTCTTCAATGCAGGTACAATGCTTGAACTTTCAGAAGCAATTAGAGATTATCATGATCATACTGGGTTACCCCAAATGGTATGTTATGATATGGTCTTTTTGATGTTTATTTATTTTTGTCAATTGTGTATGTACTATATATGTCCATTTATACACATGTAAGTATTAACATTATAAATGTAGTACTGATTTGACTTGCACTAGCAGAGGGCAATTTTATACTAAATAGTTTTTAGTTTCTAACCATGTTTAGATGTCATTCCTACATTTTCCCCTTTTAAACATATTATGACTAATTTTCCTACTCTGCCCTTTTATAATACTTGCAAATGAATATGATGCATCTTTAAAACTATTGAGCTCATGTATTTACTGTCATTACATGCTTTCTAAGTTTTGATTTCCCCACATTTCATCTCAAGTTTTTGTTTAATTGTTTGTGAGAATCATGTCTGGATTTTAAATGCTTCTGGCTTTAACAGAGTGATACAGGTTCGGTCGGTGAGTTTTATTTGGTCACTGATCCTGAGTCTTCAGGTTCTCCTCCTAGGAGGCCACCACCAGCTGTTCCTATTTCTGCAGTGCTTCCTGTTTCTGTTTCCACTCCTCCTCCTGTTTTTCCACCATCCCCAATTGTTTCTAATCTATCTCATTCGGAGTCTTTTGACTCTACTCAAGAAAGGGAGCTAACAGTGGATGACATTGAAGATTTTGAAGATGACGATGGTGCTGCGGCAGTTGAAGGCTTCAGGGCTAAAAGGACACTTAATGATGCTTCTGATCTTGCAGTGAAATTGCCTTCTTTCTCCACAGGTGTTTGTTCTAGAAAACTTATCTGTTGGATATGTTCTTTTGGGAGTTTCATCCTCACAACTCTTAAGCTTTCTAAATAATATCAGATGAATAGTATTTTGATTTGAAGTATGTGGAATATTATGGAATAGGGATACATATGTTTAAGAAAATTGAATGAACCAACAGTGTTACCAATTGTTTTAAGGTAAACTCTCGTACATGAAGTCACCAATTGTTGATGGTTGAGCCATAGAAGTCATTGCTAAGGTGGAAACCTGTATAATGAAAGCATCCAACATTTCTATGATTGCTCTTGTATGGTTCAAGGACATGTCTTAACCAGAAAATTCTTCCTTCTCATATTTTTTTGGCTCAGAGTAGTTTTCTTGGCTTCTATCTGGTGTCAGCCCATGGTTGTGGTTGGCAATGTTTCTATTATAGGTATCCATCGAGATTGGAGGTCTCATCTGTGATGACGGTTTGTGTATTATTATATTTTTCTGTAGCTCTAGTAGGACTTCTTATCCCCCTTTGTAGTTCTCATCCTTCATAGTATCCCATAATAATTTCTTTTATAGAAAAATATTAATATATAAATATAACTGTTGGATGATTTATGCTTCAAATTTTAATTGAAAGTTTTCAACTGTAGCTATCACTAACCTTTCTAATTTGTGGTGTTACTGATTCTAGGAATCTCAGATGATGATCTTCGTGAAACTGCATATGAAATCCTCTTGGCTTGTGCTGGAGCCACAGGGTATGTTACCAATATATGTTTAAATTGAGGGGATTTCTTTTCCTTCTGAAAGATTTGTATGTGTATTCCATTCAATATGTGAACTTTTATCTGTTTCTTGTTTATTAGGGGTCTTATTGTCCCATCAAAAGAAAAAAAGAAAGAGAAAAAATCCAGCTTGATTAGGAAGCTTGGGCGCAGCAAAAGTGGAAGTGTTGTATCCCAGTCTCAGAATTCTCCTGGATTAGTTGGCTTGTTGGAAACCATGCGTGTTCAAATGGAGGTATACTGTGGCTCAGGTTCCATTTACTTATGCTTTGATACTCAAGTCCTCTGACAGATTCTTGATTCTTTATCTGCTCTTTTTATTTGGATTTCTACTGGTCTTTGCGTAAAATTATGTTAATACTTGTTCCCTACAAATGATATGTTTTAGAAATCTTATTCTTATTTAGCTGGAATAAGACAGCTAATGCTTGCAAGCCATGAATATCAACAATGTCTAGCATTTGTGTTTGCTTTTGCTTTCTGGATCCTGTACCCATATTTATACATGATTTTTGGATGCAGATATCTGAGTCAATGGATATTAGAACAAGACAAGGCTTGCTCAATGCTCTCGTGGGAAAGGTGGGGAAAAGGATGGACACTCTATTGATTCCTTTGGAGTTGCTTTGCTGTGTTTCACGTTCAGAGTTTTCTGATAAGAAGGCTTTTATACGTTGGCAAAAGAGGCAGGTAGTGAAATCAATTATAGAATATTCTCTGCTCTCACTCATATACTCTAGTAGCTTTTAAATATGTTGATGGAAAGATGAGGATGCTGGTATCTAATATTTTTTTGAACATTTCCAAATTTGTGTCAATACAGTTAAAAGTTTTAGAGGAGGGGCTTGTTAATCACCCTGCTGTTGGATTTGGTGAATCTGGACGCAAGACAAATGAGTTGAGGATTCTTTTGGCCAAGATTGAAGAAGCAGAGGTTTGTTTTTCTCCATTTGGATGTTCATATTTCACTGTATCTTCTGTTAGCATTAGGTCATAAGAATTGGCTTACCTGTTTATCACACTTGATTGGCTGTGGCTGTGTAGCTAACATGTTTCTAACAATTATACTTGTTTCATTTTACTCTTCTTGTTTTAAGTTTCTCCCATCTTCGAATGGTGAACTTCAAAGGACAGAATGCTTGAGATCCCTAAGGGAGATTGCCATTCCACTAGTGGAGAGGCCAGCTCGGGGTGACTTAACTGGTGAAATATGCCATTGGGCGGATGGTTACCATTTAAATGTCAGATTATATGAGAAATTACTTTTAAGTGTATTTGACATGCTAGATGAAGGAAAGCTGACAGAGGTTGGTGTCTTTTACTTTCCAAGGTCATTATAGCATAAGTTGCCATCACATCCTTAAATTGTTATTGCTAAGCTATGCTTTCTGGTTTTTTTGCTGAATATTATATTTTATTATGATGTGGTCTGTGGTTCTTGAGTACATGGGCTGTTCATTTTATGTGTACTTTTGTTGATGTGAAGGGAAAGGAAACAGAGGGTTTATTGTGGAACATGTATTTAGTTGCAATCTGCAGCTAAGAATAAATTTTTTTTATGAAGAAGAAATAGTTTATATAAAACTCTTACTTGAGAAGCTACTCAGCAAAATAGAAATTAAATTAGATTACTCACTTTTGTGGATTATGAATTGTCATCTGTTGTTCTCCTAATTTCTAGGAAGTGGAAGAAATTCTTGAACTTTTGAAGTCAACTTGGAAAGTTTTAGGAATCACGGAGACAATCCATCACACCTGCTATGTATGGGTTTTATTTCGTCAGGTATAGTTATCACATTTTCTTTTAAATTTATTTTAAGAATCATTGTCAATTTTATAGTAGGACTGCTATACTGTACTATTGTTGATTGCCTCAACTTATTTGTAATTACAAAAAAAAAAAACTAAAATTTGCACTTGTCTGTCTCATGTGGGACTAATTTATTTCCATTCTTTAATAAAATATTTTTTATTGATTTTGAATCCCCATAAAATGAATTGTCACAAAATATAATAAAATACTTATAAAATTAACTGCCACTTCAGCAAACAACTGAGGTTTTTATTTTTAATGAAGGACAAATTTCAAAAACAAAAATAAAGATTGAGGACTAATATCGATCATTTATCTTTTTGTTTGAGGACTAAAATTAAAAATTCGAAAATGGTTAGGGACAAAAAATATAGTTTACTCCTTTGGCTACTTCAATGACTTGATTTAATCAAGACAAAGAAGTTTTTAGCTTTCTGGTAATCAAGATTAAGGTTGCTTGTTTAAAATTCCCTTCATTGGGATATGCTGATTAGGGCAACTCCAACACTGGTTGCTTAACAGTAAGGAATGTTGCTTGTAAGAACCATTTATTGAAGGAAGCTAACATGCTATTCACAGTTCCTTAAAAATAAGCAGAGGTTCTTGTCAAAACTAATATTTTGTGTTGCTCTGCATTAAATCAACATTTATTTATAATAATTAAATTAAATTTTTAAGTTGTCAAAATAAGTTAATTGAAATAAAAAATTATAAAAGTTTGGATTGCTTATAAGAACCCACCATTGGAGTAAAACTTATAAAAAATGATGAGTTACTTATGAGTAATGTGATCTTTCTTATAAGCAATTAGCATTGTAGTTGCTTTTAGATGCCATTCAGTGAAATTTACATTGCTGTTTACCAGTTTTTTTTTTTTTTTCCGATTTTTTTAATTTCTTTTTGTGATTACTGTACTGTTTGATTAGCTGACATTTATTGAATAATGTGACACAACTCTTTCTTCAATCATTATTTAATGTTAGTTACTTTATTGTGGGGATGCAGTATGTTATAACCAGGGAGCATGGGGTTTTGCTGCATGCACTTGAGCAATTAAATAAAATACCACTGATGGAGCAACGTGGCCAACAAGAGAGGTTGCACTTGAAAAGCTTGCGTTCCAAGGTTGAAGGTGAACCGGATATGTCTTTCTTGCAGTCTTTCTTATCACCGATTCAGAGATGGACTGACAAGCAGCTTGGAGATTACCATATACATTTCAATGAGGTTTGTTTAACTGTTAGGTAGTACTGGATCAGATAGTTGGATATGTTTCTTTATGTGTTAGATTATGGAAGAGTTTTTGTGAAGTAAATTTTTATAGTATCTTCTTTTCTGATATTTTTAGGAGCATTTTTCATCCCTCTTATTTTAGTAAACATTTAAGCATTATGATTTTGATTGCAATGGAAGAAGTGCACAAACGAAAGCTAATTTTATTTTTAAATTGGAATCCATGCTTGCATTTGTGAAAGTACTAAGCCACCAGATTTGTTGGGTATTTCTGTAAGCAGAGTAGCAGACTAGGGGGATTCTGGTTGATTCAAACAATTAAGGACATTACATTTGTATACCTAAGAGGAATTGATTTTGCTGCCACTGTTGCCAACATATATAATTTCATCATGTATTTAGATGTTCCTACTGATTATGAGTTGTTGTAACCTGTGATAGCATGTTAGTCTTATTCTTCTTTTCAAAAGAAATACTCTTGAAGTCCTTTCTCTTCTTCCAACTAATTCTAATATCTTGGGTTACACTTTTATTTTTATTTTTTTTGGTAAACTTCTCATATACTTTTTAGGGTTCAGCAACCATGGAAAAGATTGTAGCCGTTGCAATGATTACCAGGAGGCTTCTACTGGAAGAACCAGAAACTGTGTGTAATTAAGTTCAATGACACCTTTTGTATTTGAATAAATCATTTTGTGAAAAAAATACTATGGTAAGGCTATAAATTTTGTGTGTTAGAATTTTCTTTTACCATTTTTCCTGCAGACAATGCAGTCCTTGCCAATTAGTGATCGTGATCAGATAGAGATATATATATCATCATCAATTAAGAATGTATTTTCAAGGGTGAGAATTAATTTGCAAATATTTTGTATATCTCTAGTTATTTTCTTGAGTTCCATCTTTGTTGAATTCCTAATTTGGTAGGCAGTATACCTTCCACTGTCATGTTTAAGTGAAATTTTTAAGCATGACTTAATTATGTATTTACAATTTGATGGAACTGGCTTTAGCTTTTAGTATATTTAATATATATCATAGAATTTGGGAGCAAATGTGTACCTAAAATTGTTTTATGTTTTATTCTTGATTCTGTCACATGATTTGCTTTTACAATTACTATTATCTTTTTAAATTGAAAACTAAAGGATAGAAGATGTCCTGGTTTGTGAATTCCATTTCTATCTTATCTTTATATTTGAAGAATCTTGCTACCTTTTTCAGACAGTGCAAGTTGTTGAAAGAGTAGATATGTCAAATGAGCATCCCTTGGCATTGCTTGCTGAAGAACTTAAGAAGCTACTAAAAAGAGATTCAGCAACTTTCTTACCTGTTCTATCTCAGAGGCATCCTCAAGCAACTGTTGTATGTGCATCATTAGTTCACAAACTTTATGGCCTCAGACTGGTGAGTGTATCTATGGTTTCTTTATATTTTTTTTCCGATCACTATATTGAATATTGTTAAATATATATTTGCATCACTATTATTTATCCTGTTATAGTGTATTTATGGATGTACTGTATTGAATCTTTATTGCTTTTCTGCTATAGCCTTAGGTTCAGGGGTTGCTAGTCTGTATCCTCTATTTGCTTCTTGGACACTTTATTGACTCGTTAATATAATATATACATACATATATATATATATATATATATATATATATATATATATATATATATATATATGTATGTATGTATGTAATTATGGGTGTTTCCTGTTATAGTGTATTTATGAGTGTACTGTATTGAATATTTATTGCTTTTCTGCTATAGCCTTAGGTTCAGGTATTGCTTATTCTGTATCCTCTATTTGCTTCTTCTAAACTTTATTGACTCGTTAATATAATATATATATATATATATATATAGATAGATAGATAGATAGATAGATAGATGATGTTTAGCTTAGTTAAGATAAAGTCACTCAGGCAAATATACTTTGAACGCATCTGGTCAAGTCTGTTGCACACTACTGCTGACCAACGTCTCTGTTGCCACAGATGGCCAAATCTCTGTCGAACACCATAATTTGGTGCATCTTGATGAGTACACCTGTGGCCTAACCCCAAAGTTTCAGGGACCAAGGAGCATTCATCCTCCCTCACATTCCGCTCCAATCAGCACCCTCTATTGGGTGCTTGTAACGCTCTATTGTAGCGTTAGCTTACTATTTTGCCTCTTTTTGGCTTGTGGGTCTGAGCCTCTCTCTTGACTTCTCCCTTTATTATTCCCAATGCTGAATATGGCCACTTCAACCTCCACTGGGTCTAGTTCAGGCCCTGTGCTCTGTATTACTGGAACAATCATTACCATCACAAAGAAACTCAATGATAAAAATAGTTATCATGGTTTCATTCCCCACGTGAGTTTTTGCAACACTAAGGTTTCACCAATGCCAAATGAAACACGTTCCTTTTTATCTTTAACAAGGGATCTATTATTGCTTATTTTTTAGTTTATGTTGATGATTTATTAATCACAGGAAACAATACAAGCTTTCTTCGTCAGTTCAAGACATCTCTTGCAGCCAAATTTTCCCTCAAAGACATGGGGCAACCGAGTCACTTTCTTGGTGTTGAGATCATTACTACCACCTCTGGTTTCTTCCTAGCCCAACACCATTACATACGGGACCTTTTAGAATGAGCTAACATGACTGTTCAAAGTTTGTGTCAACACCCATGGCCACATTCTTCTCTTAAAACCCTGTTCTGGACTCCACAACTTTTGATAGCAGTCTCTTTCGTAGTATCATTAGCTCCCTACATTATTTAGCTATTACTCATCCAGATGTAGTGTTCCTAGTTAAACAACTTGTTCAACACATGCAGTCTCCTACTACCCTTGACATGCAAGCACCGAAGCAAATTCTGCATTATCTCAAATTCATTATCTCTCATGGGCTGCATCTCAGCAAGTCATCAAATCAACGCATCTCTGCATTTTTGTGATTCAGATTGGGCGGGGACACAATAGATAAGGTCCACTGGATCTTTCTTGATTCTATCTAGAAGTTGGCTTCTCTTAAACAAACTAAACTTGATATACTTGCCTATGACTCTGAAACTGAAACTGCGCTAGAGGTCTTGAAACTAATTCTAGAGGCTGAATCTTTGGAAGATGTAAGGAAGAGATATGATTACATTGTCAGGATTCTACGTGGTAAGAAAGAGTTTGAGAGTTTCCCTGTCACTTCTCTTTCTACCATTCATTCAAATATTTTGGGACCAAGTTGAGTAACTTCTTATGTATTCAAATATTTTGCAACTTTTATAGATGAATATTCCTGGTATACTTAGTCATACTTAATGAAAGAAAGATTTGAACATACGTTCAAATTTATGTTTTTTTTTTCCTTTGAGATTAAAAATCAATTTGGAAAAATGATCAAGATTAAGTAATAATGCTAAAGAATATTTCTCATACGATCTTTCTTCCTTTTTGTCTTCACAAGGCATTTTACATGAATCTACATGTCGTCATACATCACAAGCAAAATGGGATTGCTAAAAGGAAGAATCGACATCTTATTGAAATTGCACACTCCTTAATGATTAATGTTCCTTTGCACCATTGGGGAGGAGATGCAATTCTTACTGTTTGTTTTCTTATAAACATAATGTCTCCTCTTCAGAATCAAATTCCTCATTCTATTTTTTTCCCTAAAAGAACCTCTATTTCATGTATCTCCACAAGTATTTTGTTGTACATGATTTGCTCATGTTGTGTCTCTAGGTCTTAATAAACTTTTTGCAAAAGTCATGAAATTTGTCTTCCTTGGATATTTTTATCTTTAGAGGAATCAAAGGATATAGGTGCTATCTTCCAAACACGAAGAAGTATTACATATATGCTAATGTTACTTTGAGAAAACTCCTATCTTTTCATCCTCCATGGTAAATTCTGTCTCTATCCAAGGTTTACTAGTTACATATTCTAGTCCAATGATGGTTTCCTCACCGATATGTCTAACCTGTTTGACCATAAAATTCATACTAACACATAGCTTACCTGAAGTTGCTTCATCCCCTCATTACCTACCATTGCAGGACACAACATGCTAGTTCTACTTTACAAGATGATTCTCTTGGTTCATGTCCTACCACATCTACTCCCGATACAACAAATCCTAATTCCTCATTATCTATTCTAGATAAAAACTTAAGGTGACGTATTGCTCTTAGAAAAGGTATTAGATCTACTAGGAACCCTCATTATTGCTTTTCTGCTATAGCAGTAGGTTCTGGTGTTGCTCAGTCTGCACTCTATTTGCTTCTTGTGCACTCTATTAACTGATTTGTTTTTGTATTTTCAGAAACCCTTTCTGGATGCTGCAGAACATTTAACTGAGGATGTCATTTCTGTATTCCCTGCAGCTGAAAGTCTAGAACAGTTCATAATGGCACTTATTACATCTATATGCCATGAAGAAAATGCTGAAATCTTGTTGAAGAAATTAAATCTCTACCAGGTTGGATGGTTAAATTGCTTTTGGAGTATGCAAACTTGTATATTTTATTAGACACATCTTGTTATTACTTTTACGTAAGCTAAATTAAAATCCTGTTTGCATGTCGCCATATGCTTGATTCTTGTACTTATTTGAAGATGTCAACTGAAATAAAAGGATGTTTAGATTACTGACAATTTGATGGTCAACACCATGTTGCAGATGACAGTTGGTGGGAATAATTTGGATTATCTAGTAACTGTGTTTTCTACTGTCACTTAGGTTCATTACATTTATGTATAGTTTTACATTTGTCCACATATAGGCTAATTTAGTATAGTCTTTTGTCATCTATCCTCCTATCTTTATTTATTCTAAACTTTTGTCCTTTCCCCTTTTTCTTGCCACAGATTGAGACAAAATCAGGAACATTAGTTTTGCGTTGGGTCAATTCACAGCTAGGACGAATTTTAGGTTGGGTTGAGCGGGTTATGCAACAGGAGGTAAACACTTTATCAACAGTGCTATACTGTCAAAAACCAAGCATTTTGATTTGAATATTTCTATTTGTAACAAGATGGGACATACAGCTTTCTGATGGTCTAGTTTCAGCGTTCAATTTTAGAAAATTTCTGTTCTTTTTTATTTGTTTTGTAACACGTAGAAAGAGCTAAATATGCATGAATCCTTGTGTATATCACAACCAAGGAGATATTATATATATATACTGTACAAAAGGCAAAAATAAGGAAATGAGCTTTAGGCCCATATACTAAACTGCATCTAACACTTCCCCGCTAGCTGGTGCATATCAATCATATTCACCAAGCTTGTTACAAATATAATCAATTCTAGGACTTCGCAATGATTTTGTGAAAACATCGGCTAGCTGATCATAGGAACTAACAAACTGGGTAGAAATGGTTCCAAATACAATCTTCTCACGAATGAAGTGGCAGTCTACTTCAATGTGTTTGGTCCTCTCATGAAATACTAGATTTGAGGCAATATGCAGGGCAGCTTGGTTATCACAGATTAGAGTCATTTGTGTAAAATCTTAATTCATCAAGGAGCTGTTTGAGCTAAATAAGTTCACAAGTTGCTAAAGCCATAGCTCTATACTCTGCTTCTGCACTAGATCTTGCCACTACATCCTGCTTCTTACTTTTCCAAAAAATCAAGTTGTCACCAATAAAGACACAATATCCAGAAGTAGATCTCCTATCAATGAGAGAACCTGCATAATCTGCATCTGAGTATCCCACAACCCGAGTATGATTATTATACTCATAACAAACCTTTTCCCAGGGCTCCTTTAATGTACTTCAGAATGCGGATGACGGCATCCCAATGTCTAGTATAGGGTGAATTAAGGAATTGACTTATCACACTGACAACAAAGGATATGTCAGGATGAGTGACTGTGAGGTAGTTCAGTTTCCTAACCAGTCTCCTATACTTCTCAGGATCTAAAAGTGGCTCCCCCTGACTTGGCAGAAGTTTAACATATGGATCCATAGGTGTGTCATTGGGCTTGGAATTCATTAGCCCAACCTCCTCTAAAATGTCCAATGCGTACTTCCTCTAAGAAATCACAATCCCATTGTCAGATTCTGCTACCTTAATGCCCAGGAAATATCTTAGTTTGCCAAGGCCTTTCGTCTCAAAATGATGACAGAGAGATGTTTTATCTGAGAAATTCCATGGGTATCACTACCTGTCATAACAATATCATCAACCTACACTATCATGTAGATGCACCCACCTCCTGAATTACGATAGAACACAAAATGGTCAGCTTCACTACGATTCATACCGAACTGTTGAACTGCTTCACTGAATCTACCAAACCATGCCTTGGGAGACTGTTTAAAACCATAGAAAGATTTGCGGAGACGACATACCTTTGTTCGTAGGTGATAAAGGCCATTTGACTTACATCCGGTCCCAATTATCCGTCCCGAACTCCAGTCCTGTAAGAAAACAGAATCTTTAGTAAAAGAGACAAGACAATCAAGAGAACGAGTGAGGCGACTAAGGGTAGTAAATTAAAGGGAGACCCAAGAACATAAAGTACATTATCAACAAAGAGAGAAGAGAAAATAGGGATAGTACCAACACCATGAGAGGGGGCTCGAGAGCCGTTAGCCATAGTGACAGAGGGTAAAAGACCAGAAGTTACAAGAGAGGAGAAAAGAGACTTATTACCAGATATATGATTGGTGGTGCCAGAGTCAGGAGCCAAGGGCCAAAAGAGGCAGACTGAGTGACACCAGCAAAGGGAGAGCCAATGTGTGCAACAGAAGCAGTGGAGTTGGAGACCTGACGTTCCTCGTACCATTTCAGAAAGTCGTTGAACAGAGCTGGAGGTTTAGAGCTACCAGAAGGAGTGACACCATAATCAACAAGAGCAGTGGGGGTAGTTTGAGCAGCAACAGCAGTAGAAGTCAATCAGGGAAGATGACCATGCAATGCATAGCACCGGTCAATGGTGTGACCAAGTTTGTGACAATGGTCACATCGAGGGTGACTTCGGCTAAGTTTGCGCGAACGATTACAATCATCACGCTGAGAGATCAAGGCAGAGGAGTTACCATGAGAAACAGAAGGAGATACGTCCAGTGATAACTTGCATGATACACGCAACAAGGTGGACCAAGAAGAGTTCAGAGTTGGCACATTCGGAGACCCCAAAATTTGATCACGAACAGAAGAATACTCGTCGGGAAGCACATATAAGGCCATCAACATAAAGAATGTTTGGCGTTGCTCTAGTTCTTGGGCAGGAGTGGCAACAAGAGGCAATAGTTCATTAAAGTCATGAAGAAGACCATGAAACTTACCCAAATATTCAGCCATGGTAGTGTCAAGGCGGCAGGGGCTAATGATATTCAGTAGATTTTGGCACACGCCATAGAGGCGCTGAGTATCATTGGTGTACAACAACCGAGTCTGTTCCCAAATGACAGCACAAGTGTCATGGGCCTGAAATATTTGCTTCAGAGAAGGATAAATAGTGGTCTTTATAACACTACAAACTTGAGCATCCACTTTCGACCAGCGTGGACGATCTTTCTCATTGATTGAGGCAACTATCTGAGTGAGGTGATCAATATAGTCTTGTCCCTTAAGCCAGAGCTTGATGTCAGAGGCCCAGGTGGCATAGTTTGTGCCATCTAACTTGTCAATGGAGAGAGGCACATTGACATAGTTCGTGAATAAAGATGAGTCAGACCTCACGGAAGCCATGAGAGATTGATCGGAGGAAAAAACTGCAGGAGAGAGAAGACAAAAACACCCCAAAGGAGAGAGAAGACAGAAGACAAGACCCAATGGAAGATTCGATACCAGATCCAAGGAGAGGACAGTGCGAGTCTAACGCCGGTAAGCGCTGCCGGAGAGGGCACCGAACGTGCTGCCACGCACGGCTGCCGGAGGCGTTAGGGTGAAGACAAGCGAAGCTTGTCTAAATGTGTGAGGGTGCGTGGAGGCTTTGACGGAGGAGCGGCTAGTGGCACTGGAGTCGCCGGAGCTGATGGCAGGGTCGCTGGCCTGAACGGCGATAGCGGTGGGAAGCAGCCGGAAATCGGAAAGAAACACGATTTCCGAAAAAAAAAAAACTTAAGCAAGGATCTACCTGACTCTAGATACCATGTAGAAAGAGCTGAATATGCATGAATCCTTGTGTATATCACAACCAAGGAGATATCTGAATATGCATGAATCCTTGTGTATATCACAACCAAGGAGATATTATATATATATACTATACAAAAGGCAAAAATAAGGAAATGGGCTTAGGCCCATATACTAAACTGCATCTAACATAACATATACTGTATATATAGAGTTTTAACAATAATTTTGGCTAACTGAGCATCAGAGTTGTCAATCCTGGATGGGTGGAGTGGTTGACTCCAAAACTGGTATGGCGCACTAGCTGATAATGGGATGGCCAATGTAATAAAGATAATGGATTCAAAGGAAATAAGTTATACAGAGATATAAGTTCTCTAAAATGGTAAAAATATGACTAACATTATAAATATATTCATCATTAGTAATCAAAATTTGTAGTCTATACACAATCATTACTAATCTTGTTAACAATTAATAACAAAATTCAAGGAGCATAAACAGAATGTAGAGGTAGTAACTTAGGAATGAAATTAGAACAAAAGAAAGAAGTTACAGCAAAAATAAAAAATTAACAGGGGTGAGGACTGAACGCAGACCTGCAGAATTCTCACAGAAGAGGGAGAGTGAATCGCAGCTGGGAAGTGTGAACCAGAGTGGTGAGTGAAGTGGGTTTTCTGTGAAGCTCAAACAGGTGGGTTTATTGAGTGAGATGGTTTTGAAAGCCTAAAATTCCTCTGATGCTAAAATGGATTAGGAATAGGAGTCACTAGGAAAAATTCATTTTTATAGGATCGAGTTAATTTAATCTTATGCTGCATGTTTGTATTACTAGAAATATTTTACATCATTTTCACTTGTTGGTAAATCAAGATATGAATATATTGTAAAAATAATATATCCTTTTGTTATAGTGTAATTACCAATTCTCTTAATTTTCTATGCTGTTTCTTCAATTTTACTAAGCTTCTTCGTTGAACAAATATTTTAATAATTTTTTAATGTACTTTAACAGCATTGGGAGCCAATATCTCCTCAACAACGACATGCTGGTTCTATTGTTGAAGTATACAGGATTGTTGAAGAGGTAAAACTGCATAGTCTTTCTGGATTTATTACGAGGTTGTGCAACAAAATAGTTTTCCTGATCTACCTATGCAAAAGTTACTAGCATAAGTTATGCTTAAATGGAAGGATCATGAACAGTCACTATCATTGGTATGCGTGTGGATAATGTGTTTTGGCCATTTCTACATCACTTATCCTTTTGGTATTAAATGTGATAAGAAAAAAACTATAATTCCTTATTCCCTATACCTACAAAAAAGATAGAAAATATAGTCAAGTTAACAATGGAAAAAGTTCAAGTAATCAAGAGTTTCTCCTCCATGGCAAAGGGATATGTTTTTTAGTTTCTTTTGCATCATTTGGAACCTTGATTCTGCAATGTAGGAAACTTGATTAAATTCATTATCAAACGGATGCTTCCTTCTGAAATGATATCTAACATTATAGAAATATGTTATGTAGTTTCAGTTTTCACTTCTATTTTTCCTACCTGTAAAAGTACAAGAAGTCAAGTTTAGACCCTACCCTTTCCATTTTTCCCAACTAGGATTTGATGTTATAATATCTCCTACAATGCACTGATGAGAAAATGTAGTCTATAAAATAGTGTTTTCTTTTCTTACAGATTTTGCAGCAGAGCTTCCTACTTATTAGCTTTATTATTATTATTATTATAAATAGAATTATAACAATAATTTTTATTAATTTGATATCTTATTGGGTGCAGACGGTTGATCAATTTTTTGGTCTTAAAGTTCCAATGAGGTTTACAGAGTTGAATAGCTTGTTTCGTGGCATTGACAATGCACTTCAAGTGTATGCAAATAATGTTGTTAATGACTTGGGTAAGTAGAAGCTTCATATTTTTGGTTTGCTGACAGTTCTCATAGAGCATAATTTAATGTGGATTGAGGATCTGTCTTCCATGAAATTCTGAAAGTTGTTTCCATCAGAGAGATCTTGTTGAATTCACACTAGATAATATTTCTTTGAGAATTTCTGTATGGTCTTGAAAATTAACTATGCAATTGTACTATTGTAGAAGAGAATCAAAACCCCAGAATAACAAATTCAGACGTTTTCATTTTAGTCTTAGTTATAAATAAATTTAACTACCTTTTTATTATGCTGTCTTACCAAGTTTTCGAAGTTCTAATCATGTTCATCTGATAATATAGTGTCTTATTAGCATGATAACTATGTGAGGCTGATGTGGTGTAGTTTTTGTTTGATGCATCTTAAAACTTGTTGGTTAAGTTACAATTTTTAACCTTGTGTTATTGTATTGCCTACATTCTTACAGGTACCAATTTCTTAACTATATCTTCTTTAGTAGATGGTGTAATCCTCACATCTCTTTCTAATTTTTTCTTTTGTAAATCAATTTTTCATCATCCGTTTAAGATTATTCATATTCTATACACACTATATTCTTATGAATCTTAAGTTATGCCTTTCATTACACAGCAAGCAAGGAGGAACTAATACCACCTGTGCCTATTCTCACACGATACAAAAAGGAAGCTGGAATAAAGGCTTTTGTAAAGAAGGAACTATTTGATGCTCGTATGCCTGAGCCTGATGAAACAAGGCCCAGCCAAATTAATGTCCTTACAACTCCAACACTTTGTGTTCAATTAAATACATTATATGTGAGTTCACAGAAACTTGACAGTACCCAAATGATCTTCACTCTTGTTTATGTGGTTGGGCATATCTCTTTCTTTTAACATTTTAAGTTACTTTTTCATTGAGCCATTGTTCCTTATCATTAATTTTTGAACTGCCACTGTGCTATTTGTCAATGAGTGTTGATGTGTGGCTTGGATTACCACACTATTTGATGGATTATTCTAATAATGTCCAAGACTCAATCTAATAATAGTAATAAGGAGTAAATCCCAATTACTATCTAACTATAAATAAGGGAATAGTATCTAATATTTAATACTATTAAATCTATTTTATTACAAGTGTTCCAGTTGAAGAGAGAAAACAAATGCAAGAGTTTCTATAAGGTTTAGTGCATTAAATAAACATAATATAGGCGATAACATTCCATTTAATACACCAATAATTGCAAAGATCTGAATTAAATAATTGAAACAAATAATAACGTAGAAAATAAAAACAAATCCCAACAGATCATCTAATGATACTCTAAACTCTTTAAGATTTATAAAAGGTATCATTAGATATTTCTCACATTTTTCTAACACTCTCAAGCTAATGCTTATTACTAAGATTTTAGCATCTTACAAGAAAACAATTCATTTCTCCACAAATAAAAAATAATTAGAGAACATAATTTTAACTCCTTCAAAAAAATTAGTTGGAGAGGCAACTCAAGGATGCTGGAGAAGCCAAACAGAATTGCTTGAAAGATAGCTTAACCAGTAGTAGGAATGAACCTGAGAAATTTCTTGGCAAGCTATCAATCAAAGATTCATCCTTCTCAAACCTACATTTGGAAACTTCAAACCAATATTATTTGAGATCCAAAATATGAAGTTTTGACAACATAGAGGAAAAAGAGCTGGGTTAGTGAGACATAACTGACATAAGTCACCATTGGAATGATTGTCACTGTGTAAAGAGGCCACCTCTAAAGTGAATTTTTTTTTTTGGCGGGAGGGGGGAGAGGTAATTATTAATATGATTTATCTGTGGGAAGAGTCACCATCAGAATGATCATTGGTGGGAAAGAAGTCTCCAGACTCACCATTAATATGATTCATTATTGGGAAGAGTCACCAACAAAATGATTGTCAGTGGGAATCGAGGCTATGAAGGTGAGCCATTAGTGAGACAAGAATTGCATAACAGACAATGAAGCAGTAAAATTGAATTTGTGGCAATGCTCATAGCATTGGAGGAACCATGCCAGAAAAGTCATGACATAGTGAATGTAAAAGGAAGTGGTGACAACCACACCAGAAAGAAGAGACACTCAGGAAACTAGGTGACTATTTGGAGTTCAAAACTTCAAATATTGGGGAACTCGACGCAAGATAGTGATAGGATAGAAGTAGACAACAGAATGGTAGCACTGTGATACTATATTGAAGAGAGAAAAACAAATGCAAGAGATGCTGAAACTGTGCATCCTGACTACACAACAGAGTCCAGTTTATGAAGACTTAATGCAATAAATAAAAATAAATATAGTAGAGAATATTCCTATTTACATTATATGATCGACCTACTATAATCACAAAGATCATTATTAAATAAGGAAACAGATCTTATAATAGAAAATAAAAATAAAAAATCCTAACAAATAATCTATGATACTCTAAAATAATCTAAGATATATAAAAAATATTATCAGATCTTAAATTTTCTAACAGTTCTCAATATGAAATTAATGAAAGTATATTGAAGATAATGATAGTTGGTTCTTTAAGCTTATGTCTTCTTGAATGTTGACATTACTAATACCTGCACTGCATCATAGAGGATTGCATACAACAACAATGCCTTATATCCCACTCGGTGAAGTTGATTACATGGATCAAACAATGTCATTTGACGGTTAAAGACCAAAGTTTCACAAATAATTGCATATAGGGTAAATGTTTTAACACAAGAAATGGGAAGAAGGAAACAAACCAAACACTTAGGGAATATAAAAATATTTTTAATATATATTAGTTTGGTTTTTAAATTCATCTTAAAATGACTAAAAAGAATTGTGGTCTGAGTAGTTAAGTCATAACACTGCAACCTTAAATCAAAAGAACAAATAAATCCCTTTAAACTTTAAAGATATGGTACATTAAATATAGCAAATCATTAATTGTTTTTTAAGTTAACGATATACTGGTTTTAGAGGATTGTTTTAAACAATATTCTCTTGCATAATCTCAATAATTGGATGATGCATTTATGGGGTTTTCTCCACTTCTCTTGCATATATCATTATTAGAGAGATTCTATGTAATTAATATTGTTTCTATTTGATCATAATCATATCGACTCATTATAAACAAAGATATTGTGTGGTCATCCAACAAACACATGTACATAGTATTAGATAGACCAGATCCTAGGAATCAGAGTGTCTATACTGTATGCTAGTGGCCTATGGCCGCTGATGGACCCATCGTTCGGTGACTTGCTGTCATATTGTTGTCTTTTTCACCTGTGGACCCATTGTCCACTGTCTAGTAATCCAATGTTATATTGCCGGCTTACTTCTCGGAGACTCTTCCCAAAGACCTTCTTGGACCACTCCTAAAGATTTTTCCTAGGGACATTTTTGGAGATGTCTCGGAGATCACCATGCCATGCATGTGCTCAACCAACTCAAAGCATTGTTGCATGTGGCCCCAAGAAGGGCCCTGATGCGTGAAGTTCACGCACACTATGTGTGACACATCTCTGGAGTTTTTTCCTAGTCACCATTCTCAGAGACCTTTCTGAGACCATTCTCAGAGACTTTCCTAAACACTTCTCTCGGAGACCCTCTTCGGAACCATTCCTGGAGACTCTTCTTGGTGCTTTTCTATCATTTTTCTGCCTCATGGTGTTATTCTCCTTTCACCTAAGGACATGTTTTATTTATAGGTGAGTAGTACCATTGTCACTGCAGACCTTCACTGGTTATCACCAAGGCATGTTTATACAGCACAATCTTGCAATTGGAACTGCGTTTCATTTTTATTTTTATTAGATTTACCACATCTGTAACAAACAAGCTTGATTCATATCACACATATGCTCTAACTTGAGGGGGAGTGTTAAAAATTAGATATTATATCCTTATTTATGATTAGATAGTATTAGTAATTGGAGATTTACTCCTTATTATCTATTATTAGATTGATTTGTAGTCATTGTCAGAAAAATCCTATGTAATCAAATACTAATCCTATAATTTGATCATATTGGCTCATCATAAATTAAGACACTGTATGGTCATCCAACACACATTTACAAAAACTTCGCTGGATTTACTGTGGAGCAGGAATTTGGGTTTGTGAAATTTTGGGTTATCACTTGCAGAGTCTAAAAGTAATTTTGTATCATTTGAAATGTATTTTATCTTGATTGATGAGAAAATTCTGTTCTTAAAGTATGCGTGTATCTAATAATTAATGCAATTGCAACTTTAGTATCAACTTGTTGAGTTGAGCAAGTCCTTATTGAGATTGCCAGAACTCTTTGTGATGATTTCTGTTTTCAATGCTTCTCTTTATACTTGTGCCACATATGCTGAATCTTTTTTCATTATGCTGTGACGTTAATTTAAGTTTCTTGTGCCATTTACAGTATGCAATTAGTCATCTGAATAAATTGGAAGATAACATCTGGGAGCGATGGACAAGTAAAAGGTCCCAGGAAAAACTCATAAGTAAGTGCTGAATTATTATATCTTCATTTGTTTTGTATGGTTACTATTAAAATTATGGTGTTTTTAGGTATAGAGGGGGAAAATATTATTATATGAAAGAGAACAAAACATGGAATTGATGTTAACTTAGATGTATTGCAATGTGGTGATGTGTTCACTAGTTAATAAAACTTAGAGGAGCATTAGCTCTTATACTAGAATAAAGATGTGACTGAGGGCTACTCAATGGTGCACACAATCAGAAAATTGTCTAAATCATGCTAGTAACTAAGATGGAGGAGGCAGGTAGAATGAAAGCATGACCAAAAGAGATATCTAAACTTGCTAGAAGGAACAACAGGAAGATGTCCAGGGTTGATGAGGCATAAAAGACAATTCATTTGAAAGAAGAATCTTGAAATTAAACTTGAACTCTAAATTTTAGGTAGTTTGGCAACAAATAGTGAGGAGACATGTTAGGGAGGACAATATTGCTTTGCTATTGTTGAGAATCTTAAATATTATCTTATTTTAATATTATATTATTTTGTTTTTAAATATAGTCGGTAAAAATAATATCTTTAAAATTATAGAGAATCATATATTTTATATTCATGTATTATTAAAGATATGATTTGATTACATTAAGCAGTATATTAAGATATGATTTGATTACATTATGTAATATATTATCTTTAGGGATGTAGTCATTATTTACATTTATTTTGTTTCCCTTTTATTGTATCTATCACTCATTATATATAAGAATTTCAAGTGTGCTCTAAACACACAATTACGGTCATAGACTCTTACATGGTATCGAGAGCTTAAGGTTTTGATTGCTCTCCTTTTTCCTTTTTTTTTTTTTTTCGGTGTCGTACACTGCGTAGCCCGAAACAGTCACTTCTGGTGAGACCTACCTGCCGTGAAGTGATTGTTTTAGGCTTTGCAGTGTACGACACTGGATTACCGTCGCCCGCTGCCACACACACCGACCCTCTCCGACGTGTGAGATGCACACGCGCCTCTGATTGATGTTGCGCCTTCGCCGCCACGTGCGCCCTTCTCCGACGAGCCTCCTGCCGCCATTCTCCGTGCTGTCCACCATCGTTTCAGAGCTGTTTGGCTCCTACTTCAGTGAGTTCCTGTTTGGTTCCTGCTTTTTGACCTTTTATTGGGTTTCTCCTTCTGATAGCTACTCCTCTGCCCTCTGACTCTGCTAGGATGGGACGTTCCTTTGATTCCTTGTGAGAAACTCTCTAGAAGTGCCGACTACAGTACTTGGGCTGCTGCTATCTAGCTGTGGTTCCAAGGCCAAGGACGTGACTCCCCTTGAACACTCAACTCTCTGATGTTCCATTTGCTAGTTGGCCTCGTCGGAAACAAGTTGACGCTTCCTTATGTAGTGTCCTTTGGTTCTCCCTTGCTCCTAACCTCTAGGTACAATTTCAGGCCTTCACCACTTGTTTTGATGTCTGGGCAAAAGCAAGAAGCTATATTCTAATGATGTTCATCGCCTCTACAACATTGTAACTAGTTTGATGACTACCAAATTAGGCTTTGCAGTGTACGACACCGGATTGTTGGTCTATTTGCTAGTTGGCCTCGTCGGAAACAAGTTGACGCTTCCTTATGTAGTGTCCTTTGGTTCTCCCTTGCTCCTAACCTCTAGGTACAATTTCAGGCCTTCACCACTTGTTTTGATGTCTGGGCAAAAGCCAAGAAGCTATATTCTAATGATGTTCATCGCCTCTACAACATTGTAACTAGTTTGATGACTACCAAATTAGAGAACATGGACATGCATGCATATCTTGGTAAGCTTGATCGCCTTATTGCTGAATATTCTGCTTTTATGCCCTTCATCACTAATGCAGAGATCTTTTACCAACCACGCGGTCAATTCTTCATGGTTGTTGCCTTTGCTGGACTCCCATTTGAACTGGCGGCGGTTTGTAATCAAATTTTATCAGCCCCCACTACTCCCACCTATGACATAGTCCAAGAACCGTTGTTACAACTTTCTACGTTGTGTTCTTTTGAGTCCTCTTCCACACCTACTGGAGAATCCTCTGCCCTTGCTTAAATTCCTCTCATCGTAATGGCCGTGGCGGAGGTCATGGTGGATGTCGGTGTAATTATTGTAATCGATGGGGACACATTGAATCAGAATGACACACCAAAGCTAGAGAGCAGTCTCAGTCTCGGGCAGCTAATGTGACTCAAGTCACCAATTCTTCCTTCTCATGTATTACTATCTCTGCCATTGAGTTTAATGAGCTCCTTCATTGGTGCATTGCCAATGAAGCCAAGGACGTTGCATCACCTGTTATTACTGTGGCTCAGTCTGGTAATCCTGTAGTTTTCATTTCTTAATCCCTTTCTCTTGGACCTTGGACCCTTGATTCCAGTGCCTCTAATCACATGACTGGTAACCAATCCTTTTTTACTTCCTTGATCCTTTTCGATTCGTTTTCCTCTGTTACTCTCGTAGATGGCTCCTACATTAAGTCTGGGGCATCGGACAAACCTGTTCGCTTCCATATCTTTCCTTAAATTCTGTATTATTTGTTCTGGTTATCCTTCTAATTTAGTTTCTATTAGTAAACTCACCCACACTATTGATATTTCTGTCTTATTTGTTAATAACTTCGTTCTTATACAGGATTGATGCATTAGAGGAACAATTGAAGCAAGACATGAGTCTGGAGGATTATACTTACTTATACCTCTGGTGGCATGTGTTTCCTCTACTTCTCTTTGCTCTTGAACATCAACATCTTGGGCATCCGAGTGCGGAGAAAATGTGACTGCTTGTCTCTCGTTTTTCAAATTTTCACTCTTTTCAGTGTGAGTCGTGTCAATTAGATAAACATACTCGTAATAGTTATGGTCCTAGTCTGAATAAACGTGCTACATCACCTTTTGCTTTTGTTCACTCCGATATTTGGGGCTTTAGTGGAGTTTGTTTAACTTTAGGATATTTTTACTTTTTTATCTTTATTGATAATTTTTCCCGTTGTACTTGGGTTTTTCTAATGAAGAAACATTATTATATCTTCTATTTTCAAACTTTCTTTACTGAAATTCAAACTCAATTTGCTTGCTCTATTAAAATTTTACTAACAATGCAAAAGAATACTTGTCATTCCAGTTTTGGTCTTTTTTGACCTTGCAAGGGATTCTTCATCAAACCTCATGTGCTCAAAGACCATAACAAAACGGTGTAGTTGAATGCAAAAACCGTCATTTGATGGAGACAACTCGTACCCTTCTTCTCCAATCCAATGTTCCATCACATTTTTTGGGTGATACAGTCCTTACAACTTGTCATATGATTAACGGCATGCCTTCATAGGTTCTCAATAATCAGATTCCTTTTTCCATCTTACATCCTACCTAGGACGTTCATCTGCTTCCTCTGCGTGTCTTCGGGAGTACCTATTTTGTTCATGATCTCATCCCAGGTAAGAACAAGCTCTTTGTCAAGTCCTTAAAATGTCTCTTTCTAGGTTACTCCTGCCTCTAGAAAGGTTACCAGTGTTTTTGTCTACAACTTCAAAGGTACCTTGTCTCTATTGATGTTACCTTTTCTGAAAACACTCTTCTTTTCTTCCACCATTACAAGTGTTCTTCTAGAAGTTCCACCACTGTTCCTCTGGAGGTTCTAGTTGCTCCTACTCTAGCCCTTCTTGTTTCTCTTACCCCACCTCCGCTACTCACCTATAATTGTTGGACACAGGCTCCACTACCACTGTCTGATCCTTTAGCATCATTTGTCGTTCCAACTGTTCTGCTAATGTCATCACCTACGCCGAGCTTCCTGTTGTCATCCACAAAGGTATTCGGTTAACTCGTAATCCTAAATATACTTTTACTATTAGTTATGATTGTTTATCTCTATTCTATTACTCCTTTGTTTCCTCCTTGGATTGTGTCTCTATTCCTAAGTCTACAGTTGAAGCCATGACGGATCGCAATTGGCAACAGACGATGTTGACGTTACAAATGGGAAGCTAGCAACACATGGGAAGTCGTCCCCTTACCTCCTGACAAGTCTATCGTTGGCTGCCGGTGGATCTATACAGTGAAGGTTGCACTATTGATTGTTACAAAGCTCGTTTGGTGGCTAAGGGTTATACTCATATTTATGGGCTTGATTATGGTGATATTTTTTTCTCGGTGACCAAAATCACATTTGTTTGCCTTTTTTTGGCTATGGCTGCCATTTGCCATTGGCCTTTCCATCAGTTGGACATAAAAAATGCATTCCTCCATGGTGACTAGCAGAGGAGGTTTACATGGATTAGCCATCTGGTTTTACAGCTTCCGGTGATTGTCCCCTTGTCTGTAAACTTCGCCAATCACTTTATGGTTTAAAGAAATCTCCGCGTGTCTGATTTAGTCGGTTCAGCTCTGCTTTACTTGAATTTGATATGACTCGTAGTGAAGCTGATCACACCGTTTTCTCCTTTCACTCATCCATTGGTTTGTGCATCTACCTGGTTGTTTATGTTGATGAGATTGGCATAACCGGCGATGACTCTGAAGGTATCCTTTGTCTCAAATCTCATATTCATAATCACTTTTAGACTAAGGACTTGGGACCACTTCACTACTTTCTAGGCATTGAAGTTGCTCAATCCTCCACAGACATTGTTATTTTCTAGCGCAAGTATGTCTTAGACATCTTGACTGAGATGGGAACGCTTGATTGTCGCCACAATATTCACCTATAGACCCACATGTAAAGCTTGATCCAGGTCAGGAGGAGCCTTTGAAAGACCTGAGAAGATATCGTTGTTTAGTGGGCAGACTTAGTTACCTCACAGTCACTAAATCAAACATCACATTTGTAGTTAGTGTGCTTAGTCAGTTCCTGCAGAAGCCTTGTGATGGTTATTCGACAACAACCATGCGTATTCTTCGGTACCTCAAGTGTGCACTAGGTCGCGGATTGATATATAAAGATAAAGACAATTCTAAAGTTGTATGTTACTTTGATGTTGATTGGGCAGAGTTGCAGTTAGATCGGAGGTCCACTATTGGGTATTGTGTTCTTATTGGAAGAAACTTGATCTCATGAAAGACTAAGAAGCAGAAAACAATTTTAAAATCCAGTGCTAAAGCAGAATACCGTGACATGGCAACAACTACGTGTGAGATCATATGGCTTAGAAACCTACTCCAACAATTAAAATTTGGAGATCTTGGTGGTATGAAGCTGATATGTGATAATCAGGCTGCCACGCACATTATATCAAATCCGGTCTTCTATAAACGGACTAAACACAAAGATTGACTATCACTTTGTTAGAGAGAAAGTGCACTCCGGAGAAATTACCACTGGATTTGCTAATTCAATTGAATAACTTGTAGACATGCTCACTAAATCCCTTAGGGGTTCTTGTGTTGATAGTATATGTAACCAGCTTGATTCATATGATATATAAGCTCCAGTTGAGGATATAATTTGATTACATTAAGTAGTATATTAAGATATGATTTGATCACATTATGTAGTATATTATCTTTAGGGAGTTAGTCATTATTTACATTTTTTTTCCTCTTTTGTATTACCTATCACTCATTATAAATAACAATTACATGTGTGCTCTAAACACGCAATTACCGTCATAAACTCTTACATCTATAACCCATGAAATAAAGTTACACAACTTTAGTCCAATATTACTCTCTATTTCTTTGATTCTAATATGGTATCTAGAGTCAGGTTGAAGGAATACTAAAAAAATTGTCTCTGATACAATGCTCATTGCCTCTGGTGACCTCTTTTTGCTTGTTGCTCTTATCCTAAAATGTAGTATTTTGATATTGTTCATCTTGCCTCTATTTTCCTCTTCAATAATGGCTTCCATTGGCTCGTTTCTACTCTTATGCACTAACTTCATCTTTGTCCTAGATGCATTGACGTTGGCTTTGTCCAAGATGCCCTGACGCTTGTCTTTGTCCCAGATGCATTGATTTCGATTGTCCCTGTTGCACTTGTTCCAACTATCTCCCAATAGCAGGGGTGGTCCCGTTTTGATATTGTTTATCTTGCCTCTATTTTCTTCTCAATAATGGTTTCCATTGGCTCCTTTCTATTGTTATGCACTGACCTTATCTTTGTCCTAGATGCACTGTCCTCGACTTTATTCTACATGCATTGGTCCCTGTCTTTGTCCTAGATGCACTTGTCCCGTTCATATTAAAATTTTGTTGTTTTTAGGTATAGAGGGAGTTAATAGTGTTGAAAGAGAATGAAACATAGAATTAATATGAATTGATATGTAGTACAATGTGTTGATGTGTTCGATATTATCAATAAAACCTAGCTAGGGCACTAACCTTTATTTATACTAATCTTAATCCTTAAAATTAGGGAAACAAATCATTAAGAGGAAATATGAAATTTAGTCCTAACTCCTAAGAGATATTGGGGAAGTAGGGAAATTCATCCTTGAGGATAATTTGACATGATTTTTTAAAATATAGTAAATAAATAGTTTTAAATATATAGTAAATTAATGCTTGTGGGTAGTCTAACATATTTTTTAATATAGTAAACATTTTTAAATACATAAATAAAATATATTGTAATTAGAATTCAGAAAAATGTTGTTAACATATAAATTATATTTTAGATTTACGATAAACAATATGTATTGTGATATAAAGTTATTTTAACTATTGATAATTTCTTTTAAAAATATTGAAATTCAATTTAGAAATAAAGATGAAAATGATAGATTGAAAGATATAATAGGTTAAAAGAATTTCTAAAACACTTAAGTTAAAGAAAAGCTCCTAAAAAATGCTCTTATTGAAGAATAGCTCCTAAAAATATTCTCATTCAAAATAACTATTCTAATTTTAATTTACATATTTTGTGGATTTATTTATGTTTAAAAAAAGGATTTATTTTTATGATTCTATGGTGTATTTATTTAAAGGGGAATGTCCATATTTTAAAGGTTGTCACTTTGTAGTTACAATTTTATAGTATAGGATCGTGTTTGTGCTATCCTGTATTCCCTTTGGTTCTTTTCTCCTAATTGTTTAAAGGGAATTTACATTAATGGCATGTGGAAAGATTGGATAGCTTTGTTGTATCTGTACACCTCTTTCGCATGTAGATTTTTTTCTCTTCTCACCCCTCCCCCTGTTTTAAGTGGATTTCCTAGCTTCTCAGACCTTATCCTAACATTTGTCTGAAAAAAATGAATGTTATAAACATCTTAATAAGTTTGAAGTAACTTCTTAATAATGACACCATTTTTGGTAGGGAGTGGAAATACCAAGAGATGTATAGGTCTTGTTTGGATTAACTTAATAAATGTTTATAGAAGAGGAAAATAGGTAAAATGAATCAAGCTTCTCCCATAAGCTAAAATAAGCTTTTGAAGAAGGTAAATAAGAGCTTTTAAAAGTTAGCTTATACATAAGATAACTTTAACTTAATGCAAAACTTTTTTTTTTTAACGTTCTTATTTCCTTTTCGTACAAGTGTTTATTAAGATATTATGAAAAAGTTCTTATTAAGAAGTTTATCTAATAGGATCATAATCTAGAAGTTCTTATTAGGATCTCTTCAAACAAGTTTATTTAGAAGTACTTCTTGGAGGAGATAAAAAAAAAAGAAAAATTAAATGAGTTTCTCTATAACTTAAAATTAACTTATGTATAAGTTAATTTTAAATTGCTGATAAGTTCATTTCATTTTTTATAATTTTTTTCTAGAAGTGTTTCTGAAGAATTTTATCCAAACAAGTTTTTAGGAAGTGTATCTGTTAGTATCCAATTAAATGGGCACTGGCAGTATCTGTTAGGATCCAATTGCAAGTTATGACTTGAGTCCCTCATTAGAAGTATGTGATTTTAGTGTAGGGTTTATAAGGTTTTGGGCTCTCCAAATACATTAGCTAGCTTTTTAGGTGTGGTTCTCTCTAGATTTTATTAGTATCCTGGCAAGATAAAATTATCTACATATGTGTACATTTTTTTGTTTATTTCAATTTCAAAGTTGACCGTGTTGAATTACATTTTGGGAGAGATTTGTGGGATGTGAATCTCTCTACTTCACTTTGTTTTTTATATTGTTCTCATAATTTCTTTGCTTCACTACCTATTTGCTCCTTTTATTTCCTCCAGTTGCTCTTTTGCGGTAGTTTTCATTTTCATCAATGTTTTCAATTAATTAACCATGTGGCTCTTTATAGAGATTCATCGTAGAGTACTTTTTTCATTGTTGGTATTGTGTCTTGTTCTCTAATTTCTGTTGAAGTTTAATTTTTCTGTCTTCAATGAAATTTCTATTATTGAAATAAAGAGATCCAGATTTCAATGCTAGATATGATTCAACCTATCAGTGAAACATGTGATTTCTGCATACATTGATGAAATCATGATTATGCATAACAAGTTTATTTAGTAATGCCAGTTTTGATCTCCTCTATTGTTGCTTTGTGCACAAGAACATGTAAATATTCCATATGTTTTCTCTTTTTTTTGTCTTGCTTTCTCAAAAGTGATAATAATTACTGCAAACTGTTTACTTTCTGGCACTTTTTGGACAATACATTTTGTTAATAGAGAAATCCTTAGATGAGAAGTCCAAAAGTTTTTCCCAAAAGGATACCTTTGAGGGAAGTAGAAAAGTTATAAATGCAGCAATGGACCGCATTTGTGAGTACACAGGTCAGAATATGGGACTGTCTCTTTTTTTTCTGGCAAATTAAATTAAACTTCTCTCATAACTTTATTGGGTTAATTATCAATTTGCAGGAACTAAAATTGTGTTCTGTGATCTGAGAGTACCATTTATGGACAACTTATATAAACCCAGTGTCTCAGGATCTAGGTTGGATGCACTTATAGAACCACTTGATATGGTAACATTTGTCTCATTTGAAAAATGTCATTATTTTATATTATGCTTGTTAGATTGATTTTAATTGCAAATATATTGGTGTGAGTATTAGCATGTGTTTGGGAAAGCTGAAAAAATTAAATTATATCATTAATCAATTATATGTATTTCAGATAAAAATGCTCCCTTCAAAATAATGACCCTTCAAACAAAGATGTTATGCGGTCCTTTTATATTTAAGATAAAAATAGTTGGTTATAGTATAACAAATTTAATTTAATCCAATAAGATGAGAGGTAAGAGTACCTTATATACAGTAGATGGGAGGAGACAGAAGCAACAAAGGGAAAGGACGAAGATAGGAAAGGAAAATTTAAATCATATGCACTATATTTCTTTCCCATGGTGGGGGATATGGAAAGTCTCACCCTAGAATCTGTCTAGATTCAGTTAACCAGTTACCAACTGCAGTTATCTTTTTGCCATTCAGACTGTGTCTAACGTATAGTTTTGAAAACTGTAATGTGTATGCAATGTTTTTCTTTTCATGCTATGTTGATGGTTAATGTATAATGTTATATGCATTTACACAAGACTACATGTTTGATAAATGACAAAGTAAAAACAGGGCAGCATAGGCAAAGGTCTATCCTAATGCAGAGGGCTTCACTTTTTGAAGGCCAGAAAACAAATTGTTTAATACTACTTCTTGCCTAATTATAAGATGGAGTTTTAAGATTTGCTTCCTTTTTTATAAGGTATTTTGTGTGAATTGCTTTTTTTACCAAAATACCTTATTGTTGTTCCTATGAAGAGTATTTTTTTCTCTAATAATTAATTAATATTTTCTCTCTCCAATATTGTGGAGGATAATTTTGAAAAAAATCTTACAAATTTAATGTTAATACCTAAACTTATCCATTTTCTTAGTAAGTGTAATCCGTCTTATCATTAGGAATGAAGGCTGTTAGATGTAGTTAAATATATGAGCCTAAGTCTATCTCTTTGTATGTTCTCTTTTGTACAGTATATATATATATATATATATATATATATATATATATATATATATATAATATCTCCTTGGTTATGCTACACACACAAAGATTCGTCTATGTTCATCTTTTTCTACATGGTATCTAGAGCCTCGTGGATTCTTGCCTAAGTTTTTTTTTTTCCGGAAATCGTGTTTCTTTCCGATTTTCGGCCGTTTCCTGCTATTGTCACCATTGCCGTTCCGGTCGACGACCTCGCCATTTTCGTAGCTGTCCTTCGGTGACTCTAGCACCACTGGTATCTTCTCTGTTGGAGCCGTCGACATGCGTCCCTTCACTGCTTCGGCTGCTGCGCGTGGTGGTGTGTCCGATCTCTGTTCCAGTGGCACTTACCGGCGTTTGAATCACCGTGTTGTCCTCTCTTTCGATCTGGTTTTGAATCTTCCATTGGGCCTCGTATTTAGTCTTTTCTCTCCTTTGGGGATGCTTTTTCTTCTCTCTCCTGTAGCCTTTTTCCTCTTATCTGTCTCCCATAGCTTCTGTTAGGTCTGTCTCGTCTTTATTTACTAACTATGTCAATGTGCCTCTCTCCATTGAAAAGTTAGATGACACAAACTATGACACTTGGGCCTCTGACATCAAGCTTTGGCTTAAGAGACAAGACTATGTTGATCACCTCACTCAGACAGTTGCCTCCATTGATGATAAAGATTGTCCACGCTGGTCGAAAGTTGATGCTTAAGTTTGCAGTGTTCTGAAGTATACTATCCATTCTTCTTTGAAGCAAATATTCCGAGCCCATGACATCTGTGCTGGCATTTGGGAACAGACTCGGTTGCTATACACCAATGATACTCAGCGCCTTTATGGTGTGTACCAAAATCTACTGAGCATCATTGACCCTCGCTGTCTTGACCCTCCCATGGCTAAATATTTGGGTAAGGTTCATGGCTTTCTTCATGACTTCAATGGACTATTGCCCCCTGCTGCCACTCCTACCTAGGAACTAGAGCAACGATAGACATTCTTGATGATAATGGCCATATATGGGCTTCCCAATAAATATTCATTTGTTCGTGATCAGATTTTGGGGTCTTTGACTGTGCCCACTTTGAACTTTGCTTGGTCCACCCTATTGCGTGTGCCATGCAAGTTATCACCGGACATACCTCCTTCAGTTTCTCTTGGTGACTCCTCCACCATGGTCTCTCGACGTGATGATCGTAATCATTCTTGCAAACTTGGCCGCAGTTGTCCTTGATGTGACTATTGTCACAAACTTGGCCATACCATAACACAATCGGTGTTATGCGTTGCATAGTCGTCCTTCATGGTCAGCTACTACTGCTGCTGCTCAGACTATCCCCCTGCTCCTATTGATTCTGGTGTCACTTCTTTTGGTAGTTCTAGATCTCTGGCTCTGTTCAACGACTTTCTCAAATGATACACTGATACTTCCTTTGTTGGTCTCACTCATTCTGCCTCTTTTGGCCCTTGGGTCTTTGACTCTGGCACCACCGTTCATACATCTAGTAATAAGTCTCTTTTCTTCTCTCGTAACTTTTGGTCTTTTACCCTTTGTAACGATGGCTAACAGCTCTTGGGCCCTCTCTTATGGTGTTGGTACTCCTATTTTCTCTTCTCTCTCCGTTGACAATGTACTTTATGTTCCTAGGTATCCCTTTAATTTATTATCCTTTAGTCGACTCACTTGTTTTCTTGATTGTCTTATTACTTTTACTAAAGATTCTGTTTTCTTGCAGGATCGGAGTTCAAGAAAGATAATTGGGATCGAATGTGAGTCAAATGGCCTTTATCATCTACGAATATCTGCTTGTGTTGGCTCGGTTGTGGATTCCCCCGCTCTCATTCATTCTCAATTAGGTCATCCTAGTCTTGCCAAACTTCAATGCCTTGTAACGTGTCTATCTAAGTTGTCTAATTTGTCAAGAGAGTCGTGTCAGGAAAACATAGTTATCGTTCTTTTCTTATAAGTGTCGCCAAATGAGATGTATCTCCTTTTGCTTTAGTTCACTCGGATATCTGGGGTCCGAGTTGTGTTTAGTCTAGTTTAGGTTTTCATTATTTTGTAACTTTCATTGATGATGATTCTCGATGTACTTGGTTATTTTTAATGAAAAATCGTTCTGAGTTGTTTTCCATATTTCAGGTCTTTTATAATGAAATTAAAACTCAAATTTGATGTATCTATTTGTACCTTTCGTAGTGATAATGCTCGGGAATACCTTTCTCGGTCTTTTCAGACCTTCATGTCTTATCACAATATTCTTCATCAAACTTCATGTGCCTATATCCTTCAACAAAATGGGGTCGCAGAACGTAAGAATAGACACCTTATTGAAACAACTCGAACTCTTTTACTCCATGGTCATGTTCCTCTACAATTTTGGGGAGATGCTGTTCTCACTGTATGTTACCTTATCAATCGCATGCCTTCTTCTGTCTTCAATAACCAAATATCTCAATCTATTTTGTTTTCTAATGATTTACTCCATCCGTACCCTCTATAGTTTTTGGCTCCAGTTGTTTTGTTCACAACCTTAGTCCTGATCTTGATAAATTGTCTGCTCGATCTAACAAGTGTCTTTTTAGGCTATCCTAGGTCTCAAAAAGGGTATTAGTGTTTCTCACCTTCCTTTATTGATACTTGATTTCCGCTGATGTCAACTTCTTTGAGTCTTCTCTCTATTTTTCGTCCAATTCGTCTTCTTTTGAGCCTATTTCTCTGCCTCCACCCCCTCCCCTTTTGTCTTCCATCCCATAGATACGTCTGTTGTACTCACCAATCCACCACCTCCCTCTTCGAGTTTATCATTGTTTTTATCATTGTTGACAACATGTTCGACTTCCTGTGGGTCAACCATTGACTCTACTTTGATGCCATCTACTTCGTCTCCTCTGGCTCCTCTCTGTGTCTGATCTACTTGTTACTCTTTGTAAAGGTACACATTCCACTCGTAATCCCTCTTCTCATTATGTTAATTTGAGTTATCATAGGTTGTATGTCTCCATCTTTTTATGCTTGTCTTTATTTCATTCATTGTGTCCATTCCTAAAATTATAGGTGATGTCTTATCTCATCTTGGTTGCAGGCATGCCATGCTTGTTGAACTTTGCTCTTCAAAACAGTGGTACTTTTGATTGCCTCAAAGCTCGTTTAGTTGTCAAAGGTTATACTCAGATCTTCGGGTTAGATTAGAGTGACACATTCACTCCTGTTGCCTAGATGACTTTTGTTCGACTTGTTTGAGGAGATTTATATCGAGCAACCTCTTAGTTTTGTTGCTCAGAGGGAGTATTCCGGATTGGTATGCCGTCTTCGCAAATCTTTGTATAGTCTTAAACAGTCTCTCAGGACATGGTTTGGTAAATTTAGTGAAGTAATCCAACAGTTTGGTATGAATTGTAGTAAAACTGATCATTTTGTGTTCTATTGTCATTTAGGAGGTGGGTGCATCAACATGGTAGTGTATGTTGATGACATTGTTATTACAGGTAGTGATACCCATGAAATTTCACATATAAAACAACACCTTTGTCATCATTTTGAGACGAAAGACCTTGGCAAACTTAAATACTTCTTGGGCATTGAGGTAGCAGAATTTGACAATGGGATTGTGATTTCCCAGAGGAAGTATGCATTAGATATTTTAGAGGAGGCTGGGCTAATGAACTCCAAGCCCAATGACACATCTATGGATCCATATGTTAAATTCCTGCCAAGTTAGGGGGAGCCACTTTTAGATCCTGAGAAGTATAGGAGACTGGTTGAGAAACTGAACTACCTCACCGTCACTTGTCCGGACATATCCTTTGCTGTCAGTGTGGTAAGTGTCATAAGTCAGTTCCTTAATTCACCTTGTACTGGACATTGGGGTGCTGTCATCTGCGTTTTGAAGTCCATTAAAGGAGCCCCGGGAAAATGTTTGTTATATGGGCACAATAATCATACTAGGGTTGTGGGATACTCAGATGCAAATTATGCAGATTCTCTCACTCACAGAAAATCTACCTTTGGATATTGTGTCTTTATTGGTGACAACTTGATTTCCTGGAAAAATAAGAAGCAGGATGTAGTGGCAAGATCTAGTGCAGAAACGGAGTATAGAGCTATGACTTTAGCAACTTGCGAACTTATTTGACTCAAATAACTCCTTGATGAATTGAGATTTGGAGAGGTTACACAAATGACCCTAATCTGTGATAACCAAGCTGCCTTGCATATTGCCTCGAATCTAGTATTTGATAGGAGGACCAAACACATTGAGATAGATTGCCACTTCATTCGTGAAAAAATTGTATCTGGAACCATTTCTATCCAATTTGTTAGCTCCTATGATCAGCTAGCCGATGTCTTCACAAAATCATTATGGGGTCCTAGAATTGATTATATTTGTAACAAGCTTGGTGCTTATGATTTATATCCACCAGCTTGAGGGGGAGCGTTACATCTCTTTGTATTTGCTCTTTTGTACCATATATATATAATATCTGTTAATTGATCACTCACCATATTTTATGTGGATTCATATGAAAATCTAAATTTTAGCACATTTAATTGATCATATGCCTTTCACTTCTGACTCATTCTAGGAACTTAGCCAACTTTGTGATATTGTTGTGGAGCCTCTCAGAGATCGTGTAGTGACAAGTCTTCTTCAGGCATCATTGGTTAGTAGCATAGTCTTCCTTCTGATAAATTCATTACTAGTATTGTGATTGTGATTCTAACATTTTCCTGCATGTCAGGATGGCTTACTCCGTGTTATCTTAGATGGGGGTCCTTCAAGAGTTTTCTTTCCCGGTGATGCAAAATTATTAGAGGAAGATCTGGAGGTCTTAAAGGTAGGTCATCTTAGTCAAGTCAGTTCAATGCTATTTAAAACAGATCTTTGGATGTTATTGTACCTTCTTTTCAAAAAAAGCTCAGTTTGAGTAGGCTAATGCTTCAAATTCAGTGATGATGGTCTTCTTTTTGTAGGAATTCTTTATATCTGGTGGTGACGGGCTTCCTCGGGGGGTTGTTGAAAATCAGGTTGCACGTGTTCGGCTTGTGATCAAGTTGCATGGCTATGAGGTTAGTTCACTTATATATTGAGGCAATTAGTCTTCAATCATAGCTAGATATTAAATACTCTTAGCCTTAGCCACATCTTATGGTGGTAAAGCCATGTTTGGTATTAATGACTATTCTGATTGCTATACTTTGTTGTCAAATCTCATGATTATGTTTCAATTTTCTTGTAAACTAGTTCACTGTTTGAGGTACCCTATACTTTATTAAAAATTTCAAGAACAATAGAAGTCTTATCCTCTAAGTGAGCTCTAATATCGAAGAATTTCATGTTGGTTGTTGGCAGCCTAACACAATCAATAGAAATTTTGGCTTAAATAACAATTTGATCCCAGAAAAATAGGGATTTTTTTTCAATTCTAGATTTCTGATCTTTTAAAGATTAGTTTTGGTCTTTTAAAGATAATTTTTTATTTTTAGTCTATATTTTCAAGAAATAGTTCTAATTGAGACATAACAAGTGATTTGTTATGTGTTGTTAGAAAGTCTTACGGGACAGTCCTGTGTAATTTATTTTTTGATAAACTGTTTTCAATTGCTTATCAACTTGTTTGATGATTTCATCATCTGCTTAAAATAGATTAGAAACATAGTTTGTCCTAAAAAATCATGAAGGATTAGTCTTGTTAGATTATTCATCGCCATAGTAAGGCATTTGAGTTCCCAAAGTCCCTTAGGTAAGGTTGTTGCTAGTGACAGAAGGGATTAAAACCAAAATTGTTACTAGACAGGAGGGATTAAAACAAAAAAATGGACTAAAATATAAAAACACTTTAAAGGTGTAAAACAAAATTCCTTTATTTTTCCTGACCAAAATTTTATTTAAGCCAAATACACTCATGCAACAATCATTCCTCCGAAAGTATGTCATAATTTGTATTATTTTGCAGACCCGTGAGCTGATTGAAGACTTGAAATCTGCTAGTGGCATGGAAATGCAAGGAGGCAAAAGCAAACTAGGAACTGATTCAAAAACTCTATTAAGAATATTATGCCACAGGAGTGACTCAGAAGCCTCCCAATTTCTGAAGAAACAATACAAAATACCCAGTTCTTCTGCTTAGAGGAATATGTACAACAAAAGGGATGAGGCAAAATTTTCATTTTGGTGCTAGCTTTCTGTGAATATTCATTGTTGTCAATGTTATTTTTTGCCAGAATTATTAAAATTACCCATTTGGTGTATAATTAGGGGGCATAACTGTTTTTTCCCTTTCCCCTTTTTTTTGGTTTGTATCTGATTAAAATGTTGATGATCTTCATTTGTAAAATTTCCTCCTTGTGAATACTGTATGAATTCAATTGATCATGAAGCTGCTATTCTTTTTACTAGGTTAATTGTTTTATAGTAAGAAAAGTTCAACAGACAGCAATTTTATCTCCTAAGTTTCTAATAAAGCAATATATTGATTTCTACTGTAATTGAATGAGCAATGTAAATAGAATGTCTTAAAAAAAATAGAGCAATGTAAATAGAATATGTAAATGATTTTTTAGTAAGAAAAGATCATTATCTTATATTTAAGTTCACCTTTCTCCGAAATTCTATAATCTATAGGGTGTAGGTTCGGTATTTTCCTAAAATATCCCAAGAGGCAAGATCTACCTTGAATAGAATAAATGGAGTTAGGTTGCACTTACACATAAAGAGTAAAGGAAAGGAGAAGAATTTGAATCTCTCCTACTAAATACAAACTGACAAATTAGTAATTAATATTTATAGATTAAAAAAAAAAAAACTAAGCAGAATCAATGCCTCATTAATTCACAGATCTAACAGTTGATGTGTGTTGCAGAAAAGATTCAACATTGTTTTTTTAATAAGCAAGAAATTGGATTAATCAACAGAAGAAAACACAAGCAATCCCTTCCCACAAGTTACAAAACACGTCTTTAGCTGCCAATAACCAAAAAGTAAAATAAAGATCAGGATCCATATATAGAAAAGACTTTGACATTTATATGGGCATGATACAGAGAAGATTATTACAGGACAAGTATTTGTTATAATATGAAGCATTGCTGTAAGTAAATAAAAGCTTCTCTACACTCATGTTTGCAATGCAATCTAAACCCTGTCCTCAGCGAAAGTCTACAGTAGTATTTCACATTTGAGATTCGAGTTTTGGATAATAACAATGTCTGAATATGACATTAATCTCCAAATTTGAGAGTGCACTAAGTTGCCCTTTTTTTATCTAGTCATCAGCCAGTATGATTTATTGAAACAACAAGGCCAGATCGGATACAATTATAAGCACCAAATTCATATAAGATTTGGCTTATCATCTAAAATTCTAGATCAAAATGGATGAAAGCTATTTGTATTCCAGTAAACTCAAACTGGCTATATTTAAACAAAATCAATATTAATATGTATATTTTATAGGAATTCATAACATATTTTAAATATAAAAAAGTTTAAATATATTTTTGAATCCAAAAAATGATTAATTTTGTTTTTAGTTCTCAATATTATTTTAAACTTTTTTATTGTCGATAAAAAAATTATTTTACATTTTGTTCTCGTTGTTCATTGTTTTTGTTAAACTGGTGACTAACATGTTATATTTTTAACAAATTATTTGTTTAAAGTTACCAATATTAACTTACAGTTTTTCAATTACAATTTCCGATAATTAAAAACATCAGAAATTATCTCAATGTACAAAACATAAATTCTTCAACTTAAAAGCTTCAAAACTAATAAAAACAAACTGTATCAATCTAAAAGCTCAATCAACGAAAAAAATCAAACTGTATCAATGTATATGTCCAATATGTGATATACCATGCTCTGTTGGAGAAGGTTGGTCTGGTTTCTTATGGGCTGGGTGTTTGGCACTTCGGGGCTGATTGGTGGTGGTGTGTCAGTATTGTTGTAGGTAATAGTAGGCTGGATGGTGCTAATGTATTGCTGATTTAAGGGTGTAAGGGTGCATTAGTGGTTGGTGCTGCTGGTTGCTGGGCAGTACGGGTACTCCCAGGATAGCTGATGTTGATGTATTGCTGGTGAATCGGTCTGGTCCTGACTGGTGATATAGGTGGTACCAGGCTTCCCCATTATTGACACAACTTACTGCTTTATTATGATACCTTTGGTGCTGGAGTAACCCAGGCTCTGTGTGAGGGTTGTCTGTTGTGATGGTGTTGGCTGATGCTGATATGTTTTTATTGTTATAGGGTTCAGGGGACTTTGAGTCTGGTATGCTGCTGGCACAGTTGTAGGGCCATTGTGGCTGGCAGTGGTGTCACAATGCACTGAAGGCAGTACATGATGTAGCTGGGGCAAGAAAGTCTCTGTTGAAGAATGGTGCATTCATGTTCAATGCCAACCTTAGCAGATTCATGGTGGTGAATTACTAGTGAGGCTGACTTCATTTCTATAATTACCAGTTTGAATTCACTTTTTTAATTAGCAGGCTGGAATTAATGGTTTGGAATTGGTTCTGTTATTGGCTGTGGAACTGGTAAGTCTAGTTGACTCCTTGATCAGCACATCTGGAATTGGAATTGGTCCTGATATTGGTGAGGCTGATTCTAAATAATACACATGGTCATGCTAAACTTACCTAGTGCTACTGCTGGTATTGGTACTGAGATGGTTGCGGGTGTGCTTCGGGTATACTGCTCCTAAGCGGGGCTCACTTCAAAACCCTTTGCTGGTACTGCAGAAATGATCTACTAGCTCGAATTTTTCCTGGTATTCTGCAAATCTGGTCGATAATAGGTCTCATGTTCTGGTTGGCTGGTGATATGCACTAATTATGTATTAATATACGCGTGTCTATGCTGGATTTTGAGGCTGGAACTTATAAGACTACAAGGTGGGGCAGGACTAGCTGGCGCTAGTGTACTGTTGGGGAAGGATGAACTGCTGTGCTGAGGCAGTGCTGGTGTAACGGTGTAATGCAGTAACCATATTATACCTATGAAGCTGGATTCTACTGACATGTGCCACTGGTATTGCAGCCTGGTTTGTGTTTGTTAGTGGAAGTGGTGTTAAATCCCTTTATGTATGCTTTGTATTTTGATCTATTCTGTATCGCTCTCTTTTATGTTTTGGTTGGTGTAGTATGGTATATCGTTGTTCTGGCTCTGGTTAATCCATCCGTGTAATTGCTTCTTCTGGTTTTTCTCCTGCATCTCTTCCTTATCAAAAAACAAAAATGACAAAAATCAAACTAGATAATGAGTATATGTTCTGGCTCTGGTTAATCCGTGTAATTGCTTCTTCTGGTTTTTTTCCTGTATCTCTTGTTTACATATAAAAAAAACAATGACAAAAAATAAACTAGATAATGAGTATATAAAACTGCATAGGTTTATTAAGGATAAAAAGTTTTAAAAAACCAGAAGTTTAAAACTATGGTAAGTTTTATAACATCAGGATATATTAATTGAACTCAAAAACTAATCTTACAGCTCAACAGATGAATATGGAATAGAAATTAAAACAAAACTTATACGGATAAAAAAATTGTAAAATACTATTGAAGACTAAAAATAAAATTAACAATCTTTTAGTGACAAAAATATATTTAATCCTATGAAAAAATTAAAATATTTGCAAAGTATTGTAAATAAAATTAAAACTTGCAATACTGTTATTTTTATGAGTTTAATTAGTATATACGGTTAGTGTAACACTTTTTATCTTGAGTAACTTTATTGATTTTATCAATTAATATAAGTTTAATTTGTATGACTTTAATTAGTATATAATGTAAGTTTGTTGATCTTACTAATTAATATTTTAAAAGTGATATAAAAAAAAAGTAATTTAATGGTAATGTAACATTCATTTACACTATCAATAGATTAATTAAACTCTATTTGTATTCCATTTTAATGATGTCCTTTTTCTTATAAAATATATTCATTGCTAATTTATTATTAAATTATTTGTATATTCATATTTATATATACAGTGCCATACAAATATGTTTTTCTCATCCGAAAATGCAGCCACTTTAATTTTGTAAAAAGTTTTAACTTTGCTTATCAAATTTAAAAATTAGGTGAAATTTTTCCTTCTTCTAAATTATGTTATCATTTTATTTTATGTTAACAATGTAGTGAGTTATTTCTTGATAACGGAGTTTACATGTTGATGGAATTGTTTGGCTAAACTGTGTTTTTAATTTTTTATTTATTTAGAATAGTATAGATGATATCAGATAAGTCATTTAATAAAAAAATAGAAATACAGTTTACAAGAAAATTTGAATATGGCTATCCTGCCCAACTCACAAATGATGTGATATGTTGTTAGACTACTAATGTCTAGTTATTGTTTCAAATATTAATATACATTACAATCAGGGTCCAATATATTTCAAGATATATACTGCAATTAGGAATGGGGTTCCAAATTTGCGATAGAAGTTTTTACCAACTTTTAAAAGAGTTTTATTAACATGCATGTAAGTTTTACATAAACATCCAATCATATTTTTTATTTATATGACTTTTCAAATATTAATTGGTAAAAGTCAATAAATAAATAATTCTGATGGAATATTAGTGTAATATTTTTTACATTGTTAAGGTATAATAACTATTTTTTTTAAAAATATATTCTAGCACCTGTTACCAATTTTTAAAATTTAGAAAATTGAAATCATAAATTTTTTTGATAAAAACTTAAATTAAGTGTATTTTTAAAGCATAAAAACATATTTAATCCGTTCTAAAATATCATTACCACCTTTTTAAGACCTAAAATGCCACTATCCAAACATGTTTACTCCCTTTTAGGTTGAAAGGAAAATAGAGAGTGAAAAATTTCATGTGTAGAAAAAAAAAATTACATTTTTTCTAATTCGTTAAAAAAAAAGTAATGAGGAAAGTGTCATTCATTTGGTGGGTTACACATGTTTCACTTTCTCGTCAATAGAGACATGCAAAGGAAAGAAAGTGCAAAAAAAAATGATCTTTGTAAAATTATTTTATAAGATAATCTTAAGTATATGAGTAATTTTGTAATTATAATAAATTTAATTTATAACTTTTTATGTTTTTCATACTATTTTCCATATAATTGAACAACTTCAATTCTCACTCTATTTCCTTTTTTTTCTTTCCTTTTCCTTCTCATAGTTTCTTTCCTTGTATTCTTACTTACTTTACAATATCCACCTTTTATGATTTTCTACTCAACTATTATTATATCATCATTAGAACAATAGAACTTGTAATGTTTAAATTTTTTTTTTTGTTGAACTTAACACTTAGTTTGTATTTCACATGGCAAATAATTAATTATACTTTCAACCATTAAATCTAATTAATTAACAACCAAAAAAGTCAATTTGGTCGCAGTTTTGTAGTTAGTTAAATGGGAACACGTATAGAAAGGTCTTGATTTTGGAGCTCAAGGAAGCCGTACTCTTGTCACGACACCCAGTAAAAATGTTGTTTTTACTATGCAGTCAAAGGAGCATCACCTGGAGGAATTAGAAAAATATTATTGTTGGCAATTGTTCACTGAGCATGCATTCAAATGTGATAACCTTAACAAAATGCAGTGTACAAGGAGCTTGGCATGAAGATAGTTGGAAAATGCAATAGACTTCCTCTAGCCTTGAAAACAATGGAAATTCTATCAAACAAAAAACCATCTATTAGAGAATGGGAAAACATATTGAAAAGAGCGTTAAGGCTAAGTTATTAGTACCTTCCTTCCCATCTCAAGACATATTTTGCTTATTGCAATGCTCTCCAAAGGTTATCAATTTGAGAAGAAGTTTTTAATTGGTTTGTGGATGGCAGAAAATTTCCTGGCTTCAAGACGCCAAGAGCGGAGTGAAGGCCCACTCCTGGTTGTAGGTTGGTAATCTGCTTCAACATAACAATGTATTGTTTATTTTATAGCTTTTTAACAAAGAAAAGAGTGACTATATTGATGCTTTCATCAACATAGTAAAAGAAAATCATTTAGTCATTATTGTTTTAAATGTTTAAATATTCATTAGCAAATTATCATAAAAAGTCTTAATATTTTTAAAGTTAATTATACTTTGTAGATTGTTGTTGAAAGTGGTGGTTCAAATTGCATATATTCTTCTATTGTATCGTTTGATGAGGAATAAACTCATATAAGTAAAATATATTTAGCAAGAGGACAATTTTAGAAATTGAATCTGTTGAAGTAACTAGTTTTGAAGATTCTAAAGTTTTTGTCACTAATAAAGTATAATGTTTGAAATTCAAGGTTTTATCATAAGGGAGTTTCTAAAACTTTAGTTGAAACTAACTAATTTCTATAGTTAGTTGTTTTACCATGTTTTTTGTGAAAATTTTATGTTGAGATTTTTTGTAATTTTAACTCAGTTTTGCTATGTTATGGAAGGTTTTAGCAATTTATTATTGTCTTAACATACATATATATATATATATATATATATATATATATATATTTTAAGATATATTAACCAATAATTTTTATATGATTTTGATAAATTTAATGTCCATTGCTATGTTGAATTATTTGTTTTTTAACAATGATTTCTTAATCTAATGTAGCAACAAGTATTATTTAAATCAATGGAACAATACACTACAAAAATATGTATGGGGCACAATAATTTTTTTTCTTTTATTAAAATCAACACTTAATTTGGATTTCATTTTTTTTATAGTCATTTTGTTTGAAGCCACATGACAAACAATTAATTATACATTCAACCATTTGATTTGAGTTGTAATTAGTTAACAACCAAGAAAGTCAATTTAGCCATTATATCTTAATTTTGTAGTTAGTTAACAAATATTATTAGTATACAAATAAATATATTCTTAAATATTTAATCAATATCACACTAGAGTTGAAAATCTACACATATGACCTTTCACATTGAAACCAAAACCACAAATAATTAATTAATTATAGAAAATTGTTAAGACATTAAGTTAATAATTGTCATAGTTAATGGTAGAAAAGGGAAATGTAATAGATAATTTTTTTACTTCCTATCAAAGTTACAATTTACCACTCTTAAACTTTTTCACGCAATTGTTCAAATTTCTTTCCATTAAATTTCAGTTATAGTTAATTATTAATTATATTCATCAGTAACGGAGAGATTCATTATAAGGGATGGACGGGCAACATATAAATGACTAAAGATGAATTATAAAATGATATTTAGTGACTTATTAAATATAATTTTAAAAAAATGCACTATGTTCTATATGTTGTCCTATTATTTTAGCAAATAATTAAATAAATATAATTAAAAATATTATTTAATATATATCACTATTTCTACGTCTAACCTTCCAAACCATAGTTTAAAACTGAAAGTACCTATCCTTGTTAGGTTATTAAGTCATGAGGTCTTTGTATGGATACTCGTTTTGTCGTTACCAAAATGGAGATGTATATATTCTTGAAGGTTCAGTGATATCAGGAACCAATATTGGTTTGAAGGTTTTTATTCATAGTTTTTCTTTAATACCTTCTTATGCCAGGATTTCCTTTCAAATTTCAGTGAATGCAACTTCCTCTGACAGTTACAATTGTTATGTGAATCAATAAAGTCAAGGACAATCTTTGAAGCATATGTTGAATGAAGTCTTTCTTCACAACATGTGTTTTCTCATGTCTATTATATACTAATGATGGAGAACAACAACAAAAAGACATAACTTCTAATGTTGTTTACAAGAAAGTATTCAAAAATTCATGACAGTTTTATCATTTTATTCAAAAGTTCTTTTCAATTTTATTTATAATTAAAATTTTTATTTTGAATAAACCATTGGCTCTAAAACATGTTACTTAATAAAAAAGAAATTACCAAAATGATTCATCCCTTACATTATTTATATAAATAATTTTTTTACTATTCATATTGAGAAATTGAATATATTTCTCAACGTCATTTATTTATTTTTATGTAAAAAATATATAACAAATTAGTTGTCCACCAACCAATTTCTTACATGATGCTTTTTTCAAATATTTTCAGTCATTCTTTAAACTTTTTTTAAAATATTTTTTTATTTATGTATATTATTTTAAATAAAAATTTTAAAATTAAATTTTTTAGTTAATTTAGATTTTATTTTATTATGTGTTTTAGTTTTATGTTTGTATCTTTTTTCTTTGTTTTAATTTTTTTAAACACTTTGTAATTCACTTTTTTAGTTTATATTTTTTAAGTTAATATTTTTTAAGTTAAATTTCTAAATTTTTTTACCAAAATAATTTAAAATTAATTTGAAATATTGGGTTTAAAATGTTACTTTAAAATAGTAAACTAAAAACAAATTATAAAGCATTTAAATTTAAAATAATGAAAAAGATATGCAACATAAAAATAAAATACATAAAAAAAAATAAAACAGATAAAAGAAAATAAAATACAAAGTATTTCAAATGGAAAATATACACATTTTAAAAATTTTTTAAGTTAATTTGTATTTCATTTTTTTTATGTTATGTATTTTTTCTGTTATTTTAAATTTTTTTTAAATACTTTGTAATTTACTTTTCAGTTTAAAGTTTTTAAAATGAGATTTTGAAATATAATAATTAAAATTATTTTTCAATTATTTGGGTAAAAATGTTTAAAAATTTTAACCTAAAAACTATAAACTGAAAAATAAATTACTTAAAAAAAATAAAATTACTAAAAAAGATACACAACATAAAAATAAAATGCATACTAAAATAAAATAAAATATAAATTAACTAAAAAATTTTAATTTAAAAAATTGCTATTTAAAACAATAGACATAAATTTAAAAAAATAAAAAAATTTGACTACATTTTTTTTAGATTTATTTCTATAATTTATTTTAATTTATTTTTTAAAAAGTTTATGGTCCAAATACATAATTTTCCTTTATTCTTTTTATATTGAAACTAAAGGTTTAATAAAGTTAATATTTATTTTATTCCTAAATTATACTTCTAAAAGAAAAGGCAGTAATGTATAATAGAAAAAATAATTGTTTTATGTCAAAACATTCATCCAATAATCAAGGATAAACTACTCTTTTACCCGGTTTGATTCAGTGAAAGATATAAATAATTTTTAATCTTAGAAGTTTCAAATGTCATGTAAATTTCTATAATATTGTAACTTTCAATTTTTCTTTTGTTATAAAATGTCTTTTTGAACATTTCATGTGTAATGTAAAAATGGTAATTGTTTCATATTATAGGTTGTTATTTATTTTTCTTTTTACCCTTCTTGAATGATGAAAATAAATAAAAATGTTTGCAAATACAACTAACATTAAGTTAAATTATTATGATTAACTTTTTTGTTGAATAGAAAACATTTATTTTAATAAAATAATAAATTATTTGTTGTTTTCATAGTGCATTTGTTTAAATTATTTACACTTAGTTTTTATTATTTAAAAAAATATAATCCAGATATTTTTACTAAAACAGAATTTATTTTATAATTAGTTATTTTAAGTTTGCGGAAAGTCACAACCCTATATTCAGAATTTTCTATAAATCTTAATTATTTGAAAGATCAAACAAGATTCTTATATGGGAAATAATAATTTCTTAATTTATAATTTACCTATATTTTAAATTTACTCCGGGAATTATAGTTTTTCATTAAGTTACTAAATTTTATATAAAATTCAAATTACGTAAAAATTAATAATATTTAAGGAACTTAAAATAATTTATAATTTTACCATCTTATGATTAATAACAAAATTTAAATTTAAATATTAATATTCTAGATTAATTATCACAACAATTTACAATAATTTTCAATTTAATTTATCCTAATATTTATCACCTAAAATGTATTAACTACTTCATTAATTGATTCTGACAAGTTATATATGTTTTAATTACTTCAAACTTAACATGAATTTTATTAGGACAATGAAGATACAACCAAAACAATTGAAACACTGTTTTTATTCCCTATTGAATAGGTGATATTTTGGTTTTAAAAAAGTTCTGGATATTTTGCTATTATTATATGTATATGATTTCTTTTAAATGTGAGTTGTTGATATTTTTGCTATTATTATTTATATAACATGAGACCTTGAGAGGTAGTATAAGTTGCAGTGCTGATACATAGTTTATTTCTTATTGTATTAAAGATGAATATAGCAGGAGATGAGATGTGCCTATGGATGAGATTGGGGAAGCTTCAAAAGTCTCTTGCGGCAACATGATGAATATAGCAGGAGATGAGATGTGCCTATAGAGGCTAACCGAGATAGGTTAGGTGTCAAATTGTCCGGTTCGTCTGTGGCCCACCCATCCAACCCTTTTAAATGAATTTGATATCATGGATTTGTCGTAGAGCCGGGACGGTGGGCTTCGCCAGACTGATCAAGGATATCGCTCAGGAAAATGATGTTCCTTTGTTTTTCCTTATCGAAACCTATATTAAAAATATTCGAGCCAACAAAGTAGTGACGAGGCTAGGATTTGATAGTTGGCATCTGGATCAGATGATAGGACGAGCCAGTGGCATATAACGTGTGTGGAAATCTAAGTACCGAAAAGTCAACATTCTTGCGGAGCATCATCAATTCATTCACATGCAGGTTCGTTGGAAGAGGAAAAAGAATTGGCTCTTTACCGTAGTTTATAGAGTCCTCAGCTGCAAAGCTAAAGAAGACTTCGGGAAGAACTGTCAAACCTAGCCTTCTTTATTCAAGAGCCGTAAGCTGTACTGGGTGATTTCAATTCAATTCTAAAGAAATATGAGAGAGAGGGGGGTTCAACTTTGCCTTCAAGAAGAAGCATGCACGAGTTCATAGGTTTTGTGTAATCTGGTAACCTTCTGGACTCAAGTTTTGAGGGTCTTACTTTTACTTGAAAAAATGGCACCTTGATAGAAAGGTTGGATAGACTGTTGATCAACTTATCTCATTACCTCTGCTTCCAACAAGCTACCACCTTTCACCTACCCTTTTACAGTTTGATCACTAATCTGTTTTAACAACCTTGACTTCCAGGAAGGCACTGAATAGGAGGCATCGCCTATCCTGTTTTGTTGCAGCATTGTTATCTCACTCGGAGTTCCAACAATTTCTCTCTGATTTTTAGAGAAAAAGTGATGCTGAGCATGGTCGGGTCCTAAAACTCCATGACGCCTTGCGGAATTGGAAGAAAGAGGTGCTTGCTAATATTTTCAAATGTAAAAAACAACTCCTTCAGCAATTGAAAAAGATTAATGGGCATCTGACAACTAATAACTCCACTTTCTGGGAGGAGAGGCAGGCCGCTACCTGGAAATTACACCAGCAAGTGCTTAGGGAGGAAGAGCTGCTTTGATTTGAAAGATCTCATGCGAAGTGGTTGACATTTAAGGACAAAAACTCCAAATACTTCCATAGAGTAATAGTCGTCTATCAAAAAAGGAACCACATCGTGATGTTGCAAGACTTGGAGGGGAATTGGATTGCGGAACCATCTGAGCTTGAGACCCTTGTAACTTCTTTCTACTTGGATGACCTCTAGTGTACATCACCCAACTTTCCTCGAGCTTTTCCAAGATTTTTAGTGGAGTAATTAGGCCGTTTCAGTCAACCTATGTCAAGAATTGAGATTAGGAAAGTCATTTTCACAATGGGGAATTTCAAGGCATTAGGTGAGATGGTCTACAAGCACTATTCTATAAAAGCATCTGGCATATTGTGGAAGAGTCATTTTGTAAGATGATTGGGGAAGTCTTTGAAGATCCTGCAAAAGTTACTGCTATTAATTTCATCCTCATCACTCTCATTCCCAAGGTAGAACGAGTAACATCCATGAAACAATTTCGACCTATTAGCATCTGTAATCTATCTTTTAAGTCTAGTTTTATTCCACATAGAAGTAGCCATGATAATTTAATTATTGCTCAAGAAATTATTCAATCAATGAAACACAAGAGATGATTGAAGGGATGGATGGTCATAAAAGTTTATTTGAAGAAGGCCTATGATAGACTTAACTGGGAATTTATTGGAGATACATTCCACGCTATTGGTTAACTCGAGTCTTTTATTAACCTAGTATGACACTGTATCTCTTCTTCAAACATGCTCATGCTTTGGAATAGGGAAGCCTTAGAACCTTTCAGTTGAGAGTAGTTTGCCAGGGGGACCTTATTTCTTTGTATCTATTTGTTTTATGTCTGGAATAATTATTCCACATGATTCAGTTTATAGTCGATCAACGACAATAGAAGTCATCCAACTTTCTCATGATGGACTAGAACTAGCATATCTAGCTTTTGTAGATAACCTCCTCTTAATTGTCGAACCCTCCCTTGACCAAGTGACAATCATTAATCAAACTCTAGAAATGTTTTGCAAAATCTCAGGTTAGAAAATTAGCCAAGCTAAGTCTCGAGTGTTCTTTTCCACCAATATCCATTAATAATGTCAAGAATAGCTCTCAAGCAAATTGGGCTTTCAGAGGACCTGCAACCTTGGCAAGTATCTTGGAGTGTTGATCCATCATGGCTGCATGACTCACTAATCCTACCAGTTCCTTGTGGATAAAATCCAACAACGATTGAGTAACTATAAGTTGGAGACTTTATCCTTTGCAGACAAACTTACATTAGCTAAATCAGTTATGCAAGCTCTGCCTACCTATGTCATGCAAACTAACCTCTTACATGTGCCTATTTGTAATTTAATTGATAAAAAATGCAGGGATTTCATATGGGGGACTTAGACAACACAAAGCAATTCCATTGGCTCAGATGGGAGACCCTCTGCCAGCCTAAACAAACGGGCAAGTTAGGCCTTTAGATGATGAGACAAGTCAATCTGATTCTCCTTTCCAAAGTTAGGTGGCAACTGATGACCAAACACGATGCTAAGTGGGTCCAAATCATCTGGTCAAAATAGAAATGTGGAGAGTGTGCTAGAATCAACATTGATTCATCACGGAAGGGCACAAACTTCTAGAGGGGAATTGTAAAGTAACGTGAATTAGAATACTATTTGGTAAGTCAGTAATGGTAGATTAATTAATTTTTTGTTTGATAATTGGGTGTCAAGCCGAGGGCTCTTAGCAAATCGGTGTACTGGAAACAATAGCTTTCAACCTAATAATAAATTGTTTTTCTTTGTATCTTTAGATGGGTCTTGAGATGTTTAGAAAATTGCCTCTCTTTTGCATCCTGATGTGGCTAGAGAGATTTTGCCAACTTGATGCACCTAGAGGAGATATGCCCCCTGACTCCCTAAGATGGGCAAGTGAAGTGGATGGCTTCTTTTCCACTAGGTTTGCTTATCACAATCCAGTGAGCCATCATCTGGTGCAGAGTAAGCCCAGTTTCAAGGTTTTGTGGAAATGGGAAGGGGCAGAACAAATTCAACTCTTTCTGTGGAAAGCAACTTCCACTATTGTCCTTACGAATGAGTTGAGATTCAGCAGGCACATGTCTCCTAACTTCAAGTGCCCCCTCTGTGGCCACAATATGGAAACCCGAATGCATGCACTTCAACATTGTGCTCATGTACGTTTAGTCTGGAGAAAGATTGGTTCAGATAAACTACCAAATTTCTTTACTCAAAATAACTTTGACCTATAGTTGTTATCAAATTTAAAAGCTAACCTCCAGCTTGGTGGCTACATGTGGAGCTAAACTTTCGGTATTGTGCTTGATCGACTGTGGAGGAAAAGGAACGAGTTCATTTTTCATGGGAGATGGAAATCCGAGGACCAGATTGTTTTCTTTGTCAAACCCCTCCTCAGTGAGCTCACCGACATTTAGCAACTGCAATCAACACTAAAATCAATGATGCATAATATATGGATCTGCAACAGAGGAGGGATGCAACTATTGGGCAGTTCATTGAGATCATCGGGAGGAAACTATTGGGGTTCTTGTACGTGATTATAAAGGTACTTTCCTTGTGGGTTTTGCTCACAGGATAAATTACTGTGATGTAGGGAAGGCTGAACTCTTGGCTATTCCTTAAACTCTCACCATAGCCTATGACCATCGGTTTCGACACTTAATAGTAGAATTTGATTCTCTCAATGCAATTAAAATGCTAGAGGAGGAATGCAACATTGGAAATGTGTGCTACCAAACCATTATCCAAATCTGCAAGAGGAGTGGTAAAACTTTGACATGTAGCTTCATTTATGCCCCTCCTCCGCGAGGTAAATCAATTGGCAGATGGATTTGTAAAATTAGGTTTGTCTATGAATGAGGAGTCATGTAGCTTTACACATGTTCCAGAATCTTTGTCTAAGGTGTATCAAAGAGACTTGATTTGTATGTATTTTAATAGTTATTAATCTTAGTTGGGCTCTTACTCATACCGTTCATAAAAAAAATTAAAATTAAAGTTACATTTATGTATGTTTGAAAACACTATAATAGCATTCTCTCAAACCTTCCACTAACAACCTCTCAAGGGTGCAAAAATAATAGTTAAAAAAAAAAAGAAATACATATGTAATTGCATTACACTTCAAAATGTGCGTCCATAATTTGCTCAAAAAATAATTATTCTATTTATGCTTACAAAGGTTAGTGATAGTTAACTGTAATCTTAACTAATTATGGCTAATTTGAAACCTGCAAAATTTTCATTTTATGCAGTTCTCACATTTTGTCTTGGATCTTGAGTGTTCAACCTAAGAATGACAATCGTTTCATTTATTTCTAATTGCATGTGTTTCTGATTAATTATCACATTTAAATATCTATTCATATGTGGTGGGGTAGGAAATCACTAAATAATTATTTTCTAAATTGGTGTTATTTACTTTTTGGCCTTGTGATTGTTCATCCTTTTGTTTTTTTATAGGAAAATTTAGTTGTTATGTTGTTAGTAAAAGGATTTGAACTTACCGTTTCTTCCTCTCTAATCTCATCAAGTTACCACCAAACAAATCTTATAACTCCTTTGTTCATCTTATATTATTTGTTAACTATTATTGAACAGTACATTTCAAAGTTAAATTTTTGTTTTCAATGTTCTTTTTTTACTTGAAAGTTGTGACTTTGACAACTAATTATTCATACAATGTTTAACAATTTGAATAGTTGGATTCTGAAAGGATAAGTATTCCTTTAATTTATATTACAAAGGTTTAATAAAGTTAGCATATTGATTTTATTTCTAAATTATACTTCTAAAAGAAGATCAAATAATGTGTAATGACAACAAATTCATTGTTTCATCTGAAGTCCTTTATCCAAATAATCAAGGATAAATAACTCTTCATACCTATTAATTTCATTAGTTCGACAAACGATATAAAGTTTTTATCCTTAGAAGTTTCAAAATATGCATATAAATAGCTAAAATTGCAACTTTCAAATTTTCAATTTATTTTTAGTTATAAAATGTCCTTTCGAACGTTTGAGTGTTTAACCTAAAAATGGTAATTTTTTCACATGTTAGGTTATTATTTCTTTTTCTTTTTACCCTTTCTTGAATGATGAAAAACTTTATATACATTTTAAGTTTAATAAAAAAATAAAAATATTTGCGAACACAACTAACATTAAGTTAAATTATTATTGCCTTGCATGTTATGAGTTTTTTATTTAATAAAATAAGTACCTTTTTTCTAGTGTGTTTATTTAAATTATTTATACTTGATTTTTAATTTGCAGTGAGATGTTTCACATCTTTGTAGGAGAAACTCTTATGCATCTTCTCCTTATGTGCATTCGCCACACAATTGTGGAACTTAATACATTGCTGTGGGATATACTCTAATTGATCATCTTCTTCTACATGTTTCCCACGTCTATGTGGTATTTCATAGAGCTATGTAATAGAATCTTGATGCATATTCTTCTTTTGTGTGTTTCCCACACCTTTGTAATATTTCACACAAATCTATACGAGAATGCATCTTTTTCGTATGCAGTCTCCCACACCCATGTGATATTTCCAACACCTATGTGGTGCACGTCTAGAGGACTTATACAAATCCAAGTAACTTTTTAATGATTTTAAATCACCAAATGACTCAAAATTCATTTCAAAACTCAATACATAAAAAAAATCATAAAATAAATAGGCTTAACATATAATATTTTATCAGAAATAAATATACTTTCATGTCTATAATGTTTTCTATGTTGGAGTTTTTAAGCTACAAACTCAATGATACATTCCTTTTTGTACATAACTCATTGCTCTTCAAAATGTTGGTGAAGAAGTCATGAAGCTCCATATTACAAAATCATTAATCATCTATAAATAAGTCTTTTAGATAATGGAAAATTTATCCCCTAGGTTTCCTAAGATACCATAGCAACTTTTCGACATGTGTTGGGGCTATACAACAAATAGATTACTTGAACCTAGGAATAAAATAGGAGAAAGAGAAGTGAATTGTACTCAATGTGTTTGAAATGGAAACTACATCTAGTAGTCTGACTGTACACTATGCTATGAAACCCCTTTTTTTACAGCTTACAGGACATAAAACACTTTTATTTCTTTCATTTTCATAAAATTTAGTTTTATAGTAACAAAAACCGAGCATTTTTAATCCCATAGGGCATGAATTACATGAATCCATGGTTAATGAAATTTTCCTTGGGTGTTGAATATGGTGAGTGTTGAAACAACTTTTGATTTGAAAGACATCAATTAACAGAAACTTAGAGCGAAATGGTAACGAAGAATTTGGGAATTTACAGGAAGTTCTATTTTTTTCTAATTGAAAGCTAGATTAGAATAAAGAGAATAAGAGTCGTAAAAGAGTCTGAGAGAGAGGTCTGTACAATGGAAAGAACGTCAATATAGTGTAGGGGAGTCATCTAGGAAGAGGAATGGGGAATAAGAGAGTAGAGAGCATGGGAAATTCGGGAACAAAGAGGTTAGGTATGAGAACATGAATTGGGAACAACGACTAAAAGGGAGGAAAGTAACAACGTATTTCTTCACAAAATTCTCAGAATCCTTTGGTGAGAAGGAGATGTGGAGAATTTTTAATTAGCAAATAGGGTTAGGTGTGCGAGATATTCTTTCCAAGAAACTGATACAGAGGGGGGAGGAAAATACAGATTCATTAGATACGTTGATGTCCAAGATGAGAGAACTCTGGAAAGAAGCCTAGATGAAATATGTATTGAGGACATTAAAATGATGGTGAACATTCCTAAATTCAACAAACTGGTGGTAAAGGAGAGTGAAAGCCTCTAATATAAGCAGCACTCAAGCAACAAAATTATTCGAAAGTTATTACAGAAGACAAAGGAAAAGGAAAAGTCTACATTCAGAGGCCAAAAGAAGGAAATATTACGTATGCCCAGGCAGTGTTACAGGGCCACAACCAACGAACAAATATACAAATGAGCAGAAATGGGTAGACCACCTTTAAGACCTGACTAAGGAGCTAAGGAAGGGACACTAAAACTTCAATTATGGTATGGTTCTAATACAAGGAGTTGAGGAAAAGAACTTGAAGGAGTTACTGAAAAATCAAGAGCAAAGATGGCCAAAGTTTAACTCGATTGTTAGGTGGTATGCAGAAACTGTCTCGTGCAATAGATTAATTTAGGTTAGAATGTATGGTCTCTCTCTACACGCCTGGGATAAGCAAATTTTTATCAAATCTCTACAAGCGTGGGGACCCTAGTAAAAATTGATGGCAACACAATTGATATGAAATGCTTATAGTTTCCCAGAATCCTTTCGAAAGTCTCCTCACTAGAGCCTATCACGTTAGCTCAGGTGGTCATGATTACATGCTTAATGTGTTTGAAGAGATAGTTCAAATATATGCTCCATGTATCTACAACTATTGGAGGTGTGAAGATTACAAGGATGACAACTCTTCTACGGTGAGCAGTAAGGAAGGTGACCTCTTCTCCGATGAATCAAGTTGTGATGGAATGGGGTGGCTAGGCTCGCAATGTATTGACCAAAGGTACTTACCAGGTGAACAATCAAAATGCATAGGGGAATCAACAGTGCAAGCTACAATTGGGGACCCAGATTGCTCCCCGTTGAGCGATAAGGTCAGTGAAACTCAGCATAAGATAGGTGAGGCAGGGCAATAGGAACTTATCAAAAGCAAAAACATTGTTAATTTTGATGAATGAGGAGGATAAAGGAAGGCTTGATGAATCAAAAAAAGTTTTCACTAACATAGAAGGTGCAGTCCATCGAGATAAACATGGCCAGAGAAAACACGCCTGTGTTGACCTTGATATAGTAAATGAGACTGATCATTATGAGCCTCCAAAGAAGGTAGGTTGCTTAGTAAATTCCTCTCTTTCCATTGTAGATGTTGAGCCTTTGGGTCTCTACTCAAAACTACATTTAAACCTAAACCTTTATGGGCTAATTGACAGCAATGGCCGATCAATCTTGTCTCCCAGGTTGGAAAATGCTGGATGCACCCCTACCTTCATTTGCACCCCTTCCGATCAACACACTTCAATGGAGACTCCATGTGCCCGTGAAACTCTAGGGCAATTGGATGAAGGCAAGGTCACTGTCAATCTTAGACCATGATGTTTAGGCGATAACCCCATGGCGGTCAGTGGGGTACATCCCCCTAGTGAGCTGATGACAACACCTCCACTGCTGGAACCTATGGTGATGAGGGGATCGATTGTGTGTGTCTTACATGATTGAACCTAGTCTAGGGGCAAGCATAATTTCAACCAAATTTGGCGTCTCCCTAGAGGTATCCACTAAAAATTTTGACAACATTATCAACGATGATGAAATCAGAAATAGGAACAGGATCATCGCACTAAGGCATAAACAGTATGAGTCAAAGATGATTATGGAAATTGGAAAGATGCTTGGGGTGTCCAGTCTTGAGCTTGATGTTGAACTACAAATTAGAATAAGTGAACTAGAAGACAGAGACAAAAAAGAGTTTAAAGAAGCTAGGCTGAACACAAAGAAGAGTTTGGCAGAAAGAAATTCATAAAGATTCTTACCTATAATATTAAAGGGATGGGTGGGGGAATAAAGACCAAACATATCAGAAACTTAGTTATTGTCGAGTAGCTCCAACTCATTTCCTTACAAGAGACTAAAAAGGAGTCATGGGATCAGTAGCTCTGTCAACATATTTGGGGAGGTCAGAATTTACAGTGGGCATTTTCACAATTTATCAATACCTCGGAAGGTCTGGTGTGTATTTAGTCCTCTATATTTTTTGAAATTCTATGCTCCATAATCACCAATGAGTATATTATGCTAAGGGTATGAGTAGAGCAAGGAGTTCAAGTAGTGCTAGTGAATGTGTATTTAAAATCTGATTTTAATAGTAAGGCAAGGGTGTAGGAGGAATTACTTGATAAGAAAAGAACAACAATGTAAGCTTACGGTGTGTTTTAGGTGATTTTAATTGTGTTCATAATCTTGAAAAAAGGCAAAGGGCTAGTGAAACAGAGTATGGTACAAAGGAAACAACAAGTTTTAATAACTTCATATATGAAATGAGTTTAATAGATATTCCATTACTTGGGAAGAAATTTTCATGGTTCAAACCAAATGGTGCTGCCAAAAGTTGGTTAGATGGTTCCTCTTTTCTTATGATTGGTTATTGATCTAGCTAGGCTATGTTCAATATATGCACAATTGGAAATTTTCAGACCACTACCCTCTAGTAATGAGGAATACTATCAAAGATTGGGGTCTCAAACCATTTAAGGTTCTGGATTGTTGATTTTAGGATAAGGTTCTGGATTGTTGGTTTTAGGATAAAGGGTTTAGAAAATTTGTCATAGAATCTTGGACATCACTAGCTGTCCAAAGATCCAAGTCATTCAGCTTCAAAAGAGAAGCTCAAAGTTCTAAAGGTAACCTTGAAGATGTGGAATAAAAACCACTTGAGTGACATTAAATTAAGCTTGTTAAAAATAGAAGATGAATTTAATACCTTTGAGAAGAAAAGTGAAGAGATACCTTTAACTGTGCCAGAGTCTGAATCCAACAAAAGTTATGGGACTTAGTTAAGAAAAATTATTCACTGCTATGCCAAATGTCAAGAATTAGGTAGGTATTAGAGGGGGATTGTAACACCAAGTACTTCCACATCTATAATGGACTCAAACTATTTAAATGGACTCAAACACCAAGTACTTCCACATCTAATATCAAGAATCAGGTAGGGATACCTTTAACTGTGGGACTTTTAATAACTATAATGGACTCAAACTATTTAAATTTTAATCATGCATGTTCATCTTTAGATGATAAATAAACACATCTTCATATCCATAATAATGTTAAACAAATATACATTAATATGGGCAATAAATCATACCTTTCTTGACATGTATGTAAATATACATACATACACTCAACAAGTATGTAAATATACCACTTATATTATTAATTAAAAGCAATGGTTCACCTTTGGGAAATCCATATGTGCCTTTTAATTAACAATTTTCATTCAACCCAAATACAAACTTTCATAATATTATTTTATCAATCATCATATAATTTGGAAACACAACTTTAAATTTGACCACTTTAGTGATTAAATAATTTTTCCTTAATATGTGATTCCAAATTAATTTCTTTTTTGTTAAAGAGTTTTAGAAAATATTACAGTTCATTCTCAAATTAATTTTATAAAACACTAACCAAAAGAGAATGAAAACAATAATAACATAACTGCAGCCTTCAATTCAATATTGACAAATTTAGTTTATGGCCAATTAAAAGCAACATTTGTGCACAAATTAACCAAAAATTAATTATCAAGGAGTTGTCTCACCCGGCATTAAGGTTGTAGGATTTAATCACCCTTCAATATATGATTAAATCATTTTTTAAATGCGAGATTTAATCATCTCTTTAAATGTGTGATTTAATTACCCTTTCAATTGGAATTTAATAACACTTATGGTATGCGGTGGGAGCTATTATAAAATCAATGCCATTGAAAAATTACTTAAGACATGCAGAAAAGCATAAATAATAATCTTTAATTTAAAACCAAGGTTAATATAATTTGGGGAAAGAGAATCACTAATGGGAGAATCCTATTATCCGTAACCATTGCTCTGATACCAATTGTAAGCATAATTTGTCTTTTATGTGTAATTTCCTAGGGTTTAACATACAAAAAACTACACTACAAGATCTTAAATAATATGTAACTCACATTCTTCTTTACTCCATAGTATTGTTCAGAAGTTATTTTTTCTTACGGCATTTGGTCAAGTAACCACTGTCACGTTCTTCTCTCTTTCTTGATTCTAATTCAGCTAAACTACCTCATCCAATGACTTAGCTTAATATTTTCAGAACTACCACATATGATTTGTCTCTCCTCTGAATTCCTTTTCTTGGTCTCTGAATTTTATTTCTATTAAAACTCATGTTTTATAACGATTATTACACTGCCATACTGGCATAATCACTATAGTTATTACTAAGTACTATAACTATTATCATTGTTGTAAATGTTATTAAGATTATTTTTGTCACGTTTTATTTTTACTATTACTGTCATTGTTGTTAATATAATTATCAATACTTTAATTCACAGTATTATAATCTTATTTTTCTCTAAAACTCACCAAATTTTAAAATTATCAAATTAAAAAAGTATAATATAAAGTAATTGTATAGTATTAATTAATTACAAATTATTGTTGAGATGATAGTTTAAATAATTATTATTAAAATATTTCACCAAGAATCAGATCCTTTAATAGAGATTATACTCATTAGGCATCCATGTTGTATCCTAATTTGGTTCATACTAATTTGTGTATTAATTATCATACTAAATACAAAAGCTAATGTTTCGCTAGTTCCTTAAATTTGGTTCATATTTTATCAATTAAACAGTTAAATATTATAAAATTATACTAATAATAATGCACCTAAGTTTTGACATAATTGATATTTACTGTTTTAAAAATAATTTTATACATTTATATTAAGTTATTGATGAACTGTTAAATAATTTTAAATTTACATTAATTTTTGTATAATTCATTTAATTAATAAAAATATAATATTTAATAGTTAGATTCGTAAATTTGTATTCCATTCAAAAGTTATTAAAGGTGTAAGTAGTAATTTTGTATTCCATAAAAAATTATTAAAAGTGTAAGTTGACATACTTCTACATAAACAGGTGACAATAAAAATGTATAAAATACATGAAATGTAATAAGTACAGTTCTAATTTCTATTTTAATTGACACTTTGTTTTTCTCTTTTTACTTACATGTTTATTTTTTTCACTCTACGAGATACTATATTAGAGTGTTAGTATGTTTAATCTGTATACTTTCAAGCAAACTCGTTCATCTTCTTTTTTTTTTTCTTCATAATAGGTATATTGTTTTTTATTGAAAGCAATAATATTTAATTTTATATCCAAATATTTTATGTACCATGTCTAAAAGCAAACAATTTTAAATACAAAATAATTTGTTAAGATTATTTTATTATTTCAAATATAAAGAGACTGGTGTGGAGTTGTGTTTAATTTGGGACAAAAACTAAATGAAAAAAAATAAAAGATTTAAAAGAGAAAGTCACAGGTTATGCAAATGAAAAACAATTTTTATTGGCAATTTATACGAACCACAGACACACACGTTGGACTATTGTTATGGCCATGGCAAATGGAAAATGCAACCCTTTAATAACCAACTACCATAATTCATATTCACACAACTATTAATATATTGAAAAGTCTTACAAACATTCTAACACATAATACATAAAATTTTTCAAAGAGTTTTTAAAATAAAGGAAAATAAAATTAATGAAAAAGAACATTTTTAAATTACTTAACCCCACATATGATTTTTTTCCTATTCGAAAATGGTTATTTATAATTGCAGCACTTTTTTGTGAAGTTGTATTTTGAAGCCCCATAAAATGACCATCATTTAACGCAGACGTTTAATGGATTTTTTCCAGAATGTACCTAGTTTCATCCAAATCTAAGCAATATATTTGAATAGCTTCTTCATTCATGTGTGAGAATAAGTCGTACATTATTTTAAACTGATATTGAGCCTTCTCTAAATAACATGATATGAAACACTAAGCAATACATGAATTACATATGAACCATAAACAATGAAATTGTTAACATAAACATTGTATCACACCGTCTATGCTTCAACCTCCATTGGTATGGCTGCATGATTGAGTCTGTTCGAAAAGTAACATCGCTGGATGGACTCAAAATCGAGTACAAATAAGACAAAAAAATGAACTTACCATTAGACAAAACATAGAAAATACAACAACACGAAGACGATGAATCAAGTGCACTCAGCACACTTGAACACAATTGCCTCTACCAGTTTTGTTGTGATAAAAGACAGAAAAAAATTACACAAAATGAATGCACATAGAAATTGTTCAAAGCAACCGTGGATGCATTTGCAATGGTAAAAGACAAAAAAAGGTAATGATAAGCAAAACAAAAAAAGACAACAAATGGAAACACAGAAGGAAGGAGAACGACAATGATACAAAAACAATAAAAAAAGACAACACATTTGAATACCCACTAGTTTGCATGCAATGGAAAATTTGAAGTTACTTTTGTAACTTGAAATATTACATTTGATGCATGATATAACTTGAAAAAATACATTTGAATACCCATTTAATGTAGTTTCACATGATACCAAATTTTCAACTCAAACGCTGAAATTAAAATTCATTTTCGTATAGTTGAAACATATGTATTTAAGGAGATGATAGTTGAGTGGCTTGGGTCAGCACGAGGGGTTATTTAAAGAAGAGGTTGCGTGATAGGGAGTAAAATTCACTATTAGGCTCGTGGGAGGCAGGTCCAATTCGCCATTTGAGATGGCGAACCAGCATGTCAGCCCAATTCACCAATTTAGATGGAAAATTAGACCTGTCTCCCACGAGCCCAATAGTGAATTTTACTTCCCATCAGCCAACACCTTCAAATTTTTTCTCCATATATACGTGTGGTTAGAGCTCCATCTAGTCCGGTTATAGTTTCTTCCAATGTGTAGCAAGTGAAACATAATTTTTTTTCGCAACTTATACTATGGATACTTTTTTTTAAGTTTTTACTATAATGAGGAAGTTAGTATGGGATCGGAAGGAGTTTCATTTAGCAGTTATCTGGCCGGCATACAGTTTTCTACTAACATATGTTTTCATGAATTTGTTACACAAATTCATTCAAACTTAGATCTTTGCATTATCAAATTGTCAGTAAAATTATATGCAAAAATATTGTTTAAAAAAACCCTAGGCATTTTGGTGCTTTACAAGTATCTGATGATGGTGATTTACGGTGATGATTAACATTTTCTCCGCCACCAATGCAACATGTATGATAAAATTATATGTTGAGATTGAGCAACCTGATAATACTGCCTATAAGCAGGAGCAGATACATTATTATCTCAGAGGATCAATTACAACATAGGGAACAATGTATTCAGAACATCAATCAATGCCAAGTAGTAGTCACGATATAAGGAACACAAAAACAATAGTTGAGGAGATAACCGATTGGGAGATGATGAAGACCATTTAAACATTGTTGTGTACAAACAAGAAGAGTTTTTGTCTGACGAAGATCACAGAGGTAAGGATAATGGTACACCTCCGGGATTAGGTTCAGATACAGATAATGAAGCAGACACAAGTCGTCATCAACAACAACATCGTGTAAGATTTCCTATAACAGGTACAAACATATTATCAGGCTTGCCGGTAAACCCTAAACCATTTTATGCTTAACACGACTGATTTATGACCCCGCTAATTTGATACAACATATTTGTTTTAAGGCGTCCAAGTTTTGTTACCCTCACCACACTATAGTAACATTAATTGGGCACATCCGGATCAAGAAACAGACTTAGTCCCTATTCGAGGCTCTTATAAATGGGAATACGGACAAGAGCTATTTAAGGGATTAGAGTTTGAGTCAAAAAATGAAGTAAAACTGGTTGTTTCTCAACACTGCCTACATCACACTTATGAAATTGTTGAGATAAGACCGACAATATTTTCCATCCAGTGTCCCAACCACACCAATGGATGTCTATGGCGAATGAGAGAAACACTGCCACAACGGACAAATAAATCGGAAATGACAAAATGGGGGGGTTTGCATAATTGCGTAAATGCAAATTTCAGTCAGGATCACACAAAACTGATGTCAGATATTATCTGCAACTACATTTTAGGTAATAATATGGTAACTTGTTTATCCTAAACCGTAAAAATTTTAATTTTTATTATGTAAACCATAAACAACTAAAATGTATTAGGTATGGTTACATTCGACCTATTTGTTGCAATATCAATGATTATAGAAAGAATCCAAAGTGAGCTATCGTACACACCTTTGTACAAGAAGGCATGGTTGGGTAAACAAAAAGCTTTGAAAAAAGTTTTTTATGACTGGGAGGAATCATATGACTGACACGTTGCCCAGGTGGTTGGATTGGATAGTAACGAAATGTCCTGGGTCAGCCTATGAACTTGAGACCACAAAGTTTATGGTTGATGATGTTTTCGAAGAAAGACTTCAACAGTTTGATCGTGTCTTTTGGACATTCAAACCTGTTGTTGATGCATTTAACTCATGCAAACTCATCATACATATAGACATGACCTTCTTGCATGGAAAGTATAAGGGGACACTGTTAATTGAATCAACACAGCATGGAAATAGTTCTATCCTACCAGTTGCATTCGTCATCATTGACGGTGAAATATTGAGTAATTGGGCATGATTTCTGGCAAAAATTTGAACACATGTAACTAAAAAAAATGGGTCATCTCTCATTTCATATCAACATAAAAGCATCATAGGTGCAGTGCAGGCTTTAGGTATATGGAAATCACCACATTCTCATCATGTGTTCTGCATTCGCCACATAGCAAGCAACTTTAACACAAGTTCAACAATGCCAGACTTAAACAAGATTTAATCACAATGGATAAATTTAAATATGTCATTAATTTACATTGCTTTATCAGCCTATGAAGCATTTCATTAAATATGTCAAAATTATTATTTTTTACTAACTTTTACCTTAAACTACTATTTTTTATGAGGGTACGAAACATGTGTAGATAAGTTTGACAAGAAATTGAAAAATGTTAGAGACACTAACCCACAAATAAGGGAATGGATTGATCGGATTGAAGTTAGCAAGTGGAGCATGGCACATGCAAGAGGCCAAAGATTTGGTCACATGACGACTAACTTGTCTGAAGCAGTTAACAAAGTATTTCGAGGCTCACGAAATATGCCTATAACTGCTCTTGTGAAATCTACTCATGAAAGGTTAGTTGAGTACTTTGTGGAAAGAACTGCAGAAGAAAATGCCCAGTTAGAAGGAGGACGTTATTGCAAAAAATTAATGGATGTCATGGAGGAAAACGAAGTCACTGCATCAATGCACAAGGTGAAAAAGTATGACACACGAAACCAAAAGTTTGAAGTTACTGAAACATTCTATCATGCCATGCAAAGAGGCGGCCAAACATGGGTCGTACTGCTTGACAAACAATACTATGAGTGTGGAGCTTTCTAGGCATATCGCTACCCTTTTTCTCACGTCATAGCAGCGTGCACTCATGTGAATATCAACCACTATCAATTTGTTGATAAGTATACTCTCTGCAACATATAATACAAACTTATTCCACAGAATGGAATCCTTTAGGCAATCCAGAGACAATGCCTCTGATAAGCGGACCATTTATTGTGCCAAATCCAGCATTGCTTCGAGGGTCTAGTTGTCCTAAATCGACCTGAGTTAGAAATGAAATGGATTTGAGAGAGTCACAACCGTGAACCAAACTTACATGTTCAATTTGTAAACAATCTGGCCATAGAAGGAATCGTTATACCAATGCAAACCCATAAATCCCAAATATTTTGTCCTCTATTTGAATATAATTATTTATCCATTTCGGACTAACAACTGATTTTTATTATGTTTCTTTCGTATTTATTAAATACATATAGCGTCTTCACCCTAAACTCTATATTGTTGTTTACTTGTTACGTTTCTTTTTTTTTTTCTTTCTTATGAAAGGTTTCCAATTGCTTTTATAAAAGTAAATCCTTCATTTAACTGTTAAAAAAAATCAAATATATTCAAACACTGTCATTAAATTTAAAATTTTATGTAAACCCTAAACTATCTATTTCACATACATTATCAAAATCAAAGGTTATTAATATAAAAACAAAATAATTAAATTATTTAAATTAAATCATGTATTTAACTTTTATTGTTACTAATTAATAAACTAGTTTTTATATAAAATATCTTTTATTCGAACTTTAATATTAAAATCAAATACACTATATTTAAATTAACATTTTAAATAATATGTATTTTATCTCTTTTCTTTTTCTTAAATTAAATATTTGTATTTAAATTTAAAAATTCTACATATTAATAATTATTTTTAAAAATGTTTAATTTATCAATTAAAATCTGTTAAATATATATCATTTTACTACTTTTTTAAAATTATTAATATTACTAATTTATCATTAACTTTTTATTTTTCTTCTTTCTTCTTCATCATTTTCGTTAGCCTTCTCCTCCTCCCATAATAAAATCATTCCTTGGGATACATCATGACATACAAAAGATAATGGAAAAAAATTTAATAATTTTTCCTGCATCTCAAAATATCTGTTAAATATATATCATTTTACTACGTTTTAAAAATTATTAATATTATTAATTTATTATTAAATTTTTATTTTGCTTCTTTCTTCTTCATATTTTTGTTAATTTTTGGTTGTTATGCTTCTTGATGTTTTTTAAAACGGCTGTTCCATTCTGCTCCTTCAAATTTTTTAAAAGGGGCTACACGCATGCACATGAACAGGGTGCCTAACCCGTCATGTGAATTGGAAGTTTGGGGTGAGCTACATGTATGTGCGTGAATAGTTGAAACAAAATCTGATGACAAGACCAACCCGCCATATCAGTTGGCGGTTTGGGGACAGGAATCTCTATACCTGCCATCCAAACCGCCCTTTCAGCTGCTAGTTTCCACATTTTCTGTTGTTATTTTCCCAAACCGACAACTCATTTGCCGGTTTTGAAATAAATTTATCCAAATCGCCAATTCATGTGGTGGGTTTGACAAAAACTACATTATTCCAGAAATTTTTCATACAACCACTCTATTTTGGTAATTTTTGTATTCATGTACACTCTGTTGTGAAAACAGTCCAGTAAACAAGAAAAAATAAAAGCACATACAAGGGTATATAGTACGCAAAAAAATTAATTTTTCATTTAAATACATTTAACTTTTTAATATTTATCATTGGCGTGATAATTAAAAACATTAATGCTTTCATAAATTAAATAAATTTTGTGCGGCATAACTTCATAGTAGTGTAACATGACCAGAACGCTGAATTATCATCCCGTCACACTCAAACACTCTCTCTCTATATATATATATATATATGTGTTTGAGGCTCTCTGTGAGGAAATAAAGAAATCTCAAATGGAAGATATTTTAATGGACAAATGCTATTGAAAATTTATATGAGAAATCATTATGTAGACCTTACTGTAAATAGTGTCTTAAAATTTTAGTTCATCATAGAATTGAATGGAATCAATTCGTGCATGTAACTCACCTCCTGATGGGAATAACAGGGCCAGGTTTTTATTACTGCAACAAAGGTTGGTAAAAATGAAACTTGTAAGATAAAAATTTCCAATCTCAATGGTATATATTTATTATTTCGTGTTACACAAAAGATTATACTTGACACACTTACTTTGTACCATTTGCTAAACCATGAAATTGCTGATAGTGTTCATGAAAGCTGGAATGAAGTCGTGACTGAACTCCCCACTATACGCATAATGCCCTCCAAACCTGATTAGTCACTGGACAAGTGAAAAATAAGTGTTGTGATGTTTCACTATTTGAATTGCAAAACACACAACTGTCTCGTTCTTTATTGATTATTCCTCTCTTATGCAAGTTGAATCTTATTGCTACCTTATCAGCTTCTTCCTTCCAAGCTAGACATTGTATCTTAAGTGGAACTCCTTGCCCACAAGTGGTTGAAAAACACATCATTTGGGTGGACTGACACCTTTTCTAGTAGTCTGAAAGTAGATCGGACAAAAATATGTTTGGGATACATATATCAACTTCCCAAACCCAAGTATCTATCTTCACTTCACTCAACACTATAGCTTCCAGCTTGAGGCTTAATTCTGCCAATATGTCCTTTTCCGATGCGCAAATAACTGTCATCTCCAATATTGCCACCTCCATCCTGAGTCCCCCACCCTCATCGCCTTCACTGATGAATTGGTGTCTATTGCTAAGCCGAAGAACTGACTAAATTCAACACTCAAGGATTGAGCCCTCAACCATTTATCCAAAACTTTGTCTGACTACCATCCCCTAAACACCTTCTAACACACAATTAATATATATATATATATATATAACTAAGGCTTAAAAATAATATAAAAAAATTAATTTTAATATACTTTAGCACAACAACTTTTTTAAATTTCTCTTTTAGTTTTAATGAATTTTTTTTTTGTTTTTTAAATTTTGTTATCTATGTTTTTCTAAAACAACAATGTTTATGGGAAGATGGAGACTATATTCTGTTTTTTCACTAACTAATCATGAATGTGTAATAAAGATAAGTGTGTCATGTTAATGTTGAGTCGCTGTTATTTTGATTTAATTGTTAAAATCATGCAAACTACACACTCTTCCATTTTTTCTTACAGGAGTGGATCCTCTTCCTTATTTAAGTATCAACTTTCTTTTTGGTTTTTGCTATGTCGTAATTGTTGATGCAATTTTTGACGGTCTTATTATGTCTTGTCATTGAGTTGTGTTTTGCCATATGCCAATAATATTTTGTCTTTTTAGAAAAGAAAAAAATTCATCTAGATCACACTAGTCTTTTGTTCATTTGTTTCTCATTTCTTTTATTAATAAAATTTTATGGAAACATTGAATTGGTGCACGTTGATATATGCATTATGCATGAAATTACAGATTGTGCTCCACGTTGTGTGGATAGATGCTCAAACACACAGTACAAGAAGCCATGTTTGTTCTTCTGCCTAAAGTGTTGTGCTACATGCTTGTGTGTGCCACTAGGAACTTATGGCTACAAAGAGGTTTGTCCTTGCTACAACAATTGGAAGACCAAAAGAGGAGAACCCAAATGCCCTTGAAGAATTAATGTTGAAGCTTTCAATAAGTTTTTAGTTATATGTAGTTGGTTCCCTTGTATTATACCACTGCAACATTTAGATTTATTCATTTAATCATGTTTGGTTATGCTCATTTGATTCTTCATCAAGGAAAAATTCAACTCTAAAATCATTAGTACTTGAAAATTAGTATTTTTTTTTGTTTTAGTTCTTTACATATATATTTTTTAATTTGGTCCTTAAATATTTTTAGTTTGGTTCTATTTGGTTGTTAAACAACAGTTTTGTTTTGAATTGGTTATTACTTTTAAGCAACTATGTTAATTAACCGAATTTGGCCAATATAATATTTTAGGACAAACCGTGTTTTTGATATTTTGTATCTTCAAAACATTTTATAACATTAGACAAATTTATAAGTGACTAAATATAATTTACCTAAAAAATTACACTTGGCTATGCTTTGAAACTCCTTAGTTATGTGATAAGTTATTAGACTTCTAACGTTATTGTTATATACCAATTAATAAGTTTATAAAAATTACATTGGACTATGCTATCAAATTCTTTAATTATGTGATAATTTACCTAAAAACAATAGTATGACACAATTATAGCTTTGCTAGGTAGATGAAAATGATGTTTGGGAGTAGAACCCAATAGTATGTGAGACAAAGTCCTGAAAGCCAAATATATAAGCAGTCTAATGGGTGTTGCGAAGTGAAAGATAGTAAATGTTCAAGGTGGTGGCAAGAGGGATGGAAGTCACATACTGTTCTCGTAGTTAGAAAAAGTTAGGCATGGTTTAGGGAATGAGAATGATGTACTATTCTGGTAGTTAGGAGAAAAGTTAGACATTGTATGTTGAGTTTTCAAAATAAAGCTACCTACAAGTACTTTTGTTTTTTAGTTTTTAAAAATTAAAAAATCAAAATTGTTTTTTTTCAAAATTTGTTTTAAGAAAAAAGTAACCAAACAAGTTTTTTACTTTTTAAATACTAAGGACTTGATTGGTTTAGTTTTTATTTAGTTTTTAAAAGAGTTTTCAAGAATATTTTTCAAAAACTGTTTTCTGGAAGAAAAGAAAAAAAAATTGTTTGGTAAGTATTATTTGAAAACTGTTTTGAAGATGTAAAAATAGAAAAATTTGTTCATATTATTAAAATTTCAATAATGAAAAGAAAAAAAAACATATTCTGATTGTATTTTGAGTTTTCAAAATAAAATAGAAAACTGAAAAGTAAAACTACTTTCAGTTCCTGTTTTTTAGTTTTTAAAAACTAAAATACTAGAATTGCTTTAAAAAATTGTTTTAAGAAAACACTACCCAAACAAGTTTTTTAATTTTCAAATATTAAAATACTAAAAATAGTTTTATAAAATTGTTGCTAAATGAACACTAAAATACTGAAAATATTGTTGTAAATTTAACAAGCACTCATTTACTAGCATTTTTCATGTACATGAAATATTGCATTGAAATGCATGCATAGAAAGTGCCATGTTTCATTGTTTATGATATATTAAATTATTACAAAATAGGTTTTAATATGATGTTAATTAATGAAAGTCTGATTTATTTCAATTTTAAGAAGTATTTTTTTTATTTATTTTTAGTTATATAAATTTAGATTTTTTTTTTAATTTTAGGATAAGAAAACTTTAATGCAAGATCGTAAGACGATGATTCTTAAATTTAAGATATGTTGTCTTCAATATCTTCCACTAACCAGAACAATCTCCAAGTTGAAAAATTGGTTCTTCATCAATTAACAATTGCTCTCCATTTTCTTTAAAGTGTGTGTGATAACACGTGCTATTAATTTGAATGTTTAATAAATTCAGTTAGAATAAAAAATCGAGTTCTTAGAAATGATTTAATTTAAGAGTGTATGACCAACTTAAAATAACTTAAAAACCCAATATGAGTTTGTTATAGCGATGTTCTTCGAGTTCATAATAATTAATTTCACTAATATAGTAAAAACCGGAACATACAACTTACTATAACTAAAAATGAATTAAAAAAATAGTATAATCTTATAGAAAGTAAAATAAGAAAGGTATAAACTTACAAAAATCAAATTTAAAACACAGATTTATAGGAACTAAAAGTAAAAAAAATAAATTATGGAAACCAAAATTAAAAAACAAACTTATATTTAATATTTGCAGTTATTGTATTCATATGCAAAGACAAAAGCAAAAAGAGAGGCTTGAAGATTACAAAAGAAAATGGCATGGATTCAGTGGTGGTTAATCCTTCTTTTGTAGTTGGTCCCATGCTTGCACCACAACCAACAAACACATTGCTCTTGATACTAAACATTGTCAAAGGTTAAATTAATTCTAGCATTATCATTTTTTTTTCATCACATTAATTTTTTTCATCTTTTTTCTCCTTAAAATTGTAAGATTTATAAAATTATATGAAAAGTAGATGTTTTTTTAATAAAAAAGATGGTTACGCAATCACTTTATTGGGACAAGGAGTAGAATTATGATTTTTTTTAATTGAAAGGTTAATCGCCCAGCCAGCAATATTATATTATATTATTAAGAATCATACAAGTGAGTTAAACCATGCTATTAATTACACACTTTTTATTTAATTTATTTTTAAGCAAAACCAAAAAATTTATGATTATTCTTTCCTCTTTCCAAATGTATCATTAATTTGTTAAATGGTCTCTCTCACATGATTGAAGAGGTTTATGAGTGGTTGAAAACCCTTTAATCTTATTTTCAATTCCTATCAATACCAATAAATGTACATTAATTTGCTATAAATTGCATGGAGACCGAACATTTTTCAAACTTAAAACGAGTTTTGAAGTTGAATTTTTTTAAATTAATATCAATAGTTTATTATAAGGGAGAGAGAGAATATGATAAAAAACTTGAGGTTGATTTAGTGGGAGAGAAGAATTTTAGAAGAGTGATATTGATTGTTATCCTTTCTTCTCAGAAAACAATATTTTTGTATATGCCCTGTCTTATGAAAATAGTGACACTCCACATTCTTGTATCTGGACTTGGACTTACTCCTGTTATTTTCTCTACCTCCTTTCAGTTCTTTTCTTTGATTTCTCCCCCTATTTTTAGTGACAAGTACTTCAGGCTGAGATGAAGAACCATGTGCCTTCCTTCTCATCTCTTCAAGAGCACCACTCTTTGCCGCTTGCAAAGAAGCAACACCATTAGGGGCTGAGTTTGTAATAGAAACTCGAAATGTCACCCAAGACTCATGTAAAGTATTCAGTAGCCATAATCCCAAAACTTCATCATCAAATTTGATACTCATACCAGATAACTGATCTAGGAGCCCTTGAAATTCATTCTAGTGATCTGAAATAGAAGACCTCTCCCTGTACTTCAAATTCATCAGACAGTTCAACAAATACAATTTATTATTCCCTGATTTAGAAGCATAAAAAGACTCAATCTTCTCCCACAACGTTCTCGCATGTGTCTCATTAGCAATGTGATTATAAACATTGTCTTCTACAAAATTCTGAATAAAACCACATACCTGTTGGTGTTCAAAATCCCATTCTTCTTCAGACATAGAATCTGGCTTCTGAGTAGCAAAAACAGGAATATGCATTTTCTTCACAAATAGCAAGTCTTTCATCTTCCCCTTCCACAAGTGATAATTAGTGCCGTTCAAGGCAACCAATTTTGTATTTGCCTTCATCATTCAAGCAAGTCAAATAGTCCTTAGACCAAAACCAAAGAGCTCTGATACCACTCTGATGGAGGCAATAAGATAATTTTGCAACAAATATAAACAAAGTAGCAGAAATAAATCCCTTATCTGGCAAGAATCTATGAGGAGTAATAACAAAATATAACACTAACTAATCACTGATCTTTTTGGAATAAGACACCAAGATTTTAACGTAGAAAACCCCTCAAAGCAAGGATAAAAACCATGGGTCATCCAGACCAAAGAAATAGCTCCACTATTATCAATAAAGAGTACAAAAGAGTTTTAATCAAGTGTCAACAACAATATCAATGTCAATACCAATAAAGCAATAAGCTTACAAATATAGAACAGAGAAGATGAAGACCCCCAAACACATTGCTGCCATACGAACTGAATATCTCCCAACACAGAAGTCTTTCAATGATCCGAACAGTCAGAATGAAGAAACATACATTCTGAACATGCTGTCCAAAAATCAACCTGATCCAATGGTGAACGAATCTGTAGTGGAGAATTTACGATTGAAGCTCTGTGTAAAGACGAGAATAGTTTTATCTCTCTGGTAGCTTTCTTTATTCAACTCTCTGCCCTACAAAACACCTTCTCCACTTACTTAAATAAGATATCAAGTGGGCTTCTCAATTTGGGCTTTTTCGCCACATAGGAAGGGAGCCAATCCTGAGAAGGGTTTCAGGAGGCGTGTCCCCTTGTGTTTAAGGGCGGTGTGAATAAGGGTTCGTCATTAAATGTATGCCTTCGCTGGAGGGGGAGTTTACAATGTGAAAGGGACTCACACTTGAGGGGGAGATTGTTGGAGTGCAAGTGTGAGTTTGAAGTCCCATATTGGTAAGAAATTGGAAGTTAAGTAATATATAAGTGAGAAAGACCCATAACCTAATGCGTTAAGGTTTTGGGTTGAAGGTGGTGTCATGTTCTCTTATATATGAGCTCGTGTCCCATGGTTATACATCTCCCCGGTGTTTAACCCCCTTGGTTGGACCCAACAACTGGTATCAGAGTCGATGGTTGTGATCCGCTAAGGTTGATGGTGGATCCCATTCACGAGAGTCCTCCTAACAAGGTTTTCAGGAGGCGTGTCCCCTTGTGTTTAAGGGCGGTGTGAATAAGGGGCCGTCATTAAATGAATGCCTTCACTGGAGGGGGAGTTTACAATGTGGGAGGGACTCACACTTGAGGGGGAGATTGTTGAAGTGCAAGTGTGAATTGAAGTCCCACATTGGTAGAAATTGGGAAGTTGAGTGATATATAAGTGAGAAAAACCCATAACCTAATGCCTTAAGGTTTTGGTGTCATGTTCTCTTATATATGGGCTCGTGTCCCATGATTGTACATCTCCCCAGTGTTTAGCCCCCCAGTTTTTCCCAACAACTGGTATCAGAGTCGACGATTGTGATCAGCTAAAGTTGACGGTGAATTCTCTTCATCGAAAGTCCTCCTAACAAGGGTTTATTTACAATTATATTGACAGCCATGAAAAACCACCCTGTTCAGGTTATAACAAATATGTCCTGTAATAATGGAGAAGGTGAATGATGAATCTTCTCTTCACGCCAAAAATTAACAATATTGTTTATCGAAACTACACGTTTTTTGTTAAGAAAAAATGAAAGCATAGTCTTTTCTTTATAGGCTAAGTAGTAATATTATTAGTAATCTCAATTCATTTATCCAAATAAAATATTTTATAAATAAAAAAATTTAAATCAAAGCAATTCAAATAGTTAACATGTCAATTTTTAAAATTTTAAACTGCTTTATATAAACACATTAAAGAATAAAAAATGTTCATTTCCTCTGCAAATGGAGTGGAGGTAAATGGCCATATAACTATTAAGTCTTTTCTAAAATACTGACATGAACTGTTATATTATGTGAATGAATGAGTCTTTGATTTTGCTTAGTTTTTTTTTTTTTAGTTTTTAATCAATAAATATTAATTATAAATTTTGTAGCAGGACAGATTCAAATCTTCTCCCTTCCTTTACCCTTTATATATGCAAGTGCAAAATCATAATTTCACTATCATCTGCTCAAGGTAAATCTTGCCTCTCGGGATATTTTTGGAAATCACCGAATATAGATTGTAGAATTTAGGAGAAAGGTGATGTTAATTAGCTTAAATATACCAATAATGATATTTTCTAATTAAACAATTATTTAAGTTTTCTATTTACATTGTTATTTCTTTTTTTGTTTTCCTTTTGTGAAAAGATACTGTGTACATTGCTCATTCAAGTACAATAGAAATCGACATTGCTTTATTAGGAAGTTAGGGGATAAAATTGCAGAACTACTTTTCTTACTATAAAACAATTAACCTAGTAAAAAGAATAGCAGCTTCATCAATTGAATTCATACAGTATTCACAAGGAGGAAATTTTACAAATGAAGATCAACATTTAAGTCAGATACAAACCTTAAGGGGAAAGGGAAAAAACAGTGATGCCCCTAATTATACACCAAATGGGTAAATTTAATAATTCTGGCAAAAAATAACATTGATAGGAATAAATATTCACAGAAAGCTAGCACCAAAATGAAATTTTGCCTGCCTCATCCTTTTGTTGTACATATTCCTCTGGTAACAATTTTGGTTTTAATTTTTCTATCAGTTCATTGAGGTTGCAAACTCAATGACTTACTATGACGATGGATAATCTATTTTCAGAGTTTCTAATCTATTTTAAATAGATGATGATATCAAGCAAGTTGATAAGCAATTGAAAATAGTTTATCAAAAAATAAATTACACATGACTGTCCCATAAGACTTTCTAACAACACATAACAAGTCACAAGCTAGTTAATGTTATGGGTATGCCTCAATTAGAACTATCTCTTGAAAACATGGAGTAAAAATAAAAAATTATCTCTAGAAGACCAAAAAAAAACAACTTTAAAAGACCAGAAATCTAGAATTAAAAAAAATCCTTATTTTTCCTATATCAAATGGTTATTTAAGCCAAAATTTCTATTGATTGTGTCAGGCTGCCAACAGCCAACATAAAATTCTTCGATATTAGACCTCACTTAGAGGGTAAGACTTCTATAGTTGTTGAAAATTATAATAAAGTATCGGGTAACTCAAACAGTCAACTAGTTTAGAAGAAAATTGAAACATAATCATGAGATTTGACAACAAAATATAGCAATAAGAATAGTCATTAATACCAAACATGGTCTTACCACCTTAAGATGTGACTATTGACTAAGGCTAAGGCTATTTAATATCTAGATATGATAAAACACCAAATATTGCCTCAATACAGTGAACAAACCTCATAGCCATGCAAGTTGATCACAAGCCGAACACGTGCAACCTGATTTTTGACAACCCCCAGGTAGCCCATCACCACCAGATATAACGAATTCCTACAGGACGCACACCATCATCCATGAATTTTGAAGCATTAGCCTACTCAAACTCTAAACGTTTTTTTAAAAGAAGGTACAATTACATCCAAAGATCTGTTGTAAATAGCATTGAATTGACTTGAATAAGATAAGCTACTTTTAAGACCTCCAGATCTTCCTCTAATCATTTTCATCACCAGGAAAGATAACACGTAGTAAGCCATCCTGACATGCACGCAGGAAAATGTTAGAATCACAATCACAATACAAGCAATGAATTTATCGGAGGAAGACTATGCAACTAACCAATGATGCCTGAAGAAGACTTGTCACTATGCGATCCCTGAAATGTGCTAAAAACTTCAGACTTTCAAGTGAATCCACATAAAATATGATGAGTTATGCTTGTTAACAGACATTTCAAAACCTTTCAAGTGAATCTGCATTTAATTTCTCAAGGTGTTTTAATTTCTACATTTAAAAACAAATGCTGAAATTAAAATTTTCAACTTTTATTTTGTAAATTTATGTGTTTAATGATAATATTGCATTCATTCCTAATAATAAAACGGTGTTAACCAAATTACATTTATTAAAAAATTGGATAAATTTAGTTATTTACATTAAATTTGTAAGATTTTTTTAAAATTATCTTCACAATATTAGGGAGAGAAAACCATCATTAATGATTAAAGAAAAAAAAAATACTCTTCATAAGTAAACAATAAAGATATTTTGGTAAGAAAAACAACTCTGACGTATAATTAGGACAGAGGAAATATTAAACAATGTTTTGGCCTTAACAAAAGTGAAGCCCTCTGCATCGTCACAGGCCTTAGCTGCCCTGTTTTTTACTTTTTCATTTTATCAAACATGAAATCTTGGGTAAATAATGCATATAACATTACAAATTCACCATCAACATAGCATGACTTCCTTCATGTAAAGAAAAACATTCCATACACGTTTCAATGACAACAAGATAACTACAGTTGGTGACTGATTAACTAAATGTAGACGGATTCAAGGGTTGGAGATTTCCCATATCCCCAACGTGGGAAAGAAATATAGTGCATCCTTTCTTATCTCCGTCCTTTCTTTCCCTTTCCTGCTTCTGTCTCCTTGTGTATATGAGGTACTCTTACCTCTCATCTTATAGGATTAAAATTGTTATTATTATAAAGTATAACCCACAATTTTTATATGAAATAAATATAATTGATTCACGAGATAATTAAATTTTTTCAGGTTTCCAAACACAGTCTGATATTCACACCAAGTTCTTTGCTATTAAAATCCATCTAACAAGTATAATATATAAAATAATGACAATTTTCAGATGAGACAAATGTAACCATATCAGGTAGTTCTATAAGGGCATTCAACCTAGAGCATGAGACAATAGTTTTATATAAGTTGTCCATAAATGATACTCTAATATCACATAATTTAGACAATTTTAGTTCATGCAACTTGATAATTAACCAAATAAAGTTATTAAATAAGTTTAATTTGCAAAAAAAAAAAAAAAAGACAATCCATTTATAACTTCTCTACTTCCCTTAAATGTATTCTTTTGGGAAAAATTAAACTTTTGGACTTTTTTATCTAAGGACTCTTTAATAAGATGTATTCGACAAAAAAGTGTCAGAAATTAAACCCTTTTAAGTATTCAGGTAAATAATTATTATCACGCTTAAGGAAGCAAGACATAAAAACAGGAAACAAATGGATATTTACATGCTCTTGTATACTTAGTAAAAAGGAGATTATTAACTGTGTTACTAAATAAACAATTTGTGTATAAATTGATCTCATCAATGTATTGCAGAGATCACATGATTCATTTATAGGTTGAATCATATCTAGTAGCATTGCAATCTGGATTTCTTCATTTCAATAATAGAAATTTCATTGAAGACAGAAAAAAATTAAACTTCCACTGAAATAAGAGGACAAACTTATAAAATAGTGTGAAAAAGATAGAAAGTTATAATTAAAGTTATTATCATTATAAAATTACTTATATATTATTATGATTAGCTTATAAAATCATTTAAGAAGGATAATTTTTTTGCACTTTTATTTCCTTTGTATGTTTTTTTTAGTACAAAATTAAATATATGTGACTTACCAAATTAATGACACTTTCTTTATTATTTTTTTTGTAGTGAATTAAAAAAAGGTACAACTTTCTTTGATTTTTCTATATATATATAATTTTTTATTCTCCACTTTTCTTTCAATAAAAAAGGGACTGTTTGGATTGTGGCAGTTAAGGTATTAAGAATGGTGGTAATAATATTTTAGATGTATTAAATGTGTTTTTATACTTTAAAAATACAACCAATTTAATTTTTTATTAACAAATTTTTTATTTCGATTTTCTAAATTTTAAAAGTTGGTAAAAGGTGTCAGAATATATTTTTAAAAAGAGTTTAATAGTATACACCACACTATAAAAGAACTACATTTCATCACAATAATTTATTTATAGTCAATTTATTGATTTTTACCGATACTTTAAAAGTCAAATCATATAAATGAAAATTTATATAAAATTTTTTTAAAAATTTAATACATACTATTTAAAATCTTTTAAATATCTGCTAAAGTCTGTATCACAAATTTGGCACCAGTTACTAGTCAAGGTACATATATCTTGGAATTATTGTAATGTACATTAACATTTGAAAACTTAACAAAACATTAGTCGTCTAACAATATATCATATCATTTGTGAGTTGGGCAGGATTGCCCTATTCAAATTTTCTCGTAACCTATATTTTTAATTTATTATTAAATTACTTATTTGATATTTACAATTCTAAATAAATTAAAAATTAAAATCACTATTTAGCCAAACAATTCCATCAACATGTAAACTCCGTTATCAAGAAACAACTCACTACACTGTTAACATCAACTAAAATGATAACATAATTTAGAAGAAGGAGAAATTTCACCTAATTTATAAAATTTGATAACCAAAGTTAAAATTTTTTTACAAAATCAAAATAGCTGCATTTTCGGATGACAAAAGCATATTTGGATGGCACTGTATATACATATATGAATATACAAATAGGTTAATAATAAATTAATATTAAAAAATATTTTATAAGAAAAAGGGCATCATTAAAATAGGAATACAAATAACACTATGATGGCACGTTTTAATTTTATTTATAACACTTTGAAAATATTTAATTTTTTCATAGGACTAAATATATTGTTGCCACTAAAATATTATCAATTTGATTTTTAGTCTTCAATAGCTTTTTACAATTCTTTTATCCTTATAAATTTTTTTCTTTAATTTTTATTTGATTATTATTTTCATCAATTGAGCTTTAAGATTAATTTTTGAATTTAATTAATATGCTTTGAGATTATAAAACTTACCATAGTTTTAAATATTTAGGTTTTTTAAAGTTTTTATCCTTAATAAACGTATGCAGTTTTATATTTGATTTTTTTCATTGATTGAGCTTTTAGATTGATATAGTTTCTTTTTATTTGTTTTGAAGCTTTTAAGATGAAGAATATATTTTTTGTACATAGAGATAATTTCTCATGATTTTTAGTTATCGGAAATTGTAATTAAAAAACTATAAGTTAATATTGGTAATTTTAAACAAATCATTTGTTAAAAATATAATATGTTAGTCACCAATTTAACAAAAACTGGGGAATTCAACATGGCTTTATCAGAGAAGTGGAAGTGGCAAATTCATATGGAGGCAAACAGAGTCTCTGGGTAACTATTCTACAATCCAAATATGAAAATTTAGATGGTCTTTGGGTGAATCAGGGGCATCAATGTCCCCAGCGGTGGAAAGACTTAAATTCTATCAAAAACCAAGATCGGGAGCATCAAGAGTGGTGGTCTAGAAATGTTAAAAGGTGTTCAGGGGATGGTAGTCAGAAGTTTTGGATAATTAATATTTATAATTAATATTTACAAAATTTATAATTAGGGGATGATAGTCAGACGAAATTTTGTAGCATCAAGAGTGCTACAAAATTTATAATTAATATTTATTGATTAAAAACTAAAAAAAAAAAAACTAAGCAAAATCAAAGACTCATTCATTCACATAATATAACAGTTCATGTCAGTATTTTAGAAAAGACTTAATAGTTATATGGGCATTTAACTCCACTCCATTTGCAGAGGAAATGAACATTTTTTATTCTTTAATGTGTTTGGATAAAGCAGTTTAAAATTTTAAAAAATTGACATATTAACTATTTGAATTGCTTTGATTTAAATTTCTTTATTTATAAAATATTTTATTTGAATAAATGAATTGAAATTACTAATAATATTACTACTTAGCCTATAAAGAAAAGACTCTGCTTTCATTTTTTCTTAACCAAAAAACGTGTAGTTTCGATAAACAATATTGTTAATTTTTGGCGTGAAGAGAAGATTCATCATTCACCTTCTCCATTATTACAGGACATATTTGTTATAACCTGACAAGGGTAGTTTTCCATGGCTGTAAATATAATCTCTTCTGCACTCATGTTTTCAACGCAATCCAAACCTTGCCTTCGGATCATAGTGAATACGTTCCAACAATCTTGTTGAATTCCTAAGACAAACCCACAGCGTGACATGCAATTGAGAATATTCAAACTGCTACATTTGTCAATTGTTATTTTAAAGACATTAATGAGAAAATATTTATAATAAATTTTCATAACAAAACTTTTCGGCATTGATTCACCACAATAAATTTCTCTCGTGTGGTGGGAATAAAATTCGCTCCACCTTTAAAAGAAATAAAATGGTATAAAAAATGATGAATAATTAGTATGTTTAAACAAGGGTCTTCAAAGAAAACAAAATCACATTGATTATACTCTCCTTTGAAAGAAAAAATTCTTTTGTACATATTACAGTTGTCCATTTTACTCCACAAATCATTAAAAAAGAAAAACCATTATATTTAAAGTCCACAAGAGTGTTTCAGTAATCTATTATCTTCGTCATTCTTTCGACATCAAGCAACATATGCAGAACAACTGGATAAGTTTTGTCATACATGACTTTTTAAATGATTTAAAAAAAATATGTTTGTCAAGACATTTATATCAGAGTTGGAGTTGATGAGGCGAAACACATGCCAAACACATCTCTTCAGATTTCATTTCTAAGCAATACAGGGAAATGTTTTGATGGGTTTGGAAGATTACTTGATGCTGAAAGGTTACATACATTTGTGCCATTGGGTTTTAGTTGGAATTGCAACATGGCCATATATATATGCTAGTTACTCCCCTAAATTTAAGTTCTTGCGTGTCTTATCTCTGTCTCAATCTTATGACTTTGAAGAGGTCCTCGATTGTGTTGGTAATCTTAAACATCTTTGTTCCCAAATTCGTAGATCTCTCCCATACTTACATAATTATACTACTAAAAAAAAAAGGTTTACTCTATAACTTGCAAATATTGAAGCTTAGAAAATGTATAAATTTGAAGGAACTGCCCTCAAATTTGCATAAACTCATCAATTTGTGTCGCCTTGAAATTATATATAAATATTGTTTGAGAAAGGTGCATTGCATAGGCTAAATAATCTTCAAGTATTGATTATTTTTTTATGTTGGCAAAAACAATGAGTTCACTATTCAGCAATTAGGAGAACTCCTTCTCTGTGAAAAGTTATATATCAATTACGAACCTTCAATGCTTACCAAAGGCTTTGTTAGTTCAAGACTATGAGAGCCTCCTATGCTTACTGAACAGGATAGACCTCGGTCTCGAAAAATTTCCAGGGCCGAATACCGTACTCAGTCAGGGACACTTGGCCTACGGCGAATCAGGTTTAATTAACACAAATTTCAATTACTAGTCACTAACCCAATTAAGGTCATATTACCTAAATTCAAACCGCTTAAGCAAGGCCTAATAGACAAAGGCCCAGTCCATCACTTTAAATAGGTAACAGTACCCAAGGTAAAATAGAATTGAAAAATATTCATTATCTGGCACTCTAAACCGAATACCACTCTAACTTGAGAGTCAGAGTGTCTTTTGCAGATACCACCCCTGTTCGGACACCCACACGCGGTTCGAGCTCAAGAGGCTAAGGAGGCACCCATAGACCACCATCCAGGAACATTTTGGCAGCCACTGGGAGGCTAAAGTAAAACGTCAGACCCCGCAAGCAACTACTAATTGACCATGGCGAGAACAAGAAGCAACGGAGGAAGACCCAGGAACCAAACCAACGAGGGAGCAGGGACGAGAACCACAGTGGGTAATCCTGAGGTGGTGAACGAGTTCAGTCTAGCAGAAGTCATCAGGCTACTGAGAGAAGAAGTAGCGGAGCTACGTCGAGAAACGACCGAGATCAGGGGGAGACATCAAGCAAAATATGACAGTTCAGACCACGCGAGAGATGAATCACATGGGGGAGAATCGACAGCGCCCATAAGAAGCTGACACCCTCAGGGCTTATCTGCAACTCCTGCCGAATCCCAAGCTCATCACGATTGTAGACCAGTAGATAGTGCCTTGTTGGGGTCTTCGAGCCATATACCCCGGCAGGCCGAGATAGCACCCTTTATGATCAAACCTCACCACTCATTCACACCTGAAATAATGAAAACTCCACTGCGAGAAAGTTGGAAGCATGTTTCCCTCGAGAAATATGATGGGACCACAGATAGTCACATGGCAGCTTTCATGACCCAGGTGGGAATGTATACAAAGGACCAAACTGCCTTATGTAAAATATTCCCAATGTCCCTCCAGGGACCAACTTTGAATTAGTTTATTCAAATTCCCCCAAGCTCGGTCGATAGCTTTCAAACCCTAGCCACCAAGTTTGGAAACCAATTCGCCACGTCCAGACCCCATCGATTCATCTCTCAATCGCTGACAACCGTAAAGAAGGAAAAAGGGGAACCCCGCAAGTCATTCATAGACCGCTTCGAAAAGGCTGCGTTAAGCATTAAAAACTTACAACTAGAAGTCACTCTTCACGTTCCTGACCAACCTGCAGCCAGGAGACTTTGCCAAAAGCACGATTCATGTTCCCCCGAGGAGTATGGAGGAAATGAGAAATGAAGTTGTTTCCTTCATTGAAATTGAAGAATTGTAGGCGTTACAAAGAAAGCAACAAGGGATCATCCCAGTTCGCGACCCAAGGAAGGGAAGAGAGGAGACAAAGGTAAGAGAAGGAGCAATTCAATGATAGGCCACCTAGAGGTCCAAGACACCATCATTAAACCGCCTTCAACACCTCGAGATCGAAGGTGCTAGAATAAGCATTGCTGGTTGACCTTTTGGTTATGCCGAGAAGGGCTAATACCTCTCCAGGGGAAGATGCCTCTAAACACTGTCGGTACCATCAGAACAAAAGGCACTCCACCGAAGAGTGTTTGGCGTTAAGAGACAAGATTAAGGACCTCATCCAACAGGGCCACTTGAAAAGCTGCGTTTACCAGCCAAGTTATCGCTCCGATGTCCCCACCACTAGAACCTACCAGAGGAAACAAGACCAAGAGCGTCAGGAGGACCCATGTGAGTGTTATCATCATAGGGGGTATGAGAATAGGGGCAGAGACCGAAGCAGATCTCGGGAGAGAAGGGCGACTCACTAACCTGGTCCCCTAGAGAATGTGATCATTACCATTGTAGGAGGGTTTGATGGCAAAGGGGCCACCTCATCTTCACGAAAAAGGCATATGCGAACCTTACGATTTGTAAACTCAGTAGCTCCTTACCTCAGACCGAGAATGCCAGCCATCACTTTCACGGATGAGGATTTTCTAGTTGTAGACCCCATGCAGGATGATCTTGTGGTCATCAGCGTAAATATCCAATTGTATTGTCAAGAAAACCCTGATAGATCAAGGGAGCTCGACTGATTTGCTTTATTGGAAGACATTCCAAGAACTCGACATATCGCCTGAACAACTGATGCCTTATGATGAACGACTCATTGGTTTTGCTGGGGAAAGAGTGCTGACCAGAGGTTGCGTTGACCTATATACTAGCTTCAGAGCCGAAAACGGGCAGAACCGTACAATAAAAATTAGGTACATCATAGTCCAAGCGAACACTTCTTACAATATACTACTCAAGAGACCCTACCTTAACAAATTGGGAGTCGTGGTATCTACACCTCATCTAGCCATGAAATTCCTGTCCGAAGAAGGAAAGATCATTACCGTTCACGCCGACCAAAGAGCTGCTAGAGAGTGTTACTTGGCCAGCCTCAAGATTCAACCATGGGAAGAAAAGCAAGTGATTCATGCTGTCAAAATGCTTACACACCGTAACCCTACGAGTTTGGACCTTGACCCTAGACCTGACGAGGCAGAGAAAGTCGAACCTACAGGGGAGATTCAACCCATCCGACTTGGAAAAGTAGTCACCTAGGTCACTTATCTCGGCTCCTCCCTTCTAAAAAAGAACCAAAGGGAGATTATGGCAGTGATACGAGAGAATGCCGACCTATTTGTCTGGACATCCACCGACATGCCCAGAATCGACCCCCACTTCTTATCCCATAAATTAGCAATATGTCTTCTGGCTAAACCAGTGGCCCAGAGGAGACGTAAGATAGGGGCCGAAAGGTTGAAAGCTGCAAAGATAGAGGTCAACAAGCTCAGGGTAGCAGAATGCATAAGGGAAGTCAAGTACACCACATGGTTGGCAAATATGGTCATGGTGAAGAAGCATAATGGAAAGTGGAGGATGTGTACTGACTACACAAATCTTAACAAAGCATGCCCCAAAGACGCATATCTTCTGCCCAATATTGACAAGTTGGTAGATGGGGCTTCAGGGCACGTCACCCTTAGTTTTCTAGATGCTTTCTCTGGATATAATCAAATTCGAATGCACCCCCTGGATGAGGAGAAGACAACGTTCATCATAGAAAAAGCCACACACTGTTATAGGGTTATGCCTTTCGGCCTAAAAAACATCGGGGCAACTTATCAGAGGCTCATGAATAAGGTTTTTCACCAACAGATAGGGAGGAATATGGAAGTATACGTCGATGACATAGTAGTCAAGTCCGAAAAGATTGTAGGGCATGTGCAAGACCTGGAAGAAGTCTTCCATACCCTAAGGAGGCATCCAATGAGATTAAACCCAGAAAAATGTGTCTTTAGGGTGCAAGGGGGTAAATTTATCGAATTCATGATCACAAGACGAGGGATAGAAGCTAACCCTGACAAATGCTTAGTTGTTCTCGAGATGAGAAGCCCAACTAACCAGAAAGAAGTATAATGCCTAATGGACAGGTTGACGGCCTTATCTTGGTTCTTGCCTTGCATGGCTGAGAGAACCAAGCCCATCATAATGCTACTTCAGAAGGCGCAATAGTTCAAATGGACCGAAGAATGTGAGGAGGCATTTTCTACCCTAAAAAGGACCTTGGCTTCCCCTCTAGTGTTGGTCAAGCCAACCTTGGCAACACTGACAGTGTATCTCTCCGTCTCCCCTTCAGCTATAAGCGCCGTCATAGTCCAGGAAGTTGAGGGGAGTCAGTACCTCATGTACTTCACCAGTCGCATTCTATGGGAAGCCGAAGTCAGGTACCAAGCAATAGAAAAAACAACTTTGGCTCTGATAAGCATAACTAGGCATTTTGGAGTGTATTTTCAAAGTCACCAAATCATTGTTCGGATAGACTGCCTTATTGCGAGGGTCTTAAGAAAGCCAGAGCTGGCAGGAAGGATGGTGGCATGGTCCATAGAGCTCTTTGAGTTTGACATCCAGTACGAACCTAGAGGCCCTATAAAGTACCAATTCCTGGCCAATTTCGTGAACGAGCTCTACCCCCTGACCGAGCCAGTGGGCAACCCGCCTGCCTTATGGACCATCCACGTAGATGGATCGACAGGAAGCAGTGGAAGTGGGCGGAGGTAATTATCGAGGGACCAAATGGGCTTACTGTGGAACCATCATTACATTTCAACTTCAAGACCTCCAATAACCAAGCAGAATATGAAGCCTTGTTAGCTAGCTTGAAGTTATCCAAAGAGTTGGGAGCAAAAACAATGAAGTGTTTAACAGATTCCAAGATACTAGTCGAGGAGGTCAATGAAACTTTCCAGGTCAATGAGCCCAAGCTGCTACAATACTATCAATCCTACAAGGAAATGCTGCCTAGGTTTGATAGAGTTGAGGCAGCCCATATATCACGAGAACAAAATGAAAGGGCAGATTAGTTGGCTAGACGTGCCAGTACCAAGAAACCAGAGCAGTTGAAAACAGTCATTCAGCAAGAGCTCGCATCACCGACCATAGAAGTGTGTGTTATCTCGGCTACTAATGACTGGCTATAGGAAATCACAAGTTACATAACAGAAGAAAAGCTGCCTGCAGACCCAGCTGAAGCCAAGGCCATCAGAATGAAAGCAGCTCAATTTACCATGATCACAAACGACTTATACAAGAGAGGATTCTCAACCCCATTGCTAAAATGCATCACTGCCGAGGAAGCTGATTACATGCTCAGAGTGAAACATCTTGGCATCTATGGTATACACACAGGGGGAAGAACATTAGATGCCAAAGTACTAAGGGCAAGATATTATTGGCCCACCCTCCAACAAGATTGTTCGACTTTTGTCAAAAGGTGCGTACAATGCCAAAGGAACGACAACCTTATTCACCAACTAGCAGATGACCTCATACTAGTAACCGCCCCATGGCCATTTTGAATGTGGGACATGGACATTCTTGGGCCTTTCCTTATGGCAAAAGGGCAGGTGAAATTCTTACTTGTGGTCATCGACTACTTCACGAAGTGGATCAAGGCCAAAACTTTGGCCACCATCTCGAATCAAAACGTCCAGAAATTTCTATGGAAGAACATAGTCACCAGATTCGGGATGCCCCATGCCATCGTCACAGACAATGGGCTGCAGTTTGTAACATCCCAAAATTTAAAATACAAATATTCGAATAAGCATTCAATTAAGAGAAGATAGACTAAGTTATTAAAAAAAACCAATTAAAAGATTAAATTGTTAGGAATTTTGAATAAACATGATTAAGATAATATTTCCTTTAAAATAGAAATAAGATAAAACAAAATAAAAGATTTGATATCAATTTTTATAACAAGATTCAAATAATATTCCCTTAGAATTGAAATAAGATAAAATAATTAAAGATTTGATAAAATTTTGGATTTAAATTGGGTAAAATCAATCTTTTATAGAAAAACCTAGAGAGAGGAAAATCAATCCTAAACTACTATATATAGGGTTAACTAGTTCCCTCAAAATATCATAATAGATTAATTGATTATTCTAGGGTTGAGAAAGAGGGACATAGGAGTAGAAGGATTGAAGTAGTGGGATATCGCTTCAAGAGGTGAGTAAAACACCTTTTTTTAACCCTCCATGGTATGATTTTAAAAGTTGTTTTTGGTGTTTGAAAATTGTTTTAATAATTTTTTGAGATACCTCTATTTGGAATAGGGGTGAAATTTGAGATACATTCATCTAGGATGGATGTATGAGGTACCTCCGTTTAATATGAGAAAGAGGTTTTAGATACCTCCATCTGGGATGGAGAAGAGATTCTAGATACCTCTACAATAGTGTGGGGTAGGTAGTGGGACACCATTGTATGGAATATGAGCTCATAGACCTTTTTGAAGAATCTATTAAAAACCTTGGTTCTGGGAACCGTAGAGTGAGCACGAGTGATATTGAGTATCACTATCGATTGTGTGCATCATGAGAGTGTTAATGAAAACACCATTTTGTTTTGTGGTTATTAATTCATTCATATTATAAATTAATTATTTGAAACAAACTATATTTTCTTGTTAAAAACATCTTTTTGCAGGTACCATGGTTTTTTTTTCGGATTCGGCACCAACTGAGAACAACACTATTTGTGAACTTTTTTTTAACTGATTTTATTCACTGAGATTTTCAATCTCATAAAAGTGTTGTTTTCAGAGTTAGTCATGATGCACTCCTCTGGGTGTACTGGTGCACTCCTCAGTCCTCTACTAAAGAGACGCCTTTTAGACTCGCATATGGAACAAATGTCATGATTCTAGTTGAAATAGGAGAACAATCATTTCGAAGAACTCACTACAATGAGCAAGGGAACCAAGAGGCTATGTTAGTCATGTTGGATTGCATAGACGAAGAGTGAGACAAGGCAACGATAGCTATTGAGGCATGCAAGGAAAGAATGACCAGAAGATTCAATAGTAAGGTAAGGGCACGAGAATTCTCACAAGGTGACTTAGTATGGAGAGCAACTGGGGACGTTAGGAGAGACAGGAAGGAAGGAAAACTTGCCCCAAATTGGGATGGACCATTTTGGATCCACGAAAGCCTCGACAATGGTGCTTACAAGCTAGAGGAACTATCAGGGAAACTCATGCCGAGGATGTGGAACTCCACTCACTTAAAGACTTACTACAGCTAGTACAATACAAGCACTCTTTTCCTCACCTGTTTTTTTATCCCTAAAGAGGGTTTTGGCTAGGGAGGTTTTTAACGAGGCTTGAGTTCAATTTAATAACATGATCATTTGTCCCATAGCTTTCACTACTTTTTGTTCCAGGAAGAACCATGTATAATTAAAGTGCCCTACCAACTCGACAGAGAGTTCGGTTGAGGCAGCACTCACGATTAAAGTGCCCTACCAACTCGACACAGAGTTCGGTCCAGGTAGCACTCATGATTAAAGTGCCCTACCAACTCGACATAGAGTTCGGCTCAGGAAGCACTCATCATTAAAGCATTCTACCAACTCAACACAGAGTTCGGTCCAAGAAACACTCATGATCTAAGTGCCTTTTTAACTTGCCCCAAAGCTCGGGCCAAGCAACGCTAAATAACTTTCAAAGAACACGTGATTCGAATAAGACTTCCAGCAAACAAATGAGACGTAGGAAAATTGTCTAAGAAAATCTGAAACGTTGACTAAGACATACAAGAGGATAAAGTAGAAGTAAAAGAAAGTTTCATTAATCACGAATCGAATACAAAGTGTGCCTGTAAATACAAAAGTTTTTATTCATTATATTTGGTAGGTCTAGATCACAAAAAGTTGAAAGGCCCACACCTCAACTTGTACAAAAAATACATCAAAAGAAGAATCCCTCGCACTCAAACCCCCCAACCTAGGCGCCTACGTTTCCCCCATCCACCTCCTCGGCGTCTTTGGCATCCTCATCCTCTATGTTAACACGTTCAGTGTGAGACGGAGCAGTCGTCATACATGGTACATGGGCGTCTAAGGGCAGATCATCTGGCGCCTTATCAAAATGCTTGAACTCTCCATTGAAGAAGTCCAAATTGGAGTCAAACTTGAAGTCTCAAGAGAAGGAGCCAAACTAGTAGGCCTGGCGAACAGCGTGACGAAACCCAACCTCGTACTCTGCATATATATCCTTCATCGCTTGTTTCTTGTATTTCAAGAAACCAGTTTTGGCTGCCTGGAGATCATGGCTTAGCGATTCACAGGTCTTTTCATTTTGTTCGCAGGCGGCGTCAACTTCTTTGTACATCTCCAGCGTCTCCTTAACCCTTATATCCTTTTCTTTCAGGGTCGCATCGTGCTCTTGGACCGAGACCATCAAGTTATTCTTCTCTTTTAGCTTAACAACCTCGACATTCAGGGAGTCCACAACCTTAGTAACTTCTTCTAGTGATTCCTCTGAATGCCTCAGCTGTTGTTACAATTTTGTAGTCTCGGTGGCGAACAGATGGCGACCCAAGGCTCGCATACGGGCCGAAAGCTCACAGTAATGGACCCAATGCAAAGTGGGGTCAGTGTTGATCATGTGGACTCTGGCCCGCCTTAGATAAATTTTCCCCAACTTGGAACATGACGGCGAGGGGATCAAAGTCTTCATGGAAAAAGATGAAGTGACCATAGCGGCTGGGACAACAAAGCTAGGAGAGGGATCCTCAGTCCTCGGTTTCTTGGACTTATTGGAGGAAGACTTCTTTGCCTCCTGACTTTTCCTCTTCCCTTTATCCCTCCCCTTCTCGGTGTCTTTCCCCTTCGGTTTGGACTTCCCCTTGGATCCTTCAGGGGCGGGAGGGAGGATGTCAGCAGGAGGATCCTTTAGCAGCGGATCCAAATCAAAAACTTCTTAGGGGATCTCTTCCTCATCATCCGAAGAGAGGTCGGCCAAGAAGCGCCTGCTCTTACGGAAGTCCATCATATTTCCTCCCCCGTCCATGATTATACCTACGCAAAACAACACATCCATTAGATCGAAATACATACACGACAAATAAATAGACAAGACATTAACAAGGTGAACGTTGTGTTTGACTACGCACTCTTTAAGTCCTCGAAGCGTGTGGGAGATTGGAACAACTTTATCAATTTTTCGACGAGGAGGTGTCGAGGAAGTGAATCTAGAAAGGCAGCTTCTGCCACTTCCTCGGCCGTGAGCAACTCCGCAGGATAGGAATCATACCTCCTTGGTGCTCGCTGCCAGTAGAAAGGGAACAACCACTCCTCGTCTCGGTCACAAAAATGCTTTGGATAAGTCTCTGGATCAATCAAGAGTTTGTAAAATCCAGTCTTGCAAATTTTTATTGGAAGCAGTGTATAGTTGAAGAAGAGGATTTTTAGGGTTTTGATATAGGGACACCCACTTACACTTCTCGTGGGGATGAGTAGTGAAGTGACGCAAGAACAGACCAGGATTGGCCTTGACATGTGTAAATAAACACAAAGGCCTGAACGCCTGAAGGTAAGCCCATGCGTTCGGATGTAATTGCCAGGGAGCGGTGTTAAGAATGCGGAGAACCCCTATAGTGAAGTCGTCGAAGGGAAGTTGAAAGGTTAGGTCACGAAACATGCAAACATGGACGTAAAAGAAGTCAAACTTGTCTTTGGCGCCCCTATGACGATAAACAAAATTGGGGGCGTCGAAACTGCCATTTTGGCAACGGCGAATGAAGAAGGGAAAATCTTCGGCATTTTCAAAGGGACACAACTCCACACTCCTTACGAAGGCTAATAAAACTTTCTTCGTATTGTAACAGGAGTAGTAGGCAGCGACCTTGTCATCAACCCAGTTATACTCAAGGTCTTTAATAGAGGGAAACTCCCGTTTAGGATTTCCTACTGCTTATGACCAGGGGCTTCCTAATTCAAAGGTCTCTCAGGAGGAGCAACCCTAACCTTGACTTCGGTGACCACAGTGGGGACAGAGAGAGGATGGGTAGCAGAACAAATATTGCTACCCTCTCGGGAAAGGGACTTCGGTTGAATCTGAGCCATCACCTCAAGAATACGAAGAAGAAGAAGGAATGAAACTAGTAAAGGAAGACGAAGACAGTTTTTGGAATAGCGTACCTTATCGGATTTCTTTTGCAAGATGAGTTAATAGTCGAAATTTGGAGATCTCGGCTCATAGGGTAGAAAATCTGGTGAAGAGTGGCTGAGGATCACCTCTATATATAGCTTGAAAAACCCAGGTGAAACAACAGATCGCGACCGTCCAAGCTTTCCAGATCAACGTCCCAGATTCGATGACTCCTCAGATCCTCACCTTCATAACATCATCAACGGCCCATATCTCTTGCCCTTTGATTTCCCACCTTTTCGCATCGAGCACCACAAGGCTTCCAGCTTGGTCGAGACCTTTAATATTCCATATTTCTTTCCTCGTTTTTCCTATCTTTTTTTGAACTTTGGGTCTTACTGCGCTGCGACTGAAGCTGGGGGCAAGTGAACAGGATAGACCTCGGCCTCGACACATTGCCAGGGCCGAATACTGTATTCAGCCTATGGCGAATCAGGTTTAATTAACACAAATCTCAATTACTAGTCACTAACCCAATTAAGGTCATATTACCTAAATTCAGACCGCTTAAGCAAGGCCCAATAGACAAAGGCTCAGTCCATCCCTATAAATAGGTAACAATACCCAAGGTAAAAGAGAATTAAAAAATATTCATTAACTGGCATTCTAAACCGAATATCACTCTAACTTGAGCATTAGAGTGTCTTTTGTAGGTACCACCTTGTTCGGCCACCCACACGTGAGTATCTGAGCTCAAGAGGTAACTTAAATGCTTACCAAATGGTCTTTTCTACCTCTCCTATTTGAAGGAATTGGCTCTTTATATATAATTATCCCACTCCAATGCTTATCAGAGGAGGATCTGCCCGAATCCATTTTCGATCTTTCCATTCAAAACTATCTGATGCTCCAACAACATTGCAAGGAACAAAAATGAGAAGATGGAAAAGATTTCTCACATAGAATTTATTTATATGTTTGTTTCTGATTAATTATCACATTGAAACTTTTGTTGAGTTCTCTAATTCTATGTAGCTCACGGAGGATAAGAAATCACTACATAGTTATTTCCCAACGTTCTATTATTTCTGATGTTAACTTTCTATTATTGTCCTTTTGTTATTTGTTAATAGTATATTTTATAATACATTTCCTAGTTATATTTTTTTCAATGTTTATTACGTTAAATTATAGTGCGATGATTAATTTCTGACCATTTTGTATACACTGTTTAACTATTTGAATAGCTGAATGTTAAAAGACTAAGTAAATTATAGATAAACTTCTCAGGTTTATTAAAATTACAATATAATTTTTTTAAATTACAAAGAGTTTTCCTTAATATGTATCCATTAAAGCAATATGTATGTTTGAAAATACTATACTGCGGCTCACAACCATGTGGCGAGCAGCTGCACATGAGGGAACCACATTCCTGTGGCGCATCACATTCACATGCAGTAAATAAGGAAACTAGTATTAGCATCGATGAGAATTTGAAGGGCGTGCCAATTACGTTGAAATAGAAGAATGTTGTAGTCAAGAGTCACTTCGCTGATGAAGTTTATGGTCCTTCGATCTTTGTGGGAAATCAACAGCTCTGCCACTTGCACATAACTGCAACAATATGCATAAGGGCAGCTTAGCGCATCCACGTCAGCCATGCTCTCACTGCAATGAGGCTGGACAAACTGGGTCAAGATTCTCCATGTTGCAGACCAAAACGGTGCAAGAATCGTGTCCTTCATCATGCAGCAATAATGACCCACCTCAAGCTCAATCACGTGAACTGAAAGCAGTAGGTGAGAAGGGCCCTGTGCAGCAGTCTTCACGCTGCATAAATGACCCTATGAAAGTGCTTTTCAAGCTGTCCTATTGCAACAAGAGGCGCCGTCGTGATTAAGAAAAGTGCAAGGTGCCAAAATCTAACAAGATGAACCCCGATTCCCACACCAAAAACGACTGAAATGGACACCAAAGCGTGACAGCAAGAACGACACCATCCCGTGAGGAACAACAAAAAGTGTGACATTCCTCTCCAAAATAAGTTGGAAGTGGCTTCTCCTGGAGTGGTGGCCTCCTCAAAATCCTCCCTCGTGGATGAGACCAAAAGCGATTTTCCAACAGAAGAGCTAAATCTCACCAAGCAGTTACAAAAATTGGGAGAACATTTCATCTTTGGCGCCCAAGCAAATGACAAACGAGGGAGCACCATGCCCATGCCGATGAATGCCAATGATCCTTAGAGTGTTAGGCTTGTTGGTGGCTCATCTTCTATCCCCAAACAGCCTGCACTCGGATGAGATTGGGAAAGCTTCAAAAGTCACTTGCGGCGACATGATGAATATAGCAGGAGATGAATATGCCATAAGCACGAGATGAATATGCCATATGGAGGCTAACCAAGATAGGTTAGGTGTCAAATTGTCAAGCCCGTCAGTGGGCCACCTATCCAACTCTTTCAAATGAATTTTATATCGTGGAATTGTTGCAAAACCAGCTTCGCTGGATTGATTAAGGATATGGCTTGTGAAAATGATGTTTCTTTACCTTTCCTTATCGAAACCCAAATTAACAATATTTGAGAAAACAAAGTAATGGCAAGGCTGGAATTTGAAAGTTGGCATCTCGGTCATATGGTGTGTGGAGATCTGAGTGCCAGAAATTCAACATTCTTGAGGAGCATCATCATTTCATTCACGTGCAGGTTCGTTGGAAGAGGTAGAAGAGTTGGCTCTTTACCATAGTTTATGGGAGTCCTCATCTGTAGAGCCAGAGAAGACTTTGGGAAGAACTGTCAGAACTAGCCTCCTCTGCTTCGGTGGGCTATAGTGGATGATTTCAATTCAATTCTAAAGGAGTTTAAGAAGGAGGAGGTTCAACCTCGCGTTCAAGGAGTGGCATGCATAGGTTTATGGGTTGTGTTAAATTCAATCACCTACTTTTACTTGGAAAAGGATCATCTTGATAGAAAGGCTGGATAGACTGTTGATTAACTTAACTTGGTGCCTCCGCTTCCAACAAGCTACCACCTTTCACCTATCCTATTACAAGTCTGATCACTGGCCTGTTTTAACAACCTTGACTTCCAAAAAGGTGTCGAATAAGAGATGTCGCTCGTTCTATTTAGTTGCAGCATGGTTATCTTAGTAGGAGTTCCAACAATTCCTCTCCGATTTGTAGAAAAAAAGTGAGGCTTAGCATTGTCGAGTCCTGAAACTCCAGGACGCCTAGTGGAATTGGAAGAAGCAGGTGTTCGATAATATTTTCAAACGTAGAAAAAACTCCTTTAGCAATTGAAAAAATATTAATGCGCATCTGACAACAAGTAACTCCACCTTTTGGGAGGAGAGGCTGGCCACTAACTGGAAATTGCACCAACAAGTGCTTAGGGAGGAGGATCTGCTTTGGTGTCAAGGATCCCATGCGAAGTGGATGGCATTTGGGGACAAAAACTCCAAATACTTTCATAGAGTAACAACCATCGGTCGAAAAAGGAACCACATTGAGATGTTGTAAGACTCAGAGGGGAATGGGTTACAAAACCATTTGAGCTTGAGAGCCTTGTAACTTCTTTCTACTAAGATTTGTACTCATATGACCTCCGGTGTACACCACCAAACTTTTAGGTAGCTTTTCCAAGATTATCAATGGAGGAATTAGGCTATTTCATTTAACCTGTGTCAAGAATTGAGATTAGGAAAGCCATTTTCACAATGGGGAACTTCAAGGCACCAAATGAGGATGGTCTACAAGTAGTGTTCTATAAAAGCAATTACCACATTGTGAGAGAGTCATTTTGTAAGATGATTAAGGAAGTCTTTGAAGATCCTGCAAAGTTCAATGCTATTAATTCCACCCTCGTCACTCTCATTCCCAAGGTAGAACTAGCAACATCCATGAAACAATTTTGACATATTAGCCTCTATAATGTATCTTTTAAGACTATCACAAAAGTTCTTTCTATGCGACTTTGTACTATAATGGATAAATTAGTTAATCCTTGTCAGTCTAGTTTTATTCCACATAGAAGCAGCCATGATAATATAATTATTACTCAAGAAATTATTCATTCAATGAAACACAAGAGATACAATGAAGCAGCCATTAATTATTACTATAATGGATAAAAGTTGATTTGGAGAAGGCCTATGATAGGCTTAACTGGGAATTTATTGGAGATACATTGCACGCTATTGGTTTCCTCGAGTCCTTTATTAACCTAGTATGGCATTGTATCTCTTCTTCAACCATGCACATGCTTTGGAATAGGGAAGCCTTAAAACCTTTTATAATTTCTGTATCTATTTATTTTATGTCTGGAATGACTATTCCACATGATTCAGTTTGTAGTCGATCAACAACAATGGAAGGCCAATCCAACTTTCTTGTGATAGCCTAAACAGACGAGAAGGTTAGGACTTCCGACGATGAGACAAGCCAATCTAGCCCTTTTTTCCAAAGCTGGGTGGCAACTGATGACCAGGAAGAGCTAAGTGGGTCAAAATACAAATGTGGAGGGTCTGCCGGAATCAACATTGATCCATCATGGAAGGGCACAAACTTCTAGCGGGGAATTGTAAAGTCTTGGCATAATGTAAATCAAAACACTATTTGGCAAGTCTGTAATGACATATTGATTAATTTTTGGATTGATAATTGGGTGTCGGGCTGAGGGCCCTTAGCAAATCAGTGCACTGGAAACAATAGCTTTCAACCTAATAATAAATTGTGTTTCTTTGTATCTTTAGATTGGTCTTGGGATGTTCAAAAAATTGCCTCTCTTTTGCATCCTGATGTGGCTAGAGAGACTTTCCAACTTGATGCACCTAGAGGAGATATGCCCCCTGACTACCCAACATAGCAGCGAAGTGGGATGACTCCTATTCCACTAAGTCTTCTTATCACAGTCTAGTGAGCCATCATCTGACTCAAACTAAGCCCATTTTCAAGGTTCTATGGAAGTGGTAAGGGCCAGAACGAATTTGACTCTTTCTGTGGAAAGCAACTTCCACTGTTCTCCCTACGAACGAGTTGAGATTCAACATACACTGTCTCCCAACCCCAAGTGCCCTCTATGTGGTCAGAATATGGAAACTTGGATGGATGCACTTCAAGATTGTGATCATGTATGTTTGGTTCGGAGAAAGATTGGTTCGGATAAACTGCCAAATTTCTTTACTAAAAATAACATTGACCTATGATTGTTATCAAATTTAAAAGCTAACCTCCAGCTTGGTGGCTATATGTGGAGCTAAACTTTTGGTATTGTGCTTGATCTACTGTGGAGTAAAAGGAATGAGTTCATTTTTCGTGGGAGATGACAATCTGAGGACCAGATTTTGTTTTCTTAGTCAAAGCTCTCCTTAGTGAGCTCATCGACATTCAGCAACTACCATTAACACTGAAGATCAATGACGCACAATATATGGATCTGCAACAGCAGCCTCTGAGGAGAGATGCTCTCAAAATAAATTATGATGCGGTAGTTCACCAAGATCGTCAGAAGACGGCTATTAGGGGTGTTGTACGTGATTGTAGAGGTACTTTGTTTGTGGTTTTTGGTCACAGGATAAATTATTATGATGTAGGGAAGGCTAAACTCTTGGCTATTGCTCAAGCTCTCACCATAGCCTATGAACATGAGTTCTGACACTTAATAGTGAATCTTATTTGCTCAATGCAATTAAAATGCTAGAGGAGGGATACGACATTGGAAATATGTGCTACCAAACTGTTGACCAAATCTAGAAGAGGAACGGTAAAACTTTGACGTGTAGCTTCATTTATGCCCCCACAAGGTAAATCAATAAATAATTTCTTTCTAAATTTCTATTGATATGTGGTGGGGTAGGAAATTACTAAATAATTATTTTCTAAATTGGTGTTATTTACTTTTTGTCCTTGTGATTCTTCATCTTTTTGTTTTTTTATAAGCAAATTTAGTTGTTATTTTATTAGTAAAAATATTCAAACTTACCATTTCTTCCTCCTAATCTCATCAAGTTACCAACAAATAAACCTTATAATTCCTTTGTTTATCCTTATGTTATTTGTTAACTATTATTTGATAGTACATTTCAAAGTTAAATTTTGTTTTTAGTGTTGTTTTTTTTTTACGTGAAAGTTGTGACTTTGGCAACTAATTATTCATACAGTGTTTAACAATTTGAATAGCTGGATTCTCAAAGAATAAGTACTCCTTTAATTTATATTACAAAAGTTTAATAAAATTAGCATATTCATTTTATTTCTAAATTATACTTTTAAAAGAAGAGAAAATAATGTGTAATGACAAAAAATTCATTGTTTCATCTGAAGTCCTTTATCCAAATAATTAAGCTACTCTTTATACCTGTTAATTTGATGAGTTCAATAAAAGACATAAAGTTTTTATCTTAGAAGTTTCAAAATCATGTAAATAGCTAAAATTGCAACTTTCAAATTTTGAATTTATTTTTAGTTGTAAAATATCACCCTTTCTTGAATGATGAAAAATTTATATACGTTTTAATTTTAATAAATAAATAAAAATATTTGCGAACACAACTAACATTTAGTTAAATTATTATTGACATTTATGTTATGAGTTTTTTGTTTAATAAAATAAGTACCTTTTTTCTATTGTGTTTATTTAAATTATTTATACTTGATTTTTTATTTGCAGTGAGATTTTTCACATCTTTGTAGGAGAAACTCTTATGCATCTTCTCCTTTTATGAGTCTCCAAGATCATTGCGGAACTTAACACAACCTTTTGGGAGACACTTTAATGCATCATCTTCTTATGTAATTATTTATTTGAATAAATAATCAATAATTGAACAAATAATAATAATAATAATAATAATAATAAATATTCAATTAATTTAATTTACTGTTTTTATCATTTTTAATTTATGTAAATAAAAAACTGTCAGCATTGTTTGTGTAACATCTCATTTAATTTTTTTATTATGACATTTAAAATTTATAGTCCTATTACTTAAAATAAACCATTTTTTTATAATTACCTTAAAGATATTATTTTTTTAATATTTTTAGGAAGATCTTATTTATTATTTTATTATGACCTTTAAAATTTATAATCTATTAAAATCAATAAACAATTCTGATATCTAAATTCAAAACGGCAAAAAATATCAGTGTTATTTATTTTCAGATCAACATGGTTAAGAGAAGATTTCTCTTAATCATGAAATTTATACATCTAAATGTATAAAAAACTGTTGGAGAGAGTTGGAGGTGAAATATTTTAAGAAAAGATCTGCATCTGTCGAGAAAGAAGACCACATTGCAAATTCTATAGACAGTAAACGATATAACAAATGAAAGCACGTAGAAGGGTATATAGTATGCAATGCAAACAGATTAATTTTTCATTTAAATACATTTAACTTTTTAATATTTATCATTTTGGCATTAATTAAAAACATTAATACTTCCATAAATTAAATAATCTTTTTCCAACATAACTTCATGGTAGTGTACCCATGACCAAAAACCCTGAATAATCATTCCCAAAAGGTCACACTCAAACTAGACTTCCATGTTTCCATCTTTATGATATACATTGCTTGAGGCTCTCTGTAAGGAAATTAGAGAAACTTCAAATGGAAGATATTTTAATAGAGAGATTCTATTGAAAATTTATATGAGAAACCACTATCTAAACCTTATTGTAAATAGTGTCTTAAAAATTTAGTTCTTGATAGAACTGAATGGAATCAATTGATGCATGTAACTCACCTCTGGCTGGGAATAACAGGACCGAGTGGTTCTTGTTACTGCAACAAAAGTTGGTAAAAATAAAACTAGTAAGATAAAAATTTCCAATCTCTATGATATATATCTGCTATATTTCGTGTCATCCATGTTTTGTGTTATATACTATGTACTTAGCCAGTTAGTCTTGAAACATAGAGAAATGAGATTGAGATAACACTATCACAAACTAGAATAGAGCACTTACATGATGAGGTTAATATACTATGCTCTCTCTCACTTCCCTCTACTTATTTTCTTTACCCTTTTGTTTTAGTTTGACTTCGTTTTCCTCCTATATCAAAAGTCATATATTCAATGCATGTTATATAATTAAAATGGACAGAGCCAAAGTTAACAATAAGAAAATGGAAATGACCAGAGCTAATGCTCCAAATTCATATATGATTTGGCTTATTTGAATTTGGATGAAAGCTATTCGTATTGCACTGAACTCAATCTGGTTCTAAGATTATAAGAGTACCTTAGCTTAGCTTTGATTATTTAGACAAAATCAATATTAATTTGTATATTTTATAGGAATTCATAACATATCTTAAATCTAAAAAGTTTTAAAATATTTTTGAATCTGAAAATTGATTAATTTTGTGTTTAGTTCTCAATATTATTTTAAACTTTTCTATTCTCAATAAAATTTTTATTTTACATTTAATACTCGTCGTTGATTGTTTTTGTTAAACTGGTGACTAACATGTTATATTTTTAGCAAATGATTTGTTTAATGTTTCCAATATTAACTTACAATTTTTCAATTACAGTGTCCAATATTAAAAATCATCACAAATGATCTGTATGTACAAAAAATAAATTCTTCATCTTAAAAGCTTCAAAACTAATAAAAACAAACTATATCAATCTAAAACTCAATCAATGAAAAAAATCAAACTACATAATCAGTATATAAAACTGCATATCATTATTAAGGATAAAAACTTTTAAAAAACAAACAGTTTAAAAATATGGTAAGTTTCAGTGACAAAAATATATTTAATCTTATGAAAAAATTAAAATATTTTTTCAAAGTGTTATAAATAAAATTAAAACTTCCCATCATATTATTATTTGTATTGCCATTTTAATGATGTCCTTTTTCTTATAAAATATGTTCAATATTATTTATTATTAACTTATTTATATATTCATATTTGTATATACAGTGCCATATGTTTTTGTCATCCGAAAATGCAGCCATTTTAATTTTGAAAAAGTTTTAACTTTGGTTATCAAATTTAAATATTAGGTGAAATTTGTGGTTCTTCGAAATTATGTTATCATTTTAGTTGATGTTAACGGTGTAGTGAGTTGTTTCTTTATAACAGAGTTTACATGTTGATGGAATTGTTTGACTAAATTGTGTTTTTAATTTTTTATTTATTAATAATAGTATAGATGATATTAAATAAGTAATTTAATAATAAATTAAAAATACATTACAAGAAAATTTGAATAAGGCTATCCTGCCCAACTCACAAATGATTTGATACGTTGTTAGACTACTAATGTCTGCTTCTGTTTTCAAAGGTTAATAAGCGGTCCAATATTTTCCAAGATATATACCGTGATTGGTAATGGATGCACTGATAATATAAAATTACATATTTTTATTTATATGACTTTTAATGTATTAATTGGTAAAAATTAACAAACTTAATATAAATAAAGGGTTGTATCAAATATAGAAATAAATAAAGGCATACTAATTAAAGAATTTTAAAAATATATTCTAGCACCTTTTACCAATTTGTAAAATTTAGAAAATTGAAATCATAAATCTTGTTATAAAAAATTAAATTGAGTGTATTTTCAAAGTATAAAAACATTTAATTAATCTTATATAAAATATTATTATCATTACCACCTTTAAAGACCTAAATTGTCACGTTCCAAACATATTTACTCTCTTTTTTGTTAAAAGGAAATTAGAGAGTGAAAAATGGCTTGTGGAGAAAAATTAAAACAAAATTGTACTTTTTCTAATTCATTAGCAAAAAAGAAAAAACATAGTAAGGAAAGTGTCATTAATTTGGTAGGTCACACATGTTTAACTTTCTACTCAAAACACACATGTCTAGTTTGGTTTAAGAATGTGTTTGAGTGGTAAAGGGATAGATTACTTTAGCTTGGATATATTGAAAAATCATCAAAGCTGAGTTTTGTGCTAAGGTAATCAATTACCCTTCGTAAAATTTGGGTTCCAAGTTTCATGCTCTCGAGAATAACGATTACCTGAAAAAGTTAATCGATTAAACTCAAGACTAAGATTTCTAGCCAGTTTTGAAGCAACTAAGCAGGTAATCAACTATTAATTGATTACTCTACTTTAAAACTCATATAAAAGCGATTTTAAAAGAATTTTCACAAGTTTTAAAAGGTCCAAAAGATAGTTTGCTTACTCCCAGCTGAAAAGCCCACTTTTTACAATTGGAAAACTCAGAATTTGATGACTTGAAGAATCAAGAATTGATTGATCAAAGAGAAAAGGAATTGTGATTTTGATCTCTATTGTTTGATCTTTATACCATTTTCTTCGTGTCTTTGCACAAGTCTTGATAATCTCTTGCGGGGTTCTTGAGATTATTATGAAATCTTGCAACGGGGTATTATGAGTGAGGCTCGTGAGTGTCGAAGTGTCACGGTTTAGCAAACTCTTGTGGGATGCAAGAGGAAGCCTTTTTTGTCGTGTAGTTTTGAATCTTTCTTAATAATAATGTATATGTGTGGTGTGCATGTATTAATTTTTTAGTGGAAAGCAGATTAGTAGAAGGTTAAGTCTGTAAACTAGATGTAGATTAGGTTGATTGAAGCAGTATAAAACTATTGTGAAAATGCTCTCTTTCCCCATACTCTTTATAATCGTTAGAATTGAATTTTTGATTGATTAGTTAGTGAGTTTTACTGCTGCAGCTTTATTTGAACCTTTTATGCAGCAAAATTGTTGTTATTGGCATTGTATAATTGAGATTGTGATTGGGTGTTGAATCTTTAATTGAATCATTGAATCTTGACACTATACATTCATTACCCATGATCGTTGATTGTAAAAGATTGACTATTGAAATTCATATTGTGATTTAAATAAGTAAAAACTGGAAATCATTGTTGAAGGAATTGTTATTGGTCAAGCTTGATGTTCATATCCTAGAAAGATTTGAATCTCACATATTATTTCAAACTTTATTAGAAAATCCACTTTGAAAACACTAAAGGTAGATTTTGAAGATTTTTATTTAAAGGGGAAAATATTTTGAAAACTTTGATATTAGCTTTTGAATGGAAAATTTGTGAAAATATTTTTGGAATTTATTCAACCCCCCTTTCTAGATTCCTTCTGGGACTAACACTTTTCCATTCTGAATTTCTATAATACCTTATTGATATATCCTTTTTGAGACAATCCAAATAATTCTTGTGATCTATCACGAAATATTTCTATTCCCATCACATAGGATGTCTCACTCATATCTTTCATTTCAAAGTTATTAGAGAGATATTTCTTTACATCATGTAATATAGCAACATCATGAACAGTAAACAAAATGTCATCAACATACAAGACTAAAATCACAAATTTACTCCCACTAACCTTCATGTAGATACACCGATCAACAACATTGCCTACAAAACCATACACCGATCTTTACACCTATTTGGTGAAGCTCCAAATCATAATAAGCCACCAGAGCTAAAACAATCGTCAAAAAGTCCTTCTTATTCACTATAGAGACAATCCCTTTGTAGTTAATAGCATCTTTTTGAGTTAAACCTTTGGCAATGAGTCTAGCTTTGTATCTTTCAATATTGCCCTTCGAGTCACCTTTGGTCTTAAAGACCCATTTACAACCGACTTGTTTTGAACCTTTAGGAAACTCAACTAGATCTCAAACTTTATTGTCATCCATTGATGTTCATGGGTTACTTGAAAAGAGTCTGGATCTTCATCAATGCTCAAGACATTTTCATATTCAAGTTAATACACAATATAATTAATTGAAATAGTTGGTCTTCTTTGCCTTTCAGACCTTTTTGGTGCTATTTCTTGTGTCTCTTCTACCACTTTTGCATTTATGACTTGCACATTGGTTACCGACTCATCACCTTGTGTCTTTTGAATATTATCATGTTGTTTCTAGGTGTTGTTTTGACTATAATACCACTAGAGGAACACCCTCTTGAGAAGGGACTTTACGTGAAGAAGATTTAGCATGAATTTCTACATTATCCACCTTCTGTGATTTCTCAGTCTCACTAAAAAGGCCATTTTTAATGACCAAACATTACTAGACTCAACTATTGTTATACCATGATTAGGATAATAGAACATGTAACCTTTAGATTTTTACGGATACCCAATGAAGAAGCTGCTAATTGTTCTTGCATCAAGCTTCTTTTCATGTGGATTGTACGCCTTTACTTCTGTTAGACAACCCCAAACACAGAGATGTCTTATACTAGATTTCCTTTCTATCACAATTCATAAGAAATCTTAAGAATTGCCTTACTAGGAACCCTATTAAACAAATATGCAGTAGTCTCTAATGTGTGCACCCACGAAGATAAGGCTACAGTACTATAATTCAACATAGACTAATCATATTCATCAAAGTACGATTCCACCTTTCAGCCACACCATTTTGTTGTGGTGTATTCGACATAGTATATTGTGCACATTACTTTCAAGGAATTTCGTAAATGGACTTTGACACTGTCCACTTTCATTGAATTTTCCATAAAATTCACCATCTCTATCAGACCTTACAACTTTTACCTTTTTTTCCAAGTATCATTCTACCTCTTCAATGAACACCCTTAAGGCATCCAGTGAATGAGATTTTTTCATGCAGAAGGTATAGATAACAATAATGTGAAAAATCATCAATAAAAGTGATAAAATACTTTTCTCCGTTCCAAGATAGAACATCAAAAGGTCCATAAATATCAGTATGTATCAATTCTAGAAGTTCACTACTTCTTGTAGAAAAATTCTTTAATATTTGTTTGGTTTGCTTTCCTTTAATGCAATGCAAACATACATCCCAGTCACCAGAATCCAATTGAGGTAATTCATTTTTCATTAACCTCATTATCCTTTCTCTGGATATGTGACCTAATCTTTAATGCCACAAATAAGCATAACTATCACCATGCATATCACTTACGACTCATATCACATTCAATATTAAACAGAGATTCCATAAACTTTACATCAAGATTGAAACAATACAAGCCATATATTAAAGTACCAGATCCATAACAGTAAGCATCCTTAAATAAAGCAAAATGCATTGTTTACAATCTTAAAATTAAAACCTAATTGATCTATCTTTGCAACTAAAACTAAATTCCTAGAACATCCAGCACATAGAGACATCCTTCCAAATCCACATGATAGCCAGTGTCCAAGATTAATCTATATGTCCCAAAGCCCTCTATTCTTGCCTTCATTTTGTTTCCCATATAGAGAATTTTTTCAGTTCCTTTTATGGTTTGAATCGAAAGGAATCCTTGCATAATATGTGACACATGAACAATATTCTTCCCACTTTAATCTTTAACTAGGATTTTCCCTTATCCCATTTACCTTTACCTGAATTGCTATGAATGGTAATGGCTCCTTCTTGAGTCGTGAGATGAATTGAGTGGTCTTTTATCTTCTTTAATCTCCCTTCCTCCTCAATTAACATTATCTTAATTTCTTAAAAATTCCATTTTTCTTTAAGAGTACTATAATTCACTTGAAGTTGGCCAAATTCAATAGGAAGAGATTTCAAAATAAATTGTACTGACTTCAGCGTCAAAGTCCTCTTTTGCAGGTTCTGCCCCCTTTTGGTCATTCCAGAAGATATTCAGATACTCCCTCGACCTTGCCCAGTGCATCTCAGAAGGTTCATAGCGATTCGTACTTAGGTACATTTCGGTAAGAACATTTTTGCACCCACTGTGGGGCCCGAAGTAAAACTAGACCCCACAATCAAGACTGCAAAGACATGGCCATCACTAGAAGTCATGGAGTGGCACCTCATAATCAATCCCACAACAATGAAGATAGATCTCGGCAACCCGAGGTTATAGATTCAAACAGCCTAACTGAAATCCTCAGACTATTCAGGGAGGAAATTGCAGAACTTCGACTAGAAAATATTGAATTTCAAAATCGGAGATTTCGGGAAGACGAAGTCAGTAAGAAGAAAAAGCAAGGAGAGTCCTATAAGGGGGAGTCTACTGTCCCGTCTTGTAGTGACCCATCTATGGAACATTCTCAAGAGCCTTCTTGCAGCCAACTTCCTCAACCAAATCCCCCATCCGTCCCAAAAGAAGTTCCCACCCCATTTCAAACAATCCCACCCTTCACACTCCCTTCAGAACACCCTATTCCCACTCCAGTTCAAACTATGCCTCCATGCACGCTGGGCATGAGTGGGATATCTGAAGTTCAACGACATCATCCCTTTACTGTAGAAATCATGGAAGTTCCTCTGCCAGAGAGTTGGAAACACGTCGCCCTCGAAAAATATGATTACACCTCAGATCTTGACGCCTATCTAGCTGCCTTCATGACACGAGTAAGGATGTATACAAAAGATCAAGCAGCTTTATGTAAGATCTTCCCCATGTCACTTAAGGGTGAGGTCTTAACTTGGTTCATCCAGCTCCCCACAAACTCCATCAACAATTTCCAGACCTTGTCTATGAGATTTGGTACCCAGTGTCCTATATCTCAGCCACATCGTTTCACATCAGTAGCATCGGCCATAGTTTGACAGGAAAGGAACGAGCCCCTCCAAGACTTCATAGATTGGTTTAGCCGAGCCTCCCTACTATAAAGAACCTACTGCCAGATGTGGCACTCCAAACGTTCTTGGTTAATCTACCACCAAGAGAGTTTCCACCAGCCTAATTTATTTTCCTCCCATGGAGATGTACGAGCTCCGATGAAGAGACATTCCCTTTATCGAAGTGGAAAAGCTTACGACTTTCCAGTAGAAAACTCAGGCAAAGGCACCTCTTGGCTCCCAAAAGGAAAAAAGCAAGAAGCAACCCCATCTGCAAAAAAGATCAATATTCGGACAGATTACCCAGAGGACCACGATATATCCAGTACACTCCACTTAATCCCAGTAGAGCCATAGTCCTTGAATAAGCATTAGCAGTCGAACTGTTAACCATGCTGAAAAAGGCGCATACGTCTAGAGGAGCAGACCCTACTAAACATTGTAAATATCACAGGAACAAAGGACATTCCACTGAAGAGTGTACGACACTACGAGATAAAATAGAAGACTTAATCAAGCAAGGACACTTGAAAACCTTTGTCCACAAGACCCATAGTCACCCCCCACCAACTCGGCCAAGCCATTCCCAAAAGAACTATTCTTAGCACAGCGACCACAGTGATTACCGACCACGCTCTGACAGGCGTCGAAATAGGAGTTGAAGTCGGTCAAGAGATCGCAAAGAGAATAGCCACAATAAAGTTAAAAAGATCATCAACACAATTGTTGGTGGATTCGTAGGAGGAGGATCTACCTTTTCGGCTAGAAAGCGACACGTGCCGAATAGCCAGATCCATCAATTCGGTTGCCGCACACGCACGTCAATGAATGTCGAACATCACCTTCACTGATAAGGATTTTCAGGCCATTGACCCCGAATAGGATGACCTTATGATCATCCGTGTAGAAATCACTAACTGCATTGTGCGAAAGACGCTGGTGGATAAGGGGAGTTTGGTGGATGTGTTATATTGGCAAACTTTCAAAGAATTGGGACTATTCGAAGACCAACTACTCCCCTACAACGAACCCCTCATTAGATTCTCAAGGGAACGAGTGCTTACCAAAGGATGCATTGAGTTGTACACCAAGTTCGGCAATGATCAACAATCTCGTAGCATCTGAATTCGGTATATATTCATTCATGCTACCACTTCATATAATATCCTATTGGGACGACCTTCCTTAAAAAACTAGGGGCCATCGTCTCCACTCCTCACTTAGGCATGAAGTTTCCTTTTGAAGAAGATGACATCGTTACTTTCCATGTAGACCAGCACACAGCCAGAGAATGTTACCTTGCTAGTTTGTTGTCACAAACATATCAGAAACCGCTTACATTCAATAATGTTAACAGTGTGCCAGTAGCTCCAGAAGAATCTCAACTGGACTTAGATCCTTGGGGAGAAGAAACCGAAAGGGTTGAACCAACTGAGAAAATAGAACCTTTTTAGTTAGGCCAAAAGCTGGGACAAGTGACATACATAGGCTCTTCGACTTCCGAAAAAGTGAAAAACCAAATAATTCAAGTTGTCAGGGGCAATGCTGATCTATTCGCATGGTCAGCCTCAGATATGCCTGGCATCGATCCTGAGTTTCTCTGCCATCGCCTTAGTATAGCGGAGCTCGACCCATAGCCCAAAAAAGGAGAAAAATGGGAGAAGAAAGAGCCCATGCAGCTAAAGAGGAAATTACAAAACTTCTTGCTGCCAACTTCATCCGAGAAGTCCGATACGCCACATCGCTAGCTAATATGGTCATGGTATGAAAATAGAACGGCAAGTGGTGAATATGCACCGACCACACGGATTTGAATAAAGCATGCCCTAAAGATGCCTATTCCCTCCCCATCATAGATAAACTAGTAGACGCCTTAGCAGGTCATCGTCTGTTGAGCTTTCTGGACGCATACTTTAGCTATAACCAAATTCGAATGTGTCATGACGATGAAGCTAAAACAACATTCATTACGGGGTCAACCAACTACTGTTACAAAGTGATGCCTTTCGGCCTTAAGAACGCATGCGCCACCTATCAGCGACTAATGGATCAAGTCTTCCATCAACAGATAGGAAAAAATTTGGAAGTCTACATTGATGATATGGTCGTCAAAACAGAAAGCCAAATTACCACATCCATGACCTACGTGACATTTTTTTGACTATTCGCTGACACTCAATGAGGCTCAATCCAGAAAAATGTGTCTTCAAAGTGCAGGGCAGAAAATTCCTCGGCTTCATGTCAACCAACAGAGGAATAGAAGCCAATCCAAATAAATGTCAGACTATCCTAGATATGAGAAGCCTAAAAAACCTCAAAGAAGTGCAAAGGCTAATGGGCAGATTATCATCTTTAGCTCGATTTCTCCCACACACAGCCAAGAAAGTAAAGCTAATAGTTGCACTTCTCAAGAAAAACAACAACTTCCTCTAGACAGAAGAATATGAAGACGTCTGTACCCTACTCAAAACATCCATTGCGTCTCCACCAATGTTGATCAAGCCAGATCTCAAGAAGCCACTACTCCTATACCTTTCGATCTCTCACGAAGCAATCAACGCACTTGCAGTACAAAATGCTCCTGATGATCAGTAGCTAGTCTACTATGTAAGCCGAATGCTGCATGATGCCGAAACCAGGTACTAGATGGTGCAAAAAGTAGCTCTAGCTGTTGTTAGTTCGGCACAATGACTTCAGCCTTACTTCTAGAGCCACGTTATCATAGTAAAGACAGATTGCCCCATCGCCAAAGTGTTGGGGAAACCTAAATTAGCAGGACACATGGTTGCTTGGTTCGTTGAATGTCTGAGTTTGACATTCGATATGAACTTAGAGGACGTATCAAAGCACAATGTTTGGCAGATTTTCTAAACGAATTACCTTTAGTCTCTCCAGAACATCCCCTCATTTGGACGTTGCATGTAGAAGGGTCTTCCAACAAAGGAGGCGGTGGTGCCGATATCATATTAAAAGGACCCAACAACATCACCATTGAACAATCCTTGACATTTGGCTTCAAGGCCTCTAATAATTAGATTGAATACGACGTACTACTGGCAAGACTTAAACTCGTAGTGGATATGGGGGCACCAAGATTTAAGTGCCTAATGGATTCCTAAATCGTGGCCTAGCAGGTAAACAACTCTTTTCAGCTCACTATCATGCATTTTTTCAAGAAAAAACCAACTTCGACGAGATGGAAGTCGTCCATATCTCCATGGAGCACAACTCGCGGGCCGATCAGTTAGCCAAGCTCATCAGCACTTGCAAGCCAGGTCAATTGCAGACTTTTTTACAACAGGTATTGTCTCTCCCCAGTATCAAAGTATGTTCAATCTCCACCACCGACACAGATTGGCGTACTGAAATCATCAACTTTTTACAACATGACACAACCCCAGAAGACGCAGCCAAAGCTAAGCACATAAGAACAAAAGTCTCCAGCTTTTCCCTTATTTGGGGAGAAATCTACAAAACGAGCTTTTCAGCCGCACTCCTAAAATGTCTCATCAACGATGAAGCCAACTATGTACTTAGAGAAATCCATCACGGCATTTGCAACTTTCATTCTGGGGCAAGGTCAATGGCCAACAGAGTACTAAGAGTTGGCTACTATTGGTCGACGTTAAAAAGAGACTGCATCAAATTTTCTAAAAGTTTAACAAAATAAATAGAAGCTGAACCCTTGGCAACTATCTCAGCCAATAACGTCCAGAAATTCACATGCATAACATTGTCACTCGCTACGGCATTCTGCACTCAATAATCACAAACAACGGTCTCCAATTCATGGATAAAAAGTTTAGCACCTTTTTGCAAGGGCTTGGAATAAAACACAAAGTCACTTCAGTCGAGCATCCACAAATGAATGAACAAGCAAAACCAACTAACAAAGTTATTCTGGCAGAATTAAAGAAGAGAGTTGATAGATGAAAGAGGACATGGGCCGACCAAATCCCCGAGATCCTTTGGGTATATCGTTGCCTGTTAAAATTGGGGAACCCTCGCTTCGACGACAACATTTCGACACAACAGACAACAATGTCGAACTTCAGCACGATTTTGACTGCCTTGACAAAATCAAGGACCATGCCTTTCTAATTGTAGAAGCTTCCAAGCAAACGGATGTCACGACGATTTAATTCCAAGGTAAAATCGAGAACTTTTCTTCCAGGTGACTTAGTTTGGCACATAACAGGTGAAGCACGAAAAGAGAAGATAGAAGGCAAGCTAGCCGCCAACTAGGATGGACCTTTTCAGATCCACCTAGACCTCGGCAAAGATGCTTATAAGCTCGAAAATCTTACGGGAAAACTCATTCCTCAAACCTGGAATGCAATCCACTTGAAAATGTACTATAGTAATACCTGAGGATGTACGTCTTTTGGGGCACTTTTTTCCTTATTTCCATTTTTGTCCCACAAAGGAAATTTTCTGAAAAAGGTTTTTAATGAGGCCCCCCACCTGTTATTTATAAAAGAAGCATATTTCAGCTCCACATTCATATACTTGACAACAAGTATTAGCTTATATACAAGCCTTGAGAGTACCCTTCCGAAAATTTCCTTTTCAGACCAGGCAGTACCTCCCTCCAAAATTACGAAATTTAAAAAAGTCAACATTCGGCTCATACACCAAAAGCGCATAGCAAATAAAAACCAATATGGCAACATTTGAACAAATTTCCTCATATATTCATAATTAAGATTAATTACAAAACAAAATACGTCCATTGATTACTACATTTTTTCTTAAATCAACAACAAAAAGTAAAGACAATTTGAAGAGGCTACCTCATCATCCTCGCTTTGGCCTGCTATTCCTTCGACCCCTTCCACATTAGCAGTCTCTTTAGCCTGAGTCTCTTCAGCTTGAGTCCCAATATTTTCTTCAGACAAGGATGATTCTCGTGCAGTTTCCCTGTCCCGAAGGGCATCTTCATCAACATCACCAAGGCTCTTATTTTGACCCCCGAAGAAGTCATGATTTTTAGAAAAATTAAACCCCTCCAGAACAAAACAGAAATGATACGCTTGACGGACGACTTGCTGAAAGCTTTCCGCATGTTCCACCATCTCATCATCCTCATCCTGAGCCACATACTTTTCATGCTCGGTTACAACTGCCTCAAGGGACTTCTTATAGCCTTCTCGGCTCTTTTCACTTTGAGCCACCAGAGGCTTTAGGCTACGTACCTCCTCTTGAGCTGCCTCCAGCTGCTCCTCCTTCTTCGCCAAAGCTTTGGCATGCTTGGCGTCTCTAGCAGCAAGGGCCTCCTCCAGCATCTCTTGGGAGATCATTATTTTTACATTTTCTTCCATCTCTTACAGCCTGTCCAAGATTGCAAAAAAGATATCTTCGACTTTCCTTTGTGGCTGCTTTGAAGCCACAACTCATTAGTGAACAAATGATTCCCTAGCACTTGTGCCTGTGCTAGGAACTCACAGTAATTTTGCCATTTTAAGCTGACTTCCATCTGTTCAAGAGATTTTCAGTTATCTGCCGAACTTGAATCCCCGAACCTGCTCGAAACTGCCACAAGATCCAGTCCTCGTAAAAGAATGACGGTGATAATAGAGCAATGCTGATGGCAGATGTCTTCAGCATCAAGGACTCCGCCTTAGCGTTTTTGGATTTACTGGAAGACAATTTTTTCTTTTTCTTTTCCCCCTTGCCACCTGCCACCACTTTTTCCTTCCTTTTTTGTTTTTGTTTCTTTTTCTCATATCCAGATATGGGAGGAAGGGTGTCCACTAGCGGATACTTCAGTGGCAGACGCTCTTCAATTTGAATTGTAGGGATGGTGGCCTCACCGTTTGGATCTAGGCTTTTGCGGATCTTACGAAAGCCTACGACCTTGCCACTAGCTTTCACCATGATTTTTGAAAATACAATCAACAATAAGTTATCATGATTTTGGACAAACAACAACAAACACTTCATTAACAAAAATATTCACCTTCAAGATGAATGAAGCGAGTAGTTGATGCATACGGTTGCAATAACGTTGCAACAGGAAGCGGGCGAGGAAGGAAATCTAGGAATTCGGCATTGGCCTTTTCCTAATCGATATGGAGGTCATCCGGGAATTCTGTGTACCTCCTCGACATTGACTCCCAATAGAAAGGAAAGAGGCTACCTCCTTGATCATCATAAAAATGATTTCGGCCAACTATGGGATTTATCATCACCTTAAAATATCCGAACTTGAAACCCTTAAAAGACGTTGTATATAAAATGAATAAAGGGTTATCAGCCTGACAAAAAAGGGACACCCATGTACATTTATCATAAGGCCGCATAGAGAAATGATGCAAGAACAGGCTAGGAGTAGCCTGCGTATGCGTAAATAAACGCAGAGCTCAAAACGCTTGGATATAGCCCCATGCATTCGGATGTAATTGACTGGGGGCACAATTCAACACCGTAAGTATCCCCGTAATATAATCATCAAAGGGGAGCCTTACATGAAAAACCGAAAACATGCAATCATACATGTAGAAAAAATTCGTTTTATCTTTGGGAGTTCGGCCCAAGAAGACAAAATCTGGGTTTGGAACAGAAAAATCCCTACAACATCGAGCAAGACAGAGAAGCTCTTCACACTCTTTGAAATAACACATTTGCGCTTTACCTATAAAATCACTTAAAATCTACCTATTACAGTACCTAGATTGAAATTCCCCTACTTCCCCATCTACCCAATGGTAGGAGGGAATCAGAATGGGGGGGTATTCCTTTGTCGGATTACCCTTAAACTTGCGTTTCATAGCTGCTTTAGCCAACACGACCGCTTTCCAATCGGGCAACAATTTCAGCCCTGTAGGCCCAACACCATCTGCCTGTACTCCTAGGCACATTGCAGATTCATTGTTACTGCCTGAAGCTGACGCCGACACTTCAACAGATTCAGACGATATTCCCTCCCTGGTAGGGGTTTTAGACTCAGAAGGACTAAACATTTTAGGTCGAAAATAAAACGAATTGACAATGTACCTGACTACGAAGAAAACATAATAGATGTGCGAAAAGCTTGAGAAGGATTTCTGCGCAAGAGGAGCACACAAATGACAAAGTAAATCTGAACTTAACAACCCCTTCTCCTTATATACCATTACGAACCCGAAATTTCCACATCACCTCTCTACCGTTGATTTGATCTAGATCAACGACCCACGAAATGCGACTATTCATCTTCACTTTCTGCTACAGTAACAGAGGGATGCAACGTTTCATTTTCCCTCCTTCGGTATCACTTGGCGGGAATCCCTAGCCAACCCTAACACACTTTTATACCTAGGGATTTCAGCTTCAGGATGCAAAACCAAAATCCTTTCACCAACTTTGTGTTCTGTTAAGACTCCAACCTCATGTTTCATACTTCGGTAGTAGCCTGGGGGAAAGTGTATAATCATAAAGTAGAACTACACCTAGAAACCATCAATAGACTTCAGATTTTAACATAGCCAAAAACTGAAGTATATATATATACACACAAAGGAATGATAGGAAAAGATAAAGGCTCCAAAAAATAGACTTCAGATTTTGGCATATCCGAAATCCAAAATATAATAAAATCTCAAAACGGGAAAGGAAGTAAAACCCAAGGGATTTCGGCCAAACCAAAATCCGAGCTCCCCCAAAAACAAAGAAACAGTTAATTAAGTTAAAACCAAATGATAAATTAGCATAATCACCAATTAGCATCACTCTCTATAAAGCAAAGCTAGACCTACAAAACACCTACTGGATAAAAGCCAGACATGCTGGATAAAAGTAATACACCCACGGTGAAAAGTATGGACCGCTAAGTAATAACCGCATTTTTTACTATAAATACAAGGCAAGAGGTACACTTTAACCTCTCTTGCTCTTTCTCTCCCCCTTTCATGCTCATTTACTACCTTGAGCATTAGAGTCCTCTTTTGTAGGTTGTCCCCCCTTTTGGTCACTTCAGAAGATATTCAGATACTCCCTCGACCTTGCCAGTGCATCTCGGAAGGTTCATAGCGATTTGTACTTAGGTACATTTTGGTAACAACAACATGCAATATGTATGATGTAGTAAAGAATATTAAAATGCTTAGTAACTTCTAGAGCAATGCTTGTAAAAAGATATTGGAAATCTTGTTTGAGATTAAATATCAAGTTGGAGGTGCTTGAAGATTGTGTTGAAAATTGCTATAGTTGATATGACCTCAAAGTTTTCTTTGATTTCAGGCATTCAACCTGGAAAGACAACATGAAGCTTAAAGTTTCTATACTTAAGTTGTGGTTTGTTCTAGAGTTCAAAACTCCTAATAAAGTTAATATTATTGAAATGATAGTACTTGATTAGAAGGTATGACTATTTTTTTTATTCTTATGTTCATTTTTTTTTTACTACCAATAACAATATTGGTTCAAAGTACAGATTAAAGATTTTAATATCTATGGAAATTAGCCATCTTTCAATGTGAAGAAGATTTTAGAGAATAAAGAATTGATTAATCAATTGATTAATCTTCATAACATTAAGCTATTTTTTCTTCAAAGACTTTTTGCAGTATCAGAACAAAGAACTACTGACATGATATTGTATTGTTTATTTTTTAGTTTTTTAATTAAGAAGAGACTGACTATATGGATGCTTTCAACAACATATTAGAAGAAAATAAAAATATTAAACTAAAAAATAAATTATAAAGCAATTAAAAAAATTAAAGTAATGAAAAAGATATACAATATAAAAATAAAACACACTAAATAACAAAATAAAACAGATAAAAGCAAAATGAAATACAAAGTATTTCAAATGGAAAATATACAATTTTTAAAAATTTTTTAAGTTAATTTATATTTCATTTTGTTTTTTATAGGTTTTCTTTTTATGTTATGTATCTTTCTATTATTTTAATTTTTTTAAATACTTTATAATTTATTTTTCAATTTAAAATTTTTAAATTGACATTTTTAAATATAATAATTCAAATTATTTTTCAACTATTCGGGTAAAAAAATTTAAAAATTTAACCTAAAAAATATAAATTGAAAAGTAAATTACAAAGCACTTAAAAAATTAAAATAACCAAAAAAGATAGACAACATTAAAATAAAATGCATACTAAAATAAAATAAAATATAAATTAACTAAAAAAATTAAAATTTTAATTTAAAAATTCTCTATTTAAAACAATCAATTTAATTGGTATACACTGTCAGTGTAAAGATTTTTACACTGACATTCAATCATGAATCATTTATGTTGACATTCAATCATAATCCTTCATTCATGGTAGATTTGTTGACTTTACTCATTACTACTTAAAATGTCACATAAATGAAAAAAAAAAATCATGATTGAATGTCAGTGTAAAAATTCTTTACATTTTAGAGTTTAATTGGTATACACTGTCAGTGTAAAAGATTTTTACATTGACATTCAACCATGACTTTTCATTTATGTGACTTTTAAAATAGTAATGAGTAAAGTTAATAAATCTACCATGAATGAAGGGTTGTGATTGAATGTCAGTGCAAAAATACACTAATAGTGTATACCAATTAAGCTCTTTGTTTATTTAATGTATTTTTTAAAAAGATTTATGTATCAAATACATAATTTTCCTTTATTCTTTTTATATTGAAAATTAAAGATTTAATAAAGTTAGCATTTATTTTATTCTTAAATTATACTTCTAAAAGAAGACCCGTAATATATAATGGAAAAGAAAGAAATTACTGTTTCAACTCAAGCATTCTTCCAAATAATCAAGAATAAACTACTCTTTTATCTGGTGTGATTCCATGGAAGATATAAATAGATTTTAGCCTTAGAAGTTTCAAATGTCATGTAAACAGCTATAATATTACAACTTTTATTTTTTTTTCTTTTTTGTTATAAAGTGTCTTTTTGAACATTTGATGTTTAACGTGAAAATGATAATTGTTTCACTTGATAGGTTTTTATTTATTTTCATTTCTTGAATGATGAAAAAAAAATTTATATATACATTTTATGTTTAATAAATAAATAAAAACGTTTGCGAACACAACTAACATTAAGTTAAATTATTATGTTTAAACATATTTGTTGAATAAAAAAAGTACTTATTTGTTGTTTTCCTAGTGTCTTTGTTTAGATTATTTATAGTTAACTTTTATTATTTTAAAAAAATAGAATTCAGACTGTTTTACAAATTTTTTAAAATAGAATTTATTTTATAATTACTTATTTAAAGTTTGCACAAAGTGACAACCCTATATTCAAAATTTTGTATAAATTTTAATTATTTGAATGATTTAGCAAGATTCTTATACTTGAAATAATAATTTCTTAATTTATAATTTACCAATGTTTTAAATTTACTCCAGGAATTATTTTAGTTTTTCATTAAGTTACTAAAATTTATATAAAAAAATTAAATTATGTAAAAATTAATAATATTTAAAGAACTTAAAATAATTTATCCTTTTACCATTTTATAATTAATAAAAAATTTAAATTTATATGTTAATATTCTACATTAATTATCACAACAATTTACAATAATTTTTAATTTCATTTATCTTGATATTTATGACTTAAAATGTATTAACTACTTATTAGTCTCAAATTGATTCTGACTAGTTATATATGTTTTAATTACTTCAAATTTGACATGAATTGACGACAATGAAGATATAACAAAAGCAATTGAAACTGTTTTTATTCCTATTGAATCGGTGATATTTTGATTTTGAAAGATTTTTAGAGAGATTTAGTTTTCAGTTTTGGGTGTTGACAACTTCTTTTTTATACGTGTCAGTCCAATGGCTTAGATTACATATACTTTTGTTTTATTTAATTTTTTTAAGAGTGAAGTATCATTTTTGTCACAAAAAATATTAAAGTGGCGATATTCAAATTCTTAAATAAATTCTCATATTTTTCTATTATTATATCTGAGAACTATATGTATATGATTTTTTTGAATGTGAATTCTCCATATTTTACTATTATTATATATATAACATGAAACCCTTGAGGTACTAACAATTGTAGTACTGATTCATAGTGAATTTCTTATTGTATTAAAGAATACAATGATGTTGGATTTTTAACCTAAAATATTTCAGATAAAATCTACTCATATTTGTTTGTCATGCCTTTGTGGTATAGCTAATTAATAATTAACCAAATAATTAATTATTGAATTAGAAATTTTTCTACAAAATTAAACTCTTCTCTTCAGAATAAAAATATATTTTTTATAAAATTAAAAAATAAAATTTTGCATATTTATAACAATCAACATTTGTTCCAACCAATAACGTTAATTGAATATTTAATGTTAGTTAGCTTTTGATTTTTTTTATTATTATAAGAATTGAAAACACTGAGATATTAACTTAAATATCTCAACCAACTGACATGTTAGACTCTTGATTAATGTTGGTTTGACTGTGATGTTTGACTGATATAATATAAAAAAGTAAAAAAAAATTTAAATAAAAATATATTTTTAAATTTAATTAAGTTTTTAATTCCTAAAATTTGACTAAACTCTATTGTTTTTTGAAAATTAAAAATAATTTTTCATCTTTAGTAGTCCTATTACTTAAAATAAACCATTTTTTAATAATTACCTAAAATATATTATATATTTTTTTAATATTTTTAGAAAGATCTCATCTTTTTTTTATTAGGAAATTTAAAATTTATAATCTATTTAAAATTAATCAGCAATTCTAGTATCCAAATTGAAAACTACAAAAAACATTAGTATTGTTTATTTTCAGATCAACATGGTTAAGAGAAGATTTTTTTTCTTAATCATGAAATTATACATTTAAAAAGTATAAAAAACTGTTGAAGAGAGATGGAGGTGAAAGACATGCATCTGTCAAGAATGAAGACCAGATTACAAATTCTATATAGGCAGTAAACGAGAAAGAATAAAAGCACTTAGAAGGGTATATAGTACGCAAACAAATCAATTTTTCATTTAAAAACATTTAACTTTTTAATATTTATCATTTGCAGGATAATTAAAAATATTAATGCTTCCATAAATTAAATAAATTTTGTCCTCTATAACTTCATCGTAGTGTACCCATGACTAAAAACCCTGAATTATCATCTATAATATATATATATATATATATATATATATATATATATATATATATATTTATTTTGTTTGAGGGGATTTTTTCCTAACACAGTGTAGATTAACAAAAGAATGACGAAAACAGAGTGGCTTTACAAAAAATTCCCTTAATAGTGTAATCACCAAATCTTTTATGTGAATTGACGCTTTGAATTAAATTATTAAAAAACAGGTAAATAAGTTGTCAGTTTGACAAAAAGACAAAAAAGAAAAAGATAAAAAAGAAAATGTAAAAACCGGCAAATGATACATTTAACTCGTCATTTCAATTGCAGGTTTCTCCATTTTATTTTTTTTTATCTTTTTATCAAACCCACAATTCATGTAGCAGATTTAATACAAACTACACATTCCGGAAATTTTTCACAAAATCACTCTATTTTTATTATTTTTTCATTTATTTGAGGCTTTCTGTGAGGATATAGAGAAACCTCAAATAAAAGATATTTTAAAAGAAAAAAGCTATTGAAAATTTATATAAGAAACCATTATATAGACCTTATTGTAAACAGTGCCTTAAAATTTTAGTTCTTGATAAAATTGAAAGGAATCAATTCATGCATGTAACTCACCTCCTTATGGAAATAACAGGGGCTAGGTTCTTGTTACTGCAACACAGGTCGATAAAAATGAAAGTGTATGATAAAAAGTTCCAATCTTGATGATATATATTTTACACTATCTATGTCTGCTGCAATGTATTTGCTCTGGTCCCCGCTGGTTTATTCCCTGCAGGGTTTTAAATTGGTATCCGCAATTGCAACCACAGTATTGTTATTGCGGTCCTCTTTTCAATTGTGGTGATTTTGAATCGCTTCAAATTCCGCAACACATCTGTGATGGAACTGAAATGACCTTAAATTTTTTAATGTCCGTAATTAAATTGTTATAGTCATATGAAAGTTGAAACATATAATAATTTCAGGTCGCAACAATAATAATTCATATCGCAATAGTTGTAATGGTCACAACCAAAATAACCACGATACCCACAAACGCAATAAGTGCAACTACAATTTAAAGCCTTGTTCTCCTGCCCTGGCACCCTGTTCTGCAGCTGGGTTTTGGTCTTTGGTTGTGGACTATCCCTAGTGTTATTCTCTGTTACAGCAACCCTTGCAAGCTTCTTCGAGTAGCTTCTTAGGTCCCATTTTTACTTGATTCTGTTTTAGACTCTAGTGTTGGTTCTATCTCTTGGTTATGTTCTGGATGATTTGATTTATGGTTTTGTGCTGAATAGGATAGCATTGCTGTTATTATTGTAATTATGTTTTTGGTGTAGTTTGTCTGGTTTTTGTTTTTCTGAACTATTGTTTGTATTTGTTCTAGTACCTCTGGTGCAATAAATATATTCCTATCTTGCCTTAACAAAAAAAAAAACAACAAGAATTCATGGTTTTTGCGGTGGCAGTCAGCACTGCTGCAATGTAAAGCTCCAATGCAGTTCAGTTGTAAGCATATTGTTCATACATGATAATATTTTATGTAATTTTACACTCAATTACACGCTGACGTGGTTGCAGCCACCACTAGAACCACAATAATGTAGCTGCAATGAGAATTGCTGACTGCAATTTAAAAGTGTGCTGCATAAATCAATTGATATCATTGAGTTCTATCGAGGACTAGATTTTCAACTAACTACTTGTAGTAAGGTCTTAATAGTGGTTTCTCCATAAATTTTTATCAGCACTAATTTATCTATTGAAATATATTCCGTTTGAGGTTTCTCCTCTATTCTCAGTATAGCCACAAGCAACCATGTCGAACTACTAAATCATTTTTGTCTAATTCCTCTAGTTTTCATCCTCGATGCTTAAAGATTATGATTCTACAAACACATGTTCTTATGAATCTTATGGAGCTCCTTTCATTAAACTAAACCATCTGTGTTTCACACCATATAAAAAGGAAACAATAATTTGTGCTCGTGTGACTCAGCCAGATATGAGACAAGGCCCAGCGACATTAATGTCCATTAGTGTTCAATTACACATATTACATATACTTGATTAACTTCATTGTTTCTTATCATATTATTTTATGAATTGCGATAACCCATTCCAGTTTAAAGGTTTTGTTCTAATTTTCTATAATTTCTAGTATGTCATTTTCCTTAATCAATCACTACCATATATTAAAGGCTCAACGGATACACTCATTTAATGACAATCCTTTATTGAGAGTCCATATATAAGAAAACATGACACCACCTTCAACCCAAAACCTTAAAGCATTAAGTTATGGGTCTTTCTCACTTGTATATTACTCAACTTCCCAATTTCTTACCAATGTGGGACTTCAACTCACACTTGCACTCAAATCCCAGGTTCTATTCTTCCCTATTAGCTTCAGTCTTGTATATATACGAATTGTATTCTCAACATAATAATAAGGAAAATGATTGTACCCTAAATTTTGAGATGGTATCAGAGCTCTCAAATTCTGGGACCCGTCTCTGGCTGTGCAAACAAAAACCCTAGACGGTAGCCTTCATTCCTGGACAGCCTTCATTTCTGTCAATCATTTTTTTAGGACAACCAACCTTCATTACTGCTGTGATTTGCAATGTTGTTTCTTAGTTGCCTTCGTAACAATCAAATACATACTCACTGCATTAGGGTCGTTGTACTACGGTGGACATGGCAAACCCAATTACTGAAGTGGTGAATACTGAGTCTCAGAACACTCAGGAACAGCTGCAGAACCTCAACACTGCCTACCGATTAAATGGGAAGAATTACTTGAAATGGGCACAACTTGTTCGTAGAACTTTGAAAGGTAAAGGGAAAGCTAACCACTTGACTGAAGATGCTCCTGAAGAAGAAGATCCTAAATTTACAAAATGGTGAAGAGGACTCTATGATCATGGCATGGCTATGGAACTCCATGATCCCAGAATCAATGATACTTGCATGTTTCTTAATTCTGCAAATGAGATTTGGAATACCATGGAGCAGACATACTCCAAAGCTAAAGATGCTGCTCAAATATATGATGTGAAGGTGAAGACTGTGGCTGCAAAACAAGGAAACAAGACTGTTACAGAATACGCCAATCAACTCAAATCACTGTGGATGGAGTTAGACCATTACAGGGTCATAAAAGCCAAGTGCTCAGATGATTCAGCAATGCTCAAAGAGTATATTGAGCAAGATAGAGTCTATGATTTCTTGGTAGGGCTTGAACTCTGAATTTGATCAAGTGAGAGTCCAGATCCTTGGAAAAGAAAAAATTCCAGGAATTAATGAAGTAGTAGCTATGATTAGAAGTGAAGAAAGCAGAAGGGGAATAATGCTAGAAACCCCAACCATGGAAAATTCAGCCATGATAGCTTCAGGATCGGCCATGATGATAGACCAGAAAAAGAGGGGAATAGCTAATATGGAGAAGAAAGGTGAAGGAGTATGGTGTACCTTCTGTAACATGCCTCACCACACTTGTGAAATGTTGGAAACTGCATGGAAAGCCACCTAGTAAGGATTGGGGGCCTCAAAACCAAGACAAGGAGTCGGAAAAAAAAGGAGACAACACCTGAAAGGAAGGACAAGTACACATAGGTGCTGCCACCAGTGAAGAAAACAGAGGAGGAGTGATTCAACTTAACCAGGATGAAGTATAGCAGATGAGATCATTCGTCAACAAGTTGGATAAGTCAATAGGTATTTGTTCTCTGACACATTCAGGTATATTTCCTTTTTCTTTTGGACTTAATGCCTTAGATCAAAACTATAACCCATATTGGATACTAGATTCTGGGGCTAGCGACCACATAACACCCCTACCTAAACATTTCTCTTCTTACACCCCTTGCCCTAGCAATAAGAAACTATCCACAACAGATGGCTCTCTGATGACTGCAGTAGGTCAAGGAGAAGTTCAAATAAGCCCATCTATAACCCTTAAAATGTCCTTCATATTCCTAAACTATCTATCAGTTTGATTTCCATAAAAAACTCATAAAAGACCTATCATGTAATGCCATTTTTTATGACAATGTTTGTATACTGCAAAACAAGTATTCGGGGATGACGATTGGACATGCTAGAGAATGGAATGACCTTTATTGTTTGGATAATCCGGATTTGCCACCAGACTTGGAAAACAACAACTCTTTTTTCTTTGCGTCAATAAAGACAACAGGGAGAAGGCTACATCACTGTCGTCTTAGACATCCTTCCTTTAGAGTGATAAAATTGTTATTCCCTTCCCTTTTTAGCAAATTAGATGTGGAAAGTCTCCGTTATGAAGTGTGCGAGCTTGCTAAGCACAAACGTGTACCTTTTCCAGTTAGTAATAATATGAGCACTTTTCCCTTTTATTTAATTCATACTGATGTGTGGGGTCCCTCAATTGTCCCAAATGTTTCTGGTGGTCGTTGGTTCCTCACCTTTATAGATGATTATACTTGTGTCACATGGGTTTTCTTACTCAAACAAAAATCTGAAGTCAGATCTATGGTTCAGCACTTTTCTCCATGGTAAAAAATCATTTTGGAGTTAGCATTAAGAGGATTAGATCCGATAATTCCAAAGATTACTTTAATCATGGGCTTATTTCCTTTCGTCAAAAGGAAGGTATCATTCATGAGTCATCCTGTGTCAAAACAACTCAGCAAAATGGGATTGCTGAGAAAAAAAATGGTCACCTACTAGACCAAACTCGTGCTCTTCTTTTTCAGCATGAGGTTCCTAAAAGGTTTTGGGGGGAGGCTGTTCTTACGGCATGTTATCTAATTAATAGACTACCTTATAGTATTTTAGCCTCAAAAAGCCCTATGGAGGTTCTGTCCTCCTTTTATCCTAATGTTTCCACTTCCAATCAACTTGTTACAAGAATATTTGGGTGTGTGTCTTTTGTCCATGTCCACAATGGTAATAGAGGTAAACTTGATCCTAGAGCCTTAAAATGTGTTTTCATAGGATACTCATCCACACAAAAGGGATATAAATGCTATCACCCACCATCACAAAAATTCTTCGTGTCCAGAGATGTCACCTTTTTTTAGTACAAAAGCTACTTCCACCAAGATCATCCTCAGGGGGAGACTGCAAGAAAGGAAGAGGATCTTCTTATGCTCCCTGACTTAAACTTGGGACCAGAAATATGAACTAAAGGTGTAACAATTGAGAAGGACCCACTAAATCCATTCAAGATAGAGCTGATGTAAGATTTGGAAAAGGATTTATTTATACAAGGAAGACAAAGGCCATTCCAGAATTTGTCCATGTCCAACAATCCAACCCAACATTACATGAGGTAACTATCCCTGATCCTTTAATCTCCACTAAATCAACCTCTGATTTCCCAACTGTACAGGAACCTGAAACCAGTCCAGTACCACTTTATGAGGACCTAAGTATATCAATTGCCCTTAGGAAAGAAACCAGGAAATGTACAACCAAACCACTATACCCTCTAGCTAATTATCTATCGTTTAGAAACTTCTCACCTAGCCATAAAGCCTTTCTCACAAGCCTAAACACTACAACAACACCTACCTCTTTATCTGAGGCATTGAGTGATAAAAAATGGAAACAAGCCATGGATGTGGAAATGGAAGCATTAGAGAAGAATAGTACCTGGGATTTGGTTGCTCTCCCAAATGGAAAAAATCCAGTAGGGTGCAAGTGGGTATGTACTATAAAATACAAGGCAGATGGATCCATTGAGAAGTAGAGGTACAAAGAAAGGTTAGTAGTTAAGGAATTCACTCAAACCTATGAAGTGGATTACATGGAAACATTTGCTCCAGTTGCAAAAATGAATATAGTTAGAGTAATATTGTCCCTAGCGGCTAATTATGGTTCGCACTTGCAACAATTTGATGTTAAAAATGCCTTCCTCCATGGAGAAATTGAAGAGGAGATTTACATGGAATTGCCCCCTCGATATGGTAAAAAAACAGCTGTCAACACTATTTGCAAGCTAAAAAAGGCATTGTATGGGCTAAAACAATCACCATGAGTGTGGTTTGGAAGGTTTACTAAAGTTATGAGAAGTTTCAGCTTTAAACAAAGTCAAGGAGACCACACTCTGTTCATTAAACACTCTAAGTCAAGGGGAGTAACAATGTTACTGGTTTATGTGAATGCTATTATAATGACAGGTGATGATGAGGAAGAGCAACTATTGTTAGGCCAACATCTAGCCAAGGAATTTGAAATTAAGACCTTGGGAAAATTGAAGTATTTTTTGGTAATTGAAGTGGCCTATTCTAAAAAGGGAATATTCATATCTCAACAGAAATACATCACTGATTTGTTGAAAGAGACTGGTAAAACAACATGCAAGCCTGCAAGTACACTAATTGACCCAAACCTGAAATTGGAAAATGTAAAAGAAGATACTGCAGTTGACAAAGAAGTGTATCAAAGGCTAGTTGGTAAACTGATATACTTATCTCACACTAGACCTAATGTTGCATTCGCCGTGAGTCTAGTCAGCCAGTTCATGCACCAATCGAAGGAGGTTCACTTACAAGCTGCACTAAGAATTGTGCAATATTTGAAAGGGACCCCAGATAGGGGAATTTTGTTCAAACGAAATGGGAATGTAAATCTGGAAGCATATACAAATGCAGACTATGCAGGGTCAATTGTGGATAGGAGGTCAACTATGGGATATTTGCACTTTCCTTGGAGGGAATCTAGTGACTTGGAAGAGTAAAAACCAAAGTGTGGTAGCCAGATCCAACGTTGAAGCAGAGTTTAGGGCAATGGCACAAGGGATATGTGAACTACTCTGGCTGAAGATTATCTTGGAAGACCTAAGGATAAAATCAGATGAACCAATGAGACTTTATTGTGATAACAAATCTGCTATTAGCATAACTCATAATCTGGTGCAACATGATAGAACCATACATATTGAGGTTGACAAACATGAAATTGGAAAATGTAAAAGAAGATACTGCAGTTGACAAAGAAGTGTATCAAAGGCTAGTTGGTAAACTGATATACTTATCTCACACTAGACCTAATGTTGCATTCGCCGTGAGTCTAGTCAGCCAGTTCATGCACCAATCGAAGGAGGTTCACTTACAAGCTGCACTAAGAATTGTGCAATATTTGAAAGGGACCCCAGATAGGGGAATTTTGTTCAAACGAAATGGGAATGTAAATCTGGAAGCATATACAAATGCAGACTATGCAGGGTCAATTGTGGATAGGAGGTCAACTATGGGATATTTGCACTTTCCTTGGAGGGAATCTAGTGACTTGGAAGAGTAAAAACCAAAGTGTGGTAGCCAGATCCAACGTTGAAGCAGAGTTTAGGGCAATGGCACAAGGGATATGTGAACTACTCTGGCTGAAGATTATCTTGGAAGACCTAAGGATAAAATCAGATGAACCAATGAGACTTTATTGTGATAACAAATCTGCTATTAGCATAACTCATAATCTGGTGCAACATGATAGAACCATACATATTGAGGTTGACAAACATGAAATTGGAAAATGTAAAAGAAGATACTGCAGTTGACAAAGAAGTGTATCAAAGGCTAGTTGGTAAACTGATATACTTATCTCACACTAGACCTAATGTTGCATTCGCCGTGAGTCTAGTCAGCCAGTTCATGCACCAATCGAAGGAGGTTCACTTACAAGCTGCACTAAGAATTGTGCAATATTTGAAAGGGACCCCAGATAGGGGAATTTTGTTCAAACGAAATGGGAATGTAAATCTGGAAGCATATACAAATGCAGACTATGCAGGGTCAATTGTGGATAGGAGGTCAACTATGGGATATTTGCACTTTCCTTGGAGGGAATCTAGTGACTTGGAAGAGTAAAAACCAAAGTGTGGTAGCCAGATCCAACGTTGAAGCAGAGTTTAGGGCAATGGCACAAGGGATATGTGAACTACTCTGGCTGAAGATTATCTTGGAAGACCTAAGGATAAAATCAGATGAACCAATGAGACTTTATTGTGATAACAAATCTGCTATTAGCATAACTCATAATCTGGTGCAACATGATAGAACCATACATATTGAGGTTGACAAACATGAAATTGGAAAATGTAAAAGAAGATACTGCAGTTGACAAAGAAGTGTATCAAAGGCTAGTTGGTAAACTGATATACTTATCTCACACTAGACCTAATGTTGCATTCGCCGTGAGTCTAGTCAGCCAGTTCATGCACCAATCGAAGGAGGTTCACTTACAAGCTGCACTAAGAATTGTGCAATATTTGAAAGGGACCCCAGATAGGGGAATTTTGTTCAAACGAAATGGGAATGTAAATCTGGAAGCATATACAAATGCAGACTATGCAGGGTCAATTGTGGATAGGAGGTCAACTATGGGATATTTGCACTTTCCTTGGAGGGAATCTAGTGACTTGGAAGAGTAAAAACCAAAGTGTGGTAGCCAGATCCAACGTTGAAGCAGAGTTTAGGGCAATGGCACAAGGGATATGTGAACTACTCTGGCTGAAGATTATCTTGGAAGACCTAAGGATAAAATCAGATGAACCAATGAGACTTTATTGTGATAACAAATCTGCTATTAGCATAACTCATAATCTGGTGCAACATGATAGAACCATACATATTGAGATATGCACTCCATATGTTTCCTCACAAGGCAATCTTGCAGATATTCTAACAAAGAGGCTGAACAGCAACATCTTTGAGAAGATTGTTTCCAAGCTGGTAATTGAGAACACCTATTCAGTAGCTTGAGGGCGAGTGTTAGAATCTATTTTATTACCTGTTTTATTCCTGTCAGGATCTATGTTTTATTAGTTGTATTGTTTCCTTATTTAGGAGATTACAATTATAGTGTATGATAGGAATATCCCTAAATCATAGGAATATGGTGATTATTGTTATTCTTCCCTATTAACTTCAGTCTTGTATATATATGAATTGTATTCTCAGCATAATAATAAGAAAAATGATTCTACCCTAAATTTTGAGAGAAACTATTAATTGAAATTTCAGCCATTGAATTCTTTTAAGCCACGTGTATAGTGGAGATTCACATAAATGAAAATGTCCAAAAACGCATGGCCATAAAAGAAAAAAGATGTCCATTGTTAAGGAATGCGTAAAAAAGTTGCCACGTTTCGTTCATTCGTGGAATGTAGTGGTTGATACAGCTCACACCGACAATAAACTTTCATTAACCATTAAAAAAAAGAAAAGCTTCCATTAAATACATCGTAGAATGTTTGATTTCTTGGATTTACTTTCGGATAAGTTGGCCACTGAAATGGAAGAGTCTAAGTTTCATTAAAAATATATATATATATATATATATATATATATACATATATATATATATATATATATATTTATTGTACCGTGTTTGTTTGGAAAACATCACAGTTATCCGTTGCCTATTAACCTTGAATTGAAATAAAGCCAGAAAACAGTCGTTCACACTGTTATTGAGATGAGAGGGATAAATTTACTATGTTTTCATAGTTTACAGTAAAGTTCGAAACTGTAATAGAATTATTTATTTAAATAATAATTTGATTGATACCCAAGCATGTAACCAAATAAATGTATTTTCATTAGGTAGTCAAGATTTTAACATAACCAAGATCAGACATATGAAATGAGCTAACAAGTAATAACTAATATCTATTTTGTGAACATACAAAATATTGATTAAAACAGTATCTAAACGATATTAGTTTTGGAATCATAGCTACTCATTTGTTCAAGGAATACAGCTACTAATAAAGCTGACATTGACAATCACTAATCTGCTTTTTTCTTGTGTTATTAGTTAAACCATTTTCATTCATCTACTCATTTCTTCTTTCATAAAATAACTTATTTCTGCACATTTCATTTTGCATTAGCTGCATTCAAATCACTCATTTCCAATTCACACACTCACTCCCATTCCTAGCATGGCAGAACTCGTTGGTGGTGCTTTTATTTCTACTTTCTTTGGGGTTGCATTTGAGAAGCTAGCTTCTCCTCGAGTTTTGAGCTTCTTTCGTGCAAGAAAGCTAGATGAGATGCTGCTTAGCAAGATAAAAATCAAGCTATTATCCGTTGATGCTCTGGCCGAAGATGCAGAACAAAAGCAGTTCGGAGACAAACGTGTGAAAGCAGGGCTTCTTGCCATCAAACATGCAGTGCTTGACACAGAGGGTCTCTTGGATGAAATAAACTTTGAAACCTACAAATCTGAAGTAGAAGCCGAATCTGAATCTCAAACCTGTACGACTGTGCTTGAAAAATACCTAATTTCTTTAAATGTTTTCCTATTAGTTCCTTTAAGAAGGAAATGCAATCAAGAATGTAAAAGGTCCTTGACAGTTTAGAATTCCTCACAAGCCAACAGGGTGCTTTAGGTTTGGGAAAATGTTAGCGGTGTTGGTGTTGGATCAATAGTGTCACAGACGTCACCTTCAATATCTTTGGTGGTTAAAACTGTTATTTATGGCAGAGACAAGGACAAAGAAATAATCTTCAATTGGCTCACTTCGAATACTGACAATCATAACAAGTTATCAATACTTTCTATTGTGGGCATGTGCGGGTTGGGTAAGACAACACTTGCCCAACATGCATACAATGACCCAAAAACAGAGAGTAAATTTTATATCAAAGTTTGGGTATGTTATTCAAATGTATTTGATGTTTTCAACCTAACAAAAGCAATTCTCGGGGCAATCACTAAATCAATGGACGACAGTCGTAACCTACAAATGATTCATTAGAGATTGGGAGTACAATTTAAAGATAAGAAATTTCTTCTGGTTTTGGATGACGTTTGGAATGAAAAACCAGATAAATGGGAAGTAGTACAGACTCCTCTACTTAATTTTGGGGCTCAAGGAAGTAGGATCCTTGTCACAACACACAGCAAGAATGTTGCCTCTGCGATAAGGGCAAAAGAGCATCACCTAGAGCAATTACAAGAAGATTATTGCTGGTAGTTTGCTGAACATGCATCCCAACATGCTAGTCCTCAACCAGATCCAGACTTCAAGAAGATTAGTGTGAAAATAGTTGAAAAATGTAAAGGACTTCTTGTTGCCTTGAAAACAATGGGCAGTCTATTACACAATAAATCTGTTCTATAATGGAATAGCATATTGCAAAGTGATATATGGAAAATAGAGAACTGTGATATTGTTCCTGCTTTAGCATTGAGCTATCAGCACCTTTCTTCCCGTCTCAAAAAATGTTTTGCTTACTGTGCATTATTTCCCAAAGATTATTTGTTTGACAAGGATTGCCTAATTCAGTTCTGCATGGCTCAAGATTTTCTACGATCCTCTCAATAGAATAAAAATGATGCAGAGCTCGGTGAACAATACTTCAATGATCTATCTCAAGGTCCTTCTTTCAACAATCAAGTAGAAACAAAGAGGGTTTTGTTACACGTGACCTACTAAATGATTTGGCAAAACTTGTTTTTGAAGACATATTTTAGGTTTGGAGTTGATAAAGCAGAAGCTATACCAAAAATTACTCGTCATGTTTCTTTTGGATTCATTCGAGATCAACCTTTTCAATATTTAGAGAGCTTAGATAATGCAAGACGGTTACGTACATTTCAGTTTTGATATCCCGCATTGGCATTGTATGATGTCCATACACGAGTTGCTCTGCAAATGTAAGTTCTTGCGTGTCTTATGTCTGTCTGGATGTTTTATCCTCATAGAAGTGCCTGACTTTATAGGTAATCTCAAACATCTTCGTTATAGAGCATAAGCAAAATACCTGAAAAAATATGTTCACTCTCCAACTTGCAAATACTGAAGTTAAGGAATGGTAGAAAATTGAAGGAGCTGCCCTCAAATTTGCATAGACGAATCAATTTGCATTGGGTTGAAATTATCGATACTGATTTGAGAAAGGTGTCATCGCATCTGGGAAAACTAGACAATCTTCAAGTATTGATGAGTTATTTTGATGTTGGCAAAAAGTAGTGAGTTTACTACTCAGCAATTAGGAGAACTCCCTCTTTGTGGAATATATCAATTAGGGGCCTACAAAATATTGAGAATCCATTAGAAGCATCAACAGTGGATTTGGAAAGTAAAACACAACTTGTGGAGCTGAATTTAACATGGAACAGGGACATGAACCCAAATGATTCAACAAAAGAAAGGGATGAAACTATAATTTAATATCTACAACCTTTCAAATGCTTCGAGAGGCTGTCAATCATGAACTATGGTGGCTCCAAATTTCCAAATTGGTTATCCGATAATTCATTATGGAATATGGTGTCATTAAAGTTGGATGACTATCAATCTTGCCTCCCTTTGTCTTGCCTTGGACTTTTGCCATATCTTAAGGAGCTTGAGATTTCAAGGCTTAGTAGTATAGTAGATATTGGTGTTGATTTCTACGGGAGTGGATATTCTTCCTTTGCATCTTTGGAAACATTGACATATGAAAGAATGGAAAAAATGGGAATGTCAAGACATAACAGGTACTTTTCCTCATCTTGAACGTCTTTATATAGTCCCCATATAATGGAAAAAATGGGAATGTCAATACATGACAGGTACTTTTCCTCACGTTGAACGCCTTTGTATAGTGTGATGTCCCAATCTGAAAGGCCTTCTGCCAGTGCAACTTGTTAATTTAAAGAAACTAGAAATTGGTGACTACCAACATCTTATGGAGGGAAATGGACATCTTGACATGGATGGTAAGCAACTCCAATGCTCACCGGTTAGTCTTTGTTTCCTCTCTTCTCTTAAAAAGATTGGATATTGAAAAGTGCCACAGACTGGAATGCTTACCAGGGGATCTTTTCCATCTCTCCTCTCTCCAGGAATTGTCTCTTCAACAATGTCCCATGCTCAATAGCTTACCAAAGGCTCTCTGCCATCTCTCTTCTCTCCAGGAATTGATTCTTGTAGATTGCCCCTGGTTACCGTAGAAGGGTTTGTTCAAATAATTTTATATCTTTACATTAAGAATTGTCCGATGCTAAACAACACTGCAAGAAACAAGAAGGAGAAGACTGGGAAAAGATTTCTCACATTGAAAATCTTTATAATATTGGCTTTGATTCTGATTAATTATCACATTCAAACTTTCATTAGTTCCTAATTCTGTGGGTGAAGTAGGTAAGAAATCACTACGTAATTATTTTCTAATTTTCTATTATTTACTCTGTAGTTGTCCCTTTGTTATTTGTTACTTATTATTATAATACATTTCACAGTTAAATTTTTTCCCAATGTTTATTACGTAAGTTATTGTGCCATAATTAATTTTTTACCATTTTTTATACATTGTTTAACTATTTGAATAGCTGAATCCTAAAGAATAAGCTTTCTATTTATGCTACAAAGGTTGGCGATAGCTAACGGTAATCTTAATTAATTTTTATCAATTGAAAATCAGTGGGGAATATTGATTGTGTTTGGATGGAGAATTTTATAAATGCAAGAAATTTAAAATATATTGAATTTGAAATTCTTTCAATTCAGAAAACTTCATTTTTTAAATGGTTTTTTGTATAAATGATTCAGATTATTGAATTTTAATTTTCTTGTTTTGATAGAGTATTTCAATTCCAACTAAAAATAAAATTTATTTTACTAAATAATATTTTAAAAAAATTATTCTTTTAAAAAAATAATATAATTTTTTTTTAAAAAATAAATTGTTAGTTTATAAAAAAAGTAATGCTTTTAGAATAAATAAATAGAAAAATCACAAAAGTAAACCTTGCATAATTGATTTTATTTTTTTGTCAATATTATGATTTTACATAAATAAATGAAAAATAAATTTATGAAAAACTTTATTTAATTTTTTTAGCAAATGCATTTTATAAATACTACGTAAAAATTTATTTTATATTTTAATTATTACATTTAGTTTATTAATTTATAAAATGCATTTGCTAAAAAAATTAAATAAATTTTTAAGTAGTATTTATAAATTGACGAGTTAGGCAGGACGGACAAAAATCAGCAAGCAACTGAATATATTAGTTTGACCCGTAAAAAATGAGGGACAGTTGGCGGGTCAACCCGCTTGTCCCACCCCGTTTTGCCTCCCCTAACCGATATCAAGTAAAAAATAACTTCAGTTGATTTTAGTAAAAGAAAACTAGGTTTGAAGAATTTCAAATTCTTTGTTTTTTTAAAGAATTTAAAATTCTACAATTTTAACTAACCAAAAGGCTTTCTAAAATGCCTTGAATTTCAAATTCTTTTAAAATTCTTCATCCAAACAAGGTATTTTATCATAAAACAATTAAAATTTTAAAATAAAATGAATTACCGTTTTAAAATTTCTCATGCAAATACAAAAGTACTCATTTTCTGCTTTTCTCGTCTGAAGCTTGAATGTTCAACTAGGAATGACAATTGTTGCATTTGTTGCTATTTGTGTTTCTAATTAATTATCAAATTGAAACTTCTATTGCTATGTGATGGAGGGTAGGAAATCACTCAAATATTATTTTCTAAATTAGTATTATTTACTTTGTTCTTGTGCCCGTCGATTCTTTTGTTATCTGTTAACTATTATTTGAAGTACATTTCCAAGTTAAACTTTTTATTTGTCTGAGATTTTTCACAATTTGTAGGAAAAACTCTAATGCTTCTTCTTCTTTTGTGATAATTGTGGAATAATTATTTGCATTGAATTTAAAAAAATATAATTATTCTACATGTAATTATATTTTTTTATGAGATAGCACAACTTTTTATTCATTTTAAAATTTAGTATTCTAAGATTCTATGAGTATAATTATTTAATCTTTCACACCAAGAAATTCAAAATAGAAGATTGTAATCTAAAAATAATTTTTTTTGACAAAAAAGTGTAATAGAATATTGTTAAAGTTTCGTTCAGGCTCAATTAGTTCAATTGCAGACATGTTGCGGATACATTACAATATTTTATGTGATATAGAATCACACCGCAATTACACACTGATGTGGTTGCAACCACCACTAGAACCCCAATACTATGGCCGCAATGACTGTTGCTGACTGCAATTTAAAAGTGTGCATGAATCAATAGATATCATTGAACTTTACTAAATACTAGATTTTCAACTAAACTAGATTTTCAACTAATTATTTATGGTAAGGTCTTAATAGTGGTTTCTCCATAAATTTTCATCAGCACTGATTTATCTATTGAAATATATTTCATTTAAAGTTTCTCCTATTTTCTCACTATAGCAACAAGCAAGCATATGGAACCAAACCAGTTTTGCCTATTTTCTCTTGTTTTCATACTCGATCTATAACAAACACTGTTCTTAATGGTGTTCCTTTCATTACACCGCAAGCAAGGAAGTAAACCAAGTGTACCTATTTTCAAACCATATAAAAAGGAAGCAGCAATTTGTTGTCGTTTGACTCAGCCTAATGAGTCAAGGCCCATCCACATTAATGTCCTTACAACTCCAACAATTAGTGGTCAATTACATAATTAATATTTTCCGTGTGCTCACACAAACTTTATTAACTTCACCATTGTTTATGTTCTTGAGTGTATGTAACAAAGAACTGAAAATAGGAGAAGATGAAAATAGGGTGCAGAAACCCAGAACAGAAAAACAGCAGTGACAAAAATGATAAGCAACAACTTGATGCTAATGTTGTTTTATTAACTACCTCATATACCAGATTGAATGTAAAGAAAAAAAAAAACAGGAAAAGAAGTCACATAGCCAGCTGGAAAACTAAGTTATAACAGAAAACAAACTCAATCAACTAATCACTAAAACAGTAACTACATGGAAAGGTGGGAACTGCCACCATGGTTAAGAGCCCTGTAAGTTAGGAATGAATGTTAGACATTTCCAACTTGAAAAAAGAACCCCGAAAAGCATGAGGGTTAAGAGCTTTGGTAAAAATATCCGTTAGCTGCAAAGAGGAATCGATGGGAAGGAGCTTGATGAGACCATGATTCACTTTATCCCAAATAACGTGGCAATCAATGTCAATGTGTTTTGTTCTTTCATGGAATACTTGATTGGAGGCAATTTGCAAGGTAGAGTCATTGTCATAAAAGAGAAGTGTTGGGCAATCATAGGCAATGTGCAAGTCATCAATCAAATAAGCTAACCGTTGAATTTCACAAGTAGTTGTGGCAAGTGCACAATACTCAACTTTATATGAACTTTGGGAGACTGTAACCTATTTCTTAGAACACCAAGAAACAAGAGAATGGACAAGATAAATGGAGAAACTAGTTATGGAACGATGAGTTTCATTGCATCCCTCCCAATTAGAGTTACTAAAGGTTTTGAGTTGCAGAGAAGTTGAAGAGGCAAGGAAAATTCCGTATCCAGGAGTCTGTTTCAAGAACTTGAGGAAATGAAATGCTGCCTCATGTTGATCAGTGGGCTTAGAGATGAATTGCTTGAGATTTTGGACAACATGGGTTATGTCAGGACGTGTGGTGATGAGGTAAATAACTCTTCCAATGAGCCTTCTATAGGGGGAAGGATAAAAAAGGATGGTCCCTAACGTTAAGGTAAGACGAGTGGTATAATCAATGGGAGTAGAAGTTGGTCGTGAAGCTAACATACTACTGTTTGATAGAATTTGTAGCACATACTTGCATTGACAGAGGTGAATCCCAACCTTGGATCGAGCAACCTCTAATCCTAAGAAAATTCGAAGATCACCTAGGTCTTTTACATTAAAATTCTTACCAAGAAGAATTCTAATTGGAGATCTTTCAACTAAATCATTTCCAGAAATAACTATATCATCTACATACACTGAGAGAGCTATGGATTTGGAACCCAAAAATTTAAGGAAAAGAGAATGGTCTGCAAAGGAATAATGGTAACCATGGGAAAGAAGAAAGGTAGACAAACAAGCATACCATTGCCTGCTTGCTTGTTTTAGACCATATAGTGACTGATTCAATTTGCAAACCTGGCCAAGGGCAGAAGGAAGACCTGAAAGGACCTGCATATTGTTGGAATCAAAGGGACTCATTGAAGACTTGTGGAGTTTTGGTTTTTCTTTTCTCTCTTTTTTTTTTGCTCTTAAATCAATTTTATGGTACCAAACACGTTTATAGGTGTGATACTTGTATTGTGTATTTTAGATAGGCAACATAATGTGTTTGGGATAGTTTTGGATAGATTACATAGGTTGGGTTGTGTTAGAAAAGCTTCAAAACTGGATTTTTAGGTAAGGTAACCGATTACCTAAAAATGGTAATCGATTACCCTGCGAGAATTATTGAGAACTGAAATTGATGCTCTCTGTGGTAATTGATTACCTGATTTTAGTAATTGATTACTCCCAAGAACAAGCATTTTAAAAACAGATTTAACAAATTTTGAACAATTCAAATCAAGTTCTTGCTTCTCACATACAATTTCTAAGAATTCTCTCCAAGATTCATACCCATTTTTTATGGTTTAAAAGTGCTTCCAATTCAAGAATCAAGGAAGAGACTCAATTGAGTTCTAATATTTCTTTTTGGGTATTCTTCACATCAAGTGATATTGTTCTATATCCTATCTGTGTTTTTGCACTAGGTTTACAATCTCTTGAGGTGTTCTTGAGATTGTGGGAAAATCTTGCAGCGGGGTGTTGCAAGTGAGGCGTTGTGAGTGGCGGGGTGTCACGATGTAGCAAACTCTTCTGGTGTGCAAGAGGAAACCTCCTATTGTGTGATTTAAATCTCTCAGGGATTAAAATTTGTATGTGTGGTATGCAGGTACTAAGATTTTAGTGGAAAGTAGATTAGCGGGAAGTTAAGTCTATAAACTAGAGCCGAACTAGTATAAATCATTGTGCAAATTCTCTCTTCCTTATACTCTTTACTTTTAGTCTTTATTGGGTTCTTGGAGCACTAACGTTTGGGTTTTTACAACTGTGTTTGATTTAGTTAGATTTCTTGCTACTGATCTAATTCTTGATACATATTTTCTTGAGTTTAAATTTGGATCTTTAACCCATATTTTGTGAGTTTGATTTTTTAATCTTTCTACTCCTCTGTTTTGATTCTGAACTATTTGATTAAACATTCTTGCTATGCTTCTCAAGTACTTTTTTTAAATCATCATTGGAGGAATTGATTCAATTAGTGTTTTGCCTTAAGGGTTGAATTCGTGAAAACACATTTTTACATAAGAAGGTAGATTTTGAAAATTTTAAAAAGGGGCTATTTTTGAAAATATTCTGATACTGTTGAATACATAATTTTGAAAAATAATTTGGTGAATCTATTCAACCCCCACCCTTTGTAGATTTCCCCTTGGGAAAAACAATTGGTATCAGAGTGGGATCTTGAGAAATATTCAAGATTATATCGATCCATTTTTTAAAATGTCAGGGAATCAACTACCTTTCAGTGAGGGTGCCTCCATTAATAGACCACCATTATTAATTGGGGGAAACTATTCTTTTTCGGAAGTTAGAATGAGAATCTTTATAGAGTCTATAACTAGAGGCATCTGGAAAGCTCTTGTAACTGATTACAAAATTCCTACATATATGGTTGAAAATCAAATAGTTGAAAAACCATATGAGTTGTGGGCTACTGATGAATTAAAATGTGTTGAGAATGATTCAAAAGCCTTAAATATTATACATTTTTCCTTGAATAGTTATGAGTTTTTTACGGTGTCATCATGCAATACAGCTAAGGAAGCGTGGGATCTAATCCAAGTCACCTATGAAGGTACAACTGAAGTGAGACGGGCCAAGAAGAACACCTTCATCCAAGAGTATGAAATGTTCCGCATGAATCAAGGTGAAAATTTACACACCTAATCAATCATCTGAAGGGTCTTGGAAATTTGTGTGAGGAGAAGAGCTAAATGTAAAGATACTCAAATCTCTCAACCGAAAATGGCAACTCACCATGACAGCAATCACTGAATCAAAGAAATTAGAAACCATGAAAAATGTTGAATTCTTTGGAAAACTCAGAGAGTATGAGATGGATATGGCTAAGATGGCAGAAGAAGAACATAAGGAAAAGAAAGGCAAAGGCTTAGCACTCAAAGTTCATGATCAATCGAGTGATAATGAAGGCACTAAGATTGAATCTTCAGATTCTGAGGACATGAGTCTCATGGTAAGGAAATTCAAAAGATTCATGAAGAAGAAGAAGAAGAAAGAAAATTTCTCACGTGATAGAAAGCAATCAAAGAAGGGGAATACAACTCCTCCAAAGTTCACTTGATTTGAATGTGGTAAGACAGGTCACATGAAAGCTGATGGTCCTTCCAGAAAGTAGAACAGTGAAGAGCCTAGATCAAAATTCAAAAGAATAAGAAGAAGAATGCTTACATTACTTGGGAAGACAACGCGTGTAACGCTTTTTCAAGTGAAAGTGAAAGTGACCAAGAAGCTAATCTCTGCTTAATGACTAAAGCCAAAGCAGAAAAAAAGGCAAGTGATTCTGAATTTGACTCTTCTTGTGATTGTGGTTATAATCAACTCGAAAATTTTTTTATTGAAATGCATGGTGAGGCTAAAAGATTAAGCTACCTCAATTTTGGCTTCAAAAAGCAGATCAAGGAATATGAAGCTAGCATAAATGACTTGCAAAAAGAAATGGAAGTTTTAAAACCATTTCTAATTGCAATCATGCTTCATCCTCCACTTGTGCTAACTGTAAAGTGCTTCAAGGTAAACTGGATTATCTTACAAAAGAACTTTCTAAGTTCAATATGAGGAGTGGCAACCTTGATGCTCTTTTGGGAAAGCAACATGGCATTTCTACAAAAGCTAGTCTTTGATATCAGAATACTACTAAGCAAAAGGCCTTCAAAAAGACTTTCAATTATAGGAAATATTATAGACCTTATGTCTCTTGTCATTATTGTTTTCATAAAGGACATACTACATATAATTTCCTTATCAGAAGGATTGGTGTTCCTAGTGGGAAATATGTATAGGTTCCCAAAGGATCCAAAATTGTTACTAATCCAAATGGACCCAACTCTATTTGGGTATCAAAATAAGCAATTAACTTGGTTTGCAAATGTGCCTTAAAGGAAAGAAGTCCATGTCATACCTGGACAGTGGATGTTTAAGGCATATGATGGGAGATAGAAGCAAGTTCATTTCCCTACAACTAAAAACAGGTGGTTTTGTTACTTATGGAGACAACAATAAAGGTCAAATCCTTGGTATTGGAAGCATTACTAACAAAGACTCTATTCAGATTGATGATGTTTTACTTGTTGATGATATAAAATTCCATCTACTTAGTATAAGTCAATTGTGTGATAAGAATTTTAAAATCAAGTTTGATCATGAGTGTTGTACTATTAGTGATGCATCAAATCATGTTTTGTTTGTTGGCATGCGAGTGAATAACATCTATGTGCTTGACATTGATCATTTTGTATTCAGACATAACATGTTTATCTTCTAGGGATGATTTATCATCACTTTGGCATAGACATGTTGCACACATCAATTTGGGTCAATTGAATAGACTTGCATCCAAAAATCTTGTTGTTGGCCTACCTAACTTAAAGTTCTCTATAGATGACCTTTGTGATGCATGTCAAAAGGGAAAGCAGTCTAAAAAATCCTTTAAATCCATTAATTCAGTTTCTATATCTAAACCACTTGAAATTCTGCACACGGATCTATTTGGTCCTTCTAGAACTGTAAGTCTAGGTGGAAACTTATATGGGTTAGTTATAATTGATGATTATTCTAGATTTACATAGGTAGCTTTCTTATCTATTAAAAATAATGCATTCTGTGCTTTTCTCAAAATTGCCAAAAGGATCCACAATGAAAAGATTTGAGAATTAAATCCCTAAGGAGTGATAATGGTGGTGAATTTAAAAATAAGGAGTTTGAAAAATTCTGTGAAGAGCATGACATTGATCAAAACTTTTCTACTTCTAGAACACCACAACAGAATGGGGTGGTGGAAAGGAAGAATAGATCTCTGATTGAATTAGCCAAATCAATGCTAAATGAGAATTTTATGTCTAAGTATTTTTGGGTTGATGTTGTGAGCACTGCATGTTATGTTCTTAACAGTATTCTAATCTGTCCTCTTTTGATATTGACACCATATGAATTGTTCAACGGTAGAAAACCCAATATCTCTCATCTGAGGGTATTTGGCTATAAATGCTTTGTTCTGAATAATAAGGATAATCTTGGTAAGTTTGATGCAAAAGCAGACGAAGCAGTATTTCTAGGATACTTTGCATGTAGTGAAGCATATAGAGTTTTCAATAAAAAATCCTTAAGTGTTGAAGAATCAGTTCATGTTGTATTTGATGAATCTAACCCCTAGAAACAGGGAGGTTCCTTGGTAGAAGATAATGATATAGGTACAGGTGATATTCCTCCTGAAAAGACAAGTGACACCATCAACTTGGAGGAAAAGGAAGTCTCAAATGAAGTTGAAACTCAACCTCTGACCAAAGAATGGAGGACACTCAGTGATCTCTCCCTTGGTGATATTGAGAAGGGAGTTACTACTAGACATTCTCTAAATCTTTTCTGTGAACATATGGCATTTGTTTCTCAAATTGAACCATTTTGTATGGATGATGCTTTAAATGATGAATTTTGGTTGTTAGCCATGCATGATGAATTGAATCAAATTAAAAGAAATGATGTTTGGGAACTAGTGCCGTATAAGACTTGTATGAATGTCATAGGAACTAAATAGGTGCTTAGAAACAAACTAGATGAAATAGGAACCATAACAAAAAATAAGGCTAAATTAGTAGCTAAAGGCTATAATCAACATGAAGGTATAGACTTTGGTGAAACATATGCTTCAGTAGCTACATTAGAAGTTGTTAGGCTCCTTCTTGCTTTTGCATGTGTGTTTGACTTTAAACTATATCAAATGGATGTGAAAAGTGCCTTCTTAAATGGTTTCCTTGATAAATAAGTGTTTGTTCACGACTTCCTAGTTTTGTAGATCATAGGTTTCCTCACCTCGTGTATAAGCTTAAGAAAGCCCTTTGTGGTCATAAACAAGCTCTGAGGCAATGGTATGAAAGGTTAAGTAAATTTCTCTTATCTCAAAACTTTGAAAGAGGAAAGGTAGACAAAACCTTATTCACTAAGAGATCTTTTAAAGATATATTGTTGGTTCAAGTATACATAGATGATATTATATTTGGTTCTACTAACCAAATGCAGGGGGAGTTTGATATGTCCATGATGGGGAAACTGAATTTCTTCCTAGGCTTGCAAGTCAAGCAAACGAAGAAAGGAATCTTCCTTCACCAAACCAAATATACAAAGGAGCTACTCAAGAAATTTGACATGGAAGAATGTGAAGTCTCCAATATTCCAATTGGAACCAACTGCTACCTAGATGCTGACTTGAAAGGGAATCCAGTAGAAGTGTCCAAATATAGAGGAATGGTAGGTTCAGTGCTATATTTAACTGCTAGTAGACCTAACATTATGTTTAGTGTTTGTCTGTGTGCTAGGTATCAGACTGCACCCAAAAAATCACATATAATAGCAGTAAAAAGGATCATGAAGTACCTCAAAGGAAAACTTGATGTGGGATTATGGTATCCCAAAGGTACAAATCCTTTCTTAATTGGCTTTTCTGACTCAGACTTTATAGGTTGCAAGTTGGATAGGAAAAGCACAACTGAAACTTGCCACTTATTTGGAAATAGTCTGGTATCTTGGACAAGCAAAAAGCAAGCCTGTGTGGCTCTATCAACTACTGAGGCAGAATATATAACTGTTGGAAGTTGTTGTGCCTAATCCTTATGGCTAAGGTAACAACTTGAAGACTTTGGCATCACAATCAACAAAATACCTTTCAAGTGTGACAACACAAGTGCAATAAATCTGACGAAGAATCCTATACTTCACTAAAAGACAAAGCATATAAAGATTTGTCATCACTTCTTGAGAGATCATGTAGAAAAAGGATATTATGAAGTTCAATACATAGAAAAGGAGTCCCAACTAGTTGATATATTCCCAAAACCACTACCAAGGGAAAGGTTTTACAAGCTCAGAAGAGAGCTTGGTATAGTAAGTGCTCATAAACTGTAACTTTAATTATGTTTGATTGATCCTAGAATGCATAAATTGTTTGGACTGAATGAACTTATAAGTCATTTCATGAATTGGTTGAAATTTGAGGACATTTGATGATTGTTTATGCATTAGAAGCATTGCATATTGATCGAATGGAATGGGATTGCATAATTTTGCATAAACAGGGGTTATGCGAGTAGGGAAGTGATTTTGCCTAAGGTATTCATCTTTTCCTGGTTAACAGAGAATGGATTCAGCTTTCATGATGACCTATAGTTTTAAGGGCTGTCAAAATTCACTCAACTCAAAGGAAAGTTTTACCCTAATCTAGTTAGGATTTTCTATTCCAACCTAAGGCTGGATGATTATAGGAACTTGGTTTCGGAGGTGAAAAGGAAGAAGATTGTTCTGTCTGAGGAGTTGTGTTTGACTATTGGAGGAGTGACTAATGTTGGAATTAGTGCTAGTGTGGATGACCTCAAATAGAATTGGGTCAGTTACAGGAAGATGGAGGTTTTTAAATCTATGCTAGTCAAACCTGATGCTTGGGAATCAGGAACAAGTGGAAGAAGGGATTTGAAAAAGAAATTTGTGTTTAATTGTCTGTATACTGGCTGCACGAGGGAGCAATCATGCTAAAATTTTAGAAAAGGACATGATCTTAATGTGTGCCATTAAGAACAACATCAAGGTCAATTGGGTAGATGTCATCAAGGACAACATGCTAAAAACTCGTCGTCTAGAAGAGTACAAATGTCATTATGCAGTCTTCATTTCTAAAGCCCTAGATAAATTTGGTGTGGACACCTGTAATGAAGCAAGGGGGTTTACAAGAGATGTTCACTTTGTCAAAGACCATGCTCTAAAGATGATGAAGCTGATTAAAACTAATGAAGGATGGCTAGCCAAGGAATAACTTCAAGTTGAGGATGAAGATGAGTCAGTGGAACCAAAGGTGTTGACTCCGTTTAAAGACATAATCCTTAAACAAATGGGAGAATTATGGGCTTCACAAGAAAAGGAGTTCCGAGAGATAAAAGACTCCTTGTTACCTTGATTAAGGTTGTACTCGTGAGTGACTGTGCTTCAATATTATATCGTTCTATATCATCAATGAAAGCTTAAATGAATTTATGTATTGGCTAATTTCTTTATTGATTTACTGCTTGCAAAATTTAATTTCAGTTGAGCTAACTTGAACCCTATTTAATAAGAACAGAGGTAGCTATATGTCCTATATTTGTAAGTCCATGAAAGTTCAAATTTTTGTAGTTTTTCTCAGATTATTGGTTCATTATGCATAATTTTTTTTTTTGCATAATTCTGTAGATGTCTTAACATTTTAAGTGTAGAGTGTATGCTGCACTTCGTGAAGTTTCTTCCTTGTGAAACTTTCTTTCCCAGTTATCTCCTTATCCCTAACATATCACTTTTATTATATCCTTCTTGTCTATTTCACCTTTTAGTTTGAAGTGCCAAAAGGGGGAGAAGACTTGTATAAGCTTTAAAGAAGATATGGTGAAGCCATAAGGGAGAAGAGTTGGTGAAGTCATTGCTACATTTCTTAAGCTTTGATTCAAAAGCAAAGAGCTACGGTACAAGAAGAATGATTTGAGTGGTTTGGCTCATCAAAGCCAAAAAGGGGAGATTGTTGGAACCGAAGGGACTCATTGAAGACTTGTGGAGTTTTGGTTTTTCTTTTCTCTCTTTGTTTTTTGCTCTTAAATCAATTATATGGTACCACTAGATGTGATCTTTGATGATCACGTGCCCAAAGGATCCTTTCTAAGGTCACTTTGAAGGGAAATGAATTTATGGAGAGGAAAGGAATGGGGTGAGGCGCCACAAATACTAGGTTTGATAAGCCAAAGGGGAGAGGCCACAAGGGTGGGTCCCTTGATAACTCTTAGAAGCTCCCACAAAGGAGAAAGGGGGACACTCAAAGGTAAGAACCTCACAGCCAATATGGTCACTATGATTAAATTGAAGTGTAAAAATTACAAGTGAGGGGAGGAGCTCCTATTTATAGAGGTAGCTAACCTCTTGAACAAGATAACCTAAAAAAGAAGGGCTAGGATTAAAAGGAGAGATCTAAGGGAGGAGGATTGAGAAACAATTCCCTCCTTAGATCATCAAACTTGGTGCCCAAGTTTCTCAAACCAAGGGTCAAGATTCCTTCTTATTAGCTTAGGGGGTTTATGTAGGAAAAGAGAGGTGTAGATATCAAGGCTACCCTTTATTTCCTTCATAAAGACCCAAAAGGCTAAATCCACCCTCTAAATTCCTAAGACACCTCCTAAAATAAAAAATGGACTACATACATGTCCCAAATTAAATTCCTAATGCTCCTCAAAATTAAAATAAAGGAAATTACATTTTATTAACTAAAGTCCCTAGCCTAATATCTTCACTCTCCACAGGAGGTGAAGTCTTCCTTTGTCTACAAGGGCTAGGTCTTCTTCAATCCTTCTAGCCATGGCCCTAGTGATAGGTCATTGGCTAGGCATGGTCACATCATCTCCTCCCCCTTAGAGAGGATTTGACCTCAAATCCATGAGGTCTTCATCATTTTAAGCACCTACAAATGGAGACAAATTAGAAACATTAAAACTGGTGCTTATCCCATAATCCTCGGGCAGATCTAAAACATAGGCATTATTACCGATCCACTCAAAGATTTGGAAAGGTCCATCTCCTCTAGGGTTAAGTTTGGACTTCCTTTGAGACGAAATCTATCCTTTCTCAAGTGAAGCCATACCCAGTCGCCCTTTTCAAAGATGACCTCTTTCCTCCCCCTATTGGCGAAAGTAGCATCTCTCAAGGATTGGCGCTCTATGTTAGCTTTAACGCTCTCATGTAATTGTTTTACAAAAATGGCTTTTGCCTCTCCTTCTTTATGCACAACAACAGAAAGAGGAAGAGGTAAAAGATCTAGAGGAGTACGAGGATTAAAGCCATAGACCACCTCAAATGGAGAATGCTTGGTGGTTCTATGAACCACCCGGTTATAAGCAAATTTAATGTGGGGAAGGTACTCATCTCAAGACTTATGGTTGCCTTTAAGGAGAGCCCTCAGCATAGTGGATAAAGATCTATTCACCACTTCTGTTTTCCCATCAGTTTGAGGGTGACAGGTAGTGGAAAAAAGAAGTTTAGTTCCTAGCTTAGCCCAAAGAATTTTCCAAAAATGGCTAAGGAACTTCACATCCCTATCTAACACTATTGAAGAGGGTATGCCATGCAATCGGACAACCTCTTTAAAGAAAAGTCTTGCGATGTTGCTCGCATCATCCACTTTGTGGCAGGGAATAAAAAATGGGCCATTTTTGAAAATCGGTCCACCACCACAAATATGGAGTCTGCACCTCGTTGGGTTCTTGGGAGCCCAAGCATGAAATCCATGCTAATATCCTCCCAAGGTGTAGAAGGAGCAGGTAAAGGTGTGTATATTGCATGAGGCATTGCTTTAGACTTTGCTTGCAAGCAAGCTATACATCTAGAGCAATGTCTATGGACATCTCTATGCATATGGGGCCAAAACAATTTCTCTTGTAAAAGCAGGAGGGTTTTTGAAATCCCAAAATGCCCCATGAGCCCACCTTCATGGCTCTCTTTTGTGAGTAAGTTCCTAATTGATCCTTGGGGTATACAAAGCTTACTCCCTTTATCGAGATACCCCTCACTAATGAAGTACCCATCATGGGCCTTTAATGTGAATGCAGATGCAGAGGCAGCAAAGATGGGGCCGAAATCCTTGTCAGAAGGATACATAGCCCGAATGTCATCAAATCCCAAGATTTTTGCACTCAAGGATGAATAAAGGGCATGATGCCTAGAAAGAGCATCAGCCACCACATTTTGTTTTCCTTTCTTGTACTTGATGACATAAGGGAAGGATTCAAGATATTCCCCCCACGTTGCATGCCTTTTGTTCAATTTACCTTGACCCCTCAAATATTTTAGTGACTCATGGTCACTATGAATGACAAACTCCTTAGGAGCAAGGTAATGCTCCTAAGTTTGAAGGGCCCTAATTAGAGCATAAAACTCCTTATCATAGGTGGGGTAGTTGAGGGGGGCACCATTGAGTTTTTCACTGAAATACGCAATGGGGTGCCCTCCGTGCAACAGGACAGCTCCCACACCTACACCAGAGGCATCACACTCAAGTTCAAATGTTTTAGAAAAGTCAGGTAATGCCAAGACTGGTGCATGGGTCAATTTATGCTTAATTAGGTGGAAGGCTTTCTCTTATTTCTCACCCCAAAGGAAAGAAACTTCCTTTTTAACCAAATCATTTATTGGTGCGAAGAGCATGGAGAAATTAGGTACAAAGCGCCTATAAAATCCAGCAAGACCATGAAAGCTTTTGATCTCTATCACACTTTTTGGGGCCATTCTTGAATAGCTTTTATCTTTTCGAGGTAAACATGGACCCCTTTTGTGCTAACTACAAAACCTAGGAAAACTACACTATCTACACAAAAGGTGCATTTTTCTAAGTTATCAAAAAGATGATTACTCCTAAGAAGAGAAAAACATGCCTTAGATGTCCTAAATGATCATCTAGGTTCCTAGAGTAACTAAAATGTCATCAAAGTAAACTACACAAAATTTACCAAGGCAATCCCTCAGCACATGATTCATTAAGTGCATGAATGTGCTTAAGGCATTAGTTAGCCCAAAAGGCATAACCAACCACTCATAAAGACCAAATTTAGTCTTAAAAGCAGTTTTCCACTGATCACCCTCTTTGATCCTTATTTGGTGGTAACCACTTCTAAGATCTATTTTTGAAAATATTTTTGCCCCATGCAATTCATCCAACATGTCATCAAGACGAGGGATTGAGTGCCTATATTTGATGGTGATTTTGTTGATTGCACGACAATCAACACATATCCTCCATTGGCCATTCTACTTGGGCACCAACAAGACTGGCACAGCACAAGGGCTTAGGCTCTTTTGAACCCAACCCTTCTCCAACAGCTCATTCACTTGAGACTCAATCTCTTGGGTGTCCATGGGGTTGGTCCTATAGGCAGGTCTATTAGGTAGACTTGCACCAGGCACCAAATCAATTTGATGTTCTATACCCCTAATGGGAGGAAGTCCTTTTGGAACCTCATTAGGGAATATATCATCAAATTCTTTTAAAATATCTTGAACCCCTTGAGGAAGGTGCTCATGTGCATGGGCTGTGCCAGTGGTCTCAGCAGAAAAATGCAAAATGAGGGAAGGATTTGATGCCTCTTTGCAAAAGAGGAGATAAAAGGGCTTGTTAGTCAAATCAGCTTCTTTTAAATCACATTTAGTAGCAAATAGCTCATTTTACTAATATTCCCTTTCGAAGGGGCATCACCTTCCGACTTTCTCTCTTTACCCTTTTCAAGCTTTAAGGGTGAAGCTTGTTGTGCTTTTTTTTGCTTTTGTTTTTCCTCAACTCTTTTCTTTTTCATCGTAAATTGATCCTCAACCACTTGAGAAGGTGACAAAGGATACAATTTGAAGCGCTTTTCATTATGGTGAGAAATATTTGGTTGGAGTGACCATGGTGAATAGCTTTCTTGTCAAATTGCCATGGTCTCCCCAACAGGATATGACCAGCCTCCATAGGAATTATGTCACAAAGAATCTCTTCATTATAAGATCCTATGGAAATTGGAACCATAACTTGTTCATTGAATACCATCTCCCCTTGCTCATTGAGCCATTGCAATTTGTAAGGTTTGGGATGGGGCATGGTAGTCAAGGCTAGCTTTTCAACCAACCTAGAGCTACAACAGTTACAACAAGAGCCACTGTCAACAAGGAGAGAACATACTTTGTCGTTTACTTTACATCTTGTATGGAAGATGTTCTCTCTTTGTGACTGGCCAAGCTCTAGAGGTTGGCTTCCAAGAAGCCTTTGAACCATAAGAAGGTTCCCCTCATAAGGAAAAGCTTCCTCACACTCTTGTTCAAAAGTATGTCCCCCTTCTTCCTCACTCTCACTAGAGGAGGAAGATGAGTTATTCTCACTAGAAATGTCTTGTCCCCTCATGATCATGGTTTTCTAGTTGGGGCATTGAGAGGAAATGTAGCCCCTCCCAAGACATTTGAAGCATTTGATACTACTTTGCCTCTCAGTAGGCTTAGTAGTAGGGAGTTTTCTCTCTACATGAGGTGCTTTTGTATCTTGAAAATGCTTGGGTTCCTCTTTGAGAAAACCCTTGAAAGAGTTTCCCTTAAGTTGATCTCTCTTTGAGTAAGAGGGAGAATCTTTTTTAAAGCTTTTTCTCTTGCGTTGATTCTCAGCTCTTACACAAAGTTCTACCAACTCATCAAGGTTTGAGTATGAAATAAGCTCTACCTTATCTCTAATGTTAGAGCTTAATCCACACAAAAACCTAGCAAGGGTGGCATTGAGTTCCTCAATTATATTGGCCCTTAGTATGAGAAGCTCCATCTTTTGTCTATACTCCTCAATACTTAGGTTATTTTGCCTAAGTCTTTGGAGCCTATCCAAAAGATCCCTCTCATAATATGAAGGAATGTGCCTTCTTCGCAAACAAGTTTTTAAATCATTCCAGTAGCGAATGTCAGGCATTTGTTTACGGGCCCTATCCTTGAATAACCCATCCCACCAATGCAAAGCAAAACCTTGAAAACTAAGGGAGACCAAAGGTACTTTCCTTTCTTCCTTTATTTCATAGCATCAGAAGAGTTGTTCCAGTTTGACTTCCCAATCTAGGTAAGTCTCAACATCTTCCCTACCATAAAAATGGGGTAGGTCTATCTTTGGCTCCCTAGCATGATTTGTGTTCTCTTGAGGAGAATTATGATTGTATGATGAATGGGAGTGATGCTTATGTTGATTTCTATAGTATTCTTCTTAGCTAGAGCTAAAATGCCTAGATGGGGATCTTATGAGAATTCCTTTCTTTTTTTTATCACTCTCCCTCCCATCTCTCCTCTTACTCTCTTCTCCTCTCCTTCTCTCTTCTTCCTCTTTTTCTCTTTTTCTTTCTAGTTCTTTCATTCTTCTCCTTTCTTCATCCTCTTTTCTCTCTCTTTGCCTTCTCTCTTCTCGCTCTTTTTTCTCTTTTCTCATTTTCAACATCTCTTTTTTTAATTCTTCCTTCTCTTTTTGTTTTCTCTTTTCTTTTATTTCTTTTTTCTCTCTTTTTCTTCTCTCTTTTCTTGTTCTTTAGCCATCCATTCCCTAAATTCTAAGTTAAGGTTTTCAAAAGTGTCTCCCTTAGAAGGTTTTCTTTGGTTGACACTCTTACTTGATGAACAACTATGTGCACTAAAATGTGTGTGGGAAGTCATGGTTCTTGGATGCTAAAAACTAAAGGTTAGGCCAAAAACATTTTTTTTCAAGCAAAACTCCTCTCTTTTTTTTTTTTCTCACCTAAGGTGGCTTGATGACTCTTTGGAACTCTTAGCCTCTACACGTTTTTAAAATAAAATAAAATAAAATAAAAGTGTAAGAATGTAAAAGAGAAAGGGCTCTAATCGTGCTCCTAAGGTGTTGAAGGAAGTGTACCACTTCTTCCTTCTTCACCTAATTAACGAGGAACTAAGCTAAAATTAACCAAAATTATTACAAACCAAGAGAGGACCTTAAGGGCACTCAAACTCCCAATCTAAAATTAAGTATACACAATACAAAGAATAATAAAAAAAAAAAACAAAGTCTTCACTCTAAGTTTTTGGTGTTTTTCTCCTTTTGATCAAGCCCCTTTGAGTTGCATCAACCTACCCTAAGAATGCTACCCTTGTTTCCTCTTGTTTGGACTTGCCAAAATTTTATATATGGAACCTTTCCCAACCTTTCCTTACCAAGGTCGAATACAAAAAACAAAGGTGAATAACAAAAGAAGGTTCACAAATCCAAGTGGATAGATTAAACAATGACAAACTCAAAGAAGTAAAGAAGACAAGCAAGAAAACATAAGGCTCACAAAGGAAGGTAGCACACAAATAACTTTCCTAGATTAGCTCTAAGAGTAGAGATGAAAAAAGACTCAAACAAAAAAATGAAACCAATAGTTGCACACTTAATAAAATTTAAGTGACCAAAAACTAAAAAGCTTACTGAAGTATCTTTTTTTTTTAATCACAATTGGTTCCTCATATCAAATGTTTCTACTATTAGGTACACAGCTTCAAATTTGTCTTTCTTTTGAGTTCTTTATCTTTTTTTTTTTAACTTGAACTTTTTCTATTTTTTTTTAAACTTTTTCTAATCATTTTGCTGCACCTAATAGCTTGTTGAATTGAAATTTTAATGAGGATGCTTGAAATAATAATGCTTGAGTGAATAAGCACAAAGTAAGGTCACACAATTTTCAAGCAATGCATGCAACTAAAGGCAAAACAACTTAGTAGTTCCAAATACCACTAAACTAATGGTGCTTAAGGAATGATTTAGGGCTGATTTTGAAGTAAATTGATTGCTGAAATTACTAACACAATTCACCCAAGCTAAAATTCCATAAAGAGACACCAATAGTGAAGGTAAACCAAGTGGAAAGCTACTAATAATTAACATAAAACAAGAAACATATAAAGATTGAATTGAGCAAATATTTAAGAACAACAAAGAGATTAATATGCTTGAACTAAAAGCATAAAAGACTTAAGAGACTCAACAAGAGGTTCACCTCTTAGGAGCTCAATTCAAAATGTTTTTGAAGGCTTTTTTGTAAAAATTTTAAAAGGCTAAAACCTATGGAATTTAAATGAGACAAAATAGGAAACTAACATGACTAGTATTTGACAAAACACAAGATTAAGAAAAAATAAGACACCTAAAAATAGAGCAAAAATTTCAGCAAGAGACTCAAAACAAAAGGCACAACAAAGTGGCCAAAGTTGATAACCACAATGGAGTGGGAAAATCCTCAACCATGTGGGTTTAATGGTCACAACTTCTTAGGCACACATTAACATAAAAAACCAAGGGAAAATTAAGCAACTTGAACACAGAAATAAGATGCAAAGAAAGGGACAAATAAAATCACATCAAATTAAATGGAACATAGGCGCGTAGATAGAAAACAAAAGCGCATATAATAGCAAGAATAAAAAGCTATACTACTAGACAATAAAGGAAATAGAGATGACAGAAAATTAAGGACTTTAAAATAAAGAGATCAAAGAGATAAACAACAAAGCAAAAAAAAATTGAGAAAGAACGTGACCTTTAGAAAGTGGCTCTGATACCACTTGATCTGATTTTTGATTATCACGTGCCCAAAGGATCCTTTCTAAGGTCACTTGGAAGGGAAATAGATTTATAGAGAGGAAAGGAATGGGGTGAGGCGCCACAAATACTAGGTTTGATAAACCAAAGGGGAAAGGCCACAAGGGAGGGGTCCCTTGATAACTCTTAGAAGCTCTTACAAAGGAGAAAGGGGGACACTCAAAGGTAAGAATCTCACAACCAATATGGTCACTAGGATTAAATTCAACTGTAAAAATTACAAGTGAGGGGAGGAGCTCCTATTTATAGAGGTAGCTAACCTTTTGAACAAGATAACCTAAAAAAGAAGGGCTAGGATTAAAAGGAGAGATCTAAGGGAGGAGGATTGAGAAACAATTCCCTCCTTACATCATCAAACTTGGTGCCCAAGTTTCTCAAACCAAGAGCCCAGATTCCTTCTTATTAGCTTAGGGGGTTTATGTAGGAAAAGAGGGGTGTAGATATCAAGGCTACCCCTTATTTCCTTCATAAAGACCCAAAAAGCTAAATCCACCCTCTAAATTCCTAAGACACCTCCTAAAATAAAAAATGGACTAAATTCAATTCCTAATGCTCCTAAAAATTAAAATAAAGGAAAATTACATTTTATTAACTAAAGTTCCTAGCCTAGTATCTTCACTCTCCACAGGAGGTGAAGTCTTCCTTTGTCTGCAAGGGCTAGGTCTTCTTCAATCCTTCTAGCCATGACCCTAGTGATAGGTCCTTGGTTAGGCATGGTCACATCAAGTTTGACTTTCAGATTCAACTTCTACTTCAGAATTGTAGATCTCGAAGTCTATTTCATCCAAGAGATCCTCTGTGTCCAGCACTGCATGTTTGACAGCAAGGAGCCATGCTTTCACACGTTTGTCTCTGAACTGCTTTCGTTCTGCATCATCAGCCAGAGAATCAACGGATAACAACTTGATTTTTATCTTGCTAAGCAGCGTCTCATCTAGCTTTCTTGCATGAAAGAAGTTGAGAACTTCAGAAGAAGCTAGCTTCTCAAATGCAACCCCAAGGAAAGCAGAAATAAGAACGCCACCGACGAGTTCTGCCATGGTAGGAAAGGGAGTGAATCTGAATGGAAATGAGTAATTTGAATGATGAAATGTTTAGAAATAAGCTATTTTATGAATGATGACATGAATAGATGAATGAAATGAGTGATCTGAAATGAAATTTAGCCAATTACTAAGTACAAAGTTTTGTGAATAATCAAATGGGTAGTGGTAATAAGATATTACCAAAAGGAGAACATATTTTATGAATAATGGTTTTACTAATAACACAAGAAAAAAAGCAGGTTAGTGATTGTCATTGTCAAATGAGTAGCCATGATTTCAAAACTTGACTGTAGTGCCTAACTTATCATGCATGATTTTTCTTTTAAGAAATAGCAGAAAGGGGTCTCATTTCTTAAAAAATTATTATGGGATTTTCCTCCAATAACCAGACAGAGCAAATAAATAAATAAATAAATTGGTTTGTTACATCTGAACTGGTTTATTTTCCAAATTTCCTCCTGCTTAGATATTGTCTGACTTTGCAGGAATAATATTTATTACGATCAGAAAGTGTGTTTAATTAATATTTAGTATGTTCATCGAATAGATATTAGTTGTTAGCTCATTACATATGTTGATCTTGGTTATATTAAAATACTGACAGCCTAATGAAAATACATTTATTCGGTTACATGCTTCAGTATCAATTAATCCAATTATAATTTAAATAAGTAATCCTATTAGAGTTTCAAACTTTCATGTAAAATAAAACCATAATAAATTTATTCAATAACACTATGTGAAGTGTGAACGACTGTCTTCGCAACGGATAGGTGTTCTGTTTGCCAAACACTGTACAAAATATATATTTAATGAAAACTTAGATCTTCAGTCAATTTCAGTGTCCAACTTATCAGAAAATAAATCCAACAAATATAGCATCCTACAATATATTTAATGAAAGTTTATTGTCTAGTCCATTCCAATGGTATGAACAAAGGAATCCAAGAAACTTAATATAAGTGAAAATATATTTTCCATTTTAAAACTAAAAGTAATCTTTTGTAAAAATTAAAAGAAAAAAACTTATTTAAACGTAGTAGTAATAATAAGTCATAATATTAAGAAATAATGTGTCAGGAGTATTAGTTTCAGCCGTAGCCGTATGTATTTCACACATGAATGAACGAGTGACTATAATTCTACATAGGCAGCTTTTGCCTTTTGAGATATTTTGGATTTTCCATTACGTACTCTGGTTTACGCTTCTTTGAACAATGACTTTAATTTGGGAAAGTGAACATCTTTTTCTTTTATGGTGGACTTGGAGATAGACATTTCTATTTCCATGAATCTTAACCAAGTGTGTCTTAAAATGATTTAATGACCGAGATTTAATAGAATGGTTTTCCTTTTTGACTGATCTGGTGGTGTAAAATGCACACATCTAATAGTGGTGTAGAAAAAGCATTTTTTTCTTTTCTTCCACTCCAACATTGACCCCAATTTTAAAGAAAAGAATAATTAATGTGATTTATTTGTTTTTGAAGATACTTGTTTAAACTTACTAACTCATGAAGTTAACGGTGAAGTAAATTTTATTCCCACTCCACGAGAGAAATTAAACTTTATAAAAAATGTTACTTTTGCCATTAAGACAGTTTCTTTTGTGATTAATGATTTTAAAATATATAAAAGTAAGTGTCACTAAATTTTAAACTCAAGACCTACACCAAGTGCTTTTACAAGATATACTTTTACCAGTTGCACGAACCGAGAATCGAACTGAGTACCATATAATTCCAAAACAAACAATCATATTACTAAATCAAACACTCACATAACTTGTCTTTCAACATTTTTTGTTTTCATTCTCTAGTATATTTTTGTTGTAAATTAAAAAGTGATGGAGAGACATGGTAGTATGTGGGATGACATGCTTCAATTTTTTAAATGAAGACATTTTTTAAATTTGAAAATGAAAAATTAAAAACTAAAAATTAAAACTAAAATCTAAAATTTAAAAATTAAAAATATATATAATATAAATTTAAAATTAAAACTAAAGTTAAAATTATAAATTATAAATTTAATTTATATATTTATTAATATTTTTTAATTTAAATAAAAAATTAAATAAAGTTAAAAATAAAGATAGAGATTAAAATTTAGAATTAAAATTTAAATTTAAATTTTAAAATTATAATATAAATTTAAATTTTATAATTTTAAAATTTAATTTATTATTTTAAACTTTTAATTTAAATTTTAATTCTTAATTTTAATTTCCATCTTTATTTAATTCTTTATTTAAATTAAAAATTATTAATAAATATATAAATTAAATTTATAATTTATAATGTTACTTTTATTTTTAATTTAAGCAATTATAAAAAATTTATGTACCAAAAACATAATTTTCCTTAATTCTTTTTATATTGTTAAGGTTTAATAAAAGTTAACATTTATTTTATTCCTAAATTATACTTCTAAAAGAAGAGCGAGTCAAGTATAATGAAAAAAAAAAAAAAATCTTGTTTCATCCGAAGTCATTCACCTAAATAATCAAGGATAAACTACTTTTTTACTTGGTTTGATTTATCAATGAAAGATATAAATAATTTTTGAGTTTAATTGCTATACACTGTCAGTATAAAAGATTTTTACACTAACATTCAATTATGACTTTTTATTTATAAGATTTTTTAAAGTAATAATGAGTAAAGTCAATCAATTTACCATGAATGAAGGGATTATAATTGAATGTCATGTAAAAATCTTTTTGAATTGCAACTTTCAAATAAATGACAACGTATACCAATTAAACTCATAGTTTTTAGTCTTAGAAGTTTCAAATGTCATACAAATAGCTAATATTGCAACTTTCAAATTTTTTTATTATAAAATATCCTTCTGAATATTTGATGTTTAACCTAAAAATGGTCATTTTTTCACATAATAGATTTTTATTTATTTTTCATTTTACCCTTTCTTGAATGATAAAAAAAATTTATATGCATTTTATGTTTGATAAATAAATAAAAAAATTTGCAAACACATCTAACATTAAGTTAAATTATTATGCTTAAACTTATTTGTTGAATAGAAAACATTTATTTCTATAAAATAAGTACTTATTTTTTGTTTTCCTAGAGTGTTTGTTTAAATTATTTATACTTAATTTTTATTATTTTAAAAAATTGAATCCAGATTGTTTTACAAATTTTTTAAAACAGAATTTATTTTATAATTTCTTATTTTAAGTTTGCACAAAGTGACAACCCTATATTCAAAATTTTCTATAAATCTTAATTATTTTGAAGATCTAACACGATTCTTATACTGGAAATAATCATTTCTTAATTTATAATTTACCAATGTTTTAAATTTACTCGGATAATTAATTTAGTTTTTCATTAAGTTACTAAACTTCATATAAAACAATTAAATTACGTAAAAATTAATAATATTTAAAGAACATAAAATAATTTATCCTTTTACCATCTTATAATTAATAAAAAATTTTAAATTTATATATTAATATTCTACCTTAATTATCACAACAATTTACAATAAGTTTTAATTTAATTTATCTTAATATTTATGACCTAAAATGTATTAAGTTCTTCATTAGTCTCAAATTGATTTTGACCAATTATATGTTTTTCTACAAACTTTACATTCACAATAAAGATATAACAAAAACAATTGAAACACTATTTTTATTCCCACATAATAGGTAACATTTAGATTTTGAGGCATCTAAATCTTTGAATTTTTGTGCTTTGGATGTTGGCAACTCCTCTTTTATATATGTTATTCCAACTGCTTAGGTGACACTCATATTTGTTTTATTTAATTCTTTCAAGAGTGAAATATCATTTTAGTCTCCGAAAGATTAAAACTGTGACATTCATATCTTTGAAAGAGTTCTAGATATTTTGCTATTATTATTTGAGAACTATATGTATATGGTTTCTTTGAATGTAATTTCTTGATATTTTTATATTATTATTATTATTATTATTATTATATATATATATATATAACATGAGACCCGTGAGAAGTACTATCAATTGTAGTATTGATACATAGTGGATTTCTTATTGTATTAAAGAATACAATGATGTTGAATTTTTAATCCAAAATATATAAGATAAATTTACTAATATTTGTGTGATTATATCTTTGTGGTATAGCTACTTAATGATTAATCAAATAATTAATTATTAAATTAGAAATTCATGTACAACAGCAAACTCTTCAGAATAAAAATATATTTTCCATAAAATTAAAATATAAATTTTTGCATATTTATAACAATCAACTTTGTTCCAACCAATAAAGTTAATTGAATATTCAATGTTGGTTAGCTTTTGGTTTTTTTTTTTTATATAAGAATGGAAAATAATGAGAGATTAATAACTCAAATATCATGCTCAATCAATTTACATGTTAGACTCTTCACTCATGTTGGTTAGATTGTGATGGTTTAATGATGTAATATAAAAAAGTAAATAGAAATTTCAAATAAGAATATATTCTTAGATTTAATTAAGCTTTTAGTTCCTAAAATTTAATTAAACTCTGCTTTTAGTCCCTGAATATTAAAAATAATTTTTTCATCTCTATATAACGAAAAACTTTAGTTCAAATGTAACGTCCAAAATAAATTTTGCAGCTCAAAATATAAAATTCAAAATGAACAGTGCTTAAACATTACTCTGCATAATATAATATAAAATAATAATTATTAGAAATTACTTCTAGACTTTAATTCTAGTTATATACATAATGTTTATGATGCGCATGCATATTGTTAATAGATAACGTTTTCACGCATGCATATTTTTGTTTTTTTCCAAAATCCAAAAAATCAGATTAAAAACATCATATCTAATGACCGACGTGGAATAAGACTTATAATTTATGGTTGAATTTTATTAAATATGGTAATTATTGATTTTGCTTAATCTTTTTATTTAAATAGATTAGTCATATAAAATAAATAATTTAGAAAAAAATTTTCAATACCTATTGACTATATAATGTGTTTCTATTGACTATTTTTTTAGACTAATTATAGATTAAAGAAAAATTTTATCTTTAATAAATAGAACCTATTTACATGACCCTAAACCTACCAACTTTAATAGAACCTATTAACTATTTACCATTACTTTTATATTTCATATTAAAAAAGACATAAAAAACTTATTTTAATAAAAAATTAAAAATATATTATACTATATTATAAACTATTAAAATAGAAAATTTATATATTTTGTAAAATATTAAAAATGAGTAATAATTAATAATGTAATTATTTATTTGAATAAATAAAAACAATTAAATAAATAAAAAAACAATAATAAATTTATATATTTTGTAAAATATTATATATGTTCTTACCGAAAAGTATCTGAGTCGTGTTCATAGTGAACTCTTCGAAATGTCTTTCTATTTTCAAGGAACATGGAGAACCTATAAAAGATAACCTCAACGCTCAAGTCAACAGGTGAGTGGGTAAGGTAGGTGAAGAGTAATAAATCTTTCATGAATGAATGAATGACAAGTACCTCTTATCTGGTATTTATAGTAAAAATGTGTTTGTTACGTGGCGGTTATTACCTGCTTAACTTTGTATATTTCTTTTATCTAGTGTGCTTGACTTTTATCCAACAGGTATTTTGTTTACTCTGCTTAGCTTTATTAGAAGCAACATTAATTAATAATTATACTAATCTATCTTTTAATTAATTGGGTTAATAATTGATTTGTTGCAGGAGTTCGGATTTTGACGAGGCCGAAATCTTTTATTTCACACTTCTTCTTACTCTAAAGGGTGGCATGGCTGAAATCCGAAGTTTCTTGCTTTGTGTTTGGTGACTTCAATTTATATTGTTGATCTGACATCCTTCTGCTTTTTTAAGTCACTCTTTTATGACTTAATGCTATTTTTTTATTTCCGGCATGTCGAAATCTAAAGTCCTTTTTTGCCACCTTCTCTAGAGGGTATTTAGGTCCTTCTATCTATGATTATACACTTGTGCCCATGCTCCAACCGAAGTGTGAAGCGCAAGGGTGGAATCTTCTAAGCAATACACTGAATACTTTAGATTCGCATCCTGAGGCCAAAATCTCTAGGTATGGACCCATGAAATTAGGGTTAGGAGATTTGGTTTTCTCGCCAAGTGATACCGAGGGCACAAAAACGAATATGTTGGCCTCAGGTACTGTAGCAGAAGAGTAAAATGAACAGTCGTGTATCGTGGATCATTGATCTAGGCTAGATCAATGGTGGTGATGAGAGCGAAAATTTTCGAAGTCGTACTGCTATATAAGGGAAGAGGAGGTGATAAGTTAAGATATACTTTGTCATTTTTGTTTCCTTCTTGTGCCGAAATCTCTCTCCAGCTTTTCCTTTCTCAACTTCCCATCTTCAGAGTTAGGTAGGCCCCACATTTTCTCTATATTCGGTCAAAATATCTTCTTCTTCTGATTCTGAAATCCCTTCCATCGAAGGCGGTCTGTCTGGGTCCACTGATGTCTCTACCTCTGCCTTAGGTAGCAACGACGAGTGTGCAACATACCCAGAGGTACAGGCAGATGATGTTGGGCCTTCAGAGCTGAATTCTTTGCCCCACTAGAAGGCCAACATTCTAGCCAAAGTGGTTATGAAACGCAAATGCAAGGGTAATCCGAAAAAGGATTACCCCCCATTCTGGTTCCTTCTTACCATTGGGTAGATGGGGAAATAGGGGTTTCTCATCTTAGTACTGCAATAGGCAGATTCTGAGTGACATTGTAAATAAAGTCCAAGTTTGTTATTTTTAAGATTGTGAGGAGTTTGCCTTTCTTGTTCAGCGGTGTAAGGATTTTGCTGTGCCGAACCCAGATTTTGTCTTCCTGAGTCGGTTCCTAGAGAATAAGAGTGATTTTTTCTATGTGTATGATTGTATGTTTTCAGTTTTCACGTTAGGCTCCCCGTTGATGACTATGTCATGGGCATACTTAGAGTTTTGAACTGTGCCCCCAGTCAACTACATCCGAAAGCTTGGGCCTATATCCAAGCGTTTCGAACTTTATGTTTGTTTACTAACACCAAGGCCACACCTAGCCTTTTTCTAGGCCATTTTACTACTCGGCCTCATGAGAAATGCAAATGGGTTTGTCTCTTTCGTAAGGCCGATAACCCTTTGTTTGTGTCATACACAACTTTTTTCAAGGGGTTCAAGTCTGGGTACTTCAAATTTATGACAAATCACAAGGTCGGCTGAAACCATTTTTATGATCAACAAGGAGGCTGGCTATTTCCCTTCTACTAGGAGCCTGTGCCGAGAAGGTACACAAGCTTCCTGAATGACTTTCTTATGGATGAGGAGAAAGCTGATGCCACTTTCCTTGATTCTCTTCCTCATCACCTTCTTCCTATGGTAGCGTTGTTGCAACTTTATGCATCAACAACTCTTTTTACTGATCTCGTGGGTGAGCATTAACTTTTGATGAACTAATTTTGATAATGTTTTGCCAAAATAAGGCTAACTATTTTACTTGTTGTTTAGCAGAGATCATGGCAAAAGCTGGTGGCAAGGCAGTAGGCTTCACAAGGACTGAGATCCAAATGCTGAAGCCATAATCCCAACAATCCAAATCGAGGAGCACCCTCGCTGAACCATCCTCCCCCCAACTGACACCCTTCCCCCTGTAACAAAGTTTGAAAAGAAAAAAAACAAGGGAAAGGAAAATTCGTTGAGGGAGAAAAGGGAAAAAAAGAAAAAGAGACAAAAAGTCTTCATTCAGTGAATCCAAAAAGGTCAAGGCCAAAACCTCCATGCCAAGAACCTCTTCCATCAAGACAGTTCTTCTAGCATGGTCATTCTTCTATGAGGACCTCGATCCTGTAGCGTCTTCTAGCAGATTCAGGGACCCCTTTTCCACAAAGGGTCGTAAAGTTTTAGACGAGATGAAGCTTAATTTAAAATGGCAGAATTATTGCGAACTCCTAGCATGGGTGCAAGCACAAATAAAACATTTGTTTGCTGATGAGCTGGTGCCAAGGTTTTGGCTGAAAAGAAGGAGCAGTTAGAGGAAGCTCGAGATGATGTTCAGATCCTTAAAGCTTTTTCGGCCCAAAGTGAGAAAAACCGAGAAGGCTATAGGAAGGCCTATGAGAAGGTCGTGGATGAGCATAAGAAATTATTGAAGTAGGCGGAGGATGATGTGGTTGTGGAGCATGCCGTTGGTTTTCAGAAGACAGTGTCACACATATTTCTTCTGCACCGTCCTCGAGGACTTCAAGTTTTCGAAAGATCATGACATCTTCGAAAGATCAAGGGCGAACACAAGAGCCTTGATGAGGTGGATGATGAAGCTATTCCGGACGGAGAATCTCTGCCTGGTTCGCCAAAATTGTAGAGACTCAGCCAGAAGAAACCACCTATGAGGGCGAGGGAGTAGGAGGCCAAAGCAAAGAAGATGATGAGGCAACCTCATAGGGACTTCTTATGTTGACCACCTTTTTTATTGTTTTGAAGAAATGTAAATGTTTTGAAGGCCCTTTTTGTAAAGCATTTTGATGATTAATAATATAAGGTTATTTTGCAATAAAGTAGTGCCAAATTTACCAGTTTTTACTTTAATTTTGGAAATGTGGCTGAATTTTCTTTCTTTATTTTGCTTAAGCCGAACTGTATAGTTCAGGAGATACTGATGTTTTAAGTTTTTCATTTGCGGGGTTTGCAACATTTTTGGAGGGAGCTACTGCCTTTGCCAAAAATAAAAATTTTCGGGAGGGTACTCTTGTCATCTTGAGCCGAAGTGTTTATGGAGAGTATGACCTTATGCCAAAAAATGACAATTTTTTGGGAGGGTACTCTATTAGGCTTTGTAAGTGAGCCAAACTTGCTGCAAGAGTGAAAAAATTAGAGGCAAAATAACTTTCTTTTATAGATGAGGAGGGCCTTGTTAAAAACCTTTTCGGAAAAAGTCCCATTGTGGGAGAAAAAACCGAAATAAGGAAAAAAGTACCCCAAAGGAAGTACATGTCCATTTTAACTGTAATACATTTTTAGGTGTGTAGAATTCCAAGTTCTCGGAATTATCTTTCTTGTCAGTTTTCTAGCTTGTATGCGCCATTGCCAAGGTCTTGATGGATTCAAAAATTTCTGTCCCTGTTAGAAGCTGACTTTCCCTCTTTCTTTTCTTTTCCTGCTTCACCAGTTGCACGCTAGACGAGGTCACTTGAGAGAAAAGTTCTTGGTCTAATCTTGGAGTTAAATCATCACGACATCCGCTATTTGGCGGCTTTTGCAATGATTATGGCGTGACTTCTGAGTTCTTCAATGTAGTCCAAGTCATGTTGAAGTGCTTTATTGTTAGCTTCCTTATAAAAAAGGCACTGTCAGAGCGAGGGTTTTCCTATCTCCATAGGTAGTATATCATATGTTCCGAAGGTCAGTCAAAATGGGGTTTCTTGTGTAGACGTTTGGGGTGTACAACAATATGCCCATAAGACTTAAGGTATTTGGTCTGCGCAAGCCCATTTGGAACCGTCCAATAGCTTCTTCAATTTTTCCAGAATGACTTTATTAGCTGCCTCGGCTTGCCCGTTTGTTTGTGGGTATTCAACTGAAGTGACTTTGTGCTTTATGTTGAGTCTTTCCAAGAAGGTGTTGACTTTTTTATCTTTAAACTGAAGACCATTGTTGATGATGATCGAGTGCAGAATCCCAAAACGTGTTACTATATTTTACCATGTGAAGGCTTCAATCCACTTTGTGAAATAATCAATGGCCACGAATAGAAATTTGCGTTGTCCTTGGGCTAATGGGAAAGGGTCGAGAATATCCATTCCCCAGGTGCAAAAAGGCCATAGGGTTATGATTATCCTAACTCATCTGCTAGGGAATGAAGTAAGTTAGCATGCTTTTGACACTGAGTGCACTTTTTTACAAATGTGGCACAATTTCCTTTTAATGTAGGCTAATAGTATCCAGATCGTAGTACCTGATTTTGCCATTGACCTTGCCCCTGAATGAAAACCGTAAATTCCTTGGTGTATTTTTTGGAGGACATAATATGCTTCGTTATTACCTAAGCATTTTAAAAGATGGGCCGAAAAGCCTCTCTTATAAAGTTCTCCTGAAATTAAAGAGAACCATGATACCTTGGGGATACTATAAATGAGAGACTATTTTCAGACCACTGCCCTCTAGTAATAAGGAATACTATCAAAGATTGGGGCCTAAACCATTTAAGGTTCTAGACTTTTGGTTTAAGGATAAAGGGTTAAGAAAATTGGTGACAGAATCTCGGACATCATTAACTGTCCAAGGATCCAGGTCATTCATCTTCAAGGAGAAGCTCAAAGGTCCAAAGGTAACTTGAAGATATGGAATAAAAACCACTTCGGTGACATTAAATTAAGCTTGTTGAAAATAGATGAATTGAATGCCCATGAGAAGAAAAGTGAAGGGATATCTTTAACTGTGCTAGAGTCTAAATCCAGCAAAAGTTGTGGGACTTAGCTAAGAAAAATGAATCACTCCTACACCAAAAGTCAAGAATCAGGTGGGTATTAGATGGGGATTGTAACACCAAGTACTTCCACAGAACTATAAATTGGAATAACTCTAGAAATTGTATTAAAGGCACCCGCATGGAGCATGAATAAAGATCTCATAGCTATCAAGGAAGATATTAGGCAGTCTTTCCAAAGTAGGTTCTCAGAAGCCAATTACCAAAGAACTCAAATGGATGGGGTTCAATTCCAATCAATTTCAGAATCGGAAGTTAAAGAAGCAATTTGGAACTATGGAAGTGTGACTAAAGCCCAGGACTGGATGGTTTTAATTTTAACTTCATCAAGCAATTATAGGAAGTCCTAATGCCAGATATAATAAACCTCATTAGTGATTTTCATGCATCTACAAAGCTGGTTGCATGTAGTAATTCCCCTTCATAATTGATCCCAAAGACCTCCAACCCACAAAATCTAAATGAGTACAGACCTATCTCTCTTGTGGGGTGCATGTACATGATAATTTCCATGTTTCTGGCTACTAGACTTGGGAAAATCCTCTATAAGGTGATAGACCTATCCCAAACTACTTTCGTTGAAGGCAAGCACCTGGCTCATAGTGTGCTGGTAGTCAATGAGGGAAAATAGAGGAACAAAAGGTGTTTACCTTTCGAAATGGACTTCTAGAAGGCCTATGATTTGGTGTCATGGGATTTTCTCCAATATATCATGATTAGACATGACTTCAATCACAAATGGATTTCTTGGATTATTGTTGGCCTTAACTCTAGTTGGGTCTCCATCTTGGTTAATGGCTCATCAAAAACTAAAATTACTCTACAAAAGGGGCTAAGGAAGGTTGATCCTTCATCACCACTACTATTGACAATTGTGGTGGAAAGTATGTCTGGTTTGATGAGAGAGGCGGTAAAAAAGGTATATATAGCCCATTTTTAGTTGGAGATAAAAATGTCTCGGTGTCTATACTTCAATATGTTGATGACGCAATATTCTTGGGCGACTTGACCCACAAAAATGTATTGTCATTAAAAGCATCCTTAGATTGTTTGAACTAGCTTTTGGCTGAAGATCAATTATTTCAAAAGTAGTTTTCGAGGGATTGGTTTATCAAATGTGGAGGTTCACGCTTTCGCCAATGTCTTAAATTGTAAGGCGCTTATCTTCCCATTCACTTATTTGGAACTTCCAATTGGTGCTAACCCTAGAAAAGTGGCTACTTGGGAACCCATAGTCAAGAATCTGGAAAGAAAATTGTCTAGGTAGAAACACATGAATTTGTCGTATGCGAGCTGTATATGCCTCACAAAGTCTGTTCTATCATCGGTACCTATCTTTCATTGCCCTTCTTTAAAATTCCTGCGGAAGTGGGAAAGAAAATCATTAACATCCATACGAAGTTCCTCTAGGGCAAGACGACGATAAAAACAATATTGCTTGGGTAAGTTGGAAAACTATGTGCCAACCAAAAGAAAATAAAGGTTTGGCACTCGAAGACATATTCATTTTTAATGAAGCGTTAATGGCAAAATGGAGATGATCAATGCTCTTTCAGAAGGACCATTTTTGAGAGAAAGTTATTGACTCAAAGTATAATGGATGGAGAGGCCTTACTAAAGATGAGGATAACAAGTTCATGTCAATATAGTGGAGATTTGAGGGGATCGCATGCGGTGAAAAGTGAGCAAAGATGGTTTGATCAACTATTGGAATGGAAGGTGAGGAATGGGTCCACATTCAAATTCTGGATGGATGACTGGCTTAGTAATGAAGCTCTCAAGTCTAAATTTAATCGGTTGTTCCTTAACTGAGTGAATAGGGAGGGAGAAATAAACATCGTTGGGCATTGGGACTAGGGAGTGTGGATGTGGGATTTTTATTGGAGGAGAGAGTGGTTTAGATGGGAGGAATTAATGTTCAATACACTTCAAACAAATTTACAAGGAGTGATACTATCTGAGAGTTGTGAGGACACTTGGGTCTAGGACACTCGATTCTTCCTCCTATGCAGCTTTGCAGGTTTGGAACTTTGCAGGACAACCCAATAAGTGTTTCAGAAACTATGGCTCATCCATGTCCCTCCAAGGGTCCTTTTTCCTATTGGAGATTACTCAATAATAGACTTCCAACAAAACTTAATTTGATGGGTAAAGGAGTGTTGGCTCAATAGCAAGATATAATGTGTGTGTTTCGCAATATTTGCCCATAGTCTTCTGATCATCTTTTTTTCCAGTGTAATAAAACACACACTCTTTGGACCGCCTAGTATAGGAGAATTGGAACACTAACATCATCCCTGGGAAAAGTTGAACAACATTTTCTCCAACATCACTTGTGAGTTGAAAGATCTGATGTAAGACCTTGGTGGATGATTATCTGGATATCTATCATTTAGACTATGTGGAAGGCTATAAATTATTTCATTTTTAGGAACATTACCATTGATTTAGGGAATATGGAATTTGAATCATATTTCCTTGCTTGGAAGTGGTTGCATAGTTGCCAAAAAGATTTTGGTTTCACTCTTGATGAATCAATGGCTAATCCACAAGCATGTCTTGGGCTGAATTTGTAACCTATTCTGGAGTCTCTGCACCGTATCAGTCACTTTTAGATGTCTAAGTATACTATTTTGATGACGACTCGGATGAGGTGAAATTTGGTTTTGATGTAGTTTCCTGTCTACATCACAAGTTTATTGCTGCAAATTGTATATGTGTATCTGTTTTCATGGTTTGATAATATTGGATATTTGCATTTGGTTTCTGCTGCATTTTGGTCTTAATGCATTATGTCTGGATTCACGACAATGTTATTTTACATTGTCTATGTTTGTTGCTGTGTATTTTCTCTGGTCCCCGCTGGTTTATTCCCTGCAGGGTTTTCAATTGCGATTCGCAACCACAAGTGGCCGCAATATTGCTATGGCGGTCCTCTCCGCGATTGCGAAGATTTTGAATCACATCAAATTCCGCAACGCATATGTAATATGTCTGTAACAGAACTGAAATGACCTTAAGACATTTCTATTCTCCTTTTTTGTAAAACAAAATATTAAATTTAGATTATAATCTTGTATTTTAAGCTTCTTAATGTCCGTAATTAAATAGTTATGGTCATATGAGAGTTGAAATACTAAATCTTAAATGAATAAAATATTGTATGTTATCTTACTAATAAAAAAATACATAATAATAATTAGAATAATTGTAAAATTCTTTTTTATATTTAGTGTAAACATATAATAATGTCACGTCGCAATAGCTATAATGGCACAAATGCAGTAACTGCAATCCCCGCAACTGCAATGAGCGCAACCGCAATTTAAAACCTTGTTCCCCTGTTCTATAGTTGGTTTTTGGTCTTTGGTTGTAGACTATCCCTGGTGTTGTTCTCTCACAACAACCCTTGAAAGCTTCAATTAGCTTCTTAGGTCGCATGGTTTTACTTGGTTCTGTTTTAGGCTCTAGTGTTGGTTCTATTTATGTTCTGGATGAAGCTTCTTAGGTCGCATGGTTTTACTTGGTCTGTTTTAGGCTCTAGTGTTGGTTCTATTTATGTTCTGGATGATTTGATTTATGGTTTTGTGCTGAATGAGATAGCATTGCAGTTGTTATTGTAATTATGTTTTCAGTGTAGTCTACGTGGTTTTTGTTTCTCTGGACTATTGTTTGTATTTGTTCTCGCACCTTTAGTGCCATTAATATATTTCAATCTTGCCTACAAAAAAAAAACCAAGAATCCATGGCTTTTGTGGTTGCAGTTAGCATTGCTGCGATGCAAATTGCGCCTCAAAATTATTATATATTTGCATTGAATTTAAATTAAAAAATTATAATTATTTTAATTATTGTTATATATATGCTTGCATATTTGGCCATATAATTGCTACAGTTGTTATCCATGTACCAACTTCCACCTGTTTCACTACTAGAAGCTTGGGTACCACAGAAAAGATGCTGCTTTCAACCATACTCTTTAGCAAAATTGGCTTTATGCTTACTTTTGTTACAAAAATACTTCTCCACATGTCCGAATTTATTGCAGTGGTGACATTATGGCTTTCCACGATATCGACAGTCTTTCTCAACATGATTGTTCTCTTGCAAATGTCATATGAAGGATATTTGTTCAGATAATTTCTGGAGAAATTTCTAGAGTTCTCTTTATTTCTAGAAGTTTCTCCATTATTCCTTTTTTCTGCATTCCCTTTATTTTGAGACGGTAATTTACTTTGATTGAAAGACATTTTCTACTAAGTCGTCATCATGCCTATTCAACATTTGCTCATAAGCTTCAAGTGACTCAATCAGTTCTGTCATTGACAAGGTATATATATCTTTTGTTTGCTCAATCGTTGTCACTATTAGATCGTATTTAGGGAGAACAATAATTATAATTTTCTTGGCAGTTTTCTTGTCAACAATATTTTCCCGGTAGGCTCTCATTTGGTTACCTATTTCTTTTATCTTAGAATAGTAGTCCTTTACAGTCTCAACTTCCTTCATTTTTAATAATTCAAAGTCACGCCATAGAGTTTGGAGTTTTATATTACGTACCTTTTCACTTCCTTCAAACTCCTCTTGTAATGTAGTCCTTGCTTCTTTTGCTGTTTAGAACCCATTATTCTTGGAAAAATTGTGTTTGTCATGCCTTGTTTCAAGATGAATAGTGCCTTTGAATTCTTTTGTTTGTTCTCCTTCAACTCCTTTTTTTTTTACCTGTAGTAAGAGTTAAGGTGTAACATCCCAAAATTTAAAATACAAATATTCGAATAATCATTCAGTTAATAGAAGATAGAATAAGTTGTTAAAAAAACTAATTAAAATATTAAACTGTCAGAAATTTTGAATAACAAGATTAAAGATAAATTGATTTAAGATAATATTTATTTTAAAATAGAAATAAGATAAAATAATTAAAATTTGATACCATTTTGAATTTAATCTATAAAAACTAATCTTTTATAAAAGATAAAAAATATAGAGAGGGAAAAATCAACCTTAAGCTATTATATATAGGGTTAACTAGTTCCCTCAGAATATCATAGATTAGTTGCTTATTTTAGGGTTGAGAAAGAGGGACATAAGAGCAGAAGAAAACAAATTAAAGTGGTGGGATCTCGCTTAAGGGGTGAGTAAAACATCTGTTTTTAACCCTCCATGGTATGGTTTTAAAAATTGTTGTTAATGCGTTTAATGTTTGCAAATTACCTTGATAGAGATACCTCCATTTGGAAAGGGATTGAATTTGAGATACATCCATCTGGGATGATGTATGAGATACCTCCGTTTCATATGGGGAAGAGGTTTTAGATACCTCCATCTGGGATGGAGAAGATATTCTGGATACCTCCATAATAGCGTGGGGAAGGCAATGGGACGCCATTGTATGGAATATGAGCTCATAGACCTTTTTGAAGAATCTACTGAAAACCTGGTTCTAGGAATCGTAAAGTGTGAGTGAGTGATCATGAGCATCATGATAATTTATGGATTTTGTGTTTGCATAAAAAACTATTTTTATCGTATTTATAATTACTACTAGAAATTATTTGGATAAATCTTTATTTATATATAAATAAAGATACTTTTTATTACAGCGGGTACCATGGTTGTTTTTCCGGATTCCGTACCGGCTGAGAACAACATTATTTGTGAACTCTTTTAAAACTTGTTTTATTCACTGAGATTATTATCTCGTTAAAAGTGTTGTTTTCAAAGCTCCATGGAGAATTTTTGGAAATCGAATAGGCTTTAAGACCTAGTTTGTTATTAATCAAGTAGTATTTGTTTGTGACAATTTTAGAATATGATGTCTTTGTAATTATCAAGGATTAAAAGGAGAAATCTAAGGGACCCCTCCCTTGTAGCCTTTCCCCTTTGGCTTATCAAACCTAGTATTTGTGGCGCCTCACCCCATTTCTTTTCCTCTCCATAAATCCATTTCCCTTCCAAGTGACCTTAGAAAGGATCCTTTCGGCATGTGATCATCAAAGATCACATCAATAATCCTCAAATCTAAACATCTAGTGTATGATTGATAAATATGTGTGATGTATTATTTAACATGAACATAATTTGAGATAGTGTGATTGATGACATGAGTCAACGGTGCCTCAGAGGGAGTCATTCTAGCTGTAGTTAGGAATGGAATTTAGTACCACTGCTATACAATTGCTCAACCATTAGATTTTGTTTATTTTTTATAGTAGGTTCTTAAGATGTTCACCTTTATTTTCAATGGTGGGATCATCAAAATAATGTCCGGAGTGACATAATGGAGTTAGAATAACGATTATATTTTTAGGATCTTATATTGATGTGACCATGCCTAGCCAAGGACCTATCACTAGGGCCATGGCTAGAAGGATTGAAGAGACCTAGCCCTTGTAGACAAAGGAAGACTTCACCTCCTGTGGAGAGTGAAGATATTAGGCTAGAGACTTTAGTTAATAAAATGTAATTTTCCTTTATTTTAATTTTGAGGAGCATTAGGAATTTAATTTGGGACATGTATTTAGTCCATTTTTTATTTTAGGAGGTGTCTTAGGAATTTAGAGGGTGGATTTAGCTTTTTGGGTTTTTATGAAGGAAATAAGGGGTAGCCTTGATATCTACACCCCTCTTTTCCTACATAAACCCCCTAAGCTAATAAGAAGGAATCTTGACCCTTGGTTTGAGAAACTTGGGCACCAAGTTTGATGATCTAAGGAAGGAATTGTTTCTCAATCCTCCTCCCTTAGATCTCTCCTTTTAATCCTAGCCCTTCTTTTTTAGGTTATCTTGTTCAAGAGGTTAGTTACCTCTATAAATAGGAGCTCCTCCCCTCACTTGTACTTTTTACACTTGAATTTAATCATAGAGACCATATTGGTTGTGAGGTTCTTACCTTTGAGTGTCCCCCTTTCTCCTTTGTGAGAGCTTCTAAGAGTTATCAAGGGACCCCTCCCTTGTGGCCTCTCCCCTTTGGCTTATCAAACCTAGTATTTGTGGTGCCTCACCCCATTCCTTTCCTCTCCATAAATCCATTTCCCTTCCAAGTGACCTTAGAAAGGATCCTTTGGGCACGTGATCATCAAAGATCACATCAGTCTGTAGAATAGTTGAACCGTTGGATTTTGTTCATTTTTGGGTAGTAGATTCATAAGATATTAATATTTATTTTCAACGTTTGGATTATCTAAATAATGTATGTGGTGTTAGATAATGAACTCAGTGTAAGAATTGTCTTTTTCGGATCTTAATTATACCTCTTGCAGATTTTGTTTGAGCGTCCATAGATTAGTTGAACTGTCGGATTTGGCTTATCATTGGATAGTAGGTTCTTAAGATATTTATTTTTGTTTCAACAGTTAGATTCTCAAAATAATGTCCGAAGTGAGAGATAATGGAGTGGATTTTTAATGTATCATTTATAAATGTGTGTGATGTATTATATAAATAAACATGATTTGAGATAGTGTGATTGATATGAGTCAACGATGCCTAAGAGGGAGTCATTCTAGCTGCAGTTAGGAGTGAAATTTAGTACCACCACTATACAATTGTTAAACGGTTAGAGTTTGGTTAATTTTTTTATAGTACGTTCTTAAGATGTTAACCTTTATTTTCAATTGTGGGATCGTCGAAATAATGTCCAGAGTGACATAATGGTGTTAGAATAACAATTACATTTTTAGCATTTTATACGATACTAGATTTTGTCTTGAATGTCTGTAGAATAGTTGAACCGTTAAATATTGTTTATTTTTGGGTAGTAGATTCTTAAGATATTAAAATTTATTTTCAATGATGGGATCATCTAAATAATGTACATAGTGAGACATAATGAACTCAGTGTAAGAACTGCATTTTTCGGTTCTTAATTATACCTATAGCAGATTTTTGTTGAGCATCTATAAAGTAGCTTAACTGTCGAATTTTATTTATCTTTGGATAGTAGGTTCTTAACATGTTTTTTCAGCGGTTAGATCCTCAAAATAATGTCTAAACTGAGAGATAATGGGGTAGATGTTTGGTGTATCATTTATAAATGTTGTGACGTATTATTTAATATCAACCTTATTTGACATAGTGCTATTAAGGATCTGACTCAACAGTGCCTAAGAGGGAGACACTCTATCTGCAGTTAGAATGAAATTTAGAACCACCACTATACAATTGTTAAACCGTTGGATTTTGTTTAATCTTTTATAGTAGGTTCTTAAGATGTTAATATTTATTGTCAATGGGGGCATCGTCAAAACAATGTCCGAAGTGACATAATGGATGTAGAATAACAGTTAGCATGTTATACGATACAGTATTTTGTCTTGAGTGTATGTAAAATAGTTGAACCGTTGGATTTAGTTTATTCTTGCGCAACATATTCCTAAGATATTAATATTTATTTTCAATAGTGGGATTATCTAAATAATGTACATACTCAGTGTAACAACTGTATTTTTCTTATCGTAATAATACCTGTAGCAGGTTTTGTTTGAGCATCTATACATTAGTTGAACTATCGGATTTGGTTTATCTTTGGATAGTAGGTTCTTAAGATATTTAGTTTTGTTTTAATGGTCAGATTCTCAACATAATCTCTAAAGTGAGAGATAATGGAGTAGATGTTTGGTGTATCATTTATAAATGTGTATGATTTATTATTTAACATGAACATGATTTGAGATAGTGCTATTGATGATATGACTCAACGGTGCCTAAGAGGGAGGTATTCTAGTTGCAGTTAGGAATGAAATTTAGTACCACCACTATACAATTTTGAAACCAATGAATTTTGTTTTATTTTTTTATAGTAGGTTCATAAGATGTTAATCTTTATTTTCAATGGTGGGAACGTCAAAATAATGTCCGGAGTGACATAATGGAGTTAGAATAACATTTATATTTTTAGCATCTTATACGATATCATATTTTGTCTTAAGTATTTGTTGAATAGTTGAACTATTGAATTTGGTTTATTTTTGGGTAGTAGATACTTAAGATATTAATATTTATTTTCGATGGTGGGATCATCTAAATAATGTATGTAGTGAGACATAATGAACTCAGTGTAAGAATTGTATTTTTCGGATCTTAATTATACCTCTGGTAGATTTTGTGTGGGCGTCTACACATTAGTTCAACTGTTGGATTTGGCTTATCTTTGGATAGTACGTTCTTAAAAAAAAATTTCTTTTCAACGATAAGATCCTCAAAATAATGTCCGTAGTGAGGGATAACGGCGTAGATGTCTGGTGTATCATTTATAAATGTGTGTGATGTATTATTTAACATGAACAAGTTTTTAGATAGTGTTATTGATGATATGAGTAAACGGTGCCTAAGAGGGAGTCATTTTAGCTGCAATTAGGAATGAAATTTAGTACCACCGCTATACAGTTGTTAAACCGTTTGATTTTGTTTAATTTTTTATAGTAGGTTCTTAAGATGTTAATCTTTATTTTCAATGGTGGGATGATCGAAATAATGTAGGGAATGAGATAATGGTATTAGAATAACAATTATATTTTTGGCATCTTATATGATACCATATTTTGTCTTGAGTGTCTATAGAATAGCTGAACCATTGGATTTCGTTTATTTTTTGGTAGTAGATTCTTAAGATATCAATATTTATTTTCAATAGTGGGATCATCTAACTATTGTACGTAGTGAGAGATAATGAACTCGGTGTAAGAACTGTATTTTGCTGATCTTAATTATACATGTAGCAGATTTTGTTTGAGCGTCTGTACATTAGTTAAACTATTGGATTTGCTTTATCTTTCGATAGTAGGTTTTTAACATATTTATTTTATTTTCAACGGTAAGATCCTCAAGATAATGTCCGTAGTGAGAGATAATGGAGTACATGTCTTTTGTATGATTTATAAATATGTGTGATGTATTATTTAACATGAACAAGATTTGAGATAGTGTTATTCATGATATGAGTCAATGGTACCGAAAAAAGAGTCATTTTACGTGCAGTTAGGAAAGAAATTTAAAACCAAACCTGTAGTGTTGTTAAACTAATGGATTTTGTTCAACTTTTTATAGTAGGTTCTTAAGATGTTAATCTTTATTTACAGTGGTGGGATCGCTGAAATAATGTTCGAAGTGAGATAATGGAGTTAGAATAACAATCATATTTTTGGCATCTTTTATGATACCGTATTTTTTTTGAGTGTCTGTAGAATAGTTGAACCGTTGGATTTTGTTTATTTTTTGGTAGTAGATTCTTAAGATATCAATATTTATTTTCAATAGTGGGAGCATCTAAATACTGTACGTAGTGAGAGATAATGAACTCGGTTTAAGAATTGTATTTTGCATTTCATAATTATACCTATAGCAAATTTTGTTTGAGGGCCTCTGCATTAGCTGAACTGTAGGACTTGGTTTATCTTTCGATAGTAGGTTTTTAACATATTTATTTTATTTTCAATGGTAAGATCTCAAGATAATGTCCGTAGTGAAAGATAATGGAGTACATGTGTTTTGTATGATTTATAAATGTGTGTGATGTATTATTTAACATGAAAAATATTTGAGATAGTGTTATTCATGATATGAGTCAACGGTGCCGAAGAAAAATTCATTTTACGTGCAGTTAGGAAAGAAATTTATAACCAAGCCTATAGAGTTGTTCAACCATTGGATTTTGTTCAACATTTTATAGTAGGTTCTTAAGATGTTAATCATTATTTTCAATGGTGGGATCGCCGAACTAATGTCCGGAGTGAGATAATAGAGTTAGAATAACAATTATATTTTTGGCATCTTATACGATACCGTATTTTGTCTTGAGTGTCTGTAGAATAGTTGAACTGTTGGATTTAGTTTATTTTTTGGTAGTAGATTCTTAAGATATCAATATTTATTTTCAACAGTGGGATCATCTAAATACTGTACGTAGCGAGAGATAGTGAACTCGGTTTAAGAATTGTATTTTGCAGATCTTAATTATACCTGTAGCAGAATTTGTTTGAGGGTCTATGCATTAGTTGAACTGTTGGATTTTGTTTATCTTTCGATAGTAGGTTTTTAACATATTTATTTTAGTTTCAATGGTAAGATCTCAAGATAATGTCCGTAGTGAGAGATAATGGAGTACATATGTTTTGTATGATTTATAAATGTGTGTGATGTATTATTTAACATGAACAAGATTTGAGATAGTGTTATTCATGATATGAGTCAACGGTGCCGAAGAAAAATTCATTTTACGTGCAGTTAGGAAAGAAATTTATAACCAAGCCTATAGAGTTGTTAAACCATTGGATTTTGTTCAACATTTTATAGTAGGTTCTTAAGATGTTAATCATTATTTACAATGGTGGGATCGCCGAACTAATGCTCGGAGTGAGATAATGGAGTTAGAATAACAATCATATTTTTGGCATCTTTTACGATACCGTATTTTTTTTTGAGTGTCTGTAGAATAGTTGAACCGTTGGATTTTGTTTATTTTTTGGTAGTAGATTCTTAAGATATCAATATTTATTTTCAATAGTGGGAGCATCTAAATACTGTACGTAGTGAGAGATAATGAACTCGGTTTAAGAATTGTATTTTGCATTTCATAATTATACCTATAGCAAATTTTGTTTGAGGGCCTCTGCATTAGCTGAACTGTTGGATTTGGTTTATCTTTCGATAGTAGGTTTTTAACATATTTATTTTATTTTCAACGGTAAGATCTCAAGATAATGTTCGTAGTGAGAGATAATGGAGTACACGTGTTTTGTATGATTTATAAATGTGTGTGATGTATTATTTAACATGAACAAGATTTGAGATAGTGTTATTCATGATATGAGTCAACGGTGCCGAAGAAAAATTCATTTTACGTGCAGTTAGGAAAGAAATTTATAACCAAGCCTATAGAGTTGTTAAACCATTGGATTTTGTTCAACATTTTATAGTAGGTTCTTAAGATGTTAATCATTATTTACAATGGTGGGATCGCCGAACTAATGTCCGGAGTGAGATAATGGAGTTAGAATAACAATTATATTTTTGGCATCTTATACGATACCGTATTTTGTCTTGAGTGTCTGTAGAATAGTTGAACTGTTGGATTTAGTTTATTTTTTGGTAGTAGATTCTTAAGATATAAATATTTATTTTCAACAGTGGGATCATCTAAATACTGTACGTAGCGAGAGATAGTGAACTCGGTTTAAGAATTGTATTTTGTAGATCTTAATTATACCTGTAGCAGATTTTGTTTGAGGGTCTATGCATTAGTTGAACTGTTGGATTTGGTTTATCTTTCGATAGTAGGTTTTTAACATATTTATTTTAGTTTCAATGGTAACATCCTCAAGATAATATCCGTAGTGAGAGATAACAGAGTAGATCTCTGGTGTATCATTTATAAATGTGTGTGATGTATTATTTAACATGAGCAGGATTTGAGACAGTGTTATTGATGATATGAGTCAACGGTGCCTAAGAGGGAGTCATTTTAGTTGCAGTAAGGAATGAAATTTAGTACCACCACTATATAGTTGATAAACCGTTGGATTTTGTTTAATTTTTTATAGTAGTTCTTAAGATGTTAATGTTTACTTTCAAGGATGGGATAGTCAAAATAATGTCCGACATGACATAATGGAGTTAGAAGAACAATTATATTTTTAGCATCTTATACGATATCATATTTTCTCTTGAGTGTCTGGAGAATAGTTGAACCGTTGGATTTGGGTTGTTTTTTGTAGTAGATTCTTCAGATATTAATATTTACTTTCAATGTTGGCATCATTAAATAGTGTATGTAGTGAGAGGTAATGAACTCATTGTAAAAAATGTATTTTGCGGATCTTAATTATACTTGTAGCAAATTTTGTTTCAGCGTCTATACATCAGTTGAACTGTTGGATTTTGGATAGTAGGTTTTTAACATATTTATTTTAGTTTTAGCGGTAAGATCCTCACAATAATGTCCGTAGTGAGAGATAACGGAGTAAATGTTTGGTGTGTCATTTATAAATGTGTGTGATGTATTATTTAACACGAACATGATTTGATATAGTGTTATTGATGATATGAGCCAACAGTGCCTAAGAGGGAGTCATTTTAGTTGCAGTTAGGAATGAAATTTAGTGCCACCATTATACAGTTGTTAAATCATTGTATTTTGTTTAATTTTTTGTATTAGTTTCTTAAGATGTTAATCTTTATTTTCAATGGTGGGATCGTCAAAATAATGTCCGGTATGACATAATGGAGTTAGAATAACAATTATATTTTTAACATCTTATACGATACTGTATTTTCTCTTAAGTGTCTATAGAATAGTTTAACTGTTAGATTTGGTTTATTTATGAGTACTAGATTCTTAAGATATTGGTATTTATTTTCCACAATGGGATCATTTAAATAGTGTACGTAGTAAGAGATAATGAACTCAGTGTAAGAACTGTATTTTGCGGATCTTAATTATACTTGTAGCAGATTATGTTTGAGCATCTATACATTAGTGGAACTCTTGGATTTGGTTTATCTTTTGATAGTAGGTTGTTAACATATTTATTTTAGTTTCAATGGTAAGATGGTCAAATTAATGTCAGTAGTGAGAGATAACAGAGTAGATGTCTGGTGTATCATTTATAAATGTGTGTGATGTATTATTTAACATGAACATGATCTCAGATAGTGTTATTGATGATATGAGTCAACGGTGCCTAAGATGAAATCATTTTAGCTGCAGTTTGGAATGAAATTTAGTACAATCACTATACAGTTGTTAAACCGTTGGATTTTGTTTAAATTTTTGTAGTTGGTTCTTAAGATGTTAATCTTTATTTTCAATGGTGGGATCATAGAAATAATTTTTGGTGTGACATAATAGAGTTAGAATAACAATTATATTTTTAGCATCTTATACAATACCGTATTTTTTCTTGAGTGTAGCTAGAATTTTTGGTTTATTTTTGGGTTGTAGATTCTTAAGATATTAATATTTACTTTCAACGGTGGGATCATTAAATAGTGTATGTAGTGAGAGGTAATGAACTCGGTGTAAGAATTGTATTTTGTGGATCTTAATTATACCTGTAGCAAATTTTGTTTTAGCGTCTATACATTAGTTGAACTGTTGGATTGGATTTATCTTTGGATAATAGGTTTTTAACATATTTATTTTAGTTTTAGCAGTAAGATCTTCACAATAATGTCCGTAGTGAGAGATAACAGAGTAAATGTCTAGTGTGTCATTTATAAATGTGTGTGATGTATTATTTAACACAAACATGATTTGATATAGTGTTATTGATGATATGAGCCAACGGTGCCTAAGAGGGAGTCATTTTAGTTGCAGTTAGAAATAAAATTTAGTGCCACTATTATATAGTTGTTAAATCGTTGTATTTTGTTTAATTTTTTATAGTAGTTTCTTAAGATGTTAATCTTTATTTTCAATGGTGAAGTCATCAAAATAATGTCCCACATGACATAATGGAGTTAGAATAACAATTATATTTTTAACATCTTATACGATACTGTATTTTCTCTTAAGTGTATGTAGAATAGTTGAACTGTTAGATTTGGTTTATTTTTGGGTAGTAGATTCTTCAGATATTGGTATTTATTTTCAATGGTGGGATCATTTAAATAGTGTACGTAGCGAGAGATAATGAACTCAGTGTAAGAACTGTATTTTGCGGATCTTAATTATACTTGTAGCAGATTTTGTTTGAGCTTCTATACATTAGTGGAACTCTTGGATTTGGTTTATCTTTCGATAGTAGGTTGTTAACATATTTATTTTAGTTTCAACGGTATGATCCTCAAAATTACGTCCGTAGTGAGAGATAACGTTGTAGATGTCTGGTGTATCATTTATAAATGTGTGTGATGTATTATTTAACAAGAACATTATTTGAGATAGTGTTATTGATGATATAATTCAACAATGCCTAAGAAGGAATCGGTTTAGTAGCAGTTACGAATGAAATTTAGTACCACCACTATACAGTTGTTAAACCGTTGGATTTTTGTTTAGTTTTTTACATTAGGTTCTTAAGATGTTAATCTTTATTTTCAATGTTGGGATCGTCAAAATAATGTATGGAGTGACATAATGGAGTCAGAATAACGATTATATTTTCAGTATCTTATACAATACCGTATTTTGTCTTGAGTATCTGTAAAATAGTTGAATCATTGCCTTTGGTTTATTTTTGGGTAGTAGATTCTTAACATATTAATATTTATTTTCAACCTTGAGATCATCTGAAAAATGTATGTATTGAGATATAATGAACTCACTATAAGAACTGTATTTTCCAGATCTTAATTATACCAGTAGCAATTTTGTTTTAGCGTCTATACATTAGTTGAACTGTTGGATTTGGTTTATCATTCGATAGTAGGTTCTTAACATATTTGGTTTTGTTTCAACGGTAAGATCCTCAAAATAATGTCCGTAGTGAGAGATAATAGAGTAGATGTGTGGTGAATCATTTATAAATGTGTGTGATGTGTTATTTAGCATGAGCATTATTTGAGATAGTGTTATTGATGATATGAGTCAACGACGCCTAAGAAGGAGTCTTTTTTGTTGCAGTTAGGAATGAAATTTAGTAACAGCAATATACAATTGTTAAACCGTTGGATTTTGTTTCATTTTTTATAGTAGGTTCTTAACATGTTAATCTTTATTTTCAATGGTGGTAATGTCGAAATAATGTCTGCATGACATAATGGAGTTAGAATAACAATTATATTTTTACCATCTTATACGATACCGTATTTTCTCCTGAGTGTCTGTAGAATAGCTGAACTGTTGGATTTGATTTATTTTTGGGTAGTAGATTGCTAAGATATTAATATTTATTTTCGATGGTGGGAACATCTAAATAATGTACGGAATGAGAAATAATGAACTCAATGTAAGAACTATATTTTTTTATCTGAATTATACCTGTACATATTTTGTTTAAGGGTCTATAAATTAGTTGAACTGTTGGGTTTGGTTTATCATTCGATAGTAGGTTCTTAACATATTTATTTTTGTTTCAACGATAAGATCCTCAAAATAATGTCCGTAGTGATAAATGATGGAGTAGATGTCTGATGTATCATTTATAAATGTGTGTGATGTATTATTTAACATGAACATCAGTTGGGACAGTTGGGACAGTTAGTACTGAAATTTAGTACCACCATCATACAGTTGTTAAACCGTTGGGTTTACTTTAATTGTTTATAGTAGGTTCTTAAGATTTTAATCTTTATTTTCAATGGTGGGTCGACGAAATAATGTTCGGCGTGACATAATGGAGTTAGAATAACAATTATATTTTTAGCATCTTAGACGATACTGTATTTTTTCTTCACTGCCTGTAGAATAGTTGAACCATTGTATTTGGTTTATTTTTGGGCAGTAGATTATTAAGATGTTAATATTTATTATCAACGGTAGGAGCATCAAAATAGTGTACGTAGTGAGAGATAATGATATCTGTGTAAGAACTGTATTTTGCGGATCTTAATTATACTTTAGTAGATTTTGTTTTAGCATCTGTACATTAGTTGAATTTTTCGATTTTGTTTATCTTTCGATAACTAGGTTTTTAACATATTCATTTTAGTTACAACGGTAAGATACTCACAATAATCTCTGTAGTGAGAGATAATGGAGTAGATGTGTGGTGTATGATTTACAAATGTGTGTGATGTATTATTTAACATGAGCATGATTTGGATAGTGTTATGGATGATATGAGACAACATTCCTAAGAGGAAGTCATGTTAGTTGCAGTTAGGAATAAAATTTAGTACTAGCACTATAAGGTTGTTAAATTACTGGATTTTGTTTAATTTTTTATAGTTGGTTCTTAAGATGTTAATCTTTATTTTCAATGGTGGGATCGTCGAAATAATGTCTGGCGTGACATAATGGAGTTAGAATAATAATTATATTTTTAGCATCTTAAACAATACTGTATTTTGTCTTCACGGTCTGTAGAATAGTTGAACCGTTGTATTTAGTTTATTTTTGGATAGTAGATTCTTAAGATATTAATATTTATTTTCAAAGGTGAGATCATCTAAATAGTGTACGTAGTGAGAGATAATGAACTCAGTGTAAGAATTGTATTTTGAGGATCTTAATTATACCTATAACAGATTTTGTTACAGCTTCTATATATTAGTTGACCTGTTGGATTTGGTTTATCTTTCGATAGTAGGTTTTTAACATATTTATTTTTGTTTTAACGATAATATCCTCAAAATAATGTCCGTAGCGAGGGATAATGGAGTAAATGTCTGGTGTATCATTTATAAATGTGTGTGATGTAGTATTTAACATGGACATGATTTGAGGCAGTTTTATTGATGATATGAGTCAACGATACCTAAGAGGGAATTATTTTAGCTGCAATTAGGAATGAAATTTAGTACCATCACTATACAGTTATTAAACTGTTGGATTTTGTTTAATTTTTTATAGTAGGTCTTAAGATGTTAATGTTTTTTTTCAATGGTGGGATCGTCAAAATAATGTCTAGCATGACATAATGGAGTTAGAATAACAATTATAGTTTTAGCATCTTATAGGATACTGTCTTTTGTCTTGAGTGTCTGTAGAATAGTTGAACCGTTGGATTTGGTTTATTTTTGGGTAGTAGATTCTTAAGATATTGATATTTATTTCAACGGTGGGATCATCTAAATAGTGTACGTGGTTAGAGATAATGAACTCAATGTAAGAACTGTATTTTTCAAATCTTAATTATACATGTATAGGCACATTACTTGATGCATCCCTCCCCAAGGCAAGTTTGAGGAATCCTTGATGAAGAGAATGCTCCCAAGATCCTTGCTCATAGAGGTTCCAAGGTTCAAGAAATGGAGGTGGAAGACTAGAAAATGGAGGGGAAGTAGGTGCCACTCTTGTTGATTGAGATAAGCCAAAGGATGAAGCTAGCCATAAGGGAAGGAACCGTTGATAATAGCATGAAGAACCCTCACTAAGGAGAGAATAAGAACACTCTCAAGAACAAAAGAGCTCTCAATTTAGAGAAGTATAATTTTCATTCAAAATGAGTGTTAAAATCTATATGAAGGAGGGAACGCTCTATTTATAGAGCAAAGCATGAACCATGGGCTTAGGATCCCAAGTTGAATGCCCAACATGCTTAATTAAGGGTTAGTTGGCTTAATTTAGTGTTAATTTAACATGTGCTCAATTAACACTAATTTAAATCAACTAAAGATCCAAACATGGCCCTAAAAAAATGGATCTGTGTTCCCTCTGGTTTGAATTTGAATTTTGGAGGGAAATGACATGACACATCCAAAATTCAAATTCAAATAAGAAGCAACAAGAATCAGCCATGTAGGAGAGAGAAAGCACATGTGGAGTGAAACAAGGGGACAAAGGGGCCCACATGTCTCCTACATGCTTCATGTGTTGGTTAGAAGGGTGTGAAGAGGAATTAGGGGTGTGGAAATTAATAACCACACGTCTAAATCTTCTTGCACCAGCCCAAACTAATTAACACACTCCACAAGGAGACTAATTACACCTCCTAAAGAAAATAGAACTTATAGGCCAAAATACAAGGCCAAAAGAGTTTAAATAGTATGTATTAAATTTTTAAAAGAGTTTAATATAAATTTTTATTTATATGAATTTTAAATTATTCGGTAAAGGTCAACAAACTTACTATAAATAAATGATTGTAATGAAATGTCAATTCTATTGTAGTGTCGGTGTATACTAATTAAATTGTTTTTAAAAATATATTCTGACACCTTTTACCAACTTTTAAAATTTAGAAAATCGAAATAAAAAATTTGTTAATAAAAAATTAAATTGGTGGTATTTTTAAAGTATAAAAACATATTTAATCCGTTCTAAAATATCATTACCACCATTTTTAAGACCTAAACTGCTATGATCCAAACATATTTAGTCCCTTTTTTATTGAAAGGAAAGTGGAGAGTGAAAAATTACATGTATAGAAAAATCAAAGAAAGTTACACTTTTTTTTAATTCATTACAAAAAAAATAGTAAAGAAAGTGTCATTAATTTGGTGATTTACATATGTTTAACTTTCTACTAAAATAAACACACAAAGGAAATAAAAGTGCAAAAAAATCATCCTTCTAAAATGATTTTATAAGCTTGACATAGTATACAAGTAATTTTGTAATGATAATAACTTTAATTATAACTTTCTATCTTTTTCACACGATTTTATAAGCTTGTTCTCTTATTTCAATGGAAGTTTAATTTTTTTCTGTCTTCAATGAAATTTCTATTATTGAAATGAAGAAATCTAGATAGCAATGCTACTAGATATGATTCAACATATAAATGAATCATGTGATTTCTGAAATACATTGATGAAATCAATTTATACAGAAATTGTTTATTTAGTAAGACAAGTTAATAATCTCCTTTTTACTAAGTACACAGGAACATGTAAATACATGTAAATATCCATTTGTTTCCTCTTTTTATGTCTTGCTTGCTTAAGACTGATAATAATTATTTACCTAAGTACTTAAAACTATTTAATTTCTGACACTTTTTGGTAGAATACATCTTGTTAATAGAGTCCTTAGATAAAAAATCCAAAAGTTTAATTTTTCCCAAAAGAATACTTTAAAGGAAGTAGAACAGTTATAAACACTGCCATGGACCGTTTGTTTTTTTTTTTTGCAAATTAAACTTATTTAATAACTTTATTTGGTTAATTATCAACTTGCATGAACTAAAATTGTGTTAATTATGTGATATTAGAGTACCATGTATGAACAACTTTTATAAAACTATTGTCTCATGCTGTAGGTTGGATGCAATGGTAACATTTGTCTCATCTGAAAATTGTCATTATTTTATATATTATACTTTTAGATTAATTTTAATAGCAAAGAACTTGGTGTGAATATCAGACTGTGTTTGGAAACCTGAAAAATTAAATTATCTCGTGAATCAATTATATTTATTTCATATAAAAATTGTGGGTTATACTTTATAATAACAATTTTAATGCTATAAGATGAGAGAGGTGAGAGTACCTCGTATACATAAGGAGACAGAAGCAGCAAAAGGAAAGGACGGATATAGGAAAGGATGCACTGTATTTCTTTCCCACGTTGGGGATATGGGAAATCTCCAACCTTTGAATCCGTCTACATTTATTTAATCAGTCAGCAACTGCAGTTATCTTTTTGTCATTGAAACTTATAGTTTTAAAAAATGTAATGTGTATGGAATGTTTTTCTTTACATGAAGCAAGTCATGCTATGTTGATGGTGAATTTGTAATGTTATATGCATTATTTACCCAAGATTGCATGTTTGATAAATGAAAAAGGACAGCATAAGTCACTAAGGCCTGTGCCGATGCAGAGGGCTTCACTTTTGTTAAGGCCAAAAAATTGTTTAATATTTCCTCTGTCCTAATTATGCGTCAGAGTTGTTTTTCTTACCAAAATACCTTTATTGTTTACCTAGGAAGAGTATTTTGTTTTCTTTAATCATTAATGATGATTTTCTCTCTCTAAATATTGTGAAGATAATTTTAAAAAGTGTTACAAATTTAATGCTAATAACTAAATTTATCCATTTTTTTTAATAAATGTAATTTGGTTAACACCGTTTTATCATTAGGAATGAATGCAATATTATCATTAAACACATAAATTTAAAAAATAAAAGTTGAAAATTTTAATTTCTGAATTTGCTTTTAAATGTAGAAATTAAAATACCTTGAGAAAGTACCTGCGGATTCACTTAAAAGGTTTTCAAATGTCTGTTAACAAGCATCACTCATCATATTTTATGTGGATTCACTTGAAAATCTGAAATTTTTAGCACATTTCAGGGATGTATAGTGACAAGTCTTCTTCAGGCATCATTGGTTAGTTGCATAGTCTTCCTCCGATAAATTCATTGCTTGTATTGTGATTGTGATTCCAACATTTTCCTGCGTGCATGTCAGGATGGCTTACTACGTGTTATCTTTCCTGGTGATGAAAATTATTACAGGAAGATCTGGAGATCTTAAAAGAAGCTTATCTTATTCAAGTCAATTCAATGCTATTTACAACAGATCTTTGGATGCTATTCTACCTTCTTTTCAAAAAAGTTTAGAGTTTGAGTAGGCTAATGCTTCAAAATTCATGGATGATGGTGTGCGTCCTGTAGGAATTCTTTATATCTGGTGGTGATGGGCTACCTGGGGGTTGTCAAAAATCAGGTTGCACGTGCTCGGCTTGTGATCAACTTGCATGGCTATGAGGTTTGTTCACTTATGTATTGAAGCAATATTTGGTGTTTTATCATAGATATTAAATAGCCTTAGCCTTTGTCAGTAGTCACATCTTAAGGTGGTAAGACCATGTTTGGTATGAATGACTATTCTTATTACTATATTTTGTTGTCAAATGTCATGATTATGTTTCAATTTTCTTGTAAACTAGTTCACTGTTTGACTTACCCTATACTTTATTAAAATTTTCAACAACTATAGAAGTCTTACCGTCTAAGTGAGGTCTAATATTGAAGAATTTTATATTGGTTGTTGGCAGCCTGACACAATCAATAGAAATTTTGGCTTAAATAACCATTTGATATCGGAAAAATAAGGTTTTTTTTTTAATTATAGATTTCTGGTCTTTTAAAGTTTTTTTTTTTGGTCTTCTAAAGATAATTTTTTATTTTTAGTCCATGTTTTCAAGAAATTGTGTTAATTGAGACATACCCATAACATTAACTACCTTGTGACTTGTTACGTGTTGTTAGAAAGTCTTACGGGACAGTCATGTGTAATTTATTTTTTGATAAACTATTTTCAATTGCTTATCAATTTGTTTGATATCATCATCTACTTAAAATAGATTAGAAACATAGTTGATTCTAAAAAATTACAAAGGATTTGTCTTGTCAGATTATTCATCGCCATAGTAAGTCATTGAGTTTGCAAGCTCACTTAGTCAATTGATAGAAAAGATTAAAACCAAAACTATTACTAGAGGAATATGTACAACAAAAGGAATGAGGCAAGCAAAATTTCATTTTGGTGCTAGCTTTCTGTGAATATTTATTCCTGTTAATGTTATTTTTTGCCAGAATTATTAAAATTACCAGTTTGGTGTATAATTAGGGGGCATAACTGTTTTTTCCCTTTCCGCTTTTTAGGTGTGTATCTGACTTAAATGTTGATCTTCATTTGTAAAATTTCCTCCTTGTGAATACTGTATGAATTCAATTGATGAAGCTGCTATTCTTTTTAGAAGGTTAATTGTTTTATAGTAAGAAAAGTAGTTCAACCAACTGCAATTTTATCCCTTAACTTCCTAATAAAGCAATGTCGATTTCTATTGTACTTGAATGAGCAATGTACACAGAATCTTTTCACAAAAGCAAAACAAAAAAAGAGAGAACAATATAAGTAGAATACGTAAATAATTGCTTAACTAGAAAAGATCATTATTGGTATATTTAAGTTAATTAACATCACCTTTGTCCTAAATTCTATAATCTATATTCGGTGTTTTCCAAAAATATCCTGAGAGGTAAGATTTACCTTGAACAGAGGATAGTGGAATTATGATTTTCCACTTGCATATATAAAGGGTAAAGGAAGGGAGAAGATTTGAATCTGTCCTGCTACAAAATTAATAATTAATATTTATTGATTAAAAACTAAAAAAAAAACTAAGCAAAATCAAAGACTCATTGATTCGCATAATAGAACAGTTGATGTCAGTATTTTAGAAAATACTTCACAGTTATATGGGCATTTAACTCCACTCCATTTGCAAAGCAAATAAAGCAGTCTAAAATTTTAAAAAAATTGACATTTGGATTTCTTCATTTATAAAATATTTTATTTGGATAAATGAATTGAAATTACTAATAATACTACTACTTAGCAAAATAAAAAAGGATTCTGCTTTCATTTTTTCTTAACAAAAAAACATGTAGTTTTGATAAACAATATTGTTAATTTTTGGCGTGAATAGAAGAAGATTCATCATTCATCTTCTCTAATATTACAGGACATATTTGTTATAACCTGAAAAGGGTACTTTTCCATGGCTGTAAATATAATCTCCTCTGCACTCATGTTTTCAATGCAATCCAAACCTTGCCTTCGGATCGTAGTGAATGCGTCCCAACAATCTTGCTGAATGCCTAAGACAAACCCACAACGTAACATGCAATTGAGAATATTCAAACGGCTACATTTGTCACTTATTTTAAAGACATCAATGAGAAAATATTTACAATAAATTTTCATAACAAAACTTTTCGGCATTGATTCACCACAACTAATTTCTCTCGTGTAGTGGGAATAAAATTCACTCCACCTTTAAAAGAAATAAAATGGTACAAAAAATGATGAATAATTAGTATGTTTTAACAAGGGTCTTCAAAGACAACAAAATCACATTGATTATACTCCACAGATCATTTTAAAAAAGGAAAACCATTATATTAAAAGTCCACAAGAGTTATCAAGCAACATATGCAGAACAACTGGACTAAGTTTTGTCATACATGACTTTTTAAATGATTTAAAAAAATATGTTTGTCAAGACATTTGTATCAGAGTTGGAGTTGATGAAACGAAACACATGCCAAACACATCTCTTCATATTTCCTTTCTAAGCAATATAGGGAAGGCTGATTGATCCAAGTAGGTTTACTTTTTAAAAAAATTATCAGTATGGGTCTCTTTTGAAAAATATTAATAGCATGGGTCTGTTTTGGTAGTTGACTCGGTCAAACCGCAACTCCGAATTGCGGTTTCGTTGTCACGTCAGCAACGTGATTACGTGGAAGCCAGCATGGAAAAACGAGTATGAGACCGCAAGTGGGAATTGCGGTTTGACTGGTCTTTGACCAGCACCGCCTTGTTATCCAATGGGTAAAAAAACACAGAAAACGATGCCTGTAAAACCGCAAGTCAGAGTTGCGGTTTTAATGGGGTTTAACCGGCCCCCCTTTTACCCGACGGTTGCAAAAAAAAATGCAAATTTCTACTCACATAAAACCGCAAGTCGCATCTGCGGTTTGAATTAAATATTATTTTTAACATAAACCACAAGTGCGAACTGCGGTTTATATTAAATATTATTTTTTTTACTGCGAAGTTAAACCGCAAGTGCATTGAAAGAATTTTTCGGCTAATTTTGTACTATACACCCTTAAACTCTTTAGACTTATTGCGCCCGAAGTTAAATAGCTTAAAGGAATAGCTGTATATTAAATTAAGAAAAATAGTGATTTTGTTATTTAGGAATTGACCAATTATTATTCCTAAACATACACTGGGCGCGCATCACGAATTTACCTGGAAAGGAAATGGAAGTATATAAGTAAAAAGATTTATGAATTGTTGACTTTTACCCAAAGTATAAAAGTTCTTTCAATGTAATTGTTGACTGGCTAACAGCAATAATTGCTTCGAAAAATTCTGTGATGCACTTGCGCACTTCACAGTAAAAAAAAATAATATTTAATATAAACAGCAGTTCGCACTTGCGGTTTATGTTAAAAATAATATTTAATTCAAATCGCAGATGCGACTTGCATTTTTATGTGAGTAGAAATTTGTATTTTTTTTTGCAACCGTCTGGTAAAAGGAGGGTCGGTTAAACCCCAGTAAAACAAGCATCGTTTTCTGTGTTTTTTTACCCATTGGACAACAAGGCGGTGCTGGTCAAAGACCAGTCAAACCGCAATTCTCACTTGCGGTTTCATACTCGTTTTTCCACGCTGGCTTCGACGTAATCACGTTACTGACGTGACAACGAACCGCAATTCGGAGTTGCGATTTGACCGAGTCAACTACCAAAATAGACCCATACTGGTAATATTTTTCAAAAGAGACACATACTGGTAATTTTTTTAAAAAGTAAACTCACTTGGGTCAATCAGCCTATAGGGAAATGTTTTGATGGGTTTGGAATATTACTTGATGCTGAAAGGTTACATACATTTATGCCATTGAGTTTTAGTTGGAATTGCAACATAGCCATATATAATATACGAGTCATTCCCCCAAATTTAAGTTCTTGCGTGTCTTATCTCTGCCTCAATCTTATGACCTTGAAGAGGTACTTGATTGTGTCGGTAATCTTAAACATGTTTGTTCCCAAATTCGTTAGATCTCTCTCATAATTACATAAGTATACTACCCAAAAAAATAGTTTACTCTACAACTTGCAAATATTGAAGCTTAGCAAATGTATAAATTTGAAGGAACAGCCCTCAAATTTGCATAAACTCATCAATTTTTGTCGCCTTGTGCATTGCATCTGGGAAGTCTAAATAATCTTCAAGTATTGATTATTTTTTTATGTGGGTAAAAACAATGAGTTCACTATTCAGCAATTAGGAGAATTCCTTTTTTGTGAAAAGCTGTATATCAATTAAGAACCTCCAATGCTTACCAAAGGGTTTGTTAGTTCAAGACTGTGAGAGCCTCCTATGCTTACCAAACAGTCTATGCTGCCTCTCTTCTCTGGAAAGATTGTTTGTAGAAAAGTGTGACAGGCAGGAATGCTTACTAAAGGATCTTTTCCATCTATCTTCTCTTTACAAATTATCTCTTAAACAATGTCCCAATCTTAAATGCTTACCAAACGGTCTTTTCTACCTCTCCTATATGAAGGAATTGGCTCTTTATATATAACTACCCCCAACCTCAATGCTTCTCAGAGGAGGGTCTGCCCGAATCCATTTTCTATCTTTCCATTGAGAACTATCTGATGCTCCAACAACATTGCAAGGAACAAAAAGGCGAAGACAAAAAAGATTTCTCACATAGAATTTATTTATATGTTCGATTCTGATTAATTATCACATTGAAACTTTTGTTGAGTTCTCTAATTCTATGTAGCTCACGGCTCACGGAGGGTAAGAAATCACTACATACTTATTTTCCAACATTCTATTATTTCTTATTAACTTTCTATTATTGTCCTTTTGTTATTTGTTGATTATTATATTTTATAATACATTTCCCAGTTATATTTTTTTCAATGTTTATTTAGTTAAATTATAGTGCGATAATTAATTTCTGACCATTTTGTATACACTATTTAACTATTTGAATAGCTGAATTTTAAAAGATTAAGAGTTTATGGATGAACTTATCATGTTTATTGAAATTACAAATATATTTAACTATTTTTGATCATTTTGTATCCATTAAAGTTATATATATGTTTGAAAATACTATACTGCAACTAACAACCATGTGGCAAGCAGCTGCACACGAGGGAACCACAGTCCTGTGGCGCGGCACATTCACATGCAGTAAATAAGGAAACTAGTATTAGCATAGATGAGAATTTGAAGGGCGTGCCAATTATGTTGAAATAGAAGAATGATGTAGTCAAGAGTCACTCCGCTTATGAAGTTTATGGTCCTTGGATCTTTGTGGGAGATCAACGGCTCTGCCACCGTAACAGCAACAACATGCGTAAGGGCTGGAGAAACTAGGTCAAGATTCTCCATGTTGCAGACTAAAACGGTGCAAGAATCGTGTCCTCCATCATGCAGGGCGCCAAAATCTACCAAGATGAACCCCGATTCCCACACCAAAAACGACTGCAATAGACACCAAAGCGTGACAGCAAGAACGACACCCATCCCGTGAGGAACAACAAAATGTGTGACATCCCTCTCCAAAATAAGTTGGAAGTGGCTTCTCCTAGAGTGGCAGCCTCCTCAAAATCCTCCCACGTGGATGAGACCAAAAGCGATTCTGCAACAGAAGAGCTAAATCTCATCAAGCAGTTACAGAAATTGGGAGAACATTTCATCTTAGGCGCCTAAGCTAATGACAAAGGAGGGAGCACCATGCCCACGCCGATGAATGCAAATGATCCTGAGAGTGTTAGGCTTGTTGGTGGCTCATCTTCTATCCCCAAAAAAGCCTGCACTCGGATGAGATTGGGGAAGCTTCAAAAGTCACTTGCCACAACATGATGAATATAGCAGGAGATGAGATATGCCATATGAGGCTACCTGAGATAGGTCAGGTGTCAAATTGTCAAGCGTGTTGGTGGCCCACCCATCCAACTCTTTTACATGAATTTTATATCATAGAATTGCTACAGAGCTGGGGCGGTGGACTTTGTTGGACTAATCCAGGATATCGCTTGGGAAAAGGATGGATGTTTCTTTGCTTTTCCTTATCAAAACCCAAATTACAATATTCGAGTCAACAAAGTAGTCACGAGGCTGGGATTCGATAGTTGGCATTTCATTTAGACAATAGGACAAGCCGGTAGCATATGGTGTGTGTGGAAATCTTGAGTGTCGGAAAGTGAACATTCTTGTTGGGATCCATGAATGGATTGTAATGCCTTTTGGTTTGAAAAATGCTGGTGCTACATATCAACGAGTAATGAATATGGTATATCATGATTATATAGGTGATTTTCTACAAGTTTACATAGACGACAAACTCGTTAAATCAAAATATAAAATAGATCACCTAGACCATTTGAAAGAATGAGAAAACATAAGTTAAAAATGAATCCCTTAAAACGTGCTTTTGGTGTAATTAAAGGTGAGTTTCTGGGTTTTATAATACATGGCAAAGGCATAGAGATTGACAAAAATAAGGTTAAGACCGTAATGGAGACTACTCCTCCAAACGATAAGAAGCAACTCTAGTCTTTGATTAGGAAAATGAATCTCCTTCGAAGGTTCATCTAGAATCTTTCAGGGAAGATCTAGATCTTCGTGAAATGGGTATTGCAGAGATAAGGGGTCTATTGGCTTTCAATGTTCAAAGATTGCATCAGTTTCACTAATGGTCATGAAGAATGTCAGAAACATGGTCTAAAGCAACATGCACTAGCATAAGAGCTTCATTTGATAATAAAACCATGGCCTTTCGGAAGGTGGGCATTAGATCTCATTAGAGAAATTCACCCACCCTCCTCTCAAGGACATAAGTACATCATTGTGGGCATAGATTATTTCATTAAGTGGGTCGAGCCCATGCCCCTATGATAGAGCAAATTGACGTGATAAATTTTATAGAGGGACATATCCTATGCAGATTTGGAATACCAAAAACTATAACCACAAATCAAGGGACAGTCTTCACACAGAAAAAGATACTAAGTTTCGCAGAAACAAGAAACATCAAAATGTTAAGAACCACACCATACAATTCCCAGGCAAATGGACAGGTCAAGGCAGCGAACAAGAATCTAATAGGACTGGTAAAGAAGCATGTAAGGGTCAAGCCAAGAAACTGGGATGAAACACTACTATAAGTACTTTGGGAATACCGTAATTCTCCCAAAGAGGCTACTGGTACCACCCTTTACAAGTTAGTATACGGTCATGACACAATAATACCAATAAAAATCAACTTGCAATCTAGTAGATTACAAAGGCATCTCAAGATACTAATTAATGACTACTAGAATTTAATGTATGATGAAATAAGAGATTTGGATGAAGAAAGGTTGATTGCTTGGGAAAACATTACAAAAAAGAAAGAAAAAATCGCAAGGTACTACAATCAAAGAGTAAAAGGGAAACTTTTCTCTAAAGGAGACTCAGTATGGAAGTTGATCCTCCCAGTTGATAAAAAATCGAGAGAATATGGTAAATGGTGGTGCGTTTCCACCTAGCAAGGAATTAAGCTAGGACCAATAAAATATAAGCATGACTTGGATGAAGCTTGAAGGAGCTTAGTTTAGGCCATGATCCATTAATTTGTAAATAGTTAGACATTTTTTTGGCTCATAGATTGCAGCCCTTATGTCCTTAGGATTTAAGGGGTATAGTTAGTTTGATTTTTGGCCTTGTATTTTGGCTATAGGCTTGTTTTCTATTAGGAGGTGTATTTAGTCTCTTATGTAGAGTGTGTTAATTAGTTGGGCCTTGGTTAGAAGGTTTGGACGTGTGAACTTGATAACCACACCCCTAATTGCTTCTAACTCCCTTCTAACCAACACATGAAGCATGTAGGAATCATCTGGGCCCCCCTTCCTTCTCCTTGGCTTATCTCCTTCAACAAGAGGGGTGCCTACTCCTAACTCCGTTTCCTAGTCTTCCACCTCCATTTCTTCAACCTCAAGAACCTCTATGAACAAGATCAAGGGAGAGCACTTCTCAAGGAGCATCATGCCTTTTGAGGAATGCACCAAATGGTCACCCCATTGGGAAGGACCTTTCATTGTTAATAAAGTATTTTCTAGTAATGCATTCATGCTAATACACACCAAGTCAGGTCTTGGAATCTCATCCATCAACGAAAAATACCTAAAATCTTATCATCCTACTATAAGGGAAATAAAAATAAGACAATAAAGATCAAGGAAGAATTACCCTTTCATTAAGGAAATATCTAAAAATAAGACAATAGGTCAAGCCAAAAGGCTTGACTAATAGTTGAGAACTTCATTATAGAAAAGGTGGAATAATTTGGGATTGACCAAATAAAAGAAGAAATTTGGAGGAAACTAAGAAATTATAGGTGTTGTTGTTTTAGATTCTCGAGCTTCACACAATATCCTTCCAAAGAAAATTCCTTAGCTTGTACTTTGAGATCGACTTCAGCTTTCTCGTTTACACTTTTCTCAATGACGGTGGCAAGAGATCTTGATCTTCCTATGATTGTTCTTTTTTCTCCTTCAAACTTAGCATGCTTAGTTGCATCATTGTCAAATTCCTCTTAAAGCTCAACAATCTGTTTGCAGAGTTATTCTATTTTTTGGGATCAAGCTTAAGCTTGCTTCCCTAAAATTCAACATTTGCAGCTTCTAGATTTTCCACCTCAAATTTATGAGTGGATAGCACACTTACTTTATGTTGAATGTCATCCTCTAATTCCTTGGCTAGATATTCAACCTCTTGATAGAATTCTAATGCTCTCGGGATTTGTTATATATCTCAACAAACTCAAGCATCTCTAAGGTCTCTTCGTCATCCCAATCGTAGCTCTCCATTTGTTTTAAAACCACTCGAACCTCTCATTGATAAAGAATATCGTCTAGGCAATCTAGTAAGTTCAAATGATATGCCAGTCGTCTAAGCTCAACTAAGGTTTTTTCTGCAAAGATTGAGCGTGATGTCCACTCCTTAACTTAGAGATCCTAAGGCGACCCCTGGGAATTGACTTAGGATTGAAAACAGGTCCTCTATCGGAGTGGCAGGGACAAGAACCTCTAGAGAATTCGTAGCTCCCAGCTCCTCAACCAAAATGTGTTCCTCACCTTGGTCAACTGATTCACTTTCCAAGTAGGGGATAGGCTCAGAAGGTAGGACTTCGACTGGAGCTGCCTGAGGAATTATTGGAGTCAAATGGGCATTTTAATAGAAGCAGTAGTGCCAGGGAAATTTTCACAACTTCATCTTTATTGGGGCACCACAAAGCTACCTTCTCTGGACTCCTTCGACCCCTAAAAAAGGCATCATAAGGAGATAAGCAAGATATGATTAGTATCACGATATGAAGCTCCAAGTCCAAATTATACTAGGGAGATGAAGGATGAGAAGGAATTTGAATAGTTTTAGGAATATAAGTGACATCAACGAAAAGCCCCTCAGCCATATCTTCAACTCAAGGTTTTTTTTGGAGAGATTTCTTCAATTGAAGGGGAGAGATCGATGGGTGAAGTCAAGATGGTTGTATGCTTTCTTTTTTGTCCCCCATCGATTGGTATCAAAGATGTCTATATAAACAAATAAACAAAGTTAGAAGGTGCTCGACAAACAAAGGATAAGTAAGGAGGGAAAGATTAACACACGCCTTCCAATAAAGGAGTAAATGTTGACTTTTTGCTGATCCAGGGAACTTCCTCCTCTTCATCATCCCACATTTCCTGGGGTTCAACTATGCAGATAAGAGTGGCTGCAAGAGCGAATGAAAATATAAGGAAATAGAAAATAAGGAAACCAACTTCATAAATTATAAGGTGGAAGCTTACCTAAGCGAATTGGGTCGAAGTCAGTTATTCGACTTACATGAGTTAGCAAGAAGGCAGGCCTTCGCGGCGTATGTTATCATAAGTTCTATAATTAGGGCCTGTAAAGGTAACTCCTAGCGCTTGTTTGGGCTTAAAAAGATCTACGGGTTCAAGGTCAATGATCCATTTAGGACCAGCCAAAGGTCTGTTTGGCTAAAGCAAACGACACAGAAGGAAAAATGGGCAATTTTTTAGGGCAATATTTTTCAAACATAGTTTTTCTTCCCGAATTTATTAGTCGACCTCGACTAATGTTCTTATCTACCTTCTCTTTTAGGGCCCACAAGGTTTCATTATAAGTCAACTAGATTCTATGGGGAAGGTAGCAAACATGGTAAATTTTTTCAAATAGATGTATAATCAAGTAGTGAGAGCGTTTACCTCTAATATCTTTCTTTGGATCTTGCAAAAACGATGGATGATGAGTCAGCTTTTAGATGTAATCAGCATAAGAAATTTTTTTATTTGATCAAAAGTCGGACCACCATTTGTTGAACTCAAGCATGCATAATAAGCAGTTATTGAAAGATACAGTTTGAATCTTCATTCAACGCATAGGGATACGATCTTTCAAAAAATCAAAAAAGGCAATATATGAGGTCGAGAAGCTAGAAGGTAGAGGTTCTTTGAGAAGAGGGGTTGGGCAAGTTGAGCTAGCCTGAATTGGCAAGAAAAAAGTTGCGACTGGTATGGGAAAAGTTGGACATCCCTACTATGCAGACCTGCCACTAGTATGTCCTAGGATAAAAATTGGCACCAAATATTGAGGGCTCTTTGTTCCTTAGGTGAACTTTAAGGGAATCAACATTTTAGCCAAGCAGGCCCCTTTATTGATAATTGGGTAAAAGGCGCCAATTCTAGAGGAAATTGTAAAAGAAACAGGAACTTTTCAAGAAATAGCTTGAAGATGGCTAAATTTGAAAAATCTCGAGATGGCGATAGAGTCAGTAATCGAGCCCCTTCAACTTTGAGATCACTCTCAGTAGTGGTTGAAACTAAGTCAAATTGAAAGAGAGAATTAGGACAAAGTTGAACAAACCACAAAAGGTTGGTAATACTCCTAATCTTAACATCGAAACTACTTCATTCATCGTTGCACAAAAGTGGGCAAGCAAAAGCTTGGCAAGATTTATTTGAATAGCCTCTACGTGAAATAACTGATTTAGATTGAAGTATGTCATGGTTACTTGAATAGACTTGCTGCAGAAACATTGACTGGTTAACCAGTACAACAAAATGGCCACATGCTGTTGTTCAGAGACTTCAATGGCTTCATTACCTTGTGATTTTTTAGGAAACTTTGATACGATTTCTTCAACCAATTTATTAGACTCCTATCCAAAGTGTCTTTGAACACCCCAACCACATATTTCTTGCTTAGAGGTTTTAGGCCATTGATAGCTGTAATATCAAGAATGGTTGGCCCAACTAGACCATAGGGTAACTTGAGAGCATTCATTTTTGGGTTCAACAAAAGGCTGCAACAAAAATCATACTAGGCTTTAATGACTATGGTCCAACTTACTCATCTAAATGGTGTCAAAGATACCAACTTTCTTCCAATGATTGCCATATTTGCACTCGACGCGCGAAACCCAAGTCACATATTGCTCTCTTGTCTTGACAGGCGATGACACACGAAAAATGTTTTTCCATCAAAGAAGTCTAGACAAATTTCTTTCCCAGAAGCCACTAGGCCTTTGTCTTGAGGAGCTGGGAAAAAGCCAGAAACACTTTAAGGATTCCTATGAATAGGTCTCAAAAAGGAAAAAGAGTGGTTAGAAATGGAGGAGGGAATTAATACCTGAGTTTCTAGAAGACGACGAGACTCTTCCCGAAACAAAAGGAATGAGACAAATTCAACTCCATTAATAAGGATGCAATCAGCCACCATGACAACTGGAGCAAGAGCTCCTTGTTGAGTAGACACCATAGAACCAACCATGGTGAAAGAAGAAGAGAAATCTTAATCAAGAAGGGCTAAACACGGTTATGAGGTTTTCTCCAAATACTAGTAGGAAAAGTAGAAGAACAAAAAGCAAAATGGATAACAAGAATATATAGGGTTTTTTTCTAGAAAAAAGGGGAGAAGTGTCGCTTGGCGAGAGAGCTGGAAGATTGCGTCTTTTGGGTGGGAAAACGAAGAAAGAATGAAACTTTTGAGGTTTTGTGAAGATACGTCTTCTTGTTTTTGTTGAAATCAAGGCAACTCAAGATACAATGTGACAACCCATCGTGAAGAGCATAGGAATAGAAGTTTCTGATAGCTAGGAGAAACACATCAAAGGCCCTATGACCAGACAAAGAGTCTGAGTGAAAAGAGGGACTAAGTTTTTAAAAAACTATCAAGAGAAAAATTGAAAGAAAAAAAAATTCACACTCTTTTACATGCAAATTCTCGAGGTAGGAATTTCCTGGGGGGCATCTATTGGGGTCAAGAAAATAAATTTAAAAACAAATATGGGAATGGTCCATACTTATAGGCCTCAAAATATTACGGTATTGAGCCAAAAAGGCAAAAGGATTCAAGCAGGGCTTGATCAAAGGAGCAATGCCAAAAGTTAAAATTTAAACTAGTTTCAAAAACTTGGATCGAAGAAGAAAGAAAGAAAGTCACACACAAAACAACGTAAGAAAGTTCTAAAGGTTTATGCAACACTCTCTCAAGGTAAGAAAGATAAGGAAGTCAAGTACCCAAATCAAACTCGAGTATTTCTCAGAAACAACAGTACTCGAGAGAAGGACAATAAAGTCAATAAGTTCGAGTGAAAGGCCAAGAAAAAGATCAAGATGGAAATCTCGAACACATATGCAACTATGAAAATAATTACTAAAAATTAGAATATATATATAAGACAACTCAGGTGATAAAAAGGGTTACAGTGAGAAAATATAATAATAACCGTATAAATGACTCAGATTGAGTTATTAATTAAACAAGTTCATGTGGTTCTTTCACACAGAAACATTCCCATAAACTCTTTGTCACCCCTACATGATCCTTTGCAAGGTCACCACAACTACTGTCAGTACCTCCATCGCTGTTAGCAGCGGTGGTAGTGGTGGAGTGAAACACATACATAACCTGTCAAGGAATAAAACCTAGTCAAATAAAAAAAACATAAACTTGAGAAAAGAAAGAATTCAACAAATATAGAGTGATGTAATGAGTGGAGAGACAAAAACAAAATGATGCGAAAGTCAATGGTGTTTTAAATTCAAAAGAGAACAAAGCAAATTGTGTTTTTGAAGCACTTGTTCTTTCTCTATAGCTATAGAGTGTTCTGAATCTGAGTTTACATCACACACTCGCAATTCTGTCTCTTGTTTGTTATTAGGAACAAAGCAATCCCTGATTTCCACTAGTGCCATTTCCATCGTTAGCGATGGTGGTGGGGTGGTGACGACCTTGTAAAGGATTCTTCAATAGTGACGAGAGTGACTATTAATAGTTTGTGGGAAGGTTTTTGTGCTAGATAATCACGTGCACTTGTTTAATTAATAACTCAATTTAAACCGTTTATTGAAATCCTGTTATTATTATTATATTTTCTACTTTTTCACCATAAACCTTTCTCTCACCTGAATCGTCCTCTGTATATATATACACAAAGAAAACTGGCAACTTAAAGAATTATAAGATATTTTTTGGATGTTTTTTCATTTCTAGCCCACTTTTTCTACATTGTTATTTTTAACACTTCCTAATTTCATATCTTTCCTCACTTTCGATCTTAATTTTCGTTCTCTCAGGATTGTCAATGTGATTTCTATACACAACTATATTCCATAAATGAACGAGTGTAAACTCTTTTACGCATTTCTAAACAATGAACATCTTTTTCTTTTATGGCCATGCGTCTAAAATGGACATTTTTATAGTAGTGTATAGATTAAACTGATGCAATCTTAATTACTCTCCCTTAATCTTTCTCCATTAAGGGCTCCAAACACCGAGAAGATGATGACGAAAGAAACAAGAATGGAGAATGGATTGGTGCCACTCAAGAAGAGATAAGCCAAAAAGTTATTAAAGCTTGTCACAAGGGAATCAACCCTTGGTAAAAGTCAACTAGCAAAAACTTTCTTTAAAGAGAAAATTTAAGAAACTTTACTAATTAAGAAAAAAGCTCTCAAAATGGGATTATAATTCATTCATTCAAGTGTAAGGTAATATATGAGGTAAGGGATCTATTTATAGGGGAAAATGGGAGTGAATGTGAGCGATGTGCGACTTTAGTTAATTAGCTTTTAAAGCTAACCAATCAAAACTAAAACTCACTTAAATCCACTAAACAAAGAGATTAACACATTATATGTATTCTTCTCTCTCCTATGTGGCACAACAAGAAGGAACATGAGGGGTCCATATTTTGGTCATGTTTTGTGAATGCAAAAAAGGGTGCAAAAAATAAGCCAAGGGGTGTGGAAATTAATGCACACATCCAAAATGGCCAATTCCCCTTCTCTATACTCCTCATTATAAATAATGCTACCTCATATTCTAATAAAGTAAAATTGCCAAAATACAAGGCCTAAAAGGAAAAGACCAAAATGTCCCTACCTACTAAAAAATACTAAAAATATTTACAAGCAAATTTTAAGACTATGGCCTAAGGTCTTCACTGAGCTTCATTCTTGCCATGTCTTCTTCCAATCCTCCTAACTAAAGATCCATGCTAGGTGGAATTGCATCACAAACATTTTTATTTTCATTTCTTACTCTTCAAAGTTGACACCAATATTGAAAGAGAGTATGATCAATGTCTTTTTATTGCATTTGAAGACCCTTAATTGTTTAGATTTACTAAGTCATAATTTTTTTACCATTTTCTATATTTCAAAGTTGAAGTGAATTTTGTTCCTTATCCTTAAGAGAAATAAAGATGGACACTTGAGAAAAAAATTTGTGTTTATATGTTTCTTGATAAGAAAGGATATTTTTCCATGTTGGTACATACATATTCACTCACAAAATATAACACTACTAGAAATCTTGATATTACATGTCAATCTTTCTGCTGATTTTGATTAAAAAATCCATAGGAAACTAGTTTTCTACAGATTTATACCTACAAATTTAAATCCTCAATTAAAACCTTCATGGATGATTGTTTTCTGCGGAAATAAAAATACGAAGAAATTTTTGCGAATTTTCTTGTGAAAATTTTCCACACAAATGGTTAAAATGATAGGAAACATTCCTGCCAAATTTCAAATGATAGGAAAGACTTGCAGTTAAAGAAACATAGGAAAGTTTATTTAAAATTTAAAAACATATTTTATAATATTAAAACAACTATTTGATGTTAGTAACCTATTTTAAACATTGAAACCTAATGTATTCTAAATGCCTTCTCTTAGCAGCCTTGTGCCTCCTCTCACAGACCTTTAGTGGATGCCTTCTCTCACTGTCTTCTTTTCACAGTCTCGTGCCTCCTTTTAGAGGACCTCTGGTGGATGCTATATAGTTCTCCAACCCTTCAAGTCACCTCTTGAAGAAACCCTACAACACCCAAAGTGTATCAATAAAGAATTGTTTCAGTCCAAATTCCAACACCAAATGCTATAGTCGCTATCATTTCAGCATCATCAAACTCTACTAGCTTAGTTTTGTTTATAAAAATCAAAATTATGTCACCCTCCTCATGTGCGGCTTCAGGTTGATGCTTTATTGTATTTCTAAAACATTGTAGGAAAGAAATTGAGTTGATTTGGTTTTGTTTTACAGATTCGTTCTGATTGAGTTGATTTTTAAAACATTTATAAAAAACATTGAAGAACAGTTTCCTACCATTTTCAATTGTGCAGAAAAGTTTCCTATCATTTTCAAATCTGCAGGAAACTTTTGTTCGAATTTTCAAATCCGTAGGAAACTGTTCTATAAATTACTTTTTGCATGCAAAATTTTCGAATTTTCAATTGTGTAGGAATTTTTTTCCATACAAAAATTCACGGAAAATTCTTGCAAATCTGTAGGAAATTGTTCTATATTCTATAAATACATTTCAGATCTATTAAAATTTTATTTGTTCCTAACATAATAGATCTTAAAAAATTTATGATAATTACAAAATTACCACCATATTTTTTTTAGAACAAGTTTTTTGTAACTTATAAGAAAAGTCATTTTTAAAATTGTTTTTTCTTGTAGTGATATATCAAGCTTTTGTGAATACACCTACATTAATGTATTTAATTGAACACTAATTGTCGGTGTTTTAAGGACATTAATGTAGTTGGGCCTTGTCTCGTCACACTGAGGCACACAGCACATATTGTTGCTTGCTTTTTATATTGTGTGAAAATAGTCCCAGATGATTTAGCTCCTTGCTTGTTGTGTAATGAAAGGAACACTTTAAGATTTACAAGAACATAGTGTTTGTAGAATATGCATAATCTTTACAATGGAAAACTTGAGAAAACTAGGCACAAATACTTATTTCTTTTTTCCAAAGCTAACTCAAAACAAAATAGATAAATCCACCCAAAAAAAATATTCACAAGAACCCGACACAAATTCCAGATTAAACAGGAATATTTTAGAAATTAGGATTTTCAAAGAAATTCTCCTTTCAGGAGAGCGACAAGATCGAAAATGAACAGAAAAAGTTTAGAAAACTATAAGCAGACATACCTATAGCGATCACCACTCCAAAACAGAGCAATGGAAGAGTCCGCGTTCGATTTTGTTAACCAAAAGCTTCACATGCAAGGTAACAAAATGTTCGATCAAAGAGAGTAAAAGTAATAATGGAAGAAGAAAGAATGTAGAAGCAAAGAAGAAGAAGAAAGGGAATGAGGGTGAACTAAGTGAGTCCCAACTTGCTAATGGTTATAATAGTACTTTAGTTCTGCTTGTTGAGATAAATTCCACATCATGTTCTTTTTCATTTACAAGTATAATTTAAGAATTAAAAATCAGTGATAGTGCTGAGAATAATTTAAATTTCAAATAGATGGGACTAATGGAAATTTAAAAGTTATTTAAAAATTAGTTTTGTTTCAAATCTTTAGGATATTATTTAGATTTAAAAATTTGGTTAATTTGTTTTTTAGATTAATTTAAGGATTTTTTCCCTTTGTTTTAGATATTAAAATATTGATATTGAATTTGAATTTTGTATCTCTATCTTGTTCTATATATAAAGTCAATGAATAATAAAATGAGTGTGATGTGTTTCGTCAAAGATCCTTTTGGTGAGGAGTGAATAGGTAATTATGTTGTGTAGAGAAGGAATATTTTCCAACCTTGGTGCTGAGTATATTACAGCATATAACAATGCTTTACTTGATCCTTTCATGGTGATGACTTATTAAGAAAATGACATAGTAAAAATTATAAGAAATTTAGAACAAAACCTTTAAACCAGAATGCATAGTCACAATTCATAAAATAGAGTATTTCTCCATATACCACCATATTTTCTCTCTATACCTCCATAACACTATGAAATCTCTAAAATACCCTTAGTAAAAAAAAAGGTTAAACATCCTTCCTGAAGATGTTCATCATGACGATCATGATGAACAACAGGCAGATTTAGAACCTCTAGACATTGCAGTGAGACTTATCCTAGTGGTCCAGAAGACACATCTCTCTTGACACAATGTGCTGATCATATTACTCTTAGCTTATGGGATATACATGTAAGTTAACAACTGTCAAATGCTTTTAAATTCAGTTTTATATTATTATAAAATTTTAAAAGTTATTATTGTTAACTAAATTTTCAGGCCCACATGAGCAGATTAGTGGCTATGTGCAGGATTATGGATTGTGCCCATTGATTACATGTAGCTATGAGACCATAGAAAGGCATTGTTATTTGCTTTTCTCGAAAGGTGGCACAAGGAGACGAGTAGCATCTACTAGTGGCTGAAATGACTATCACCTTTGATGATGTATATTCTTTGCTGTATATTTTAATTACTAGTAGATTTGTCTACTATATTCTCCTCAATAAGCACGAAGTTGTTCTCCTTCTTATTGAATTATTAGGTGTTACCCTAGATGAAGTAGCTGATGAAATAAGGCATATGTGGGAACCAAATGTTTGCTTGGGATTCCTGATAAACACATATGACAGATATGTCACGTAATAGTTGTGGATCTTTGCTGCTCAACCGTACCTGTTACATTTGGTAGGATGCACCAGTTTTGTTAACAAAAGTGCCACAATTTCTAAGTTATTTATCCCTTTTTTGACATCTAAACTACCGTTTTAGTTATTCCTGGGGTGTAGTTCCTCTGAGTCAATTGTATAAGCATTTAGCTTAAGCTTGCTTGGCTAAGACGAAGCAAGCGGGTGAATAAGCAACACTATTGCCAATATAAATAAAACCCAAATAACTATATTTATGATATTTATGTTAGTATGTCACCAACCATAAACACTTAAGATATATTATTTTTTTTATATTAATGTCGCAATGTTGGATATATGAGCATTTTGTTAGAGTTGGTCAAATGCCCCAGTTCCTACAAATGTTGAAATTATGTCTCGTTGTGCTCGCTAGGGTGCTTCAAGAACATTATCATCCATTTTTTGTTTATCAAAGACAGCTTGATCAGGTAACACTGAATGTAATAGAATGGACCCCTACACTGCCCATTGATAGAGGGGCAATTTCATTTGCTTTCCCTTTTCCCTGGGTACATAAGGGTTTGTCCTTACAAACATTGATAGAGTCCTATGACAGTTTGGATATGTTCAGAACACTCCTAGGCCGCCAACTAAAGCTTTTAGAGTTCCTTTAACGACTGAGTAGATGGATCTTACATTGCTTCAACATATGGATAATCTGGCCACATTGATGCATTCAGTAGTCTATCCTTCTAATTATGTTACCAGTAACAATTAGTGGTTTTACAAAATATGACATCCATACATTTGTCTTGTTCAAGGTAAAGACCCTCCAAGATCGCCAATTCAGGTGGCATTGATGACACTTTAGGGAGTGCCCAATAGCTCACAACAACATCACCCTACAGTTGTAAGTATTAAATATTTTGCTGTTTTCAATTTTGTAACCACAACATCATGCTATTAACTACTTTTAATTTAAATTTAGGGAGTATGTCAAAGGATTGGTACCATTTTGCATCATCATATTGACCTTAGACAGGTCACTAAAGGGACAAATGCATATGAAGGACTCCAAGTTTCACTAAAGTTAGCCCGTAGAGTCACAATTGAAGTAAATGTTTATGCAAGGAGTATGCATAAGGTAGTTAGACATAGAAGGGGGAATTTGCAAGCTGGTAGCAATAACGTGTGGATGAGTATATTTGTTTTTTTTATTGGTCTATGTGACACTTGAGAATTTGACTATAGTTGTTTTTGAGTTATTGGTCTATGTGACACTTGAGAATTTGACTATAGTTGTTTTTGAGTTATTGGTCTATGTGACATTTGATGAATTTGACTATAGTTTTATTGGTGTATTGAAGTTGATTTTTCTAATTATGAATACTTGTATTTAATGATTATATTTAATAATTATATTTATGAAAATTACAATGACTTATCTATTTGCAATAACTAGATCTATATATTCCTATCGAATACCAATTAATTGTGAAAAATCTTGTATTTGTCTAGTGTAAGATATCAACCATGCTTTTGCTGCAGGATATGAATATCTTGACCAAAGTATATCACTAGGTAGTATAGGAGAATTATTCTTCAACTAAACTTGTGAGAAAAACTTCTTGAGATACACGTATCCCATTATAACAATGCAAAAATAAATGAATTAAATTATTAATTATAAATTACCTGGACAAAATGGTTTCCATAAAGATGATCTAAAAACGTCATATGATGCATCCCTAAATCTACAAGAAGTTTTGTTCTAAGTAGGAAAAATGTCATGTATTGCTTCAATGATAGAAACACAAGAATGGAATTATATTTACTAGCAATGATATATCCCATGTTAGGTATGGTCATCCACTTATCCATGGTAAGCTATTAAAAGTTAAATAACCACATTAGATTGTAAGAGAATGTGTACCTTTTCAATTCCATTATAACATATATATTATTAATAGAATGTGTACCTTTATCAGATCCACCAACCAAAAGAGACTTCCCTAGGCATTCAACATGCTCGTACCCTCCAAATAAAGAAGCATATTCATCATGCCATTTTGAATAAGCTCTTTGTCCAAACTCATACGTACCAAAGACCATGAATCTTCACCCATGCCTAACAAGGCAACTATTGCACGATAACCACAATTTCCATCAGCTTTGACATCAACTACGTCATCTATATATGGATGTAATTTAATGTGAAATTCATCAAGCATGGGCACAACTTTCTTGAGTCTGCTAAAGCATAATTGTGTTTGGATTGACTTATTTCGCTAACTTGACTTCTTTGTCAAGGAACTATCATGCATAGTATGAAGCGTATCCACATGCTCAAAATATGAAAGGTCACATTTTTTTATCTTGCGAGTTGAATTACCTTCCTACCTTCAGAACCTTTAGTTTCAACCTTATTGAGTGGCAGACACATTGATGTCAAGTTCGGGTATGCAATGTCACCTAACTTATTTTTTATCATTACCTTGCAAGTCATGTCCCCCTCATTAAAGCAATAACTAATGACATCTCATTCTTGTTGAATACATAACTCTACATAAAGATTGTTTTGATGGCATATCTGAAAAGCTTAGTCTAGACCAATATGCATGAATAAGATGTAGTGAAACCTACTGAATTCATATCTAGCTATCTCACATGCACAAGGTATACCATGCGTACTTCTAAATATGCAACGACACTAATAACTATCAACAACAACAAACTTGTATCCATAGTTATCAAAATCACGAGTTAACTTGTAACATCGTACAATTTTACAAGCCCTAATCAATTAAATCGAATGTAGAATCGGAAGAGTAGAAAACTCAGAGTGAAGTTGGTAAAATCGGAGTAAACTTGTGAGTAGACTCATGAACAAATTTCTTGCATGGTTTTTTTTATGTAACTCTAATTTTGAGTGTTTTGAATATAATTTATTGTTATGTTTAAAAAAGGTTTTGAAATTTTTGAGTGTTTCAACTCTAATTTCTACTTATTTAGAGTAATTTAGACTTATTTTGTGGATTAAAACTTATTATTTACTGAAAACTTTCAATTTTTATGTGATTTATCGTCATATTTTTAACAAAGTAAACTCTTATGATTCTATGAGTTGAGTTTACTGAGCTCTTACAAGTTTATGTAAATTCTTGATTTTGAGAACCTTGCTTGACTCGTTGATGCTCATCTTCAATATGATTTAAGGCATATTTTGAAACAACCCCATGCAACCACTTGTATAATGTCATGTTAAACATGTGACCAACATGATGAATACTTCTTTAAAAAGAAGATTTGATTTCATTATGTTGTAGAGTCATCAAATTGTTCACTACATCCCAACAACTACAGATGTCTCTTGTTCTATTTTCAAGTAGTCTCTTCAAACTTTAATGAAATTCTACATATAAAAGTATGTCATTTTTAACATATGAACAAAATTTTAGTAACAAAATTATATAACTTTTTACAAAATAAAAAACTTGTTATTAGTTGTATTCCCTAAATGCATCACATGCCTTGATGAATTTCTCTTTGTGAGGGACTAATAATGTGCCCTTCACATAGTCAACAAACATGGGTCACAGTGAACACACAACTTCTAATGTTGTCACATGTTTTTCATAATCATTAATTACAGCATAATCCATAATACAAGACCAAGCTTCCATGACTTGCTCCCATTCATCTTTAGGATGCACATACATCTTGCATTTTTCCTTAACATTTGTTTTGTATATGGAACTAGCATAGCAAGTTATTAGCCTCATGAAAGACAATTTTAATTGCATTCATCAATGCTAAATCTTTATCAACAACACATACTTCAGAAAATGACTCATTGTTTTAAAAGGACCTCTTAGTCTTTCTAGTGCCCACACAAAGTTATTTTCACATTCACATTCCAATAAAGCGAAACCAGCAAAAAATGTTAACCTTATAGACGTCACACCAACAATTTCAACTAAAGGGATATTGATACCTATTTGTCTTGTATGTACTATCAAACATCAATAATATCAAAACAATTCACCAATTTCACTGCATCAGGATGTGTCCAGAAAATATCACATAAAATTTTAGTTGTATTATGCATTCTATGCGAATGAATAGAGTTTTCATGTTCAAGTAAATGCATCAAATGTTGCATTTCCGTTCTAGGAACCTTTTTAGATGACTGATATGTGTGTATTGCATTATGCACTTGCTTCATAGTTGTCACATTTTCTTCATTGTGCTATGTAAATGTCAATAGAATACTTCTTGGTTTAACCTTACTCTTTGTCATCTCAACAAGAAAATCATGCTAAGCAGTGGTTAGACGACAAGCATAAGGATGACCTACTAAGGTCTCAAATAACTCATGATTATCAATCCCAAACAACACTTCAACCATCCATCCTTCATTATTCTTAATAGGTTTACCATGTAACCTAAGAGGCAATTGAACTTTCTTCTTCCACCATTATCTTTTTGTAAATCTTTTTTATATTTTTTGTATTTTCTACCTCTCGCAACCTAACAAAAAAAAATTCTTCCTTCCTTGTTAGCAATTGGTTGTTTTTTATCTAAGGATGACAATTATAAACCCTAACTTATAGGCAATAGCTTGAGCCCATTTTAATTATTCATCTCAACTGGCAGATTCTTGTATAAAACACATTTTGGTAAGCACAGATTTTGTTAAGTTAATTGAACATAACAGTAAGAATTACCTTAGTGGTTATGAAAGCATGACTACAATCTTCATGTATTAAGGTATGGGGTTGTCCATTCACTTTGTCAATATCATTAACATTTGTATGAAGTTCCAATTGAGACTTCATATCTACCTCATCTAACATCTTACTAATCAAATTGCCAACCATTGTAGTTGTAAACCATGTACATACATGCTTAGAATAGTAATACATAAATTATTATAATGGAGTACAAAAATTTTTCATTTTTCTTATGAGTCCAGATTAGCCAACTTGCAATTTAAAAGTTTTTTACAAGTGTGGACAAGCCCATTTGGACTTGTAAAAAATTTTATAAAATCTTTTACAAGTCCAGACAAGCCCATCTGGACTTATAAAATATTTTCACATTTTTTTACAAGTCTTGACTGACCCATCTGGACTTGTAAAAAAAATTACAAATTTTTTTACAAGTCCAAACAGACCCATGTAGACTTATAAAAAAACTTGCAAATTTTTTTACAAGTCCAGACAAACCCATTCAGACTTGTATAGAAATTTTCCATTTTTTTACAACTCCAGATTATACAATTCGAACTTGTAAAAAAGTTTGCAGAAAATGTGATTTAGTGAAAATGCAAAAAGGGATAAGCTATTGTACCAAGTGAGAGATTAAACGGCATAACTGAAGAAGTTAAATGCATAATGATTCACAGATGTACTGCATCACAAGTTCAATGGAGAAAAATTGAGAAACGAAAATGAGAGAGAGATGCGAGGAGGAGGGGTGCGAGGTGCAGACAAAAGAGGAAGAGAGAGAGGTGTGAGTTAATTAAATTTTTACTATTTTTACCTTGGGCATATTTGTCATTTTAAAAAATCATGAAGATGCAGGGAAAAATTATGGAGGTGCAGGAAGAAAAATTTGACAAAATAATATGATAATGGACAATGTGGCCTTTTTTTACATGCCAAACAAAAAAATACAAAATGACTCACCCTTACATTATTTACCTAAATAATATTTTTTACTATTTGTGTTGAGAAATTGATTCCTAGGGAACCAATTTTTCAACATAATTTATATTTTATTTTCATTTAGCATGCATTTTACTTTTACATTGTGTATCTTTTTTGGTTATTTTGATTTTTTTAAGTGCTTTATAATTTATTTTTTAGTTTATATTTTTTAGGTTAAATTTTTAAATGTTTTTAACAAAATAATTCAAAAATAATTTGAAATATTAGGTTTAAAATATTAATTTAAAAAATTAAAGCCAAAAAAATATATTACAAAGTATTTTAGAAAAATAAAACGATAGAAAAGAAACACACCATAAAAATAAAATGGATAAAAAAATAAAATGAAATGCAAATTAAATTAAAGAATTTTTAACTGTGTACATATGCCTTTCGAGATACTTTGTATTTCATTTTACTTTTATGTGTTTTAATTTGTTTTTTATGTGTATTATTTTTATGTTGTGTATCTTTTCAGTTATTTTTATTTTTTTTCAAAGCTTTGTAATTTATTTTTCAATTTACTATTTTCAAATTAGCTTTTTAAACCTGATATTTTCAAATTATTTTGGTAAAAAGCGTTTAGAAATTTAACTTAGAAATATAAACTAAAACATAAATTACAAAGTGTTTTAAAAAAATAAAAAAAAAGAAGATACACAACATAAAAATAAAACACATAATAAAATAAAATAAAATATAAATTAACTAAAAAATTAATTTTAAAATTCATGATTTAAAACAATATACCTAAATAAAAAATAGATTTAGAAAAGGCTTAAAAAATGACTAAAAAAATATGAAAAAAAAACTTTCTATAAGAAATTGATTGGCGCGCAACCAATTTCTTTTAGGTTTTTTAAAAAAAAGAAGAAATGACTTTGAAAAATTGGTTCTGTAAAAACCAATTTCTCAACGAGAATAGTAAAAAATGTTATTTATGTAAAAAATGTGAGAGGTGAGTTATTTTGATAATTTTTTTTATTTGGTATATATATAAAAAAAATGGACAATGGTTTAAGTTAGATTGAAATGATAAAAGAAAAAAGAGATACACTTACGAACATTAGTGAAGATAATCAAGCTTGTGTGAATTGAATACTAATTGTTGGAGTTGTAAGGACAATTATGTGGCTGAGCTAGGTGTGAAAATAGCTAGATAGTTTAGTTTCTTGCTTGGTGTGTAGTGAAAGGAACAGCTTAAGATTTCATAAGAACATAGTGTTTATTTAACACAACAATTGAAAATTTATAGAGGACGAATACTTGAAAAAAATAACACAAATCTTGCTTGCTTCTCTAGTTATAAAACCGGACAAACCTTCAAATGATATATACATATTTCATTTAGAGAAATTAAGGTTGATGAAAATTTATGAAGAAACCAAGTCCTTATAGTAAATAGTAAGTTGAAAATCTAGTGTTGGGTAGAATTCAATGAAATCATTTGATTCATGGATAATTTTAAATTGTGGTCCATTAATAAGTTTGTTGTTTTCGTCTATTAATATTTTAAAAGTCATATAAAACATTATATTAATGATGTATTGACATTAAGAAATAGGGTAAAAAGTTTATACTAATTCTGCGTGACGGTTAAAATCTTTTTAAATATTTATTTTAAAATATATTTAAATATATATAAATTATATAATAAATATCATATTTGTGATTCATTTAATACTTCAGCATGGTTAAAACTTAAAATTAGTTAAATTAAATGAATGACTATCATGAATGAAATGAAATTTTGATCAAAACTAAAAAAAGTTCAAACCTTAAATCTAGTCAAGAACGGTTATGAAGTGAAAATTTTAATCAACTGTAGTAGAAAACTCAAGTCTATATATACTTAAATAACATGTTTTAGAGCAAACGATTTATTTAAAATAAAAATTTTGATTATAAATAAAATTAAAAAGAACTTTTTAATGAAAATGATAAAATTATCATAAATTTTAGAATACTTCCTTGTAAACAACATTTATGTCGTTTTGTTGTTCTCCATTATTAGGAGTTACTCTTTATACATCAACATATAACAAAACACATGTTGTGAAAGATAAACTCCAACATGCTTCAAATATTGCCCTTGACTTTTATTAATTGAGATAGCAATTGGAACTTTCACAAGGACTTGGATTCTTTGAAATGTGAAAGGAATGCTCGCATCAGGAGGTTTTAGCGAAAGCCTAGGAATAAAAACCTTCAAACAACTGTTGGTTCCTGATATCACTTGGCCTTCAAAAATGTGCTACTCCATTCTTCTGGTAATGACTACACAAGTACCATTACAAAGGCCTCATTACTCATTATATTCCTCAATAACATAACAGGCATCTCTACTTTCAGTTTTAAATTAGTTTGGAAGGTCAGATGTAGAAACAGTAACATTGATTAAATAATATTTTTAATTGTATTTATTTAATTATTTGACGTCCCTAAAATAATATGCCAACATATTGAACAAAGTGTATATGTTTTTTTTAAAACCATATTTAATTAACAACTGTTATATTGAAAATAAAATATTATTTATGGCTTTCTATTCATTGAAAAAAAACATGATGACCATGTTAATAACCAAAGTATAAAATTTAACAATTAGGATTTAAATATGTTTATATTTTAATATATTAAAAAAATTGTGTTAAAATACTCAGATTTGAGGAATATTGCAAACAACGAGATGCAAGATCAATGACATCATGGGCATTTTTTTTAGAATATTTGCAAACAATTTTTAGTTAGAAATCCGAAAAATATTTTCATGATAATCACATTTTGATAATTTAAGAAACTAATTCCCTGAAAGTAAAAATTTAATAAAAACAGTATTTTCATGCTAATCACAATTTGGAATATCTGCACACAACTTTGATGTGTTAGAATAGAATGCCTAGAAATATTTTGATGTTAATCACATTTTGATCATTTAAGAAACCAATTGTGTGAAAGTAAAAGTTTAATAAAAATCAACCTAAAATTGATTAATATAACTATTTAAGCTTAAGCATTATTAATAATTTTAAATAGAAAAGATTAAAACTTTTTAAAAAGTATATTTAATAAGTCACTAAATATAATTTTATAATTTATCGTTAGTCATTTATATGTTGGCTGTCCATCCCTTACTAATGAATCTGGAAAAGAATTCGTAATAAAAAAAAAAAGATATACTTAGACTAGAAAACCAATTGCTCTAAATAAATTTGCTTTTTATTTTGCCTCAATTGGATTTGGGTGACTGAAATGTATATTTGCATTAAAGGAAATCAAACTAAACAAATATCGAAGAATTTTGCTATAAGAAGTAATGAAGACCTCAAGGGTGTTCATTGAAATGTAGAAAGACAGTTGGACAAAAAGGTGAAAATTCTAAGGGTTGATACAGGTGGTGAATTTTATGGAAAATACAATGAATGTGGACAGGGTCCATGTCCATTTGCAAAGTTCCTTGAAAGTAATGTCCACAATATAGTATGTCGAACACACCGCAACAAAATGGTGCGACTAAAAGGTGGAATCGTACTCTAATGAATATGATTAGGTGATGAAATCCTCCCCAGAAAAGTCCCTTGCCTAGGAGGATTAGTAAGAGCACATGGCTAGGAAGGAGCTTCATCGACTTTAGGGTCATAGTCTCAAAATTATGTAAATAAATTATGTAGTTTATACAGTATTTTGAGTGGGTATAGTTTAGTAATTTTAGGCCTTGTATTTTAACCTATAAATTTTATTTTCTCTATGTGTGTTTAGTCCCTTTAGAAAAGTGTGTTAATTAGCCAGGCTTGGCCTAGAAGGATTTGGACATGTGGTTTATTCTTTCCACACCCCTAATTTCTTCTAAAACCCTTCTAACCAACACATGAAGCATGTATGAGACATGTGGGCCCCTTGTTACCCTTAGAGTGGCGCCACATCACACACTCTCTCCTACATGGCTTTTCTTGTTACTTCTTATTTGAATTTGAGTTTTAGAAGTGCCATGTCACTCCCCTCCAAAATTCAAAATTAGAGGGACATAGATCCTTAATTTTAGGGACTTGTTTGGATCTTTCTTCTATTTCCATTTGGCCTTAGCTTGGACGTCCAAGTCCATAGGAACTCCCTATAAATAACTCTTCACTAACTCTTGTAGACACTTTTGATCATTTTATACAAATTAGAATTTGTGAGACTCTTTGTTAGTGTCTTCTTCTCTCAAAACGTTGAGAGCGCTTCTATAGCTTTTATCAAGGGTTCCTTCCCTTGTGACAAACTTCTACATCCAAGGCTTATCTCCTAGAAGATTCGCTCCTCCATCAACCTTTTCTCTCATATTCATCACCATCTTCTTCACCTAAGGAACCTCTTGAACCAAGATCCTAGGGAGAGAAATCCAAGATTGCATCATTAGGTCTATGTTGAATTATAGTACTATAGGCTTATCTTCGTGAATGCACATGTAACATCCCAAATAATACTACATAACACACTAGTAATATTCAAACATTTAATTCCCTCTACTTAAACATGTTTCATACAATCAAATTATACACACACATACTCCAAATTATATACCAAAATCATAACATACTATTTATATAAAATATTTCATGTCCTTTTCCTACCAAAACTTGCTAAAACATAACTCATTTAAAATAGATACATAACCTGTCAATTCTCCATTAAAACTTAACTATTACACAACTCAAATATATAACATAACTTCAGTCAATCCATACATTTAGCAATCTGAAATTTTTAGCTTATATACATAGACATATTCTAATACATAAACTATTTCAAATACAAAACGTGTAACTTCGCTATTGCCACTAATCCATTGCCAATCCTGCTAATTTTGATCTCCACCACCATCACTGGTATCTACTCATGTGCAAAACAAAATCATCACAGTCATACAGAATACATAAACATTGCAAGGGTAAGCATAATAATACATAAAATTGATAATATAGAAAAACTTAAAAACCACAATATCATCAATCAAGTCAATCATACTTATATCCCCTGAATACAAATATTTCACACCATAGCATGTTCAGACTCGATACATTCTAGAATATTTACATTGAGTTTGGACATCGAAGTGGCTTAAGACCTCTTCCAATTGGTGACAAGCATCCAACCTATATTGCCACCAATTTAAGTCTAAGCAATACTCATCTAACAACCATAAATTGATGTCTAGTGTCTACCTGACACCTTGTGACATACAGTCGTTGTTTGAGTATGTCTTTTAGGCACCCTCTTGCATATCTGGTACCAGGACCACAATGTAATACATTGACCCAGCTGTGTCCCTAACATCAATGTACCCCACCAAACATATCATCCAATGCTAAGTTACTCGACTGTAATTGCCCGCAACTAACAACATAAATAAATATATCCTCATTATGCATTCAATCATATGCATTACACCATAATTCCAAATAATATGTCATTCCAATAATTTGAATTACCATTATAGAAAATCAATTCAACAAATATCACTCATCAATTACCACAATAACAAATTACACATAACATCCAAAATCAGTTCAAAAGTTAAATAAATCACAAATAACAACTTTAATACTCTTAAAATCATAACTTTTCAAAGTTAAAACCAAGAAAATAAAGAAATCTACCCCAATAAAATAGAGAAATCTACCCAAAGAAATTTAACAAGAACCCGATAAAAATCGCACATTAAATAGAACCTTAGAAATCAAGATTTTCAAATAAGTTCCCTTTTTAATGGGAACAACAGGATCGAAAAAATTTTCATTGATTCAAGATCAGACTTACTTATACTAGAAATCACTCAGCAAAAGGAGCTATGGAAGAGACTGCATCGAAATCCTTCAATCAAAAGCTAACCATGCAAAGCACGGAAGAAAACACTGCGAGGGAGAATTGAAGCGGCAGAGAAGAAAGAAAATCGAAAAAGAAGAAAGGGGAAAGAAAAGATGAAAAACAAAGAAGAAAAGGGAGTATGTGAGTTTTAACTTGTTATTCGCATCCCCTCATAAACAAATTTATAAAAACTCCTCGAAACTTAATCAAAACTCTTCAAAATCAAGATATAATTATTATATTTCACTCCCTACCTCCCAAATATTCTATCAAAATTAATTAACTAATATTGATATTGTAAATAAACTCAGTTGTTCTCCTACTACTATATTAATCCAAGATAATTAAACATTTAACTCCACGTAACATTTATTTCCTTTCCACTAATAATCTATTAATTAAACCGGTTCTTACAGCACACATTAAAAATTTTTGCATATATGTTTAATAGGGTTCTAGTAAGGCAATTCCTAAGACTTCTTATAAATTGTGAACAGAAAGGAAACCTAGTATGAGACATCTCCATGTTAGGGGTTGTCCAACAGAAGTAAAGGTGTACAATCCACATGAAAAAAAATCTTGATGCAAGAACCATTAATGGCTTCTTAATTAGGTATCTAGAAAAATCTAAAGGTTATAGGTTTTATTATCCTAATCATGGTATAACAATAGTTGAGTCTGGTAATGCTCGGTTCATTAAAATGGCCTTTTTACTAGGAGTGAGAAATCACAAAAGGTGGATATTGTAGAGATTCATGCTAAATCTTCTTCACTTAAAGTCCCTTCTTAAGATGGTGTTCCTCTAGTGGTATTATAGTCAAACAACACCTAGGACAACATGATAATATTCAAAACCCATAAGGTGATGATCCAGTAACCAATGCGCAAGTCATAAATGAACAAGTGGTAGAAGAGGCACAAGAAATAGCACCAAGAAGGTTTTAAAGGCAAAGAAGACCAATTATTTCAAGTGATTATATTATGTATTCACTTGAATATGAAAATGACTTAAGCATTGATGAAGATCCATACTCTTTTAGGCAAGCTATTAACATCAATGGATGACAATAAAGTTTGAGATCTAGTTGAATTGCCTAAAGGTTCAAAACAAGTCGATTGTAAATGGGTCTTTAAGACTAAACATGATTTGAAGGGCAATATCGAAAGATACAAAGCTAGACTCATTGCCAAAAGTTTCACTCCAAAAATGGTATTGACTACAAAGGGACGGTCGCTAAGAAGGACTTTTTGATGATTGTTTTGGCTTTGGTGGCTTATTTTATGATTTGGAGCTTCACCAAATGGGTGTAAATATAGTCTTCTAAATTATGACTTAGAGGAAGAAGTTTATATGGACCAACCTAAAGGGTTTGGTTCTACAGAAAAGAAAAATCTGGTGTGTAAATTAAAGAAGTAATGTATGGACTAAAACAGACTTCCAAACAATGGTATCTTAAGTTTAATGATATTATTACACCGTATGGTTTTGTTGACAATGTTGTTGATCGATGTATCTACATGAAGGTTAGTGAGAGTAAATTTATGATATTTTGCTTACTACTAATGATGTTGCTATGTTACATGATGTAAAGAAATATCTCTATAACAATTTTGAAATGAAAGATATGGGTGAGGCATCCTATGTGATACAAATGGAAATATTTTGCGATAGATCATAGGGATTATTGGGATTATCTCAGAAAAGATACAATCAATAAGATATTACAAAAATTCAGAATGGAAAAGTGTTAGTCCCAGAGGGAATCTAGAAAGGGGGTTAAATAAATTCAAAAAATATTTTCACAAATTTTCTATTCAGAAAGTAATATAAGAGTTTTCAAAAAATTCTCCCCTTTAAAGAAATCTTCAAAATCTACCTTTAGTGTTTTCAAAGTGGGTTTCCCAATGAAGCTTGAAACAATATGTGAGATTCAACTCTTTCTAGAATATGAACATCAAGCTTGACCAACAACAATTCCTTCAATAATGGTTTCCAATTTGCACTTATTTAAATCACAATATGAATTCCAATAGTCAATCTTTTACCATCAAAGATAATGGGTAATGAATGTATAGTGTCAAGATTCAATGATTCAATTAAAGATTCAACATCCGATCATAATCTCAATTATACATTGCCAATAACATCAATTTTGCTGCATAAAAGATTCAAATAAAGTTGCAGCAGTAAAACACACTAACTAATCAATCAAGAATTCAATTCTAACAATTTAATATAGAGTATAGGGAAAGAGAAAATTTTCACAGTAGTTTTATACTGGTTCAGCCAACTTGATCTACATTAGTTTATAGACTTAGCCTTCCATTAATCTACTTTCCCCTAAAAATACAATACATGCACACCATACATATAGAGTTTTATCAAGAAAGATTCAAAACTACGCAACAAAAGAGGCTTTCTCTTGCACCTCACAAGAGTTTGTTAAACTGTGACATCCCGACACTCACAATGTTTTATTCACAACACCTGTTGCAAGATTTCACAATAATCTCAAGAACCCCTCAAGAGATTATCAAGACTTGTGCAAAAACACAAAGAAAAGAGTATTGAACAATATCACCTGATTTGTGTTTAATACCCAAACAATAGAGATCAAAATCATAATTCTTTTTCCCTTTGATCAATCAATTCTTGATTCGTTAAGTAATCAAATGCTGGGTTTTCCAATTGTATAAAATGGGTTTTTTAGCTGGAAGTAAGCAAACTATATTTTGGACCTTTTAAAACTTGTTAAAAACTTTTTTAAAATTACTTTTATATGAGTTTTGAAGTAGAGTAATCAATTAACAGTTGATTACCTAATTAGCTGCTTCAAAACTGGCCCAGAAAGCTTGGTCTCGAGTTTAATCGATTAACTTTTTTAGGTAATCGATTATTCCCGAGAACATGAAACTTAACCCAAATTTTACAAAGGGTAATTGATTATCTTATTATGGTAATCGATTAGCTTAGCACAAAACTCAGCTTTGATGATTTTTCAACATATCCCAGCTAAAGTAATCTATCCCTTTGCTACTCAAACACATTCTCATGCCTACCTAGACATGTCTATTTTGAGTATAAAGTTAAACATGTGTGACCACCAAATTAATGACACTTTCCTTACTTTTTTTTTTGTTTGACAATGAATTAGAAAAAGTGCAATTTTGTTTTAATTTTTCTCCACAAGCAATTTTTTAGTCTCTAATTTCCTTTTAAGGAAAAAGGGAGTAAATATGTTCGGAATGTAACAATTTAGGTCTTATAAAGGTGGTAATGATATTTTATGTAAGATTAATTAAATATATTTTTATACTTTGAAAATATATTCAATTTAATTTTTTATTAACAAAATTTATGATTTCAACTTTCTAAAGTTTAAAAATTGGTAAAATGTGCTAGAATATATTTTAAAAAAAGTTTAATTAGTATGTTCTTTTATTTATTTTTACATTCAATCATAGTCCTTTATTTGTATTAAGTTGGTTGATTTTTATCAATTAATACATTAAAAGTCATATAAATAAAAATGTGTGCACTCATTACCAATCATGGTATATATCTTGGAATATATTGCACCATTTATTAACATTTGAAAACGAAACCAGACATTAGCGGTCTAACAACATATCAAATCATTTGTGAGTTGGACAGGATAGCCTTATTCAAATTTTCTTGTAAACTATATTTTTAATTTATAATTAAATTACTTATTGGATATCATCTATAATATTACTTATTTGATATCATCTATAATATTATTAATGAATAAATAATTAAAAACACAATTTAGTCAAACAATTCCATCAATGTGTAAACTCAGTTATGAAGAAACAAATCACTATACTGTTAACATCAAGTAAAATGATAACATAATTTAGAAGAAGCATAAAATTCACCTAATATTTAAATTTGATAACCAAAGTTAAAAATTTTTTGAAAATTTAAATGGATGCATTTTCGGATGACAAAAACATATTTGGATGGCACTATATATACAAATATGAATATACAAATAAGTTAATAATAAATTAATATTGAACATATTTTATAAGAAAAAGGAGATCATTAAAATGGGAATCCATATAACAGTATGATGGCACGTTTTAATTTTATTTATAACACTTTGAAAAATTATTTTAATTTTTTCATAGTATTAAATATATTTTTGCCACTAAAACTTACCATAGTTTTAAACTGTTAGTTTTTTAAAAGTTTTTATCCGTAACAATGATATGCAGTTTTATATACTCATTATCTAGTTTGTTTTTATTATTTTTGAAGATTTTAAGATGAAGAATTTATTTTTTGTACATAGAGATCATTTGTGATGATTTGTAATATCGGAAATTGTAATTGAAAAATTGTAAGTTAATATTGGTAACATTAAACAAATCATTTGTTAAAAATATAACATGTTAGTCACCAGTGTAACAAAAACAATCAACAACAAGCATTAAATTTAAAATAAAATTTTTATTGAGAATAGAAAAGTTTAAAATAATATTGAGAACTAAAAATAAAATAATCATTTTTCAGATTAAAAAATTCAAAAATATTTTTGAACTTTTTTATATTTAAGATATGTTATGAATTCCTATAAAATATACAAATTAATATTGATTTTGTCTAAATAGTCAAAGCTAAGGTACTCTTATAATCTTATAACCAGATTGAGTTCAGTACAACACGAATAGCTTTCATCCATTTTGATCTTGAATTTAGATGATAAGCCAAATCATATATGAATTTGGTGCTTATAGTCGTTGTATCCGATGTGGCCTTGTTTTAATGAATCATACTTGGTGACTACATAAAAAAAAGAGAGGTTTGTGCACTCACAAATTTGCAATGTAATATTCATACTTTTCTTTTGAAAAAGAAAAAATTTATTGAGTAATAGTGAAACCCCCCATGTTAGAAGATATAAAGAGAAGAACCTGAAAAATAACATTCATTACAGAGTCTATCACAGATAACCACCCACAAGCACCCTTATTCAAGAGTCAGATGCCCAAAACCATTCATAAAATTAACTAATAAACAAAAGATCTCAAAATTAAATGTAAGCCCCAACCAAAAAATAGCTAGACCTTACCACTTGAAATCTTGCCAAAACATAATACCGGCAGAAAAGTCCATTCAAAAAATGACAGTAATTAAGTATTACAAAACCCTTTAATTCTCACCCAAGGATCCCACATAATCAGACATTGCCATTATCCAATACTCGAATCTCAAATGTGAAATACTATTCTAGACTTTGGGCAGAGATTTTTCCTTGAGGAACATTAGCTCCGATCATTTCCATTTTCTTATTGTTAACTTTGGCTCTATCCATTTTAATTAGATAATATGCATTGAATATATGGATTCTGATATAGGAGCAAAATGAAGTCAAATTAAAACAATAGGGTGAAGAGAATAAGTAGAGGGCAGTGAGAGAGAGCACAGTATATTAACCTCATCATGTAAGTGCTCTATTCCAGTTTCTTACCGTTATCTGAATCCATTTCTCTTAGGTTTCAAGGCTAACTGGCTAAGTACATAAGATATAACATGCATGACACGAAATATAGTAAATATATATCAGAGATTGGAAATTTTTATCTTAGTAGTTTAATTTTTACCAAGTTTTGTTGCAGTAACAAGAACCTGAACCTATTATTCCTAGCAGGACGTGAGTTACATGCACCAATTGATTGCAGTCAACTCTATCAAGAACTAAAATTTTAACACATTATTTACAATAAGGTCTAGATAGTGGTTTCTCATATAAATTTTCAATAGAATTTCTCCATTAAAATATCTTCCATATGAGACTTCTCTAATTTCCTCACAGAGTCTCAAGCAATGTAATATCATAAAGATGAAAACATAGAAGTCTAGAGTGTAAACTTTTGGGGATGACTATTCAGGGTTTTTGGTCATGGGTACACTACCATGAAGTTATGCTGGAAAAAATTTATTTAATTTATGGAAGCATCAATGTTTTTAATTAACGCAAAAATGATAAATATTAAAAATTTAAATGTATTTAAATGAAAAATTAATTTGTTTGCATTCATACTATATACTGTTCTACGTGCTTTCCTTTTTTCTCGTTTACTGTCTATAGAATTTGCAATCTGGTCTTCTTTCTTGACAGATGCAGATTTTTTTTAAAATATTTCACCTCCATCTCTCTCCAACCGTTTTTTATATTTTTAGATGTATAAATTTCATGATTAAAAAAAAATCTTCTCTTAACCATGTTGATCTGAAAATAAAGAATACTGATATATTTTGTAGTTTTGAATTCGGATATTAGAATTGTTTTATTCATTTTAAATAGATTATAAATTTTAAAGGTCACAATAAAAAAATAAAAGATATTTTCTTAAAAATATTAAAAAAAATATAAAATATATAAACTTTAAATGGCATAATAAAAAAAATTAAATGAGATATTACACAAACAATGCTGACAGTTTTTTATTTTTACATAAATTAAGAAAGATAAAAGTAACAAATTAAATTACTGTTCAACCAGGTCCTCTAGGTCTCCAGGTGGCCTACCCAACACTGTTTCAACCATTCTTTTTCTTCCATGGTAACCTTAATATCCATGCTTCTCCCTTTTACTACTGTTTCATTTCTCCTCATTCGTATATTTGTTCGTTGTTGTGGCCCTGTAACACTGGCTAGGTGTACATGATATTTTCCTCCTTTGACCTCTATATGTAGACTTTTCCTCTTCCTTTGTCTTCTGTAACACCTTTTGGATAATTTTTGTTGCTTGAGTGATGCTTATATCCATGGCTTTCACTCTCCTTTGCCACTAGTTTTTTGAATTAGGAATGTTCACCATCATTTTAGTGTCCCGGATACATATGATATAATCATGTTAAGGTCCAATTATTTTAAATACTTTTTACCATGGACAAAAGATCCAATAATTAAAGCAAGACTTAAGAGAATTATTAAGGCATTTCAAAACATATTCATGGAGGTATTCAAACCAATAGTTGGTTCATATCTACATTGTGAAGACACATTCAGCAAACTTAAAGACAATAATTTGGGGAACAAAATGAACTTAATTCTTTATAATCAAGTTGCATATGGGGGCTGAAATTTATTTGGGTGAATTACATAGTTTTGGGGCTAAATAACAATTAAGGTCTATTTTCTAATTATTATGTAATTTTCGTATTATTTTTTATGGTGATATTTTAGATGATTTTTCATGTTTTTTTTAGAGAGTTCTTGAGTTTTTAAAGTTCCTAAGTCATTATGTAAGTGGGAAATAAATTCTGAGTAGAAAATAATGAGATAGTGGAAAAATTAGTGGGAAACCTAGGCTAGTGGAAAATCAATGCCTTAGTGGAGTTTTAATATTTATTTTCTCAATGCTTCCTATCTTTACCTATAAATAGAAGTCTCTTTTAAGCTTTTCCAACAACTATTTTCTCTTGTGAGTGTTTTTCACTTGTGAGAAACTTTGCCTTTGTTCTTGGATAAGAATTTTATAGTGTTGGTTTTACCGGCAGGTTGCAGTTACGGTCACATTTTCTGATAACTTTGATTCTACCAGCAGGTCGCAATTAGGGTCAAGTTCCTTCTTTCTTACTTTACCTATTTTCAAGACGATCCTCATAGTAGATTCATATCAACATATTTTGTCTGGAATTCTTTCTAGAGTTCTCTCATTTTGGACGTATCTAATGAATTCGTATTTTCCTCCCCATCTGTTTCATTTTCTTGGAAAGAATATCTCTCAGACCTGACCCCATACGCTAAATATTCTCCACATCTCCTTCTCCTCAAAGGATTCTGGGAATTTTGTGAATCCCACATATCCTCCCTTTTAATCATTGTTCCCAACTCCTTTTTTCATACCTAACCTTTATGATCCCAAATTTCCCAAGCTCTATGTTTCCCTGTTCCCCAACTCCTCTTCCTAGATGACTCCCCTACACCGTGTCAATGTTCTAGCCATTGTACCATACCTCTCTCAGACTTTCTCATGGACTCGCATTCCCTCTATTCTAATCCAAGTCTGAATTAGAAAAAAAATAAAACTTCCTGTAAATTCCCAACTTCTTCGTTACCATTTCGCTCTAAGTTCCCCTTAATTGACATCTTTCAAATAAAATGTTGTTTCAACTCTCACTATATTCATTAACCATGGATTCATGTAATTCATGCCCTACGAGATCAACAACGCTTGGTTGTTGTAACTAAAAAATAAATTTTATGAAAATGAAAGAAATAAAAGTGTTTTATGTCCTGCAAGTTGTAAAAAAAGGGAGTTTCATAGCATAGTGTACAGTCAGACTACTACATTTAGTTTCAATTTCAAAACACACTGAGTATAATTCACTTCTCTTTCTCCTATTTTATTCCTAGGTTTTCAGGTTATCTGTTTGTTGTATAGCCTCAATACATGTGCAAAAGTTCCTATGGTATTTTCCATTATTTAAAAGACTTATTTATAGATAATTAATGATTTTGTAAAGTGGGGTTCATGATTTATTCACCAACCTTTTGAAGAGCGATGAGTTTGTAGCTTAAAAATTCCAGCATAGAAAACATTATAGACCGGAAAGTACATTTATTTTTTATAAAAAGTTATATGTTAAACATATTTATTTTATGATGTTTTTTTATGTATTGAGTTTTGAAATGAATTTTGAGTCATTTGATGATTTAAAATCATTAAAAAGTTAGGTAGATTTGTATTAGTCCTCCGGACATGCACCACATAGGTGTTGGAAATATCACATGGGTGCGGGAGTCTGCATAGGAAAAAATGCATTCTCCCATAGATTTGTGTGAATACTACATGAGTGTGGGAAACATACAAAAGAAGAATATACATCAAGGTTGTATCACATAGCTTTGTGAAATACCACATGGATGTGGGAAACATGTAGAAGAAGATGATTAATTAGAGTATATCCCACAAGAATGTAATAAGTCCCACAATTGTGTGGTAGATGCACATAAGGAGAAGATGCATAAGAGTTTCTCCTACAGGGTTGTGTTAAGTCCCACAACGGTCTTGGAGACTCATAGAAGGACAAAATGCATCAAATTTTCTCCTACAAAGATGTGAAAAATCTAACTGCAAATAAAATATCAAATATAAATAATTTAAATAAAGACACTAGAAAAAAGGTACTTATTTTATTAAACAAAAACTCATAACATGCGAGGCAATAATAATTTAACTTAATGTTAGTTGTGTTTGCAAATATTTTTATTATTTATTAAACTTAAAATGTATATAAAGTTTTTCATCATTCAAGAAAGGGTAAAAAGAAAAAGAAATAATAATCTAATATGTGAAAAAATTACCATTTTTAGGTTAATAACTCAAATGTTCGAAAGGAAATGTGTAAAAAGTAGTTTATCCTTAATTATTTGGATAAAAGACTTCAGATGAAACAATTTATTTTTTGTCATTATACATTATTTGATCTTCTTTTAGAAGTATAATTTAGAAATCAAATCAATGTATTAACTTTATTAAGCATTTGTAATATAAATTAAAGGAATACGTATCCTTTCATAATCTAGCTATACAGGCTTTTTGGATTTGTAAAAGAGTTTAAATAGTATGCATTAAAATTTTAAAAGAGTTTTTATACACATTTTCATTTATATGACTTTTAAAGTATCGGTAAAGGTTAACAAGCTTACTATAAATAAATGATTGTAATGAAATGTTAGTGTAAAGGTTTTTATAGTGTTAGTGTATACTAATTAAACTATTTTTAAAATATATTCTAGCATCTTTTACCAACTTTTAAAATTTATAAAATTGAAATCATAAATTTTGTTAATAAAAAATTAAATTAATTTTATTTTAAAGTATAAAAACATATTTAATCTGTTAAAAAATAATTACCACCATTTTTAAGACCTAAACTACCCTGATCCAAACATATTTAGTCCCTTTTCAATTGAAAGGAAAGTGGAGAGTGAAAAATTACATGTATAGAAAAATCAAAGAAAATTGCATTTTTTCTAATTTACTAAAAAAAAAAAAAGTAAAGAAAGTGTCATTAATTTGGTGAGTCACACATGTTTAACTTTCTACTACAAAAAACATATAAAGGAAATAAAGTGCAAAAAAAGTTATCCTTCTAAAATGATTTTATAAAGTAATCATAATATATTAGTAATTTTGTAATTATAATAACTTTAATTTATAACTTTCTATCCTTTTCACAACATTTTTTACATAATTCAACAACTTCAATTTTCTCTTTATTTCATTTTTTTTTTCTTTCCTTTTCCTTTCTCAGGCTGCTTTCCTTGCATTCTTACATTAATCTTTGTCATGATGACTTAATTGTGGAGATAAAGACCTGTCCACACAAATTGATCACTTTTGCTAAACATGCATTATTAATGTTATTAGTTGATAGGGAGGTGTATTTTTAATCTCATGATCATTGCAAATTTATATGTCATCATCGACTTTCTACTGTGATTACATAGTTTTAATGAAGTGTTGTTAATACTTTTTAATATTTTATTTGGTCAAAAAATTAAAAATCAAATAAATTAAACTAACAACATTAAATTAATAATTATATAATAAAATAAAAGTAATATATTATTATTTACTCAGATTAATTTTTTATTTCCATGTTAAAAATCAAATCGAAATAAAATGAATCAAATGTATATATTGTGAGTTTTACATTATAATAATAAGATACTATAAGTGTTTATATTCAATTTATTTTAATAAAAATTATACATTGTATTAAAATATGTAGTTAAAATATTCATCATGTTGGATAAAAAATTGTTTGTTGTATTAAAAATATGAATTTAATACTTATACAATGATAGTGTAAATGAGTTTTATACTGATATTTAGTCATAATCACTCACGTATGCTAAGTTAATTTGTTGCTTTATCATATAAAATAACTATTCATACAAGTTTCATATGTTAGGTCATAGGATATATTATTTCTAAGTCATAATTAATGATTAAAAAATAGGCTTATGTGTTAAAATAATTGAATTTTGTGTTTATTTAATGACATGACTATCAAAACAACCATATCCACTTTCATTGATTGAGCTTTAACATTTGTTTTTGAATTCTCACCTTTTGTCCCCTCCTCTGATTTAAGAGGATTTCCTATCTTTTCGGACCTCTTTAACATTTGGCTTTTTTCTTTAATAATTTTTATGATAAAAAAATGTTATAAACTTCTTAATAAGTTTGAATTAACTTCTCAATAATGAAACTAGTTTTGATAGGGAGTGTGGATACCAAGAGATATTGAAGACTTGTTTAGATTAACTTCTAAGCTAAAATAAGGTTTTAAAGAACTAAGTACGAGACGTACTAAAAGTTAACTTATACATAAGATAATTTTAACTTATTGTGAATTTTTTTTTCCATTCTTATTGCCTTTTCTACAAGTGTTTATTAAGATACTATAAAAAAATTCTTAGTAGAAAATTTATCCAAATAGATCACAATATATTAGGGTCTCTTTAAACAAGTTTATCTAAAAATACTTCTTAGAGAAAAAGATAACAAAAAAAAAGAAAATAAATTTCTCTACAACTTAAAATTAACTTATACATAAATTAATTTTAATGTATAGATAAATTCATTTTATTTTTTCTTATTTTCTTTGTGAATAACTTCCTTGTCTTCATAGGCTAATTTTAAATAAATATATTAAATGTGCACCAACTTGTCCTCTGATTTCTGTGGAAGTTTAATTTGTTTCTGTTTTTAATGAAATAAAGAGATCCATATTGCAATGCGAGCCCATATATAAGAGAATATGACATCACCTTCAATCCAAAACCTTAAGGCATGGGTGACTCTCACTCCTTATTCACATGGCTAATTTTAAATAAATATATTAAATGTGCACCGACTTGTCCTCTGATTTCTGTGGAAGTTTAATTTGTTTCTGTTTTTAATGAAATAAAGATATCCATATTGCAATGCGAGCCCATATATAAGAGAATATGACATCACCTTCAACCCAAAACCTTAAGGCATGGGTGACTCTCCCTCCTTATTCACATGGCTATGGCTAATTTTATCCTCTGAGTTAATTTGTTTCTGTTTTTAATGAAATAAAGAGATCCATATTGCAATGCAATGCGTTTCTGTTTTTAATGAAATAAAGAGATTTGTTTCTGTTTTTAATGAAATAAAGAGATCCATATTGCAATGCAATGCGTTTCTGTTTTTAATGAAATAAAGAGATCCATATTGCAATGCAATGCGAGCCCATATATAAGAGAATATGACATCACCTTCAACCCATAACCTTAAGGCATGGGTGACTCTCCCTCCTTATTCACATGGCCTTAAACACAAGGGGACACGGCTCCTGAACCCTTGTCAGAAGGACTTTTGATGAAGGAAATTCACCGTCAACCTACCCTTGTCAGAAGGACTTTTGATGAAGGAAATTCAATGCGTTTCTGTTTTTAATGAAATAAAGAGATTTGTTTCTGTTTTTAATGAAATAAAGAGATCCATATTGCAATGCAATGCGTTTCTGTTTTTAATGAAATAAAGAGATCCATATTGCAATGCAATGCGAGCCCATATATAAGAGAATATGACATCACCTTCAACCCATAACCTTAAGGCATGGGTGACTCTCCCTCCTTATTCACATGGCCTTAAACACAAGGGGACACGGCTCCTGAACCCTTGTCAGAAGGAATTTTGATGAAGGAAATTCACCGTCAACCTTAGCCGATCACAACCATCGGTTCTGATACCAGTTGTTGGATCTAACCTGAGGGTTTTAATGAAATAAAGAGATTTGTTTCTGTTTTTAATGAAATAAAGAGATCCATATTGCAATGCAATGCGTTTCTGTTTTTAATGAAATAAAGAGATCCATATTGCAATGCAATGCGAGCCCATATATAAGAGAATATGACATCACCTTCAACCCATAACCTTAAGGCATGGGTGACTCTCCCTCCTTATTCACATGGCCTTAAACACAAGGGGACACGGCTCCTGAACCCTTGTCAGAAGGAATTTTGATGAAGGAAATTCACCGTCAACCTTAGCCGATCACAACCATCGGTTCTGATACCAGTTGTTGGATCTAACCTGAGGGGACACAACCCATAACCTTAAGGCATGGGTGACTCTCCCTCCTTATTCACATGGCCTTAAACACAAGGGGACACGGCTCCTGAACCCTTGTCAGAAGGACTTTTGATGAAGGAAATTCACCGTCAACCTACCCTTGTCAGAAGGACTTTTGATGAAGGAAATTCACCGTCAACCTTAGCCGATCACAACCATCGGTTCTGATACCAGTTGTTGGATCTAACCTGAGGGGGTTAAACACCGGGGGATGTATAACCATGGCACACAAGCCCATATATAACAGAATATGATACCACCTTCAACCCAAAACCTTAAGGCATTAGGTTATGGGTTTTTCTCACTTATATATTACTCAACTTCCCAATTTGTTACCAATGTGGGACTTCAAACTCACACTTGCACTCTAGCAATTATTTACCAGGTGTTTAATTTTTGACACTTTTTTGTACAATGCATCTTGTAAATAGAGTCCTTAGATGAAAAGTCCAAACAATTTTTTCAAAAGAATACGTTTGAGGGAAGTAGAAAAATTATAAATACTGCAATGGATCGTCTCTTTTTTTCTTGCAAATTAAACTTATTTAATAACTTTATTGGGTTCATGATCAATTTGCAGGAACTAAAATTGTGTTAAATATGTAATATGAGAGTACCATTTATGGACCACTTATATAAAACTATTGTCTCAAGCTCTAGGTTGGATGCACTTATACAAGAACATTTGTCTCATTTGAAAATTTTCATTACTTTATATATTATTATACATGTTAGATTGATTTTAACTTGGTGTGAATATTAGACTGTGTTTGGAAACCTGAAAAAAATTAAATTTTCTCCTGAATCAATTATATTTATTTCATATAAAAATGGTGCGTTATACTTTATAATAACAATTTTAATTCCATAAGATGAGAGGTAAGAGTACGTCATATATATAAGGAGACAGAAACAACAAAGGAAAAGGACAGAGGTAGGAAAGGATGCACTATATTTCTTCTTTCCCACGGTTGGAGATTTCGACCTTGAATCCATCTAGATTTAGTTAATCAGTTATCAACTGCAGTTATCATTTTGTTATTAGACTTATAGTTTTGAAAAATGTAATGTGTATGTAATTTTTTTCTTTACATGAAACAGGACATGCTATGTTGATGGTGAATTTGTAACGTTATATGCATTATTTACCCAAGATTGCATGTTTGATAAATGAAAAAATAAAAACAAGGCAGCATAAGTCCCTAAGGCCTATGGCGATGCAGAGGACTTCACTTTTGTTAAGGCCAAAAAAATTGTTTAATACTTCTTCTGTCCTAATTATAAGTCAGAGTTGCTTTTCTTACCAAAATACCTTTATTGTTTACCTATGAAGAGTATATTTCTTTTCTTTAATCATTAACAAATATTTTCTCTGTTTCTAATATTGTGGAGGATAATTTTAAAAAAATATGACAAATTTAATGCTATAATTAAATTTATCCATTTTTTGTAATAAACGTGATCATTAGGAATGAATGCAATATTATCATTAAACTGATAATATTGGGGAGTCACTTTTTTTCAGAATAAAAGTTGAAAAGTTTAATTTCAGAATTTTTTTTAAATGTAGAAATTAAAATACCTTGAGAAATTAATTGGGGATTCACTTTAGAATATCTTGAGTCATCCAGAGCTGAATTAGAAAATCCTTGTCAAACAAATAGTCTTTTGGAAACAATGCACACCAAACAAAGCATCTTTTGAGATGAGTTGGAAGGTGGTGATAGCTTAGTGCTGAAGGCAGAGGAAGTCCTTTACATTTTGGGATGCGTGTTCAGCAAACAACTTCCGACAATAATCTTTTTGTAATTTCTCTTTTGTCCTCATGGCATAAGCAACATTCTTGCTGTGTGCTGTGACAAGGATCTTACTTCCCTGAGCCCCAAAATTAAGTAGAGGAGTGTGCATTGCTTCCCATTTATCTGGTTTTTGGTTCCAAACACCATCCAAAACAAGAAGAAACTTCTTATCTCTTGATTGTTCTTCCAATCTCTCATGAACCATCTGTAGGCTGCTACTCTCAATTGATTTAGTGATTGCTTCAACAATTGCTTTTCATAGGTTGAAAACATCAAATACATCTGAAACACAGACCCAAGCTTTGATTTTAAATTTATCATCTATCCCTTAGGTCGTTGTATGCATGTTGGGCAAGTGTGGTCTTACCTAACCCACCCATGCCCACAATAGAAAGTCTTGATAACTTGTCATGGTTGACAGATGTGAGCCAATTAAAGATTATTTCTTTGTCCTCATCTCTGCCATAAATAACACTTTTAACCACCAAAGGGTTGAAGGCGATTTTTGTGCTACTTCACTAACCAATCCTGATCAAACACCAATGCCACTAATATTTTCCAAACCTAAAGCACTCTGTTGGCTTATAAGGAATTCTTAAAGGAATTAACAGGAGAATATCTAAAGAAATTAGGTACCTTGCAAGTACAGACGGCACAGGTTTGACTTTCAGATTTAGCTTCTACCTTCAAATTTGTAGATTTCGAAGTCTATTTCATGCAAGAGATCCTCTGTGTCCAGCACTGCGTGTTTGACAGCAAGGAGCCATGTTTTCACAAGTTTGTCTCCGAACTGCTTTCGTTCTGCATCATCAGCCAGAGAATCAACAGATAACAACTTGATTTTTATCTTGCTAAGCAGCGTCTCATCTACCTTTCTTGCATGAAAGAGGTTGAGAACTTGAGAAGAAGCTAGCTTCTCAAATGCAACCCCAAGGAAAGCAGAAATAAGAGCGCCACCAACGAGTTCTGCCATGGTAGGAAAGGGAGTGAATCTGAATGGAAATGAGTAATTTAAATGATGAAATATGTAGAAATAAGCTATTTTATGAATGATGAAATGAATAGATGAATGAAATGAGTTATCTGAAATGCAATTTAGCCAATGACTCAGTTCAGTTCTGTGAATAATCAAATGGGTAGTGCTAATAAGATATTCTAAGATATTACCAAAAGGAAAATATGCATAAACGAATGCATGAATAATCAAATGGATAGTGATCTGAAATTCAATTTAGTCATTGTCATAGTCAACTTTATTAGTAACTGTATTCCATAAACGAATGAGTAGCCATGATTCAAAACTTGACTGTATTGTCTAACTTATCATGCATGATTTTTCTTATAGAAAATAGCACAGAAAGGGGTCTCATTTCTTAAAAAATTATTATGAGATTTTCCTCCAATAACCAAACAGAACAAATAAATAGATTGGCTTGTGACATCCCAACAGGTGTATTTTCCAAATTTCCACCTGCTTGGATATTCTCTGACTTTGCAGAATAATATTTTGTACGACTAGAAAGTGTGTTTAATCAATATTTAGTATGTTCATGGAATAGATATTAGTTGTTAGCTCATTACATATGTCTGATCTTGGTTATATTAAAATCTTGACTGCCTAATGAAAATACATTTATTTGGTTACATGCTTCACTATCAATTAATCCAATTATAATTAAATAAGTAATTCTATTAGAGTTTCAAACTTTCATGTAAAATAAAACCATAATAAATTTATCCTGTCTCATTTCAATAACAGAGTATAACACCATGTGAAGTGAAGTGTGAACGACTGTCTTCTGGCTTTATTGTTAATAGGCAACGGATAACTGTTCTGTTTTCCAAACACTGTATAAAATGTATATTAATGAAAATTTAGACTCTTCAGTCAATTTCAGAGGGCAACGGCTTAGAAACTATATCCAAGAAATCAAACATCCTACAATATATTTAATGAAAGCTTTTCTTTCTTTTTTTTTAATGGTTAATGAAAGTTTATTGTCTAGTCAATTCCAATGGTATAAACAAAGGAATCCAAGAAACCTAATATAAGTGAAATTCATTAATGATTTTAAATTTATAAAACATTTTAATTTCTATCCTAATTCTAAAACCAAACAACTTATTTTATTGTCTTGCAAAATTGTTGGAACATACATATTCACTCACAAAATCTAATTAGGAGTTAACTTCAATTTTATATTTTTTCATAAAATTTCATCAAAAATCACTTTTAATCCTTGAAATTCAAAAATATTTTTAGTTCGTAAAATTAATTTTCTTTTTGCATTAACATTATTGTAAGCACCGGTGTATTTGACTGTGCAAAATTGAAGATTGAGGAGGTTAAGATTCATAAGTACAAAAAAGTGTTTTGTATCTCCAATTTTTTTTTTAACATTAATGAGAAGAATGACTAAAAGTGAATTAAGAGGAAAAAAAACATATTTTTTCATTTTAAAGACTAAAAATTCTCTTGGGTAAAACTTTAAGAACAAAAATTTTATTTAATCATAGTAATAATAAATAATACTAAGAAATAATGTGCTACGATTATTAGTCTCAGCCGTATGTATTCCATCCATAAATGAACGAGTGACTATAATTCTACATAGGCAGCTTTTGCCTTTTCAGATATTTTGAATTTTCCATATTTTGAATTTTCCATGACTTTACGTACTCTGTATTATGCTTTCTTGAACATCTTTTCTCTTTTATGGTGGGACTTGGAAATGGACATTTCCATTTCCATGAATCTTCACCAAGTGTCTTAAAATGATTTAATGACTGAGATTTAATATACGGTTTTCCTTTTTGACCGATCTGGTGGTGTAAAATGGACACATCTAATAGTGGTGTAGAAAAAGCATTGTTTTCTTTTCTTACACTCCAACATTGACCCCAATTTTAAAGAAGAGAATAATGAATGTCATTTATTTGCTTTTGAGGACACTTGTTTAAACTTACTAATTCATGAAGTTGATGGTGAAGTAAATTTTATTTCCACTCCACCCGAGAAATTAAAATTAAGAGACACTTGAAAACAAGTATGGATATTCTGAACAGTATGTCACACTGGTTTTGTGTTAGGGGATATAGCAAGATTGTTACGACGCATTCACTATGATGCAAAGACAAGGTTTGGATTGCATTGCAAACATGAGTGTAGAGAAGCTTTTATTTACAGCAATGCAAAAGTACGCTTGCTTTTCATATTATAACGAATACCTGACGTGTAATAATCTTCTCTTCATCTTGCCCATATAAATGTCAAAGTCTTCTCTATACATGGATCGTGATCTTTATGCTTTTTGGTTATTGGCAGCTAAAGATGTGTTTTGTAACTTGTGGGAAGGGATTGTTTGTGTTTTCTTCTGTTGATTAATCCAACTTTTTGCTTATTAAAAAAACAATGTTGAGTTTTCTGCAATACTAGTGAGGCATTGATTCTGCTTAGTGTTTTTTTTTTTTAATCTATAAATATTAATTACTAATTTGTCAGTTTGTATTTAGTAGGAGAGGTTCAAATCCTTCTCCTTTCCTTTACTCACCTCACAACTCCACTGATTCTTTTTAAGGTAGATTTTGCCTCTTGGGATATTTTAGGAAAATACCCAACCTACACCCTATAGATTATAGAATTTAGGAGAAAGGTGATTTTAATTAACTTAAATATACCATAATAATTTTTTCTTTACTAAACAATTATTTAGATATTCTATTTACATTGCTCTATTTTTCTTAAGACATTTTGTTTACATTGCTCATTCAAGTACAGTAGAAATCAATATATTTCTTTATTAGGAACTTAGGGTATAAAATTGCAGTCGGTTGAACTACTTTTCTTAGTATAAAACAATTAACCTAGTAAAAAGAATAGCAGCTTCATTATTTGAATTCATCCATTTATTCAGAAGGAGGAAATTTTACAAATGAAGATCAACAACATTTTAATGAGATAAAACCAAATAAAATAAGAAAGGAAAAAAACAGTTATGCCCCTAATTATACACCAAATGAGTATTTTTAATAAATCGATGCAATTCGATGGATTATACTGTTTGAATAAATAGCTCGACGATTCCCGCTTGTTAATATTTAAAATCCAATAAGCATATTTTGAGTTGAAAAGTAACATTGACACCAATAAATATTCTCAGAAAACTAGCACCAAAATGAATTTTTGCTTGCCACATTCCTTTTGTTGTACATATTCCTGCAGTGACAATTTTGGTTTTAATCTTTTCTATCAGTTCAGTAAATGAGGCTGCAAAGTCAATGACTTACTATGGCGATGGATAATTTGACAAGACAAATCCTTTATAATTTTTTAGAATGAACTATGTTTCTAATTTGTTTTAAGTAGATGATGATATCAAACAAGTTGATAAGCAATTGAAAATAGTTTATCAAAAAATAAATTACACACATGTCCCTGTCCCTGTCCCGTAAGACTTTCTAGTTAACAACACATAACAAGTCACAAGGTAGCTATTGTCGTTGTTATGCCTCAATTAGAACCATCATCCATGAATTTTGAAGCATTAGCTTACTCAAACTCTAAGCTTTTTTTGAAAAGAAGGTACAATAACATCCAAATATCTGTTGTAAATAGCAGTGAATTGACTTGAATAAGATAGCCTACCTTTAAGACCTCGAGATCTTCCTCTAATAATTTTGCATCACACGGATAGAAAACTGTTTATGGACCCATCTAAGATAACACACCTAGTAAGCCATCTGACTTAATGATGGACCCATCTGAAATTAAACTGTGATAATATTGCATTCATTCCTGATGATAAAACGGTGTTAACCACGTTTATTACAAAAAATGGAAAAATTTAATTATTAGCATTAAATTTGTAAGATTTTTTTAAAATTATCCTCACAATATTAAAAAGAGAAAATATTTGTTAATGATTAAAGAAAAGAAATATACTCTTTATAGGTAAACAATAAAGGTATTTTGGTAAGAAAAGCAACTCTGACTTATAATTTGGACAGAAGAAGTATTAAACAATTTTTTTGGCCTTAACAAAACTGAAGCCCTCTGCATCGGCATAGGCCTCGGACTTATGCTGCCCTGTTTTTACTTTTTCATATTTATCAAACATGAAATCTTGCGTAAATAACGCATATAACATTACAAATTCACCATTAGCACGACGTGCTTCATGTAAAGAAAAAACATTCCATACACATTACATCTTTCAAAACTATAAGTCTGAATAACAAAATGATAACTGCAGTTGATAACTGATTAACTAAATGTAGACGGATTCAAGGGTTGGAGATTATCCATATCCCAACCGTGGGAAAGAAGAAATATAGTGCATCCTTTCCTACCTCTGTCCTTTCCCTTTGTTGCTTCTGTCTCCTTATGTATATGACATACTGTTACCTCCATCTTATGGAATTAAAATTGTTATTATAAAGTATAACCCACCATTTTTATATGAAATAAATATAATTGATTCAGGATAAAATTTAATTTTTTCAGGTTTTCAAACACAGTCTAGTATTCACACCAAGTTAAAATCAATCTAACAAGTATGATAATATATAAAATAATGACAATTTTCAAATGAGACAAATGTTGTATAAGTGCATCCAACCTAGAGCCTGAGACAATAGTTTTATATAAGTTGTCCATAAATGGTACTTTCATATCACATAATTAACACAATTTTAGTTCTTGCAAGTTGATAATTAACCCAATAAAGTTATTAAATAAGTTGAATTTGCAAGAAAATAAGAGATTGTCGACTGCAGTATTTATAACTTTTCTACTTCCCTCAAAGGTATTCATTTGGAAAAACTTTTGGACTTAAAAAGTGTCAGAAATTAAATGTTTTAAGTACTCTGATAAATAATTATTATTACTTTTGAAAAAGCAAGACATAAAAAGAGGAAACAAATAGATATTTACATATTCTTGTGTACTTAGTAAGAAAGAGATTATTAACTGGTGTTACTAAATAAACATATTTTGTATAAATTGATTTCTTCAATGTATTACAGAAATCAGATGATTCGTTTATAGGTTCAATTATATCCAGTAGAATTGCAATCTGGATGGATCTCTTTATTTCAATAATAAAAATTTCATTGAAGAGAGGAACAAATTAAACTTCCACAGAAATCAGAGTACAGGACACAATACCAACCATGCACAAAAAGTACTTTATGATGAATCTCCATATAGAGCCACATGGTTAATTAATCCAATACAATATTGATGAGAATTAAAACTATAGCAAAAGAACAACTGGAAATAAAATAGAGCAAATACCTATAGTTAGAGAAGCAAAGAGAACAATGTAGAAAACGAACTGAAGTAAAAAAATTCACATCCTAAAAATCTCTCCCAAAATGTAATTCAATCCCAAACTCTGAAATAAATAAAATGTACTCAGAGAGAATCACACCATAAAAGCTAGTTAAAGTATTTGAAGATCTGAAAGCCTTAGAAACCCTACACTAAAATTCCACACATCTAGTTAGGGGCTTAAATATCTGATACCTTGTAATTGGATTCTAACAGATATTGCTAGTGCTCATTTAATATATTTATTTAAAATTAGCCTGTGCAAAAAGCGAATGAAGACAAAGGAAGCCATAATATACTAACTTGATTTGGATAAAGCTATTCACAAAAAAAATAAGAAAAAATAAAATGAATTTATCTATACGTTAAAATTAATTTATGCATAAGTTAGTTTTAAGTTATAGAGAAATTTATTTTCTTTTTTTTTTTTTCTTATGTTTTTCTCCAAGAAGTATTTCTAGATAAACTTGTTTAAAGAAAAACTAATATGATAGATTATAATCTATCTAGATAAACTTGTTAGTAAGAATTTGTTTATAGTATCTTAATAAACACTTGTAGAAAAGGCAATAAAAAAAAAAAAGGAGTTTTAGAATAAGTTAAAGTTGTCATATGTATAAGTTGACTTTTAAAACCTCTTTACTTAGTTCTTCAAAACCTTATAATTCTTCAATATTCTTGGTATCCGCACTCCCTACTAAAACTAGTTTCATTATTGAGAAGTTAATTCAAACTTATTAAAAAGTTTATAACATTTCTTTTTCATAAAAATTATTAAAGAAAAAAGCCAAAAGTTAGAGAGGTCCAAAAAGATAGGAAATCCTCTTAAATCAGGTGGAGGAAATAAAGGGTGAGAAGTGAAAAACAAATGTTAAAGCTCAATCAATGAAAATGGATATGGTTGTTTTCATAGTCATGTCATTAAATAAACACAAAATTCAATTATTTAACATATAAGTCTAGTTTTTAATAATTAATGATGACTTAGAAATAACATATCCTATGACCTAACATATGGAACTTGTATGAATAGTTATTTTATATGATAAAGTAACAAATTAACTTACTATACATGAGTGATTATGATTGAATATCAGTGTAAAACTCATTTACATTATCATTGTATAAATATTAAATTTATATTTTTAACACAACGAATAATTTTTTATCCAACAGGATGAATATTTTAACTACGTGTTTTAATACAATGTATAATTTTTATTAAAATAAATTGAATAAAAACACTTATAGTATCTTATTATTATAATATAAAACTCACAATATATACATTTGATTCATTTTAGTTCGATTTGATTTTTAATATGGAAATAAAAAATTAATCTGAGTAAATAATAATATAGTATTTTTATTTGATTATATAATTATTAATTTAATGATGCTAGTTTAATTTATTTGATTTTTAATTTTTTGAGCAAATATGAAAGAGTATTAACAACACACTCTTTATTAAAACTACTTAATCACACTAGAAAGTCAATGATGACGTATAAATTTACAATGATCATGAGATTAAAAATATACCTCCCTATCAATTAATAACATTAATAATGCATGTTTAGCAAAAGTGATCAATTTGCATGGATAGGTCTTTATCTTCACAATTAAGTCATCATGACAAAGATTAACGTAAGAATGCAAGGAAAGCAGTGTGAGGAAGGAAAAGGAAAGAAAAAAAAAAAGAAATAGAGGGAAAATTGAAGTTGTTGATTATGTAGAAAATGGTTTGAAAAAGATAGAAAATTATAAATTAAAGTTATTATAATTACAAAATTACTCATATATTATGACTACCTTATAAAATCATTTTAGAAGGATAATTTTTTACACTTTATTTCCTTCATATATTTTTTGTAATAGAAAGTTAAACATGTGTGACTCACCAAATTAATGACACTTTCTTTACTATTTTTTTTTTGTAACAAATTAGAAAAATGCAATTTTCTTTTATTTTTCTATGCATGTAATTTTTCACTCTCCACTTTTCTTTCAATTGAAAAGGAACTAAATATGTTTGGATCGTGGTAGTTTAGGTCTTAAAAATGGTGGTAATAATATTTTAACGGATTAAATATGTTTATATATTTAAAAATATAATTAATTTAATTTTTTATTAACAAAATTTATGATTTCAATTTTCTAAATTTTAAAAGTTGGTAAAAGGTGCAATAATATATTTTTAAAAAGAATTTAATTAGTATATACTGACACTATAAAAATGTTTAACTAACATTTCATCCCAATCATTTATTTATAGTAACCTTGTTGACCTTTACCGATACTTTAAAAGTCATATAAATTAAAATGTGTATAAAACTCTTTTAAAATTTTAATGCATACTATTTAAACTCTTTTACAAATCCAAAAAGCCTGGATAGCTAGATTCTGAATGGATAAATATTCCTTTAATTTATATTACAAATGTTTAATAAAGTTAATACATCGATTTTATTTCTAAATTATACTTCTAAAAGAATATAGAGTAATGACAAAAATTCATTGTTTCATCTGAAGTCTTTTATCTAAATAATCAAGGATAAATTACTCTTTTAATTTGATGAGTTCAACAAACAATATAAAGTTTTTACCCTTAAAAGTTTCAAAATATGCATATAAATAGAGTGTTTAACCTAAAAATGGTACTTTTTTCACATATTAGATTATTATTTCTTTCTCTTTTTACCCTTTCTTGAATGATGAAAAAATTTATATACATTTTATTTTTAATACATAAATAAAAATGTTTGCAAACACAACTAACATTAAGTTAAATTATTATTGCCTTGCATGTTATGAGTTTTTTGTTTAATAAAATAAATACCTTTTTTCAAGTGTGTTTATTTAAATTATTTATACTTGATTTTTTATTGCAGTTAGATTTTTCACATCTTTCTTGGAGAAACTCTTATGCATCTTCTCCTTCTATGAGTCTCCAAGACCGTTGTGGGACTTAACACAACCTTGTGGGAGAAACTCTTATGCATATTCTCCGTATGTGAATCCGCCACACAATTGTGGGACTTATTACATTCTTGTAGGATATACTCTAATTAATCATCTTCTTCTACATGTTTCCCACATCCATGTGTATTTCACAAAGCTATGTAATAGAATCTTGATGTATATTCTTCTTTTGTATGTTTCCCACACCCATGTAATATTCACACAAATCTACGGGAGAATGCATCTTTCTCCTATGCAGACTCCCACACTCATGTGATATTTCCAACACCTATGTGGTGCATATCCAAAGGACTTATACAAATCTAAGTAACTTTTTAATGATTTTAAATCATCAAATGACTCAAAATTTATTTCAAAACTCAATACATAAAAAAAACATCATAAAATAAATATGCTTAACATATAATTGTTTATCAAGAATAAATGTACTTTTCTGTCTGTAATGTTTTCTACATTGAAATTTTTAAGCTACAAACTCAATGATACATTTTTTTCGTACATAACTCATTGTTCTTCAAAAGGTTGGTGAAGAAGTCATGAACCCCCACATTGCAAAATCATTAATTATCGATAAATAAGTCTTTTAGATATTGGAAAATTTCTCCCCTAGTTTTCTTACGATACCATAGGAACTTTTCCACATGTATTGAGGTTATACAACAAACAGATAACCTGAACCTAGAAATAAAATATGAGAAAGAAAAAAAGTGAATTATACTCGGTGTGTTTTGAAATGGAAACTAAATGTAGTAGTCTGACTGTACACTATGCTATGAAACCCCTTTTTTTTACAACTTGCAGGACATAAAACACTTTTATTTATTTCATTTTCATAAATTTATTTTTATAGTAACAATAACCAACTATTGTTGATCCCATAGGGCATGCATTACATGAATCCATGGTTAATGAATATGGTGAGAGTTGAAACAACATTTGATTTGAAAGACATCAATTAAGGGGAACTTAGAGTGAAATGGTAACAAAGAAGTTGAGAATTTACAGGAAGTTTTATTTTTTTCTAATTCAGACCTGGATTAGAATAGAGAGAATGAGATTCCATCAGAGTTTGAGAGAGAGGGTTGGTACAATGGCCAAAATATTGACACAGTGTAGGGGAGTCATCTAGGAAGAGGAGTGAGGAACAGGGGAACAGAGAGCTTGAGAAATTTGGGATCAGAGAGGTTAGGTATGAGAACATGAGTTGGGAACAACGAGTAAAAGGGAGGAAAGTAATAACATATTTCTTCACAAAATTCCCAGAATCCTTTGGCGAGAAGGAGATGTGGATAATATTTAGCAAATGGGGTCAGGTCTGCGAGATATTCTTTCCAAGAAAATGAAACAGATGGGGAGGAAAACATGGATTCGTTAGATATGTTGATGTCCAAAATAAGAGAACTTTGGAAAGAATTCCAGACAAAATATGTATTAGGGACAGTAAAATGATGGTGAACATTCCTAAATTCAACAAACAAGTGGCAAAGGAGAGTGAAAGCCACAAATATAAGCATCACTCAAGCAACAAAAATTATCCGAAAGGTGTTACAAAAGACAAAGGAAAAGGAAAAGTCTACATACAGAGGCCAAAGGAGAGAAATATCATGCACACCTAGCCAGTGTTATAGGGCCACAACCAACGAACAAATATACGAATGAGTAGAAATCAAACAGTAATACAAGAGAGAAGCATGGATATTAAGGTTAACATGGAGGACCTAGTTGAACAGTAATTTAATTTATTATTCTTATCATTTTTAATTTATGTAAAAATAAAAAACTATTTTCAGCCTTGTTTGTGTAATATCTCATTTAATTCTTTTTATTATGCTATCTAAAATTTATATATTTTATATTTTTTTTATATTTTTAGGAGAATCTCATTTATTTTTTTATTATGACCTTTAAAATTTATAATCTATTTAAAATGAATAAACAATTCTAATATGCAACGAAAACAAATTAATTTTTCACTTAAATAATTTAACTTTTTAATATTTATCATTTTTGCGTTAATTAAAAACATTAATGGTTCCATAAAATAAATAAATTTTTTCCAGCATAACTTCATGGTAGTGTACCCATGACCAAAAACCCTGAATAATCATCCCCAAAAGTTCACACTCAAACTAGACTTCTATGTTTCCATGTTTATGATATACATTGCTTGAGGCTTTCTGTGAGGAAATTAGAGAAACCTCAAATGGAAGATATTTTAATGGAGAAATTCTATTGAAAATTAATATGAGAAACGACTATATAGACCTTATTGTAAATAATGTGTTAAAATTTTAGTTCTTGATAGAACTGAATGGAATCAATTGGTGCATGTAACTCACCTCCTGCTGGGAATAATAGGGCCAGGTTCTTGTTAACAAAACTTTCCAATCTCTATGATATATATCTACTATATTTTGTGTCATGCATGGTTTGTGTTATATACTATGTACTTAGCCAGTTAGTCTTGAAACAGAGAAATGAGAATGAGATAACACTGTCACAAACTGGAATAGAGCACTTACATGATGAGGTTAATATACTATCCTCTCTCTTATTGCCCTCTACTTATGTGCTCTTTACCCTATTGTTTTAGTTTGACTTCATCTTCCTCCTATACCAGAAGTCGTATATTCTATGCATGTTATTTAATTAAAATGGACAGAGCCAAAGTTAACAATAAGAAAATGGAAATGACCAGCGCTAATGCTGCTCAGGGAAAAATCTCTGCCCAAAGTTCAGAGTAGTATTTCACATTAGAGTTTGAGTATTGGATAATAACAATGTTTGAATATGTGGGATCCTTGGATGTGAATTAAAGGATTTTGTAATGTTTTGCTAGTGTCATTTTTTGCTAGCATTTTCTGGTTGGGGCTTATATTTAATTGTGAGATCCTTTGTTTATTAGCTATTTTCATGTGGGCATCTGACTCTTGAATAAGGGTGCTTGTGGGTAGTTATTTATAATAGACTCTCTTCTCTGATATGCACTGTAATGATGTTATTTTTCAGATTCTCTTATTATATCCTTTAACATGGGGGGTTTCACTATTACTCAATAATTTTTTTCTTTTTTCAAAAAAACAAAATATATGAATATGACATTGATCTGCAAATTTGTGAGACAATCCCAACAATCTTTGTGATCTATCACAAAATATTGCTATTCCTGTCACATAGGATGTCTCACCCATACCTTTCATTTCAAAGTTATTAGAGAGATATTTATTTACATCATGTAACATGCATCATTAGCAGCAAGCAAAATGTCATCAACATACAAGACTAAAATCACAAATTTACTCCCATTAACCTTCATGTACATACATCGATCAACAACATTGTCTACAAAATCATACGACATAATAATATAATTAAACTTAAGATACCATTGTTTGGAAGCTTATTTTAGTCCATATATTGACTTCTTTAATTTACACACCAGATTTTTCTTTCCTGTAGAGCCAAAACCTTTAGGTTGCTCCATAAAAACTTCTTCCTCTAAGTCATCATTCAGAAAGGCGATCTTTACACACATTTGGTGAAGCTCCAAAAGATAATTAGTTGCCAAAGCCAAAACAATCCTAAAAAGGGCCTTCTTAGCAACTAAAGACTGTCTCTTTATAGTCAATACCATCTTTTTGAGTGAAACCTTTGGCAACGAGTCTAGCTTTGTATCTTTCGATATTTCCATTCGAGTCATATTTTTTCTTAAATATCCATTTACAATCGACTCATTTTGAACCATTAGGAAACTAAACTAGATTTCAAACTTTATTGTCATCCATTGATGTTCATGGCTTGCCTGATAGAGTTTTGTCTTTAGTGCCTGTAGAATAGTTGAACCGTTGTATTTGGTTTATTTTTGCATAGTAGATTCTTAACATATTAATATTTATTCTCAACGGTGACATCACCTAAATTATGTACGTAGTGAGAGATAATGAACTCAGTGTAAGAACTGTATTTTTCATTCTTAATTATACCTGTAGCAGATTTTTTTTTAGTGTCTATACATTAGTTGAACCGTTGTATTTGGTTTATCTTTGGATATTAGGTTCTTAACATATTTATTTTTGTTTCAACGGTTAGATCCTCAAAATAATGTCTGAAGTGAAAGATAATTGAGTAGATGTTTGGTGTATCATCGATAAATATGTATGATGTATTATTTAAAATGAACATGATTTGAAATAGTTTCATTGATGATATGAGTCAACGGTGCCTAAGAGGGAGTCATTCTAGCTTAGTTAGGAATGAAATTTAGTACCACCACTGCACAATTTGGTGAACTCCTCATGATGCTAATCCAAGGATCTCGTTAAGAGGTGCTCTAAAGAAGAAGATGAAGAATGGAATTCAAGAAGATGAAGGTTGGAGGAGCCACCTTAGAAGGATAAGCCCTAACGAAGACTTGCCACAAGGGAATGAGCCCTTGATGAAAGCCATTGAAGGTTCTCTCAATTAGGAGAAGGAAGAAGACAGTCAAAATGTAGAACTCTCAAGTCTATTCAAAATTCAAGTGTAAAAATGATACAGGAGGAGGACGTGCTTATTTATAGGAGAGGGAGCTTAAGGCTATGGGCCTTGAGTTGGATGTCCAACTCAAGGGTGATGAGGGAAGGTTAGTTGAATTAATTAGGTGTTAGTTTACTTCATGGCTCATTAACACTTAATTAACTCAACAAGATCCAAACAAGGCCCTAAGATCAAGGACCTTTGTTCCCTCCAAATTTGAATTTGAATTTGGAGAGTACCATGTCATCTCCCTCCAAAATTCAAATCCAAACATGAAGCAACAAGAAGGGCCATGTAGGAAAGAGAGTGTGAATGGGCGAAACACTAGGGAACAAGGGGGGCCTACTTGTCTCTCACTATCTACAATGAGAGAACACACTTTATTATTAACTTTACATCTAGTGTGAAAGATGTTCTCTCTTTGAGATTGGGTAAGTTCAAAAGATTGGCTTCCAAGAAGCCTCCTAATCATCAAGAGGTCCCCCTCATATGCATAAGCATCCTTACATTTGGAAGATGATGCATGACCCTCTTCTTCCTCACTCTCACTAGAGGAGGAAGGTCAGCTACTCTCACTACTATACATGTCTAGGCCCCTCATGATCATATTTTTTCTAGTCGGGCATTGAGAGGCAATGTGGCCTCTCTCTAGACATTTAAAGCATTTAATACTACTAGTCCTTTCATGAGACCTAGTAGTAGAGGGTTTCTTTTCTAAATGAGATGCTTTATGCTTGGGTGATCCTCTTTAGGGAAGCTCTTAAAAGAGCTCCCCTTGAGTTGATCCCTCTTTGTATAAGGTTGAGATTCTCTTTTAAACCCTTTTTCTTTTTACTTGGTTCTCATCCTTGATATAGTTGAACCAACTCATCTAGATTCGTATATGAAAAAAGCTCAACTTTATCTCTTATCTCAGAGCTTAATCCACATAAGAACCTAGCCATGGTGACTTTGGGTTCCTTAATGATATTTGCTCTTAAAATTAGAAGTTCCATCTTTTGTCTATACTCCTCAATACTTAGGTTTTGTTGCCTAAGTATTTGGAGTTTGTCCAAAAGATCTCTCTCATAGTAAGATGGAATATGCCTTCTTCTCATAGCACTTTTTAAATCATTCCAATAGTTTATTTCAGGCATATGAGTTTGGGCTCTCTCTTTTGTTAACCCATACCACCAATAAAGGGCATGCCCTTGGAAGCTAAGGGTTGCCAAAGGAACCTTTCGGTCCTCTCTTATATCATAACACTTGAAGAGTTGTTCTACCTTACCTTTACTTCCCAGTCAAGATAGGCTTCCACATCCTCTCTCCCATGGAAGGGAGGAAGATCAACCTTTTTCTCCCTAGGAGGGGGCACATGATCATGCATATGTGTATTATGATGGTTGAATCCTCTCCTAGGTCTCCCATAATAATCTTCCTCACTTTCACTATTTTTTCTTGAGGGAGACCCATATTCAAAACTTTTTCTCTTTTCCCACTCTTTTTGTTTCCTCTCTTCTTTTTCTCATTTCTCTTTTTCTTCTCTCTCTCTTTTTTCCTTTTCTTCTCTCTCGTTTTTTTCTCTTTCTTTTGATTCTCTCCTTAGTCTTTCATCACTCAACCACTCACGAAATTCCAAGACAAAGTGATCAAGAGGGGAAACCTTGGGAGAGCCCCCTTGGTTGACACTCTTGTTGCTATTTGCACTAGTGTGTGGAGGTGTAGCTATGTAGAATGAGTGAAAAGAACGGACAAACTAAAATTAAGAGGTAAACAAGGAAGGCAAGCACACAAAAAGAAGTTCCTAGATTGGTTCTAAAGTAGATTATGGACTAAAGAAAAAAAACACAAAAATTCACTAGTTGCACACAAGTTTTTAGCTATAGTCGAATTGATTAGGTTCCTTTTTTAGCACTCTCAAACCAAGTTTAGACCACCTTGTAATTGTTTTGTTTCACTATTAGGTACATCTTGTTTTGTCTCTTTTTTTTTTTTTTTGATCTTTTACACTTTGTTCTCTTTTCTTTTGAAATTTTGTTTGACTTTGTTCTTGGTTTTTTTTTTAAAAAAAAAAAAACTTTTAAGATGTACCTAATTACTTGATTTAATTGCAAATTGATATAAATCCATATCACAGATTCTATGATCAATTTAGAGGTCCTAAATGATCAAATTAGAACCTAAGAACCAAGCACATAAAATTCACTAAAATGTAACTAATGAAAACTAAAAGAGAGCAACTCAAAGTGTACCAAAGTAAAGGTGCTTTTGTAATGCAATAAGAGCTTTGTTTGTGATTTAGAGCTACTTTGTTTGCACAAAAGATTTTCTCATAAGATTCACGTCCAATGCTCAAGCAAACCAACACAATTTCACCTTACAACAAGCACACAAAGAGCTACTAACTTATAACAAAACACAACATAAGTTGGATTGAAATTGAGCTACTACGTATATACCTTTTCTTTAATTGAGAAATTTAAAGAATATGCTAGAAGATATAAGCATGTGACACTTCTTATGAGTCTTAGAACAAGAGAGATCTCCTCTAGGATCCTCAATTTCAAGAAGTTTTGCAACACACTTTTAGTGGAAAAATATAAGCGGTAAAACCTAATGGAAAATAATGTGACATGAAAGGACTAAACAATACTCTAAGACATCACAATTAAGAGTATAAAATGTGTAAAATAATACCTAAAAATAGAGAGAAACTGAATTCAAAAGCAAAAAGCGCAAGAACACAAAGGAACAATGACCAAGGCATGTGACCACAGCGCTGTGGTTTTTACCACAACCGTGTGGATTTCAATGCATCACCACCTCTTAGGCCACTAAATCCAATTAAAATTTCAAGAAACAACACAAACAAATTTAGGAGAGAAAAACACATGGTATAATAAGATTCAAATGAAAGAACAAGCAATTTGAACCGTACAATTGAAATATGAATACATAACAATATGAATAACAACTAAGAACATGACTACTAGACATGAAAGAAAATGAAATACAACATGGAAGCACATAAAAGAATTGGATGGAGTAGAAGAGAGAAAATGACCGAAAAAATTAAAAGTAAGGTAAGAATCAACCTCTAGAAGTGGCTCTTGATACCACTTGGTGCACTCCTCATGATGCTAATCCAAGGATCTCTTCAAGAGGTTGCTCTAAAGAACAAAATGAAGGATGGAAGTCAAGAAGATGAAGGTTGGAGGCACCACCTTGGTGAAAGCCATTGAAGGTTCTCTCAATTAGGAGAAGGAAAAAGACACTCAAAATGTAGAACTCTAAAGTTTATTCAAAATTCAAGTGTAAAAATGATACAAGAAGAGGAGGTGCTTATTTATAGGAGAGGGAGCTTAAGGCTATGGGCCTTGAGTTGGACATCCAACTCAAGGGTGATTAGGGGAAGGTTAGTTGAATTAATTAGGTGTTAATTGAGTTCACAGCTTATTAACACTTAATTAACTCGACAAGATCCAAACAAGGCCCTAAGATCAAGGATCTTTGTTCCTCCAAATTTGAATTTGAATTTGGAGAGTGCCAAGTCATCTCCCTCCAAAATTCAAATCCAAACATGAAGCAACAAGAAGGGCCATGTAGGAAAGAGAGTGTGAATGGGCAGAACACTAGGGAATAAGGAGGGGCCTACTTGTCTCTCATGCTTCATGTGTGACTTAGGAGGGTGTTGGGATAAGCTAGAGGGATGTGGTTATCAAAACCACACGTTCGTATGATCCAAAAAAGCCCATTAATGCACACACTCCACATAATAGACTAGTTACACCTCCCTTCAAATAAAAGAAAAGAAAAAAGGGTCAAAATACAAGGCCAAAGAAATACTACATACACCTCCAAATACATGAACAAAAAGGCGCCAAATACAAGGCTAAAAAGTGAAGACTATGGCCTAATCTTGATGTCCAAAAGAAGGTGAGGTCTTCCTTCCTCTCCTCTAGCCATATCTTCCTCAATCCTCCTAACCATGACCCTTGTGATGGGACCCTTGCCAGGGAGGATTGCACCACAATTGTTCAATTGTTAGATTTTGGTTAATTTTTTTATAGTAAGTTCTTAGGATGTTAATCTTTATTTTCAATGGTGGGATCATCTAAATAATGTCCGGAGAGATAGAATGGAGTTAGAATAACACTTGTATTTTTACCATCTTACACGATACCATATTTTGTCTTTAGTGTCTATAGAGTTGTTGAACCATTGTATTTGGTTTATTTTCGAGCAGTAGATTCCTAAGATATTAATATTTATTTTCAATGGTGGGATCATCTAAATAATGTACGTAGTGAGAGAGAATGAATTCAGTGTAAGAACTGCATTTTTCATATCTTAATTATACCTGTAGCAGATTTTTTTTTAGCATTTATACATTAGTTGAACCATTGGATTTGGTTTATCATTGGATAGTAGGTTCTTAACATATTTATTTTTGTTTCAATGGTTAGATCCTCAAAATAATGTCCGAAGTCAGAGATAATGGAGTAGATGTTTGGTGTATCATTTATAAATGTGTGTGATGTATTATTTAAAATAAACATGATTTGAGATAGTGTGATTGATGATACGAGTCAACGGTGCCTAAGAGGGAGTCATTCTAGCTGTAGTTAGGAATGAAATTTAGTACCACCACTATACAATTGTTCAACCCATGGATTTGGTTTAATTTTTTACAGCAGGTTCTTAAGATGTTAATCTTTATTTTCAATGGTGGGATCGTCGAAATTATGTCTGAAGTAACAGAATGGAGTTAGAATAACAGTTATATTTTTAGCATCTTATACGATACCGTATTATGTATTAAGTGTCTGTAGAATAGTTTAACCGTTTGATTTTCTTTAGTTTTGGGTAGTAGATTCTTAAGATATAAATATTTATTTAAAATGGTGGGATCATCTAAACAACGTATGTAGTGAGAGATAATGAACTCAGTGTAAGAACTGTATTTTTCAGATCTCAATTATACCTATAGTAGATATTTTTTTAGTGTCTATACTTTAGTTGAACTGTTGGATTTGGTTTGTCTTATGATAGTACATTCTTAACATATTTATTTTGGTTTCAACGTTTAGATCCTCAAAATAATGCCCGAAGTGAGAGATAATGGAGTAGCTGTTTGGTGTATCATTTGTAAATGTGTGTAATGTATAATTTAAAATGAACATGATTTAAGATAGCGTGATTGATGATATGAGTCAATGGTTCTTACGAGGGAGTCATTCTAGCTGCCGTTAGGAATGAAATTTAGTACCACCACTATACAATTGTTTAACTGTTAGATTTTTGTTGATTTTTTTTATAGTAGGTTCTTAAGATATTACTCTTTATTTTCAATGATGGGATCGTCGAAATAATGTCCGGAGTGACATAATGAAGTTATATTATAACAATTATATTTTTAGCATCTTATACGATACCGTATTTTGTCTTAAGTGTTTGTAGAATAGTTGAATTGTTGGATTTTTTTATTTTTGGGCAGTAGATTCTTAAGATATTAATATTTATTTAAAAGGGTGGGATCATCTAAATAACGTAGGCAGTGAGAGATAATGAACTCAGTGTAAGAATTGTACTTTTCGTATCTTAATTATACTTGTAGCTGATTTTTTTTAGCGTCTATACATTAGTTGAACCGTTGGATTTGGTTTATCTTTGGATGGTAGGTTCTTAACATATTATTTTTGTTTCAACGGTTAGATCCTCAACATAATGTCCGAAGTGAGAGACAATGAACATGATTTGATATAGTGTTGTTGATGATATGAGTCAACGGTGCCTAAGAGGGAAGTATTCTAGTAGCAGTTAGGAATGAAATTTAATACCACCACTATACAATTGTTGAACCGTTGGATTTTGTTTAATTTTTTATAGTAGGTTCTTAAAATTTTAATCTTTATTTTCAATGGTTGGATCGTCGAAATAATGTTCGGTGTGACATAATGGAGTTAGAATAACAGTTATATTTTTAGCATCTTATACGATACCATATTTTGTCTTGAGTGTCTGTAGAATAGTTGAACCGTTGTATTTCATTTATTGTTGGATAGTAGATTCCTAAGATATTAATATTTATTTTCAACCGTGAGATCATCTATATATATTACGTGGTGAGAGATAATGAACTCAATGTAAGAACTTTATGTTTTGGATCTTATTTATACCTGTAGTAGATTTTTTGTTTGAGCATCTATACATTAGTTAAACCATCGGATTTGGTTTATCTTTGGATAGTAGGTTCTTAACATATGTATTTTTGTTTCAACGATTAGATCCTCAAAATAATACCCGAAGTGAGAGATAATGGAGTAGATGTTTGGTGTATCATTTATAAATGTGTGTGATGCATAACTTAAAATGAACATAACTTGGGATAGTGTGATTGATGATATCAGTCCTAGGTGCATAACAGGGAGTTATTCTAGCTACAGTTAGGAATGAAATTTAGTACCACCACTATTCAATTGTTCAACTGTTAGATTTTGGTTAATTTTTTCTATAGTAGGTTCTTAAGATTTTAAGCTTTATTTTCAATGGTGGGATCGTCGAAATAATGTCTGGAGTGACATAATGGAGTTATTATAACAATTATATTTTTAGCATCTTATACGATATTGTATTTTTTCTTCAGTATATGTAGAATAGTTGAACCGTTGTATTTGGTTTATTTTTGGGTAGAAGATTCTTAAGATATTAATATTTATTTAAAACGGTGGGATCATCTAAATAATATATGTTGTGAGAGATAATGAACTCAGTGTAAGAACTTTATTTTCCAGATCATAACTATACATGCAGTAGATTTTGTTTGAGCGTCTAGACATTAGTTGAACCGTCGGATTTGGTTTATCTTTCGATAGTAGGTTCTTAACAGATTTTTTTTTTCAACGGTTAGATCCTCAAAATAATGCTAGAAGTGAAAGATAATGGAGTAGATGTTTGGTGTATCATTTACAAATGTGTGTGATGCATAATTTAGAATGAACATGATTCGAGATAGCGTGATTGATGATATGAGTCCTTGATGCCTAGGAGGGAGTTATTCTAGTTGCAGTTAGGAATCAAATTTAGTACCACCACTATACAACTGTTCAACCGTTAGACTTTCGTTAATGTTTTTTTATAGTAGGTTCTTAACATATTAATCTTTATTTGCAATGGTGGGATCATCGAAATAATGTCCGAAATGACATAATGGAGTTATTATAACAATTATATTTTTAGTATCTTATACGATACAATATTTTGTCTGAAGTATCTGTAGAATAGTTGAACCATTGAATTTTGTTTAATTTTGGGTAGTAGATTCTTAAGACATTAATATTTATTTAAAACAATGGGATCATCTAAATAATGTGCGTTGTGAGAGATAATGAAGTCATTGTAAGAACTGTATTTTTCGGATCTTAATTATACCTATAGCATATTTTTTTTAATGTATATACATTAGTTGAACTATTGGATTCGGTATATCTTCGGATAAGAGGTTCTTAAGTGTTTTTTTTTTCAACATTAAGATCCTCAAAATACTGTTCGAAGTGAGAGATAATTGATTAAATGTTTGGTGTATGGTTTATAAATGTGTTTGATGTGTTATTTAAAATGAACATGATTTGAGATAGTGTGATTGATGATATGAGTCAACAGTTCCTAAGGGGGAGTCATTCTAGTTGTAGTTAGGAATGAAATTTAGTACCACAATTATACAATTGTTCAATCGTTGGATTTTGTTTAATTTTTATGGTGGGTTCTTAACATGTTAATCTTTATTTTCAATTCAGCATCGTCGAAATAATGTCTGAAGTGACATAATGGAGTTAGAATAACCGTTATATTTTTGGCATCTTATACGATACCAAATTTTGTCTTCCGTGTCTGTAGAATAGTTAAACCATTGGATTTGGTTTATTTTTTATATTAGATTCTTAAGATATTAATATTTATTTTAACGGTGGGATCATCTAGATAATGTTAGAATAACAGTTATATTTTTGACATCTTATATGATACCGTATTTTGTCTTCAGTGTCTATAGAATAGTTGAACCGTTGGATTTCATTAATTTTTGGGTAGTAGATTCCTAAGATATGAATAATTATTTTCAACAGTGGGATCATCTAAATAACATATGTAGTGAGAAAGAATCAACTCATTGTAAGAACTGTATTTTTCAGATCTTAATTATACTTGTAGCAGATTTTGTTTGAGCGTCTACACATTGGTTGAACCGTTAGATTTGGTTTATCTTTGGATAGTAGGTTCTTAACATATTTATATATGTTTCAATGGTTAGATCCTGAAAATAATGTCCGAAGTGAGAGATAAGGGAGTAGATGTTTGGTGTATCATTTATAAATGTGTGTGATGTATACTTTAAAATGAACATGATTTCAGATAGCGTGATTGATGATATGAGTCAACGGTGCCTATGAGGGAGTCATTCTAGGTGCAGTTAGGAATGAAATTTAGTACCACCACTATACACTTGTTCAACCATTAGATTTTGTTTAATTTTTTATAGTAGATTCCTAAGATGTTAACCTTTATTTTCAACGGTGGGATCGTCAAAATAATGTCCAGAGTGACATAATGTAGTTATTATAACAATTATATTTTTAGCATCTTATACGATACCGTATTTTGTCTTCAGTATAGGTAGAATAGTTGAACCGTTGTATTTGGTTTATTTTTGGGTAGTAGATTCTTAAGATATTAATATTTATTTAAAACGGTGGGATCATCTAAATAATATATGTTGTGAGAGATAATGAACTCAGTGTAAGAAATTTATTTTCTGGATCATAACTGTACCTATAGTAGATTTTGTTTGAGCGTCTAGACATTAGTTGAACCATCGGATTTCGTTTATCTTTGGATAGTAGGTTCTTAACATACTTATTTTTGTTTCAACGGTTAGATCCTCAAAATAATACTAGAAGTGAGAGATAATGGAGTAGATGTTTGGTGTATCATTTATAAATGTGTGTGATGCATAATTTAAAATGAACATGATTTGAGATAGCGTGATTGATGCCTAAGAGGGAGTCATTCTTGTTCTAGTCACGAATGAAATTTAGGACCCCCACTATACAATTGTTCAACCGTTAGATTTTGGTTAATTTTTTTGTAGTGGGTTCTTAAGATATTAATCTTTATTTACAATGGTTGGATTGTCGACATAATGTCTCGAGTGACATAATGGAGTTATTATAACATTATATTTTTAGCGTCTTATACGATACCGTATTTTGTCTTCCGTGTCTGTAGAATAGTTGAAGCATTGGATTTGGTTTATTTTGGGGTAGTAGATTCTTAATATATTAATATTTTGTTTAAAATAGTGGGATCATCTAAATAATGTATATAGTGGGAGATAATGAAGTCAGTGTAAGGACTGTATTTTTCGGATCTTAATTATACCTGTAGCAGATTTTGTATGAGTGTCTATACATTAGTTGAATCGTCGGATTTTGTTCATCATTCGATAGTAGGCTATTAACATATTTATTTTCTTTCCAACGGTTAGATCTCAAACTAATGTACGAAGTGAGATATAATGGAGTAGATGTTTGGTCTATCATTGATAAATGTGTGTGATGTATTATTTAAAAAGAACATGGATTGAGTTAGTGTGATTGATGATATAAGTCAACGGTGCCTAAAAGGGAGTCATTCTAGTTGTAGTTAGGAATAAAATTTAGTACCACCAATACACAATTGTTGAACCATTAGATTTTGGTTATTTTTATAGTCGGTTCTTAAGATGTTAATCTTTATTTTCAATGGTGGGATTGTCAAAATAATGTCCGGAGTGACATAAAGGAGTTATTATAACAATGATATTTTTATCATCTTATACGATACCGTATTTTATGTTCCGTTCTGTAGAATAGTTGAAGCGTTGGATTTGGTTTATTTTTGGGTAGTAGATTCTTAAGATATGAATATGTATTTAAAACGCTGGGATCATCTAAATAATGTATATAGTGAGAGATAATGAACTCAGTGTAAGAAATGTATTTTTCATATCTTAATTATACCTGTAGCAGATTTTTTGTTGAGTGCCTATACATTAGTAGTAGGTTCTTAACATATTTATTTTTGGTTCAATGGTAAGATCCTTAAAATAATTCCCGAAGTGAGAGATAATGGAGTAGACTTTTGGTGTATCATGTATAATTGTGTGTGATGTAATATTTAAAAGAACATGATTTGAGATAGTGCTATTGATGATATGACTCAACGGTGCCTAAGAAGGAGGCATTCTAGCTGTAGTTAGGAATGAAATTTATTACCATTACTATACACTTGTTAAACCGTTGGATTTTTTTTAATTCTTATAGTAGGTTCTTAAGATGTGAATCTTTATTTTCAATGGTGGGATCGTCGAAATAATGTCCAGATTGACATAATGGAGTTAGAATAACAGTTATATTTTTAGCATCTTATATGATATCGTATTTTGTCTTCAGGGCGTGTAGAATAGTTGAAGCGTTGGATTTCATTTATTTTTGTCTAACAGATTCCTAAGATATTAATATTTATTTTAAACGGTTGGATCATCTAAATAATGTACGTAGTGAGAGATCATAAATAATGTATGTAGTCAGAGATAATAAACTCAAGGTAAGAACTGTATTTTTCAGATCTTAATTACACCTGTAGCAGATTTTGTTTGAGTGTCTATACATTAGTTGAATTGTTGCATTTGGTTTGTCTTTCAATAGTAGGTTCTTAACATATTTTTTTTTCAACGGTCAGATCTCAAACTAATGTCTGAAGTGAGAGATAATGGAGTAGATGTTTGGTGTATCATTTATAAATGTGTGTGATGTATTATTTAAAAAGTACATGGATTGAGATAATGTGATTGATGGTGGGATTGTCGTTCTAGCTACAGTTAGGAATGAAATTTAGTACCACCACTACACAATTGTTCAAATGTTAGATTTTGGTTAATTTTTTTATAGTAGGTTCTTGAGATGTTAATCTTTATTTCAATGGTGGGATTGTCGAAATAATGTCTGGAGTGACATAATGGAGTTATTATAACAAATATATTTTTAGCATCTTATACGATATCGTATATTTTGTTCAATGTCTCTAGAATAGTTGAATTGTTGGATTTTGTTTATTTTTTGCTGGTAGATTCGTAAGATATTAATATTTATTTCCATCTGTGGGATCATCTAAATAATGTATGTAGTTAGAGATACTGAACTCAGTGTAAGAACTATATTTCTCGGATCTTAATTATACCTGTAGCAGATTTTGTTTGAGTGTCTATTCATTAGTTGAACTGTTGGATTAGGTTTGTCTTTCGATAGTAGGTTCTTAACATATTTATTTTTGTTTCAACGGTAAGATCCTCAAAATAATGTCCGAAGTGAGAGATAATGGAGTAGATGTTTGTCGTATTATTTATAAATGTGTCTGATGTACTATTTAGTAATATAATTTGAGATAGTGTGATTGATAATATGTGTCAACAGTGCCTAAGAGGAACTCAGTCTAGCTGTAGTTAGTAATGAAATTCACTATCCCATTGTTCAACCGTTAGATTTTGGTTAATTTTTTTATAGTAGGTTCTTAAGATATTAATCTTTGTTTTCAATGGTGGGATCATCGAAATAATGTCCGAAGTAACATAATGGAGTTATTATAAGAATTATGTTTTTCGCATCTTCTACGATACCGTATTTTCCCTTCAGTGACTGTAGAATAGTTGAACCGTTGAATTTGGTTTATTTTTGGGTAGTAAATTCCTAAGATATAAATATTTATTTTCAACAGTCGGATTATCTAAATAATGTAGGTAGTGAGAGATAATAAAGTCAGTGTAAGAACTGTATTTTTCATATATTAATTATACTTGTAGCAGATTTTGTTGGACCACTATATAGTTGTTAAACCGTTGGATTTTTTTTATCTTTTATAGTAGGTTCTTAAGATGTTAATCTTTATTTGGAATGGTGGGATCGTCGAAATAATGACCGGTATGACATAATGGAGTTAGAATAACAATTATATTTTTAGCATCTTATACGATACTGTATTTTGTCTTCAGTGTCGTAGAACAGTTGAACCGTTGGATTTGGTTTATTTTTGGATAGTGGATTCTTAGGATTCAATGAAGGCATGGTATGGATGAAAGCTCATTGAAGATTGGAAGCCATAGTTTTCATTTTTAGCTTGTAAATATTTTGTTTTAATTAGCTAAATAGGAGCATATTTTTAATTCCTTTAAGGCCATGTATATTAGGCCATATTCTTTTTAGTTTAGAAGTTATAAGTGTCTTTAGTTAAAAATGAGGAGTAAGCTTAGAATGGGTGCCTAAGTCAAGACATGATTTTGGGCTAGCCCATTCAATTTAGGAGATGCTAATTGCACCCATGGGGTGAACTTAGGTGTCTTACTTAAGTCCCACATTGCCTAGAAAAGTGTGCCCAAGCTCTCCCTTGGGGCTATATATACTCATTCTCCCTCTTGTAAATTTCACCTTTGAAGTTGAATGAAATAGTCTCTTTATGAGCACATTCTTAGTAAAAGGTCTTGAGGATCCTCTCTCTTGAGGAACCTCTTCCTAGGTTGTTTTTATCAAGGGTTCCTTCCCTTGTAGCAAACCTAAACACTTTGGCTTATCTCTCTTCGAGAGTGGCGCCCCACCTCCATTTTCTTTCCCCTGCATCATCCATTTCATGGTACTTGGAACCTCAAGGAGAAAGATCAAGGGGAGTGCAAAAGTTTTTTGCATCATTTGGTATCAAGAGCCAACTCTATGAGGTTCTTTTCTAGTCTTAATTTTCTTTAATTTTTTCCATCTTTTCTTCTTAGTGTTCTTGTTGTCTTCTTTATTTCTTTCCAGCCTTTGATTCTTGTTATTTAATTTCTTTTATGTCTTCTTGGTTTATGTTTTAGTAGTTTTCATTTTATGCAATTTATTTCCTAGTCTTTATTGCTTTCTAGATTCAATTTATCTTGTTCTTTTCCATTGAATCTTTATATGTTTCCTATATGATTATTTCTTTAATTTTCTATCCAGCCTTTTATTTCTTTTTTTTTTCAGGTGCAAATCCTAAGGAGGTCAAAGTAATGACTTCACAAAATTTTTTAAGGAAGCCACACATTGTGGTCTTGATCTTTGGATGCACGTTGTTCTTCTTATTTGAGTTTTTAATTCTATTTTCTTGCACCTATTTTTCTATTTTTCCAACCCCTTGTTTTTTGGGCATATATTTCTGGTTATTTTGAGTTATTTAATTTCAGTTTTTAATCTTCCAAGTTGTGTCTTAGTTGGTCATGTTGTAGTCCTTTTATTGTCTCTTAATTCTATATAGTTTTGCCTTTTTATTTTTACCATAAAAAAATGTGTTTCTCTCTTGGAATTGAGCATATGCTCTTGTGTCTATTCCTAGAGTCCTACATGCTTTAGATCATAGCATATTTCAAAAATTTTTCAAAAAAAATAAATTGCTCAATTTTTTCTTAGAGTTCATTTCTTCATTTTGTGTGAGTAGCTTATTTTTGTGCTAGTTTATTGTGGTGATTTTCTTTGTGCTGGCTGGTTGAGCATTTTGGGGCACATATTTGGGGTGAAAACTTGAGTAATCAAGCTTACCTAAACCCAAAAAACTCTCACTTAGTGTCATGTTATAATCACCTAAAATTACTAGCTCATTTTAAGTTGCTTTGTGTTCTTTGGTTTGCACTTTTACATCAAATTTTTGTGGCTAATTTATTATTATTGTTCAAGCATTTATAATTCTTAAACTCCTTACTATAATTGCTACAAAATGTGTTAAGAGGTGTAGCAAAATTGTTTAAAAAAAAAGAAGAAGAAAAGAAATCAAAAGAGTAAAATAAGTCAAAAAAAGAGTTAGTAAAAAGTGCTAAAAACAAGTAAAAAGAGTACAAAAAAAATTTTAGTGCACCTCAAAATTATTAAACAATTCAAAGGAGTGTTATTGAAATTTGCTTGAATTTCTTTGCATATGATTCAGCCACCTTGCTTTACAATTGTGCAAATAATTGAATTTGTTGAGTCTTTTTTGTTTTAAGTCCAATTCTATTTTAGGCCCATTCTAGGAATTTCTTTTGTGTGCCAACTTTCTTTCTACACCTTTTATTTCTTGTTTGTCCTTATTGGCTTTCTTTGTGTTTGTCAAATAAATTCTTTCCACTTGGATGTGTGCCTATTCTTGTTAAGTGCTTTTTATTGTTTTTTGCTTTCAAATTCTACTTCCCTTGGTCTCTTGCTTGGGCGCTTGTTTTCTCTTGGTAGGTAGCCAAATTGTTGAAATTTCCACAAGGGTAGCATCCTTAGGAAGTGTTGATTTAAAACCAAGGAAGAGGAGACTTGAAAAGGAGGCCAAGACTAAAGTGACACACTTGGTGAGGAGCACTTGAAGAAAGAAGCTACATTCAACTACTTTTAATTTTCTTTGTTTAATTTGGGTGTATTTTTAAAGGACATTTTAATTAGAGATGTTGGATGCCCATAAGGTTTACCTCTTTGGTGTGTAATAAACCTTAGTTTCTTGTTTTAGTGTGCATAAGGAATTGTTACCCCTTATTCATACTTAGGAGCATATTAGAATCATTTAGTTTTGCTTTAAATTTCTTTATATGCTTTCAACGTTTTAGCAAGTGTTAGAGTTCCAAAGACTCTTAACACTTTAAGATAAAAAAAAAGAGAGGAGTGTTTTGCATATTAGTTCCCTAGGCCTTACACTTTGACATGTTTTCACACACATCTAGGAGTGTTAGGAGTAGTAATAAAACTAGGGAAAATAAAGGAGAAGAATGTGAAAATAGAATAAAAGAAAAGTATGAGAAGAGTGATAAACCAACCTTGCCCACATATCCATACTCTATTGATTGGGAAATACTAGAAAAACAACGTAGGGAATTTTGGAAAAATGAGAGAAAACAAAAAGAGAGGAGGAAAAGAGAACAAGAGGAACTAGATGGAGAGAAGAGAAGAGAGAAGGAACAAAAAGAAAAGGAGAGACAAGAAAGAAAAGAAAGAAGAGAAAAGAATGGGAGGAAAGAAAAAAAAAAGAGAAAAGAGAAAGAGAACAAAGAGAAAAAGAGAGAAAAAAAAGAAAAGAGAAAGAGAGGAAAAACAAAAAGAAAGAGAAATAAAGGGAAAAAAATGAAAAGATAGAGAAAAAAGCGTTAGAGAGAAAAAGAAGGGAAGAAGAGAAGAAGGCAAACGAGAGTGATGCCTTTGAGAGCGCCCTTAGTGAAGTGTCTACCTTCATTAGGGACTTAGAATAGCCGAGCTCAAACCTTGACCTTCAAATCGCTTCTAGTGACATAGATGAACCTAAGAGACATCATAGGAATAAGACTATCCCTTCTAAAAATAAAAGAGAGTCATCCAAAAGAAAAATAGATAAAAAACCCTTGAGTGAAAGTGACACCCCTTCCACTAGTTCGAGCACTTGTTCTCGAAGTCCCAAATGTTTTAAGTGTTTAGAAAAAGGGCACATTGCTTTGTTTTGCCCCAAAAGAAAAAGGAATTTAAGGGGAACATCAAATGAAAAAAGAGTACCCATTCATGTAAATTCTTAAGATATTAATATTTATTTTCAATGGTGGGATCATACAAATAATGTACGTAGTCAGAGATAATGGACTCAGTGTAAAACTGTATTTTTCGGATCTTAATTATACCTATAGCATATTTTGTTTGAGCGTCTATACATTAGTTGAACTGTTAGATTTGGTTTGTCTTTGTATAGTAGTTTCTTCAAATATTGATTTTTGTTTCAACGAGAATATCCAAAAAATAATGTCCATGGTGAGAAATGATGGAGTAGATGTCTGGTGCATCATTTATAAATGTGTGTGATGTATTATTTAACATGAACACAATTTGAGATAGTGTGATTGATGATATGAGTCAACGGTGTATAAGAGGGACTCATTTTAGCTGCAGTTACAGTTGTTAAACCGTTGAATTTTGTTTAATTTTTTATAGTACGCTTTTAAGATGTTACTCTTTATTTTCGATGGTGAGATCGTCGAAATAATGTCAGGTGGGACATAATAGAGTTAGAATAACAATTACATTTTTAGCATCCTATACGATATCGTATGTTATCTTGAGTATGTAGAATAGTTCAACCATTGGATTACATTCTTAAAATATTAATATTTATTTTCAATAGTAGGATCATGTAAATAATCGACATAGTGGGAGATAATGAACTGAGTCTAAAAAATGTATTTTTTGGATTCAACAGTAGGATCATGTAAATAATCGACGTAGTGGGAGATAATGAACTCAATCTAAGAAATGTAATTTTTGGATCTTAATTATACCTATGGCAGATTTTGGTTGAGCGTCTATACATTCGTTGAACTATTGCATTTGGTTTATCTTTGGATAGTAGGTTCTTAAAATATTTATTTTTGTTTCAATGGAAAGATCCCCAAAATAATGTCCATAACGAGAGATAATTGAGTAGATGTATGGTGTCTCAGTTATAAATGTGTGTGATGTAATATTTAACATGCACATGATTTGAGATAGTGTTATTGATGATATGAGTCAACGGTACCTAAAAGGGAGTCATTTTAGCTCTAATTAGGAATTAAATTTAGTACCACCACTATATAGTTGCTAAACCGTTGGATTTTGTTTGATTTTTTATAGTAGGTTCTTAAGATGCTAATCTTTATTTTCAATGGTGGGATCGTCGAAATAATGTCCTGAGTGACATAATGAAGTTAGAATAACAATTATATTTTTAGCATCTTATACAATATTGTATTTTGTCTTGAGTAACTGTAGAATAGTTGAACTGTTGGATTTTGTTTATTTTTGGGCTGTAGATTCTTAAGATATTAATATATATTTTCAAAAGTGGGATTATCTAAATAATGCACCTAGTGAGAGATACTGAACTCAGTGTAAGAACTTTATTTTTCGGAACTTAATTATACGTGTACCAGATTTTGTTTGGGCATCTATGCATTAGTTGAACTGTTGGATTTGATTTATGTTTGGATAGTTTGTTCTTAACATATTTACTTTTGTTTCAACGGTTAGATCCTCAAAATAATGTCTGAAGTGAGAGATAATGAACTCAATGTAACAATTGTATTTTTCCGATCTTAATTATACCTATAGCAGATTTTGTTTGAGCGTCTATACATTAGTTGACCTGTTGGATTTGGTTAATCTTTCGATAAGAGGTTCTTAACATTTTTTTTTCAACTGTAAGATCATCCAAAATAATGTCCGAAGTGAGAGATAATGGAGTAGATGTTTGGTATATCAATTATAAATGTGTGTGATGTATTATTTAAATTGAACATCATTTGAGATAGTGTTATTGATGATATGAGTCAACGATACCTAAGAAGGAGTTATTTTAGCTGCAATTGGGAATTAAATTTAGTACCACAAGTATATTGTTAAACCGTTGGATTTTTTTTGCATTTTTTGTAGCAGGTTCTTAATATGTTAATATTTATTTTCAATGGTGGGATCATCGAAATAATGTCCAACGTGACATAATGGAGTTAGAATAACAATTATATTTTTAGCATGTTATACGATACCGTATTTTGTCCTGATTGTCTTTAGAATAGTTGAACTGTTGGATTTGGTTTATTTTTGGGTAGTAGATTCTTAAGATATTAATATTTATTTTTAATGGTGGGATCATATAAATAATGTACATAGTGAGAGATAATGAACTTAGTGTAAGAACTGTATTTTTCGAATCTTAATTATACATGTAGCAGATGTTGTTAGAGCGTCTATATATTAGTTGACCTGTTGGATTTTGACTTATCTTTTGATAGTACGTTCTTAACATATTTATTTTTGTTTCAGTGCTTATATCCTCAAAATAATGTTCGAAGTGAGATTTAATGAAGTAGATGTTTGGTGTATCAATTATAAATGTGTGTGATGTATTATTTAAGATGAACATGATTTAAGACAATGTGATTGATGATGTGAGTCAACGATGCCTAAGAGGGAGTCATTCAAGTTGGAGTTTCGAATGAAATTTGGTTCCACAACTATAAAGTTGTTAACCCGTTGGATTTTGTTTAATTTTTTATAATAGATTCTTAAGATGTTAATCGTTATTTTCAATGGTGGGATCGTCGAAATAATGTCTAGAGTGACATAATGAGGTTAGAATAACAATTATATTTTTAGCATGTTATACGATACCGTATTTTGTCTTGAGTGTCTGTAGAATAGTTGAACCATTGGATTTGGGTTATTTTTGGGGTAGTAGATTCTTAAGATATTAGTATTTATTTAAAATGGTGTAGTATTTATTTAAAATGGTGAAATCATCTAAACAAGGTACGTAGTGAGAGATAATGAACTCTGTGTAACAACTGTATTTTTCAGATATTTATTATTAGGGTTGCACTTAGGCACCTCACTTAAGCCTTAAAGCTTGGGTTAATTAATCTTAAGCCTAATTAAGCCCAAGTCTCATATTGTCTAGGTTTGTGTGTCCAAGCTCTTCCATTGGGCTATATATACTCCTTCACTCCCTCTGGTATGGACACACTTGATTTAATTAAGTAAGACTCATTTTGAGCAATTATTCTTAAGTGTCTTTGAGAATCCTCTCTCTTCAGGAATCTCTCCCTAAAAGCTTTTATTAAGGGTTCTTTCCCTTGTGGCAAACCTGAAGTAAATTTTGACTTATCTTTCCCTAGAAAGTGGCATCAAAACCACCCCCTTCCTAGCTTTCTATATCCTCCATCTTCTTAGAGGAAGTAACCTTGGTTGAAGAGATCAAAAGAGTGCATAAGTTAACTAAGTGTTAATTTAGCTAATGAAGTTAATTAAAACATAGTTAACTTGCCTTATCCAAACATGACTCTAAAGAAGTGGATCTATGTTTTCTCCAATTTAAATTTAATTTTAAATTGTGCCATGTAGGTTCCAACTAGGAAAGAGAGAGATTAGTTCTCAATGGAGGGAGCAAAGGGGATTCACTTGTTACTCACGCTTCATGTGTTGCTAGAGAGATGTGAAAAACAAACTAGAGGAGTGTGGGAACACCCTCATGCTAAAAAAAACCCCACTTTTTTCACACACTCCACATAAATAACTGTTACACCCCTAGCCTAAAACAAGGAGGAAATAGGGCAAGGTTCTAGCCATTGTACCATACCTCTGTGTTCCCCAACTCCTCTTCCTAGATGGCTCCTTACACTGTCAAGGTTCTAGCCATTGTACCATACCTCTCAGACTTTCTCATGGACTCTTATTCTCTCTATTCTAATCCAAGTCTGAATTAGAAAAAAAAAATAAAACTTCCTGTAAATTCTCAACTTCTTCGTTACCATTTTGCTCTAAGTTTCCCTTAATTGATGTCTTTCAAATAAAATGTTGTTTCAACTTTCACTATATTCATTAACCATGGATTCATGCCCTACGGGATCAACAATTCTTGGTTGTTGTTACTAAAAAATAAATTTTATGAAAATGAAAGAAATAAAAGTGTTTTATGTCCTGCAAGTTGTAAAAAAAAGGGGTTTCATAGCATAGTGTACAATCAGACTACTACATTTAGTTTTAATTTCAAAACACACTGAGTATAATCACTTCTCTTTCTCTTATTTTATTCCTAGGTTTTCAGGTTATCTGTTTGTTGTATAGCCTCAATACATGTGGAAAAGTTCCTATGGTATCGTAAGAGACCAAGGGGAGAAATTTTCATTATCTAAAAGACTTATTTATAGATAATTAATGATTTTGCATAGTGGGGGTTCATGATTTCTTCACCAACCTTTTGAAGAGCAATGAGTTTGTAGCTTAAAAATTCCAACGTAGAAAACATTATAGACAGGAAAGTACATTTATTTTTGATAAAAAATTATATGTTAAGCATATTTATTTTATGATTTTTTTTATGTATTGAGTTTTGAAATGAATTTTGAGTCATTTGATGATTTAAAATCATTAAAAAGTTACTTAGATTTGTATTAGTCCTCCAGACGTGCACCACATAAGTGTTGGAAATATCACATGGGTGCGGGAGTCTGCATAGGAAAAAATGCATTCTCCCATAGATTTGTGTGAATACTACATGAGTGTGGGAAACATACAAAAGAAGAATATACATCAAGATTGTATCACATAGCTTTGTGAAATACCACATGGATGTCGGAAACATGTAGAAGAAGATGATTAATTAGAGTATATCCCACAAGAATGTAATAAGTCCCACAGTTGTGTGGTAGATGCACATAAGGAGAAGATGCATAAGAGTTTCTCCTACTGGGTTATGTTAAGTCCCACAATGGTCTTGGAGACTCATAGAAAGACAAGATGCATCAGATTTTCTCCTACAAAGATGTGAAAAATCTAATTGCAAATAAAATATCATAACAAATATTTTTATTAAACAAAGACACTAGAAAAGGTACTTATTTTATTAAACAAAGACTCATAACATGCAAGGCAATAATAATTTAAATTAATGTTAGTTGTGTTTGCAAATATTTTTATTTATTTATTAAACTTAAAATGTATATAAATTTTTTCATCATTCAAGAAAGGGTAAAAAGAAAAATAAATAATAATCTAATATGTGAAAAAATTACCATTTTTAGGTTAATAACTCAAACATTCGAAAGGACATGTGTAAAAAGTAGTTTATCCTTAATTATTTGGATAAAAGACTTCAGATGAAATAATTTATTTTTTGTCATTACACATTATTTGATCTTCTTTTAGAAGTATAATTTAGAAATAAAATCGATGTATTAACTTTATTAAGCATTTGTAATATAAATTAAAGGAATACTTATCCTTTCATAATCTAGTTGTACAGGCTTTTTGGATTTGTAAAAGAGTTTAAATAGTATGCCTTAAAATTTTAAAAGAGTTTTTATACACATTTTCATTTATATGACTTTTAAAGTATCGGTAAAGGTTAACAAGCTTACTATAAATAAATGATTGTAATGAAATGTTAGTGTAAAGTTTTTTATAGTGCTAGTGTATACTAATTAAACTCTTTTTAAAAATATATTCTGGCATCGTTTACCAACTTTTAAAATTTATAAAATTGAAATCATAAATTTTGTTAATAAAAAATTAAATTAATTTTATTTTAAAGTATAAAAACATATTTAATCTGTTAAAAAATATCATTACCACCATTTTTAAGACCTTAACTGCCATGATCCAAACATATTTAGTCCCTTTTCAATTGAAAGGAAAGTAGAAAGTGAAAAATTACATGTATAGAAAAATCAAAGAAAATTGTATTTTTTCTAATTTGCTACAAAAAAAAATAGTAAAGAAAGTGTCATTAATTTGGTGAGTCACACGTGTTTAACTTTCTACTACAAAAAAAAATATAAAGGAAATAAAGTGCAAAAAAAATTATCTTTCTAAAATGATTTTATAAGGTGGTCATAATATATTAGTAATTTTGTAATTATAATATATTTAATTTATAACTTTCTATCTTTTTCACACAATTTTCTACAAAACCGAAGAACTTCAATTTTCCCTTTATTTCATTTTTTTTCTTTCCTTTTCCTTTCTCACGCTACTTTCCTTGCATTCTTACATTAATCTTTATCATGATGACTTAATTGTGGAGATAAAGACCTGTTCACACAAATTGATCACTTTTGCTAAACATGCATTATTAATGTTATTAGTTGATAGGGAGGTGTATTTTTAATCTCATGATCATCACAAATTTATATGTCATCATCGACTTTCTACTCTGATTACGTAGTTTTAATGAAGTGTTGTTAATACTTTTTCATATTTTATTTGGTCAAAAAATTAAAAATCAAATAAATTAAACTAACAACATTAAATTAATAATTATATAATAAAATAAAAGTAATATATTATTATTTACTCAGATTTATTTTTTATTTCCATGTTAAAAATCAAATTGAAATAAAATGAATCAAATGTATATATTGTGAGTTTTATATTATAATAATAAGATACATTGTATTAAAATATGTTGTTAAAATATTCATCATGTTGGATAAAAAATTATTCGTTGTATTAAAAATATGAATTTAATATTTATACAATGATAGTGTAAATGAGTTTTATACTGACAGTTAATCATAATCACTTAAGTATGGTAAGTTAATTTGTCGCTTTATTATATAAAATAACTATTCATACAAGTTTCATATGTTACGTCATAGGCTATATTATTTCTAAGCCATCATTAATTATTAAAAAATAGGCTTATGTGTTAAAATAATTGAATTTTGTGTTTATTTAATGACATGGCTATCAAAACAACCATATCCATTTTCATTGATTGAGCTTTAACATTTGTTTTTGAATTCTCACCCTTTGTCCCCTTCTCTGATTTAAGAGGATTTCCTATCTTCTCGGACCTCTTTAACATTTGGCTTTTTTTCTTTAATAATTTTTATGAGAAAAAATGTTATAAACTTCTTAATAAGTTTGAATTAACTTCTCAATAATGAAACTAGTTTTGGTAGGGAGTGTGGATACCAAGAGATATTGAAGACTTGTTTAGATTAACTTCTAAGCTAAAATAAGGTTTTAAAGAACTAAGTACGAGACGTACTAAAAGTTAACTTATACATAAGATAACTTTAACTTATTGTAAAACTTTTTTTTCCCATTCTTATTGCCTTTTCTACAAATGTTTATTAAGATACTATAAAAAAATTCTTACTAATAAATTTATCCAAATAGATCACAATCTAGCATATTAGGGCTTCTTTAAACAAGTTTATCTAGAAATACTTCTTAGAGAAAAAGATAAAAAAAGAAAGAAAATAAATTTCTCTACAACTTAAAATTAACTTATACATAAATTAATTTTAAGGTATAGATAAATTCATTTTATTTTTTCTTATTTTCTTTGTGAATAAATTTATCCAAATTAAGCAGGTTGTTAGTGAGTATATTATGGCTTCCTTGTCTTCATAGGCTTTTTGCACAGGCTAATTTTAAATAAATATATTAAATGAGCACCGGTAGTATATGTGAGAATCCAATTACAAGGTATCAGATTTAAGCCCCTAATTAGATGTGTGGGATTTTAGTGTAGGGTTTATAAGGTTTTGGGATCTTCAAATACTTAAGCTAGCTGTTATGGTGTGATTGTCTCAAGTTTTTGTTAGTATCCTCGCAAGATAAAATCATCTATGTGTACATTTTTTTTATTTCAAAGTTTGGGATTGAATTACATTTTGGGAGAGATTTGTACGATGTGAATTGTTTTAGTTCACTTTGTTTTCTGCATTGTTCTCTTTACTTCTCTAACTATAGGTATTTGCTCCCTTTTATTTCCGGTTGTTATTTTGCTATAGTCATAAAGTACTTCTTTTGTTCATGGTGGGTATTGTGTTTTGTCCTCTGATTTCTGTGGAAGTTTAATTTGTTTGTCTTTAATGAAATTTCTATTATTGAAATAAAGAGATCCATGTTGCAATCCTACTAGATATGATTCAACCTATAAATGAATCATCTGATTTCTGCAATACATTGATGAACCTATAAATGAATCATCTGATTTCTGCAATACATTGATGAAATCAATTTATAGAGAACATGTTTATTTAGTAACACCAGTTAATAATCTCTTTTTTACTAAGTACATGTAAATATCTATTTGTTTCATCTTTTTATGTGTTGCTTTCTCAAGAGTGAAAATAATTATTTACCAGAGTAACTGTTTAATTTCTGACACTTTTTTGTACAATGCATCTTGTAAATAGAGTCCTTAGATGAAAAGTCCAAACAGTTTTTTCAAAAGTATAGGAAAGTAGAAAAATTATAAATACTGCAATGGACCGTCTCTGTTTTCTTGCAAGTTAAACTTATTTAATAACTTTATTGGGTTCATGATCAACTTGCAGGAACTAAAATTGTGTTAAATATGTAATATGAGAGTACCATTTATGGACAATTTGTATAAAATTATTGTCTCAAGCTTTAGGTTGGATGCACTTATACAACAACATTTGTCTCATTTGAAAATTTTCATTACTTTGTATATTATTATACTTGTTAGATTGATTTTAACTTGGTGTGAATATTAGACTGTGTTTGGAAACCTGAAAAAAATTAAATTTTTTCCTGAATCAATTATATTTATTTCATATAAAAATGGTGGGTTATATTTTATAATAACAATTTTAATTCCATAAAATGAGAGGTAAGAGTACGTCATATATATAAGGATTCAGAAACAACAAAGGAAAAGAACAGAGGTAAGAAAGGATGCACTGTATTTCTTCTTTCCCACGGTTGGGGATATGGAAAATCTCCAACCCTTGAATCCATCTAGATTTAGTTAATCAGTTATCAAGTGCAGTTATCATTTTGTTATTAGACTTAAAGTTTTGAAATGTGTATGCAATGTTTTTCTTTACATGAAGCAAGTCATGCTATGTTGATGGTGAATTTGTAATGTTATATGCATTATTTACCCAAGATTGCATGTTTGATAAATGAAAAAATAAAAACAGGGCAGCATAAGTCCCTAAGGCCTATCGCGATGCAGAGGGCTTCACTTTTGTTAAGGCCAAAAAAATTGTTTAATACTTCCTCTGTCCTAATTATAAGACAGTTTTTCTTACCAAAATACCTTTATTATTTACCTATGAAGAGTATATTTCTTTTCTTTAATCATTAACAAATATTTTCTCTTTCTAATATTTTGGAGGGTAATTTAAAAAAAAATCTGACAAATTTAATGCTATAATTAAATTTATCCATTTTTGTAATAAACGTGGTTAACACCGTTTTATCATTAGGAATGAATGCAATATTATCATTAAACACATAAGTTTAAAAAATAAAAGTTGAAAAGTTTAATTTCAGAATTTTTTTTAAATGTAGAAATTAAAATACCTTGAGAAATTAATTGGGGATTCACTTTAGAAAATCTTGAGTCATCCAGAGCTGAATTAGAAAATCCTTGTCAAACAAATAATATTTTGGAAACAATGTATAGCAAACAAAGCATCTTTTGAGATGAGTTGGAAGGTGGTGATAGCTTAGTGCCAAAGCAGGAACAATATCACTGTTATCTATTTGCCATATCTCGCTTTGCAATATGCTTTTCCATTCCAGAATGGATTTGTTATATAATAGACTCCCCATTGTTTTCAAGGTAGAGGAAGTCCTTTACATTTTGGGATGCATGTTCAGCAAACAACTTCAGACGATAATCTTCTTGTAATTTCTCTTTTGCCCTCATGGCATAAGCAACATTCTTACTGCATGTTGTGACAAGGATCTTACTTCCTTGAGCCCCAAAATTAAGTAGAGGAGTCTGCATTGCTTCCCATTTATCTAGTTTTTTGTTCCAAACACCATCCAAAATAAGAAGAAACTTTTTATCTCTTAATTGCTCTTCCAATCTCTCATGAACCATCTGTAGGCTGCTACGATCAGTTGATTTAATGATTGCTTCAAGAATTGCTTTCCATAGGTTGAAAGCATCAAATACATCTAAAACACAGACCCAAGCTTTGATTTTAAATTTATCATCTATCCTTAGGTCGTTGTATGCATGTTGGGCAAGTGTGGTCTTACCTAACCCACCCATGCCCACAATAGAAAGTATTGATAACTTGTCATGGTTGTCAGATGTGAGCCAATTAAAGATTATTTCTTTGTCCTCCCATAAATAACACTTTTAACCACCAAAGCGTTGAAGGCGATTTTTGTCACTAACCAATCCTGATGCAACACCAACGCCACTAACATTTTCCAAACCTAAAGCACTCTGTTGGCTTATGAAGAATTCTAGACTGTCAAGGACCTTTTCCATCATTGATTAAATTTCCTTCTTAAAGGAATTAACAGGAGAAGATCTAAAGAAATTAGGTACCTTGCAAGTAGGCACAGGTTTGACTTTTTCAGATTCAGCTTCTACCTTCAGATTTGTAGATTTCGATGTCTATTTCATGCAAGAGATCCTCTATGTCCAGCACTGCGTGTTTGACAGCAAGCAGCCATGCTTTCACACGTTTGTCTCCGAACTGCTTTCGTTCTGCATCATCAGCCAGAGAATCAACGGATAACAACTTGGTTTTTATCTTGCTAAGCAGCGTCTCATCTAGCTTTCTTGCATGAAAGAAGTTGAGAACTTGAGAAGAAGCTAGCTTCTCAAATGCAACCCCAAGGAAAGCAGAAATAAGAGCGCCACCAACTGAGTTCTGCCATGGTAGGAAAGGGAGTGAATCTGAATGGAAATGAGTAATTTGAATGATGAAATGTGTAGAAATAAGCTATTTTATGAATGATGAAATGAATAGATGAATGAAATGAGTGATCTGAAATGCAATTTAGCCAATGACTCAGTTCAGTTCTGTGAATAATCAAATGGGTAGTGCTAATAAGATATTCTAAGATATCACCAAAAGGAAAATATGCATGAACGAATGCATGAATAATCAAATGGGTAGTGATCTGAAATGCAATTTAGTGATTGTCATTGTCAACTTTATTAGTAACTGTATTCCATGAACGGATGAGTAGCCATGATTCCAAAACTTGACTGTGTTGTCTAACTTATCATGCATGATTTTTCTTTTAGGAAATAGCACAGAAAGGGGTCTCATTCTTAAAAAATTATTATGAGATTTTCCTCCAATAACCAAACAGAACAAATAAATAGATTGGCTCGTGACATCCGAAGTGGTGTATTTTCCAAATTTCCAGCTGCTTGGATATTCTCTGACTTTGCAGAATAATATTTTGTACGACTAGAAAGTGTGTTTAATCAATATTTAGTATGTTCATGGAATAGATATTAGTTGTTAGCTCATTACATATGTCTGATCTTGGTTATATTAAAATCTTGACTGCCTAATGAAAATACATTTATTTGGTTACATGCTTCACTATCAATTAATCCAATTATAATTAAATAAGTAATTCTGTTAGAGTTTCAAACTTTCATGTAAAATAAAACCATAATAAATTTATCCTGTCTCATTTCAATAACAGAGTATAACACCATGTGAAGTGAAGTGTGAACGACTGTCTTCTGGCTTTATTGTTAATAGGCAACGGATAACTGTTCTGTTTTCCAAACACTGTATAAAATATATATTAATGAAAATTTAGACTCTTTAGTCAATTTCAGAGGGCAACTTCTTAGAAACTAAATCTAAGAAATCAAACATCCTACAATATATTTAATGAAAGCTTTTCTTTCTTTTTTTTTTTTTAATGGTTAATGAAAGTTTATTGTCTAGTCAATTCCGATGGTATAAACAAAGGAATCCAAGAAACCTAATATATGTGAAATTCATTAATGATTTTAAATTTATAAAACATTCTAATTTCTATCCTAATTCTAAAACCAAACAACTTATTTTATTGTCTTGCAAAATTGTTGGAACATACATATTCACTCATAAAATCTAATTAAGAGTTAACTTTAATTTTATATTTTTCCATAAAATTTCATCAAAAATCACTTTGAGTCCTTGAAATTCAAAAATATTTTTAGTTCCTAAAATTAATTTGTTTTTTGCATTAACGTTATTGTAAATACTGGTATATTTGACTATGCGAAATTGAAAATTGAGGAAATTAACATTCATAGATACAAAAAAGTATTTTGTGTCTCCAATTTTTTTTTAACATTAATCGAGAAAAATGACTAAAAGTGAATTAAGACAAAAAAACATATTTTTTCATTTTAAAGACTAAAAATTCTCTTTGGTAAAACTTTAAGAACAAAAAATTTATTTAATCATGTAATAATAAGTCATAATATATGCTACGATTATTAGTCTCAGCCGTATGTATTCCATCCGTGAATGAACGAGTGACTATAATTCTACATAGGCAGCTTTTGCCTTTTGAGATATTTTGGATTTTGCATGACTTTACGTACTCTGTTTTATGCTTTCTTGAACATCTTTTCTCTTTTATGGTGGGACTTGGAAATGGACATTTCCATTTCCATGAATCTTCACCAAGTGTCTTAAAATAATTTAATGGCTGAGATTTAATATAATGGTTTTCCTTTTGGACTATCTGGTGGTGTAAAATGGACACATCTAATAGTGGTGTAGAAAAAGCATTTGAGGACACTTGTTTAAACTTACTAATTCATGAAGTTGATGGTGAAGTAAATTTTATTTCCAGTCCACCCGAGAAATTAAAATTAAGAGACACTTGAAAACAATGGATATTCTGAACAGTATGTCACACTGGTTTTGTGTTAGGGGATATAGCAAGATTGTTGCGACGCATTCACTATGATGCAAAGACAAGGTTTGGATTGCATTGCAAAGATGAGTGTAGAGAAGCTTTTATTTACAGCAATGCAAAAGTACGCTTGCTTTTCATATTATAACAAATACCTGACCTGTAATAATCTTCTCTTCATCTTGCCCATATAAATGTCAAAGTCTTCTCTATACATGGATCGTGATCTTTATGCTTTTTGGTTATTGGCAGCTAAAGATGTGTTTTGTAACTTGTGGGAAGGGATTTTTGTGTTTTCTTATGTTGATTAATCCAACTTTTTGCTTATTAAAAAAACAATGTTGAGTTTTCTGCAATACTAGTGAGGCATTGATTCTGCTTAGTTTTTTTTTTTTTTTAATCTATAAATATTAATTACTAATTTGTCAGTTTGTATTTAGTAGGAGAGGTTCAAATCCTTCTCCTTTCCTTTACTCACCTCACAACTCCACTAATTCTTTTTAAGGTAGATCTTGCCTCTTGGGATATTTTAGGAAAATACCGAACCTACACCCTATAGATTATAGAATTTAGGAGAAACGTGATTTTAATTAACTTAAATATACCATAATAATCTTTTCTTACTAAACAATTATTTACATATTCTATTTACATTGCTCTATTTTTTTTAAGACATTTTATTTACATTGCTCATTCAAGTACAGTAGAAATCAATATATTTCTTTATTAGGAACTTAGGGGATAAAATTGCAGTCGGTTGAACTACTTTTCTTAGTATAAAACAATTAACCTAGTAAAAAGAATAGCAGCTTCATCAGTTGAATTCATGCATTTATTCAGAAGGAAGAAATTTTACAAATGAAGATCAACAACATTTTAATGAGATACAAACCAAATAAAATAGGAAAGGAAAAAACAGTTATGCCCTTAATTATACACCAAATGAGTATTTTTAATAAATCGATGCAATTCGATGGATTATACTATTTGAATAAATACCTCGACGATTCCCGCTCGTTAATATTTAAAGTCTAATAAGCATATTTTGAGTTGAAAAATAACATTGACACCAATAAGTATTCTTAGAAAACTAGCACCAAATGAAATTTTGCGTGCCACATTCCTTTTGTTGTACATATTCCTGCAATGACAATTTTGGTTTTAATCTTTTCTATCAGTTCACTAAATGAGGCTGCAAAGTCAATGACTTACTATGGCGATGGATAATTTGACAAGACAAATCCTTTATAATTTTTTAGAATGAACTATGTTTCTAATTTGTTTTAAGTAGATGATGATATCAAACAAGTTGATAAGCAATTGAAAATAGTTTATCAAAAAATAAATTACACACATGTCCCTGTCCCTGTCCCGTAAGACTTTCTAGTTAACAACACATAACAAGTCACAAGGTAGCTAATGTCGTTGTTATGCCTCAATTAGAACCATCATCCATGAATTTTGAAGCATTAGCTTACTCAAACTCTAAGCTTTTTTTGAAAAGAAGGTACAATAACATCCAAATATCTGTTGTAAATAGCAGTGAATTGACTTGAATAAGATAGCCTACCTTTAAGACCTCGAGATCTTCCTCTAATAATTTTGCATCACACGGATAGAAAACTGTTTATGGACCCATCTAAGATAACACACCTAGTAAGCCATCTGACTTAATGATGGACCCATCTGAAATTAAACTGTGATAATATTGCATTCATTCCTGATGATAAAACGGTGTTAACCACGTTTATTACAAAAAATCGAAAAATTTAATTATTAGCATTAAATTTGTAAGATTTTTTTAAAATTATCCTCACAATATTAAAAAGAGAAAATATTTGTTAATGATTAAAGAAAAGAAATATACTCTTTATAGGTAAACAATAAAGGTATTTTGGTAAGAAAAGCAACTCTGACTTATAATTTGGACAGAAGAAGTATTAAACAATTTTTTTGGCCTTAACAAAACTGAAGCCCTCTGCATCGGCATAGGCCTCGGACTTATGCTGCCCTGTTTTTACTTTTTCATATTTATCAAACATGAAATCTTGCGTAAATAACGCATATAACATTACAAATTCACCATTAGCACGACGTGCTTCATGTAAAGAAAAAACATTCCATACACATTACATCTTTCAAAACTATAAGTCTGAATAACAAAATGATAACTGCAGTTGATAACTGATTAACTAAATGTAGACGGATTCAAGGGTTGGAGATTATCCATATCCCAACCGTGGGAAAGAAGAAATATAGTGCATCCTTTCCTACCTCTGTCCTTTCCCTTTGTTGCTTCTGTCTCCTTATGTATATGACATACTGTTACCTCCATCTTATGGAATTAAAATTGTTATTATAAAGTATAACCCACCATTTTTATATGAAATAAATATAATTGATTCAGGATAAAATTTAATTTTTTCAGGTTTTCAAACACAGTCTAGTATTCACACCAAGTTAAAATCAATCTAACAAGTATGATAATATATAAAATAATGACAATTTTCAAATGAGACAAATGTTGTATAAGTGCATCCAACCTAGAGCCTGAGACAATAGTTTTATATAAGTTGTCCATAAATGGTACTTTCATATCACATAATTAACACAATTTTAGTTCTTGCAAGTTGATAATTAACCCAATAAAGTTATTAAATAAGTTGAATTTGCAAGAAAATAAGAGATTGTCGACTGCAGTATTTATAACTTTTCTACTTCCCTCAAAGGTATTCATTTGGAAAAACTTTTGGACTTAAAAAGTGTCAGAAATTAAATGTTTTAAGTACTCTGATAAATAATTATTATTACTTTTGAAAAAGCAAGACATAAAAAGAGGAAACAAATAGATATTTACATATTCTTGTGTACTTAGTAAGAAAGAGATTATTAACTGGTGTTACTAAATAAACATATTTTGTATAAATTGATTTCTTCAATGTATTACAGAAATCAGATGATTCGTTTATAGGTTCAATTATATCCAGTAGAATTGCAATCTGGATGGATCTCTTTATTTCAATAATAAAAATTTCATTGAAGAGAGGAACAAATTAAACTTCCACAGAAATCAGAGTACAGGACACAATACCAACCATGCACAAAAAGTACTTTATGATGAATCTCCATATAGAGCCACATGGTTAATTAATCCAATACAATATTGATGAGAATTAAAACTATAGCAAAAGAACAACCGGAAATAAAATAGAGCAAATACCTATAGTTAGAGAAGCAAAGAGAACAATGTAGAAAACGAACTGAAGTAAAAAAATTCACATCCTAAAAATCTCTCCCAAAATGTAATTCAATCCCAAACTCTGAAATAAATAAAATGTACTCAGAGAGAATCACACCATAAAAGCTAGTTAAAGTATTTGAAGATCTGAAAGCCTTAGAAACCCTACACTAAAATTCCACACATCTAGTTAGGGGCTTAAATATCTGATACCTTGTAATTGGATTCTAACAGATATTGCTAGTGCTCATTTAATATATTTATTTAAAATTAGCCTGTGCAAAAAGCGAATGAAGACAAAGGAAGCCATAATATACTAACTTGATTTGGATAAAGCTATTCACAAAAAAAATAAGAAAAAATAAAATGAATTTATCTATACGTTAAAATTAATTTATGCATAAGTTAGTTTTAAGTTATAGAGAAATTTATTTTCTTTTTTTTTTTTTCTTATGTTTTTCTCCAAGAAGTATTTCTAGATAAACTTGTTTAAAGAAAAACTAATATGATAGATTATAATCTATCTAGATAAACTTGTTAGTAAGAATTTGTTTATAGTATCTTAATAAACACTTGTAGAAAAGGCAATAAAAAAAAAAAAGGAGTTTTAGAATAAGTTAAAGTTGTCATATGTATAAGTTGACTTTTAAAACCTCTTTACTTAGTTCTTCAAAACCTTATAATTCTTCAATATTCTTGGTATCCGCACTCCCTACTAAAACTAGTTTCATTATTGAGAAGTTAATTCAAACTTATTAAAAAGTTTATAACATTTCTTTTTCATAAAAATTATTAAAGAAAAAAGCCAAAAGTTAGAGAGGTCCAAAAAGATAGGAAATCCTCTTAAATCAGGTGGAGGAAATAAAGGGTGAGAAGTGAAAAACAAATGTTAAAGCTCAATCAATGAAAATGGATATGGTTGTTTTCATAGTCATGTCATTAAATAAACACAAAATTCAATTATTTAACATATAAGTCTAGTTTTTAATAATTAATGATGACTTAGAAATAACATATCCTATGACCTAACATATGGAACTTGTATGAATAGTTATTTTATATGATAAAGTAACAAATTAACTTACTATACATGAGTGATTATGATTAAATATCAGTGTAAAACTCATTTACATTATCATTGTATAAATATTAAATTCATATTTTTAACACAACGAATAATTTTTTATCCAACAGGATGAATATTTTAACTACGTGTTTTAATACAATGTATAATTTTTATTAAAATAAATTGAATAAAAACACTTATAGTATCTTATTATTATAATATAAAACTCACAATATATACATTTGATTCATTTTAGTTCGATTTGATTTTTAATATGGAAATAAAAAATTAATCTGAGTAAATAATAATATAGTATTTTTATTTGATTATATAATTATTAATTTAATGATGCTAGTTTAATTTATTTGATTTTTAATTTTTTGAGCAAATATGAAAGAGTATTAACAACACACTCTTTATTAAAACTACTTAATCACACTAGAAAGTCAATGATGACGTATAAATTTACAATGATCATGAGATTAAAAATATACCTCCCTATCAATTAATAACATTAATAATGCATGTTTAGCAAAAGTGATCAATTTGCCTGGATAGGTCTTTATCTTCACAATTAAGTCATCATGACAAAGATTAACGTAAGAATGCAAGGAAAGCAGTGTGAGGAAGGAAAAGGAAAGAAAAAAAAAAAGAAATAGAGGGAAAATTGAAGTTGTTGATTATGTAGAAAATGGTTTGAAAAAGATAGAAAATTATAAATTAAAGTTATTATAATTACAAAATTACTCATATATTATGACTACCTTATAAAATCATTTTAGAAGGATAATTTTTTACACTTTATTTCCTTCATATATTTTTTGTAATAGAAAGTTAAACATGTGTGACTCACCAAATTAATGACACTTTCTTTACTATTTTTTTTTTGTAACAAATTAGAAAAATGCAATTTTCTTTTATTTTTCTATGCATGTAATTTTTCACTCTCCACTTTTCTTTCAATTGAAAAGGAACTAAATATGTTTGGATCGTGGTAGTTTAGGTCTTAAAAATGGTGGTAATAATATTTTAACGGATTAAATATGTTTATATATTTAAAAATATAATTAATTTAATTTTTTATTAACAAAATTTATGATTTCAATTTTCTAAATTTTAAAAGTTGGTAAAAGGTGCAATAATATATTTTTAAAAAGAATTTAATTAGTATATACTGACACTATAAAAATGTTTAACTAACATTTCATCCCAATCATTTATTTATAGTAACCTTGTTGACCTTTACCGATACTTTAAAAGTCATATAAATTAAAATGTGTATAAAACTCTTTTAAAATTTTAATGCATACTATTTAAACTCTTTTACAAATCCAAAAAGCCTGGATAGCTAGATTCTGAATGGATAAATATTCCTTTAATTTATATTACAAATGTTTAATAAAGTTAATACATCGATTTTATTTCTAAATTATACTTCTAAAAGAATATAGAGTAATGACAAAAATTCATTGTTTCATCTGAAGTCTTTTATCTAAATAATCAAGGATAAATTACTCTTTTAATTTGATGAGTTCAACAAACAATATAAAGTTTTTACCCTTAAAAGTTTCAAAATATGCATATAAATAGAGTGTTTAACCTAAAAATGGTACTTTTTTCACATATTAGATTATTATTTCTTTCTCTTTTTACCCTTTCTTGAATGATGAAAAAATTTATATACATTTTATTTTTAATACATAAATAAAAATGTTTGCAAACACAACTAACATTAAGTTAAATTATTATTGCCTTGCATGTTATGAGTTTTTTGTTTAATAAAATAAATACCTTTTTTCAAGTGTGTTTATTTAAATTATTTATACTTGATTTTTTATTGCAGTTAGATTTTTCACATCTTTCTTGGAGAAACTCTTATGCATCTTCTCCTTCTATGAGTCTCCAAGACCGTTGTGGGACTTAACACAACCTTGTGGGAGAAACTCTTATGCATATTCTCCGTATGTGAATCCGCCACACAATTGTGGGACTTATTACATTCTTGTAGGATATACTCTAATTAATCATCTTCTTCTACATGTTTCCCACATCCATGTTGTATTTCACAAAGCTATGTAATAGAATCTTGATGTATATTCTTCTTTTGTATGTTTCCCACACCCATGTAATATTCACACAAATCTACGGGAGAATGCATCTTTCTCCTATGCAGACTCCCACACTCATGTGATATTTCCAACACCTATGTGGTGCATATCCAAAGGACTTATACAAATCTAAGTAACTTTTTAATGATTTTAAATCATCAAATGACTCAAAATTTATTTCAAAACTCAATACATAAAAAAAACATCATAAAATAAATATGCTTAACATATAATTGTTTATCAAGAATAAATGTACTTTTCTGTCTGTAATGTTTTCTACATTGAAATTTTTAAGCTACAAACTCAATGATACATTTTTTTCGTACATAACTCATTGTTCTTCAAAAGGTTGGTGAAGAAGTCATGAATCCCCACATTGCAAAATCATTAATTATCGATAAATAAGTCTTTTAGATATTGGAAAATTTCTCCCCTAGTTTTCTTACGATACCATAGGAACTTTTCCACATGTATTGAGGTTATACAACAAACAGATAACCTGAACCTAGAAATAAAATATGAGAAAGAAAAAAAGTGAATTATACTCGGTGTGTTTTGAAATGGAAACTAAATGTAGTAGTCTGACTGTACACTATGCTATGAAACCCCTTTTTTTTACAACTTGCAGGACATAAAACACTTTTATTTATTTCATTTTCATAAATTTATTTTTATAGTAACAATAACCAACTATTGTTGATCCCATAGGGCATGCATTACATGAATCCATGGTTAATGAATATGGTGAGAGTTGAAACAACATTTGATTTGAAAGACATCAATTAAGGGGAACTTAGAGTGAAATGGTAACAAAGAAGTTGAGAATTTACAGGAAGTTTTATTTTTTTCTAATTCAGACCTGGATTAGAATAGAGAGAATGAGATTCCATCAGAGTTTGAGAGAGAGGGTTGGTACAATGGCCAAAATATTGACACAGTGTAGGGGAGTCATCTAGGAAGAGGAGTGAGGAACAGGGGAACAGAGAGCTTGAGAAATTTGGGATCAGAGAGGTTAGGTATGAGAACATGAGTTGGGAACAACGAGTAAAAGGGAGGAAAGTAATAACATATTTCTTCACAAAATTCCCAGAATCCTTTGGCGAGAAGGAGATGTGGATAATATTTAGCAAATGGGGTCAGGTCTGCGAGATATTCTTTCCAAGAAAATGAAACAGATGGGGAGGAAAACATGGATTCGTTAGATATGTTGATGTCCAAAATAAGAGAACTTTGGAAAGAATTCCAGACAAAATATGTATTAGGGACAGTAAAATGATGGTGAACATTCCTAAATTCAACAAACAAGTGGCAAAGGAGAGTGAAAGCCACAAATATAAGCATCACTCAAGCAACAAAAATTATCCGAAAGGTGTTACAAAAGACAAAGGAAAAGGAAAAGTCTACATACAGAGGCCAAAGGAGAGAAATATCATGCACACCTAGCCAGTGTTATAGGGCCACAACCAACGAACAAATATACGAATGAGTAGAAATCAAACAGTAATACAAGAGAGAAGCATGGATATTAAGGTTAACATGGAGGACCTAGTTGAACAGTAATTTAATTTATTATTCTTATCATTTTTAATTTATGTAAAAATAAAAAACTATTTTCAGCCTTGTTTGTGTAATATCTCATTTAATTCTTTTTATTATGCTATCTAAAATTTATATATTTTATATTTTTTTTATATTTTTAGGAGAATCTCATTTATTTTTTTATTATGACCTTTAAAATTTATAATCTATTTAAAATGAATAAACAATTCTAATATGCAACGAAAACAAATTAATTTTTCACTTAAATAATTTAACTTTTTAATATTTATCATTTTTGCGTTAATTAAAAACATTAATGGTTCCATAAAATAAATAAATTTTTTCCAGCATAACTTCATGGTAGTGTACCCATGACCAAAAACCCTGAATAATCATCCCCAAAAGTTCACACTTAAACTAGACTTCTATGTTTCCATGTTTATGATATACATTGCTTGAGGCTTTCTGTGAGGAAATTAGAGAAACCTCAAATGGAAGATATTTTAATGGAGAAATTCTATTGAAAATTAATATGAGAAACGACTATATAGACCTTATTGTAAATAATGTGTTAAAATTTTAGTTCTTGATAGAACTGAATGGAATCAATTGGTGCATGTAACTCACCTCCTGCTGGGAATAATAGGGCCAGGTTCTTGTTAACAAAACTTTCCAATCTCTATGATATATATCTACTATATTTTGTGTCATGCATGGTTTGTGTTATATACTATGTACTTAGCCAGTTAGTCTTGAAACAGAGAAATGAGAATGAGATAACACTGTCACAAACTGGAATAGAGCACTTACATGATGAGGTTAATATACTATCCTCTCTCTTATTGCCCTCTACTTATGTGCTCTTTACCCTATTGTTTTAGTTTGACTTCATCTTCCTCCTATACCAGAAGTCGTATATTCTATGCATGTTATTTAATTAAAATGGACAGAGCCAAAGTTAACAATAAGAAAATGGAAATGACCAGCGCTAATGCTGCTCAGGGAAAAATCTCTGCCCAAAGTTCAGAGTAGTATTTCACATTAGAGTTTGAGTATTGGATAATAACAATGTTTGAATATGTGGGATCCTTGGATGTGAATTAAAGGATTTTGTAATGTTTTGCTAGTGTCATTTTTTGCTAGCATTTTCTGGTTGGGGCTTATATTTAATTGTGAGATCCTTTGTTTATTAGCTATTTTCATGTGGGCATCTGACTCTTGAATAAGGGTGCTTGTGGGTAGTTATTTATAATAGACTCTCTTCTCTGATATGCACTGTAATGATGTTATTTTTCAGATTCTCTTATTATATCCTTTAACATGGGGGGTTTCACTATTACTCAATAATTTTTTTCTTTTTTCAAAAAAACAAAATATATGAATATGACATTGATCTGCAAATTTGTGAGACAATCCCAACAATCTTTGTGATCTATCACAAAATATTGCTATTCCTGTCACATAGGATGTCTCACCCATACCTTTCATTTCAAAGTTATTAGAGAGATATTTATTTACATCATGTAACATGCATCATTAGCAGCAAGCAAAATGTCATCAACATACAAGACTAAAATCACAAATTTACTCCCATTAACCTTGATGTACATACATCGATCAACAACATTGTCTACAAAATCATACGACATAATAATATAATTAAACTTAAGATACCATTGTTTGGAAGCTTATTTTAGTCCATATATTGACTTCTTTAATTTACACACCAGATTTTTCTTTCCTGTAGAGCCAAAACCTTTAGGTTGCTCCATAAAAACTTCTTCCTCTAAGTCATCATTCAGAAAGGCGATCTTTACACACATTTGGTGAAGCTCCAAAAGATAATTAGTTGCCAAAGCCAAAACAATCCTAAAAAGGGCCTTCTTAGCAACTAAAGACTGTCTCTTTATAGTCAATACCATCTTTTTGAGTGAAACCTTTGGCAACGAGTCTAGCTTTGTATCTTTCGATATTTCCATTCGAGTCATATTTTTTCTTAAATATCCATTTACAATCGACTCATTTTGAACCATTAGGAAACTAAACTAGATTTCAAACTTTATTGTCATCCATTGATGTTCATGGCTTGCCTGATAGAGTTTTGTCTTTAGTGCCTGTAGAATAGTTGAACCGTTGTATTTGGTTTATTTTTGCATAGTAGATTCTTAACATATTAATATTTATTCTCAACGGTGACATCACCTAAATTATGTACGTAGTGAGAGATAATGAACTCAGTGTAAGAACTGTATTTTTCATTCTTAATTATACCTGTAGCAGATTTTTTTTTAGTGTCTATACATTAGTTGAACCGTTGTATTTGGTTTATCTTTGGATATTAGGTTCTTAACATATTTATTTTTGTTTCAACGGTTAGATCCTCAAAATAATGTCTGAAGTGAAAGATAATTGAGTAGATGTTTGGTGTATCATCGATAAATATGTATGATGTATTATTTAAAATGAACATGATTTGAAATAGTTTCATTGATGATATGAGTCAACGGTGCCTAAGAGGGAGTCATTCTAGCTTAGTTAGGAATGAAATTTAGTACCACCACTGCACAATTTGGTGAACTCCTCATGATGCTAATCCAAGGATCTCGTTAAGAGGTGCTCTAAAGAAGAAGATGAAGAATGGAATTCAAGAAGATGAAGGTTGGAGGAGCCACCTTAGAAGGATAAGCCCTAACGAAGACTTGCCACAAGGGAATGAGCCCTTGATGAAAGCCATTGAAGGTTCTCTCAATTAGGAGAAGGAAGAAGACAGTCAAAATGTAGAACTCTCAAGTCTATTCAAAATTCAAGTGTAAAAATGATACAGGAGGAGGACGTGCTTATTTATAGGAGAGGGAGCTTAAGGCTATGGGCCTTGAGTTGGATGTCCAACTCAAGGGTGATGAGGGAAGGTTAGTTGAATTAATTAGGTGTTAGTTTACTTCATGGCTCATTAACACTTAATTAACTCAACAAGATCCAAACAAGGCCCTAAGATCAAGGACCTTTGTTCCCTCCAAATTTGAATTTGAATTTGGAGAGTACCATGTCATCTCCCTCCAAAATTCAAATCCAAACATGAAGCAACAAGAAGGGCCATGTAGGAAAGAGAGTGTGAATGGGCGAAACACTAGGGAACAAGGGGGGCCTACTTGTCTCTCACTATCTACAATGAGAGAACACACTTTATTATTAACTTTACATCTAGTGTGAAAGATGTTCTCTCTTTGAGATTGGGTAAGTTCAAAAGATTGGCTTCCAAGAAGCCTCCTAATCATCAAGAGGTCCCCCTCATATGCATAAGCATCCTTACATTTGGAAGATGATGCATGACCCTCTTCTTCCTCACTCTCACTAGAGGAGGAAGGTCAGCTACTCTCACTACTATACATGTCTAGGCCCCTCATGATCATATTTTTTCTAGTCGGGCATTGAGAGGCAATGTGGCCTCTCTCTAGACATTTAAAGCATTTAATACTACTAGTCCTTTCATGAGACCTAGTAGTAGAGGGTTTCTTTTCTAAATGAGATGCTTTATGCTTGGGTGATCCTCTTTAGGGAAGCTCTTAAAAGAGCTCCCCTTGAGTTGATCCCTCTTTGTATAAGGTTGAGATTCTCTTTTAAACCCTTTTTCTTTTTACTTGGTTCTCATCCTTGATATAGTTGAACCAACTCATCTAGATTCGTATATGAAAAAAGCTCAACTTTATCTCTTATCTCAGAGCTTAATCCACATAAGAACCTAGCCATGGTGACTTTGGGTTCCTTAATGATATTTGCTCTTAAAATTAGAAGTTCCATCTTTTGTCTATACTCCTCAATACTTAGGTTTTGTTGCCTAAGTATTTGGAGTTTGTCCAAAAGATCTCTCTCATAGTAAGATGGAATATGCCTTCTTCTCATAGCACTTTTTAAATCATTCCAATAGTTTATTTCAGGCATATGAGTTTGGGCTCTCTCTTTTGTTAACCCATACCACCAATAAAGGGCATGCCCTTGGAAGCTAAGGGTTGCCAAAGGAACCTTTCGGTCCTCTCTTATATCATAACACTTGAAGAGTTGTTCTACCTTACCTTTACTTCCCAGTCAAGATAGGCTTCCACATCCTCTCTCCCATGGAAGGGAGGAAGATCAACCTTTTTCTCCCTAGGAGGGGGCACATGATCATGCATATGTGTATTATGATGGTTGAATCCTCTCCTAGGTCTCCCATAATAATCTTCCTCACTTTCACTATTTTTTCTTGAGGGAGACCCATATTCAAAACTTTTTCTCTTTTCCCACTCTTTTTGTTTCCTCTCTTCTTTTTCTCATTTCTCTTTTTCTTCTCTCTCTCTTTTTTCCTTTTCTTCTCTCTCGTTTTTTTCTCTTTCTTTTGATTCTCTCCTTAGTCTTTCATCACTCAACCACTCACGAAATTCCAAGACAAAGTGATCAAGAGGGGAAACCTTGGGAGAGCCCCCTTGGTTGACACTCTTGTTGCTATTTGCACTAGTGTGTGGAGGTGTAGCTATGTAGAATGAGTGAAAAGAACGGACAAACTAAAATTAAGAGGTAAACAAGGAAGGCAAGCACACAAAAAGAAGTTCCTAGATTGGTTCTAAAGTAGATTATGGACTAAAGAAAAAAAACACAAAAATTCACTAGTTGCACACAAGTTTTTAGCTATAGTCGAATTGATTAGGTTCCTTTTTTAGCACTCTCAAACCAAGTTTAGACCACCTTGTAATTGTTTTGTTTCACTATTAGGTACATCTTGTTTTGTCTCTTTTTTTTTTTTTTTGATCTTTTACACTTTGTTCTCTTTTCTTTTGAAATTTTGTTTGACTTTGTTCTTGGTTTTTTTTTTAAAAAAAAAAAAACTTTTAAGATGTACCTAATTACTTGATTTAATTGCAAATTGATATAAATCCATATCACAGATTCTATGATCAATTTAGAGGTCCTAAATGATCAAATTAGAACCTAAGAACCAAGCACATAAAATTCACTAAAATGTAACTAATGAAAACTAAAAGAGAGCAACTCAAAGTGTACCAAAGTAAAGGTGCTTTTGTAATGCAATAAGAGCTTTGTTTGTGATTTAGAGCTACTTTGTTTGCACAAAAGATTTTCTCATAAGATTCACGTCCAATGCTCAAGCAAACCAACACAATTTCACCTTACAACAAGCACACAAAGAGCTACTAACTTATAACAAAACACAACATAAGTTGGATTGAAATTGAGCTACTACGTATATACCTTTTCTTTAATTGAGAAATTTAAAGAATATGCTAGAAGATATAAGCATGTGACACTTCTTATGAGTCTTAGAACAAGAGAGATCTCCTCTAGGATCCTCAATTTCAAGAAGTTTTGCAACACACTTTTAGTGGAAAAATATAAGCGGTAAAACCTAATGGAAAATAATGTGACATGAAAGGACTAAACAATACTCTAAGACATCACAATTAAGAGTATAAAATGTGTAAAATAATACCTAAAAATAGAGAGAAACTGAATTCAAAAGCAAAAAGCGCAAGAACACAAAGGAACAATGACCAAGGCATGTGACCACAGCGCTGTGGTTTTTACCACAACCGTGTGGATTTCAATGCATCACCACCTCTTAGGCCACTAAATCCAATTAAAATTTCAAGAAACAACACAAACAAATTTAGGAGAGAAAAACACATGGTATAATAAGATTCAAATGAAAGAACAAGCAATTTGAACCGTACAATTGAAATATGAATACATAACAATATGAATAACAACTAAGAACATGACTACTAGACATGAAAGAAAATGAAATACAACATGGAAGCACATAAAAGAATTGGATGGAGTAGAAGAGAGAAAATGACCGAAAAAATTAAAAGTAAGGTAAGAATCAACCTCTAGAAGTGGCTCTTGATACCACTTGGTGCACTCCTCATGATGCTAATCCAAGGATCTCTTCAAGAGGTTGCTCTAAAGAACAAAATGAAGGATGGAAGTCAAGAAGATGAAGGTTGGAGGCACCACCTTGGTGAAAGCCATTGAAGGTTCTCTCAATTAGGAGAAGGAAAAAGACACTCAAAATGTAGAACTCTAAAGTTTATTCAAAATTCAAGTGTAAAAATGATACAAGAAGAGGAGGTGCTTATTTATAGGAGAGGGAGCTTAAGGCTATGGGCCTTGAGTTGGACATCCAACTCAAGGGTGATTAGGGGAAGGTTAGTTGAATTAATTAGGTGTTAATTGAGTTCACAGCTTATTAACACTTAATTAACTCGACAAGATCCAAACAAGGCCCTAAGATCAAGGATCTTTGTTCCTCCAAATTTGAATTTGAATTTGGAGAGTGCCAAGTCATCTCCCTCCAAAATTCAAATCCAAACATGAAGCAACAAGAAGGGCCATGTAGGAAAGAGAGTGTGAATGGGCAGAACACTAGGGAATAAGGAGGGGCCTACTTGTCTCTCATGCTTCATGTGTGACTTAGGAGGGTGTTGGGATAAGCTAGAGGGATGTGGTTATCAAAACCACACGTTCGTATGATCCAAAAAAGCCCATTAATGCACACACTCCACATAATAGACTAGTTACACCTCCCTTCAAATAAAAGAAAAGAAAAAAGGGTCAAAATACAAGGCCAAAGAAATACTACATACACCTCCAAATACATGAACAAAAAGGCGCCAAATACAAGGCTAAAAAGTGAAGACTATGGCCTAATCTTGATGTCCAAAAGAAGGTGAGGTCTTCCTTCCTCTCCTCTAGCCATATCTTCCTCAATCCTCCTAACCATGACCCTTGTGATGGGACCCTTGCCAGGGAGGATTGCACCACAATTGTTCAATTGTTAGATTTTGGTTAATTTTTTTATAGTAAGTTCTTAGGATGTTAATCTTTATTTTCAATGGTGGGATCATCTAAATAATGTCCGGAGAGATAGAATGGAGTTAGAATAACACTTGTATTTTTACCATCTTACACGATACCATATTTTGTCTTTAGTGTCTATAGAGTTGTTGAACCATTGTATTTGGTTTATTTTCGAGCAGTAGATTCCTAAGATATTAATATTTATTTTCAATGGTGGGATCATCTAAATAATGTACGTAGTGAGAGAGAATGAATTCAGTGTAAGAACTGCATTTTTCATATCTTAATTATACCTGTAGCAGATTTTTTTTTAGCATTTATACATTAGTTGAACCATTGGATTTGGTTTATCATTGGATAGTAGGTTCTTAACATATTTATTTTTGTTTCAATGGTTAGATCCTCAAAATAATGTCCGAAGTCAGAGATAATGGAGTAGATGTTTGGTGTATCATTTATAAATGTGTGTGATGTATTATTTAAAATAAACATGATTTGAGATAGTGTGATTGATGATACGAGTCAACGGTGCCTAAGAGGGAGTCATTCTAGCTGTAGTTAGGAATGAAATTTAGTACCACCACTATACAATTGTTCAACCCATGGATTTGGTTTAATTTTTTATAGCAGGTTCTTAAGATGTTAATCTTTATTTTCAATGGTGGGATCGTCGAAATTATGTCTGAAGTAACAGAATGGAGTTAGAATAACAGTTATATTTTTAGCATCTTATACGATACCGTATTATGTATTAAGTGTCTGTAGAATAGTTTAACCGTTTGATTTTCTTTAGTTTTGGGTAGTAGATTCTTAAGATATAAATATTTATTTAAAATGGTGGGATCATCTAAACAACGTATGTAGTGAGAGATAATGAACTCAGTGTAAGAACTGTATTTTTCAGATCTCAATTATACCTATAGTAGATATTTTTTTAGTGTCTATACTTTAGTTGAACTGTTGGATTTGGTTTGTCTTATGATAGTACATTCTTAACATATTTATTTTGGTTTCAACGTTTAGATCCTCAAAATAATGCCCGAAGTGAGAGATAATGGAGTAGCTGTTTGGTGTATCATTTGTAAATGTGTGTAATGTATAATTTAAAATGAACATGATTTAAGATAGCGTGATTGATGATATGAGTCAATGGTTCTTACGAGGGAGTCATTCTAGCTGCCGTTAGGAATGAAATTTAGTACCACCACTATACAATTGTTTAACTGTTAGATTTTTGTTGATTTTTTTTATAGTAGGTTCTTAAGATATTACTCTTTATTTTCAATGATGGGATCGTCGAAATAATGTCCGGAGTGACATAATGAAGTTATATTATAACAATTATATTTTTAGCATCTTATACGATACCGTATTTTGTCTTAAGTGTTTGTAGAATAGTTGAATTGTTGGATTTTTTTATTTTTGGGCAGTAGATTCTTAAGATATTAATATTTATTTAAAAGGGTGGGATCATCTAAATAACGTAGGCAGTGAGAGATAATGAACTCAGTGTAAGAATTGTACTTTTCGTATCTTAATTATACTTGTAGCTGATTTTTTTTAGCGTCTATACATTAGTTGAACCGTTGGATTTGGTTTATCTTTGGATGGTAGGTTCTTAACATATTATTTTTGTTTCAACGGTTAGATCCTCAACATAATGTCCGAAGTGAGAGACAATGAACATGATTTGATATAGTGTTGTTGATGATATGAGTCAACGGTGCCTAAGAGGGAAGTATTCTAGTAGCAGTTAGGAATGAAATTTAATACCACCACTATACAATTGTTGAACCGTTGGATTTTGTTTAATTTTTTATAGTAGGTTCTTAAAATTTTAATCTTTATTTTCAATGGTTGGATCGTCGAAATAATGTTCGGTGTGACATAATGGAGTTAGAATAACAGTTATATTTTTAGCATCTTATACGATACCATATTTTGTCTTGAGTGTCTGTAGAATAGTTGAACCGTTGTATTTCATTTATTGTTGGATAGTAGATTCCTAAGATATTAATATTTATTTTCAACCGTGAGATCATCTATATATATTACGTGGTGAGAGATAATGAACTCAATGTAAGAACTTTATGTTTTGGATCTTATTTATACCTGTAGTAGATTTTTTGTTTGAGCATCTATACATTAGTTAAACCATCGGATTTGGTTTATCTTTGGATAGTAGGTTCTTAACATATGTATTTTTGTTTCAACGATTAGATCCTCAAAATAATACCCGAAGTGAGAGATAATGGAGTAGATGTTTGGTGTATCATTTATAAATGTGTGTGATGCATAACTTAAAATGAACATAACTTGGGATAGTGTGATTGATGATATCAGTCCTAGGTGCATAACAGGGAGTTATTCTAGCTACAGTTAGGAATGAAATTTAGTACCACCACTATTCAACTGTTCAACTGTTAGATTTTGGTTAATTTTTTCTATAGTAGGTTCTTAAGATTTTAAGCTTTATTTTCAATGGTGGGATCGTCGAAATAATGTCTGGAGTGACATAATGGAGTTATTATAACAATTATATTTTTAGCATCTTATACGATATTGTATTTTTTCTTCAGTATATGTAGAATAGTTGAACCGTTGTATTTGGTTTATTTTTGGGTAGAAGATTCTTAAGATATTAATATTTATTTAAAACGGTGGGATCATCTAAATAATATATGTTGTGAGAGATAATGAACTCAGTGTAAGAACTTTATTTTCCAGATCATAACTATACATGCAGTAGATTTTGTTTGAGCGTCTAGACATTAGTTGAACCGTCGGATTTGGTTTATCTTTCGATAGTAGGTTCTTAACAGATTTTTTTTTTCAACGGTTAGATCCTCAAAATAATGCTAGAAGTGAAAGATAATGGAGTAGATGTTTGGTGTATCATTTACAAATGTGTGTGATGCATAATTTAGAATGAACATGATTCGAGATAGCGTGATTGATGATATGAGTCCTTGATGCCTAGGAGGGAGTTATTCTAGTTGCAGTTAGGAATCAAATTTAGTACCACCACTATACAACTGTTCAACCGTTAGACTTTCGTTAATGTTTTTTTATAGTAGGTTCTTAACATATTAATCTTTATTTGCAATGGTGGGATCATCGAAATAATGTCCGAAATGACATAATGGAGTTATTATAACAATTATATTTTTAGTATCTTATACGATACAATATTTTGTCTGAAGTATCTGTAGAATAGTTGAACCATTGAATTTTGTTTAATTTTGGGTAGTAGATTCTTAAGACATTAATATTTATTTAAAACAATGGGATCATCTAAATAATGTGCGTTGTGAGAGATAATGAAGTCATTGTAAGAACTGTATTTTTCGGATCTTAATTATACCTATAGCATATTTTTTTTAATGTATATACATTAGTTGAACTATTGGATTCGGTATATCTTCGGATAAGAGGTTCTTAAGTGTTTTTTTTTTCAACATTAAGATCCTCAAAATACTGTTCGAAGTGAGAGATAATTGATTAAATGTTTGGTGTATGGTTTATAAATGTGTTTGATGTGTTATTTAAAATGAACATGATTTGAGATAGTGTGATTGATGATATGAGTCAACAGTTCCTAAGGGGGAGTCATTCTAGTTGTAGTTAGGAATGAAATTTAGTACCACAATTATACAATTGTTCAATCGTTGGATTTTGTTTAATTTTTATGGTGGGTTCTTAACATGTTAATCTTTATTTTCAATTCAGCATCGTCGAAATAATGTCTGAAGTGACATAATGGAGTTAGAATAACCGTTATATTTTTGGCATCTTATACGATACCAAATTTTGTCTTCCGTGTCTGTAGAATAGTTAAACCATTGGATTTGGTTTATTTTTTATATTAGATTCTTAAGATATTAATATTTATTTTAACGGTGGGATCATCTAGATAATGTTAGAATAACAGTTATATTTTTGACATCTTATATGATACCGTATTTTGTCTTCAGTGTCTATAGAATAGTTGAACCGTTGGATTTCATTAATTTTTGGGTAGTAGATTCCTAAGATATGAATAATTATTTTCAACAGTGGGATCATCTAAATAACATATGTAGTGAGAAAGAATCAACTCATTGTAAGAACTGTATTTTTCAGATCTTAATTATACTTGTAGCAGATTTTGTTTGAGCGTCTACACATTGGTTGAACCGTTAGATTTGGTTTATCTTTGGATAGTAGGTTCTTAACATATTTATATATGTTTCAATGGTTAGATCCTGAAAATAATGTCCGAAGTGAGAGATAAGGGAGTAGATGTTTGGTGTATCATTTATAAATGTGTGTGATGTATACTTTAAAATGAACATGATTTCAGATAGCGTGATTGATGATATGAGTCAACGGTGCCTATGAGGGAGTCATTCTAGGTGCAGTTAGGAATGAAATTTAGTACCACCACTATACACTTGTTCAACCATTAGATTTTGTTTAATTTTTTATAGTAGATTCCTAAGATGTTAACCTTTATTTTCAACGGTGGGATCGTCAAAATAATGTCCAGAGTGACATAATGGAGTTATTATAACAATTATATTTTTAGCATCTTATACGATACCGTATTTTGTCTTCAGTATAGGTAGAATAGTTGAACCGTTGTATTTGGTTTATTTTTGGGTAGTAGATTCTTAAGATATTAATATTTATTTAAAACGGTGGGATCATCTAAATAATATATGTTGTGAGAGATAATGAACTCAGTGTAAGAAATTTATTTTCTGGATCATAACTGTACCTATAGTAGATTTTGTTTGAGCGTCTAGACATTAGTTGAACCATCGGATTTCGTTTATCTTTGGATAGTAGGTTCTTAACATACTTATTTTTGTTTCAACGGTTAGATCCTCAAAATAATACTAGAAGTGAGAGATAATGGAGTAGATGTTTGGTGTATCATTTATAAATGTGTGTGATGCATAATTTAAAATGAACATGATTTGAGATAGCGTGATTGATGCCTAAGAGGGAGTCATTCTTGTTCTAGTCACGAATGAAATTTAGGACCCCCACTATACAATTGTTCAACCGTTAGATTTTGGTTAATTTTTTTGTAGTGGGTTCTTAAGATATTAATCTTTATTTACAATGGTTGGATTGTCGACATAATGTCTCGAGTGACATAATGGAGTTATTATAACATTATATTTTTAGCGTCTTATACGATACCGTATTTTGTCTTCCGTGTCTGTAGAATAGTTGAAGCATTGGATTTGGTTTATTTTGGGGTAGTAGATTCTTAATATATTAATATTTTGTTTAAAATAGTGGGATCATCTAAATAATGTATATAGTGGGAGATAATGAAGTCAGTGTAAGGACTGTATTTTTCGGATCTTAATTATACCTGTAGCAGATTTTGTATGAGTGTCTATACATTAGTTGAATCGTCGGATTTTGTTCATCATTCGATAGTAGGCTATTAACATATTTATTTTCTTTCCAACGGTTAGATCTCAAACTAATGTACGAAGTGAGATATAATGGAGTAGATGTTTGGTCTATCATTGATAAATGTGTGTGATGTATTATTTAAAAAGAACATGGATTGAGTTAGTGTGATTGATGATATAAGTCAACGGTGCCTAAAAGGGAGTCATTCTAGTTGTAGTTAGGAATAAAATTTAGTACCACCAATACACAATTGTTGAACCATTAGATTTTGGTTATTTTTATAGTCGGTTCTTAAGATGTTAATCTTTATTTTCAATGGTGGGATTGTCAAAATAATGTCCGGAGTGACATAAAGGAGTTATTATAACAATGATATTTTTATCATCTTATACGATACCGTATTTTATGTTCCGTTCTGTAGAATAGTTGAAGCGTTGGATTTGGTTTATTTTTGGGTAGTAGATTCTTAAGATATGAATATGTATTTAAAACGCTGGGATCATCTAAATAATGTATATAGTGAGAGATAATGAACTCAGTGTAAGAAATGTATTTTTCATATCTTAATTATACCTGTAGCAGATTTTTTGTTGAGTGCCTATACATTAGTAGTAGGTTCTTAACATATTTATTTTTGGTTCAATGGTAAGATCCTTAAAATAATTCCCGAAGTGAGAGATAATGGAGTAGACTTTTGGTGTATCATGTATAATTGTGTGTGATGTAATATTTAAAAGAACATGATTTGAGATAGTGCTATTGATGATATGACTCAACGGTGCCTAAGAAGGAGGCATTCTAGCTGTAGTTAGGAATGAAATTTATTACCATTACTATACACTTGTTAAACCGTTGGATTTTTTTTAATTCTTATAGTAGGTTCTTAAGATGTGAATCTTTATTTTCAATGGTGGGATCGTCAAAATAATGTCCAGAGTGACATAATGGAGTTAGAATAACAGTTATATTTTTAGCATCTTATATGATATCGTATTTTGTCTTCAGGGCGTGTAGAATAGTTGAAGCGTTGGATTTCATTTATTTTTGTCTAACAGATTCCTAAGATATTAATATTTATTTTAAACGGTTGGATCATCTAAATAATGTACGTAGTGAGAGATCATAAATAATGTATGTAGTCAGAGATAATAAACTCAAGGTAAGAACTGTATTTTTCAGATCTTAATTACACCTGTAGCAGATTTTGTTTGAGTGTCTATACATTAGTTGAATTGTTGCATTTGGTTTGTCTTTCAATAGTAGGTTCTTAACATATTTTTTTTTCAACGGTCAGATCTCAAACTAATGTCTGAAGTGAGAGATAATGGAGTAGATGTTTGGTGTATCATTTATAAATGTGTGTGATGTATTATTTAAAAAGTACATGGATTGAGATAATGTGATTGATGGTGGGATTGTCGTTCTAGCTACAGTTAGGAATGAAATTTAGTACCACCACTACACAATTGTTCAAATGTTAGATTTTGGTTAATTTTTTTATAGTAGGTTCTTGAGATGTTAATCTTTATTTCAATGGTGGGATTGTCGAAATAATGTCTGGAGTGACATAATGGAGTTATTATAACAAATATATTTTTAGCATCTTATACGATATCGTATTTTTTGTTCAATGTCTCTAGAATAGTTGAATTGTTGGATTTTGTTTATTTTTTGCTGGTAGATTCGTAAGATATTAATATTTATTTCCATCTGTGGGATCATCTAAATAATGTATGTAGTTAGAGATACTGAACTCAGTGTAAGAACTATATTTCTCGGATCTTAATTATACCTGTAGCAGATTTTGTTTGAGTGTCTATTCATTAGTTGAACTGTTGGATTAGGTTTGTCTTTCGATAGTAGGTTCTTAACATATTTATTTTTGTTTCAACGGTAAGATCCTCAAAATAATGTCCGAAGTGAGAGATAATGGAGTAGATGTTTGTCGTATTATTTATAAATGTGTCTGATGTACTATTTAGTAATATAATTTGAGATAGTGTGATTGATAATATGTGTCAACAGTGCCTAAGAGGAACTCAGTCTAGCTGTAGTTAGTAATGAAATTCACTATCCCATTGTTCAACCGTTAGATTTTGGTTAATTTTTTTATAGTAGGTTCTTAAGATATTAATCTTTGTTTTCAATGGTGGGATCATCGAAATAATGTCCGAAGTAACATAATGGAGTTATTATAAGAATTATGTTTTTCGCATCTTCTACGATACCGTATTTTCCCTTCAGTGACTGTAGAATAGTTGAACCGTTGAATTTGGTTTATTTTTGGGTAGTAAATTCCTAAGATATAAATATTTATTTTCAACAGTCGGATTATCTAAATAATGTAGGTAGTGAGAGATAATAAAGTCAGTGTAAGAACTGTATTTTTCATATATTAATTATACTTGTAGCAGATTTTGTTGGACCACTATATAGTTGTTAAACCGTTGGATTTTTTTTATCTTTTATAGTAGGTTCTTAAGATGTTAATCTTTATTTGGAATGGTGGGATCGTCGAAATAATGACCGGTATGACATAATGGAGTTAGAATAACAATTATATTTTTAGCATCTTATACGATACTGTATTTTGTCTTCAGTGTCGTAGAACAGTTGAACCGTTGGATTTGGTTTATTTTTGGATAGTGGATTCTTAGGATTCAATGAAGGCATGGTATGGATGAAAGCTCATTGAAGATTGGAAGCCATAGTTTTCATTTTTAGCTTGTAAATATTTTGTTTTAATTAGCTAAATAGGAGCATATTTTTAATTCCTTTAAGGCCATGTATATTAGGCCATATTCTTTTTAGTTTAGAAGTTATAAGTGTCTTTAGTTAAAAATGAGGAGTAAGCTTAGAATGGGTGCCTAAGTCAAGACATGATTTTGGGCTAGCCCATTCAATTTAGGAGATGCTAATTGCACCCATGGGGTGAACTTAGGTGTCTTACTTAAGTCCCACATTGCCTAGAAAAGTGTGCCCAAGCTCTCCCTTGGGGCTATATATACTCATTCTCCCTCTTGTAAATTTCACCTTTGAAGTTGAATGAAATAGTCTCTTTATGAGCACATTCTTAGTAAAAGGTCTTGAGGATCCTCTCTCTTGAGGAACCTCTTCCTAGGTTGTTTTTATCAAGGGTTCCTTCCCTTGTAGCAAACCTAAACACTTTGGCTTATCTCTCTTCGAGAGTGGCGCCCCACCTCCATTTTCTTTCCCCTGCATCATCCATTTCATGGTACTTGGAACCTCAAGGAGAAAGATCAAGGGGAGTGCAAAAGTTTTTTGCATCATTTGGTATCAAGAGCCAACTCTATGAGGTTCTTTTCTAGTCTTAATTTTCTTTAATTTTTTCCATCTTTTCTTCTTAGTGTTCTTGTTGTCTTCTTTATTTCTTTCCAGCCTTTGATTCTTGTTATTTAATTTCTTTTATGTCTTCTTGGTTTATGTTTTAGTAGTTTTCATTTTATGCAATTTATTTCCTAGTCTTTATTGCTTTCTAGATTCAATTTATCTTGTTCTTTTCCATTGAATCTTTATATGTTTCCTATATGATTATTTCTTTAATTTTCTATCCAGCCTTTTATTTCTTTTTTTTTTCAGGTGCAAATCCTAAGGAGGTCAAAGTAATGACTTCACAAAATTTTTTAAGGAAGTCACACATTGTGGTCTTGATCTTTGGATGCACGTTGTTCTTCTTATTTGAGTTTTTAATTCTATTTTCTTGCACCTATTTTTCTATTTTTCCAACCCCTTGTTTTTTGGGCATATATTTCTGGTTATTTTGAGTTATTTAATTTCAGTTTTTAATCTTCCAAGTTGTGTCTTAGTTGGTCATGTTGTAGTCCTTTTATTGTCCCTTAATTCTATATAGTTTTGCCTTTTTATTTTTACCATAAAAAAATGTGTTTCTCTCTTGGAATTGAGCATATGCTCTTGTGTCTATTCCTAGAGTCCTACATGCTTTAGATCATAGCATATTTCAAAAATTTTTCAAAAAAAATAAATTGCTCAATTTTTTCTTAGAGTTCATTTCTTCATTTTGTGTGAGTAGCTTATTTTTGTGCTAGTTTATTGTGGTGATTTTCTTTGTGCTGGCTGGTTGAGCATTTTGGGGCACATATTTGGGGTGAAAACTTGAGTAATCAAGCTTACCTAAACCCAAAAAACTCTCACTTAGTGTCATGTTATAATCACCTAAAATTACTAGCTCATTTTAAGTTGCTTTGTGTTCTTTGGTTTGCACTTTTACATCAAATTTTTGTGGCTAATTTATTATTATTGTTCAAGCATTTATAATTCTTAAACTCCTTACTATAATTGCTACAAAATGTGTTAAGAGGTGTAGCAAAATTGTTTAAAAAAAAAGAAGAAGAAAAGAAATCAAAAGAGTAAAATAAGTCAAAAAAAGAGTTAGTAAAAAGTGCTAAAAACAAGTAAAAAGAGTACAAAAAAAATTTTAGTGCACCTCAAAATTATTAAACAATTCAAAGGAGTGTTATTGAAATTTGCTTGAATTTCTTTGCATATGATTCAGCCACCTTGCTTTACAATTGTGCAAATAATTGAATTTGTTGAGTCTTTTTTGTTTTAAGTCCAATTCTATTTTAGGCCCATTCTAGGAATTTCTTTTGTGTGCCAACTTTCTTTCTACACCTTTTATTTCTTGTTTGTCCTTATTGGCTTTCTTTGTGTTTGTCAAATAAATTCTTTCCACTTGGATGTGTGCCTATTCTTGTTAAGTGCTTTTTATTGTTTTTTGCTTTCAAATTCTACTTCCCTTGGTCTCTTGCTTGGGCGCTTGTTTTCTCTTGGTAGGTAGCCAAATTGTTGAAATTTCCACAAGGGTAGCATCCTTAGGAAGTGTTGATTTAAAACCAAGGAAGAGGAGACTTGAAAAGGAGGCCAAGACTAAAGTGACACACTTGGTGAGGAGCACTTGAAGAAAGAAGCTACATTCAACTACTTTTAATTTTCTTTGTTTAATTTGGGTGTATTTTTAAAGGACATTTTAATTAGAGATGTTGGATGCCCATAAGGTTTACCTCTTTGGTGTGTAATAAACCTTAGTTTCTTGTTTTAGTGTGCATAAGGAATTGTTACCCCTTATTCATACTTAGGAGCATATTAGAATCATTTAGTTTTGCTTTAAATTTCTTTATATGCTTTCAACGTTTTAGCAAGTGTTAGAGTTCCAAAGACTCTTAACACTTTAAGATAAAAAAAAAGAGAGGAGTGTTTTGCATATTAGTTCCCTAGGCCTTACACTTTGACATGTTTTCACACACATCTAGGAGTGTTAGGAGTAGTAATAAAACTAGGGAAAATAAAGGAGAAGAATGTGAAAATAGAATAAAAGAAAAGTATGAGAAGAGTGATAAACCAACCTTGCCCACATATCCATACTCTATTGATTGGGAAATACTAGAAAAACAACGTAGGGAATTTTGGAAAAATGAGAGAAAACAAAAAGAGAGGAGGAAAAGAGAACAAGAGGAACTAGATGGAGAGAAGAGAAGAGAGAAGGAACAAAAAGAAAAGGAGAGACAAGAAAGAAAAGAAAGAAGAGAAAAGAATGGGAGGAAAGAAAAAAAAAAGAGAAAAGAGAAAGAGAACAAAGAGAAAAAGAGAGAAAAAAAAGAAAAGAGAAAGAGAGGAAAAACAAAAAGAAAGAGAAATAAAGGGAAAAAAATGAAAAGATAGAGAAAAAAGCGTTAGAGAGAAAAAGAAGGGAAGAAGAGAAGAAAGCAAACGAGAGTGATGCCTTTGAGAGCGCCCTTAGTGAAGTGTCTACCTTCATTAGGGACTTAGAATAGCCGAGCTCAAACCTTGACCTTCAAATCGCTTCTAGTGACATAGATGAACCTAAGAGACATCATAGGAATAAGACTATCCCTTCTAAAAATAAAAGAGAGTCATCCAAAAGAAAAATAGATAAAAAACCCTTGAGTGAAAGTGACACCCCTTCCACTAGTTCGAGCACTTGTTCTCGAAGTCCCAAATGTTTTAAGTGTTTAGAAAAAGGGCACATTGCTTTGTTTTGCCCCAAAAGAAAAAGGAATTTAAGGGGAACATCAAATGAAAAAAGAGTACCCATTCATGTAAATTCTTAAGATATTAATATTTATTTTCAATGGTGGGATCATACAAATAATGTACGTAGTCAGAGATAATGGACTCAGTGTAAAACTGTATTTTTCGGATCTTAATTATACCTATAGCATATTTTGTTTGAGCGTCTATACATTAGTTGAACTGTTAGATTTGGTTTGTCTTTGTATAGTAGTTTCTTCAAATATTGATTTTTGTTTCAACGAGAATATCCAAAAAATAATGTCCATGGTGAGAAATGATGGAGTAGATGTCTGGTGCATCATTTATAAATGTGTGTGATGTATTATTTAACATGAACACAATTTGAGATAGTGTGATTGATGATATGAGTCAACGGTGTATAAGAGGGACTCATTTTAGCTGCAGTTACAGTTGTTAAACCGTTGAATTTTGTTTAATTTTTTATAGTACGCTTTTAAGATGTTACTCTTTATTTTCGATGGTGAGATCGTCGAAATAATGTCAGGTGGGACATAATAGAGTTAGAATAACAATTACATTTTTAGCATCCTATACGATATCGTATGTTATCTTGAGTATGTAGAATAGTTCAACCATTGGATTACATTCTTAAAATATTAATATTTATTTTCAATAGTAGGATCATGTAAATAATCGACGTAGTGGGAGATAATGAACTGAGTCTAAGAAATGTATTTTTTGGATTCAACAGTAGGATCATGTAAATAATCGACGTAGTGGGAGATAATGAACTCAATCTAAGAAATGTAATTTTTGGATCTTAATTATACCTATGGCAGATTTTGGTTGAGCGTCTATACATTCGTTGAACTATTGCATTTGGTTTATCTTTGGATAGTAGGTTCTTAAAATATTTATTTTTGTTTCAATGGAAAGATCCCCAAAATAATGTCCATAACGAGAGATAATTGAGTAGATGTATGGTGTCTCAGTTATAAATGTGTGTGATGTAATATTTAACATGCACATGATTTGAGATAGTGTTATTGATGATATGAGTCAACGGTACCTAAAAGGGAGTCATTTTAGCTCTAATTAGGAATTAAATTTAGTACCACCACTATATAGTTGCTAAACCGTTGGATTTTGTTTAATTTTTTATAGTAGGTTCTTAAGATGCTAATCTTTATTTTCAATGGTGGGATCGTCGAAATAATGTCCTGAGTGACATAATGAAGTTAGAATAACAATTATATTTTTAGCATCTTATACAATATTGTATTTTGTCTTGAGTAACTGTAGAATAGTTGAACTGTTGGATTTTGTTTATTTTTGGGCTGTAGATTCTTAAGATATTAATATATATTTTCAAAAGTGGGATTATCTAAATAATGCACCTAGTGAGAGATACTGAACTCAGTGTAAGAACTTTATTTTTCGGAACTTAATTATACGTGTACCAGATTTTGTTTGGGCATCTATGCATTAGTTGAACTGTTGGATTTGATTTATGTTTGGATAGTTTGTTCTTAACATATTTACTTTTGTTTCAACGGTTAGATCCTCAAAATAATGTCTGAAGTGAGAGATAATGAACTCAATGTAACAATTGTATTTTTCCGATCTTAATTATACCTATAGCAGATTTTGTTTGAGCGTCTATACATTAGTTGACCTGTTGGATTTGGTTAATCTTTCGATAAGAGGTTCTTAACATTTTTTTTTCAACTGTAAGATCATCCAAATAATGTCCGAAGTGAGAGATAATGGAGTAGATGTTTGGTATATCAATTATAAATGTGTGTGATGTATTATTTAAATTGAACATCATTTGAGATAGTGTTATTGATGATATGAGTCAACGATACCTAAGAAGGAGTTATTTTAGCTGCAATTGGGAATTAAATTTAGTACCACAAGTATATTGTTAAACCGTTGGATTTTTTTTGCATTTTTTGTAGCAGGTTCTTAATATGTTAATATTTATTTTCAATGGTGGGATCATCGAAATAATGTCCAACGTGACATAATGGAGTTAGAATAACAATTATATTTTTAGCATGTTATACGATACCGTATTTTGTCCTGATTGTCTTTAGAATAGTTGAACTGTTGGATTTGGTTTATTTTTGGGTAGTAGATTCTTAAGATATTAATATTTATTTTTAATGGTGGGATCATATAAATAATGTACATAGTGAGAGATAATGAACTTAGTGTAAGAACTGTATTTTTCGAATCTTAATTATACATGTAGCAGATGTTGTTAGAGCGTCTATATATTAGTTGACCTGTTGGATTTTGACTTATCTTTTGATAGTACGTTCTTAACATATTTATTTTTGTTTCAGTGCTTATATCCTCAAAATAATGTTCGAAGTGAGATTTAATGAAGTAGATGTTTGGTGTATCAATTATAAATGTGTGTGATGTATTATTTAAGATGAACATGATTTAAGACAATGTGATTGATGATGTGAGTCAACGATGCCTAAGAGGGAGTCATTCAAGTTGGAGTTTCGAATGAAATTTGGTTCCACAACTATAAAGTTGTTAACCCGTTGGATTTTGTTTAATTTTTTATAATAGATTCTTAAGATGTTAATCGTTATTTTCAATGGTGGGATCGTCGAAATAATGTCTAGAGTGACATAATGAGGTTAGAATAACAATTATATTTTTAGCATGTTATACGATACCGTATTTTGTCTTGAGTGTCTGTAGAATAGTTGAACCATTGGATTTGGGTTATTTTTGGGGTAGTAAATTCTTAAGATATTAGTATTTATTTAAAATGGTGTAGTATTTATTTAAAATGGTGAAATCATCTAAACAAGGTACGTAGTGAGAGATAATGAACTCTGTGTAACAACTGTATTTTTCAGATATTTATTATTAGGGTTGCACTTAGGCACCTCACTTAAGCCTTAAAGCTTGGGTTAATTAATCTTAAGCCTAATTAAGCCCAAGTCTCATATTGTCTAGGTTTGTGTGTCCAAGCTCTTCCATTGGGCTATATATACTCCTTCACTCCCTCTGGTATGGACACACTTGATTTAATTAAGTAAGACTCATTTTGAGCAATTATTCTTAAGTGTCTTTGAGAATCCTCTCTCTTCAGGAATCTCTCCCTAAAAGCTTTTATTAAGGGTTCTTTCCCTTGTGGCAAACCTGAAGTAAATTTTGACTTATCTTTCCCTAGAAAGTGGCATCAAAACCACCCCCTTCCTAGCTTTCTATATCCTCCATCTTCTTAGAGGAAGTAACCTTGGTTGAAGAGATCAAAAGAGTGCATAAGTTAACTAAGTGTTAATTTAGCTAATGAAGTTAATTAAAACATAGTTAACTTGCCTTATCCAAACATGACTCTAAAGAAGTGGATCTATGTTTTCTCCAATTTAAATTTAATTTTAAATTGTGCCATGTAGGTTCCAACTAGGAAAGAGAGAGATTAGTTCTCAATGGAGGGAGCAAAGGGGATTCACTTGTTACTCACGCTTCATGTGTTGCTAGAGAGATGTGAAAAACAAACTAGAGGAGTGTGGGAACACCCTCATGCTAAAAAAAACCCCACTTTTTTCACACACTCCACATAAATAACTGTTACACCCCTAGCCTAAAACAAGGAGGAAATAGGGCAAGGTTCTAGCCATTGTACCATACCTCTGTGTTCCCCAACTCCTCTTCCTAGATGGCTCCTTACACTGTCAAGGTTCTAGCCATTGTACCATACCTCTCAGACTTTCTCATGGACTCTTATTCTCTCTATTCTAATCCAAGTCTGAATTAGAAAAAAAAAATAAAACTTCCTGTAAATTCTCAACTTCTTCGTTACCATTTTGCTCTAAGTTTCCCTTAATTGATGTCTTTCAAATAAAATGTTGTTTCAACTTTCACTATATTCATTAACCATGGATTCATGCCCTACGGGATCAACAATTCTTGGTTGTTGTTACTAAAAAATAAATTTTATGAAAATGAAAGAAATAAAAGTGTTTTATGTCCTGCAAGTTGTAAAAAAAAGGGGTTTCATAGCATAGTGTACAATCAGACTACTACATTTAGTTTTAATTTCAAAACACACTGAGTATAATCACTTCTCCTTCTCTTATTTTATTCCTAGGTTTTCAGGTTATCTGTTTGTTGTATAGCCTCAATACATGTGGAAAAGTTCCTATGGTATCGTAAGAGACCAAGGGGAGAAATTTTCATTATCTAAAAGACTTATTTATAGATAATTAATGATTTTGCATAGTGGGGGTTCATGATTTCTTCACCAACCTTTTGAAGAGCAATGAGTTTGTAGCTTAAAAATTCCAACGTAGAAAACATTATAGACAGGAAAGTACATTTATTTTTGATAAAAAATTATATGTTAAGCATATTTATTTTATGATTTTTTTTATGTATTGAGTTTTGAAATGAATTTTGAGTCATTTGATGATTTAAAATCATTAAAAAGTTACTTAGATTTGTATTAGTCCTCCAGACGTGCACCACATAAGTGTTGGAAATATCACATGGGTGCGGGAGTCTGCATAGGAAAAAATGCATTCTCCCATAGATTTGTGTGAATACTACATGAGTGTGGGAAACATACAAAAGAAGAATATACATCAAGATTGTATCACATAGCTTTGTGAAATACCACATGGATGTCGGAAACATGTAGAAGAAGATGATTAATTAGAGTATATCCCACAAGAATGTAATAAGTCCCACAGTTGTGTGGTAGATGCACATAAGGAGAAGATGCATAAGAGTTTCTCCTACTGGGTTATGTTAAGTCCCACAATGGTCTTGGAGACTCATAGAAAGACAAGATGCATCAGATTTTCTCCTACAAAGATGTGAAAAATCTAATTGCAAATAAAATATCATAACAAATATTTTTATTAAACAAAGACACTAGAAAAGGTACTTATTTTATTAAACAAAGACTCATAACATGCAAGGCAATAATAATTTAAATTAATGTTAGTTGTGTTTGCAAATATTTTTATTTATTTATTAAACTTAAAATGTATATAAATTTTTTCATCATTCAAGAAAGGGTAAAAAGAAAAATAAATAATAATCTAATATGTGAAAAAATTACCATTTTTAGGTTAATAACTCAAACATTCGAAAGGACATGTGTAAAAAGTAGTTTATCCTTAATTATTTGGATAAAAGACTTCAGATGAAATAATTTATTTTTTGTCATTACACATTATTTGATCTTCTTTTAGAAGTATAATTTAGAAATAAAATCGATGTATTAACTTTATTAAGCATTTGTAATATAAATTAAAGGAATACTTATCCTTTCATAATCTAGTTGTACAGGCTTTTTGGATTTGTAAAAGAGTTTAAATAGTATGCCTTAAAATTTTAAAAGAGTTTTTATACACATTTTCATTTATATGACTTTTAAAGTATCGGTAAAGGTTAACAAGCTTACTATAAATAAATGATTGTAATGAAATGTTAGTGTAAAGTTTTTTATAGTGCTAGTGTATACTAATTAAACTCTTTTTAAAAATATATTCTGGCATCGTTTACCAACTTTTAAAATTTATAAAATTGAAATCATAAATTTTGTTAATAAAAAATTAAATTAATTTTATTTTAAAGTATAAAAACATATTTAATCTGTTAAAAAATATCATTACCACCATTTTTAAGACCTTAACTGCCATGATCCAAACATATTTAGTCCCTTTTCAATTGAAAGGAAAGTAGAAAGTGAAAAATTACATGTATAGAAAAATCAAAGAAAATTGTATTTTTTCTAATTTGCTACAAAAAAAAATAGTAAAGAAAGTGTCATTAATTTGGTGAGTCACACGTGTTTAACTTTCTACTACAAAAAAAAATATAAAGGAAATAAAGTGCAAAAAAAATTATCTTTCTAAAATGATTTTATAAGGTGGTCATAATATATTAGTAATTTTGTAATTATAATATATTTAATTTATAACTTTCTATCTTTTTCACACAATTTTCTACAAAACCGAAGAACTTCAATTTTCCCTTTATTTCATTTTTTTTCTTTCCTTTTCCTTTCTCACGCTACTTTCCTTGCATTCTTACATTAATCTTTATCATGATGACTTAATTGTGGAGATAAAGACCTGTTCACACAAATTGATCACTTTTGCTAAACATGCATTATTAATGTTATTAGTTGATAGGGAGGTGTATTTTTAATCTCATGATCATCACAAATTTATATGTCATCATCGACTTTCTACTCTGATTACGTAGTTTTAATGAAGTGTTGTTAATACTTTTTCATATTTTATTTGGTCAAAAAATTAAAAATCAAATAAATTAAACTAACAACATTAAATTAATAATTATATAATAAAATAAAAGTAATATATTATTATTTACTCAGATTTATTTTTTATTTCCATGTTAAAAATCAAATTGAAATAAAATGAATCAAATGTATATATTGTGAGTTTTATATTATAATAATAAGATACATTGTATTAAAATATGTTGTTAAAATATTCATCATGTTGGATAAAAAATTATTCGTTGTATTAAAAATATGAATTTAATATTTATACAATGATAGTGTAAATGAGTTTTATACTGACAGTTAATCATAATCACTTAAGTATGGTAAGTTAATTTGTCGCTTTATTATATAAAATAACTATTCATACAAGTTTCATATGTTACGTCATAGGCTATATTATTTCTAAGCCATCATTAATTATTAAAAAATAGGCTTATGTGTTAAAATAATTGAATTTTGTGTTTATTTAATGACATGGCTATCAAAACAACCATATCCATTTTCATTGATTGAGCTTTAACATTTGTTTTTGAATTCTCACCCTTTGTCCCCTTCTCTGATTTAAGAGGATTTCCTATCTTCTCGGACCTCTTTAACATTTGGCTTTTTTTCTTTAATAATTTTTATGAGAAAAAATGTTATAAACTTCTTAATAAGTTTGAATTAACTTCTCAATAATGAAACTAGTTTTGGTAGGGAGTGTGGATACCAAGAGATATTGAAGACTTGTTTAGATTAACTTCTAAGCTAAAATAAGGTTTTAAAGAACTAAGTACGAGACGTACTAAAAGTTAACTTATACATAAGATAACTTTAACTTATTGTAAAACTTTTTTTTCCCATTCTTATTGCCTTTTCTACAAATGTTTATTAAGATACTATAAAAAAATTCTTACTAATAAATTTATCCAAATAGATCACAATCTAGCATATTAGGGCTTCTTTAAACAAGTTTATCTAGAAATACTTCTTAGAGAAAAAGATAAAAAAAGAAAGAAAATAAATTTCTCTACAACTTAAAATTAACTTATACATAAATTAATTTTAAGGTATAGATAAATTCATTTTATTTTTTCTTATTTTCTTTGTGAATAAATTTATCCAAATTAAGCAGGTTGTTAGTGAGTATATTATGGCTTCCTTGTCTTCATAGGCTTTTTGCACAGGCTAATTTTAAATAAATATATTAAATGAGCACCGGTAGTATATGTGAGAATCCAATTACAAGGTATCAGATTTAAGCCCCTAATTAGATGTGTGGGATTTTAGTGTAGGGTTTATAAGGTTTTGGGATCTTCAAATACTTAAGCTAGCTGTTATGGTGTGATTGTCTCAAGTTTTTGTTAGTATCCTCGCAAGATAAAATCATCTATGTGTACATTTTTTTTATTTCAAAGTTTGGGATTGAATTACATTTTGGGAGAGATTTGTACGATGTGAATTGTTTTAGTTCACTTTGTTTTCTGCATTGTTCTCTTTACTTCTCTAACTATAGGTATTTGCTCCCTTTTATTTCCGGTTGTTATTTTGCTATAGTCATAAAGTACTTCTTTTGTTCATGGTGGGTATTGTGTTTTGTCCTCTGATTTCTGTGGAAGTTTAATTTGTTTGTCTTTAATGAAATTTCTATTATTGAAATAAAGAGATCCATGTTGCAATCCTACTAGATATGATTCAACCTATAAATGAATCATCTGATTTCTGCAATACATTGATGAACCTATAAATGAATCATCTGATTTCTGCAATACATTGATGAAATCAATTTATAGAGAACATGTTTATTTAGTAACACCAGTTAATAATCTCTTTTTTACTAAGTACATGTAAATATCTATTTGTTTCATCTTTTTATGTGTTGCTTTCTCAAGAGTGAAAATAATTATTTACCAGAGTAACTGTTTAATTTCTGACACTTTTTTGTACAATGCATCTTGTAAATAGAGTCCTTAGATGAAAAGTCCAAACAGTTTTTTCAAAAGTATAGGAAAGTAGAAAAATTATAAATACTGCAATGGACCGTCTCTGTTTTCTTGCAAGTTAAACTTATTTAATAACTTTATTGGGTTCATGATCAACTTGCAGGAACTAAAATTGTGTTAAATATGTAATATGAGAGTACCATTTATGGACAATTTGTATAAAATTATTGTCTCAAGCTTTAGGTTGGATGCACTTATACAACAACATTTGTCTCATTTGAAAATTTTCATTACTTTGTATATTATTATACTTGTTAGATTGATTTTAACTTGGTGTGAATATTAGACTGTGTTTGGAAACCTGAAAAAAATTAAATTTTTTCCTGAATCAATTATATTTATTTCATATAAAAATGGTGGGTTATATTTTATAATAACAATTTTAATTCCATAAAATGAGAGGTAAGAGTACGTCATATATATAAGGATTCAGAAACAACAAAGGAAAAGAACAGAGGTAAGAAAGGATGCACTGTATTTCTTCTTTCCCACGGTTGGGGATATGGAAAATCTCCAACCCTTGAATCCATCTAGATTTAGTTAATCAGTTATCAAGTGCAGTTATCATTTTGTTATTAGACTTAAAGTTTTGAAATGTGTATGCAATGTTTTTCTTTACATGAAGCAAGTCATGCTATGTTGATGGTGAATTTGTAATGTTATATGCATTATTTACCCAAGATTGCATGTTTGATAAATGAAAAAATAAAAACAGGGCAGCATAAGTCCCTAAGGCCTATCGCGATGCAGAGGGCTTCACTTTTGTTAAGGCCAAAAAAATTGTTTAATACTTCCTCTGTCCTAATTATAAGACAGTTTTTCTTACCAAAATACCTTTATTATTTACCTATGAAGAGTATATTTCTTTTCTTTAATCATTAACAAATATTTTCTCTTTCTAATATTTTGGAGGGTAATTTAAAAAAAAATCTGACAAATTTAATGCTATAATTAAATTTATCCATTTTTGTAATAAACGTGGTTAACACCGTTTTATCATTAGGAATGAATGCAATATTATCATTAAACACATAAGTTTAAAAAATAAAAGTTGAAAAGTTTAATTTCAGAATTTTTTTTAAATGTAGAAATTAAAATACCTTGAGAAATTAATTGGGGATTCACTTTAGAAAATCTTGAGTCATCCAGAGCTGAATTAGAAAATCCTTGTCAAACAAATAATATTTTGGAAACAATGTATAGCAAACAAAGCATCTTTTGAGATGAGTTGGAAGGTGGTGATAGCTTAGTGCCAAAGCAGGAACAATATCACTGTTATCTATTTGCCATATCTCGCTTTGCAATATGCTTTTCCATTCCAGAATGGATTTGTTATATAATAGACTCCCCATTGTTTTCAAGGTAGAGGAAGTCCTTTACATTTTGGGATGCATGTTCAGCAAACAACTTCAGACGATAATCTTCTTGTAATTTCTCTTTTGCCCTCATGGCATAAGCAACATTCTTACTGCATGTTGTGACAAGGATCTTACTTCCTTGAGCCCCAAAATTAAGTAGAGGAGTCTGCATTGCTTCCCATTTATCTAGTTTTTTGTTCCAAACACCATCCAAAATAAGAAGAAACTTTTTATCTCTTAATTGCTCTTCCAATCTCTCATGAACCATCTGTAGGCTGCTACGATCAGTTGATTTAATGATTGCTTCAAGAATTGCTTTCCATAGGTTGAAAGCATCAAATACATCTAAAACACAGACCCAAGCTTTGATTTTAAATTTATCATCTATCCTTAGGTCGTTGTATGCATGTTGGGCAAGTGTGGTCTTACCTAACCCACCCATGCCCACAATAGAAAGTATTGATAACTTGTCATGGTTGTCAGATGTGAGCCAATTAAAGATTATTTCTTTGTCCTCCCATAAATAACACTTTTAACCACCAAAGCGTTGAAGGCGATTTTTGTCACTAACCAATCCTGATGCAACACCAACGCCACTAACATTTTCCAAACCTAAAGCACTCTGTTGGCTTATGAAGAATTCTAGACTGTCAAGGACCTTTTCCATCATTGATTAAATTTCCTTCTTAAAGGAATTAACAGGAGAAGATCTAAAGAAATTAGGTACCTTGCAAGTAGGCACAGGTTTGACTTTTTCAGATTCAGCTTCTACCTTCAGATTTGTAGATTTCGATGTCTATTTCATGCAAGAGATCCTCTATGTCCAGCACTGCGTGTTTGACAGCAAGCAGCCATGCTTTCACACGTTTGTCTCCGAACTGCTTTCGTTCTGCATCATCAGCCAGAGAATCAACGGATAACAACTTGGTTTTTATCTTGCTAAGCAGCGTCTCATCTAGCTTTCTTGCATGAAAGAAGTTGAGAACTTGAGAAGAAGCTAGCTTCTCAAATGCAACCCCAAGGAAAGCAGAAATAAGAGCGCCACCAACTGAGTTCTGCCATGGTAGGAAAGGGAGTGAATCTGAATGGAAATGAGTAATTTGAATGATGAAATGTGTAGAAATAAGCTATTTTATGAATGATGAAATGAATAGATGAATGAAATGAGTGATCTGAAATGCAATTTAGCCAATGACTCAGTTCAGTTCTGTGAATAATCAAATGGGTAGTGCTAATAAGATATTCTAAGATATCACCAAAAGGAAAATATGCATGAACGAATGCATGAATAATCAAATGGGTAGTGATCTGAAATGCAATTTAGTGATTGTCATTGTCAACTTTATTAGTAACTGTATTCCATGAACGGATGAGTAGCCATGATTCCAAAACTTGACTGTGTTGTCTAACTTATCATGCATGATTTTTCTTTTAGGAAATAGCACAGAAAGGGGTCTCATTCTTAAAAAATTATTATGAGATTTTCCTCCAATAACCAAACAGAACAAATAAATAGATTGGCTCGTGACATCCGAAGTGGTGTATTTTCCAAATTTCCAGCTGCTTGGATATTCTCTGACTTTGCAGAATAATATTTTGTACGACTAGAAAGTGTGTTTAATCAATATTTAGTATGTTCATGGAATAGATATTAGTTGTTAGCTCATTACATATGTCTGATCTTGGTTATATTAAAATCTTGACTGCCTAATGAAAATACATTTATTTGGTTACATGCTTCACTATCAATTAATCCAATTATAATTAAATAAGTAATTCTGTTAGAGTTTCAAACTTTCATGTAAAATAAAACCATAATAAATTTATCCTGTCTCATTTCAATAACAGAGTATAACACCATGTGAAGTGAAGTGTGAACGACTGTCTTCTGGCTTTATTGTTAATAGGCAACGGATAACTGTTCTGTTTTCCAAACACTGTATAAAATATATATTAATGAAAATTTAGACTCTTTAGTCAATTTCAGAGGGCAACTTCTTAGAAACTAAATCTAAGAAATCAAACATCCTACAATATATTTAATGAAAGCTTTTCTTTCTTTTTTTTTTTTTAATGGTTAATGAAAGTTTATTGTCTAGTCAATTCCGATGGTATAAACAAAGGAATCCAAGAAACCTAATATATGTGAAATTCATTAATGATTTTAAATTTATAAAACATTCTAATTTCTATCCTAATTCTAAAACCAAACAACTTATTTTATTGTCTTGCAAAATTGTTGGAACATACATATTCACTCATAAAATCTAATTAAGAGTTAACTTTAATTTTATATTTTTCCATAAAATTTCATCAAAAATCACTTTGAGTCCTTGAAATTCAAAAATATTTTTAGTTCCTAAAATTAATTTGTTTTTTGCATTAACGTTATTGTAAATACTGGTATATTTGACTATGCGAAATTGAAAATTGAGGAAATTAACATTCATAGATACAAAAAAGTATTTTGTGTCTCCAATTTTTTTTTAACATTAATCGAGAAAAATGACTAAAAGTGAATTAAGACAAAAAAACATATTTTTTCATTTTAAAGACTAAAAATTCTCTTTGGTAAAACTTTAAGAACAAAAAATTTATTTAATCATGTAATAATAAGTCATAATATATGCTACGATTATTAGTCTCAGCCGTATGTATTCCATCCGTGAATGAACGAGTGACTATAATTCTACATAGGCAGCTTTTGCCTTTTGAGATATTTTGGATTTTGCATGACTTTACGTACTCTGTTTTATGCTTTCTTGAACATCTTTTCTCTTTTATGGTGGGACTTGGAAATGGACATTTCCATTTCCATGAATCTTCACCAAGTGTCTTAAAATAATTTAATGGCTGAGATTTAATATAATGGTTTTCCTTTTGGACTATCTGGTGGTGTAAAATGGACACATCTAATAGTGGTGTAGAAAAAGCATTTGAGGACACTTGTTTAAACTTACTAATTCATGAAGTTGATGGTGAAGTAAATTTTATTTCCAGTCCACCCGAGAAATTAAAATTAAGAGACACTTGAAAACAATGGATATTCTGAACAGTATGTCACACTGGTTTTGTGTTAGGGGATATAGCAAGATTGTTGCGACGCATTCACTATGATGCAAAGACAAGGTTTGGATTGCATTGCAAAGATGAGTGTAGAGAAGCTTTTATTTACAGCAATGCAAAAGTACGCTTGCTTTTCATATTATAACAAATACCTGACCTGTAATAATCTTCTCTTCATCTTGCCCATATAAATGTCAAAGTCTTCTCTATACATGGATCGTGATCTTTATGCTTTTTGGTTATTGGCAGCTAAAGATGTGTTTTGTAACTTGTGGGAAGGGATTTTTGTGTTTTCTTATGTTGATTAATCCAACTTTTTGCTTATTAAAAAAACAATGTTGAGTTTTCTGCAATACTAGTGAGGCATTGATTCTGCTTAGTTTTTTTTTTTTTTTAATCTATAAATATTAATTACTAATTTGTCAGTTTGTATTTAGTAGGAGAGGTTCAAATCCTTCTCCTTTCCTTTACTCACCTCACAACTCCACTAATTCTTTTTAAGGTAGATCTTGCCTCTTGGGATATTTTAGGAAAATACCGAACCTACACCCTATAGATTATAGAATTTAGGAGAAACGTGATTTTAATTAACTTAAATATACCATAATAATCTTTTCTTACTAAACAATTATTTACATATTCTATTTACATTGCTCTATTTTTTTTAAGACATTTTATTTACATTGCTCATTCAAGTACAGTAGAAATCAATATATTTCTTTATTAGGAACTTAGGGGATAAAATTGCAGTCGGTTGAACTACTTTTCTTAGTATAAAACAATTAACCTAGTAAAAAGAATAGCAGCTTCATCAGTTGAATTCATGCATTTATTCAGAAGGAAGAAATTTTACAAATGAAGATCAACAACATTTTAATGAGATACAAACCAAATAAAATAGGAAAGGAAAAAACAGTTATGCCCTTAATTATACACCAAATGAGTATTTTTAATAAATCGATGCAATTCGATGGATTATACTATTTGAATAAATACCTCGACGATTCCCGCTCGTTAATATTTAAAGTCTAATAAGCATATTTTGAGTTGAAAAATAACATTGACACCAATAAGTATTCTTAGAAAACTAGCACCAAATGAAATTTTGCGTGCCACATTCCTTTTGTTGTACATATTCCTGCAATGACAATTTTGGTTTTAATCTTTTCTATCAGTTCACTAAATGAGGCTGCAAAGTCAATGACTTACTATGGCGATGGATAATTTGACAAGACAAATCCTTTATAATTTTTTAGAATGAACTATGTTTCTAATTTGTTTTAAGTAGATGATGATATCAAACAAGTTGATAAGCAATTGAAAATAGTTTATCAAAAAATAAATTACACACATGTCCCTGTCCCTGTCCCGTAAGACTTTCTAGTTAACAACACATAACAAGTCACAAGGTAGCTAATGTCGTTGTTATGCCTCAATTAGAACCATCATCCATGAATTTTGAAGCATTAGCTTACTCAAACTCTAAGCTTTTTTTGAAAAGAAGGTACAATAACATCCAAATATCTGTTGTAAATAGCAGTGAATTGACTTGAATAAGATAGCCTACCTTTAAGACCTCGAGATCTTCCTCTAATAATTTTGCATCACACGGATAGAAAACTGTTTATGGACCCATCTAAGATAACACACCTAGTAAGCCATCTGACTTAATGATGGACCCATCTGAAATTAAACTGTGATAATATTGCATTCATTCCTGATGATAAAACGGTGTTAACCACGTTTATTACAAAAAATGGAAAAATTTAATTATTAGCATTAAATTTGTAAGATTTTTTTAAAATTATCCTCACAATATTAAAAAGAGAAAATATTTGTTAATGATTAAAGAAAAGAAATATACTCTTTATAGGTAAACAATAAAGGTATTTTGGTAAGAAAAGCAACTCTGACTTATAATTTGGACAGAAGAAGTATTAAACAATTTTTTTGGCCTTAACAAAACTGAAGCCCTCTGCATCGGCATAGGCCTCGGACTTATGCTGCCCTGTTTTTACTTTTTCATATTTATCAAACATGAAATCTTGCGTAAATAACGCATATAACATTACAAATTCACCATTAGCACGACGTGCTTCATGTAAAGAAAAAACATTCCATACACATTACATCTTTCAAAACTATAAGTCTGAATAACAAAATGATAACTGCAGTTGATAACTGATTAACTAAATGTAGACGGATTCAAGGGTTGGAGATTATCCATATCCCAACCGTGGGAAAGAAGAAATATAGTGCATCCTTTCCTACCTCTGTCCTTTCCCTTTGTTGCTTCTGTCTCCTTATGTATATGACATACTGTTACCTCCATCTTATGGAATTAAAATTGTTATTATAAAGTATAACCCACCATTTTTATATGAAATAAATATAATTGATTCAGGATAAAATTTAATTTTTTCAGGTTTTCAAACACAGTCTAGTATTCACACCAAGTTAAAATCAATCTAACAAGTATGATAATATATAAAATAATGACAATTTTCAAATGAGACAAATGTTGTATAAGTGCATCCAACCTAGAGCCTGAGACAATAGTTTTATATAAGTTGTCCATAAATGGTACTTTCATATCACATAATTAACACAATTTTAGTTCTTGCAAGTTGATAATTAACCCAATAAAGTTATTAAATAAGTTGAATTTGCAAGAAAATAAGAGATTGTCGACTGCAGTATTTATAACTTTTCTACTTCCCTCAAAGGTATTCATTTGGAAAAACTTTTGGACTTAAAAAGTGTCAGAAATTAAATGTTTTAAGTACTCTGATAAATAATTATTATTACTTTTGAAAAAGCAAGACATAAAAAGAGGAAACAAATAGATATTTACATATTCTTGTGTACTTAGTAAGAAAGAGATTATTAACTGGTGTTACTAAATAAACATATTTTGTATAAATTGATTTCTTCAATGTATTACAGAAATCAGATGATTCGTTTATAGGTTCAATTATATCCAGTAGAATTGCAATCTGGATGGATCTCTTTATTTCAATAATAAAAATTTCATTGAAGAGAGGAACAAATTAAACTTCCACAGAAATCAGAGTACAGGACACAATACCAACCATGCACAAAAAGTACTTTATGATGAATCTCCATATAGAGCCACATGGTTAATTAATCCAATACAATATTGATGAGAATTAAAACTATAGCAAAAGAACAACCGGAAATAAAATAGAGCAAATACCTATAGTTAGAGAAGCAAAGAGAACAATGTAGAAAACGAACTGAAGTAAAAAAATTCACATCCTAAAAATCTCTCCCAAAATGTAATTCAATCCCAAACTCTGAAATAAATAAAATGTACTCAGAGAGAATCACACCATAAAAGCTAGTTAAAGTATTTGAAGATCTGAAAGCCTTAGAAACCCTACACTAAAATTCCACACATCTAGTTAGGGGCTTAAATATCTGATACCTTGTAATTGGATTCTAACAGATATTGCTAGTGCTCATTTAATATATTTATTTAAAATTAGCCTGTGCAAAAAGCGAATGAAGACAAAGGAAGCCATAATATACTAACTTGATTTGGATAAAGCTATTCACAAAAAAAATAAGAAAAAATAAAATGAATTTATCTATACGTTAAAATTAATTTATGCATAAGTTAGTTTTAAGTTATAGAGAAATTTATTTTCTTTTTTTTTTTTTCTTATGTTTTTCTCCAAGAAGTATTTCTAGATAAACTTGTTTAAAGAAAAACTAATATGATAGATTATAATCTATCTAGATAAACTTGTTAGTAAGAATTTGTTTATAGTATCTTAATAAACACTTTACAAGGCAATAAAAAAAAAAAAGGAGTTTTAGAATAAGTTAAAGTTGTCATATGTATAAGTTGACTTTTAAAACCTCTTTACTTAGTTCTTCAAAACCTTATAATTCTTCAATATTCTTGGTATCCGCACTCCCTACTAAAACTAGTTTCATTATTGAGAAGTTAATTCAAACTTATTAAAAAGTTTATAACATTTCTTTTTCATAAAAATTATTAAAGAAAAAAGCCAAAAGTTAGAGAGGTCCAAAAAGATAGGAAATCCTCTTAAATCAGGTGGAGGAAATAAAGGGTGAGAAGTGAAAAACAAATGTTAAAGCTCAATCAATGAAAATGGATATGGTTGTTTTCATAGTCATGTCATTAAATAAACACAAAATTCAATTATTTAACATATAAGTCTAGTTTTTAATAATTAATGATGACTTAGAAATAACATATCCTATGACCTAACATATGGAACTTGTATGAATAGTTATTTTATATGATAAAGTAACAAATTAACTTACTATACATGAGTGATTATGATTAAATATCAGTGTAAAACTCATTTACATTATCATTGTATAAATATTAAATTCATATTTTTAACACAACGAATAATTTTTTATCCAACAGGATGAATATTTTAACTACGTGTTTTAATACAATGTATAATTTTTATTAAAATAAATTGAATAAAAACACTTATAGTATCTTATTATTATAATATAAAACTCACAATATATACATTTGATTCATTTTAGTTCGATTTGATTTTTAATATGGAAATAAAAAATTAATCTGAGTAAATAATAATATAGTATTTTTATTTGATTATATAATTATTAATTTAATGATGCTAGTTTAATTTATTTGATTTTTAATTTTTTGAGCAAATATGAAAGAGTATTAACAACACACTCTTTATTAAAACTACTTAATCACACTAGAAAGTCAATGATGACGTATAAATTTACAATGATCATGAGATTAAAAATATACCTCCCTATCAATTAATAACATTAATAATGCATGTTTAGCAAAAGTGATCAATTTGCCTGGATAGGTCTTTATCTTCACAATTAAGTCATCATGACAAAGATTAACGTAAGAATGCAAGGAAAGCAGTGTGAGGAAGGAAAAGGAAAGAAAAAAAAAAAAGAAATAGAGGGAAAATTGAAGTTGTTGATTATGTAGAAAATGGTTTGAAAAAGATAGAAAATTATAAATTAAAGTTATTATAATTACAAAATTACTCATATATTATGACTACCTTATAAAATCATTTTAGAAGGATAATTTTTTACACTTTATTTCCTTCATATGTTTTTTGTTATAGAAAGTTAAACATGTGTGACTCACCAAATTAATGACACTTTCTTTACTATTTATTTTTTGTAGCAAATTAGAAAAATGCAATTTTCTTTTATTTTTCTATACATGTAATTTTTCACTCTCCACTTTTCTTTCAATTGAAAAGGAACTAAATATGTTTGGATCGTGGTAGTTTAGGTCTTAAAAATGGTGGTAATAATATTTTAACGGATTAAATATGTTTATATATTTAAAAATATAATTAATTTAATTTTTTATTAACAAAATTTATGATTTCAATTTTCTAAATTTTAAAAGTTGGTAAAAGGTGCAATAATATATTTTTAAAAAGAATTTAATTAGTATATACTGACACTATAAAAATGTTTAACTAACATTTCATCCCAATCATTTATTTATAGTAACCTTGTTGACCTTTACCGATACTTTAAAAGTCATATAAATTAAAATGTGTATAAAACTCTTTTAAAATTTTAATGCATACTATTTAAACTCTTTTACAAATCCAAAAAGCCTGGATAGCTAGATTCTGAATGGATAAATATTCCTTTAATTTATATTACAAATGTTTAATAAAGTTAATACATCGATTTTATTTCTAAATTATACTTCTAAAAGAATATCAGAGTAATGACAAAAATTCATTGTTTCATCTGAAGTCTTTTATCTAAATAATCAAGGATAAATTACTCTTTTAATTTGATGAGTTCAACAAACAATATAAAGTTTTTACCCTTAAAAGTTTCAAAATATGCATATAAATAGAGTGTTTAACCTAAAAATGGTACTTTTTTCACATATTAGATTATTATTTCTTTCTCTTTTTACCCTTTCTTGAATGATGAAAAAATTTATATACATTTTATTTTTAATACATAAATAAAAATGTTTGCAAACACAACTAACATTAAGTTAAATTATTATTTCCTTGCATGTTATGAGTTTTTTGTTTAATAAAATAAATACCTTTTTTCAAGTGTGTTTATTTAAATTATTTATACTTGATTTTTTATTGCAGTTAGATTTTTCACATCTTTCTTGGAGAAACTCTTATGCATCTTCTCCTTCTATGAGTCTCCAAGACCGTTGTGGGACTTAACACAACCTTGTGGGAGAAACTCTTATGCATATTCTCCGTATGTGAATCCGCCACACAATTGTGGGACTTATTACATTCTTGTAGGATATACTCTAATTAATCATCTTCTTGTACATGTTTCCCACATCCATGTTGTATTTCACAAAGCTATGTAATAGAATCTTGATGTATATTCTTCTTTTGTATGTTTCCCACACCCATGTAATATTCACACAAATCTACGGGAGAATGCATCTTTCTCCTATGCAGACTCCCACACTCATGTGATATTTCCAACACCTATGTGGTGCATATCCAAAGGACTTATACAAATCTAAGTAACTTTTTAATGATTTTAAATCATCAAATGACTCAAAATTTATTTCAAAACTCAATACATAAAAAAAACATCATAAAATAAATATGCTTAACATATAATTGTTTATCAAGAATAAATGTACTTTTCTGTCTGTAATGTTTTCTACATTGAAATTTTTAAGCTACAAACTCAATGATACATTTTTTTCGTACATAACTCATTGTTCTTCAAAAGGTTGGTGAAGAAGTCATGAACCCCCACATTGCAAAATCATTAATTATCGATAAATAAGTCTTTTAGATATTGGAAAATTTCTCCCCTAGTTTTCTTACGATACCATAGGAACTTTTCCACATGTATTGAGGTTATACAACAAACAGATAACCTGAACCTAGAAATAAAATATGAGAAAGAAAAAAAGTGAATTATACTCGGTGTGTTTTGAAATGGAAACTAAATGTAGTAGTCTGACTGTACACTATGCTATGAAACCCCTTTTTTTTACAACTTGCAGGACATAAAACACTTTTATTTATTTCATTTTCATAAATTTATTTTTATAGTAACAATAACCAACTATTGTTGATCCCATAGGGCATGCATTACATGAATCCATGGTTAATGAATATGGTGAGAGTTGAAACAACATTTGATTTGAAAGACATCAATTAAGGGGAACTTAGAGTGAAATGGTAACAAAGAAGTTGAGAATTTACAGGAAGTTTTATTTTTTTCTAATTCAGACCTGGATTAGAATAGAGAGAATGAGATTCCATCAGAGTTTGAGAGAGAGGGTTGGTACAATGGCCAAAATATTGACACAGTGTAGGGGAGTCATCTAGGAAGAGGAGTGAGGAACAGGGGAACAGAGAGCTTGAGAAATTTGGGATCAGAGAGGTTAGGTATGAGAACATGAGTTGGGAACAACGAGTAAAAGGGAGGAAAGTAATAACATATTTCTTCACAAAATTCCCAGAATCCTTTGGCGAGAAGGAGATGTGGATAATATTTAGCAAATGGGGTCAGGTCTGCGAGATATTCTTTCCAAGAAAATGAAACAGATGGGGAGGAAAACATGGATTCGTTAGATATGTTGATGTCCAAAATAAGAGAACTTTGGAAAGAATTCCAGACAAAATATGTATTAGGGACAGTAAAATGATGGTGAACATTCCTAAATTCAACAAACAAGTGGCAAAGGAGAGTGAAAGCCACAAATATAAGCATCACTCAAGCAACAAAAATTATCCGAAAGGTGTTACAAAAGACAAAGGAAAAGGAAAAGTCTACATACAGAGGCCAAAGGAGAGAAATATCATGCACACCTAGCCAGTGTTATAGGGCCACAACCAACGAACAAATATACGAATGAGTAGAAATGAAACAGTAATACAAGAGAGAAGCATGGATATTAAGGTTAACATGGAGGACCTAGTTGAACAGTAATTTAATTTATTATTTTTATCATTTTTAATTTATGTAAAAATAAAAAACTATTTTCAGCCTTGTTTGTGTAATATCTCATTTAATTCTTTTTATTATGCTATCTAAAATTTATATATTTTATATTTTTTTATATTTTTAGGAGAATCTCATTTATTTTTTTATTATGACCTTTAAAATTTATAATCTATTTAAAATGAATAAACAATTCTAATATGCAACGAAAACAAATTAATTTTTCACTTAAATAATTTAACTTTTTAATATTTATCATTTTTGCGTTAATTAAAAACATTAATGGTTCCATAAAATAAATAATTTTTTTCCAGCATAACTTCATGGTAGTGTACCCATGACCAAAAACCCTGAATAATCATCCCCAAAAGTTCACACTCAAACTAGACTTCTATGTTTCCATGTTTATGATATACATTGCTTGAGGCTTTCTGTGAGGAAATTAGAGAAACCTCAAATGGAAGATATTTTAATGGAGAAATTCTATTGAAAATTAATATGAGAAACCACTATATAGACCTTATTGTAAATAATGTGTTAAAATTTTAGTTCTTGATAGAACTGAATGGAATCAATTGGTGCATGTAACTCACCTCCTGCTGGGAATAATAGGGCCAGGTTCTTGTTACTGCAACAAAACTTTCCAATCTCTATGATATATATCTACTATATTTTGTGTCATGCATGGTTTGTGTTATATACTATGTACTTAGCCAGTTAGTCTTGAAACAGAGAAATGAGAATGAGATAACACTGTCACAAACTGGAATAGAGCACTTACATGATGAGGTTAATATACTATCCTCTCTCTTATTGCCCTCTACTTATGTGCTCTTTACCCTATTGTTTTAGTTTGACTTCATCTTCCTCCTATACCAGAAGTCGTATATTCTATGCATGTTATTTAATTAAAATGGACAGAGCCAAAGTTAACAATAAGAAAATGGAAATGACCAGCGCTAATGCTGCTCAGGGAAAAATCTCTGCCCAAAGTTCAGAGTAGTATTTCACATTAGAGTTTGAGTATTGGATAATAACAATGTTTGAATATGTGGGATCCTTGGATGTGAATTAAAGGATTTTGTAATGTTTTGCTAGTGTCATTTTTTGCTAGCATTTTCTGGTTGGGGCTTATATTTAATTGTGAGATCCTTTGTTTATTAGCTATTTTCATGTGGGCATCTGACTCTTGAATAAGGGTGCTTGTGGGTAGTTATTTATAATAGACTCTCTTCTCTGATATGCACTGTAATGATGTTATTTTTCAGATTCTCTTATTATATCCTTTAACATGGGGGTTTCACTATTACTCAATAATTTTTTTCTTTTTTCAAAAAAACAAAATATATGAATATGACATTGATCTGCAAATTTGTGAGACAATCCCAACAATCTTTGTGATCTATCACAAAATATTGCTATTCCTGTCACATAGGATGTCTCACCCATATCTTTCATTTCAAAGTTATTAGAGAGATATTTATTTACATCATGTAACATGCATCATTAGCAGCAAGCAAAATGTCATCAACATATAAGACTAAAATCACAAATTTACTCCCATTAACCTTCATGTAGATACATCGATCAACAACATTGTCTACAAAATCATACGACATAATAATATAATTAAACTTAAGATACCATTGTTTGGAAGCTTATTTTAGTCCATATATTGACTTCTTTAATTTACACACCAGATTTTTCTTTCCTGTAGAGCCAAAACCTTTAGGTTGCTCCATAAAAACTTCTTCCTCTAAGTCATCATTCAGAAAGGCGATCTTTACACACATTTGGTGAAGCTCCAAAAGATAATTAGTTGCCAAAGCCAAAACAATCCTAAAAAGGGCCTTCTTAGCAACTAAAGACTGTCTCTTTATAGTCAATACCATCTTTTTGAGTGAAACCTTTGGCAACGAGTCTAGCTTTGTATCTTTCGATATTTCCATTCGAGTCATATTTTTTCTTAAATATCCATTTACAATCGACTCATTTTGAACCATTAGGAAACTAAACTAGATTTCAAACTTTATTGTCATCCATTGATGTTCATGGCTTGCCTGATAGAGTTTTGTCTTTAGTGCCTGTAGAATAGTTGAACCGTTGTATTTGGTTTATTTTTGCATAGTAGATTCTTAACATATTAATATTTATTCTCAACAGTGACATCACCTAAATTATGTACGTAGTGAGAGATAATGAACTCAGTGTAAGAACTGTATTTTTCATATCTTAATTATACCTGTAGCAGATTTTTTTTTAGTGTCTATACATTAGTTGAACCGTTGTATTTGGTTTATCTTTGGATATTAGGTTCTTAACATATTTATTTTTGTTTCAACGGTTAGATCCTCAAAATAATGTCTGAAGTGAAAGATAATTGAGTAGATGTTTGGTGTATCATCGATAAATATGTATGATGTATTATTTAAAATGAACATGATTTGAAATAGTTTCATTGATGATATGAGTCAACGGTGCCTAAGAGGGAGTCATTCTAGCTTAGTTAGGAATGAAATTTAGTACCACCACTGCACAATTTGGTGAACTCCTCATGATGCTAATCCAAGGATCTCGTTAAGAGGTGCTCCAAAGAAGAAGATGAAGGATGGAATTCAAGAAGATGAAGGTTGGAGGAGCCACCTTAGAAGGATAAGCCCTAAGGAAGACTTGCCACAAGGGAAGGAGCCCTTGATGAAAGCCATTGAAGGTTCTCTCAATTAGGAGAAGGAAGAAGACAGTCAAAATGTAGAACTCTCAAGTCTATTCAAAATTCAAGTGTAAAAATGATACAGGAGGAGGACGTGCTTATTTATAGGAGAGGGAGCTTAAGGCTATGGGCCTTGAGTTGGATGTCCAACTCAAGGGTGATGAGGGAAGGTTAGTTGAATTAATTAGGTGTTAGTTTAGTTCATGGCTCATTAACACTTAATTAACTCAACAAGATCCAAACAAGGCCCTAAGATCAAGGACCTTTGTTCCCTCCAAATTTGAATTTGAATTTGGAGAGTACCATGTCATCTCCCTCCAAAATTCAAATCCAAACATGAAGCAACAAGAAGGGCCATGTAGGAAAGAGAGTGTGAATGGGCGAAACACTAGGGAACAAGGGAGGCCTACTTGTCTCTCACTATCTACAATGAGAGAATACACTTTATTATTAACTTTACATCTAGTGTGAAAGATGTTCTCTCTTTGAGATTGGGTAAGCTCAAAAGATTGGCTTCCAAGAAGCCTCCTAATCATCAAGAGGTCCCCCTCATATGCATAAGCATCCTTACATTTGGAAGATGATGCATGACCCTCTTCTTCCTCACTCTCACTAGAGGAGGAAGGTCAGCTACTCTCACTACTATACATGTCTAGGCCCCTCATGATCATATTTTTTCTAGTGGGGCATTGAGAGGCAATGTGGCCTCTCTCTAGACATTTAAAGCATTTAATACTACTAGTCCTTTCATGAGACCTAGTAGTAGAGGGTTTCTTTTCTAAATGAGATGCTTTATGCTTGGGTGATCCTCTTTAGGGAAGCTCTTAAAAGAGCTCCCCTTGAGTTGATCCCTCTTTGTATAAGGTTGAGATTCTCTTTTAAACCCTTTTTCTTTTTACTTGGTTCTCATCCTTGATATAGTTGAACCAACTCATCTAGATTCGTATATGAAAAAAGCTCAACTTTATCTCTTATCTCAGAGCTTAATCCACATAAGAACCTAGCCATGGTGACTTTGGGTTCCTTAATGATATTTGCTCTTAAAATTAGAAGTTCCATCTTTTGTCTATACTCCTCAATACTTAGGTTTTGTTGCCTAAGTATTTGGAGTTTGTCCAAAAGATCTCTCTCATAGTAAGATGGAATATGCCTTCTTCTCATAGCACTTTTTAAATCATTCCAATAGTTTATTTCAGGCATATGAGTTCGGGCTCTCTCTTTTGTTAACCCATACCACCAATAAAGGGCATGCCCTTGGAAGCTAAGGGTTGCCAAAGGAACCTTTCGGTCCTCTCTTATATCATAACACTTGAAGAGTTGTTCTACCTTACCTTTACTTCCCAGTCAAGATAGGCTTCCACATCCTCTCTCCCATGGAAGGGAGGAAGATCAACCTTTTTCTCCCTAGGAGGGGGCACATGATCATGCATATGTGTATTATGATGGTTGAATCCTCTCCTAGGTCTCCCATAATAATCTTCCTCACTTTCACTATTTTTTCTTGAGGGAGACCCATATTCAAAACTTTTTCTCTTTTCCCACTCTTTTTGTTTCCTCTCTTCTTTTTCTCATTTCTCTTTTTCTTCTCTCTCTCTTTTTTCCTTTTCTTCTCTCTCATTTTTTTCTCTTTCTTTTGATTCTCTCCTTAGTCTTTCATCACTCAACCACTCACGAAATTCCAAGACAAAGTGATCAAGAGGGGAAACCTTGGGAGAGCCCCCTTGGTTGACACTCTTGTTGCTATTTGCACTAGTGTGTGGAGGTGTAGCTATGTAGAATGAGTGAAAAGAACGGACAAACTAAAATTAAGAGGTAAACAAGGAAGGCAAGCACACAAAAAGAAGTTCCTAGATTGGTTCTAAAGTAGATTATGGACTAAAGAAAAAAAACACAAAAATTCACTAGTTGCACACAAGTTTTTAGCTATAGTCGAATTGATTAGGTTCCTTTTTTAGCACTTTCAAACCAAGTTTAGACCACCTTGTAATTGTTTTGTTTCACTATTAGGTACATCTTGTTTTGTCTCTTTTTTTTTTTTTTGATCTTTTACACTTTGTTCTCTTTTCTTTTGAAATTTTGTTTGACTTTGTTCTTGGTTTTTTTTTTTAAAAAAAAAAACTTTTAAGATGTACCTAATTACTTGATTTAATTGCAAATTGATATAAATCCATATCACAGATTCTATGATCAATTTAGAGGTCCTAAATGATCAAATTAGAACCTAAGAACCAAGCACATAAAATTCACTAAAATGTAACTAATGAAAACTAAAAGAGAGCAACTCAAAGTGTACCAAAGTAAAGGTGCTTTTGTAATGCAATAAGAGCTTTGTTTGTAATTTAGAGCTACTTTGTTTGCACAAAAGATTTTCTCATAAGATTCACGTCCAATGCTCAAGCAAACCAACACAATTTCACCTTACAACAAGCACACAAAGAGCTACTAACTTATAACAAAACACAACATAAGTTGGATTGAAATTGAGCTACTACGTATATACCTTTTTTTTAATTGAGAAATTTAAAGAATATGCTAGAAGATATAAGCATGTGACACTTCTTATGAGTCTTAGAACAAGAGAGATCTCCTCTAGGATCCTCAATTTCAAGAAGTTTTGCAACACACTTTTAGTGGAAAAATATAAGCGGTAAAACCTAATGGAAAATAATGTGACATGAAAGGACTAAACAATACTCTAAGACATCACAATTAAGAGTATAAAATGTGTAAAATAATACCTAAAAATAGAGAGAAACTGAATTCAAAAGCAAAAAGCGCAAGAACACAAAGGAACAATGACCAAGGCATGTGACCACAGCGCTGTGGTTTTTACCACAACCGTGTGGATTTCAATGCATCACCACCTCTTAGGCCACTAAATCCAACTAAAATTTCAAGAAACAACACAAACAAATTTAGGAGAGAAAAACACATGGTATAATAAGATTCAAATGAAAGAACAAGCAATTTGAACCGTACAATTGAAATATGAATACATAACAATATGAATAACAACTAAGAACATGACTACTAGACATGAAAGAAAATGAAATACAACATGGAAGCACATAAAAGAATTGGATGGAGTAGAAGAGAGAAAATGACCGAAAAAATTAAAAGTAAGGTAAGAATCAACCTCTAGAAGTGGCTCTTGATACCACTTGGTGCACTCCTCATGATGCTAATCCAAGGATCTCTTCAAGAGGTTGCTCTAAAGAACAAAATGAAGGATGGAAGTCAAGAAGATGAAGGTTGGAGGCACCACCTTGGTGAAAGCCAGTGAAGGTTCTCTCAATTAGGAGAAGGAAAAAGACACTCAAAATGTAGAACTCTAAAGTTTATTCAAAATTCAAGTGTAAAAATGATACAAGAAGAGGAGGTGCTTATTTATAGGAGAGGGAGCTTAAGGCTATGGGCCTTGAGTTGGACATCCAACTCAAGGGTGATTAGGGGAAGGTTAGTTGAATTAATTAGGTGTTAATTGAGTTCACGGCTTATTAACACTTAATTAACTCGACAAGATCCAAACAACGCCCTAAGATCAAGGATCTTTGTTCCTCCAAATTTGAATTTGAATTTGGAGAGTGCCAAGTCATCTCCCTCCAAAATTCAAATCCAAACATGAAGCAACAAGAAGGGCCATGTAGGAAAGAGAGTGTGAATGGGCAGAACACTAGGGAATAAGGAGGGGCCTACTTGTCTCTCATGCTTCATGTGTGACTTAGGAGGGTGTTGGGATAAGCTAGAGGGATGTGGTTATCAAAACCACACGTTCGTATGATCCCAAAAAGCCCATTAATGCACACACTCCACATAATAGACTAGTTACACCTCCCTTCAAATAAAAGAAAAGAAAAAAGGGTCAAAATACAAGGCCAAAGAAATACTACATACACCTCCAAATACATGAACAAAAAGGCGCCAAATACAAGGCTAAAAAGTGAAGACTATGGCCTAATCTTGATGTCCAAAAGAAGGTGAGGTCTTCCTTCCTCTCCTCTAGCCATATCTTCCTCAATCCTCCTAACCATGACCCTTGCGATGGGACCCTTGCCAGGGAGGATTGCACCACAATTGTTCAATTGTTAGATTTTGGTTAATTTTTTTATAGTAAGTTCTTAGGATGTTAATCTTTATTTTCAATGGTGGGATCATCTAAATAATGTCCGGAGAGATAGAATGGAGTTAGAATAACAATTGTATTTTTACCATCTTACACGATACCATATTTTGTCTTTAGTGTCTATAGAGTTGTTGAACCATTGTATTTGGTTTATTTTCGAGCAGTAGATTCCTAAGATATTAATATTTATTTTCAATGGTGGGATCATCTAAATAATGTACGTAATGAGAGAGAATGAATTCAGTGTAAGAACTGCATTTTTCATATCTTAATTATACCTGTACCAGATTTTTTTTTAGCATTTATACATTAGTTGAACCATTGGATTTGGTTTATCATTGGATAGTAGGTTCTTAACATATTTATTTTTGTTTCAATGGTTAGATCCTCAAAATAATGTCCGAAGTCAGAGATAATGGAGTAGATGTTTGGTGTATCATTTATAAATGTGTGTGATGTATTATTTAAAATAAACATGATTTGAGATAGTGTGATTGATGATACGAGTCAACGGTGCCTAAGAGGGAGTCATTCTAGCTGTAGTTAGGAATGAAATTTAGTACCACCACTATACAATTGTTCAACCCATGGATTTGGTTTAATTTTTTATAGTAGGTTCTTAAGATATTAATCTTTATTTTCAATGGTGGGATCGTCGAAATTATGTCTGAAGTAACAGAATGGAGTTAGAATAACAGTTATATTTTTAGCATCTTATACGATACCGTATTATGTATTAAGTGTCTGTAGAATAGTTTAACCGTTTGATTTTCTTTAGTTTTGGGTAGTAGATTCTTAAGATATAAATATTTATTTAAAATGGTGGGATCATCTAAACAACGTATGTAGTGAGAGATAATGAACTCAGTGTAAGAACTGTATTTTTCAGATCTCAATTATACCTATAGTAGATATTTTTTGAGTGTCTATACTTTAGTTGAACTGTTGGATTTGGTTTGTCTTATGATAGTACATTCTTAACATATTTATTTTGGTTTCAACGTTTAGATCCTCAAAATAATGCCCGAAGTGAGAGATAATGGAGTAGCTGTTTGGTGTATCATTTGTAAATGTGTGTAATGTATAATTTAAAATGAACATGATTTAAGATAGCGTGATTGATGATATGAGTCAATGGTTCTTACGAGGGAGTCATTCTAGCTGCCGTTAGGAATGAAATTTAGTACCACCACTATACAATTGTTTAACTGTTAGATTTTCGTTGATTTTTTTTATAGTAGGTTCTTAAGATATTACTCTTTATTTTCAATGATGGGATCGTCGAAATAATGTCCGGAGTGACATAATGAAGTTATATTATAACAATTATATTTTTAGCATCTTATACGATACCGTATTTTGTCTTAAGTGTTTGTAGAATAGTTGAATTGTTGGATTTTTTTATTTTTGGGCAGTAGATTCTTAAGATATTAATATTTATTTAAAAGGGTGGGATCATCTAAATAACGTAGGCAGTGAGAGATAATGAACTCAGTGTAAGAATTGTACTTTTCGTATCTTAATTATACTTGTAGCTGATTTTTTTAGCGTCTATACATTAGTTGAACCGTTGGATTTGGTTTATCTTTGGATGGTAGGTTCTTAACATATTTATTTTTGTTTCAACGGTTAGATCCTCAACATAATGTCCGAAGTGAGAGACAATGAACATGATTTGATATAGTGTTGTTGATGATATGAGTCAACGGTGCCTAAGAGGGAAGTATTCTAGTAGCAGTTAGGAATGAAATTTAATACCACCACTATACAATTGTTGAACCGTTGGATTTTGTTTAATTTTTTATAGTAGGTTCTTAAAATTTTAATCTTTATTTTCAATGGTTGGATCGTCGAAATAATGTTCGGTGTGACATAATGGAGTTAGAATAACAGTTATATTTTTAGCATCTTATACGATACCATATTTTGTCTTGAGTGTCTGTAGAATAGTTGAACCGTTGTATTTCATTTATTGTTGGATAGTAGATTCCTAAGATATTAATATTTATTTTCAACCGTGAGATCATCTATATATATTACGTGGTGAGAGATAATGAACTCAATGTAAGAACTTTATGTTTTGGATCTTATTTATACCTGTAGTAGATTTTGTTTGAGCATCTATACATTAGTTAAACCATCGGATTTGGTTTATCTTTGGATAGTAGGTTCTTAACATATGTATTTTTGTTTCAACGATTAGATCCTCAAAATAATACCCGAAGTGAGAGATAATGGAGTAGATGTTTGGTGTATCATTTATAAATGTGTGTGATGCATAACTTAAAATGAACATAACTTGGGATAGTGTGATTGATGATATCAGTCCTAGGTGCATAACAGGGAGTTATTCTAGCTACAGTTAGGAATGAAATTTAGTACCACCACTATTCAATTGTTCAACTGTTAGATTTTGGTTAATTTTTTCTATAGTAGGTTCTTAAGATTTTAAGCTTTATTTTCAATGGTGGGATCGTCGAAATAATGTCTGGAGTGACATAATGGAGTTATTATAACAATTATATTTTTAGCATCTTATACGATATTGTATTTTTTCTTCAGTATATGTAGAATAGTTGAACCGTTGTATTTGGTTTATTTTTGGGTAGAAGATTCTTAAGATATTAATATTTATTTAAAACGGTGGGATCATCTAAATAATATATGTTGTGAGAGATAATGAACTCAGTGTAAGAACTTTATTTTCCAGATCATAACTATACATGCAGTAGATTTTGTTTGAGCGTCTAGACATTAGTTGAACCGTTGGATTTGGTTTATCTTTCGATAGTAGGTTCTTAACAGATTTTTTTTTTTTTCAACGGTTAGATCCTCAAAATAATGCTAGAAGTGAAAGATAATGGAGTAGATGTTTGGTGTATCATTTACAAATGTGTGTGATGCATAATTTAGAATGAACATGATTCGAGATAGCGTGATTGATGATATGAGTCCTTGATGCCTAGGAGGGAGTTATTCTAGTTGCAGTTAGGAATCAAATTTAGTACCACCACTATACAACTGTTCAACCGTTAGATTTTCGTTAATGTTTTTTTATAGTAGGTTCTTAACATATTAATCTTTATTTGCAATGGTGGGATCATCGAAATAATGTCCGAAATGACATAATGGAGTTATTATAACAATTATATTTTTAGTATCTTATACGATACAATATTTTGTCTGAAGTGTCTGTAGAATAGTTGAACCATTGGATTTTGTTTAATTTTGGGTAGTAGATTCTTAAGACATTAATATTTATTTAAAACAATGGGATCATCTAAATAATGTGCGTTGTGAGAGATAATGAAGTCATTGTAAGAACTGTATTTTTTGGATCTTAATTATACCTATAGCAGATTTTTTTTAATGTATATACATTAGTTGAACTATTGGATTCGGTATATCTTCGGATAAGAGGTTCTTAAGTTTTTTTTTTTCAACATTAAGATCCTCAAAATACTGTTCGAAGTGAGAGATAATTGATTAAATGTTTGGTGTATGGTTTATAAATGTGTTTGATGCGTTATTTAAAATGAACATGATTTGAGATAGTGTGATTGATGATATGAGTCAACAGTTCCTAAGGGGGAGTCATTCTAGTTGTAGTTAGGAATGAAATTTAGTACCACAATTATACAATTGTTCAATCGTTGGATTTTGTTTAATTTTTATGGTGGGTTCTTAACATGTTAATCTTTATTTTCAATTCAGCATCGTCGAAATAATGTCTGAAGTGACATAATGGAGTTAGAATAACCGTTATATTTTTGGCATTTTATACGATACCAAATTTTGTCTTCCGTGTCTGTAGAATAGTTAAACCATTGGATTTGGTTTATTTTTTATATTAGATTCTTAAGATATTAATATTTATTTTAACGGTGGGATCATCTAGATAATGTTAGAATAACAGTTATATTTTTGGCATCTTATATGATACCGTATTTTGTCTTCAGTGTCTATAGAATAGTTGAACCGTTGGATTTCATTAATTTTTGGGTAGTAGATTCCTAAGATATGAATAATTATTTTCAACAGTGGGATCATCTAAATAACATATGTAGTGAGAAAGAATCAACTCATTGTAAGAACTGTATTTTTCAGATCTTAATTATACTTGTAGCAGATTTTGTTTGAGCGTCTACACATTGGTTGAACCGTTAGATTTGGTTTATCTTTGGATAGTAGGTTCTTAACATATTTATATATGTTTCAATGGTTAGATCCTGAAAATAATGTCCGAAGTGAGAGATAAGGGAGTAGATGTTTGGTGTATCATTTATAAATGTGTGTGATGTATACTTTAAAATGAACATGATTTCAGATAGCGTGATTGATGATATGAGTCAACGGTGCCTATGAGGGAGTCATTCTAGGTGCAGTTAGGAATGAAATTTAGTACCACCACTATACACTTGTTCAACCATTAGATTTTGTTTAATTTTTTATAGTAGATTCCTAAGATGTTAACCTTTATTTTCAACGGTGGGATCGTCGAAATAATGTCCAGAGTGACATAATGGAGTTATTATAACAATTATATTTTTAGCATCTTATACGATACCGTATTTTGTCTTCAGTATAGGTAGAATAGTTGAACCGTTGTATTTGGTTTATTTTTGGGTAGTAGATTCTTAAGACATTAATATTTATTTAAAACGGTGGGATCATCTAAATAATATATGTTGTGAGAGATAATGAACTCAGTGTAAGAAATTTATTTTCTGGATCATAACTGTACCTATAGCAGATTTTGTTTGAGCATCTAGACATTAGTTGAACCATCGGATTTCGTTTATCTTTGGATAGTAGGTTCTTAACATACTTATTTTTGTTTCAACGGTTAGATCCTCAAAATAATACTAGAAGTGAGAGATAATGGAGTAGATGTTTGGTGTATCATTTATAAATGTGTGTGATGCATAATTTAAAATGAACATGATTTGAGATAGCGTGATTGATGCCTAAGAGGGAGTCATTCTTGTTCTAGTCACGAATGAAATTTAGGACCCCCACTATACAATTGTTCAACCGTTAGATTTTGGTTAATTTTTTTGTAGTGGGTTCTTAAGATATTAATCTTTATTTACAATGGTTGGATTGTCGACATAATGTCTCGAGTGACATAATGGAGTTATTATAACATTATATTTTTAGCGTCTTATACGATACCGTATTTTGTCTTCCGTGTCTGTAGAATAGTTGAAGCATTGGATTTGGTTTATTTTGGGGTAGTAGATTCTTAATATATTAATATTTTGTTTAAAATAGTGGGATAATCTAAATAATGTATATAGTGGGAGATAATGAAGTCAGTGTAAGGACTGTATTTTTCGGATCTTAATTATACCTGTAGCAGATTTTGTATGAGTGTCTATACATTAGTTGAATCGTCGGATTTTGTTCATCATTCGATAGTAGGCTATTAACATATTTATTTTCTTTCCAACGGTTAGATCTCAAACTAATGTACGAAGTGAGATATAATGGAGTAGATGTTTGGTCTATCATTGATAAATGTGTGTGATGTATTATTTAAAAAGAACATGGATTGAGTTAGTGTGATTGATGATATAAGTCAACGGTGCCTAAAAGGGAGTCATTCTAGCTGTAGTTAGGAATAAAATTTAGTACCACCAATACACAATTGTTGAACCATTAGATTTTGGTTATTTTTATAGTCGGTTCTTAAGATGTTAATCTTTATTTTCAATGGTGGGATTGTCAAAATAATGTCCGGAGTGACATAAAGGAGTTATTATAACAATTATATTTTTATCATCTTATACGATATCGTATTTTATGTTCCGTTCTGTAGAATAGTTGAAGCGTTGGATTTGGTTTATTTTTGGGTAGTAGATTCTTAAGATATGAATATGTATTTAAAACGCCGGGATCATCTAAATAATGTATATAGTGAGAGATAATGAACTCAGTGTAAGAAATGTATTTTTCATATCTTAATTATACCTGTAGCAGATTTTTTGTTGAGTGCCTATACATTAGTAGTAGGTTCTTAACATATTTATTTTTGGTTCAATGGTAAGATCCTTAAAATAATTCCCGAAGTGAGAGATAATGGAGTAGACTTTTGGTGTATCATGTATAATTGTGTGTGATGTAATATTTAAAAGAACATGATTTGAGATAGTGCTATTGATGATATGACTCAACGGTGCCTAAGAGGGAGGCATTCTAGCTGTAGTTAGGAATGAAATTTATTACCATTACTATACACTTGTTAAACCGTTGGATTTTTTTTAATTCTTATAGTAGGTTCTTAAGATGTGAATCTTTATTTTCAATGGTGGGATCGTCGAAATAATGTCCAGAGTGACATAATGGAGTTAGAATAACAGTTATATTTTTAGCATCTTATATGATATCGTATTTTGTCTTCAGGGCGTGTAGAATAGTTGAAGCGTTGGATTTGATTTATTTTTGTCTAACAGATTCCTAAGATATTAATATTTATTTTAAACGGTTGGATCATCTAAATAATGTACGTAGTGAGAGATCATAAATAATGTATGTAGTCAGAGATAATAAACTCAAGGTAAGAACTGTATTTTTCAGATCTTAATTACACCTGTAGCAGATTTTGTTTGAGTGTCTATACATTAGTTGAATTGTTGCATTTGGTTTGTCTTTCAATAGTAGGTTCTTAACATATTTTTTTTTTCAACGGTCAGATCTCAAACTAATGTCTGAAGTGAGAGATAATGGAGTAGATGTTTGGTGTATCATTTATAAATGTGTGTGATGTATTATTTAAAAAGTACATGGATTGAGATAATGTGATTGATGGTGGGATTGTCGTTCTAGCTACAGTTAGGAATGAAATTTAGTACCACCACTACACAATTGTTCAAATGTTAGATTTTGGTTAATTTTTTTATAGTAGGTTCTTGAGATGTTAATCTTTATTTCAATGGTGGGATTGTCGAAATCATGTCTGGAGTGACATAATGGAGTTATTATAACAAATATATTTTTAGCATCTTATACGATATCGTATTTTTTGTTCAATGTCTCTAGAATAGTTGAATTGTTGGATTTTGTTTATTTTTTGCTGGTAGATTCGTAAGATATTAATATTTATTTCCATCTGCGGGATCATCTAAATAATGTATGTAGTTAGAGATACTGAACTCAGTGTAAGAACTATATTTCTCGGATCTTAATTATACCTGTAGCAGATTTTGTTTGAGTGTCTATTCATTAGTTGAACTGTTGGATTAGGTTTGTCTTTCGATAGTAGGTTCTTAACATATTTATTTTTGTTTCAACGGTAAGATCCTCAAAATAATGTCCGAAGTGAGAGATAATGGAGTAGATGTTTGTCGTATTATTTATAAATGTGTCTGATGTACTATTTAGTAATATAATTTGAGATAGTGTGATTGATAATATGTGTCAACAGTGCCTAAGAGGAACTCAGTCTAGCTGTAGTTAGTAATGAAATTCACTATCCCATTGTTCAACCGTTAGATTTTGGTTAATTTTTTTATAGTAGGTTCTTAAGATATTAATCTTTGTTTTCAATGGTGGGATCATCGAAATAATGTCCGAAGTAACATAATGGAGTTATTATAAGAATTATGTTTTTCGCATCTTCTACGATACCGTATTTTCCCTTCAGTGACTGTAGAATAGTTGAACCATTGAATTTGGTTTATTTTTGGGTAGTAAATTCCTAAGATATAAATATTTATTTTCAACAGTCGGATTATCTAAATAATGTAGGTAGTGAGAGATAATAAAGTCAGTGTAAGAACTGTATTTTTCATATATTAATTATACTTGTAGCAGATTTTGTTGGACCACTATATAGTTGTTAAACCGTTGGATTTTGTTTATCTTTTATAGTAGGTTCTTAAGATGTTAATCTTTATTTGGAATGGTGGGATCGTCGAAATAATGACCGGTATGACATAATGGAGTTAGAATAACAATTATATTTTTAGCATCTTATACGATACTGTATTTTGTCTTCAGTGTCGTAGAACAGTTGAACCGTTGGATTTGGTTTATTTTTGGATAGTGGATTCTTAGGATTCAATGAAGGCATGGTATGGATGAAAGCTCATTGAAGATTGGAAGCCATAGTTTTCATTTTTAGCTTGTAAATATTTTGTTTTAATTAGCTAAATAGGAGCATATTTTTAATTCCTTTAAGGCCATGTATATTAGGCCATATTCTTTTTAGTTTAGAAGTTATAAGTGTCTTTAGTTAAAAATGAGGAGTAAGCTTAGAATGGGTGCCTAAGTCAAGACATGATTTTGGGCTAGCCCATTCAATTTAGGAGATGCTAATTGCACCCATGGGGTGAACTTAGGTGTCTTACTTAATTCCCACATTGCCTAGAAAAGTGTGCCCAAGCTCTCCCTTGGGGCTATATATACTCATTCTCCCTCTTGTAAATTTCACCTTTGAAGTTGAATGAAATAGTCTCTTTATGAGCACATTCTTAGTAAAAGGTCTTGAGGATCCTCTCTCTTGAGGAACCTCTTCCTAGGTTGTTTTTATCAAGGGTTCCTTCCCTTGTAGCAAACCTAAACACTTTGGCTTATCTCTCTTCGAGAGTGGCGCCCCACCTCCATTTTCTTTCCCCTGCATCATCCATTTCATGGTACTTGGAACCTCAAGGAGAAAGATCAAGGGGAGTGCAAAAGTTTTTTGCATCATTTGGTATCAAGAGCCAACTCTATGAGGTTCTTTTCTAGTCTTAATTTTCTTTAATTTTTTCCATCTTTTCTTCTTAGTGTTCTTGCTGTCTTCTTTATTTTTTTCCAGCCTTTGATTCTTGTTATTTAATTTCTTTTATGTCTTCTTGGTTTATGTTTTAGTAGTTTTCATTTTATGCAATTTATTTCCTAGTCTTTATTGCTTTCTAGATTCAATTTATCTTGTTCTTTTCCATTGAATCTTTATATGTTTCCTATATGATTATTTCTTTAATTTTCTATCCAGCCTTTTATTTCTTTTTTTTTTCAGGTGCAAATCCTAAGGAGGTCAAAGTAATGACTTCACAAAATTTTTTAAGGAAGCCACACATTGTGGTCTTGATCTTTGGATGCACGTTGTTCTTCTTATTTGAGTTTTTAATTCTATTTTCCTGCACCTATTTTTCTATTTTTCCAACCCCTTGTTTTTTGGGCATATATTTCTGGTTATTTTGAGTCATTTAATTTCAGTTTTTAATCTTCCAAGTTGTGTCTTAGTTGGTCATGTTGTAGTCCTTTTATTGTCTCTTAATTCTATATAGTTTTGCCTTTTTATTTTTACCATAAAAAAATGTGTTTCTCTCTTGGAATTGAGCATATGCTCTTGTGTCTATTCCTAGAGTCCTACATGCTTTAGATCATAGCATATTTCAAAAAATTTTCAAAAAAAATAAATTGCTCAATTTTTTCTTAGAGTTCATTTCTTCATTTTGTGTGAGTAGCTTATTTTTGTGCTAGTTTATTGTGGTGATTTTCTTTGTGCTGGCTGGTTGAGCATTTTGGGGCACATATTTGGGGTGAAAACTTGAGTAATCAAGCTTACCTAAACCCAAAAAACTCTCACTTAGTGTCATGTTATAATCACCTAAAATTACTAGCTCATTTTAAGTTGCTTTGTGTTCTTTGGTTTGCACTTTTACATCAAATTTTTGTGGCTAATTTATTATTATTGTTCAAGCATTTATAATTCTTAAACTCCTTACTATAATTGCTACAAAATGTGTTAAGAGGTGTAGCAAAATTGTTTAAAAAAAAAAGAAGAAGAAAAGAAATCAAAAGAGTAAAATAAGTCAAAAAAAGAGTTAGTAAAAAGTGTTAAAAACAAGTAAAAAGAGTACAAAAAAAATTTTAGTGCACCTCAAAATTATTAAACAATTCAAAGGAGTGTTATTGAAATTTGCTTGAATTTCTTTGCATATGATTCAGCCACCTTGCTTTACAATTATGCAAATAATTGAATTTGTTGAGTCTTTTTTGTTTTAAGTCCAATTCTATTTTAGGCCCATTCTAGGAATTTCTTTTGTGTGCCAACTTTCTTTCTACACCTTTTATTTCTTGTTTGTCCTTATTGGCTTTCTTTGTGTTTGTCAAATAAATTCTTTCCACTTGGATGTGTGCCTATTCTTGTTAAGTGCTTTTTATTGTTTTTTGCTTTCAAATTCTACTTCCCTTGGTCTCTTGCTTGGGCGCTTGTTTTCTCTTGGTAGGTAGCCAGATACACTTGGTGAGGAGCACTTGAAGAAAGAAGCTACATTCAACTACTTTTAATTTTCTTTGTTTAATTTGGGTGTATTTTTAAAGGACATTTTAATTAGAGATGTTGGATGCCCATAAGGTTTACCTCTTTGGTGTGTAATAAACCTTAGTTTCTTGTTTTAGTGTGCATAAGGAATTGTTACCCCTTATTCATACTTAGGAGCACGTTAGAATCATTTAGCTTTGCTTTAAATTTCTTTATATGCTTTCAACGTTTTAGCAAGTGTTAGAGTTCCAAAGACTCTTAACACTTTAAGATAAAAAAAAAGAGAGGAGTGTTTTGCATATTAGTTCCCTAGGCCTTACACTTTGACATGTTTTCATACACATCTAGGAGTGTTAGGAGTAATAATAAAACTAGGGAAAATAAAGGAGAAGAATGTGAAAATAGAATAAAAGAAAAGTATGAGAAGAGTGATAAACCAACCTTGCCCACATATCCATACTCTATTGATTGGGAAATACTAGAAAAACAACGTAGGGAATTTTGGAAAAATGAGAGAAAACAAAAAGAGAGGAGGAAAAGAGAACAAGAGGAACTAGATGGAGAGGAGAGAAGAGAGAAGGAACAAAAAGAAAAGGAGAGACAAGAAAGAAAAGAAAGAAGAGAAAAGGAGAGAAAAGAATGGGAGGAAAGAAAAAAAAAAGAGAAAAGAGAAAGAGAACAAAGAGAAAAAGAGAGAAAAAAAAGAAAAGAGAAAGAGAGGAAAAATAAAAAGAAAGAGAAATAAAGGGAAAAAAATGAAAAGATAGAGAAAAAAGCGTTAGAGAGAAAAAGAAGGGAAGAAGAGAAGAAAGCAAACGAGAGTGATGCCTTTGAGAGCGCCCTTAGTGAAGTGTCTACCTTCATTAGGGACTTAGAATAGCCGAGCTCAAACCTTGACCTTCAAATCGCTTCTAGTGACATAGATGAACCTAAGAGACATCTTAGGAATAAGACTATCCCTTCTAAAAATAAAAGAGAGTCATCCAAAAAAAAAATAGATAAAAAACCCTTGAGTGAAAGTGACACCCCTTCCACTAGTTCGAGCACTTGTTCTCGAAGTCCCAAATGTTTTAAGTGTTTAGAAAAAGGGCACATTGCTTTGTTTTGCCCCAAAAGAAAAAGGAATTTAAGGGGAACATCAAATGAAAAAAGAGTACCCATTCATGTAAATTCTTAAGATATTAATATTTATTTTCAATGGTGGGATCATACAAATAATGTACGTAGTCAGAGATAATGGACTCAGTGTAAAACTGTATTTTTCGGATCTTAATTATACCTATAGCATATTTTGTTTGAGCGTCTATACATTAGTTGAACTGTTAGATTTGGTTTGTCTTTGTATAGTAGTTTCTTAAAATATTGATTTTTGTTTCAACGAGAATATCCAAAAAATAATGTCCATGGTGAGAAATGATGGAGTAGATGTCTGGTGCATCATTTATAAATGTGTGTGATGTATTATTTAACATGAACACAATTTGAGATAGTGTGATTGATGATATGAGTCAACGGTGTATAAGAGGGACTCATTTTAGCTGCAGTTACAGTTGTTAAACCGTTGAATTTTGTTTAATTTTTTATAGTACGCTTTTAAGATGTTACTCTTTATTTTCGATGGTGAGATCGTCGAAATAATGTCAAGTGGGACATAATAGAGTTAGAATAACAATTACATTTTTAGCATCCTACAGTTTATATTGGAAAGAACAAGCACCTGATTGCAAATATTGCTTATGGTAGTAAAGCAAGACCTTAAAAATCCCCTGCTTTGAAGTTGGTTCAAGAAATAACACTCATGATCTTTGCTAATCAATGCATCAATAACATAAAGTGATATTGTCTTTCTAGGTTCACTACCATGAGTTGCATCTTTTATGACCTACACATAAAATTTCAAATTAATTGAAACTATAAATAATTGGCATAAGCATATTCATCAAAACAAAAGAAATGAATCTGAAATATTAATGACAAACAGACCAAAACTTGACATTGATAGATATGGAAGCAACAAACCCATAGTATTCATACCTAGTAGGGAACAAGAATAGATATTTTCATAGTTTATTGTGAGGGTGGAATATTGACACATTTTAATCGGACACTTCAACTACAGAAAAATAAAAAGACGTCCGTTGTTTTTATTACTTTAACATGCATTGCTTTTTTATTTTATTATAAGGAAATAATTTTTTTTATTTGTAGACTTCTTGAAAAAAAAAAGTATATTAGAAAAATAGAAATTCTACATCAGCTTAATCAGAAAGAATATAGCAAAAATGTTTTACAAATTTGATGCCTTACCTCCCAAACCGCACGCGCAGGGGGGGCGGGGGGTGGAGACTAAGTCAAAATTGTAAACTACCACAGCAATTTTATTTCTTTTCAGAAAACAATCTATAATCTTCTACAGACAGAAGGACCCTTTTTCATCCCATTTTAAGAACAAAAGATCATTCATAAGCATAACAAAAATTCTGTACTGAATAGTATTACTAATGCATATAAAAATTGTTAGTGACAATAGCAAATAACCAAATTCAAAACGCTCTGAGCCTCTTTCCTCAAAGTTGAAAAGTTTGTACGGGCCAGTTCTGCTTGTTCTTTGCCAATCTGGGCAAAAGAGAAAAAAGAAAATGCAATGAAGATTTAATCTATCAGCAGATCAAAATATTGTTTTTGCATAAAACTCAAGAAAACATATCTTTGGGAGATCAATATATTCATTATCTTGTGTTCGTTGAGAAGCAAGAATTGAAGAACTGTGGTTGGAACATCAGGATCAACCACATTTTGACAATACTAGAAATAGCTAAGAAGGAGCGCATATTGCCTGTACAAGGACATGCAAGAGTAAGTTTGTCAACCGAAACTGTAACCGTACAACATGAATCAGTTACAGAACATGTAACATACCGTCTCCTAAGAGCTTCTGAAGATTCATTTCTAAGAATTGCCATGATAAGCTTAAACAATATGGTCAGACAAGCACAATTTGATAATTGCTTGACCACAATGAGGTCAAGACCCGTGATATTGTCAGAACTCAGACTGCCAGGGAACAAAAATCTTTCATCCCTCAGCTTGGCCATGCATGTCAATGCTACCTGAAGAAAATTTCATGTATGTAAGCAATAAGCATGAATCACTTCGTCTGCATGGAAACCTTATCAATAAAAACAGAATAACTTGGACTGTTGTACACCTTATCAACATTAGATACATTGGAATATTTACCTGTGGTAGTATGAATGCCATCTTCAATGAACACTCAGGAGAAGCAGATGCACTAAGAGATGCATCAAGGACCCTGCCAATGCAATTAACAGTTACATAAAGAGCACCAATGACAAGTTACTGTTTTTGCTTTTTTGACTAATGAAGTGTAGCAAACTCACTGAAAAAGGATTTCAGATCGATCTTCAAGCATTGTTAATCTTCTAGAAGCAAACACCTTTATATAATAGCATAAAGTTAGAGAATACATATAATAAAGAGTTTAATTTCTGTACACTAACAGTGTAAAAGAATTTTATTATATTGAAGTTCAATCACAATTTATGACTTTTAAAGTATTAATTGGTAAAGTCAACAAACTTACTATACATGAAGGATTGTAATTAAAATGTCAGTGTAAAACTTTTTACACAGACAATGCATAAATCATTTTCTCTATAATAAAACATAAGTTATGAAAGAAAGAAATGCACCTCAACAATCTGAGACCAGGCAGTCAACATGTGAAGTTGTGCAGCTTGCTCGTCAAGATTTTTATTGTATTTCCACCCCCATCTCAGCAACTATTGAATTGTCTCACGTACATTATTTAGCTCAACTTCACTTCCAAGGTTGCTTGCCTGGGCATATACTGAATTATATTGCTGCAACAAAAAAATAGATCACATTTCACGGAAAATACATTGACAGTAGAAGGATAAGAAAAAGAATGTCTTTTGCCTAAAATAATGTCCACCCAAAAACAGGTAAGAATAAGAAAATAGCCAACAACTAGCATATAGGTCATTTCTGTAAAAGGAGAGAATGAAAGATAGTCAAACAAGGAAACATAGATCTAATATGTTTTAAGGACTAGAATCTCACCTGCAAGTCATATTTCATACCAGCCACAAGGAATCTGGACATCTAAACTGGATGATTTCCAGCAATTCCAATACCTGAATTTCAAAGAAAAATGTTGGATTTACCAGGATGGAGTTAGAAATGCTGAAAAGTATAATTTACAAAGAATTTCTGAATGATAATGATCTCTTATTCAGTACAAAGTACAGTGCAAAATATCCAGTCTCTTATAGATTCATAGGGGACTATTTCCAAGGCTAAGAGTAAACAAGTGCAACTTACCAAACACTCATTCCTATGAATGCTAAATGCATTTTATAATGTGACAGTAATAGTGTGATACATGAAACATTATTTTAATGAAGCAAGGTGTAGCCTTCAATTGCATACTAATGTAATAGAAACCAACTGAATTATATTATCAATATTCTTGGACTTAGTTTTTCACAAAGTCAACTGAAAACATTTGCCAATCATAAGGTACTCATCAAACTGGAAACATAAAATTGGGAAATTTATTAACTTTGGTAGCCAACTCCTCCATTGAAATCATCAAAACATATAAATATTGATTATCTTAATTAGTCAACCTTAAATAATATTTTTCCCTTCAATTTCCATTTCACAAGAATCTCAAAAACAGCATGATAGAACTATAGAAGAGATGCAACAATAATAAGAAAATAACCACACCTCTACATTCTCTTCTTCCAACTTTTTTCTTTCACTTTCATGATGCGCCTCACGTTTTTCCAAATCAATTCTCCGCAACTCAAACTCTCTTTTTTGAGATTCCAGTTGCAACTTAAGCCTTTAATGACCACTGAAAATATTCTGGAAGGGTTGAGTTGCACCTGACAGTACTTTCTCCATCTCTGAATACAAGCAATCATGGCATAATTAAAAATAGTTCAGAATCAATTAAAAAAATGAAATGTTAGAAATGTATTGCAGGAGTTCCCTGTACAAACAATCATCACATAAGATCATTTTCCAAATAATTCACTAAAGCAAGATGATTGGCCCTCTCTCTGCCACTATAAGCATGTTCTAGGAGTTCCCTGTACAAATAATCCTGTTTTCTCCTAGGGCAGTATGGACAGATGAAAGTCATGTCTCAGGTTTTCACATTCTTTTTTCTCACAATTGTTTTGACTCTGCAAAAGGTTAAAATCTACAAAAAACTCTCAAAATTGACTCAATTGTGCTTACAATAGAATCTAAAAGTATCAGTCCTTTGTTTGCACCTATAATTAGGTGTTTATGGATAATTTTCCATGTCAACAATTAGATGGAAAAATCCAATTGATAAAAAACTACAATTCAAGGTCAAATCAAATGAAAAAAAAGTTTAGGCACCTAATAACAAATTTGATAAAAATTCAAGGACCTACAAATTAACTAAATCAAATAAATATGATTAGTGAAAAATAAAAGAATAAAGAAATTACTAAGTAGCTCAGCTACAAAAATAAGAACAAATATAGCAATTAATAGTCTTTGATCAGCATCTTACAGAACAGAAATCAAGAATGATACAAAAGTATGATTCTATCTCGATTCACCATGTGTACTGTATACAAGAAACCAGGACTCTACCTCCCAATTTCCACTCCAGAAGTGAAACTGATCTCTATAACTTTTCTTTGCATTGGAAAGTCACTTCATGTGTGGCCTCTCTTGGGAGGTGCCTTATTGCAGCCTCAAGGGTGGTGGGTTTAGTCCCACATCGATCACTTATATTCAATAATCTATCTTCCTCTTTAATCAAGAGTCAACTCAGACTAACTAGTACACACCTCTTTTATTGGGGATTTGCCAATAGTTTTATTTTGTAAAATCTCTTAAAGTGAAAATGAAATAGTTATAGGTAAGTATAATACACATGAAGTTCCATTGAAATGATGTGTATGACACAAAGCACAAAGTACAGTTTGAACGCATAGTTTAGGAGAGGGCAAAGTAGGGATAATATCAGAAAAGAATTAATTACCTCGTCACCCCAGCAAACATAAATGGGACAACTACATCTGCATGCAGGGCCAAAATCCAACAGATAAGGTCTGCTAAACATCACCTATATATTAAAAGTATCAAAACATGTTAATTATATGTGACTAGATACTTTCCCTTACTCAAATAAAAGACCACATGATAGCATATATGATTTTTCAATTATTTATAACTTTTGCAGCAGAGGACAGTTTTTTTTACAATATTTCCTCCAGGAGTTAAAAAGTTGGATTTATGAAGGATTCTTTCAAATGAAGATTAAAGGATTAAAAGATTCAGTTCACTTTCCTGCTTCTAGGATATCTATTCCATGTCAACTGGCATATCAGCAAAACTTGTGGTACCATACTGCGAACCGAGTTTAGATTGGTCCACCTCATGCAAACAAACTTCCCCTCCCCACCACACCACCCTCACTCACTCCATTCAAATTGACAAACTCACTGATACAAAACCACAAAACACCCTCACCCCCTCTCACATGACCACTAATAGACAAATGATATGCCTGCAAACCCATAAAAAGTCTTTCTTTGATGAAGTTGACCGCCAGTTCATGAAGTTGACCATTTTTGGTACCAAGAATGACTTCCTACATCATCAAAATCTCAAGCACAAATGAATATGTTAAAAGTCTTTCTTGAAAATAAATCAAACAACGGGCATAAGTCTTTCTTAAAAGTAAATTTTAACACCACATCTATAGATGGTTAAAATTCCACATAATCAAGACAGTTGACCATGTATGAAAGAAAATAGGGACAACATTAAATACTTGTGCAATGCATGGATACTAGCTAGTAAAATGCAGCAGCTAAATTTATCACTCACACAGAACATGAGGTTATCACGATATAGCTGATTGATAAAATATCCTGGACACATATGTAGAGTGTGATATAAGCAGTGCTTTAAAAACTGGACTGTTTATTTGACCTCATCAAGATAGCGGATAACTAGATCAATGATATAAAACTGGTGAATCACACAAATCGATGTATATATAAAATAAAAACAGAATATATATATATATATATATATATATATATATATATAACATGTATGTAGATGATATAATATAGATATTTATAGTGTGTATAGATAGATATATACATATATATGATATAATATACATATTTATATATATATACAAATAATATACATATTTTGTAATATACATATTTATATTTACAATATACATATTTGTAATATACAATATTTAAATATATGTATATATAATATACATATTTATACATATGGATATATACACATATATATAGAGATAATATACATATTTTTGAAATACACATATTTTTAATATACAATATAATATATATATATATATATATTTGTAATATACATATTTATATTTATAATATACATATTTTTATACATAAATATATATATATATATATATATAATATACATGTTGTTGTAATATACATATTTACATTTATAATAGACATATTTGTAATATACAATATATATATATATATATATAATATATACATATTTTTATATATACACGCACATGATATACATATTTTTGTAATATACCATTTATATATACATATCTTTATTATACAATATATATAATATATATTTTTAATATACATATTTGTAAAAAAAACCTAATTTTGACTTTAAAATATTTTGTAATGTAAACTATTTTGTCGTCTTCCACTCCATCTTTTTAGTAACAATTTTTAGATTTTTCTTGTCCCACTTCTTTTATTTATCATTATCTTTGTGTTTTGGGTAGAAATATAAAAGAATAGGAAGAACTAAGAACCTAGCAGCATCTTCTGCTGAACACACTGGATGTCATGACAACCTAAATTGCGAGCAAACTTGATCATATTGGTGACTATTTGAAGCACCTCTTGTTGGGTCTTTCTAAGTTTGTACTCCATGTGAATGGGATGATGCTAGCAAGAATAAACATACACACATGAGTCTAGTTCCATAGTGGAGAAGCTATTAGCAAGTGAGATATATTATTTTGTGTAAAAGAATAATAAATAAATTTAGTAAAAGTGACAATAATATAGTATAGCCAACATTGCTATCATCTATCTTGCCCCGCCCCCAACAAGAAAGCATGCGAAAAGACTTGATATTATGTAAAGAATGGTTTAAAAGTAGAGAAAAATAGATGATCTTAATTTTCATTTTAGTTGTTGAATCTCCAATTCTAGTTTTTGTTTCACTTTCAGTTGATTTTCAAGCTGAATGATTTTAGCATGGAGTTGATTTTTTTCCCATTGGAAAAATAGATTGCCAAACAACATAAACAACCAGCTATTTTGATATGGACAATGTCACTTTCAGTCACTAAAAAAGCACAAAAATAGGCTAGACAAACCTTTTGTCTGCAGCTAGTTTCAAAACATTTTCACCAGCTTTCTGTTGCTCCAGAACAGCCATTTCAAGAGGGCTGTTTCTCAACACATTCTAAAAAAAATAGGCATCAGCATCCCAAAACTACATTCTAAAAAAAAAATCTTAGCATCAGTGTCAATTTTAAAGGTTTAAAAGACAAAAAACAATGCCATTTTTTTATAGATTTCATAATCTTAGGTATCCCGACTAATATAAACAAACATATATACAAAGTAAATAATCATAGAACTTAAAGACAAAATCCTTCACACAAATGACTAACCTTTTTTGTATGTTATCTGAAGATGAAAAAGAGTCTTGCCGGACACACATTGATGATTTCATCCCCTTCCGGCCTTGACAGTTCCTTTATGTCTCGAATCTGCAAAACCAAATACAAGATGTTGCAATTACATCCATATTAAACAAGCAAAAAGTAAACCAATCAAGATGGAGAAGGTAAAAGGTATTTTCACCTTATACAGTAATAGGGATTTCTCCTCAGCTGCCCTTTCAAGAGCAGTTGTAACAGAAGAAAAAAGAGAATTAAGTAAGCTCAATGTAGGTTGTTGAAGTTCAACAGATGTGTAACTGGAAGAGGAAACTGAAGGCTGAAACAACATATTACAAGAAAAAGCAAATTACTACTAATCACCAAGACAGAAAAAGCAGACACAAAAGGTCAATAGCAGCCTGCAGAATATATGTATACCTGTAATCTCAGGGATTTCTTTGTGACTAGGAAATACAAGTAAGAGCTCAGGCTGTAGCACAAATTAAACATCCGTTAGTTCTGAATTCCTCTGATTCTGATAATTCATCAGGCAACATCACCAGAAGTTTAAGATCAATATCATATAAGCACAATGCCATCCCATAACTAAAGTCCTAAGCATGTGATCAAGAAAACTGCATACTCACCTCAGGTGATACTCTTGATTGAGCAAAACTAGGAATCTTTGAATGGTGAGAAAAGAGCATGCATCATGACAAAAAGCCCTTGGAAAAAATCATACTCATCAGTTTCTTCATATGGCCAGACCTACAAAATTAAAAGCAAAGTGTAAAAAAAAAAAACAGCTCACTAAGTAGCATTAATATCAGTAATGGCAATTTTAGTAGTTTTTTTAGGCTTTAACTTAGATGTATCTCATGATTGTGGATGGAATACAAGATTATATAAAACCTAACACATAAAAGGTAAGTTTCCAAAGCATTCGACTACATAGTAAAATTTATATTAAGATAATATCGTAAGACTTCATCTGCGCGTATAAGGCAGAGAAGCTACATCACACATCCAGTAAAAAAATTTTAGAACATGTAAAATCGGTGCCTTGCTAAGAATACCAACAACTAAATTGATCTGCTCCATTCTTAGTTTAAAAATATCATTGCCCTGCCCCAACAAGAACGTAGGGAAAAGACTTGATAATAATACTAGGTAAAGAATAGTTTAAGAATAGTGTAAAATAGATGATCTTAAAAAGTAACAGAAGTACTGCGTGCTCAAATCCAATTTGTTATTTGTTATACAACACTGATCCCAACAAAAACTCCTATTACTATTAAATCAATGGGTGCCACCATAAATGAGTGTGGAGAGCAATCAAAAGGTCATAATAACCCAAGAATCATGAAAGAACCCGAATATGTATACTTTAAAACGAATGAATCTTGCAAGTAATTGAATATAGAAAAGGCGAAGAAATTTAGAAAAGGAAAAAAACAATTGGAGAGAGAGGATTACCAAACTTGATTAAAAACGTGGGATGCCTTCATTCTTGAGTTCAGACATAAACCCTAAGAGAAGAATGTTGGGGAATGAGTTTGAAATCTGAAAAAAATCGATACAACAACCAGAACACCCCTCTCACGCTCTTATACAAACGTAAGGCAGGATAATATCAAATGTCCGCAACTAATAACAACGTACCAAAGAAGTGCGGTGGCATGGACATAAGTGCAGTGCGGTGGCGGTCCGATGGAGATAAGTGTGAAGTGGGGGCGGTCCGGTGGACACAGGTGCTGTGCGGTGTTGGTGAATGCGCGGAAGAAGTGTGAAGAAAGTGGGTGCAGACCCAACTATATTCATAGACGCGGGACACACCTGTTAGAAGGAAAAAATAACGAGTTTAATCGAAAAAAAAAAAAAGATACGGTACAATTTATAATGAAACTAAGATTGTGATTTTATTATTATGAAATCATTATTATAATTAAGATTATATTTATTATATTTGAATCAGGATTTTAATAATAATATAAGTGTTTGTTATATTTATAATAAAGATATAAATATTATAAAGATATAATAATAAAGATATAAATATTATAAAGATATAAATATTTATTATATGTCATATGTATATTATATTTATAAATAATATATTTGAGATATAAATATAATGTAGAATTTAAATAAGATTATCATATTTATAAGCAGATATCTAACCGACTCTGCCAGATTCAGTAGCTTATAAATTTGTCCTGTTATATTGTTATTTGTATAGATTTAATTTTCTATCATATTTATAAGCATATGTATAGATTTAATTTTCTCTCATCTGGCATGATCTTTCCAAGACAGGTTCTTTTATCATGTACATCTTATTTTTCTGATTGAAGATATATCTGACAAAAGTGTATAGTGTTTCTTGGGATACCCTTGGTAGTTGAAGGGCTGTGATGGCCAGTGGAGAGCCTTTGTAAGTCCCTAGTTTCCTACCTTGATGGGTTGAGAAACACGTGTAGATTGCAACACTGAGTTCAGATATATATTTCATGAAGTTTAATTACAAAAAAAAAAAAGATCTTTTTTTAAAAATTTTGGTAAGCCTTATGATCTTCTATATTCTTTAATATTTATTGTTTTATAGTGTATTTCGTGGATACCTTATCTTTTTGCTTCTGCTTCTGCTTATCTCCTCTACGCTTTTCACTTTCTTTGCTCTTACTTTTCATTCTCATACTACTTTATTAATAATTTTTTATAAAATAAATGGATAATATACAACCTTTTCAAGGTAAAAACTATAAATCCGCTCTTCAAGCTGTTGAATTTTTAACAAAATTCCCTCCAGTGGGATACAAAAAACCTTCTACTGACGTAGATCTCGTTCACACAATTTTAATAGGATAAAATAATACAATAACAGCTTTACTGGAAGAAGTTTCTAGAAAGTTATCTAAATTAATAGACACAAGCAAAAACGAAAATATTTCAGAAGAAATAAATGATTTAGCAACCAAAGTTTCTAAACTTTCGTTAGGGACAAATACTCATTCTAAAACAGTGTGCAAAAATACCCACAAATTTGTTAAAGTAACTACAAAGTAAACATAACTAAAATTATAAATAAAATTCAGTATAAACAAGAGGATAATACCTCAAACATAAATATAGTGATTAGTTAAATATGAATTTAAGACAAAATAATATTTCACAAACACAATCAGAAGATATTTCTATGGATAGTATAACCAATAGAAATCAAACAACAGAGAGGTTTCCAGGAATTTCTCGAAGACTAAGAGAACATCAAACTAGGAGACAAGATCTCATACAATACCCAGAAATCTTAGATAGATTTCTAAACAGAAGAAGAACTACTAATGTCAGAAGACTAGAAGACTTAGTAGACATACACCAAAACACAGAAATAGGATCAAATTCAAGGATTGATTCTTTGAATCCTAGACAACTATACAATATAGGATGGCTAAGCTCTGAAAGAACAAGCCTTTATAGATACAGGAGGATAGAAGATTTTCACCTCTCAGACAACACATGAGATAATTCCTTTAATATCTCAACAAACAGCTGCACAACTCCTAAATCAACATGGGAGATATGTTCACATGAGATTGATTACTATAGGAGTCAGATCTCTAGCAAGACATATGATCGGTGCTAGAGCTTTGATAGTTCTCCATGATACAAGATTTCAAAACAATGATTCTCAAAGTATCATTGGAATTTTAGAGATTGACTTAAATCAGCCCATCTCACTAATACATCTTGCTCCAAATTTTACACTAACCCTTCCAGACTTTGTTAATCATATTAGTCTAGAAGTACAAACTATACATTTTGGAACAAATTGGTTAGGAGATAACCTACACCTAGATATTACTTTCATAGGAAGAATAAGTAATTATATTTCTTCCATGTATAGAATTAACACTAGACCATTAGAGGAAGCAATAAACTCTATTGGTAAACTCATCTACAAAGGGAAGAACGAAACCCCATCACAAATTCAAACTCTGTTATTATACACAATAGATCTAGAGGCCTTAGTTTAAGCTTCACAGACTATACAAATACCCCCCTTGTGGATTTAGAACAAAACAGAAGGGATAGTACATCTACTACTTCCAATGATGATCATATTGGTATGATGAACATCATAGAAAGTGATGATGAAGAAGATGATGACATAAGTTTGTCAGCAAAGGATAAAGTCTCCCGCTTCTAGTTACTTAAGTGTTATTGGATTGGTGAGTCATACGACATGATGGATCGACACTCCAAGATACTTGTGCAGGTTGCAGGTCCTCTGAAAGCCCAATTCGCTTGAGAGCTGTTCTTGGCATTGCCAATAGACACTAGTGGAAAAGAGTACTTGAGACTTATCCTGGCTAATATTCTAACCTGAGCTTTCGCAAAGCATTTCCAGAGTTTGATTAATGATTTTCGTTTGGTCAAGGGAGGCTTTGGTAATCAAGAGGAGGTCATCTGCAAAAGCTAGATATGCTAATTCTGGTCCATCACGATAAAGTTGGATAACCTTCCTCTATTGTTGATCGACTACAAACTAAATCATGTGGAATAGTCATTCCAGACATAAAACAAATAGATACGGAGAAATAAGGTCCCCCTAGTGAACTTTTCTCGATGGTCTGAAAGGTTCTAAGACTTCTTTATTCCAAAGCATGCACTTGGTTGGAAAAGAGATACAGTGTCATACGAAGTTAATAAAGGACTTGGGGAAACCAATAGCCTCCAATGTATGTCTAATAAATTCCCAGTTAAGCCTATCATAGCTACTTCTATGTGGAATAAAACTAGACAGACAAGGGTTAACTAATTTATCCATTATAGTACGTAGTTGCATAGAAAAAACTTTTGTGATAGTCTTAAAAGATACATTACCGAGGTTAATAGGTCGAAATTATTTCATGGATGTTGCTAGTTCTACCTTGGGAATGAGAGTAATGAGGATGGAATTAATAGCACTGACCTTTGCAGGATCTTCAAAGACTTCCTCAATCATCTTACAAAATGACTCTCCCACAATGTGACAATTGCTTTTATAGAACACCGCTTGTAGACCATCGTGATATGAATCCACTGTCAGTTTAGGATTCTAAAAGGACCCTAGGAATTTAGCTTGCTGCGTTAACAAAATTAATCAACGTGGAATGCAAACAATTGGAAAAAAATAAACTAAATAGAATTACTATCAAACTTTTAGACACAGAATTGAAATTAAAAGTTATTGAAATTCAACGATTAAATGAGTTTTCGATAGTGTAGGACTTTCCTGTCATAGAGTTTAATGGGCAGAATTGAGTATGAATGGAAAAGATAGAAAATGGAATTGGAATTGATAGACTCCATACTTCCAAGGATGGAAGATATGTCTACGAGATTGCACACACAAAGGGGTGAATTACCTTTGATAAATGTCAAAAAGATTTTGGATTGTCAAGAACCCAAAGGAGAGAAAACTCCACTAGTTTTTTTATTTCCAAAATATTCTGCCTTACATCTCAGTCTTGCCCAAATTTATATGCCTAATAAACTCAGCTTGTGTAGGTTTAGTGGCTTTCTAAATTCAGCTGAAGTTACAAAATAATAAAAACTAATAATGGGCAGCTTAATAACAAAGTGTAACTGCCAAAGTAAATTAAACACGTATACTAATTATAATTGATAACCTAGGTGGCTGCAACTTTAATTAGACAATTCTGGTTGCCCACCATTAACTAAGTAAACTCTAATAAAATGAGTTTAATTTATTTCAAACTTCTCTTCCATTAAGGTCAAGTATTGCTCTCTTCAGTCCTGAGACAATTAACAATTTTAAACTTTATTTCTTCAATGTTTGGCTCTTTTTGCAAAAGGGCTGCCAATACTTGTTGAATAGCTTCCTTAGCTCTTCTTGTCCTTGCCCTTGTCATAGGTCCTCCAAGTCCTTCAAGCTTGATGTCCTCATCACTCCCCCCTTCTTGAAGAGGATTTGTCCCCAAATCAATAGCATCTTCATCTGGGAATTGGATGCCTATACTTGATGGTGATGTTGTTTATGGCTCTACAATCAGAACACATCCTTCATGAGCCATCTTTCTTTGGCACCAGAATCACAGGTACAGCACACGGGCTCATGCTATCTCTCACCCAACCTTTGCTCATGAGTTCGGCCACTTGCCTTTCAATCTCCTTAGTTTCTTGTGGGTTGCTCCTATATGCTGGCCGATTGGGTAATGATGCTCCTGGAATGAGATCAATGTGATGCTCAATTCCCCTCAAAGGTGGCAATCAACTAGGTACACTCTCTGGAAAAACATCTTGGAAATTCTGCAAAAGAGGTTTAACACAAGAAGGCAATTCAAAATTTTCAAATTGGTTAGCATGCAAAAACTGACTTGTACAATACAACAAATATAGGGGTTGTCTTGCACAAAGCAGCCTCTTAACTTCCTCTTTTTTTGCTAAACAAGTGTGTTTTTCCTCAAGTGTTTCAATATCTTTCTTTTCTCTATTTTTCCTCTCAAGTGTTTCGCTCTTCCTCTCAAGTGTTTCACTCTTTCTTTCATTTGCTAACTTTTCTCTCATTTTGATTTGATCCTCACACACCTTTTTAGGAGACAAAGGCTTGAGAACCAACTTTTTATCCTGATACATGAAAGAAAATTTGTTAGTGAAGCCGTCATAAATGGCTTTCGTATCATACTGCCACGGCCTTCCCAAAAGGATATGGCTGGCCTCCATGGGAACCACATCACATATGACTTTATCTTGATATTTTCCAATAGAGAACGAAACTATTGCTTGTTGTTTCACTTGAACTTCTTCTCCTTCACTAAGCCATTGAAGTTTATATGGTCTAGGATGCGGTGTAGTGTCCATGTTCATCTTTGACACTAATCTTGAACTCACCACATTGGTACAACTCCCTCCATCAATAATTACCAAACAAACATTACCATTGACTGAACATCTTGTGTGAAAGATGTTCTCCCTTTGAGATGCATCCTCGGCCTTGACTTGACTTCCAAGCATCCTCCTAATCATATACAACTCTCCTTCATTAGCCTTCAATTCTCCATCACTCTCCTCTTCTTCTCCACTACTAGCTTCTGATTGGCTTGTGTATTCCCCATTATCTTTGAGAAGAACAATCTTCTTTGTGGTACACTCATAGGCATAATGACCCATGCCCAAGCACTTGAAACACTTCACTTCTCTAGTCTTTTTAGGAGGATGTTCAGGTTGCTTTTGAGGTGCTTTTCCATGGTTAGAAAGTGATGCATTGCTTGAGGAGGCAGCACCCTCTTTCTTAACTCTATCCTTCCAATTTGAAGCATTATACCCGGTAGAACTTCTTGTTGTACTCTTTCGTTTTATTTGCTGTTCAACTTGAATAGCCTTATGTAAAAGGTCCTCCATCTCCACAAACTCCTGCAACTCAACAACATCTCTAATGTCATGATTTAAACCACTAAGGAAGCGAGCCATAGTTAGCTCAGAATCTTCTTCAATTTGGACTTGGATGATTAACATCTCCATCTCCTTATAATACTCCTCCACTCCCTTGCTTCCTTGAGACAATTTCTGAAGTTTTAATTTTATATCCCTATGGAAGCTAGAAGGTATATACCGCCTCCGCATGATCTTCTTCATTTCAGCCCAAGTGTCCACCCTAGGCTCCTCATTTCTAATCCTCTCCCTTTGCAACTTATTCCACCAAATGAGTGCATAATCAGAAAATTTAGCAGCTGCAAGTCTCACCTTTTGCTCCTCATTATAATTGTTGCAAGAAAACACATGCTCAATTTTTAACTCCCACTCCAAGTATGCCTCAGGATCACTCCTACCCTTGAAAGGAGGCACATTTAACTTCACTCCTTCTATTCTTCCTTCATTTCTATTTGGCCTTCCTCCTCCTCCTTGTTGGGTTCTATTCTCCAATTGGTCCAACCTCTCATGGAATTCATCTTGTTGTTGCTTCATCAATCTCTCTAAATGCTGAGATAATGTAGCAATTTGAAGCTGAAGATCATTGTTATTATTTCTTTCCGCCATGATAAATAAACAGGTCAAATGTCACAAGAAAAAGTATGTATGTGGTGTTTCAAAATGTTCTCACCCACTCAAATGTTTGCGCTAAAAAAAATTGGCTTTTACTATAATGAAACTCTCTTGCCTTTTTCCTCTTTATTCCTCCTTAAGTTCTTAACAAACCAAAAAAGAAAAACTCAAAGACAAACACCAACTTGTGTGCAGGCAAATAAGACACAAGAAAACTAACAAAAATGACTAAAATGAAACCCAACGAAAGCAACAAATACTAGGACAACACTGGAATTTTTTTTTTTTTACACCAACAAGACAGAAGAAATTTGTCTCAAAATGAAAACAAAGGAAGTACGAAAAGAAATGGATAAAAATTGGGCACACAAAAACAAAGGTACAAACAGCCACAACCAGAATTTTGAGTAGAAAATTGTGCAGCCAATTTTAACAGGTAAAGACACAAACAGAGGATAAAATTTTTGGCTTAAAATGAAACTAACAAGTGCAGCAAAATCCAGCAAGAATGTGCAGTATATGTGAAGCCAAAACAGAGTGGAATTGACACAATTTGTAACCAAGAAGTGCAGCCCAAAATTTCAGAAATGTAAACAAACAAGGTGCAGTAATTTCTTCCTTAACTCAAACACAATATTACCTTAAGAATGAGCTTAAAATTTTTCTAATAACATGAACCATTCAGCCCATTTTTTTTTTTTTAACTCAATTTTTGCATGCTTTCTTTCACTTCTATTTTTTTTTTAAAACAAATTCAGAATTGTTTTAAGGACCTAACTTTTGCAATGGTTCAGTCAAAGAAATAACAATAAGGTAATATTATGATATGATGAAAATTAAGGACAGACATTACCCAGAACAGCAGCCTTGCAATTCCTAGAAACTGGAGTTCTGATACCAAATGATATGAATCCACTGTCAGTTTAGGATTCTGAAAGGACCCTAGGAATTTAGCTTGCTGCGTTAACAAAATTAATCAACGTGGAATGCAAACAATTGGAAAAAAATAAACTAAATAGAATTGCTATCAAACTTTTAGACACAGAATAGAAATTAAAAGTTATTGAAATTCAACGATTAAACGAGTTTTCGATAGTGTAGGACTTTCCTGTCATAGAGTTTAATGGGCATAATTGAGTATGAATGGAAAAGACAGAAAATGGAATTGGAATTGATAGACTCCACACTTCCAAGGATGGAAGATATGTCTACGAGATTGCACACACAAAGGGGTGAATTACCTTTGATAAATCTCAAAAAGATTTTGGATTGTCAAGAACCCAAAGGAGAGAAAACTCCACTAGTTTTTTTATTTCCAAAATATTCTGCCTTACATCTCAGTCTTGCCCAAATTTATATGCCTAATAAACTCAGCTTGTGTAGGTTTAGTGGCTTTCTAAATTCAGCTGAAGTTACAAAATAATAAAAACTAATAATGGGCAGCTTAATAACAAAGTGTAACTGCCAAAGTAAATTAAACACGTATACTAATTATAATTGATAACCTAGGGGCTGCAACTTTAATTGACAATTCTGGTTGTCCACCATTAACTAAGTAAACTCTAATAAAATGAGTTTAATTTATTTCAAACTTCTCTTCCATTAAGGTCAAGTATTGCTCTCTTCAGTCCTGAGACAATTAACAATTTTAAACTTTATTTCTTCAATGTTTGGCTCTTTTTGCAAAAGGGCTGCCAATACTTATTGAATAGTTTTCTTAGCTCTTCTTGTTCTTGCCCTTGTCATAGGTCCTCCAAGTCCTTCAAGTTTGATGTCCTCATCACATCGTCACCTGGTGCCTTGAAATTCCTCATTGTAAAAACAGCTTTCCTAATCTCAATTCTTGATAGAGGTTGACTGAAACGGCCCAATTCCTCCACTGGCAATTTTGGAAAAGATCCCAAAACGTCTTCTCCAGCTTTGCAGCTAAGGACTCCCATGAACTATGGTAAAGAGCCAACTCTTCTGCCTCTTCCCACGAACACTCTGAGTATCATTTGCATTCATTAGCATGGGCATGATGCTCCCTCCTTTGTCATTTGCTTGGGCATCAAAGATGAAATGTTCTCCCAATTTCTGTAGCCGCTTGATGAGATTTAGCTCTTCTGCTACAGAATCGCTTTTGGTCTCATCCACGAGGGAGGATTTTGAGGAGGCCACCACTGCTGGAGAAGCTGCTTCCAACTTATTTTGGGGAGAATGTCATGCTTTTTGTTGTTCCTCACGGGATGGGTGTTGTTCTTGTTGTCACGGTTCTTGGTGTCCATTGCAGTCACTTTCTGCGTGGGAATCGGGGTTCACCTTGTTAGATTTTGGCGCCCTACACTTGGGTTAATCACGAGGGCGCCTCTTGTTGTCATCGGACCTCTCAAAAGCACTTTCATAGGGTCATTTATGTAGCGCGAAGACTGCTGCACATGGCCCTTCTCACCTACTACTTTTGGTTTGCGTGATTGAGCTTGAGGCAGGTCATCATTGTTGCTGGAGGACACGATTCTTGCACCGTTTCGGTCTACAATGTGGAGAATCTTGACCTAGTTTGTCCAGCCTAGTTGTAGTGAGAACGTGGCTGATGCGGATGCGCCAAGCTGCCTATGCATGTTCTTGCTGTTACGTGCAAGTTGCAAGGGCAATTGATTTCACACAAACATCCAAGGACCATAAACTTCATCAGCGGAGAGACTCTTGACTACAACATTCTTTGCATTCAATGTAATTGGCGCGCCCTTGAAATTCTCATCAATGCTAATACTAGTTTCCTTATTTACTGCATGTGATGTGCCACGCAACAGAGCTGTGGTTCACAAGTGTGCACCTATTCACCACATGGTTGTAGGCTCGAAGTGTAGTGTTTTCAAACATAGATAAAGGTAACTTTAATTAATACACACTAAGGAAACTCTTTGTGATTTAAAAAAAATTATTTGTAATTAAAAAAATGTAATTTAAAATTCAGCCATTCAAACAGCTAAACAATGTATACAAAATGGTCAAAAATTTAATTATCCCACAATAATTTAACGTAATAAAAATTGGAAAAAATATAACTGGGAAATGTGTTATAAAATATAATAATTAACAAATAATAAAGTGACAATCATAGAAAGTCAATCAGAAATAATAGAAAGTTAGCAAATAACTATGTAGTGATTTCTTACCCTCTATGAAATAGATACAATTAGAGAATTCAACAAAAGTTTCAAGGTGATAATTAATCAGAGTCAGACATATAAATAAATTTCATGTGAGAAATCCTTTTCGTCTTCACCTTTTTGTTTCTTGCAACATTGTTGGAGCATCAGACAGTTCTCAATGGAAAGATAAAAAATGGATTCGGGCATACCCTCCTCTGATAAGCATTGGAGGTTGCGGTAGTTATATATAAAGAGTCAATTCCTTCATAGAGGAGAGGTGGCAGAGACCGTTTGGGAAGCATTTCATCTTGAGACATGATTTAAGATACAACTTGTAAAGAGATGATAGATGGAAGAGATCCTTTGGTAAGCATTCCTGCTTGTCACACTTTTTTGCAAACAATCTTTCTAGAAAAGAGAGGCAGCATAGACTATCTGGTAAACATTGGAGGCTCTCACAGTCTTGAACTAACAAACCCTTTGGTAAGCATTGGAGGTTCGTAATGGATATATAGCTTTTCGCAAAGAAGGAGTTCTCCTAAGTGAACTCATTGTTTTTGCCAACATAAAAAAGCTAATCAATACTTGAAGATTATTTACCCTTCCGAGATGCAATGTAGCTTTCTCAAACAATATTTATATATAATTTAAAGGTATCACAAATTGACGAGTTTATGCAAATTTGGGGGCATCTCCTTCAAATTTATACTTTTGCTAAGCTTCAATATTTGCAAGTTGTAGAGTGAACCTATTTTTTTGGGTAGTATGCTTATGTCAGTGTGAGAGAGACCTAACGAGAATGAAGATGTTTTAGATTATCAACACACTCTGGCAACTCCAATTTTCTACTACTACTCAGCTTCCATATTTGCAAGTTGGAGAGTGAACTTATTTTTTCTAACAAACAAAGATATTTAAGACTACCAACACAATTGACGTGAATCCTCTTGCGGAATTAGAATTCTGGACAAGGACCTCCAAGAATTGTATTGGCTGCCTTATGAAAATTTGAACCAAAGAAAGGAAGAATTCATTGAGCAACGAAGCATGGAATTGATTGGAAAGTGAATCAAAGACTTAGCGTGAAATGACGGCTTCAAACAAATGCAGAATTTTGATTAACTATTCCAGCACAGGTTAAAAGACAAATGACGCCCAGTTTGCTAATTGAAAAGAATATAATTCCGACCAGAAAAGGGCAATCAGCGCTTGATAGAAATAATTGCAACAAACGCTTCAAAGTTAAATTGATTGAAAATGTGCAGAACGTTGGCTCATTACTAAGAATTATCACAATAAAAGGTTACGCACAAATCAAGCAAAATTGGGGCAGATTTAAATCACAATTTTAGCACTTAATTGGAAACCCAAAATAGATGCAGAAATTCAAAACAAAAACACAGCGTGCCGGGTCTGAAATTCTGTGTGAGAATCGACTTCAATTGGAACAATGAACAAAACAAAAAATTGAAGAAACAAGACAGAAAACGGTGAAAGGAGGCGTCACACTTCTAGGAGGAAGATAAGCCTGAGAATACACACACAAAGGTATGGATGGCCTTTGATAATTCTCAAAGAAAAATCCTTGGCTGTTTTAGAACCCAGGAAGAAGCACTCTCAAGAGTCTATTTTTCTGAATCAGTCGTCCCCTCTTGCCCAGCTGAGCGCCCCCCTTATATGGCTGTTTGCTTCCCCAAATTTGATGCAACCCCTAACTTAATTAAAGCTAAATAATTGTCCAATAAAACTACTAACATAACAGCCCAAATAATTAACAAAAATCTGGTCCCTATATGCCCAAGCTGGCCGCACATTTTTAAGAATTTGTAACAACCACTTATACAATTTATTTGAAATAATTTCCTAATAAAATCAGCCCAAATTATTATAGAGATGTTGGCCGCTCAGCTCCCTCTTCAAACAGGATGCAATTGACAATTTTATCCCCACAGTCTGCAAGATTTGGCTCTCTTTGAAAAATGTCTGTCAACACTTGTTGCAAAGCTTCCTTAGCTCTCTTTGTCCTTGCCCTTGTCATGGGTCCTCCAAGCCCTTCAAGTGCTTCAAGCTTTTTGTCCTTCATGTCCTCATCACTCCCCCCCTCTTGAAGAGGATTTGTCCTCAAATCAGAACCATCTCCATCTACATCAAAGAGAGTTAAATCAGACACATTAAAAGTAGCACTAACATTGTACTCACCAGGTAGATCAATTTTATAGGCATTGTCATTGACCTTTTCTATGACTTGGAAAGGGCCATCTCCCCTTGGTTGGAGTTTTGAATTTCTCTGCTCAGGAAACCTCTCCTTTCTCATGTGTACCCAAACTCAATCACCAGGTTGGAATACCACCTTCTTTCTACCTTTGTTAGCATGCCTTGCATAGCTTTCATTTTTCTTTTCAATTTGAGCTCTCACTTGCTCATGCAACTTCTTCACAAATTCAGCTTTAGCCTGTGCTTCTTTATGCTTACACAAAGAAATGTTAGGCATAGGCAACAAATCAAGAGGAGTTAAAGGATTAAATCCATATACAATCTCAAATGGTGAACAATTGGTTGTACTATGGATAGCCCTATTATAAGCAAACTCAACGTGAGGTAGACATGCTTCCCAAGATTTAAGATTTGTTTTCAAAACAGTCCTAAGCAAGGTGCCTAAAGTCCTATTAACTACCTCAGTTTGCCCATCAGTTTGTGGGTGACAAGTAGTAGAAAACAACAATTTAGTACCAATCTTACCCCACAAGCTCCTCCAAAAGTGACTAAGGAATTTTGCATCCCTATCACTTACAATGCTTCTTGGTAAACCATGAAGTTTTACTATTTCCTTGAAAAACAAATCAGCCACATGACAAGCATCATCTATCTTCTTGTAAGGTACAAAGTGTGCCATCTTGGAAAACCTGTCAACAACAACAAACACAGAATCCTTTCCATTCTTTGTTCTAGGCAGCCCTAAAACAAAATCCATAGAAATGTCAGTCCAAGGATATTCTGGAACAGGCAAAGGAGTATACAACCCTTGAGGCTTAACCTTAGATTTAGCCTTTTTACAAACAATGCAGTGATCACAATACTTATGCACATCACGCTTCATATGAGGCCAAAAGAAATGCTCTTGCAAAATTTCCAAAGTCTTTTGAACCCCAAAATGACCCATCAAACCCCCCTCATGTGATTCACTTACAAGCAACTCTCTAATGGAACATTTAGGCACACACAATTTATTGGCTTTAAACAAAAATCCATTATGCCTATAATATCCATTTTCAGAAAGCTTTTCACATGCAGCAAATATTTCAGCAAAATCCACATCATGTTTATACATGTCTTTCAAAGATTCAAGACCAAACAATTTAGTCTCAAGCATAGAAAGTAATGCATGCCTCCTAGAAAGCGCATCAGCCACTACGTTCCCTTTTCCCTTTTTATGCTTGATAACATATGGAAATTGCTCTAAAAATTCTACTCACTTAGCATGCCTCTTATTAAGCTTACCTTGACCCTTTAAATATTTTAAAGACTCATGGTCGCTATGAATGACAAATTCCTTGGGTACCAGATAATGCTGCCATGTTTTTAAAGCCCTCACCAACGCATATAATTCCTTATCATAAGTAGAATAGTTAAGGGCAGCCCCACTTAACTTTTCACTGAAATAAGCAATTGGATGACCATCTTGCAATAAAACAGCCCCAATACCCACATTTGATGCATCACATTCAATTTCAAATGATTTTGCAAAATTAGGCATGGCAAGAATAGGTGCATTAACAAGCTTATGCTTAAGGGAAGCAAAGGCCTCTTCTTGTTTCTCTCCCCATTTAAAACCCACATTTTTTTTAACAATTTCATTTAGAGGTGCAGCCACAGTACTAAAATCTTTAACAAATCTCCTGTAGAAACTTGCTAAACCATGAAATCCCCTCACCTCACTCACGGTTTTAGGTGTAGGCCATTCTTCGATGGCCTTAACCTTTTCCACATCAACCTGTACCCCTTTAGCATTAACAACAAAGCCTAGGAATACTACATGATCAGTACAAAAAATGCATTTGTCCAAATTGGCATACAATTGTTCTTTTCTAAGCACATTCATAACAACCTGCAAATGTTCAACATGCAATTCAAGACCAGTGCTATAGATCAGAATATCATCAAAGTACACCACAACAAATTTTCGAATAAACTCTCTTAAGACATGATTCATTAATCTCATGAAAGTACTAGGTGCATTTGTCAAACCAAAGGGCATAACCAGCCACTCATACAATCCATATTTAGTCTTAAAAGCAGTTTTCCATTCATCTCCTTCTGTAATCCTAATCTGATTATAGCCACTTTTCAGATCAATTTTAGAAAACACACATGCACCATATAGTTCATCGAGAAGATCATCTAACCTGGGAATTGGATGTCTATATTTGATGGTGATGTTGTCTATGGCTCTACAATCAGAACACATCCTCCATGAGCCATCCTTCTTGGGTACTAGAATCACAGGTACAGCACATGGACTCATGCTGTCTCTTACCCACCCTTTGCTCATGAGCTCAGTAACTTGCCTTTCGATCTCTTTGGTCTCCTGTGGGTTGCTTCTATAAGCTGGACGATTGGGCAAAGAAGCTCCCGGAATAAGATCAAGGTGATGCTCAATTCCCCTCACAGGTGGCAAGCCATCAGGTACATTTGCTGGAAACACATCCTCAAAATCCTGCAAAAGAGACTCAATACAAGAAGGCAATTCAAACTTGTCAAACGGGTTAGCATACAAAATTTGATTTTGACAAAGCAATAAGTAGAGGGGCTGTCTTGCGCAAAGCACCCTCCTTACCTCCCTTTCTCTTGCTAAACACAGCTGCTTGCCCTCAAGTGTTTCACTCTTATTCTTTTCTCTCTTTTTTCTTTCAGGTGTTTCACTATGTTTCCTCTCAGGTGTTTCACTCTTTCTCTCATTTGCTAACTTTTCTCTCATTTTTAATTGATCCTCACATACCCCTTTAGGAGACAAAGGCTTGAGAACCACCTTTTTATCTTGATACATAAAGGAAATTTTATTACTGAAACCATCATGAATGGCTTTGGTATCATACTGCCACGACCTCCCTAAAAGGATATGGCTGGCCTCCATGGGAACCACATCACATAAAACCTTATCTTGATACTTCCCAATGGAGAAAGGAACCTCTGCTTGCTGTTTCACTTTAACTTCTTCTCCTTCACTAAGCCATTGGAGTTTATATGGTCTAGGATGCGGTGTAGTGTCCATGTTCATCTTTGACACTAATCTTGAACTCACCACATTGGTACAACTCCCTCCATCAATAATTACCAAACAAATATTACCATTGACTGAACATCTTGTGTGAAAGATATTCTCCCTTTGAGATGCATCTTCGGCCTTGACTTGACTTCCCAACAGTCTCCTAATCATGTACAACTCTCCTTCATTAGTCGCCAATTCTCCATCACTTTCCTCTTCTTCTCCACCACTAGCTTTTGATTGGCTTGTGTATTCCCCATTATCTTTGAGAAGAACAATCTTCTTTGTGAGACACTCATAGGCATAATGACCCATGCCCAAGCACTTGAAACACTTCACTTCTCTAGTCTTTTTAGGTGGATTATCATCTTTCTTTTGAGGGGCTTTTCCATGGCTAGAAGGTGTTGTATTACTAGATGAGGCAGCTCCTTCTTTCCTCCTATCCTTCCAATTGGAATTATTGAAATTGGTAGAACTCCTTCTTGTTGCACTTTTTCTTTTTAACTATTGTTCTACCTGAATGGCCTTATGCAACAGATCCTCCATTTCTACAAATTCCTGCAACTCAACAATATCTCTAATATCATGATTTAAACCACTAAGGAAGCGAGCCATAGTTACGTCAGGATCTTCTTCAATTTTTGCTTGGATGATAAGCACCTCCATCTCCTTATAGTACTCCTCCACTCCCTTGCTTCCTTGAGATAATTTTTGAAGTTTCAATTTTAAGTCTCTATGGAAGCTAGAAGGTACATACCGCTTCCTCATGAGCCTCTTCATTTCAGTCCAAGTGTCCACCATAGGCTCTTCATCTCTAATCCTCTCCCTTTGCAACTTGTTCCACCAAATCAAAGCATAATCTGAAAATTCAGCAGCTACAAGTCTCACCTTTTGCTCATCACTATAATTGTTGCAAGAGAACACATGCTCAATTTTTAACTCCCACTCCAAGTATGCCTCAGGATCACTCCTACCCTTGAAAGGAGGCACATTCAACTTCACTCCTTCTATTCTTCCTTCATTTCTATTTGGCCTTCCTCCTCCTCCTGCTGGTGGGGTTCTATTCTCCAACTGATCCAACCTCTCATGGAACTCATCTTGTTGTTGCTTCATCAATCTCTCTAAATGCTGAGATAGTGCAACAATTTGAAGCTGAAAATCATTGTTATTATTTCTTTCTGCCATGATAAACAAACAGGTCAAATGTCTCAAGAAAAAGTATGTATGTGGTGTTTGAAAATGTTCTCACCCACTCAAGTGTTTGCGCTAAAAAAATATTGGCTTTTACTATAATGAAACTCTCTTGCCTTTTTCCTCTCTATTCCTCCTTAAGTTCTTAACAGACCAAAAAGAGAATAAATTCAAAGACAACACCAACCTGTGTGCAGCACAAATAACTCAAGAAAAGCTAACAAAAATGACTCAAATGAAACACAAAGAAGACCACAAACAAATAGGACAGCAACCAGAATTTTTGACACCAACAAAGGGTTGAAATTTTGGCTTAAACTTAAGCCAATAGGTGCAGCAAAATTCAGAATTGTATACTAACAAGGTGCAGTATTTTCTTCCTCAATTCAAACACAATATTACCTTAAGAATGAGCTTAAAATTTTTCTAATAACATGAACCATTCAGCCCAATTTTTTTTTAACTCAATTTTTGCATGCTTTCTTTCACTTCTATTTTTTTTTTTAAAAAAAATTCAGAATTGTTTTAAGGACCTAACTTTTGCAATGGTTCATTCAAAGAAATAACAATAAGGTAATATTATGATATGATGAAAATTAAGGACAGAAATTACCCAGAACAGCAGCCTTGCAATTCCTAAAAACCGGAGCTCTGATACCAAATGACGTGAATCCTCTTGCGGAATTAGAATTCTGGACAAGGACCTCCAAGAATTGTATTGGCTGCCTTATGAAAATTTGAACCAAAGAAAGGAAGAATTCATTGAGCAACGAAGCATGGAATCGATTGGAAAGTGAATCAAAGACTTAGCGTGAAATGACGGCTTCAAACAAATGCAGAATTTTGATTAAATATTCTAGCACAGGTTAAAAGACAAATGATGCCCAGTTTGCTAATTGAAAAGAATATAATTCTGACCAGAAAAGGGCAATCAGCGCTTGATAGAAATAATTGCAACAAACGCTTCAAAGTTAAATTGATTGAAAATGTGTAGAACGTTGGCTCATTACTAAGAATTATCACAATAAAAGGTTACGCACAAATCAAGCAAAATTGGGGCAGATTTAAATCACAATTTTAGCACTTAATTGGAAACCCAAAATAGATGCAGAAATTCAAAACAAAAACACAGCGTGCTGGGTCGGAAATTCTGCGTGAGAATCGACTTCAATTGGAACAATGAACAAAACAGAAAATTGAAGAAACAAGACAGAAAATGGTGAAAGGAGGCGTCACACTTCCAGGAGGAAGATAAGCCTGAGAATACACACACAAAGGTATGGATGGCCTTTGATAATTCTCAAAGAAAAATCCTTGGCTGTTTAGAACCCAGGAAGAAGCACTCTCAAGAGTCTATTTTTCTGAATCAGTCGTCCCCCTCTTGCCCAGCTGAGCGCCCCCCTTATATGGTTGTTTGCTTCCCCAAATTTGATGCAACCCCTAACTTAATTAAAGCTAAATAATGGTCCAATAAAAATACTAACATAACAGTCCAAATAATTAACAAAAATCTGGTCCCTATTTGCCCAAGCTGGCCGCACATTTTTAAGAATTTGTAACAGCCACTTATACAATTTATTTTGAAATAATTTACTAATAAAATCAGCCCAAATTATTATAGAGATGTTGGCCGCTCAGCTCCCTCTTCAAACAGGATGCAATTGACAATTTTATCCCCACAGTCTGCAAGATTTGGCTCTCTTTGAAAAATACCTGTCAACACTTGTTGCAAAGCTTCCTTAGCTTTCTTTGTCCTTGCCCTTGTCATGGGTCCTCCAAACCCTTCAAGTGCTTCAAGCTTTTTGTCCTTCATGTCCTCATGAACAATCGAGCACCTCTTCAAGGTCATAAGATTGAGACAAAGATAAGACATGCAAGAACTTAAATTTGGGGAGCAACTGACATATATATGGCCATCTTGCAATTCCAACTAAAACCCAATGGCATAAATGTATGTAACCTTTTCAGCATCATCAACTTCCACTCTGATACAAATGTCTTGACAAACATATATTTTTAAATCATTTAAAAAGTCATGTATGACAAAACTTGTTAGTTGTTCTACATATGTTCCTTGATGTTGAAAGAATGACGAAGATAATAGATTATTGAAACACTCTTGTGGACTTTTAATATAATGGGTTTTCTATTTTAATGATTTGTAGAGTAAAATGGACAAGTGTAACATGTAGAAAAGGATTTTTTCTTTCGAAGGAGAGTATAATCAATGTGATTTTGTTGTCTTTGAAGACCCTTGTTTAAACATACTAATTCATTCATCATTTTTTGTACCATTTTATTTCTTTTAAAGGTGGAAAGAATTTTATTCCCTCTCCACAAGAAAAATTAATTGTGGTGAATCAATGTCGAAAAGTTCTGTTATGAAAATTTATTATAAATATTTTCTCATTAATGTCTTTAAAATAACAAGTGACAAATGTAGTAGTTTGAATATTCTGAATTGCATGTCACGCTGTGGGTTTGTCTTAGGAATTCGGAAAGATTGTTGGGACGCATTCACTACGATGTAAAGGCAAGGTTTGGATTGCGTTGAAAACATGAATGCAAAGGAGATTATATTTACAGTAATGGAAAAGCACCTTTTCCTGTTGTAACAAATGCATTTTTTCTATATGCCTAGTAATATTATTAGTAATTTCAATTCATTTATCCAAATAAAATATTTTACAAATGAAAAAAATTTAAATCAAAACAATTTAAATGATTAACATGTCAAATTTTTTAAAAGTTTAGACTGCTTTATCAAAACACATTAAAGAATAAAAAATGTTCATTTCCTCTGCAAATGAAGTGGTATATTCTGTAAATCAATGAGTCTTTGATTCTGCTTGATATTTTTTAAGTTTTTAATCCATAAATATTAATTATTAATTTGTTGGGAATAGGACAGATTCAAATCTTCTGGCTTCCTTTTACTCTTTATATATGCAAGTGCAACATCATAATTCCACTATTCTCTACTCAAGGTAAATCTTTTCTCTGCGGATATTTTTGGAAAACACCTAACATAGATTATAGATTATAGAATTTAGGAGAAAGGTGATGTTAATTAACCTAAATATACCATAATGATCTTTCCTTTTTAAACAATTATTTAGGTATTCTATTTACATTATTCTCTCATATCACATAATTAACACAATAAAGGGTACTCTCATATCACATAATTAACACCATTTTAGTTCTGCAAGTTGATAATTAACTCAATATAGTTCTTAAATAAGTTTAATTTGCAAGAAAAAAAGAGACGGTCTATTGCAGTATTTATAACTTTTCTACTTTCCCTTTTGGGAAAAACTTTTGGACTTTTCATCTAAGGACTCTGTTAACTAGATGTATTGTAAAAAACGTGTCAAAATGGTAATAATTATTATCACTTTTGAGAAACCAAGACATAAAAAGAGGAAACAAATGGATATTTACATGTTATTGTGTACTTACTAAAAGGAGATAACTGCTGTTACTAAATAAACATGTTCTGTATAACTTGATTTCATCAATGTATTGCAGAAATCACATGATTCATTTATAGGATGAATCATATCTATAGCATTGCAATCTAGATCTCTTTATTTCAATAATAGAAATTTTATTGAAGACAGAGAAAAAATTAAACTTCCATAGAAATCAAAGGACAAGACACAATACCAACCACGCACAAAAAGTAGTTTATAATGAATCTCCATAGAGAGCCACATGGTTAATTAATCCAACACAGTATTGATGAAAATTAAAACCATAGCAAAAGAACAACTGAAAATAAAAGGGGAGCAAATACCTATAGTTAAAGAAGCAAAGAGAACAATGTAGAAAACTAACTGAAGTAGAAAAATTCACATCCTACAAATCTCTCCCATAATATAATTCAACATTGTCCCAAACTCTGAAATAAAAAAAAATGTACATATAGATGATTTTATCTTGGGCGGATACTAATAAAAACCTGAGAGAACCACCCCATAAAAGCTAGCTAATGTATTTGGAGATCCCAAAGCCTTATAAACCCTACACTAAAATTCCACACATCTAATGAGGGGCTTAAATCAGATACCTTGTAAGTAGATTTTACAGGTACTGTCAGTGCCATTTAATATATTTATTTTTAAATAATTAGCCTGTGCAAAGAGTTTATGATGATTTAATAGGTACTGTCAGTGCCATTTAATATATTTATTTTTAAATAATTAGCCTGTGCAAAGAGTTTATGATGAAAAAGGAAGCCATAATACACTTCCTAACAACTTGCTTAATTTGGATAAAGTTATTCACAGAGAAAATAAGAAAAAATAAAATGAATTTATCAATACGTTAAAATTAATTTATGCTTAAGTTAATTTTAAGTTGTGAAGAAATTTATTTCCTTTTTCTTTTCTTATCTTCTTCTCCAAGAAGTATTTTTAGATAAACTTGTTTAAAGAGATCCCAATATGCAAAATTATGATCCAATTTGAATAAACTTCTTAGTAAGAATTTTTTTATAGTATCTTAATAAACACCTGTAGAAAAGGAAATAAGAATGCAAAAAAAAAAAAAAGACAAAAATTTTCGCAATATAAGTTAACTTTTAAAATCTCTCGTATTTAGTTCTTTAAAACCTTATTTTAGCTTATGAAAAAGCTTATTAAGAAGTTAATCCAAACAAGTTCTCAACATCTCTTGGTATCCCACTCTCTACCAAAACTAGTTTCATTATTTAGAAGTTAATTCAAACTTATTAAGAAGTTTATAATATTTTTTTTTCTCATAAAAATTATCAAAGAAAAAAGCCAAATGTTAGAAAGGTCCGAAAAGATAAGAAATCCTCTTACATCACGGGAGGGGACGAAGCGTGAAAAGTGAAAAACAAATGTTAAAGCTCAATCAATGAAGTTTTCATAGTTATGTCGTTAAACCCTAAACACACTATTCAATATTTTAACGCATAAGTCTATTTTTTAACAATTAACGACGACTTCGAAATAATATATCCTATGACCTAACATATGGAAGCTGAATGAATAGTTATTTTATATGAGTGGTTATAATTGGATCTTAGTGTAAAACTTATTTATACTATCACTGCATAAGTATTAAATTCATATTTTTAACACAAAGAATAATTTTTTATCCAACATGATGAATATTTTAACTACGTATTTTAGTACAATATATAATTTTTATTAAAATAAATTGAATATAAACACTTATAGTATCTTATTATTAAAATATAAAACACACAATATGATGCAACCCTCCCAAGCCATGGTTGACCATTTGTTGGAGAAGGAAGTTCAGCCTAGGATTGACTCTTAGAGGTCCTCTTGGAGCTTTGAAATTGGAGGTGGAAGATTGTAAGGTGGTGGTGATAGTAGGCATCACTTCTACTAGGTAGGAGATAAGCCTCTAAGGGAGCTAGCCACAAGGGAAGGAACCCTTGATAATAGCATGAAGGACTCTCACCCAAGGAGAAGTCATGAACACTCTCTCTAAAAGAAGAAGAGACTCTCAAGTGTAGAGAATGAATATATCTTTCAATTAAAAATGAGTGTTAAAGGATTAGATGAGGTGTAGAGCTCTATTTATAAAGCAAGCATGGATCATGGGCCTAAAATGATAATGGTGAATGTCCAAGTGCTAATTAGGGTGGTTAGTTGACTTAATTTAGTGTTAATTTAGCATATGCTCAATTAACACTAAGTTAATTCAACTAAGATCCAAACTTGGCCCTAAAAAAATGGATCTATTTTCCCTCTTGTTTGAATTTAAATTTGGAGGGAAATGACATGGAACCTCCAAAATTCAAATTTAAATAAGAAGCAACTAGAATAAGCCATGTAAAAGAGAGAAAGCACATATGGAGTGAAACAAGGGGACAAGGGGGTTCACATGTCTCCTACATGCTTCATGTGTTGGTTAGAAGGGTGTGAAGAGGAATTAGGGATGTAGAAACTAAATTCCACACTTCCAAATCCTCATGGACCAAGCCCAACTGACTAAGACACTCCACAAGGAGACTAATTACACTTCCTAAAGAAAAAAAGAACCTATAGGCCAAAAATAAAACTAACTACACCTGAAAAATCCTAATGACTTAAGGGTGCTTATACAAGCCTAAAAATTGTCAAATTAATACAATAAAATGGAACATTTTTAAACTAAGCTCCTGGAAGATTCATCCAAGTCATGCTCATTTCATATTGGTCCTAGCTTAAGCCTGTGTTAGGGAGGATTGCATCACAATATATACATTTAATTCATTTTATTTCGATTTGATTTTTAACATGGAAATAAAAAATTAATCTGAGTAAATAATAATATATTATTTTTATTTTATTATATAATTATTAATTAATTATGTTAGTTTAATTTATTTGATTTTGAATTTTTTGAGCAAATAAAATATTAAAGAATATTAACAACACACTCTTTACGTAATCACAATAGAAAGTCAATGATGACATATAAATTGATGATGATCATGAGATTAAAAATACACCTCTCTATCAATGATGACAAAAATTAACGTAAGAATGCAAGCAAAGTAGTGTGAGAAAGGAAAAGGAAAGAAAAATAAAATAAAATAGGGTGAAAATTGAAGCTATTCAGTTAAGTAGAAAATGGTGTGAAAAAGATAGAAAGTTATAAATTAAAGTTATTATAATTACAAAATTACTCATATATTATGACTATCTTATAAAATCATTTTAGAAGGATAATTTTTTTGCACTTTATTTTCTTTGTATGTTTTTCTTAGAAGAAAGTTAAACATATGTGACTCACAAAATTAATGACACTTTCTTTACTACTTTTTTTGTACGGAATTAGAAAAAGCACAATTTTCTTTGATTTTTCTATACATGTAATTTTTCACTCTCCACTTTTCTTTCAATAAAAAAGGGACTAGATATGTTTGGATTGTGGCAGTTTAGGTCTTAAAAATGGTGGTAATGATATTTTAGAATGGATTAAATATGTTTTATACTTTAAAAATACAACCAATTTAATTTATTATTAACCAAATTTATAATTTCGATTTTCTAAATTTTAAAAATTGATAAAAGGTGTCAAAATATATTTTGAAAAGAGTTTAATTAATATACACTGACACTATAAATAAAAATATATATAAAACTCATTTAAAACTTTAATACATACTATTTAAACTCTTTTAAAATTCCGTCAAAGGCTGTATCGCAAATTTGGCACCCGTTACTAACCACGATATATATCTTGGAATCATTGTAATGTATATTAACATTTGAAAACCTTACCAGACATTAGTAGTCTAACAATATATCACATCATTTGTGAGTTGAGTAGATAGCCCTATTCAAATTTTCTTGTAACCTGTATTTTTAATTTATTATTAAATTACTTATTTGATATCATCTATACAATTCTAAATAAATTAAAAACACTATTTAGCCAAACAATTCCATCAACATCTAAACTCCGTTATCAAGAAACAACTCACTACACTGTTAACATCAACCAAAATGATAACATAATTTAGAAGAAGTACAAATTTCACCTAATTTTTAAATTTGATAACCAAAGTTAAAACTTTTTACAAACTAAGTTAATAAGTTAATAATACAAATAAGTTAATAATAAATTAATATTGAAAAATATTGTATAAGAAAAAGGGCATCATTGAAATGGATATACAAATAACACTGTAATGGCACGTTTTAATTTTTTTCAAAGCATCAAATATATTTTTGTCACTAAAATATTATCAATTTGATTTTTAGTCTTCAATAGCATTTTACAATTTTTTTATCCTTATAAAAGTTTTGTTTTAATTTTTATTCAATGATTATTTTCATCAATTGAGCTTTAAGAATAATTTTTTAGTTTAAATAATATGCTTTGAGATTATAAAACTTACCATAGTTTTAAAGAGTTAGGTTTTTTAAAGTTTTTATCCTTAATAAACGTATGCAGTTTTATATACTCATTATGTAGTTTGTTTTTTTTCATTGAGCTTTTAGATTGATATAGTTTGTTTTGATTAGTTTTGAAGCTTTTAAGATGAAGAATATATTTTTTGTAGATAGAGATAATTTCTCGTGATTTTTAGTTATAAAAAATTGTAATTGAAAAACTGTAAGTTAATATCAGTAACTTTAATCAAATCATTTGTTAAAAATATAACGTGTTAGTTACCAGTTTAACAAAAATTGGTGAATTTAGATGGTCTTTGGACAACTATTCTATGATCCAAATATGAAAATTTAGAAGGTCTTTGGGTGAATTAGGGGCATCAATGTTCTTAGTGGTGGAAGAACTTAAACTCTATCGAAAACCAAGATTAGGAGCATCAAGGGTGATGGTTTAGAAATGTTAGAAGGTGTTTTAAGGATGGTAATCAGATGAAGTTTTGGATGGATAAATGTTTGGGGACTCAATCCTTGAGTGTTGAATTTAGTCGGTTCTTCGGCTTAGCAATAGACACCAATTCATCAGTGAAGGTGATGAGGGTGGGGGACTTGGGATGTAGGTGGCAATATTGGAGCAGACAGTTATTTGCACATGGAAGGAGGACATGTTAGCAGAATTAAGCCTCAAGCTGGAAGCTATAGTGTTAAGTGAAGTGAAGATGGACACTTGGGTTTGGGAAGTTGATATATGTATCCCAAACATATTTTGTCGAATCTGCTTTCGGACTATTAGAGAAGGTATCAGGCCACCCAAACAATGTGTTTTTCAACTGCTTGTGAGCATTAGGAGTTCCACCTAAGGTGCAATGCTTGGAAGGAAGAAGTTGATAGGTTAGTAATAAGATTCAGCTTGCATAAGAGAGGAATAATCAATAAAGAATGAGACAATTGTGCATTTTGCAATTCAAATAGTGAAACATCACAACACTGATTTTTCACTTGTCTAATGACTACTCAGGTTTGGGGGGCATTATGCACATGGTGAGAGTTCAGTTATGACTTCACTCCAACTTTTGTGAACATTATCAGCAATTTCATGGTTTAGCAAATGAGGCAAAGTGTGTCAAGTATAGTCTTTTGTGTGACACGAAATAGTAAATATATCATCAAGGTTGGAAATTTTTATCTTACAAGTTTCATTCTTACCAACCTTTGCTGCAATTACAAAAACTTGGCCCTGTTATTGCCATGAGGAGGTGAGTTACATGCATGAATTGATTCCATTGAATTCTATCAAGAACTAAGATTTTAAGACATTATTTACAATAAGTTCTAGATAATGGTTTCTCATAAATTTTCAATAGCATTTCTCCATTAAAATATCTTCCATTTGTGGTTTCTCTATTTCTTCACAGAAAGCCTCAAGCACAAATATATATAGATTGAGTGTGACGGGGATGATAATTCAGGGTTTTGGTCTTGGATACACTACCATGAAGTTATGATGGACAAAATTTATTTAATTTCTAGAGGCATTAATATTTTTAATTATCAGGAAAATGATAAATATTAAAAAGTTAAATGTATTTTGGTGCAATCCTCCCTAGCAAGACTGGCACAGCACAAGGGCTGAGACTCTTTTGAACCCAACCCTTCTCCAATAGCTCTTGAACTTGGGATTCTATTTCTTTGGTTTCCATGGGGTTAGTCCTATAGGAAGTTGGTGTTCTATACCTCTAACAGGAGGGAGTCCTTTTAGGACTTCACTAGGGAATACATCATCAAATTCCTTTAAAAGTTGTTGAACCCCTTGAGGGAGGTTCCCAAGTTCAATTTCTATGGCAGTGCTTTCAGCAGACAGAAAATGGGGGGAAGAAGGAGATGCCTCTTTGAAAAGGAGAAGATAGAAAGGTTTATTAGTCAAGGGAGCCTCTTTTAAGTCCAATTTTGATGCAAATAGGCTCTCTTTACTCCAAACTTTCTTGGAAGGGGCATCACCTTCCAACGCTTTTTCCTTACTCCTTTCAAGCTTTAAGGGGAAAGCTTTTTCGTTTGACCTTTTTTTTTATGCTCTTCCTCTCTCTTACTCTTCATGAGTAGGTGATCCTCAGCTACCTGAGCAGGTGATAGAGCATACAACTTTATGCGTCTATCCATATGAGTGAGGATGATGTGGTTGGAATGACCATGATGGATGGCTTTCTTGTCAAACTGCCATGGTCTTCCCAGCAAGATATGGCCAGCCTCCATAGGGACTATGTCACAAAGTATCTCATCATTGTAAGTCCCTATTAAGATTGGAACCTTCACTTGCTCATTGACCTCCATTTTCCCATGCCCATTAAGCCATTGAAGTTTATAAGGTCTAGGATGGGGAATTGGGGTCAAGGCTAACTTGTCTACCAATCTTGAGTTGCAACAGTTACTACAAGACCCACTATCTACAATGAGAGAACACACTTTGTTATTAACTTTACATCTAGTGTGAAAGATGTTCTCTTTAAGATTAGGTAAGCTCAAAAGATTGGCTTCCAAGAAGCCTTCTAATCATCAAGAGATCCCCTTCATATGCATAAGCATCCTCACATTCAGAAGATGATGCATGTCCCTCTTCTTCCTCACTCTTGCTAAAGGAGGAAGGTGAGCTACTCTCGCTGCTATACATGTCTAGGCCCCTTATGATCATATTTTTTCTAGTGGGGCATTGAGAAGCAATGTAGCCTCTCCCTAGACATTTAAAGCATTTGATACTACTAGTCCTTTCATAAGAGTTAGTAGTAGAGGGTTTCTTTTCTATATGAGATGCTTTATGCTCTTTATGCTTAGGTGGTTCCTCTTTAGGGAAACTCTTAGAAGAGTTCCCTTTGAGTTGATCCCTCTTTGTGTAAGGTTGAGATTCTCTTTTAAACCGTTTTCTTTTTATTTGGTTCTTAACCTTGATACATAGTTGAACCAACTCATCTAGGTTCATATATGAAAAAAGCTCAACTTTATCTCTTATTTCAGAGCTTAATCCACATAAGAACCTAGCCATGGTGGCTTTGGGTTCCTCAATGATGTTTACCCTTAAAATGAGAAGTTCCATATTTTGTCTATACTCCTCAATACTTAGGTTTTGTTGCCTAAGTCTTTGGAGTTTATCCAAAAGATCTCTCTCATAGTAAGATGGAATATGCCTTCTTCTCATAGCACTTTTTAGATCATTCCAATAGTTTATTTTAGGCATATGAGTTCGGGCTATTTTTTTGGTTAACCCATACCACCAATGGAGGGCATGCTCTTGGAAGCTAAGGGTTACCAATGGGACCTTTCGGTCCTCTCTTATATCATAACACTTGAAAAGTTGTTCTACCTTGATTTCCCAGTCAAGATAGGCTTCCACATCTTCTCTCCCATGGAAGGGAGGAAGATCAACCTTTTGCTCCCTAGGAGGGGGCACATGATCATGCATATGTGCATTATGATGGTTGAATCCTCTCCTAGGTCTCCCATAATAATCTTCCTCACTTTCACTATTTCTTTTTGACGGAGACCTATATTCAAAACCCTTCCTCTTTTCCCACTTTTTTTGTTTCCTCTCTTCTTTTTCTCTTTTTCTTCTCTCTCTCTTTTTTCCTTTTCTTCCCTTTTTTTTCTCTTTCTTTTGATTCTCTCCTTAGTATTTCTTCACTCAACCACTCACGAAATTCCAAGACAAAGTGATCAAGAGGAGCAACCTTGGGAGAGCCCTCTTGGTTGACACTCTTGTTGCTATTTGCACTAGTGTGTGGAGAGGTAGCCATGTGAAGGATGCCTAAACAAGCTAAGGATGGCCTAAACAAGCAAGAACTCACTCTTTCTCTTTTTTATTTTCTCCCTAAGAGACAATGAGTCTTTGGAACTCTTTTCGGCCTCAAACTACACTTAAATTGCAAGAAAGGAAAGAAGGACAAGAAAACTAAAAGATGAAGGACTAAGGGGTGCTCCTAAAGGTATGGAAGGTGGTGTACCACTTCATCCGCCACACCTTAATTGGCGAGATACACTCCTAATTAAATTGAATACACACAAATAAAGCAATAAAAGAAAAGGTCTTCATTCCATGTTTTCTCTCATGTGTCTCTTCTCTAAGTCTTGTTCCTTTCCTTAGAATAGGACCTTCTTTGGCTTGTCTCAACTCCTCCTTAGAATGCTACCCTTGAGAGCAAGGTTCCTTCAAGAGTCTCCTACAAGATGGAACCCAAACCAACCACAAAGGAGAAGAGTAGAAGCAAAAGCAAGAAAAAAATAACAAAAGAAGGACTACTATCCAAGAGGAATGAATTGAGGATACAAGACTAGAATGAGTGCAAAGAAAAGACAAACTAAAATTAAGACGTAAACAAGGAAGGCAAGCACACAAAATAAGTTCCTAGATTGGTTCTAAAGTAGATTAAGAACTAAAGAAAAAAAAAACACAAAAATTCACTAGTTGCACTCAAGTTTGAGCTATGGCCGAATTAATTAGGTCCCTTTTGAGCACTTTCAAACCAATTTTAGACCACTTTGCAATTGTTTTTGTTTCACTATTAGGTATATCTTGTTTTGTCTCTTCTTTTCTTTTTATTAATCTTTTACACTTTGTTTTCTTTTCTTTTGAAATTTTGTTTGACTTTGTTCTTGTCTTCTTCTTTTTTTAAAAAAACTTTTAAGATGTACCTAATTACTTGATTTAATTGCAAATTTTATGATCAATCTAGAGGTCCTAAATGCTCAAATTAAAACCTAAGAACTAAGCACATAAAATTCACTAAAATGCAACTAATGAAAATTAAAAGAGAGCAACTCAAAGTACACCAAAGTTAAGGTGTTTTGGTAATGCTATAAGAGCTTTGTTTGTGATTTAGAGCTACTTTGTTTGCACAAAATATTTGCTCCTGATCTTCACGTCAAAAGCTCAAACAAACCGACACAATTTCACCTTACAATCAAGTACACAAAGAGCTATTAACTCATAACAAAACACAACATAATTTGGATTGAAATTGAGCTACTATGTATATTTTTTTTAAAATTGAGAAATTCAAAGAACATGCTAGAAGATATAAGCATGTGACACGTCTTATGAATCTTAGAACAAGAGAGATATCTCTCCTAGGATGCTCAATTTCAAGAAGTTTTGCAACACACTTTTAGTGGAAAAAATTAAGAGGTAAAATCTAATGGAAAATAATGTGACATGACTAAGACAACACAATTAAGAGTATAAAATATGTAAAATAAAACCTAAAAAATAGAGAGAAACAGAATTCAAAAACAAAAGAGGTGCAAGAACACAATGAAAATAATGGCCAAGGTGTGTGACCACAACGCTGTGGTTTTTTCCATAGTTGTGTGGATTTCAATGCAGCACCACTTCTTAGGCCACTAAATTCAAGTAAGATTTCAAACAACAACGCAACAAAAATTAGGAAAATAAAACACACGGAAAAACAAGATTCAAATGAAAGAACAAGTAATTTGAACCATACAATTGAAATATGAATACACAACAATTATAAACTTGACTACTTGACATGAAAGAAATTGAAATACAACATGGAAGCACATAAAAGAATTGGATGGAGTAAAAGAGGGAAAATGACCAAAAAAATTAAAAGTAAAGATAAGAATCAACCTCTAGAAGTGGCTCTGATACCACTTGGTGTACTCCTTATGATGCTAAGCCAAGGATCTCTTCAAGAGGTTGCTCCAAAGAAGAAGATGAAGGATGGAAGTCAAAGGAGATGAGGTTGGAGGCACCACCTTAGAAGGATAAGCCCAAGGAAGACTTGCCATAAGGGAAGGAGCCCTTGATGAAAGTCATTGAAGGTTCTCTAAAAATGAAGAAGCAAGAAGGCACAAAAAAATGTAGAACTCTCAAGTCTTTTCCAAAATTCAAGTGTAAAAATTATACAAGAGGAGGAGGTGTTTATTTATAGGAAAGGGAGCCTAAGACTAAGGGCTTGAGTTGGACGTCCAACTCAAGGGGAATTAGGGAGAGATTAGTTGAATTAATTAGGTGTTAATTGAGCTCATGGCTTATTAACACTTAATTAACTCAACTAGATCCAAACAAGGCCCTAAGATCGAGGATCTTTGTTCCCTCCAAATTTGAATTTGAATTTGGAGAGTGTCGTGTCATCTCCCTCCAAAATTAAAATTCAAATATGAAGCAACAAACAAGGCCATGTAGGAAAGAGAAAAGCATGGACGGAACATGAGGGAACAAGGAGGGGCCTACTTGTCTCTCATGCTTTATATGTGACTTGGGAGGGTGTAGGGATAAGCTAGATGGGTGTGGTTATCAAAAACCACATGTCCACATGGCCCCATAAAGCCCACTAATGCACACACTCCACATAAAATACTAGTTACACCTCCCTCAAACTAAAAGCAAAGAAAAAAGGGCCAAAATACACAGCCAAAGAAATACTAAATACACCTCCAAATACATGAACCAAAAAAAAAAAGAAGACTAAGGCGCCAAATACATGATCAATCTAGAGGTCCTAAACGCTCAAATTAAAATCTAAGAACTAAGCACATAAAATTCAATAAAATGTAACTAATGAAAATTAAAAGAGAGCAACTTAAAGTACACCAAAGTTAAGTTGTTTTGATAATGCTATAAGAGCTTTGTTTGTGATTTAGAGCTATTTTGTTTGCACAAAATATTTGCTACTAATCTTCACATCAAAACCTCAAACAAACCAGCACAATTTCACCTTACAATCAAGTACACAAAGAGCTACTAACTCATAACAAAACACAACATAATTTGGATTGAAATTGAGCTGCTATGTATATTTTTTTAAAAAAATTGAGAAATTCAAAGAACATGCTAATATATAAGCATGTGACACTTGTTATGAGTCTTAGAACAAGAGAGTTATCTCTCCTAGGATGCTCAATTTCAAGAAGTTTTGAAACACACTTTTAGTGGAAGAAATTAAGAGGTAAAACCTAACGAAAAATAATGTGACATGAAGGACTAAACAATACTCTAAGACAACACAATTAAGAGTATAAAATATGTAAAACAAAACCTAAAAAACAGAGAGAAACAGAAGTCAAAAACAAAAGAGGTGCAAGAACACAATGAAAATAATGGCCAAGGTGTGTGACCACAACACTATGGTTTTTTCCACAGCCATGTGGATTTCAATGCTCCATCACCTCTTAGGCCACTAAATTCAAGTAAGATTTCAAACAACAACACAACGAAAATTAGGAAAATAAAACACATGGAAAAACAAGATTCAAATGAAAGAACAAGTAATTTGAACCATACAATTGAAATATGAATACACAACAATTAAAAAAATGACTACTAGAGATGAAAGAAATTGAAATACAACATGGAAGCACATAAAAGAATTGGATGGAGTAGAAGATGGAAAATGACCGAAAAAATTAAAAGTAAAGATAAGAATCAACCTGTAGAAGTGGCTCTTGATACCACTTGGTACATCCCTCCATTGGCCATTCTTCTTGGGCACCAGCAAGACTGGCACAACACAAGGGCTGAGGCTCTTTTGAACCCAACCCTTCTCCAATAGCTCTTGAACTTGCGATTCTATTTCTTTGGTTTCCATGGGGTTAGTCCTATAGGCAAACCTATTGGGAAGGCTAGCCCCAGGCACCAGATCAATTTGGTGTTCTATATCCCTAACAGGAGGGAGCCCTTTTGGGACTTCACTAGGGAATAAATTAATATACATGAAGTTATGCTGGACAAAATTTATTTAATTTCTAGAAGCATTAATATTTTTAATTATCATGCAAATGATAAATATTAAAAAGTTAAATGTATTTAAATGAAAATTAATTTGTGTTTTTTTATATTACATCATTAAACCATCACAATCTGATCACCATTAGTCAAGAGTCTAACACACCAGTTTGAGTAGGATATTTGAGTTATAAATCTCTTACTGTTTTCAATTCTTATAAAATAAAAAAAAAAGTTTAACACATATACAAGGTCTGTAAAAGAGTTTCACATTATCAATTAATGAGAACTCTTTGTTTAGATGACTCTTAAAGTATTAATTGATAAATTCAATGAACTTTTCACATATTTTAATTTGAGTTTAATTGGTATGCAGTGATAGTGTAAATTTTATACTTACGTCCAATTATATCCCTTAATTTATGATAAGTTTATTAATTTTATCAATTAATACTTTAAAAGTCATATAAATTAAAGATATGATTAAACGTCAATATAAAAATCTTTACACCATCAATGTATATCTTTTAAACTCATTTAATTTTATGGAAAATATATTTTTATTCTAATGAGTTTACTTTTGTAGAAGGATTTCTAAAGAGTTTACATTTGTAGTCATTAAGTAGTTATACTACAAAGGCATAATAGCACATAGAGCAGTGGATTTTCTCCTATATATTTTGGATTAAAAATCCAACATCATAATACAATAAGAAATCCACTATGTATCATCACTACAACTGATACTACCTCTAAAGGGTCTCATGTATAAATAATAATAGCAAAAACATCAAGAACTCACATTTCAAATAAACCATATACATATAGTTCTCAAATATAATAATAGCAAAATATCAAGAACATTTTTAAGAACCTGAATATCATCTCTTTAATCTTTTTCTGGACCAAAATGTTATTTCACTCTTAAAAAATTAAATAAAAAAAAGTGCATTTCACTTAAGTAGTTGGACTGACACGTATAAAAGAGGAATTGTCAATACCTAAAGCTGAAAACTTTAAGGACCTAAATGCCAAAAAAATCTTACAAAACCAAAATGTCACTGATTCACTGGGAAATAAAAATAGTGTTTCAATTGTTTTTATTATATTTTTGTTGTACTAAATTCATGTGAAGTTTGAAGTAATTCAAACATATATAGATGGTGATAATCAATTTGGGACTAATGAAGTAGTAAATAGATTTTAGGTCATAAATATTAGATAAATTAAAAATTATTGTAAATTGTTGTGATAATTAATCTAGAATATTAATATATAAATTTAAATTTTTTTATTAATTATAAGATGGTAAAAGGATAAATTATTTTAAGTTCTTTAAATAGTATTAATTTTTACGTAATTGATATAAAGTTTAGTAACTTAATGAAAAACTAAAATAATTCTGGAGTAAATTTAAAATATTGGTAAATTGTAAATTAAGAAATTATTATTTCTAGTATAAGAATCTTGTTAGATCTTTCAAATAATTAAGATTTATAGAAAATTTGAATATAGGGTTGTCACTTTGTGCAAACTTAAAATAAGTAATTATAAAAGAAATTCTGTTTTAAAATTTTTTTAAAACAATCTGGATTCTATTTTTATAAATAATAAAAATTAAGTATAAATAATTTAAACAAGTATACTAGGAAAACAACTAATAACTACTTATTTTATTAAAATACATGTTTTCTATTCAACAAATGATTTTAAACATAATAATTTAACTTAATGTTAGTTTTGTTTGCAAACATTTTTATTTATTTATTAAACATAAAATGTATATATAAAATTTTTTTTCATCATTCAAGAAAGGATAAAAAGAAAATAAATAAAAACATATCATGTGAAACAATTACCATTTTTATGGTAAACATCCAATGTTCAAAAAGACATTTTATGACAAAAAAAATATTGAAATTTGCAATATCATAGCTACTTACATGAATGACTTAAGATGAAACAATAATTTTTTTTTCCATTATACATTACCCGCTCTTTTTTTAGAAGCATAATTTAGGAATAAAATAAATGTTAAGTTTATAAAACCTTTAATTTCCAATATAAAAAGAATAAAGAGAAATTATGTATCTGGAACATAAACCTTTTTAAAAATAAATTAAAAAACAAATCTGAAAATAAATTAGTCAAATTTTTGAATTTTTTAAATTTATTTTTTATTTATTATATTATTTTAAATAGGAAATTTTTAAATTAAAACTTTTTTACTTAATTTATATTTTACTTTAGTTTAGCATTAAGTTTATTTTTACATTGTATAACTTTTTGGTTATTTTAATTTTTTTAAGCGCTTCGTAATTTACTTTTTAGTTTATAGTTTTTAGGTTAAATTTTTTAAACGTTTTTGCTCAAATAATTGAAAAATAATTTGAATTATTATCTTTAAAAATCTCAATTTAAGAACTTTAAAATTATCTTTAAATTGAAAAATAAATTACAAAGTATCTAAAAAAAATTTAAAATAACAGAAATGATACAAAACATAAAAATGAAACACAAAAAATAAACTAAAATACAAATTAACTTATTTTTTTATATGCTTTATAATTTGTTTTTAGTGTAATATTTTTAAAGTAACATTTTAAACCCAACATCAAATTATTTTTAAATTATTTTGGTAAAAAGAATTTAGAAATTTAACTTAAAAAATATAAGCTAAAAAAATAAATTACAAAGTGCTTAAAAAAATTGAAACACATAATAAAATAAAATCTAAATTAAATAAAAAAATTAATTTAAAATTTGTGATTTAAAATAATATACATAAATAAAATAGTTTTAAAAAAATTTTAAAAAATGACTAAAAAAATTTGATTCCTATAAGAAATTGGTTGGTTTACAACTAATTTTTATAGACTTTTTTACATAAAATAAAGCACGTTGAGAAATAGTTCAATTTCTCAACATAAATAGTAAAAAAATTTATTTATGTAAATAATATAGAGGGTGAATCATTTTGATAATTTTTTTGTTTAGTATATATAAAAAGAGCTGCACAATGGCTCACTATAAAGTTAGATTGAAATGATAAAAAAAAGAGATACATTCATGAACATAAACAATAGTAACGCGAATCAAGTTTATGTGTGCACATGTGTAATATTAAAGTATTTAATTTAACACTAACTGTGAGAGTTGTAGGAAAATTAACGTGGGTGAACTAGTGTGAAAATAGGCAGATAGTTTCTTGCTTGTTGTGTAATAAAAGAAACACTTCACAATAACACTATTTATAGAAAAACCATGATCTTTATTGAGGATGAATACTAGAGAAAACTTGAGAAAATAACATAAATGGTTTAGTTACTTACTTGCTGCTATTAGTGAGAAAACTCGAGAAACCTCAAATTATATATACTTCATTTTTTAGAAATTAAGGCCGATGAAAATTTATGGAGAAACCACTGTTAATTCCTTATGGTACATAGTGAGTTGAAAATCTTAGTTCTTGATAGAATTTAATGGAATGTTTAAATTGTGGTCCATAATAAGTTTGTTGATAATAGTGTAAAAACTTTTACATTAATTGTGCATGACAATTAAAATCTTTTTAACTATTTATATCTAATATATATATATATATAAATTATATAATAAATATCAATAATGTGATTCATTTAATTCTTCACTAATGTTAAAACTTAAAATTAGTTAAATTAAATGAATGAGTATTATGAATGAAATGAAATTTTGTGAACTGAAAATTTTAATCAATTGTTATAGAAAACTCAAGTTTATATATATTAAAATTGGACCCATAAGATGTATGTTTCTTTTTTAAGTAACATGTTTTAGAGCAAATTATTTATTCAAAATAAACATTTTAAGTATAAATAAGATTGAAAAGAACTTTTGAATGAAAATGATGAAACTGTCATAAATTTCTGAATAATTTCTTGTAAATAATATTGAAAGTTATGTCTTTTTATTATTGTTTTTCATCATTAGCACATAGCTGACATGAGAAAACATTGCAAAAGATAGAGATCAACATGCTTTAAGGATCGCCCTTGACTTCTATTAATTTACATAGCAATTGGAACGGTCAAAGGGAGTTGCTGATGTTAGAGAACAACTACAAATAAAAACCTTCAAAGCAATAATGGTTCCTCTCATATCACTCGACCTTTAAGAATAGACATCTCCATTTTGATAATTACTAAACGAGTACCATTACAAAGACCCAATGACTAATAACATAACAAGGATAACTACTTTCAGTTTTAAATCATAGTTTGGAAGGCTAGATGTAGAAATAGTGACATTGACTAAATAATATTTTTAATTGTATTTGTTTAATTATTTGACTCTAAAATAATACAACAACATATAGAATATAGTGCATTTTTTTTGTAAAACAATATTTAATTAATAAGTGTGTTATATTGAAAATAAAATATCGTTGAAAAAAATGAGGACCATTTTAATCATCAAAATATAAAATTTAACAATTAGATTTAAATATGTTTTCTATTTTAATAAATTAAAAAACTGTGTTAAAATATTGAGATTTGAGGATTAAATTCAAGACACCTCTAAATTCACCCTCTAAATTCCTAAGACACCTCTTAAAAATAAAAAATGCACTAAATGCATGTCCCAAATTAAATTCTTAATGCTCCTCAAAATTAAAATAAAGGAAAATTACATTTTATTAACTAAAGTCCCTAGCCTAATATCTTCACTCTCCATAGGAGGTGAAGTCTTCCTTTGTCTACAAGGGCTAGGTCTTCCTCAATCCTTCTAGCCATGGCCCTAGTGATAGGTCCTTGGCTAGGCATGGTCACATCATCTCCTCCCCCTTGAAGAGGATTTGACCTCAAATCCATGGGGTCTTCGTCATTTTCAGCACCTACAAATGGAGACAAATCAGAAACATTAAAACTGGTGCTTACCCCATAATCCTCAGGCAAATCTAAAACATAGGCATTATTACCGATCTGCTCAAGAATTTGGAAAGGTCCATCTCCTCTAGGGCTAAGTTTGGACTTCCTTTGAGAAGGAAATCTTTCCTTTCTCAAGTGAAGCCATACCCAGTTGCCCTTTTCAAAGATGACCTCTTTCCTCCCCCTATTGGCGAAAGTAGCATCTCTCAAGGATTGACACTCTATGTTAGCTTTAACCGTCTCATGTAATTGTTTTACAAAAATGGCTTTTTCCTCTCCTTCTTTATGCACAGCAACAGAAAGAGGAAGAGGTAAAAGATCTAGAGGAGTACGAGGATTAAAGCCATAAACAACCTCAAATGGAGAATGCTTGGTGGTTCTATGAACCACCCGGTTATAAGCAAATTCAATGTGGGGAAGGTACTCATCCCAAGACTTATGGTTGCCTTTAAGGAGAGCCCTCAACATAGTGGATTAAGATCTATTCACCACTTCTGTTTGCCCATCAGTTTGAGGGTGACAGGTAGTGGAAAAAAGAAGTTTAGTTCCCAGCTTAGCCCAAAGAGTTTTCCAAAAATGGCTAAGGAACTTCACATCCCTATCTGACACTATTGAAGAAGGTATACCATGCAATCGGACAACCTCTTTAAAGAAAAGTCTTGCAATGTTGCTCGCATCATCCACTCTGTGGCAGGGAATAAAATGGGCCATTTTTGAAAATCGGTCCACCACCACAAATATGGAGTCTGCACAGGGTTCTTGGGAGCCCAAGGATGAAATCCATGCTAATATCCTCCCAAGGTGCAGAAGCAGTAGGTAAAGGTGTATATAGTCCATGAGGCATTGCTTTAGAATTTGCTTGTAAGCAAGCTATACATTTAGAGCAATGTCTATGGATATCTCTACGCATATGGGGCCAAAAGAATTTCTCTTGTAAAAGCATGAGGGTTTTTTAAATCCTAAAATGCCCCATGAGACCACCTTCATGGCTCTCTTTTGTAAGTAAGTTCTTAATTCATCCTTGGGGTATACAAAACTTACTCCTTTTGTAAAGATACCCCTCATTGATGAAGTACTCATCATGGGCCTTTAATGCAAATGCAGATGCAAAGGCAGCAAATATAGGGCCGAAACCCTTGTCAGAAGGATACATAGCCCGAATGTCATCAAATCCCAAGATTTTTGCACTCAAGGATGAATAAAGGGCATGACGCCTAGAAAGAGCATCAGCCACCACATTTTGTTTTCCTTTCTTGTACTTGATGACATAAGGGAAGGATTCAAGATATTCCACCCACGTTGCATGCCTTTTGTTCAATTTACCTTGACCCCTCAAATATTTTAGTGACTCATGGTCACTGTGAATGACAAACTCCTTGGGAGCAAGGTAATGCTCCCAAGTTTGAAGAGCCCTAATTAGAGCATAAAACTCCTTATCATAGGTGGGGTAGTTGAGGGGGGCACCATTGAGTTTTTCACTAAAATACGCAATGGGGTGCCCTCCTTGCAACAAGACAGCTCCCACACCTACACCAGAAGCATCACATTCAAGTTCAAATGTTTTAGAAAAGTCAGGTAATGCCAAGACTGGTGCATGGGTCAGTTTATGCTTAATTAGCTGGAAGGCTTTCTCTTGTTTCTCACCCCAAAGAAAAGAAACTTCCTTTTTCACCAAATCATTTATTGGTGCGAAGAGCATGGAGAAATTAGGCACAAAGCGCCTATAAAATCCAACGAGACCATGAAAACTGTTGATCTCTGTCACACTCTTTGGGTGGGTCATTCTTGAATAGCTTTTATCTTTTCGGGGTCAACATGGACCCCTTTTGTGCTAACAACAAAACCTAGGAAAACTACACTATCTACACAAAAGGTGCATTTTTCTAAGTTACCAAAAAGATGATTACTCCTAAGAAGAGAAAAAACATGCTTTAGATGTCCTAAATGATCATCTAGGTTCCTAGAGTAAACTAAAATGTCATAAAAGTAAACTACACAAAATTTACCAAGGCAATCCCTCAGTACATGATTCATTAAGCGCATGAATATGCTTGGGGCATTAGTTGCCCAAAAGGCATAACCAACCACTCATAAAGACCAAATTTAGTCTTAAAAGCAGTTTTCCACTCATCACCTTGATCCTTATTTGGTGATAACCACTTCTAAGATCTATTTTTGAAAATATTTTTGCCCCATATAATTCATCCAATATGTCATCAAGACGGGGGATTGGGTGCCTATATTTGATGGTGATGTTGTTGATTGCACGACAATCAACACATATCCTTCATTGGCCATTCTTCTTGGGCACCAACAAGACTGGCACAGCACAAGGGCTTAGGCTCTTTTGAACCCAACCCTCTCCAATAGCTCATTCACTTGAGGCTCAATCTTTTGGGTCTCCATGGGGTTGGTCCTATAGGCAGGTCTATTAGGTAGACTTTCGTCAGGCACCAAATCAATTTGATGTTCTATACCCCTAATAGGAGGAAGACCTTTCGGAACCTCATTAGGGAATATATCATCAAATTCTTTTAAAATATCTTGAACCCCTTGAGGAAGGTGCTCATGTGCATGGCCTGTGGCAGTGCTCTCAGTAGAAGAATGCAAAATGGGAGAAGGATTTGATGCCTCTTTGCAAAAGAGGAGATAAAAGGGCTTGTTAGTCAAAGGAGCTTCTTTTAAATCACGTTTAGTAGCAAATAGACTCTTTTTACTAATATTCCCTTTCGAAGGGGCATCACCTTCTGACTCTCTCTCTTGACCCTTTTCAAGCTTTAAGGGTGAAGTTTGTTGTGCTTTTTTTTGTTTTTGTTTTTCCTTAACTCTTTTCTTTTTTATCGCAAATTGATCCTCAACCACTTGAGAAGGTGACAAAGGATACAATTTGAAGCGCTTTTCATTATGGGTGAGAATTATTTGGTTGGAGTGACCATGGTGAATAGCTTTCTTGTCAAATTGCCATGTCTCACCAACTGGATATGACCAGCCTCCATAGGAACTATGTCACAAAGAATCTCATCATTATAAGATCCTATGGAAATTGGAACCATAACTTGTTCATTAACTACCATCTCCCCTTGCTCATTGAGCCATTGCAATTTGTAAGGTTTGGGATGGGGCATGGTAGTCAAGGCTAGAGCTACAACAGTTACAACAGGAGCCACTATCAACAAGGAGAGAACATACTTTGTCATTTACTTTACATCTTGTATGGAAGATGTTCTCTCTTTGTGACTGGCCAAGCTCTAGAGGTTGGCTTCCAAGAAGCCTTTGAACCATAAGGAGGTCCCCTTCATAAGGAAAGGCTTAGTCATACTCTTGTTCAAAAGTATGTCCCCCTTCTTCCTCAAGCTTACTAGAGGAGGAAGATGAGCTATTCTCACTACAAATGTCTTGTCCCCTCATGATCATGGTTTTCTTGTTAGGGCATTGAGAGGCAATGTGGCCTCTCCCAAGACAGTTGAAGCATTTGATACTACTTTGCCTCTCAGTAGGCTTAGTAGTAGGGGGTTTTCTCTCTACATGAGGTGCTTTTGTATCTTGAAAATGCTTGGGTTCCTCTTTGGGAAAACCCTTGAAAGAGTTTCCCTTAAGTTGGTCTCTCTTTGAGTAAGAGGGAGAATATTTTTTAAAGCTTTTTCTCTTGAGTTGATTCTCAGCTCTTACACAAAGTTCTACCAACTCATCAAGGTTTTAGTATGAAAGAAGCTCTACCTTATCTCTAATGTCAGAGCTTAATCCACACAAAAACCTAGCAAGGGTGGCATTGGGTTCCTCAATGATATTGGCCCTTAGTATGAAAAGCTCCATCTTTTGTCTATACTTCTCAATACTTAGGTTGTGTTGCCTAAGTCTTTGGAGCCTATCCAAAAGATCCCTCTCATAATATGAAGAAATGTGCCTTCTTCGCAAACAAGTTTTTATATCATTCCAGTAGCGAATGTCACGCATTTGTTTACGGGCCCTATCCTTGACTAACTCATCCCACCAATGCAAAGCAGAACCTTGAAAACTAAGGAAGCCAAAGGTACTTTCCTTTCTTCCCTGATTTCATAGCATCGAAAGAGTTCTTCCACTTTGACTTCCCAATCTAGGTAAGTCTCAACATCTTCCCTACCATGAAAATGGGATAGTCTACCTTTGGTTCCCTAGCATGATTTATGTTCTCTTGAGGAGAATGATGATTGTATGATGAATGAGAGTGATGCTTATGTTGATTTCTATAGTATTCTTCTTCACTAGAGCTAAAATGCCTAGATAGGGATCTTATGAGAATTCCTTTATTTTTTCTATCACTTTCCCTTCCATCTCTCCTCTTACTATCTTCTCCTCTCCTTCTCTCTTCTTCCTCTTTTTCTCTTTTTCTTTCTAGTTCTTTCCTCCTTCTCCTTTCTTCATCCTCTCTTCTCTCTCTTTGTCTTCTCTCTTCTCGCTCTTGTTTCTCTTTTCTCATTTCCAACATCTCTTTTTTTAAATCTTCCTTCTCTTTTTGTTTTTCCTTTTCTTTTATTTCTTTTTTTTCTCTCTTTTTCTTCTCTCTTTTCTTGTTCTTTAGCCATCCATTCCCTAAATTCTAAGTTAAGGTTTTCAAGAGTGTCTCCCTTAGAAGGTTTTCTTTGGTTGACACTCTTACTTGATGAACAACTATGTGCACTAGAATGTGTGCGGGAAGTCATGGTGCTTGGATGCTAAAAACTAAAAGGTAGGCCAAAAACTTTTTTTTTTCAAGCAACACTCCTCTCTCTTTTTTTTTTCTCACCTAAGGTGGCTTGATGAGTCTTTGGAACTCTTAGCCTCTACACATTTTTTCAAAATAACATAAAATAAAATAAAAGTGCAACGTGCTCCTAAGGTGTTGAAGGAAGTGTACCACTTCTCCCTTCTTCACCTAATTAACGAAGAACTACGCTAAAATTAACCAAAATTATTACAAACCAAGGGAGGGCCTTAAGGGCACTCAAACTCCCAATATAAAATTAAGTATACACTTCCTCTTGTTTGAACTTGCCAAAATTTTATATGTGGAACCTTTTGCCAACCTTTCCTTACCAAGGCCGAATACAACACAAGACAACAAACAAAGGTGAATAACAAAACAAGGTTCTCAATCCAATTGGATAGATTAAACAATGACAAACTCAAAGAAGTAAAGAAGACAAGCAAGAAAACATAAGGCTCACAAAGGAAGGTAGCACACAAATAACTTTCCTAGATTAGCTCTAAGAGTAGAGATGAAAAAAGACTCAAACAAAAAAATGAAACCAATAGGTGCACACTTAATAAAATTTAAGTGACCAAAAACTAAAAAGCTTACTCAAGTAATTTTTTTTTTGAATCACAATTGGTTCCTCATATCAAATGTTTCTACTATTAGGTACACAACTTCAAATTTGTCTTTCTTTTGAGTTCTTTATCTTCTTTTTTAACTTGAACTTTTCTCTTTTTTTTTAAACTTTTTCTAATCATTTTGCTGCACCTAATAGCTTGTTGAATTGAAATTTTAATGAGGATGCTTGAAATAATAACGCTTGAGTGAATAAGCACAAAGTAAGGTCACACAATTTTCAAGCAATGCATGCAACTAAAGGCAAAACAACTTAGTAGTTCCAAATACCACTGAACTAATGGTGCTTAAGGAATGATTTAGGGCTGATTTTGAAGTAAATTGATTGCTCAAATTACTAACACAATTCACCCAAGCTAAAATTCCATAAAGAGACACCAATAGTGAAGGTAAACCAAGTGGAAAGCTACTAATAATTCAACATAAAACAAGAAACATATAAAGATTGAATTTAGCAAATATTTAAGAACAACAAAGAGATTAATATTCTTGAACTAAAAGCATAAAAGACTTAAGACACTCAACAAGAGGTTCACCTCTTAGGAGCTCAATTCAAAATGTTTTTTTAAGGTTTTTTTGTAAAAATTTTAAGAGGCTAAAACCTATGGAATTTAAATGAGACAAAATAGGAAACTAACATGACTAGTATTTGACAAAATACAAGATTAAGAAAAAAATAACACACCTAAAAATAGAGCAAAAATTTCAGCAAGAGACTCAAAACAAAAGGCACAACAAAGTGGCCAAAGTTGATAACCACAATGGTGTGGAAAAATCCTCAACCTTGTGGGTTTAATGGTCACAACTTCTTAGGCACACTTTAACATAAAAAACCCAGGGAAAATTAAGCAACTTGAACACGGAAATAAAATGCAAAGAAAGGAACAAATAAAATCGCATCAAATTAAATAGAACATAAGCGCGTAGATAGTAAACAAATGTGCATATAATAACAAGAATAAAAAGTTATAATACTAGACAATAAAGGAAATAGATATGAAAAAAAATGAAGGACTTTAAAATAAAGAGATCAAAAGAGATAAACAACAAAGCAAAAAAAATTGAGAAAGAATGTGACCTTTAGAAAGTGGCTCTAGATACCACTTGATGTGATCTTTGATGATCACGTGCGCAAAGGATCCTTTCTAAGGTCACTTGGAAGGGAAATGGATTTATGGAGAGGAAAGGAATGGGGTGAGGCACCACAAATACTCGGTTTGATAAGCCAAAGGGGAGAGGCCACAAGGGAGGGGTCCCTTGATAACTCTTAGAAGCTCTCACAAAGGAGAAAGGGGGACACTCAAAGGTAAGAACCTCACAACCAATATGGTCTCTATGAATAAATTCAAGCGTAAAAAATACAAGTGAGGGGAGGAGCTCCTATTTATAGAGGTAGCTAACCTCTTGAACAAGATAACCTAAAAAAGAAGGGCTAGGATTAAAAGGAGAGATCTAAGGGAGGAAGATTGAGAAACAATTCCCTCCTTAGATCGTCAAACTTGGTGCCCAAGTTTCTCAAACCAAGGGCCAAGATTCCTTCTTATTAGCTTAGGGGGTTTATGTAGGAAAAGAGGGGTGTAGATATCAAGGCTACCCCTTATTTCCTTCATAAACACCCAAAAAGCTAAATCCACCCTCTAAATTCCTAAGACACCTAAAAATAAAAAATGGACTAAATGCATGTCCCAAATTAAATTCTTAATGCTCCTCAAAATTAAAATAAAGGAAAATTACATTTTATTAACTAAAGTCCCTAGCCTAATATCTTCACTCTCCATAGGAGGTGAAGTCTTCCTTTGTCTACAAGGGCTACGTCTTCCTCAATCCTTCTAGCCATGGCCCTAGTGATAGGTCCTTGGCTAGGCATGGTCACATCATGATGTCTCACCACGCAGATTATTTAGATGATCCCATCATTAAAAATAAATATTAATATCTGAAGAATCCACTATCCAAAAATAAACCAAATAGAACGATTTGACTGTTCCACAGACACTCAAGGCTAAATACGGTATCATATAAGATGCTGAAATATAATTGTTATTCTAACTCCATTATGTCACGCCGAACATTATTTCGATGATCACGCCATTTAAAATAAAGATTAACATCTTAAGAACCTACTATAAAAAATTAAATAAAATCCAACGGTTTAACAAATGTATATTGGTGGTACTAAATTTCATTGCTAACTGCAAGCTAAAACGACTCCTTCTTAGGCATCGTTGACTCATATCGTGAATAACACTATCTCAAATCATGTTCATATTAAATAATACATCACAGACATTTATGAATGATACACCAAACATCTACTCCATTATCTGTCACTACGGATATTATTTTGAGAATCATACCGTTGAAACAAAAATAAATATGTTGAGAACCTACTATTGAAAGAGAAATCCAATTCAACAGTTCAATTAATGTATCGACGCTCAAACAAAATCAGCTACAGGCATAATTAAGATCCGCAAAATACAGTTTCTTACACTGAGTTCATTATCTCTCACTACGTACATTGTTTAGATGATCCCACAGTTCAAAATAACAGTTCAAAATAAATACTAATACATTAAGAATCTACTACTAAAAAATAAACCAAATATAATGGTTTAGCTATTCTATCGACACTCAACAGAAAATATAGTATCGTATAAGATGATGAAATATTCTTGTTATTCTAACTCCATTATGTCATGCCGAACATTATTTCGATGGTCCCTCCATTTAAAATAAAGATTAACGTGTTAGGAACCTACTATAAAAAATTAAACAAAATCTAACGGTTTAAAACCTGTATTGTGGTGGTAATAAATTTCATTGCTGACTGCAGCTAAAATGACTCCCTCTTAGGCATCGTGGACTCTATCATCAATAACACCCTCTCAAATCATGTTCATGTTAAATAATACATCACACACATTTATAAATGATACACCAGACATCTATTCCATTATCTCTCACTACGGACATTATTTTAAGGACCTTACAATTGAAACAAAAATAAATATGTTAAGAACCTACTTTGAAAGATAAACCAGATCCAATAGTTCAACTAATGTATAGACGCTTAAACAAAATCTGCTACAAGTATATTTAAAATCTGAAAAATACAGTTCTTACGATGAGTTAAGTATCTCTCACTACATATATTATTTACATGATCCCACTGTTGAAAATAAATATTAATATCTTAACTATTCTACAGACACTTAAGACAAAATACGGTATTGTGTAAGATGCAAAAAATATAATTGTTATTCTAACTCCACCATCTCACGCTGGACATTAGTTCGACGATCCCAACATTGAAAATAAAGATTCACATCTTAAGAACCTACTATAAAAAATTAAACAAAATCGAACAGTTGACCAACTGTATAGTGGTGGTACTAAATTTAAAACTAACTGCAGCTAAAATGACTCCCACTTAGGCACCGTTGACTCATGTCATCAATAACACTATCTCAAATCATGTTCATGTTAAATAATACATCACATACATTTATAAATAATGCACCAGACATCTACTTCATTATCTCTCACTACGAACATTATTTTGAGGATCTTATGGTTAAAAAAAATGTTAAGAACCTACTATCGAAAGATAAACCAAATCGACTAGTTCAACTAATGTATAGACGCTCAAACAAAATCTGCTACAACTATAATTAAGATCTGAAAAATACACTTCTTACAGTGAGTTCATAATCTCTCACTATGTACATTATTTACACGATCTCAGTGTTGACAATAAATATTAATATCTTAAAAATCTACCATCCAAAAATAAACCAAATCCAACGGTTCAACTATTCTAAAGATACTCAAGACAAAATACGGTATTGTATAAAATACCAAAAATATAATTGTTATTCTAACTCCACTATTTCACGCCAGACATTAGTTCGACAATCCCAACAATGAAAATAAAGATAAACATGTTAAGAACCACCTATAAAAAATTAAACAAAATCCAACGGTTGAACAACTGTATAGTGTTGGTACTAAATTTCATTCCTAACTGCAGCTAAAATGACTCCCTCGTAGGCACTGTTGACTTATATCATCAACAAGACTATCTCAAATCATGTTCATGTTACATAATACGTCACACACATTTATAAATGATACAATAGACATCTACTCCATTATCTCTCACTACGGACATTATTTTGAGGATCTTACCATTGAAAAAAAATATGTTAAGAACCTACGATCGAAAGATAAACCAAATACAAAAGTTCAACTAATGTATTGACGCTCAAACAAAATCTACTACAGGTATAATTAAGATATGAAAAATACAGTTCTCATAATGAGTTCATTATCTCTTACCACGTACATTATTTACATGATCCCACTGTTGACAATAAATATTAATATCTTCAAAATCTACCATCCAAAAATACACCAAATCCAACGGTTCAATTATTGTATAGACACCCAAGACAAAATACGGTATCGTATAAGATACTAAAACTATTTTAGGTTATCTTGTTCAAGAGGTTAGCTACCTCTATAAATAGGAGCTCCTCCCTCACTTGTATTTTTTACACTTGAATTTAATCATAGAGACCATATTGGTTGTGAGGTTCTTACCTTTGAGTGTCCCCCTTTCTCCTTTGTGAGAGCTTCTAAGAGTTATCAAAGGGCTCCTCCCTTGTGGCTTCTCCCCTTTGGCTTATCAAACCTAGTATTTGTGGCATCTCACCATATTCCTTTCCTCTCCATAAATCCATTTCCCTTCCAAGTGACCTTAGAAAGGATCCTTTGGACACGTGATCATCAAAGATCACATCAAGTGGTATCAGAGCCACTTTCTAAAGTTCACGTTCTTTCTCAATTTTTTTTTGCTTTGTTGTTTATCTCTTTGATCTCTCTATTTTAAAGTCATTCATTTTTTATCATCTCTATTTCGTTTATTGTCTAGTAGTATAGCTTTTTATTCTTGCTATTATATGCGCTTTTGTTTTCTATGTGTTCCATTTAATTTGATGCGATTTTATTTGTCCCTTTCTTTGCATCTTATTTTCGTGTTCAAGTTGCTTAATTTTCCCTTGATTTTTTATGTTAAAGTGTGCCTAAGAAGTTGTGACCATTAAACCCACATGGTTGAGGATTTTTCCACACCATTGTGGTGATCAACTTTGGCCACTTTGTTGTGCCTTTTGTTTTGAGTCTCTTGCTGAAATTTTTGCTCTATTTTTAGGTGTGTTATTTTTTCTTAATCTTGTGTTTTGTCAAATACTAGTCATGTTAGTTTCTTATTTTGTCTCATTTAAATTCCATAGGTTTTAGCCTCTTAAAATTTTTACAAAAAAGCCTTAAAAAATATTTTGAATTGAGCTCCTAAGAGGTGAACCTCTTGTTAAGTCTCTTAAGTCTTTTATGCTTTTAGTTCAAGCATATTAATCTCTTTGTTGTTCTTAATTATTTGCTCAATTCAATCCTTATATGTTTCTTGTTTTATGTTGAATTATTAGTAGCTTTCCACTTGGTTTACCTTCACTATTGGTGCCTCTTTATGGAATTTTAGCTTGGGTGAATTGTGTTAGTAATTTGAGAAATCAATTTACTTCAAAATTAGCCCTAAATCATTCCTTAAGCACCATTAGTTCAGTGGTATTTGGAACTACTAAGTTGTTTTGCCTTTAGTTGCATGCATTTCTTGAAAATTGTGTGACCTAACTTTGTGTTTATTCACTCAAGCATTATTATTTCAAGCATCCTCATTAAAATTTCAATTCAAAAAGCTATTAGGTGCAGCAAAATGATTATAAAAAGTTTTAAAAAAATAGAAAAAGTTCAAGTTAAAAAAAAAAGAAGATAAGGAACTCAAAAAAAAGACAAATTTGAAGTTGTGTACCTAATAGTAGAAACATTTGATATGAGGAACCAATTGTGATTAAAAAAAATTACTTGAGTAAGCTTTTTAGTTTTTTGTCACTTAAATTTTATTAAGTGTGCAACTATTGGTTTCATTTTTTTTGTTTGAGTCTTTTTTCATCTCTACTCTTAGAGCTAATCTAGGAAAGTTATTTGTGTGCTACCTTCCTTTGTGAGCCTTATGTTTTCTTGCTTGTCTTCTTTACTTCTTTGAGCTTGTCATTATTTAATCTATTCACTTGGATTTGTGAATTTGTTATTCACCTTTGGTTGTTGTCTTGTGTTGTATTCGGCCTTGGTAAGGAAAGGTTGGGAAAGGTTCCATATATAAAATTTTGGCAAGTCCAAACATGAGGAAACAAGGGTAGCATTCTTGGGGTGGGTTGATGCAACTCAAAGGGCTTGATCAAAAGGAGACAAACACCAAAAAGATTGGAATGAAGACTTTGTTTTATTTTTTTTTTATTCTTTGTATTGTGTATACTTAATTTTAGATTGGGAGTTTGAGTGCCCTTAAGGCCCTCCCTTGGTTTGTAATAATTTTGGTTAATTTTAGCTTAGTTCCTCGTTAATTAGGTGAAGAAGGAAGAAGTGGTAAACTTCCTTCAACACCTTAGGAGTACGATTAGAGCCCTTTCTCTTTTACATTCTTGCACTTTTATTTTATTTTAAAAAACGTGTAGACGCTAAGAGTTCCAAAGACTCATCAAGCCACCTTAGGTGAGAAAAAAAAAAGAGAGGAGTGTTGCTTGAAAAAAAAAAGTTTTTGGCCTAACCTTTAGTTTTTAGCATCCTAGCACCATGACTTCCAACACACATTCTAGTGCACATAGTTGTTCATCAAGTAAGAGTGTCAACCAAAGAAAACCTTCTAAGAGAGACACTCTTGAAAACCTTAACTTAGAATTTAAGGAATGGATGGCTAAAGAACAAGAAAGGAGAGAAGAAAGAGCGAGAAGAAAGAGAGAAAAAAAAGAAATAAAAGAAAAAGAAAAACAAAAAGAGAAGGAAGAGTTAAAAAAAGAGATGTTGGAAATGAGAAAAGATAAAAAAGAGTGAGAAGAGAGAAGGCAAAGAGAGAGAAGAGAGGATGAAGAAAGCAGAACAAGGAAAGAACTAGAAAGAAAAAAAAGAAAAAGAGGAGGAAGAGAGAAGAGAGTAAGAGGAGAGATGAGAGGGAGAGTGATCGAAAAGAGAAAGGAATTCTCATAAGATCCCCATCTAGGCATTTTAGCTCTAGCGAATAAGAATACTATAGAAATCAACATAAGCATCACTCTCATTGATCTGATCTTTGATGATCACGTGCCCAAAGGATCCTTTCTAAAGTCACTTGGAAGGGAAATGGATTTATGGAGAGGAAAGGAATGGGGTGAGGCGCCACAAATACTAGGTTTGATAAGCCAAAGGGGAGAGGCCACAAGGGACGGGTCCCTTGATAACTCTTAGAAGCTCTCACAAAGGAGAAAGGGGGACACTCAAAGGTAAGAACCTCAACCAATATGGTCTCTAAGATTAAATTCAAGTGTAAAAAATACAAGTGAGGGAGGAGCTCCTATTTATAGAGGTAGCTAACCTCTTGAACAAGATAACCTAAAAAAGAAGGGCTAGGATTAAAAGGAGAGATCTAAGGGAGGAGAATTGAGAAATAATTCCCTCCTTAGATCATCAAACTTGGTGCCCAAGTTTCTCAAACCAAGGGCCAAGATTCTTTCTTATTAGCTTAGGGGGTTTATGTAGAAAAGAGAGGTGTAAATATCAAGGCTACCCCTTATTTCCTTCATAAAGACCCAAAAAGCTAAATCCACCCTCTAAATTCCTAAGACACCTCCTAAAAATAAAAAATGGACTAAATACATGTCCCAAATTAAATTCTTAATGCTCCTCAAAATTAAAATAAAGGAAAATTACATTTTATTAACTAAAGTCTCTAGCCTAATATCTTCACTCTCCATAGGAGGTGAAGTCTTCCTTTTTCTGCAAGGGCTAGGTCTTCTTCAATCCCTCTAGCCATGGCCCTAGTGATAGGTCCTTGGCTAGGCATGGTCACATCATCTCCTCCCCCTTGAAGAGGATTTGACCTCAAATCCATGGGGTCTTCATCATTTTCAGCACCTACAAATGGAGACAAATCAGAAACATTAAAACTGGTGCTTACCCCATAATCCTCTGGCAGATCTAAAACATAGGCATTATTACTGATGCGCTCAAGGATTTGGAAAGGTCCATCTCCTCTAGGGCTAAGTTTGGACTTCCTTTGAGAAGGAAATCTATCCTTTCTCAAGTGAAGCCATACTCAGTCGCCCTTTTCAAAGATGACTTCTTTCCTCCCCCTATTGGCGAAAGTAGCATCTCTCAAGGATTGGCGCTCTATGTTAACTTTAACCCTCTCATGTAATTGTTTTACAAAAATGGCTTTTGCCTCTCCTTCTTTATGCACAACAACAGAAAGAGGAAGAGGTAAAAGATCTAGAGGAGTACGAGGATTAAAGGCAGAGACCACCTCAAAAGGAGAATGCTTGGTGGTTCTATGAACCACCTCATTATAAGCAAATTCAATGTGGGGAAGGTACTCATCCCAAGACTTATGGTTGCCTTTAAGGAGAGCCCTCAGCATAGTGGATAAAGATCTATTCACCACTTCTGGTTGCCCATCAGTTTGAGGGTGACAGGTAGTGGAAAAAAGAAGTTTAGTTCCCAGCTTAGCCCAAAGAGTTTTCCAAAATTGGCTAAGGAACTTCACATCCCTATCTGACACTATTGAAGAGGGTATAACATGCAATCGGATAACCTCTTTAAAGAAAAGTCTTGCGATGTTGCTCGCATCATCCACTTTGTGGCAGAGAATAAAATGGGCCATTTTTGAAAATCGGTCCACCACCACAAATATGGAGTCTGCACCTTGTTGGGTTCTTGGGAGCCCAAGGATGAAATCCATGCTAATATCCTCCCAAGGTGCAGAAGGAGCAGGTAAAGGTGTGTATAGTCCATGAGGCATTGCTTTAGACTTTGCTTGCAAGCAAGCCATACATTTATAGCAATGTCTATGGACATCTCTACGCATATGGGGCCAAAAGAATTTCTCTTGTAAAAGCATGAGGGTTTTTGAAATCCCAAAATGCCCCATGAGCCCACCTTCATGACTCTCTTTTGTAAGTAAGTTCCTAATTGATCCTTGGGGTATACAAAGCTTACTCCCTTTGTAAAGATACCCCTCACTGATGAAGTACCCATCATGGGCCTTTAATGCAAATGCAGATGCAGAGGTAGCAAATATAGGGCCTAAATCCTTGTTAGACGGATACATAGCCCGAATGTCATAAAATCCCAAGATTTTTGCACTCAAGGATGAATAAAGGGCATGACGCCTAGAAAGAGCATCAGCCACCACATTTTGTTTTCCTTTCTTGTACTTGATGACATAAGGGAAGGATTCAAGATATTCCACCCACATTGCATGCCTTTTGTTCAATTTACCTTGACCCCTCAAATATTTTAGTGACTCATGGTCACTATGAATGACAAACTCCTTGGGAGAAAGGTAATGCTCCCAAGTTTGAAGGGCCCTAATTAGAGCATAAAACTCCTTATCATAGGTGGGGTAGTTGACGGGGGCACCATTGAGTTTTTCACTGAAATACGCAATGGGGTGCCTTCCTTGCAACAAGACAGCCCCCATACCTACACCAGAGGCATCACATTCAAGTTCAAATGTTTTAGAAAAGTCAGGTAATGCCAAGACTGGTGCATGGGTCAGTTTATGCTTAATTAGCTGGAAGGCTTTCTCTTGTTTCTCACCCCAAAGGAAAGGAACTTCCTTTTTCACCAAATCATTTATTGGTGCGAAGAGCGTGGAGAAATTAGGCACAAAGCGCCTATAAAATCCAGTGAGACCATGAAAGCTTTTGATCTCTGTCACACTCTTTGGGGTGGGCCATTCTTGAATAGCTTTTATCTTTTCGGGGTTAACATGAACCCTTTTTGTGCTAACTACAAAACCTAGGAAAACTACACTATCTACACAAAAAGTGCATTTTTCTAAGTTACCAAAAAGATGATTACTCCTAAGAAGAGAAAAAACAGGCCTTAGATGTCCTAAATGATCATCTAGGTTCCTAGAGTAAACTAAAATGTCATCAAAGTAAACTACACAAAATTTACCAAGGCAATCCCTTAGTACATGATTAATTAAGCGCATGAATGTGCTTGGGGCATTAGTTAGCCCAAAAGGCATAACCAACCACTCATAAAGACCAAATTTAGTCTTAAAAGCAGTTTTCCACTCATCACCCTCTTTGATCCTTATTTGGTGGTAACCACTTCTAAGATCTATTTTTGAAAATATTTTTGCCCCATGCAATTCATCCAACATGTCATCAAGACGGGGGATTGGGTGCCTATATTTGATGGTGATGTTGTTGATTGCACGACAATCAACACACATCCTCCATTGGCCATTCTTCTTGGGCACCAACAAGACTGGCACAGCACAAGGGCTTAGGCTCTTTTGAACCCAACCCTTCTCCAACAGCTCATTCACTTAAGACTCAATCTCTTGGGTCTCCATGGGGTTGGTCCTATAGGCAGGTCTATTAGGTAGACTTGCGCCAGGCACCAAATCAATTTTGATGTTCTATACCCCTAATGGGAGGAAGTCCTTTCGGAACCTCATTAGGGAATATTTCATCAAATTCTTTTAAAATATCTTGAACCCCTTGAGGAAGGTGCTCATGTGCGTGGGCTGTGGCAGTGCTCTCAGCAGAAGAATGCAAAATGGAAGAAGGATTTGATGCTTCTTTGCAAAAGAGGAGATAAAAGGGCTTATTAGTCAAAGGAGCTTCTTTTAAATCATGTTTAGTAGCAAATAGGCTCCTTTTACTAATATTCCCTTTCGAAGGGGCATCACCTTCCGACTCTCTCTCTTTACCCTTTTCAAGCTTTAAGGGTAAAGCTCGTTGTGCTTTTTTTTGTTTTTGTTTTTCCTCAACTCTTTTCTTTTTCATCGCAAATTGATCATCAGCCACTTGAGAAGGTGACAAAGGATACAATTTGAAGCGCTTTTCATTATGGGTGAGAATTATTTGGTTGGAGTGGCCATGGTGAATAGCTTTTTTGTCAAATTGCCATGGTCTCCCCAACAGGATATGACCAGCCTCCATAGGAACTATGTCACAAAGAATCTCATCATTATAAGATCCTATGGAAATTGGAACCATAACTTGTTCATTGACTACCATCTCCCCTTGCTCATTGAGCCATTGCAATTTGTAAGGTTTGGGATGGGCCATGGTAGTCAAGGCTAGAGCTACAACAGTTACAACAGGAGCCACTATCAACAAGGAGAGAACATACTTTGTCATTTACTTTACATCTTGTATGGAAGATGTTCTCTCTTTGTGACTGGCCAAGCTCTACAGGTTGGCTTCCAAGAAGCCTTTGAACCATAAGGAGGTCCCCCTCATAAGGAAAAGCTTACTCACACTCTTTTTCAAAAGTATGTCCCCCTTCTTCCTCACTCTTATTAGAGGAGGAAGATGAGTTATTCTCACTACAAATGTCTTGTCCCCTCATGATCATGGTTTTCTTGTTGGGGCATTGAGAGGCAATGTGGCCTCTCCCAAGACATTTGAAGCATTTGATACTACTTTGCCTTTCAGTAGGCTTAGTAGTAGAGGGTTTTCTCTCTACATGAGGTGCTTTTGTATCTTGAAAATGCTTGGGTTCCTCTTTGGGAAAATCCTTGAAAGAGTTTCCCTTAAGTTGGTCTCTCTTTGAGTAAGAGGGAGCATCTTTTTTAAAACTTTTTCTCTTGAGTTGATTCTCAGCTCTTACACAAAGTTCTACCAACTCATCAAGGTTTGAGTATGAAAGAAGCTCTACCTTATCTCTAATGTCAGAGTTTAATCCACACAAAAACCTAGCAAGGGTGGCATTGGGTTCCTCAATGATATTGGCCCTTAGTGTGAGAAGCTCCATCTTTTGTCTATACTCCTCAATACTTAGGTTATGTTGCCTAAGTCTTTGGAGCCTATCCAAAAGATCCCTCTCATAATATGAAGGAATGTGCCTTCTTCGCAAACAAGTTTTTAAATCATTCCAGTAGCGAATGTCAGGCATTTGTTTACGGGCCCTATCCTTGACTAACCCATCCCACCAATGCAAAGCAGAACCTTGAAAACTAAGGGACGCCAAAGGTACTTTCATTTCTTCCCTAATTTCATAGCATCGAAAGAGTTGTTCCGCTTTGACTTCCCAATCTAGGTAAGTCTCAACATCTTCCCTACCATGAAATGGGGTAGGTCTACCTTTGGTTCCCTGTCATGATTTATGTTCTCTTGAGGAGAATGATGATTGTATGATGAATGAGAGTGATGCTTATGTTGATTTCTATAGTATTCTTCTTCACTAGAGCTAAAATGCCTAGATAGGGATCTTATGAGAATTCCTTTATTTTTTCTATCACTTTCCCTCCCATCTCTCCTCTTACTCTCTTCTCCTCTCCTTCTCTCTTCTTCCTCTTTTTCTCTTTTTCTTTCTAGTTCTTTCCTTCTTCACCTTTCTTCATCCTCTCTTCTCTCTCTTTGCCTTCTCTCTTCTCGCTCTTTTTTCTCTTTTCTCATTTCCAACATCTCTTTTTTTAACTCTTCCTTCTCTTTTTGTTTTTCCTCTTCTTTTATTTCTTTTTTTCTCTCTTTTTCTTCTCTCCTTTCTTGTTCTTTAGCCATCCATTCCCTAAATTCTAAGTTAAGGTTTTCAAGAGTGTCTCCCTTAGAAGGTTTTCTTTGGTTGACACTCTTACTTGATGAACAACTATGTGCACTAGAATGTGTGTGGGAAGTCATGGTGTTTGGATGCTAAAAACTAAAGGGTAGGCCAAAAACTTTTTTTTTTCAAGCAACACTCCTCTCTTTTTTTTTTCTCACCTAAGGTGGCTTGATGAGTCTTTGGAACTCTTAGCCTCTACACGTTTTTTCAAAATAACATAAAATAAAATAAAAGTGCAAAAATGTAAAAGAGAAAGGGCTCTAATCGTGCTCCTAAGGTGTTGAAGGAAGTGTACCACTTCTCCCTTCTTCACCTAATTAACGAGGAACTACGCTAAAATTAACCAAAATTATTACAAACCAAGGGAGGGCCTTAAGGGCACTCAAACTCCCAATCTAAAATTAAGTATACACAATAGAAAGAATAAAAAAAAATAAAACAAAGTCTTCACTCCAAGCTTTTTGGTTTTTGTCTCCTTTTGATCAAGCCCCTTTGAGTTGCATCAACTCACCCCAAGAATGATACCCTTGTTTCCTCTTGTTTGGACTTGCCAAAATTTTATATATGGAACCTTTCCCAATCTTTCCTTACCAAGGCCGAATACAACACAAGACAACAAACAAAGGTGAATAACAAAACAAGGTTCACAAATCCAAGTGGATAGATTAAACAATGACAAACTCAAAGAAGTAAAAAAGACAAGCAAGAAAACATAAGGCTCACAAAGGAAGGTAGCACACAAATAACTTTCCTAGATTAGCTCTAAGAGTAGAGATGAAAAAAGACTCAAACAAAAAAAATGAAACCAATAGTTGCACACTTAATAAAATTTAAGTGATCAAAAACTAAAAAGCTTACTCAAGTAATTTTTTTTTAATCACAATTGGTTCCTCATATCAAATGTTTCTACTATTAGGTACACAACTTCAAATTTGTCTTTCCTTTGAGTTCTTTATCTTCTTCTTTTTTTTTTAACTTGAACTTTTTCTATTTTTTTTTAACTTTTTCTAATCTTTTTGCTGCACCTAATAGCTTGTTGAATTGAAATTTTAATGAGGATGCTTGAAATAATAACGCTTGAGTGAATAAGCACAAAGTAAGGTCACACAATTTTCAAGCAATGCATGCAACTAAAGGCAAAACAACCTAGTAGTTCCAAATACCACTGAACTAATGGTGCTTAAGGAATTATTTAGGGCTGATTTTGAAGTAAATTGATTGCTCAAATTACTAACACAATTCACCCAAGCTAAAATTCCATAAAGAGGCACCAATAGTGAATGTAAACCAAGTGGAAAGCTACTAATAATTCAACATAAAACAAGAAACATATAAAGATTGAATTGAGCAAATATTTAAGAACAACAAAGAGATTAATATGCTTGAACTAAAAGCATAAAAGACTTAAGAGACTCAATAAGAGGTTCACCTCTTAGGAGCTCAATTCAAAATGTTTTTGAAAGCTTTTTTGTAAAAATTTTAAGAGGCTAAAACCTATGGAATTTAAATGAGACAAAATAGGAAACTAACATGACTAGTATTTGACAAAACACAAGATTAAGAAAAAATAACACACCTAAAAATAGAGCAAAAATTTCAGCAAGAGACTCAAAACAAAAGGCACAACAAAGTGGCCAAAGTTGATTACCACAATGGTGTGGAAAAATCCTCAACCATGTGGGTTTAATGATCACAACTTCTTAGGCACACTTTAACATAAAAAACCAAGGGAAAATTAAGCAACTTGAACACGAAAATAAGATGCAAAAAAGGGACAAATAAAATTGCATCAAATTAAATGGAAAATAGGCGCGTAGATAGAAAACAAAAGCGCATATAATAGCAAGAATAAAAAACTATACTACTAGACAATAAAGGAAACAGAGATGATAAAAAATGAAGGACTTTAAAATAAAGACATCAAAGAAATAAACAACAAAGCAAAAAAAAAATTGAAAAAGAACGTGACCTTTAGAAAGTGGCTCTAGATACCACTTGATGTGATCTTTGATGATCACGTGCCCAAAGGATCCTTTCTAAAGTCACTTGGAAGGGAAATGGATTTATGGAGAGGAAAGGAATGGGGTGAGGCTCCACAAATACTAGGTTTGATAAGCCAAAGGGGAGAGGCCACAAGGGGGGGTCCCTTGATAACTCTTAGAAGCTCTCACAAAGGAGAAAGGGGGACACTCAAAGGTAAGAACCTAAACCAATATGGTCTCTAGGATTAAATTCAAGTGTAAAAAATACAAGTGAGGGAGGAGCTCCTATTTATAGAGGTAGCTAACCTCTTGAACAAGATAACCTAAAAAAGAAGGGCTAGGATTAAAAGGAGAGATCTAAGGGAGGAGAATTGAGAAACAATTCCCTCCTTAGATCATCAAACTTAGTGCCCAAGTTTCTCAAACCAAGGGCCAAGATTCCTTCTTATTAGCTTAGGGGGTTTATGTAGAAAAGAGGGGTGTAGATATCAAGGCTACCCCTTATTTCCTTCATAAAGACCCAAAAAGCTAAATCCACCCTATAAATTCCTAAGACACCTCCTAAAAATAAAAAATGGACTAAATACATGTCCCAAATTAAATTCTTAATGCTCCTCAAAATTAAAATAAAGGAAAATTACATTTTATTAACTAAAGTATTTAGCCTAATATCTTCACTCTCCATAGGAGGTGAAGTCTTCCTTTGTCTGCAAGGGCTAGGTCTTCTTCAATCCTTCTAGCCATGGCCCTAGTGATAGGTCCTTGGCTAGGCATGGTCACATCACTCATTCATCATACAATCATAATTCTCCTCAAGAGAACACAAATCGTGCTAGGGAGCCAAAGGTAGACCTACCCCATTTTTATGGTAGGGAAGATGTTGACACCTACCTAGATTGGGAAGTCAAAGTGGAACAACTCTTCCAATGCTATGAAATAAGGGAAGAAAGGAAAGTACCTTTGGCCTCCCTTAGTTTTCAAGGTTCTGCTTTGCATTGGTGGGATGTGTTAGTCAAGGATAGGGCCCGTAAACAAATGCCTGACATTCGTTACTGGAGTGATTTAAAAACTTGTTTATGAAGAAGGAACATTCCTTCATATTATGAGAGGGATCTTTTGGATAGGCTCCAAAGACTTAGGCAACATAACCTAAGTATTGAGGAGTATAGACAAAAGATGGAGCTTCTCATACTAAGGGCCAATATCATTGAGGAACCCAATGCCACCCTTGCTAGGTTTTTGTGTGGATTAAGCTCTGACATTAGAGATAAGGTAGAGCTTCTTTCATAGTCAAACCTTGATGAGTTGGTAGAACTTTGTGTAAGAGCTGAGAATCAACTCAAGAGAAAAAGCTTTAAAAAAGATTCTCCCTCTTACTCAAAGAGAGACCAACTTAAGGGAAACTCTTTCAAGGGTTTTCCCAAAGAGGAACCCAGGCATTTTCAAGATAAAAAAGCACCTCATGTAGAGAGAAAACCCCCTACTACTAAGCCTACTGATAGGCAAAGTAGTATCAAATGCTTCAAATGTCTTGGGAGAGGTCACATTGCCTCTCAATGCCCCAACAAGAAAACCATGATCATGAGGGGACAAGACATTTGTAATGAGAATAGCTCATCTTCCTACTCTAGTGAGAGTGAGGAAGAAGGGGGACATACTTTTGAACAAGAGTGTGAGGAAGCTTTTCCTTATGAGGGGGACCTCCTTATGGTTCAAAGGCTTCTTGGAAGCCAACCTCTAGAGCTTAGCCAGTCACAAAGAGAGAACATCTTCCATACAAGATGTAAAGTAAATGAAAAAGTATGTTCTCTCCTTGTTGATAGTGGCTCCTGTTGTAACTGTTGTAGCTTTAGGTTGGTTGAAAAGCTAGCCTTGACTACCATGCCTCATCCCAAACCTTACAAATTGCAATGGCTCAATGTGCAAGGGGAGATGGACTAATGAACAAGTTATGGTTCCAATTTCCATAGGGTCTTATAATGATGAGATTCTTTGTGACATAGTTCCTATGGAGGCTGGTCATATCCTGTTGGGGAGACCATGGCAATTTGACAAGAAAGCTATTCACCATGGTCACTCCAACCAAATAATTCTCACCCATAATGAAAAACACTTCAAATTGTATCCTTTGTCACCTTCTCAAGTGGCTGAGGATCAGTTTGCGATGAAAAAGAAAAGAGTTGAGGAAAAACAAAAACAAAAAAGAAACACAACAAGCTTCACCCTTAAAGCTTGAAAAGGGTAAAGAGAGAGATTCAGAAGGTGATGCCCCTTTGAAAGGGAATATTAGTAAAAGGAGCCTATTTGCTACTAAACGTGATTTAAAAGAAGCTCCTTTGACTAACAAGCCCTTTTATCTCCTATTTTGCAAAGAGGCATCAAATCCTTCTCCCATTTTGCATTCTTTTGCTGAGAGCACTGCCACAGCCCATGCACATGAGCACCTTCCTCAAGGGGTTCAAGATATTTTAAAAGAATTTGATGACATATTCCCTAATGAGGCTCCGAAAGAACTTCCTCCCATTAGGGGTATAGAACATCAAATTGATTTGGTGCCTGGTGCAAGTCTACCTAATAGACATGCCTATAGGACCAACCCCATGGAGACCCAAGAGATTGAGTCTCAAGTGAATCAGCTGTTGGAAAAGGGTTGGGTTCAAACCAGCCTAAGCCCTTGTGTTGCCTATAGACCTGCCTATAGGCACTTTGTGCCTAATTTCTCCACGCTATTTGCACCAATAGATGATTTGGTGAAAAAGGAAGTTTCTTTCCTTTGGGGTGAGAAACAAGAGAAAACCTTCCAGCTAATTAAGCATAAACTGACACATGCACCAGTCTTGGCATTACCTGACTTTTCTAAAACATTTGAACTTGAATGTGATGCCTTTGGTGTAAGTGTGGGAGCTGTCTTGTTGCAAGGAGGGCACCCCATTGCGTATTTCAGTGAAAAACTCAATGGTTCCCCCCTCAACTACCCCACCTATGATAAGGAGTTTTATGCTCTAATTAGGGCCCTTCAAACTTGGGAGCATTACCTTGCTCCCAAGGAGTTTGTCATTCATAGTGACCAGGAGTGACTAAAATATTTGAGGGGTCAAGGTAAATTGAACAAAAGGCATGCAACGTGGGTGGAATATCTTGAATCCTTCCCTTATGTCATCAAGTACAAGAAAGGAAAACAAAATGTGGTGGCTGATGCTCTTTCTAGGCGTCATGCCCTTTATTCATCCTTGAGTGCAAAAATCTTGGGATTTGATGACATTCGGGCTATGTATCCTTTTGACAAGGATTTCGGCCCCATCTTTGCTGCCTCTGCATCTGCATTCACATTAAAGGCCCATGATGGGTACTTCATTAGTAAGGGGTATCTCTATAAAGGGAGTAAGCGTTGTATACCCCAAGGATGAATTAGGAACTTACTCACAAAAGAAAGCCATGAAGGTGGCCTCATGGGGCATTTTGGGATTTCAAAAACCCTCTTGCTTTAACAAGAGAAATTCTTTTGGCCCCATATGCGTAGAGATCTCCACAGACATTGCTCTAGATGTATAGCTTGCTTGCAAGCAAAGTCTAAAGCAATGCCTCATGGACTATATACACCTTTACCTGCTCCTTCTGCACGTTGGGAGGATATTAGCATGGATTTCATCCTTGGGCTCCCAAGAACCCAACGAGGTGCAGACTCCATATTTGTGGTGGTGAACCGATTTTCAAAAATGGCCCATTTTATTCCCTGCCACAAAATGGATGATGCGAGCAACATTAGAAGACTTTTCTTTAAAGAGGTTGTCCGATTGCATGGCATACCCTCTTCAATAGGGATGTGAAGTTCCTTAGCCATTTTTGGAAAACTCTTTGGGCTAAGCTAGGAACTAAACTTCTTTTTTTCCACTACCTGTCACCCTCAAACTGATGGGCAAATAGAAGTGGTGAATAGATCTTTATCCACTATGCTGAGGGCTCTCCTTAAAGGCAACCATAAGTCTTGGGATGAGTACCTTCCCACATTGAATTTGCTTATAATCGAGTGGTTCATAGAACCACCAAGCGTTCTCCATTTGAGGTGGTCTATGGCTTTAATCCTCGTACTCCTCTAGATCTTTTACCTCTTCCTCTTTCTATTGTTGTGCATAAAGAAGGAGAGGCAAAAGCCATTTTTGTAAAACAATTACATGAGAGGGTTAAAGCTAACATAGAGCGCCAATCCTTGTGAAATGCTATTTTCGCCAATAGGGGGAGGAAAGAGGTCATCTTTGAAAAGGGCGACTGGGTATGGCTTTACTTGAGAAAGGATAGATTTCCTTCTCAAAGGAAGTCCAAATAACCCTAGAGGAGATGGACCTTTCCAAATCCTTGAGCGGATCGGTAATAATGCCTATTTTTAGATCTGCCCAAGGATTATGGGATAAGCACCAGTTTTAATGTTTCTAATTTGTCTCCATTTGTAGGTGCTTAAAATGATGAAGACCCCATGGATTTGAGGTCAAATCCTCTCTAAGGGGGAGGAGATGATGTGACCATGCCTAGCCAATGACCTATCACTAGGGCCATGGCTAGAAGGATTGAAGAAGACCTAGCCCTTGTAGACAAAGGAAGACTTCACCTTCTGTGGAGAGTGAAGATATTAGGCTAGGGACTTTAGTTAATAAAATGTAATTTCCTTTATTTTAATTTTGAGGAGCATTAGGAATTTAATTTGGGACATGTATGTAGTCCATTTTTTATTTTAGGAGGTGTCTTAGGAATTTAGAGGGTGGATTTAGCCTTTTGGGTCTTTATGAAGGAAATAAAGGGTAGCCTTGATATCTACACCTCTCTTTTCCTACATAAACCCCCTAAGCTAATAAGAAGGAATCTTGACCCTTGGTTTGAGAAACTTGGGCACCAAGTTTGATGATCTAAGGAGGGAATTGTTTCTCAATCCTCCTCCCTTAGATCTCTCCTTTTAATCCTAGCCCTTCTTTTTTAGGTTATCTTGTTCAAGAGGTTAGCTACCTCTATAAATAGGAGCTCCTCCCCTCACTTGTAATTTTTACACTTCAATTTAATCATAGTGACCATATTGGCTGTGAGGTTCTTACCTTTGAGTGTCCCCCTTTCTCCTTTGTGGGAGCTTCTAAGAGTTATCAAGGGACCCACCCTTGTGGCCTCTCCCCTTTGGCTTATGAAACCTAGTATTTGTGGCGCCTCACCCCATTCCTTTCCTCTCCATAAATTCATTTCCCTTCAAAGTGACCTTAGAAAGGATCTTTTGGGCACGTGATCATCAAAATGATGAAGACCCAATGGATTTGAGGTCAAATACTCTCCAAGGGGGAGGAGATGATGTCACCATGCCTAGCCAAGGACCTATCACTAGGGCCATGGCCAGAAGGATTGAAGAAGACCTACTCCTTGCAGACAAAGAAAGACTTCACCTCCTATGGAGAGTGAAGATTTTCCTTTATTTTCATTTTGAGGAGCATTAGGAATTTAATTTCGGACATGTATTTAGTCCATTTTTTATTTTAGGAGGTGTCTTAGGAATTTAGAGGGTGGATTTAGCTTTTTGGGTCTTTATGAAGGAAATAAGGGGTAGCCTTGATATCTACACTCCTATTTTCCTACATAAACCCCCTAAGCTAATAAGAAGGAATCTTGACCCTTGGTTTGAGAAACTTGGGCACCAAGTTTGATGATCTAAGGAGGGAATTGTTTCTCAATCCTCCTTCCTTAGATCTCTCCTTTTAATCCTAGCCCTTCTTTTTTAGGTTATCTTGTTCAAGAGGCTACCTACCTCTATAAATAGGAGCTCCTCCCCTCACTTGTATTTTTTACACTTGAATTTAATCATAGAGACCATATTGGTTGTTAGGTTCTTACCTTTGAGTGTCCCCCTTTCTCCTTTGTTAGAGCTTCTAAGAGTTATCAAGGGACCCCTCCCTTGTGGCCTCTCCCCTTTGGCTTATCAAACCTAGTATTTGTGCTGCCTCACCCCATTCCTTTCCTCTCCATAAATCCATTTCCCTTCCAAGTGACCTTAGAAAGGATCCTTTGGGCACGTGTTCATCAAAGATCACATCACCCTTGATAAGTCTCAAGTTTGGTTCAGCCAAGAACCTAGGAGGTACACTCTCTCAAGAAAAGTTTTACTCAAAGCAAAGTCTGTCTATTTCCATTGAAATGCAATACATATTGGAACTCCATAAAGCCAAGAAATAAATGAAAAATTTACTAACATTGATTGAGGCTTATTTATTAAATAACCTCCCTACTAATGCATATGAAAAGGCAACAACCACACTGAAGAAAAACTAGACAACCACTATAATTCAATACTCCAAAATAAAAGAAAAATTAAAATAAATTGTTTTTAAAGCATGGCACCTAACACAACAGTACCAATACTTTTTGCAACTTTATTTAATTAAACCCACTTTCATTAAAATAACTTTGCAGCAACATCCTCTATTTCATGAATCTTTAATGAGGACCATGCATTGAATTAATTTTTCCTTTATGTCCTTTTCATTAGGTGCAGCTTCTAGAAGTGTTGCTACCACTTGTTGTAAAGCTTATCTTGCTTTCCTAGCTCTTGCCCTTGTCATAGGTGTCCCAAGTCCTTCAAGCACCTTACTGTCTTTGTTTGTAGCTATGTCTTCATCATTCCCTCTGTCTTGAAGAGGATTTGTCCTCAAATAGGAGACAAATCAGATACATTAAAAGTTGCAATTGTATTATACTCACTTGGCAAATCAATTTTGTAGGCATTGTCATTGATCCTCTCCAGCACTTGGAAAGGACCGTCCCCCCTTGGTTGTAGTTTGGACTTTCTTTGTTTAGGGATCTGTCTTTTCTCATGTGTACCCAAACGCAATCACTAGGTTCAAATACAATTCTCTTTCTTCCCTTATTAGCTTGCTTGGCATAGCTCTCTTGCACCAACTTTTTGCTTATTAATTCATCTGCTTGCCTTTGTATTTCTTGGGTCTCTTGAGGGTTGCTTCTATATGCTGGTCGATTAGGTAATGAAGCTCCAAGAATGAGATCAATGTGATGCTCAATTCCCCTTAAAGATGGTAATCCGTTAGGAACCTCCTTTGGAAACACATCCTTATATTCCTGCAAAAGAAATTCAACACCAACAGGGACAAGTTTTTTAGCGTTAGCATAAACATTATTTTTGCAATAAAACACGTAATGTGGTTTTTTTGCAAGCATCACCCTCTTCACCTCACTCTCTTTTGCCAAACAACTGTTTTTTCTTTCAAGTGTTTCACTTTTGTTCCCCTTATGTGTTTCGCTCTTTTTAGTTCCACTATTTTTACGTGTTTCACTCATCTCCCCTTTTTATTGCACTCTTTTTTCTCTCAATCTTATTTGGTCTTCACACACCTCCCTAGGAGATAATGGTTTGAGAACAATCTTCTTCTTATTGTGCATGAAAGAGATTTTATTTGTGAAACCATCTTGAATTGCCTTGGTATCATACTGCCACAGTCGCCCTAATAGAATGTGACTTGCCTCCATTGGAACCAAATCACATAACACCTTGTCACTATATTGTCCCATGGAAAGGCATGCCTTTACTTGTTTGGTCATGGTCATTTCCCCATCTTCACTAAGCCATTGAAGTTTGTATGGTCTAGGATGTGGTGTAGTCTCCAAATTTAACTTGGATATTAATCTAGAGCTTGCCACATTGGCACAACTTCCTCCATCAACTATTAAAGAACAAATTTTCCATTGATTGAACATCTAGTATGAAAAATATTCCCTCTTTGGGATTGATCTAAAGCTTGAATCTGACTTCCCAAGAACCTTCTAACCATTAATAAATCACCTTCCAGTGCTTCCACTTCTTCCTCATCCTCCTCCTCTCCTTCACTAGCTGAAGACTCACTAGTAATTTCACCATTCTCCTTTAGGACCATAGTTCTCTTAGTTGGACATTCAGCAGCATAATGTCGTCTTCCCAAACACCTGAAACATTTTACTTCTCTAGACTTAGTTTTTGGAGGTGATGTGCAAGACTTCATTGGTGACTTTTCATGTGGGACAACTACATTTGGACTAGATGAAGACCCCCTTTCATTCTTGGACTTGTCCCTCCAATTTGTGTTGTTAAAATTGGAAGAACCCCTTCTCATAGTTCCCTTCCTTTTGAGTTGTTGTTCTACTGTACAACTTTGTCCAACAAATCTTCTAAATCAATATATTCCTGCAATTCAACAAGATCTCTGATTTCATTACTTAATCCACTAAAAAATCGAGCCATACTGTCCTCACTATCTTCATTGACTTTAGCCCACATCATAGTCATTTCCAAGTCTTTAAAATACTCTTCAACACTCCTATAGCCTTGAAATAATTTCTGAAGTTTAAGCTTCAAATCTCTATTGTATCTAGTTGCCACATATATCTTCCTCATGATGGTCCTCATTTCAGCCCATGTATCTACTATTGGTTCTTCATTACTGATATGAATCCAGAAGACAATAACTTTTCATTTTTCGTAACATTCCATTAATTTAGAAATTAATGTAACATGCAATTAATCATATGTGATAATTGCATGATAATGGAGTATTTAATTTTATTTTAGCAGTTATGATTTTGAATAGTTGCCTAATTCTATAAATAAGGGCTGAATTGTACTCAAAAGACAACCATTGAATTAGTGAAATTATAATTGGGTTTTACCCTTTTGTGAGAGATGAATTTCTCTTTAGAACTTATCAAGGAATTTTTTCTTGTGGCATTCTGCTAGACTTATCAAGGGTAAATCACCACCCTTATGGCGTCATATGACTTATCTTCCATCCTTGGAAGTGGCGTCATCTATCCCTTCATTAAACCATTTTCATCCTTTTCATTTTCTTGTTTACCCAATTCTCATTGTTTTGTTAACTTATTACCTTCCAACCTAGATAGATCCGTAAAACGAATCTAACACCTCTGGATTTCTATCAATTTCTCACCATCTCTGTTTGATACTTGTTCCACCAAATAAGCGCATAATCAGAAAATTCAGCAACTTCCATTTTAACTTTTTGCTCCTCTGTATAGTTGTTACAAGAGAATACATGTTCAATTTTCAGTACCCACTCCAAATAGGCTTCTGGATCACTCCTTCCTTTGGATGGGGGAATATTCAGCTTCACTCCTTCAATCTGGTTTCGCCTAGGTTCACCATCATTATTTCTTCTTCTCCTATTCTCCTCATTATTTCCACGATTCTCAAGTACCTCAATCCTCCCATATAACTCCTATGTATGTTCTCTCAACATTCTTTGTACTTGGTTTGTACTTGCTTCAATCATGAGTCTATTACCTCCTCCATTAGGAGGGTTTCTTCACCTCCTATACCTGCCATTTAATCAGAAAAAAATAATATTGAAGTAATAGGCCCTCACTACTCTTCTCACATGTTTACACTCAAGAATGTACATTCGTGTTTAGTGCTCTCTTTTCTGGATTTTTCTCTAATGTGCACACAACCTTTTACCTCTCTTGTACTCTCCTTGGGTTCTTAACAAAATCAAATAAGACTCTTTTTTTTTCAAGAACAGTCCATACAATGTAGCAAAAATTTGGTACGTATCAGGTGCAGTTTGGAAAACAGTTGAACAACAAGATTTACCAGCAAAAGGCCCAAATTCACCCTAATGTATCAGACTTCAAACACCACTACCTCACAAAACAGTGAATGCAAAAGGCCAACAAAAACAAAATTCTAATGCAATTTAATGCCCTAAACAGTTGCAAAAACAATCCTTCACAAAAAATTCAATATATCACCTTACAATTGGTTATGTTTCTGTCCTAAATAAATGAATCATTCACCACAACCTTTTCTTTTGTTTTTTTTTCTTCTCTTTTTTTTTTCTTTCTTTTGTGTTTTTTTTATAGGCTTAACTTTTGCAATGACTTAGGTAGGGTGATTATCAATATCAGATGATGTTATTGGCACTAAAAACAAAAGGAAGCATCTTACCAATTTCTCCAAGCCAGCCAATGTCACGCCACTGTATCTCACGCTGCATAACTCCGAAGTGAACAATTCAACATCCAAGTGAAAGTTCACGTTCTGAGGAGAAATTTCCACTCACGAATCACTGAAAATTGACTCTGTAAAATGTGAGTTATGAATGAAAGAAAATTGCGTCTCAGACAGCCAAGAACTGCACCCTAGAACCTTGAAGCAGCGTCCAAAACCTAGTCCTAACAACTAGCTCTGATACCAAATGATGTGAATTCCCCTTGCCACGAATTCAGAATGGACAGATTAAGACTATTTGTTAGAATGGAAAAACAAAAAGGTAAGAATTGGGGATGATGGTGGTTTTAGGGGAGACGCCACTTCCGGGAAGGAAGATAAGTCTCAAAGACACCACAAGGGGTGGAAGGCCCTTGATAAGTCTCAAGTTTGGTTCAATCAAGAACCTAGGAGATACATTCTTTCAATAAAAGTTTTATCCAAAGCAAAGTCTGTCTATTTCCATTGAAATGCAATACATATAGGAACTCCATAAAGCTAAGAAATAAATGCACCATTTACTAACATTGATGGAGGGTTATTTATTAAATAACCTCCCTACAAGTGCATATGAAAAGGCAATAGCCACACTGAAGGAAAACTAGACAACCACTATAATTCAACACTCCAAAATAAAAGAAAAATTAAAATAATCTATTTTTAAAGCATGGCACGTAACACAATAGTAGCAATACTTTTTACAACTTTATTTAATTAAACTCACTTTGATTAAAATAACTTTGCAGCAACATCCTCTATTTCATGAATCTTCAATGATGATCATGCATTGAATTAATTTTGCCTTTATATCCTTTTCATTAGGTGCAGCTTCCAGAATTGTTGCTACCACTTGTTGTAAAGCTTCTCTTGCTTTCCTATCTCTTGCCCTTGTCATAGGTGTCCCAAGTCCTTCAAGTACCTTACTGTCTTTGTTTGTAGCTGTGTCCTCATCATAAAATTGACAAAACTAACCTAAAAACCAAAAAATCACAATTGTGTGAGTTTCATATGTTAATGCACTAAACAACCTAATATGCATGAATATAATAAACATATGCAAAATGCATATGTAACCTAGACTATTAATGCATAAACAATGATTAAATTCAATAAAACTAACCAAATGCATGAAACTACCTAAAATGCACGAAAACCTAAAAACACTAAAACTTATAAAACAAACACATTAGGCTACTTGAACGCATTGAAACCAAAAACCTAAAACAACTAAACATCACAACTACTAACCTAAATATACAAACTAACACACAACAAGTTAACCTAAACACCTACTATATACAATCACTAGCCTAAACATTTTAACACACCAACTATACTTAAAACACAATACATGAACATAACACAACACACATAAGTAGCCTAAAAATTACACTAAATATCTCAACAACACGCTTTCATATTTATAGGTCACAAACATTACAATCTCACCAAAAGGGAAAACATCAGAAATAGAACAAAAACAACTAAACACACAAATTACTAAAACTGGACAATATATACATAAACACAAAAAATGTAAAAAAGGGAGAAGGGTTAGAAGATTGAGTTGCCTCCCAATGAGCACTTGTTTTACATCACGAGCTTGATGTTCTAGCACCTCACGGGTCTATTGGATGATCTGCCCAGATGGAGCCTACCTTTTTGGGAGATATTTTTGGTCTCCATCCAGTTTTCTCAACTTGTGGAGTTGTCATTCTTACTCATCCTCTTCACAAACTCTTTGAAGTGAAGCGTGTCTATATGCCTCCTGGGAATGATTTTGGGTCTCCTAAGCATTGTTGATGATGCTTTTCAAGAGGAGGTGAGGGGTTATTAGTTAAACATGAAATTTTTACATTTCCCTCATGAAGCTCTATTTTCTTATCTTCACTCTCCTCCAATTGATCTTTAGTATGCTTAATGTCTTCTGTTGAATGTTGGTCTTGTATAATGCCATGGAGAGTCTTCCCATATTTTGCTTCTTTCTCTCTTCAACCACCTCCTCACTCTCACACAAGCTCTCACCTAGGAAGTTTTTTCACTAATTCTTCTCCACTCTTATTTTCTTCTTCCTCTTCTTCACTGAATGGATTATTAGAATCATCATCTTCATATGATCCTTAGGTGGTGATGCATTTACTCTAGGATTCAAGTTGTTGCTGAAAGCTAGCCAAACACACTTTATTAATTTCCTTTACTTCCTCCAGCATTTGACTAATTTGTCTATTCATCCTCTCTAGAGCGGCTTGCATGCTCAATTCAGACTTCTTGATCTCTTCAAATGCTTCCTTCATCTTAGACATTTTTTGTTGATGCATTGCTTGATCATTCATATCTGAGTAGCCTTGTTTGATGGATTCTCCCCAAGCAAGGGCCCTATCACTAGGGCCATGGCTAGGAGAATAGAAGAAGACATGGCTAGAGTAGAGGGAGGAAGATCTCACCTCTATATGACCATCAAGTTATGCAAGCCATGACTTATTTACTTGTAATTTTTATTTTAGGAACCTAGGATTTTATTTTGGACATGTATTAGTACATTTAATTTTCTAGGAGGTGTCTTAGTAATAAGAAGGGGTAAGATTAGCTTTTGGGCCTTTATTTAGGAAATAAGGGGGTAGTTTGATAACTACACCCTCTTTTGCTAAATAAAACCCAAAACTAATAAAGGAGTAATCTTGGCCCTTGGATGAGGTAGCTTGGGCACCAATTCTCATCTAAAGGAGGGTATTGATTGGACTTTGGGCTTCAATCCTCCTCCCTTGGATGACTCCTTTTAATCCTAGCCCTTCATTTCCTTCATGACTTGTCCAAGAGGTTAGATCCCTCTATAAAAAGGTCCTCCTTCACACTCTTGTATTTTTGACACTTGATTGAATGGAAAAACCTTGAGTTGGCCAAAATTCTCTTAGTGTCCACCCTTCTCTCTTTGAGAATTCCTTAGGTTTTTATCAAGGGTTCCATCCCTTGTGGCAAACTTTCCCTCTTAGGCTTATCTTACCTTAAGTGGCGCCTAAAACCACCTCACTTCTTACCTCTCTACAAACCATTTCACCAAAAAAGAAAACCTCTAGAAAAAGATCAAGGGAAGCATGCATCATTGTTGGTTGTAGTCTAAACTGAAAAACCTATTTTGAAGCCATGATCGCTAAGGTGGCTCTTGTGGGACTCTGTATGAAGCTTCTCTTCTTTGTTGAGCTGACCATTGCATGTATTCTTGAAAAGTCCTTTGAAGCTCTGGAGTGTTGTCATGGCACCATGGTTGAAATTGTTCTTAATTCCACTGTGACAAGGAGTGGTACCAAGGTACTTAAGTGGGTTGATTGTTCCATGGTCCCAAAGATTGACCTTGATAATATGACTGAGGTGGTTGGTCTGGGGCGAGAGTTCTCCTCCTTTCAAACTCAGAGAGGATTTGGTTGGCACGCAACTCCAACCTTGTTGTTGTCTCATATTTCTCCTTTTGTATTTCAGCACATCTCTGCTCCCATTGTTGTACATCAAAGCTTCTGTCTTCAACCATGTTGAAGTGGTTTGCATTGGTGGAATTTAGATTGTTGGGTTTCTTGGAACAGTCACCAGCTAGCTTTTCCCTCCATCTTTGTGGTTGCTTTTTGCTTCATCTGAAAATTGATAACACACAAAGCACTAGAAAAGCAGTTAGTAGCATTTTTGTATAACAATAGAAATAAAAAACTAAATTTAGTAGAAATGAAAGAATGGGTTAGTCTATCTACAAAAAGTTCCAACCAAAAAGAATGAATTTTTTTAGTTTCAAGCGCAAGTCTCCGACAACAGCACCAAAAACTTGATGAGCTAAAAAAGTAAAGGAGCTTTAGATGGTCAATGAGTATTACACTCTCTCGAGTAATAACACTCATTGGGAGCTCTTCTCATTTTACAAATCAAAATTGTCTCCCAAGCTCATTTGATAAGTAAAATCCACAAAACAAAATATTTCGCACTTTACAAGTTAAAATACCCTTTTGGGCTCATTCAATAAAGTAAAACATAGGAAACACTTTAGAAATAAAGAACAGGGTAAATAAAAGCACCAACAATGGGAAAAAAACCTAGATTACGAATTCAAAAATACACAAGAGTTCATGTAAAGTTACATTAAAACCCAACTGAATACAAAACCTAGCTAAGCATAGGGGTGGATGAGCTTATGGAAAGATAAAGATGGTCTGGCCATGCCCTAAGTCAGCAAGTGTGTAACCTTGGATCGAGAGAGAGTGTGGAACTCCCAGATGGAACCCCTACAAATGACTACAAGTTTCCTATTTATAAGCTTTGTTTGTGCACGAGCGCGCAACGGTAAAAAAGTGGTCGTTGGGTGCTCAGAGAATTCTTCAGGGTTAAGTTTCCTTAGGCGACGGTGAAATTTAGCATCTGACTTTGACTAAATTTTTTGAATTTTCTCCGCTTCTCTAGTCCTTTCTAAAACCTAACTTGAAACAACTCAAAAAACAAATTAAATATAAATTATGCATACACTAAGATCAAAACCTACATTACTAATTAAATATAATTTTAAGAAAAATAAGAGGAAAATAAGGCATTAAATAAGAAAGAATTATGATAGCTACTCTATTTTAGCTATGTAAAAATAGGTAATTTAGGTATTTATCCATTTTTCTTTTAGGTTTTTGAGAATTTCTTTAGGATTGATTCTTCCTTTTCTATTGAGTAGGTTCTTAAACAAAGAAATAGGTAAGGGAAGCTAAATTTGTGCTTTTAAGTTGAGGAATTTTGGTTTTGAGGTTGTGAGGTTATTGTGAAGTAATTAATTTAGCTTTTGAGTTGAATGAGGTGATTATGTGAAATTAGTTGTGCTGGAAGAGTTGATATTTGAAATTTTTTTTTTTGATATGGTTGATGAAATTTAGGTTGATTGTTGATATGGTGATAATTATAGTTGTCATGTAATGCATGATGATATTGGTTGATGATATGATGTTGAACATGATTGTGTTGTCATGTATATCTTAAAATGCATAATGTTGAGGTAATTGTTGAATGCAGGAGGTTACAAGTGGTAACTTAGCCTTGGTTGTGACCCATATGTTGATAATATAGATGTTGTGCATTGAGTTAGTGACACTGATAAGGTCAATGTATATTAGTACTCCATAGTTGGGATTGTTGTTTTACATTGTGGTTTCGGTACTCCATAGTTGGGAGTACCTAAGGAATATGCTTAGACAATAATTGTATGTCATATGGATTAGACAAACTCTAGGAAACAATGTTAGATGAGTATACTACTACTTCAGTTGGTTATCAAAAGGGTCACTTAGACTTTAGACTCCAATTGTGAGAGGTCTTTAGCTGCCTTGGTGTCATACTCAATAAAGTCTTTCCGGAAAGTATCAGTTGTGCCAATTGTGCATTATGTCTACTACATTCAGGGGAGCAAAAGTCTGTTGATTGTTTTTAATGGATGTGTATGAATTGTATTGACTAATGATGTTATGCAATCCTTATGCTTTATAACTTGTGCTTAGTTTGATCATGCTATGGTTTATTCTCATTTTTATTGAAATAAGCTTACCCTTGCATTGTTTGTGTTCTATGTTCGATTGAGATGATTGTGCTATGATAGGAGTAGATGGTAGTAGGGAGATTCAGAGACAAGAAAACTTAGATTGAGGATTGCATAGATCACTCAAGAGTTAGATACTCTTTTTGTGAATTTATATTACATATAAAAACATATGATGTTTTGAAATTTTATGAGACTATGTATTATACTAGTACCTTAGAATCTTTAAAAGCATTATAATATGTGAACCTACACTGTTGAATGAACCATATGAGTAGATTATATGTCTTGGATGGGCATGACATTAATGATTGTTAATATGCTTAGGTACTAAAACTAAGAACTACGCAAATGGGATATGTATGTGGGATACTAGAAGCTTGGATATTGTTGTATTGATAATGAGATAAGTTGTACCAAGTAGTTTTATAGCATTGCATGAAGGTAGTAGCAGAGGGATGCATGAATGGTTGTTGCATGTTGAATAAGTTTTTGTTTTGAGTTGAATTCTACAACAAAGGTTTTCCTATCTGTAAAGTCTCGTTAGACAATAGGTCTCGCCTAACGAGTTTTACCCTTTATCAAACCTAGGTTGCAACTTTGTGCCTAGGGAAAGGTCTTGTCCAACACAAATTTCTCTCTATTTGGAAATAAAGAAGTTTTTTGCCCAGCGAAGTGTTTTACTAAGTGAAGTACCTATTATTGGGACAGTCTGATGTAGGGCTCCCGTTAGGCGATGTATGTCACTGAGCAAGGTACCCAGAGTCTCGCCAGGCGAGACATTTCACCAAGCGACAAATGTATGATGTTAGATTGACTGTGTTGTGATGAAAAGTTTATTATCAAGTGTTCGGGTTATGATTTCAAACATAAGTGGATTAAATTACATAAAATTAAATAGCTAGAAAATGTTGAATTTTAGGGATGTTAGATAATATAACTCTTTAGAAGCTAATTCAACAAGTTAGAGAGTACAATTCAACACTTGATTCATGGGTTTATATAGAATTCATTCCCAACAACAATAGCTTGGTCATTTCAAAATATTCAACCATCAATTTTCTTTTACCAAATTTTAATTTGGTGAGAAACAAATTTTTCTCAAATAATTTAAAATTTATAAGTGATTGTTCATATTTCAGAGTTAGCTCAACCTCTTTCTATTTTAAAGAGAAATAGTTAAAAATAATAATACTCTAGAGATTAATAGTTCTTAGAATTTAATGATTTAGGGTAAGTTTGTTTGCGCGTAAAAATAGTACTTCTTAAAATTGTTTAAAAAATATTATTTTAGAGATACTTATACAATCAAAAGTAAATTTTTGTTTTCTTATAATCATAAAAAATCACTTTTAGCTCTAATGTGTGAAGAAACAAAAGTCTTCATGTTTTTTAAATACTTTCTCTCTTTTATTACCATTGCTTTTTTCGAGAAACAGTTTTGAGTTCTTGAAAAAGTAGAAACTGGTTATTATCTAACTCTGCTTCTTGAAAAAAATCAGACAAGCATCTTAAAAATTCTTATAAGTGATTTTTCTTTGAAAAAAAAGTAATTCTTTAAGAAATATTCTTAAACAAACGGACTCTTAACACCATCTATAAAAAATAAATGGTGATTAACAAAGACAAAATTGGTAAGTTAACAATATCTTTTTATAAAATTGCCTCCTTTAACTATTTTTATTAGTATGTGTAATTTTATTAAAAACCCCTTATAACAAGGGCAAAAGAGGGGATAAAATGACTCATATATAGAGAGATTATTATGATATTATGATAGTCAACACCCTATAAATTACAACTCAATTATATGCGTTGTAACATCCTATTTTGATTAATGTATTATAAGTGTATAAAAATAATTAAAAAGAAATTAAAATTACAACTCAAATACATATGTGTTGTAATTGTAGGAAAACATCCTATTTTGATTAATATATTATAATTGTAGGAAAATAATTAGAAGAGAAATTAAACTCAATTAAGTAAAAATAAATAATTTGTTATGAAGTGATAAGTTGTGGTGTGATTAGTAGGTAATCTTTGGAATGAAGTTTTGGGCTTGTTTTTAATAAAAAGAAAAAGAAAACTTGTTGAAAAGGGATTTGTTTTTGATAATTTAGTAAAATCTGGGATTACTAAGACACCATCTTCATCTCTTTAAATAGAACTATGAAGTCTCATTCTTCTCCTAATTCATTTTCTTCTTCCTTCTCCCAACATTCTTAAATTTCTCACATGTCTTGGAGCTTCATCCATTTCCTTCATTTCACTTCCTTTAGACTTTGGATTCTAGTAGGTAAGTAACTATTCTACTTCCTTTGAAAAATTTATTATTCTAATTTTTGTTTGAGTTTGCCTTTTTCAAAATCATAAGGGTATATTGTGAATGTCATTGTTTGGCACAACTGAGTATGTTTTTTAACTCCTCATAGCTTCTGATCACAATTATCAAAGATGTTTTTCAAATCATCACCATTTACAAAAGTTGACTTTGTGAAGAGCACACTTTGAGCCTTTACATGTAGGCCCTATGCTATTCTGATCATACATGCAAAGCTAGATTAGTGTTGTACTCATCTTTCTCTTCATTTTTACAACTAGTTTGCATTGTTCAACCACTAGATGAGAAAGTTACACCAGTCACAATGTCCTGATAGTCAATCGAGCAAAAAGCTACACCATTTACAAAGGTTGTCGATTAACGCATGTCGAGAATGCTAGGGAAACATGTTTCACTCCCGAGGATCCTCTTCTAGTCAAGGTAAGGAGGCTTCTCCTATGTGAACTCAAAAAGAGCTAAAAAATAAGGGACTCAACCACCTACATGTATGGATGCCCCTTTGAAAATTGATTGTTTTATTTTGCGGATGTTGAAATGTGTTGGGGTAGTTTTGGAGAAACTTTGTCTAGCAACATTTTGTAATCTATAAATGTCGTTTCCTTCATCCTTTCACTCCAAAAATTTCATGAGATTGCTCCTAATATAGAGGAGACCATGCTAAAATTTTATTAAAATTTTTAACTTAGCTTTTCTACAAGTTCAAAACCCCAAATCATTGTTGGCAGTGACGAATTTCACAAGTTCTCTAAATAACCTCAACTATTTGGTTTATAACTTTTATTCTCACCATTGGATTTTGATAAAACTCGTCCCTAAAATAGACTCAAATTAAAAGAACTTTTATTTTGGGAGCATTGAGAGATAACCTCAAATACGGGTTCATCCAGGACATGCAATGTCATATTCCTTAACATTGTCGAGCTTGTATGTCAGATAAACCATTCAAATACCCTTTAGATTAATTAAAGAACCATAAAGGACATTTAGCCAAAATCATAAACCTTTCAGCAAACATATTAAGTCAAATAATTAAATATTTTGTTTGAACTTTTCTTTAAGTCAAAGAAATATATTAATAATATGAGAAAACATAAGAAATACCTTTAGCAAATTTTACAAAACATGAAAAACCAACAAAAACAATATTTTGTTTCAATTGGCTACATAAATTATTAATAATATAATTATGAGATAATTCATTGACTACATATAAATAAAAATTAATCATTGGCTTGATGTTGGGTGTAACAAAAAGCAAAGAGAAACAGAATGTTTGAAGATTTTAATTAGATTCATCGTTCAGCCTTACTAGCTGCAAATAATATATATTCAACTTTTCAACACATTTGAATATGATTTACCTATGAAGAAAAAGGGAAAGTGACGAAGAAGAAAGAACAAAATAGTATTCCGCATAAATTAAAACTAGCACATTATGAAAGAAGATTCCAAGATCTTCACTCGAAGAAGCTGTTATAGAAATTATTAGACAAATTACATATAGACACAATTTAATGTAATATACACTTTCTATTTTTTCAATCATTATTTTTCATTAATGTAATATACACTTTCTATTTTTTCAATCATTATTTTTCATTCTTAAGGGAATGTTAGTGTAAGGTTTGAGAGAAATATCATTGTAATATTTTCAAATATACAAGAAGTACAACTTTAATAAATATATAAAAATAAGAGTTTCTGTGTAATTTTAAAAAAATGAGGGTTTACATTTGTAGTTTACTAAATCTCAAAGAATGTATCCATGACTTAAAAGCAAATTACAACCACCTCTCTTTGGAGTTTGAGTGTAATGGAGTTAGAAAAAAATTATTATGCACAGTTAGTGTAAAGAGTTTTACACTAATATTCAATCACAACTATTTATTTATGGTATATTTGTTGATTTTACCAATTAATATTTTAAAAGTTATATAAATATTAATTACACTGATGTTTTTAAACTTTTCTACATTGTCGGTGCATATTTTAAAATTATTGTGCATGGTTAATGTAAAGAGTTGTAATTGAATTATTGTGTAAAACTCTTCTCGATGCATATTAATTCAACTCATGTTTTTAAATATAAGAAATATTAATATAATGTTTTTAAATTTAAAAAATAGTTATTTAGAGAAAAAAATTATAAAGTTATGTATAATTTAATAAAATTTAAAAGAAGTGTTACTCTGATTCAATCTTCTATTTATTAACTAAATCTCTTTTACCAGATGAAAGTACAATTTATTAAGTGTCAAATCAGTTGGATCTTTGGTTTAGTTAAACAAAGAATTAATATCTATAAATTGTGGTAAGATTAGTTATGACGGAAATTGATGATTTTTATTTTTAATTATAGAAATAAATAAAAATTATTTTTTGTGATTTTACGCCGAGGAGAAATTAGTTTTTTTAGTACGGTTAGTTGTAGATTTTTTTATTCAACTTGTAGATATTTCTAATGCACATACAAATAAAAGATAATTATTTGTATGATTAACTGTTGATAGAGTAAAAATTATTAAAATTAAGTTTATTTAATTTTTATTGATTTTAAATTAAATTGATATATGTATTAAATTACGTAAATTTATCAAAGAAAAAATATATATACTCCAGTTTTATTTCCAATATCTTTAATTTAAAATTAAATTGATTGTATATAATTTAATCTAAAATCAATATCAATTTTATCTTGTCTAATCTAATTTAAAGTAGTTTAGATTGAATTAATTATTTTACTTTGTTAAAATATAGAAAATATTTATTATTTTATTAAATTTATTTTTTAAAAAAAATTATAAAATCAAAGGAAGAAAAACACTTTGCACTCGTTTGTTTAAATTATATATTTTTATATTTACTTTTTTATATTTTTAAAATTATATACACAAAAATAAAGTTACTAATTTTCAATAATTTATTATTATATTAATATAATTACCACTAGCAAAAATGCAGGCGCTATCGCACCTGTGTGTTTGCATTTTTATTTTATTTGATATATTTAATTATGAAATTTATAAATAATTATTATTTTTTATACTTTTATATAGTATTTTAATTTGGATTTAGTAATATATAAAATAATACCACATAACAAAAAAAATATAAAATAATACTATATAAATAACAACAAAATGTATTTGCTTATTCATGCTTCTGGAGCCGTGAAATCTTCTTTAATTGGAAGACTAAACAATGACTATAGTTCGGGACAATCTTAAGTTTTCCTGTGAATTTATCATCTTATCCAAATAATAAAATTAAACATAGATTAAAAAAATCAATACACTATAACAAACATATTACTTAGAAAACTCTCATTTTTTTCAATCAAAATTAATACAATAAAGATGAATAAAATTAATACAATAATAACAATTGTAGAATTTTAATTTAATATCTTTTGTAAATTTTTATATTTTGAAATATAAATTGTTATGTGACATGTTTTGAAATATATTTTGTTAATTTTATATTTTTTGTTTATGATAACATGATAAAAATATGTCAGATCATCAATGGATATATCAAATATGCAATAAATATGAAAAAATGGAAAGAGAAGAGTTTGAATAGAATTCAAAATATTGTCGTACCTGTATATTTGCATGTTTGTTAAAAATACTTATCATAAAATGTATGCATATGTTAATAGGGAGAAGTTATATTTGTGAAAGTGAGAACAGTCATAAAATATTTAGAAGGTAAAATAGTCTCAAAATGTGGACACCAAAAAGGCCATATTACCATTATATAAATATAGTATATAAAATAATATCATGTATTATACATTATAGATATAATTGGACAATTATGTATGTTAGATATCAATATTTTAAAGTAAATTTTTGTTTAAAGTTATGAGGTTGGTCTAATGGTGAAGTATATGTTTGGGAAACAAGAGGTTATGGGTTCAAGTCCCTCTTATGACAAATTAATTTATTTTTTTAATTTAAAAAAGGTGTAAGGGTAGAATATGTATTTTGAGAAGTGGACATAAAAAAGGATATTCTCTTTATTAATAATATAGATACACACGACTACAATTTACGTTACATGGGAAAATATTTTATTTCCCGCATATCTCTATTTAAAAAATTACAGAAACCAAACCAAAACCAGTTAGTTGTGAACAAAATAAATTTCCAACTAACTCAAGGATTCCTGTTACGTTTAACAAATGAGGTTTGAATCTAATTGGGTTTTCCTATATTTTAATTCGTATTTTTGTATTTCTATTTTAAATAGATATATTTAGTCTTTTATTGTTTCAAAATCTATCATTTTGATAATGTATTTTAAAATATAGATTCTAGTTGGGAGAAGGTTGAGTGTTAGGTATAATCTTTGTTAATGTAATAGTTGAAATTTTTTGTTTCATCAAGTATATATATATATATATATATATATATAAGTGAAGACCACGTGGCACTCTATCTGGTTGATGGCAGACCAAGTGGTGGCTTATTCGGATGCCTTTAATTATTGTTCAATATAATTCATTTTAAGTCCGGACTTCGCATCCGGCTTTGTAATTCTATAAATACCTTGTAAGAAGAGAGGATAGACATATATATATATATATATATATATATATATATATATATATATATAATACTTTAAAGACACAACCTGAAATTATTATTATGGTTAACAATCCTCTTGATTTAAAGAAAATATCAAAATTATAAATTTTATAAAATTGGGAGAAATGCGTTTCTTTTAAAATAGCTAACAGCAGATTTCATATGTAGTTAGACTAAGTTTGTTTGAATTAATGAGTTTTAGTAAATTAATTATAAAATAAATTGATTTTTTTCGTAAATTAATCTTGGTTAAAATAGAGTTTTAAATTATCTAATTTATTTTGGATTTTTTTATAAAAGCAAATTATGAATAAATTTTAGCAAAAAACCGTGGATCCAACAAATTCTATTGCATGTTTTTCAACACAAAATAAAATTTTAAATTGAACTTGATACTAAACGTGCATTAAACCTCTACTTTATTTTGGAATAGAAACATTCAATCTTTCAATTTTGTCCTTGGACTTCGTAAAATTTGAAACTATCATCTTCTACCAATCTAAAATGCTTTATTGTTGTCAAACTAACATGAACTTTAACTTAGATTAAACAAATAATTTCATATTATGTCACTAAATTTAACTTATATCATATTAGTATTTTAATGATAAATACTTTAGTTTTAGAAAAATATCAAAATAATGAATTTTATAAAATTAGAAAAATGGATATCTCTATTTTAAAATAGAAATCAAAACTATAGATTTTGAAAACTAAAGAGAAAAATGTATTTATTTTTAGAAAATTAAAAAATAAAATTACATTTAAACCAAATAAAAATTAAAATTACATTTAAGCCTTTAAAATACTATGAAATTTTTTTAAACGTGAAATTACATAATTATTCCTAATATGATTTGGAGAGAAATTTTCTACTTGCACTCTTATTACCATAAATGTACCAAGATGTATGTGTAAGTTAACTATTTCTCTTTTCCATCCATATGAACGTTGACTTTCTAGAAGTTTTTTATACTACTCTCAAATTAATTGTTCTCCTTCTGCTTACACTTCTTCTTCTTCCTCTTCTTGTCCTTCTTCCTCCTCCTGTTCTCCTTCTTCCACTTCTTCTTATTCCACTACTTCTTCCTATTCCTCTTGCTCTCCTTCTACCACTTCTTCTGCTTCCACTTGTTGTTGTTCTTCTTTTCGTCTCCTTCTTCCACTTCTTCTGCTTACACTTCTTCTTCTTCCTCTTCTGGTCCTTCTTCCATTTCTTCTCCTTCCATTACTTCTTCTTCTTCCATTTCCTTCTTCTCCTTCCTCTTTTTCTCCATCACCCATTTCTTTTGCTTCCAATTGTTTCTCTTCCTCTTCTTCTCCTTCCCCCAAATCTTCTGCTTACACTTCTTCTTCTTCCTCTTCTCCTCCATATTCCACTTCTTCTGCTTCTTCTTCTCTTCCCTTCCTCTCCTTCTTCCTTTTCCTTCTATCTCCTTCTTCCACTCGTTCTCTTCTTCCAGTTCTTCTTCTTCATCCCACCTCCATCCACTACTTCTTCTTCGTCCTCTTCTTCACCTTCTTCAACTTCTTCTCTTTCTACATGTTCTTCTTTTTCCTTTTCTTCTCCTTCTTCCACTTCTTCTGCTTACTCTCCTTCTTCTTCCTCTTCTTCTCTTTCTCCTCATTCCACTACTTCTTCCTATTCCTCTTGTTCTTCTTCTACCATTTTTTCTCCTTCCTCTTCTTGTCCTTCTTCCATTTCTTCTCCTTCCACTACTTTGTCTTCTTCCCTTTCCTTCTTTTCCTTCCTCTTTTTCTCCATCCCATGCTTCTTATGCTTCCAATTGTTGCCCTTCCTCTTCTTCTTGTTCTTCCACTTCTTCTTCTTCCGTTTCCTTGCTTTCCTTAATCTTCTTCCTCTTCTTCTCCTTCTTCAACTTCTTCCTTCTCCTCTCGTTCTCCTTCTTCCCCTTCTACTTCTTCATCTCCTCTCATTCCACTACTTATTCATATTCCTCTTGTTTTTCTTCTACCACTTCTTTTGCTTCCACTTGTAGTTGTTCTTCTTTTTCATCTCCTTCTTCCACTTTTTCTTCCTCGTCTTCTTGTCCATCTTCCATTTCTTCTCCTTCCACTACTTCTTCTTCTTCCCATTCCTTCTTCTCCTTCCCCTTTTTCATCATCCCTGACTTCTTTTTCTTCCAATTGTTGCTCTTCCTTTTCTTCTCCTTCCCCCAAATCTTCTGCTTACACTTTTTCTTCTTCTTTTTCCTCTTCTCCTCCATGTTCCACTTCTTCTGCTTCTTCTTCCCTTCCTTTCCCCTCTTTCTTCCTTTCCCTCCTTTTTTCCTTCTTCCACTTCTTCTTCTTCATCCCACGTCCCTCCAATACTTCTTCTTCAACCTCTTGTTCACCTTCTTCCACTTCTTCTCGTTGCACACCTTCTTCTTCTTCCATTTCTTCTCCTTCTTCCACTTCTTTTGCTTACTCTCCTTCTTCTTCCTCTTCTTCTCTTTCTTCCACTTCTTCTGCCTCCTTTTGTTTTCTTCTTCCACTTCTTCTTCATCCTCTCCTCTCTTCTTTTTCTTCTTTCTCATCTCCTTCTTTTTCTTCTTCCCTTCTGTTCATCCTCTCCCTGTATTTCTCCTTCTTCTGCTTCCACTTGCATTTCTACCTCTTGTTCTCCTTCTTCCACTTCTTCTTCATCATCCCCACTCCTTTAACTACTTCTTCTTCTTCCTCTTTTTCACCTTCTTCCACTTCTGCTGCTTCCACTTGTTCCTCTTCTTCCTTCTTGCACTTCTTCTGCCTACACTACCTCTTCTTCCTCCCCTTCTTCTTCTCCTCCTTCTTGCATTTCTTCTTCCTCCTCCCTTTCCTTGTTTTCCTTCTTCTTAATCTTCTCCCTCTTGCACTACTTCTCCTTCCACTTTTCTTCTTCCTCTTGTTCTCCTTCTTCCACTTCTTCTTCAGCCTTTTCCTTCCATGGCTTTTTCTTCTTCCTCTATTTCTCATTCTTCCACTTCTTCTTCTTCCTATTGTTCTCCTTCTTCCACTTGCACTTATTCCTCGTCTTCTCGTTCTTCCACTTCTTCTTCTTCCTCCCGTTCTCCCTCTTCAACTTCTTCTTCTTCATCCTCTCTCATTCCATTAGTTCCTCCTATTCCTCTTATTCTCTTTCTACCACTTCTTCTGCTTCAACTTGTGGTTCTTCTTCTTTTTCGTCTCCTTCTTCCACTTCTTCTACTTACACTTCTTCTTCTTCCTCTTCTTCCATTTCTTCTTCTTCCTCTTCTTCCATTTCTTCTCCTTCCACTACTTCTTCTTCTTCCCTTTCCTTCTTCTCCTTCCTCTTTGTCTCCACCCCTCACTTCTTTTGCTTCCAATTGTTGCTCTTCCTTTTCTTGTCCTTCCCCCAAATGTTCTGCTTAGACTTCCCCTTCTTCTTCCCTTGCCTTCCCCTCCTTCTTCCTTTCCCCCCTTTTCTCCTTCTTCGAGTTCTTCTTCTTCATCCCACCTTCTTCCACTACTTTTTCTTGCTCCTCTACTTCACCTTCTTCCAATTCTTCTCGTTCCACATCTTCTTCTTCTTCCTTTTCTTCTCCTTCTTCCACTTCGTCTGCTTACTCTCCTTCTCTTCCTCTTTTTCTCTTTCTGCCACTTCTTCTACCTCCTCTTGTTCTCTTTCTTCTACTTCTTCTTCCATCCTCTTCTCTCCTTCTTTTTCTTCCTCTTCATCTCATTCTTCTTTTTCCCTTTCCTTCGTCTTCTCACTCTTTTTCTCCATCTTCTGCTACCACTTGCATTTCCTACCTCTTCTTCTCCTTCTTCCACTTCTTCTTCATCATCCCCACTCCTTCAACTACTTCTTCTTCTTCCTCTTGTTCACCTTCTTCCACTTCTACGGCTTCACTTGGTCTTCTTCTTCGTCCCCTTCTCCGTCTTGCACTTCTTCTACCTACACTACCTCTTCTTCCTCCCCTTCTTAGTCTCCTCCTTCTTCTACTTCTTCTGCCTCCTCTTGTTATCTTTCTTCCACTTCTTCTTCATCCTTTCCTCTCCTTCTTTTTCATCCTCTTCATCTTCTTCTTCTTCTTCCCTTTCCTTCGTCTTCTCCCTTTGTTATCCTTCTTCTGCTTCCACTTGCATTTCTACCTCTTGTTCTCCTTTTTCCACTTCTTCTTCATCATCCCCACTCTTTCAACTACTTCTTCTTCTTCCTTTTTTTCACCTTCTTCCACTTCTGTTGCTTCCACTTGTTCCTCTTCTTCCTTCTTGCACTTCTTCTACCTACACTACCTCTTCTTCTTCCCCTTCTTCTTCCCCTTCTTCTTCTCCTCCTTCTTCCACTTCTGATGCATGCCTCCCTTGATCTTTTTCTAGAGGTTTTCTTCTTTGGTGAAATGGTTTGTGGAGAGGTAAGAAGTGAGGTGGTTTTAGGCGCCACTTAAGGTAAGATAAGCCTAAGAGAGAAAGTTTGCCACAAGGGATGGAACCCTTGATTAAAACCTAAGGAATTCTCAAAGAGAGAAGGGTGGACACTAAGAGAATTTTGGCCAACTCAAGGTTTTTCCATTCAATCAAGTGTAAAAAATACAAGAGTGTGAAGGAGCACCTTTTTATAGAGGGAGCTAACCTCTTGGACAAGTCATGAAGGAAATGAAGGGTTGGGATTAAAAAGAGTCATCCAAGGGAGGAGGATTGAAGCCCAAAGTCCAATCAATACCCTCCTTTAGATGAGAATTGGTGCCCAAGCTACCTTATCCAAGGGTCAAGATTACTCCTTTATTAGTTTTGGGTTTTATTTAGCAAAAGAGGGTGTAGTTATCAAAGTACCCTCTTATTTCCTAAATAAAGGCCCAAAAGCTAATCTTACCCCTTCTTATTACTAAGACACCTCCTAGAAAATTAAATGGACTAATACATGTCCAAAATAAAATCCTAGGTTCCTAAAATAAAAATTACAAGTAAATAAGTCATGGCTTGCATAACTTGATGGTCATATGGAGGTGAGATCTTCCTCCTTCTACTCTAGCCATGTCTTCTTCTATTCTCCTAGCCATGGCCCTAGTGATAGGGCCCTTGCTTGGGGAGAATGCATCATCTCCTCCCCTTTGGGAAGGATTTGACCTCAAATCTATAGGTCTTCCTCTTCTTCATCAGTACCTACAAAAGGGATCAAATCACAAACATTAAAGGTAGTACTGTCACCATAGTCCTTAGGGAGATCTAATATGTATGCATTGTTGTTCACTCTCTTGAGGACTTGAAAGGGACCATCTCCTCGGGGGCTAAGCTTGGACTTCCTATGAGTAGGGAAGCGATCCTTCCTCAAATGGAGCCATACCTAATCCCCTTCATTGAAGATAATTTCTTTCCTTCCCCTATTAGCCTTAGCAGCATACCTTTTCGAGTGTCGTTCAATGTTGGCTTTGACCCTCTCATGTAATTTTTTAACAAAATCCGCTTTAGCTAATCCTTCTTTATGAATAGAAGAAGAGAAAGGTAAAGGCAAAATATCAAGAGGTGTAAGAGGGTTGGTGGTTCTTTGGACCACCCTATTATATGCAAACTCTATATGGGGAAGGTACTCATCCCAAGACTTATGATTTCCCCTAAGAAGTGCCCTTAGCATAGTGGATAAGGATCTATTTACCACCTCAGTTTGCCCATCAGTTTGGGGATGACATGTGGTAGAAAATAGGAGTTTAGTTCCCAGCCTAGCCCACAAAGTTTTCCAAAAGTGGCTAAGGAACTTAACATCTCTATCAGACACTATGGATTGAGGTATGCCATGCAGACGGACAACTTCTTTGAAGAAAAGTCTTGCAATGTTGCTCGCGTCATCTATTTTGTGGCAAGGTATGAAATGGGCCATTTTAGAAAACCTATCCACTACCACAAAGATAGAATCCACTCCCCTTTGGGTTCTAGGAAGTCCAAGGATGAAATCCATGCTTATGTCTACCCAAGGAGCGGAGGGAGCCAGTAAGGGTGTGTAAAGTCCATGAGGCATTACTTTAGATTTAGCTTGTAAACAAGCTATGCATCTAGAGCAATGTCTTTGGACATCTCTTTTCATATGGGGCCAATGAAAGTTTTCTTTTAAAATGAGCAAAGTTTTGTTTATTCCAAAATTCCCCATGAGCCCGCCCTCATGGCTCTCTCTCACAAGCAATTTTCTAAGAGATCCTTGGGGTACACAAAGTTTACTTTCTTTGAATAAGTACCCTTCACTCACATGAAACCCATTAGTAGGTTTGGACAAGGAGGTAGCAAAAATGGGGCCAAACTCTTGGTCAGAAGCATATTGGTCCTTAATATAATCAAATCCTAAGATTTGGGAGCTCAAAGTGGCAAGAAGAGTATGTATTCTAGATAGGGCATCAGCTACTACATTGTGCTTCCCTTTCTTGTATTTGATATATAGGGAAAAGTTTCCAAAAACTCAACCCACTTTGCATGCCTCTTGTTGAGCTTACCTTGACCCTTCAAATATTTTAGTGACTCATGGTCACTATGAATGACAAACTCCTTGGGAATAAGGTAATGTTCCCAAGTTTGAAGGGCCCTTATTAAGGAGTAAAACTCTTTGTCATAGGTGGGGTAATTAAGGGCGGCACCATTTAGTTTTTCACTAAAATAAGCCACAGGGTGGCCGCCTTGCAATACCTATTCCAACACCTGATGCATCACATTCTAGCTCAAAAGTTTTTGAAAAGTCAGGTAGAGCTAGAATAGGGGCATGGGTGAGTTTTTCCTTAATAAGTTTGAAGGCTTTTTGTTGTTTAGCACCCCAAATGAAGGGAACTTCCTTCCTCACCAAATCATTGATTGGTGAGAAAAGTGCGGAGAAATTAGGCATAAAACGCCTATAGAAACTCGCGAGACCATGAAAGCTCTTGATCTCAGTCACACTTTTTGGGGTGGGCCATTCTTGGATGGCTTTGATTTTGTCGGGGTCCACATGAACCCCATCTTTATTGACTACAAAACACCACACTCTCTACACAAAAATTACACTTTTCAAGGTTTCCATAGAGTTGGTGTGACCTAAGGATGCAAAAGACGCACCTAAGATGACCTACATGCTCATCTAGGCTCTTGCTATACACTAAAATATCATCAAAATAAACTACACAAAATTTTCCTAAGCAATCTCTAAGGACATGATTCATAAGCCTCATGAAGGTGCTTGGGGCATTGGTAAGCCCAAAGGGCATTACCAGTCACTCATAAAGCCCAAACTTGGTCTTAAAAGCCGTTTTCCACTCATCACCTTCCTTGATGCGGATTTGGTGATAACCACTCTTAAGATCAATTTTTGAAAATAATTGGGCCCCATGAAATTCATCAAGCATGTCATCAAGCCTAGGGATAGGGTGCCTATATTTGATGGTGATGTTATTGATTGCTCGACATCTCTCTTATGTTTCATGATGAGTTGGTCCTCCGCAACTTGTGAAGGTGTTAGAGGACACAACTTAATGTGCTTATCCTTATGAGTGAGGATGATGTTATTGGAATGACCATAGTATATGGCTTTCTTATCAAATTGCCATGGTCTTCCTAGCAGGATATGGCCAGCTTCCATTGGGACTATGTCACATAGGATCTCATCTTTATAAGACCCAATGGAAATTGGAACCTTGACGTGCTCATTGACCTCCATTTCCCCTTGCTCATTGAGCCATTGAAGCTTGTAAGTCTTAGAGTGGGGAAGTGGGGTCAAGGCTAGCTTTTCCACCAACCTTGAGCTACAGCAATTGCAGCATGACCCACTATCTATAATGAGAGAACATATTTTATCATTCACCTTACAGCGAGTGTGGAATATGTTCTCCCTTTGAGATAAGGAAACTTTCAAAGGTTGGCTTCCAAGAAGCCTTCTTATCACCAAGAGGTCTCCCTCACATGCATAAGCGGTTTCATCACAATCAGATTGGTATGCATGAACCCCTTCTCCTTCGCTCTCACTAGAGGAGTGTGAGCTAGACTCACTACTATAAACATCTTGGGCCCTCATGATGATGTTTCTCTTAGTAGGCCATTGAGAGGCAATGTGGCCTCTCCCAAGACATTTAAAGCATTTGATACTACTAACTTTCTCATTAGAGTTAGTAGTAGGGGTTTTTCTCTCTACATGTGATGTTTTATACTCTTTGAAGTTCTTGGAATGTTCCTCTTTGGGGTAACTCTTGAAAGAGTTCCCCTTAGGTTGGTCCCTCTTTACATAAGGTGGGTTATCCTTTTTAAAACTTTTCCTTCTAAGTTGATTTTCCACCTTGATGCAAAGTTGAACTAACTCATCAAGGGAATTGTATGAGAAGAGCTCCACCTTATCACGAATTTCGGGGCTCAACCCACACAAAAACCTTGCCATAGTGGCCTTGGGTTCCTCAATGATACCTGCCCTCAAGATAAGAAGTTCCATCTTTTGTCTATATTCTTCTATACTAAGGTTGGTTTGCCTTAGCCTTTGGAGTCTATCCAAAATATCTCTTTCATACCAAGAGGGAATATGCCTTCTTCTTAGAGCACTTCTAAGATCATTCCAATATCTTATGGAAGGCATACTGGTGCGGATTCTCTCATTGGTTAACCCAACCCACCAATGCATGGCATGCCCTTGGAAGCTAAGGGTTGCCATTGGAACCTTTCTTTCTTCTCTTACCTCATGGCAAGTGAAGAGTTGTTCTACCTTGATTTCCCAATCAAGGTAGGCTTCCACATCTTCCCTCCCATGAAATGGGGGGAGATCAATTTTGGGCTCCCTTGTAGGGCCCCAATTATTATGCATGGATGAATGGGAGTTTCTCCTAGGATGATAGTAGTATTCTTCCTCACTTTCACTCCTATGGGTATGTCTAGATGGGGAACCTAAGACTATCCCTTTCATTTTGTAATTCTCACCATTCCCATGCTTTCTTTTTTCTTCTTCTTTCTCTTTTCTTCTTTCTCTTTCTTTTCTTGCTCTCCTTTCTTCATCTTCTCTCCTTTCTCTTATTCTTCTCTCTTCCTTCTCTCTTTGAGAATTCCTTAGGCTCTCAGTCCAACCTTCCAAAATATGCTACCCTTGTGGTAAATTCCTTTTTCAAGCTTTGTCCCAAAAGTGGCACTAACACACAAACTAAAGAAACCAAAAGTAGCAAGGGGAGGTGCGAATAGAAACTCAAAAAGCAATAAAAGATAACACAATCAAAAGGACACTTAACCAAATGGTAAGAGTATATAAGACAAACTAGAAAGATAATTTAAAAGACAAGCAACAACTAAAAGGTAAACAAAAGAAAGAGAGCACACAATTGAATACCTAAGAATGGCACTAGATTAAAGACTAGAAAGACACAAATATCAAGTTCTAGTGTACCAAAAATAATAAAATTTCTTTTAAGGTTCCAAGTTCAAAGTTGAAGCACTTGCTAATTTTAGGTTAGGTACATCAAATGAATTTTTCAAACTTGCTTTTCTTTTGTTGGTTCTCTTTTCTTTTTTTTTTTAATCCTTCATTTTTTTTTTGTATTTTATTTTAGATTTTGTTCTCTTGTTTTTCTTTTTTTGAATATTTACTAGATGCACCTAAATTGATTGTGAATTTAGTGCTTAATAACAAAGAGTTATGCGCTTGGAACAACAAAGAAAATTAAAAGCAACAATTTAGGTACTACTAGAAATGACTTCAAAATGCAAAGTAACAAGAACTACCTTTACCACACAAATAAGCTACTAATTATACGTATAAGGAAAATAAAGACAAAGGGAATTGAGCAACTATTTTGGAATTTTTTTTAAGAATATGCTTGAAACTAAAAGCACATGAACCTCTAAAGAGACTTAAACATGAGGTATGACCCTCTATGTTGCTCAATTTAAGAAGTTTCAAAAGCTTTTTGTAAAAACAAAAGAGGCTAAACTTAAAAGGAATTAATAGACAAAATGGGAAACTATAAACATGACTTATAGACAACTACACAAGAGTATAAAAGTGAAAAATAAAAGCTAAAAATAAGGCAAAAACAAGGCAACTAGGTGCAAGAAAATACAAGAATTTGGTCTAAATTTCTTGACCACAAGGTTGTGGAATTCACCACAACGGCATGGATTTTTATCAAGAAATTCTCAAAACCAAAATTCAAGCAAGAAAGCACCCAACTCAAAGCTTAAGCGGAAATTAATGAATATAGGAGAGATGTAGATGAAAAGAAAAGAACAATATAAATTGCATCAAGCAAAAAATAAATGGCGTAAATAAACTATAACTCAAAACAATAAACTCAAGACATAAATGGAAATGATAAACAACAATGGAAAGCTAGAAAAAATTGTGGAAATTAAAGATAAAATAAAATAGGAAAACGGAAAGAAAAAATAAATGAGGTAGGAAGAGAGTTTAGACCTCTAGAACCAATGCTCTGATACCAAATGATGCATGCCTCCCTTGATCTTTTGAGTTGTTGTTCTACCTGTACAGCTTTGTCCAACAAATCTTCTAACTCAATATATTCCTGCAATTCGACAACATCTCTGATTTCATTACTTAATCCACTCAAAAATCGAGCCATAGTGTCCTCACTATCTTCATTGACTTTAGCCCACATCATAGTCATTTCCAGGTCTTTAAAATACTCTTCAACACTCCTATAGCCTTGAAATAATTTCTGAAGTTTAAGCTTCAAATCTCTATTGTATCTAGTTGCCACATATCTCTTCCTCATGATGGTCCTCATTTCAGCCCATGTATCTACTATTGGTTCTTCATTACTGATATGAATCCAAAAGACAATAACTTTTCATTTTTCGTAATGTTCTATTAATTTAGAAATTAATGTAACATGCAATTAATCATATGTGATAATTGCATGATAATGGAGTATTTAATTTTATTTTAGGAGTTATGATTTTGAATAGCTGCCTAATTCTATAAATAAGGGCTGAATTGTACTCAAAAGACAACCATTGAATTAGTGAAATTATAATTGGGTTTTACCCTTTTGTGAGAGATGAATTTCTCTTTAGAACTTATCAAGGAATTTTTTCTTGTGGCGTTCTGCTAGACTTATTAAGGGTAAATCACCACCCTTGTGGCGTCATATGACTTATCTTCCATCCTTGGAAGTGGCGTCATCTATCCCTTCATTAAACCATTTTCATCCTTTTCATTTTCTTGTTTACCCAATTCTCATTGTTTTGTTAACTTATTACCTTCCAACCTAGATAGATCCGCAAAACGAATCCAACACCTCTGGATTTCTATCAATTTCTCACCATCTCTGTTTGATACTTGTTCCACCAAATAAGCGCATAATCAGAAAATTCAGCAACTTCCATTTTAACTTTTTGCTCCTCTGTATAGTTGTTACAAGAGAATACATGTTCAATTTTCAGTACTCACTCCAAATAGGCTTCTGGATCACTCCTTCCTTTGGATGGGGGAATATTCAGCTTCACTCCTTCAATCTGGTTTCGCCTAGGTTCACCATCATTATTTCTTCTTCTCCTATTCTCCTCATTATTTCCACGATTCTCAAGTACCTCAATCCTCCCATATAACTCCTCTGTATGTTCTCTCAACATTCTTTGTACTTGGTTTGTACTTGCTTCAATCATGAGTCTATTACCTCCTCCATTAGGAGGGTTTCTTCACCTCCTATACCTGCCATTTAATCAGAAAAAAATAATATTGAAGTAATAGGCCCTCACTACTCTTCTCATATGTTTACACACAAGAATGTATATTCGTGTTTAGTGCTCTCTTTTCTGGCTTTTTCTCTAATGTGCACACAACCTTTTACCTCTCTTGTACTCTCCTTGGGTTCTTAACAAAATCAAATAAGACTCTTTTTTTTTCAAGAACAGTCCACACAATGTGGCAAAAATTTGGTACGTATCAGGTGCAGTTTGGAAAACAGTTGAACAACAAGATTTACCAGCAAAAGGCTCAAATTTACCTTAATGTATCAGACATCAAACACCACTACCTCACAAAACAGTGAATGCAAAAGGCCAACAAAAACAAAACTCTAATGCAATTTAATGCCCTAAACAGTTGCAAAAACAATCCTTCACAAAAAAGTTAATATATCACCTTACAATTAGTTACGTTTCTGTCCTAAATAAATGAATCATTCAGCCACAACCTTTTCTTTTGTTTTTTTTTCTTCTCTTTTTTTTTCTTTTCTTTCTTTTGTGTTTTTTTATAGGCTTAACTTTTGCAATGACTTAGGTAGGGTGATTATCAATATCAGATGATGTTATTGGCACTAAAAACAAAAGGAAGGATCTTACCAATGTCACGCCACTGTATCTCACGCTGCATAACTCCGAAGTGAACAATTCAACATTCAGGTGAAAGTTCACGTTCTGAGGAGCAATTTCCACTCATGAATCACTGAAATTGACTCTGTAAAATGTGAGTTATGAATGAAAGGAAATTGCGTCTCAGACAGCCAAGAACTGCGCCCTAGAACCTTGAAGCAGCGCCCAAAACCTAGTCCTAACGACTAGCTCTGATACCAAATGACGTGAATTCCCCTTGCCACGAATTCAGAATGGACCGATTAAGACTATTTGTTAGAATGGAAAAATAAAAAGGTAAGAATTGGGGATGATGGTGGTTTTAGGGGAGACGCCACTTCCGGGAAGGAAGATAAGTCTCAAAGACACCACAAGGGGTGGAAGGCCCTTGATAAGTCTCAAGTTTGGTTCAGTCAAGAACCTAGGAGATACATTCTTTCAATAAAAGTTTTATCCAAAGCAAAGTCTGTCTATTTCCATTGAAATGCAGTACATATAGGAACTCCATAAAGCCAAGAAATAAATGCACCATTTACTAACATTGATGGAGGGTTATTTATTAAATAACCTCCCTACAAGTGCATATGAAAAGGTAACAACAACACTGAAGGAAAACTAGACAACCACTATAATTCAACACTCCAAAATAAAAGAAAAATTAAAATAATCTGTTTTTAAAGCATGGCACGTAACACAACAGTAGCAATACTTTTTACAACTTTATTTAATTAAACTCACTTTGATTAAAATAACTTTGCAGCAACATCCTCTATTTCATGAATCTTCAATGATGATCATGCATTGAATTAATTTTGCCTTTATATCCTTTTCATTAGGTGCAGCTTCCAGAATTGTTGCTACCACTTGTTGTAAAGCTTCTCTTACTTTCCTATCTCTTGCCCTTGTCATAGGTGTCCCAAGTCCTTCAAGTACCTTACTGTCTTTGTTTGTAGCTGTGTCCTCATCATAAAATTGACAAAACTAACCTAAAAACAAAAATCACAATTGTGTGAGTTTCACATGTTAATGCACTAAACAACCTAATATGCATGAATATAATAAACATATGCAAAATGCATATGTAACCTAGACTATTAATGCATAAACAATGATTAAATTCAATAAAACTAACCAAATGCATGAAACTACCTAAAATGCACAAAAACCTAAAAAACACTAAAACTTATAAAACAAACACATTAGGCTACTTGAACGCATTGAAACCAAAAACCTAAAACAACTAAACATCACAACTACTAACCTAAATATACAAACTAACACACAACAAGTTAACCTAAACACCTACTATATACAATCACTAGCCTAAACATTTTAACACACCAACTATACTTAAAACACAATACATGAACATAACACAACACACATAAGTAGCCTTAAAATTACACTAAATGTCTCAATAACACGCTTTCATATTTATAGGTCACAAACATTACAATCTCACCAAAAGGGAAAACATCAGAAATAGAACAAAAACAACTAAACACACAAATTACTAAAACTGGACAATATATACATAAACACAAAAAATGTAAAAAAGGGAGAAGGGTTAGAAGATTGAGTTGCCTCCCAATGAGCACTTGTTTTACATCACGAGCTTGATGTTCTAGCACCTCACGGGTCTATTGGATGAAATGGTGAAATGGTTTTCTAGCACCTCATGCCTCCCTTGATCTTTTTCTAGAGGTTTTCTTCTTTGGTGAAATGGTTTGTGGAGAGGTAAGAAGTGAGGTGGTTTTAGGCGCCACTTAAGGTAAGATAAGCCTAAGAGGGAAAGTTTACCACAAGGGATGGAACCCTTGATAAAAACCTAAGGAATTCTCAAAGAGAGAAGGGTGGACACTAAGAGAATTTTGGCCAACTCAAGGTTTTTCCATTCAATCAAGTGTAAAAAAATACAAGAGTGTTAAGGAACACCTTTTTATAGAGGGAGTTAACCTCTTGGACAAGTCATGAAGGAAATGAAGGGTTAGGATTAAAAAATGTCATCCAAGGGAGGAGGATTGAAGCCCAAAGTCCAATCAATACCCTCCTTTAGATGAGAATTGGTGCCCAAGCTACCTTATCCAAGGGCCAAGATTACTCCTTTATTAGTTTTGGGTTTTATTTAGCAAAAGAGGGTGTAGTTATCAAAGTACCCTCTTATTTCCTAAATAAAGGCCCAAAAGCTAATCTTACCCCTTCTTATTACTAAGACACCTCCTAGAAAATTAAATGGACTAATACATGTCCAAAATAAAATCCTAGGTTCCTAAAATAAAAATTACAAGTAAATAAGTCATGGTTTGCATAACTTGATGGTCATATGGAGGTGAGATATTCCTCCTTCTACTCTAGCCATGTCTTCTTCTATTCTCCTAGCCATGGCCCTAGTGATAGGGCCCTTGCTTGGGGAGAATGCATCAACTTCTTTTTCCTTCTCCCTTTCCTTGCTTTCCTTTTTCTTACTGTTCTCCCTCTTCCACTACTTCTCCTTCCACTTCTTCTTCTTCCTCTTGTTCTCCTTCCTCCACTTCTTCTTTAGCATCCCCTTTCCTTCCACTGCTTTTTCTTTTTCCTCTTTTTCTCATTCTTCCACTTCTTCTTCTTCTTCCTATTGTTCTCCTTCTTCTACTTGCACTTCTTCCTCTTCTTATCATTCTTGCACTTCTTCTTCCTCCTCCCGTTCTCCTTCTTCCACTTCTTCTTCTTGATCCCCTCTCATTCCACTACTTCCTCCTATTCCTCTTATTCTCCTTCTACCACTTCTTCTACTTCAACTTGTTGTTGTTGTTCTTCTTCGTCTCCTTCTTCCGCTTCTTCTGCTTACACTTCTTCTTCTTCCTCTTCATCCATATCTTCTCTTACTACTACTTCTTCTTCTTCCCTTTCCTTCTTCTCCATGCTCTTTTTCTCCATCGCCCACTTCTTTTGCTTCCAATTGTTGCGCTTCCTCTTCTTCTCCTTCCCCAGCATCTTCTGCTTACACTTTTTCTTCTTGTTCTTCCTCTTCTCCTCCATATTCCACTTCTTTTTCTTCATTTTCCCTTCCCTTCCCTTCTTTCTTCCAGTTCTTCTTCTTCATCCCATCTGCTTCCATTACTTCATTTTCCTCCTCCTGTTCACCTTCTTCCACTTTTTCTCGTTCCACATCTTCTTCTTCTTCCTTTTCTTCTCCTTTTTCCACTTCTTTTGCTTACTCACCTTCTTCTTCCTCTTCTTCTCTTTCTTTCATTTCTTCTACCTCCTCTTGTTCTCTTTTTTCCACTTCTTCTTCATCCTCTCCTCCCCTTCTTTTTCTTCTTCCTCATCTCCTTCTTCTTCTTCCGTTTCCTTCATGTTCTTCCTCTTTTTCTCCTTCTTCTTCTTCCACTTGCATTTCTACCTCTTGTTCTCCTTCTTCCACTTCTTCTTCATCATCCTCACTCCTTCCACTACTTCTTCTTCTTCCTCTTGTTCACCTTCTTCAGCTTTTTCCGCTTCAACTTGTTCTTCTTCTTCCTTCTCTTCACCTGCTTGCACTTTCTCTGCCTACACTACTTCTTCTTCCTCCCCTTCTTCTCCTTCTCCTTCTTCCACTTCTTCTTCCTTCTCCCATTCCTTGCATTCCTTACTCTTAATCTTCTCCCTCCTCTTACACTACTTCTCCTTCCACTTCTTGTTCTTCCTCTTGTTCTCTTTCTTCCACTTCTTCTTGTTCATTCCCTTTTCTTCCACTGATTCTTCATCTTCCTCTTTTTCTCATTCTTTCACTTCTTCTTCTTCTTCCTATTGTTCTCCTTCTTCCAATCACACTTCTTCCTCTTCTTGTCGTTCTTCCACTTCTTCTTCTTCCTCTTCTTCTCCTTCTTCCACTTCTTCTTCCTCCTCCCGTGCTCCTTCTTCCACTTCTTCTTTTTCATCCCTTCTCATTGAATTACTTCTTGCTATTCCTCTTGTTCACCTTCTACCACTTCTTCTACTTCCACTTATTGTTCTTCTTCTTTTTCGTCTCCTTCTTCCACTTCTTCTGGTTACACTTCTTCTTCTTCCTGTTCTTGTCCTTCTTCAATTTCTTCTTCTTCCACTACTTCTTCTTCTTCCCTTTCCTACTTTTCCTTCCTCTTTTTGTCCATCCCCCACTTCTTTTGCTTCCAATATTTGCTTTCCTCTTCTTCTCCTTCCCCCCAAATCTTCTACTTGCACTTCTTCTTCTTCTTTATCTTCTCCTCCATATTCCACTTCTTCTTCCCTTCCCTTCCTATCCTTCTTCCTTTTGCTCCTTTTCTCCTTCTTCCACTTGTTCTCCTTCTTCCAGTTCTTCTTCTTCATCCCACCTCGTCCCACTACTTCTTCTTCCTCCTCTCGATCACCTTCTTCTACTTCTTCTATTTTTACATATTCTTCTTCTTCCTTTTCTTCTCCTTCTTCAACTTCTTCTGCTTACATTACTTCTTCCTCCTCTTTTTTTCCATCTTCCATTTGTTTTCCTTCCATTACTTCTTCTTCTTCCCTCTCCTTCTTCTCCTTCCTTTTTTTCTCCATCCCCCATTTCTTCTGCTTCCAATTATTGCTCTTCCTCTTCTTCTCATTCTTCCACTTCTTCTGCCTCCTCTTGTTCTCTTTCCTCCACTTCTTCATCCTCTTCTCTCCTTATTTTTCGTCCCCTTCATCTCCTTCTTCTTCTTCCCTTTCTTTTGTCTTCTCCTTGTTTTTCTCCTTCTTCTGCTTCCACTTGCATTTCTACCTCTTGTTCTTCTTCTTTCACTTCTTCTTCGTCATCCCCACTCCTTCAACTACTTCTTCTTCTTCTTTTTGTTCACCTTCTTCCACTCTGCTGCTTCCACTTGTTGTTCTTCTTCCTTCCCTTCTCCCTCTTGCACTTTTTCTGCCTACACTACCTCTCCTTCTTCCCCTTCTTCTTCTCCTCCTTCTTCCACTTCTTCTTCCTCCTCCCTTGCTTTGCTTTCCTTCTTCTTACTATTCTCTCTCTTCTACTACTTCTCCATCCACTTCTTCTTCCTCTTTTTCTCCTTCTTCCACTTCTTCTTCTTCATCCCCTTTCCTTTTCTTCCACTTTTTCTCTTTCCGCATCGTCTTCTTCTTCCTCTTCTTCTCTTTCTTCCACTTCTTCTGGCTCCTTTTCTTCTCTATCTTCCACCTCTTCTTCATCTCTCCTTTCCTTCTTTTTGTTCCCCTTTATCTCCTTCTTCTTCTTCCCTTTCCTTCATCTTCTCCCTATTTTTCTCTTTCTTATGCTTCCACTTGCATTTCTACCTCTTGTTCTCCTTCTTCCACTTCTTCTTCATCATCTTCACTCCTTCAACTACTTCTTCTTCTTCCTCTTGTTCACCTTCTTCCACTTCTGTGGCTTCCACTTGTTCTTCTTCTTCCTTCCCTTCTCCTTCTTGTACTTCTTCTACCTACACTACCTCTTCTTCCTACCCTTCTTCTTCTCCTCTTTCTTCCACTTCTTCTTACTCCTCCCTTGCCTTCCTTTCCTTCTTCTTACTCTTCTCCGTCTTCCACTACTTCTCCTTCCACTTCTTCTTCTTCCACTTTGTTTGCCTCCCCTTGTTGTCTTTCTTCCACTTCTTCTTCATCCTCTCCTCTCCATCTTTTCCTTTCTATTTATCTCCTTTTTCTTTTACCCTTTCCTTCGTCTTCTCCCTCTTTTTCTCCTTCTTTTGCTTCCATTCGCATTTCTACCTCTTGTTCTCCTTCTTCCACTTCTTTTTCATCATCCCCATTCCTTCAACTACTTGCTCTTTTTCCTCATGTTGACCTTCTTCCACTTGTTCTTCTTCCTTTTTCCCTTCTCCTTCTTGCACTTCTTCTGCATACACTACCTCTTCTTCACTTCTTCTGCCTACAGTACCTCCTCTTCCTCCCATTCTTCTACTCCTCCTTCTTCCACTTCTTGTTCCTCCTCCCTTGCCTTGCTTTACTTCTTCTTACTCTTCTCCTTCTTCCACTACTTCTCCTTCCACTTCTTCGTCTTCCTCTTGTTCTCCTTGTTCCACTTCTTCTTCTTCTTCATCACCTTTCCTTCCACTGCTTCTTCTTCTTCCTTTTCTCTCATTCTTCCATTTATTCTTCTTTTTCCTATTGTTCTCCTTCTTTCACTTGCACTTCTTCCTTTTCTTCTCGTTCCTCCACTTCTTCTTCTTCCTCTTCTTCTCCTTCTTCCACTTTTTCTTCCTCCTCCCGTTCTCCTTCTTCCACTTCTTCTTCTTCATCCCCTTTCATTCCAGTACTTCCTCCTATTCCTCTTGTTTTCCTTCTACCACTTCTTTTGCTTCCACTTATTGTTCTTCTTCTTTTTCTTCTCCTTCTTCCACTTCTTCTGATTACACTTCTTCTACTTCATCTTCTTCCATTTCTTCTCCTTCAACTACTTCTTCTCTTTCCACGTCTTCTTCTTCTTCCTTTTCTTCTCCTTATTCCACTTCTTCTACTTACAGTCCTTCTTCTTCCTCCTATTCTCTTTCATCCGCTTCTTCTGCCTCCTCTTGTTCTCTTTCTTCCACTTCTTCTTCATCCTCACATCTCCTTCTTTTTCTCCTCTTCATCTGCTTCTTCTTCTTCCCTTTCCTTCATCTTCTCCGTCTTTTTCTCCTTCTTCTGCTTCCACTTGCTTGAGTTTTGAAATGAATTTTGAGTCATTTGATGATTTAAAATCATTAAAATGTTTGTATTAGTCCTCCGGACGTGCACCACATAGGTGTTGGAAATATCACATGGGTGCGGGAGTCTGCATAGGAAAAAATGCATTCTCCCATAGATTTGTGTGAATACTACATGAGTGTAGGAAACATACAAAAGAAGAATATATATCAAGATTGTATCACATATGTGAAATACCACATGGATGTTGGAAACATGTACAAGAAGATTATTAATTAGAGTATATCCCACAAGAATGTAATAAGTCCCACAATTGTGTGGTGGATGCACATAAGGAGAAGATGCATAAGAGTTTCTTCTACAGGGTTGTGTTAAGTCCCACAATGGTCTTGGAGACTCATAGAAGGACAAGATGCATAACATTTTCTCCTACAAAGATGTGAAAAATCTAACTGCAAATAAAATATCAAGTATAAATAATTTAAATAAAGACACTAGAAAAAAGATACTTATTTTATTAAACAAAAACTCATAACATGCGAGGCAATAATAATTTAACTTAATGTTAGTTATGTTTTGCAAATATTTTTATTTATTTATTAAACTTAAAATTTATATAAATTTTTTCATCATTCAAGAAAGGGTAAAAAGAAAAAGAAATAATAATCTAATATGTGAAAAAATTACCATTTTTAGGTTAATAACTCAAACGTTCGGAAGGACATGTGTAAAAAGTAGTTTATCCTTAATTATTTGGATAAAAGACTTCAGATGAAACAATTTTTTTTTTCATTACACATTATTTGATCTTCTTTTAGAAGTATAATTTAGAAATAAAATTGATGTATTAAATTTATTAAGCATTTGTAATATAAATTAAACGAATACTTATCCTTTCATAATCTAGCTATACAGGCTTTTTGGATTTGTAAAAGAGTTTAAATAGTATGCATTAAAATTTTAAAAGAGTTTTTATACACATTTTAATTTATATGACTTTTATAGTGTTAGTGTAAAGTTTTTTATAGTGTTAGTGTATACTAATTAAACTCTTTTTAAAAATATATTCTGGCATCTTTTACCAACTTTTAAAATTTATAAAATTGAAATCATAAATTTTGTTAATAAAAAATTAAATTAATTTTATTTTAAAGTATAAAAACATATTTAATCTGTTAAAAAATATCATTACCACCATTTTTAAGACCTAAAATGCCATGATCCAAACATATTTAGTCCCTTTTCAATTGAAAGGAAAGGAGAGAGTGAAAAATTACATGTATAGAAAAATCAAAGAAAATTGCATTTTTTCTAATTTGCTACAAAAGAAAAATAGTAAAGAAAGTGTCATTAATTTGGTGAGTCACACATATTTAACTTTCTACTACAAAAAACATATAAAGGAAATAAAGTGCAAAAAAATTATCCTTCTAAAATGATTTTATAAGGTAGTCATAATATATTAGTAATTTTGTAATTATAATAACTTTAATTTATAATTTTCTATCTTTTTCACACCATTTTTTACATAATCCAAGAATTTCAATTTTCTATCTTTTTTATAATTGACTTTTGTGTTTATTTAATGACATGGCTATCAAAACAACCATATCCATTTTTATTGATTGAGCTTTCACATTTGTTTTTGAATTCTCACCCTTCGTCCCCTCCTCTTATTTAAGAGGATTTCCTATCTTTTCGGACCTCTTTTAACATTTGTCTTTTTTCTTTAATAATTTTTATGAGAAAAAAATGTTATAAGCTTCTTAATAAGTTTGAATTAACTTCTTAATAATGAAACTACTTTTGGTAGGGAGTGTGGATACCAAGAGATATTGAAGACTTGTTTAGATTAACTTCTAAGCTAAAATAAGGTTTTAAAGAACTAAGTACGAGGCATACTAAAATTTAACTTATACATAAGATAACTTTAACTTATTGTGAAACTTTTTTTTTCCATTCTTATTGCCTTTTCTACAAGTGTTTATTAAGATACTATAAAAAAATTCTTACTAAGAAATTTATCCAAATAGATCACAATCTAGCATATTAGGGCCTCTTTAAACAAGTTTATTTAGAAATACTTCTTAGAGAGAAAGATAAAAAAAAAAAAAGAAAATAAATTTCTCTACAACTTAAAATTAACTTATACATAAATTAATTTTAATGTATAGATAAATTCATTGTATTTTTTCTTATTTTCTTTGTGAATAACTTTATCCAAATTAAGCAGGTTGTTAGTGAGTATATTATGGCTTCCTTGTCTTCATAGGCTTTTTGCACAGGCTAATCTTAAATAAATATATTAAATGAGCACCCGCAGTATATGTGAGAATCCAATTACAAGGTATCAGATTTAAGCCCCTAATTAGATGTGTGGGATTTTAGTGTAGGGTTTATAAGGTTTTAGGATCTTCAAATACTTAAGCTAGCTTTTATGGTATGATTGTCTCAAGTTTCTGTTAGTATGCAAGATAAAATCATCTATGTGTACATTTTTTTTTATTTCAAAGTTTAGGATTGAATTACATTTTAGTTCACTTTGTTTACTGCATTGTTCTCTTTGTTTCCCGTTGTTATTTTGCTATAGTCATAAAGTACTTTTTTTGTGCATGGTGGGTATTGTGTGTTGTCCTCTGATTTCTGTGGAAGTTTAATTTGTTTGTTTTTAATGAAATCTCTATAATTGAAATAAAGAGATCCATATTGCAATGCTATTAGATATGATTCAACCTATAAATGAATCATCTGATTTCTACAATACATTGATGAAATCAATTTACAGAGAACATGTTTATTTAGTAACACCAGTTAATAATCTCTTTTTTACTAAGTACATGTAAATATCTATTTGTTTCATCTTTTTACGTCTTGCTTTCTCAAGAGTGAAAATAATTATTTACCAGAGTAACTATTTAATTTCTGACACTTTTTTGTATAATGCATCTTGTAAATAGAGTCCTTAGATGAAAAGTCCAACAGTTTTTTCAAAAGAATACCTTTGAGGGAAGTAGAAAAATTATAAATACTGCAATGGACCGTGTCTTTTTTTCTTGCAAATTAAACTTATTTAATAACTTTATTGGGTTCATGATCAACTTGCAGGAGTTAAAATTGTGTTAAATATGTAATATGAGAGTACCATTTATGGAAAACTTATATAAAACTATTGTCTTAAGCTCTAGGTTGGATGCACTTATACAACAACATTTGTCTCATTTGAAAATTTTCATTACTTTATATATTATTATACTTGTTAGATTGATTTTAACTTGTGTGAATATTAGACTGTGTTTGGAAACCTGAAAAAAATTAAATTTTCTCCTGAATCAATTATATTTATTTCATATAAAACTGGTGGGTTATACTTTACAGTAACAATTTTAATTCCATAAGATGAGAGGTAGGAAAGGATGCACTGTATTTCTTCTTTCCCACGGTTGGGGATATGGAAAATCTCCAACCCTTAAATCCATCTAGATTTAGTTAATCAGTTATCAACTGCAGTTATCATTTTGTTATTAGACTTATAGTTTTGAAAAATGTAATGTGTATGTAATGTTTTTCTTTACATGAAACAGGTCATGCTATGTTGATGGTGAATTTGTAATGTTATATGCATTATTTACCCAAGATTGCATGTTTGATAAATGAAAAAATAAAAACAGGGCAGCATAAGCCCCTAAGGCCTATGGCGATGCAGAGTGGTTCATTTTTGTTAAGGCCAACAAAATTGTTTACTACTTCCTCTGTCCTAATTATAAGTCAGAGTTGCTTTTCTTACCAAAACACCTTATTGTTTACCTATGAAGAGTATATTTCTTTTCTTTAATCATTAACAAATATTTTCTCTTTCTAATATTGTGGAGGATAATTTAAAAAAAATCTGACAAATTTAATGCTATAATTAAATTTATCCATTTTTTGTAATAAACGTGGTTAACACCGTTTTATCATTAGGAATGAATACAATATTATCATTAAACACATAAGTTTAAAAAATAAAAGTTGAAAAGTTTAATTTCAGATTTTTTTTAAATGTAGAAATTAAAATACCTTGAGAAATTAATTGGGGATTCACTTTAGAAAATTTTGAGTCATGCAGAGCTGAATTAGAAAATCCTTGTCAAACAAATAATCTTTTGGAAACAATGCACAGCAAACAAAGCATCTTTTGAGATGAGTTGGAAGGTGGTGATAGCTTAATGCCAAAGCAGGAACAATATCATTGTTATCTATTTACCATATCTTGCTTTGCAATATGCTTTTCTGTTCCAGAATGGATTTGTTATATAATAGACTCCCCATTGTTTTCAAGGCAGAGGAAGTCCTTTACATTTTGGGATGCGTGTTCAGCAAACAACTTCCGACAATAATCTTCTTGTAATTTCTCTTTTGCCCTCATGGCATAAGCAACATTCTTATTGCGTGTTGTGACAAGGATCTTACTTCCTTGAGCCCCAAAATTAAGTAGAGGAGTATGCATTGCTTCCCATCTATCTGGTTTTTCGTTCCAAACACCATCCAAAACAAGAAGAAACTTCTTATCTCTTAATTGTTCTTCCCATCTCTCATAAACCATCTATAGGCTGCTACTATCAGTTGATTTAGTGATTGCTTCAAGAATTGCTTTTCATAGGTTGAAAGCATCAAATACATCTGAAACACAGACTCCAGCTTTGATTTTAAATTTATCATCTATCTTTAGGTCGTTGTATGCCTGTTGGGCAAGTGTGGTCTTACCTAACCTACCCATGCCCACAATAGAAAGTATTGATAACTTGTCATGGTTGATGTGAGTCAATTAAAGATTATTTCTTTCTGCCATAAATAACATTTTTAACCACCAAAGCGTTGAAGGCCATTTTTGTGGTACTTCACTAACCAATCCTAATCCAACACCAACGTCACTAACATTTTCCAAACCTAAAGCACTCTGTTGGATTATGAGGAATTCTAGACTGTCAAGGACCTTTTCCATCGTTGATTGAATTTCCTTCTTAAAGGAATTAAGAGGAGAAGATCTAAAGAAATTAGGTACCTTGCAAGTACAGACCACACAGGTTTGACTTTCAGATTTAGCTTCTACCTTCAGATTTGTAGATTTCGAAGTCTATTTCATGCAAGAGATCCTCTGTGTCAGCACTGCGTGTTTGACAGCAAGGAGCCATGTTTTCACACGTTTGTCTCCGAACTGCTTTCGCTCTGCATCATCAGCCAGAGAATCAACGGATAACAACTTGATTTTTATCTTGCTAAGCAGTGTCTCGTCTAGCTTTCTTGCATGAAAGAAGTTGAGAACTTGAGAAGAAGCTAGCTTCTCAAATGCAACCCTAAGGAAAGCAGAAATAAGAGCGCCACCAACGAGTTCTGCCATGGTAGGAAAGGGAGTGAATCTGAATGGAAATGAGTAATTTGAATGATGAAATGTGCAGAAATAAGCTATTTTATGAAGGATGAAATAAATAGATGAATGAAATGAGTGATTTGAAATGCAATTTAGCCAATGACTCAGTTAAGTTCTGTGAATAATCAAATGGGTAGCGCTAATAACATATTCTAAGATATTACCAAAAGGAAAATATGCATAAACAAATGCATGAATAATCACATGGGTAGTGACCTGAAATGCAATTTAGTGATTGTCATTGTCAACTTTATTAGTAACTGTATTGTATTCCATGAACGAACGAATGAGTAGCCATGATTCCAAAACTTGACTGTACTGTCTAACTTATCATGCATGATTTTGGCTTGTGACATCCGAACTTGTTTATTTACCAAATTTTCACATGCTTGGATATTCTCTGACTTTGCAGAATAACATTTTGTACGACTAGAAAGTGTGTTTAATCAATATTTAGTATGTTCATGGAATAGATATTATTAGTTGTTAAGCTCGTTACATATGTCTGATCTTGGTTATATTAAAATCTTGACTGCCTAATGAAAATACATTTATTTGGTTACATGCTTCACTATCAATTAATCCAATTATAATTAAATAATTAATTCTATTAGAGTTTCAAACTTTCATGTAAAATAAAACCATAATAAATTTATCCTCATTTCAATAAGAGAGTATAACACCATGTGAAGTGAAGTGTGAACGACTGTCTTCTGGCTTTATTGTTAATAGGCAATGGATAACTGTTCTGTTTTCCAAACACTATAAAATATATATTAATGAAAATTTAGACTCTTCAGTCAATTTCACAGCGCAACTTCTTAGAAACTAAATCCAAGAAATCAAACATCCTATAATATATTTAATGAAAGCTTTTCTTTCTTTTTTTTTTAATGGTTAATGAAAGTTTATTGTCTAGTCAATTCCAATGGTATAAACAAAGGAATCAAGAAACCTAATATAAGTGAAATTCATTAATGATTTTAAATTTATAAAACATTCTAAATTTCTATCCTAATTCTAAAACCAAACAACTTATTTTATTGTCTTGCAAGATTGTTGCGACGCATTCACTATGATGCAAAGACAAGGTTTGGATTGCATTGCAAACATGAGTGTAGAGAAGCTTTTATTTACAGCAATGCAAAAGTACGCTTGCTTTTTATATTATAACAAATACCTGACCTGTAATAATCTTCTCTTCATCTTGCCCATATAAATGTCAAAGTCTTCTCTATACATGATCTTTATGCTTTTTGGTTATTGGCAGCTAAAGATGTGTTTTGTAACTTGTGGGAAGGGATTGTTTGTGTTTTCTTCTGTTGATTAATCCAACTTTTTGCTTATTAAAAAAACAATGTTGAGTTTTCTGCATTACAGACATCAACTGTTATGTTCTGTGAATTAGTGAGGCATTGATTCTGCTTAATTTTTTTTTTTTTAATCTATAAATATTAATTACTAATTTGTCAGTTTGTATTTAGTAGGAGAGGTTCAAATCCTTCTCCTTTCCTTTATTCACCTCACAACTCCACTTATTCTTTTTAAGGTAAATCTTGCCTCTTGGAATATTTTAGGAAAATACCGAACCTACACCCTATAGATTATAGAATTTAGGAGAAAGGTGATTTTAATTAACTTAAATATACCATAATAATCTTTTCTTACTAAACAATTATTTACATATTCTATTTACATTGCTCTATTCTTTTTAAGACATTTTATTTACATTGCTCATTCAATTACAGTAGAAATCAATATATTTATTTATTAGGAACTTAGGGGATAAAATTGCAGTCGGTTGAACTATTTTTCTTAGTATAAAACAATTAACCTAGTAAAAAGAATAGCAGCTTCATCATTGGAATTCATGCATTTATCCAGAAGGAGGAAATTTTACAAATGAAGATCAACAATATTTTAATGAGATACAAACCAAATAAAATAGGAAAGGAAAAAACAGTTATGCCCCTAATTATGATGGGGAATAAGATAAGTTTGCAACAAATGTAAACAAAGTAGCGAAAATAAATCTCATTATCTCGCAAGAATCTATGAGGAGAAATAACAAGATATAACACTAACTAATCACTGATCCTTTTTGGAATAAGACACCAAGATTTTAACGTGGAAAACCCCTCAAAGCAAGGGTAAAAACCACGGGTCGTCTAGAAATGGGTAAGGTACTATAGTGTTGATCCTCATATCCATGTTTAAGAAATGTATCCATACCTGGTCTCATACTTGCATAGGCAATGACTTTAATCTTTATCCTCGTTCACACTGGGTACCTATATACTTATGTCTAACCTTCCCTTTTCTTATCTATAGGGGTAATAAATAAATATAATATAAAAAACAAACAACATAATATCAAACATAGAACAAATTATAAAATACTTTCTAAAGTTTTATATGATTACGCATAAACTTTTTTTACCATAATATTAAATAATATTGTAACTTTATTAAGTTATTTTATAAATGACTCATTTTTCTTGTAACTTGTATTTTTATTTATTAAATTTGTGTAAAATATGTTGTATATCTCTTTTTACTCTATAGTTATATTATTTATCATATATTATAATAAAAAATCATATTTTTAGTAATATTATCTACTCAAAATTATCATATTTAATATTATATAATATAATCATATTAAATTATATATATATATATATAGATATATATATATATAAAAGGTGCGAGGCAGGATGGGTACCCGCACCCATTTTTGCAGGTAATTACACTCGCTCCCACATGAGAGTATTTTTGCAGGTACCATATAGGGTTTGAGTCCATTACTAAGGATCTTGAGGAATTTAACACCACCACCCAACTCCCTATCAAACTAAACTCCTTCAATTATCCTATGTGGTATTGATAGATTCATTTTCTGCATGTAACGTGTGACCTTGAAGGCTACATCACAGTTGACACACCTTGTCCCCCTAAAACCATTTATCATTGCCTCTGGTGTGTTTTCCAATCCATCTTATAATTTTTGGATTCGTGAAGACAAATATCTCTACATCGTCTTACTTGGTTAATGCAGTACTAAGGCCAACATTGTCATGTCCATGGCGAAAACATCACGAGGTTCTTGATTATCCTTCGAACGTATCACGAGGTGTGACTAGTTCCTAACCAGTGATGAGATTATGTCTTCTAAGGTCTTCTCGGTACACATGCCCCCAAGCTCACATGGGAATAGTGATGAACCATGATAAATTGAAATTCGAAATGCATGAAATATATCCCGAGAGGTGTGCATGTTGCATGGGGAGACAAAACGTGCAAGGTGTGGGAACCGTCACAACTCTAAGAGGTTAGGGCATCTAGAGTAGGTTCCTAGCTAGTCCTGCTCTCTGACAAGTAGGCACTTGGGGACCGTTGATTAATTGCGATTAGATGGTTGGGGTTAATTGGCACGTTGGGCCTGATGGGCCGATTGTCTATAAATAGGGTTGTAGACAAGCTCTCCATCCACCACACTTTCTAACACTTTAGAGTGTAGCAATATCTGATAATCCAATATCAAACATCTTGTAAGTAAAAGGTATGTATCATGTTGACAAGTTTGAGCAAGTTGTCCCATACTGGGTCATCATCTTCTATGGATGGAGAGTGTGAGAGTTCCAGGGTTGGTAGTCTTTAATATTGGGGGTGAAGTCTCCAGTTCTGTAGACATGGTGTTGGCTCATGCAAGGTAGTTAACCGTGGCAGCGAATCGATAGCTGAGGTGGTTAATGACTCTACACTTGCAGGTTATGGGTGGGTGAAGCCTTCCATCTTGTCATATAGGTTATGCCATACCAAAGTTGATCAACATCTATCAGATTTCTATCATTTTCAGGTGTAGTCTTCTCCACCTTATTAATGTCCTCAATGGTTTGGTCTTCAATGAACTATACATCACGACTTCTAACAAGCTTCTTCTCAATAGGATCATAGAACTTGTATTCAAATTCATCTTCACCATAATCAATGAAGATGCACTGCCTTGTCTTCGCATCCAACTTGGATCTTTCATCCTTTGGAATATGAACAAACGTTTTACAACCAAAGACACGCAAGTTATCATAGCTCACATTTTTTCCAAACCAAATTTTATTTGGAACTTCACTATTCAAGATAATAGTAGGAGTGAGATTAATAACATGCACCGCTGTATACAACGCCTCACCCCAAAAATGCTTAGGTAATTTAGCATTTGAGAGCTTAGATCTCACTCTATCAAGTAATGTCCTGTTCATCCTCTCTGCTAAGCCATTTAGCTAAGGAGTTTTAGGAGGGGTCTTCTCATGTACAATACCATGCTGCTTGCAATAAACATCAAATGGTCCACAATACTCACCACCATTGTCAGCACGAATACGTTTCATCTTCTTGCCTGACTCTCTTTCAACCAAAGCATGAAATTGCTTAAATTTCTCTAGCACTTGGTCTTTTCTCTGCAAGACATAGACCCATAGCTTCCTAGAACAATCATCAATAAAGGTAACAAAATAAAGTGCACCACTAAAGGATTTTACCTTAAATGGACCACAAACATCAGAATGCACCAATTGCAACAAATCTAACTTCCTTGATGGAGGATGCTTCTTGAAGGATACTCTAGTTTGCTTGCTAGTCATGCAATGAGAACATCTCTATAATTCTGCATTTTTTAGCCCTTGAAGAACATTCTTTTTAACTAAGCAGTTCAACCCTTTTTCACTGATATGAATAAGCCTTCGATGCCACAAATATGCCTCCATATCTACGACATTCACACTATCTTTAGTAACCAAAGCTTTTGTCCAATACAGTTTAGAAATCTTCTCTCCTTTAGCCATAATCAAGTTACCTTTGGTGAGTTTCCGCTTTCCAGAACCAAAGTGATTATCATAACCACTATCATCAAGCATCTGTAGAGAGATCAAATTAAAATGAACATCAGGAGCATGTTTGACTCCTCTGAGCAACAACTGCACTCTCATGTTGGTTTGCAGGAAAACATCACCAACACCAATCACCTGAGACACACCATTATTACCCATCTTCAATACTCCAAAATCACCAGAAGTATAAGATGTGAAGAATTCCTTCCTTGGTGTAACATGCAATGTAGCACCACTATCAACAATCCACATGCTTTCATCTGACACAAGATTAACTAATTCATTGTCACGAAGATTAACAAGGTCACCACAAGTAGCAGTAGCAACACGATTATCATCATCATGATCCTTCTCTTTCTACTTACCCTTTTTATCTTTGTTCTCCTTTTTTCTCAGAAAACAATATTTTTGTATATGCCTTATCTTATGACAATAGTAACACTCCACATTCTTGTATCTGGACTTGGACTTACTCCTGCTCTTTTCTCTACCTCCTTTCAGTTCTTTTCTTTGACTTCTCCCCCTGTTTTCAGTGATAAGTACTTCAGGCTGAGATGAAGAACCATGTGCCTTCCTTCTCATCTCTTCATTAAGAGCACCACTCTTTGCCGCTTGCAAAGAAACAACACCATAAGGGGCTGAGTTTGTAATAGAAACTCGAAATGTCTCCCAAGACTCAGGTAAATTATTCAGTAGCCATAGTCTCAAAACTTCATCATCAAATTTGATACTCATACCAGATAACTGATCTAGGAGCCCTTGAAATTCATTCAAGTGATCTGAAATAGAAGAACTCTCCCTGTACTTCAAATTCATCAGACAATTCAACAAATACAATTTATTATTCCCTGATTTAGAAGCATACAAGGACTCAATCTTCTACTACAATGTTCTCGCATGTATCTCATTAGCAATGTGATTGGTCTTCTACAAATTGCTAAATAAAACCACATACCTATTGGTGTTCAAAATCCCATTCTTCTTCAAACATAGAATCTGGCTTCTGAGTAGCAAAAATAGGAATATGCATTTTCTTCACAAATAGCAAGTCTTTCATCTTCCCCTTCGACAAGTGATAATTAGTGCCATTCAAGGCAACCAATTTTGTATTTGCCTCCATGATTCAAGCAAGTCAAATAGTCCTTAGACCAAAACCAAAGAGCTCTGATATCACTCTGATGGGGGAAATAAGATAAGTTTGCAACAAATGTAAACAAAGCAGCGAAAATAAATCCCCTTATCTCACAAGAATATATGAGGAGAAATAATAAAATATAACACTAACTAATTACTACTGATCCTTTTTGGAATAAGACACCAAGATTTTAACGTGGAAAACCCCTCAAAGCAAGGGTAAAAATCACTGGTCGTCCAGACCAAAGAAATAGCTCCACTATTATCAATACAAAGTACAAAAGAGTTTTAATCAAGTGTCAATAACAATATCAATGTCAACACCAATAAATCAATAAGCTTACAAATAGAGAACAGGGAAGATGAAAACCCCCAAACACATTGCTGCCACACGAACTGAATATCTCCCAACACAGTAGTTTTTCAATGATCCGAACGGTCAGAATGAAAAAACATACATTCTGAACGTGTTGCCCAAAAATCAGTCTGATCCAACGGTAAACGAATTTGTAGTGGAGAATTTACAATTGCAACTCGGTATAAAGATGAGAATAGTTTTGTTTCTCTGGTAGCTTTCTTTATTGAACTCTCTGTCCTACAAAACACCTTATCCACTTTACTTAAATAAGATATCAAGTGGGTTTCTCAATTTGAGTTTTTTTTCTACATAGGAACAGAGCCCAATACCCAACAAATTATACACCAAATGAGTATTTTTAATAAATCGATGCAATTCGATGGATTATACTATTTGAATAAATACTTCGACGATTCCTGCTAGTTAATATTTAAAGTCTAATAAGCATATTTTGAGTTGAAAAATAACATTGACACCAATAAGTATTCTTAGAAAACTAGCACCAAATGAAATTTTGCGTGCCACATTCCTTTTGTTGTACATATTCCTGCAATGACAATTTTGGTTTTAATCTTTTCTATCATTTCACTAAATGAGGCTGCAAAGTCAATGACTTACTATGGCGATGGATAATTTGACAAGACAAATCCTTTATAATTTTTTAGAATGAACTATGTTTCTAATTTGTTTTAAGTAGATGATGATATCAAACAAGTTGATAAGCAATTGAAAATAGTTTATCAAAAAATAAATTACACACATGTCCCTGTCCCTGTCCCGTAAGACTTTCTAGTTAACAACACATAACAAGTCACAAGGTAGCTAATGTCGTTGTTATGCCTCAATTAGAACCATCATCCATGAATTTTGAAGCATTAGCTTACTCAAACTCTAAGCTTTTTTTGAAAAGAAGGTACAATAACATCCAAATATCTGTTGTAAATAGCAGTGAATTGACTTGAATAAGATAACCTACCTTTAAGACCTCCAGATCTTCCTCTAATAATTTTGCATCACCCGGAAAGAAAACTGTTTACGGACCCATCTAAGATAACACACCTAGTAAGCCATCTGACTTAATGATGGACCCATCTGAAATTAAACTGTTATAATATTGCATTCATTCCTGATGATAAAACGGTGTTAACCACGTTTATTACAAAAAATGGATATATTTAATTATTAGCATTAAATTTGTAAGATTTTTTTAAAATTATCCTCACAATATTAGAAAGAGAAAATATTTGTTAATGATTAAAGAAAATCAATATACTCTTTATAGGTAAACAATAAAGGTATTTTGGTAAGAAAAGCAACTCTGACTTATAATTAGGACAGAGGAAGTATTAAACAATTTTTTTGCCTTAACAAAAGTGAAGCCCTCTGCATCGGCATAGGCCTCGGACTTATGCTGCCCTGTTTTTACTTTTTCATATTTATCAAACATGCAATCTTGCGTAAATAATGGATATAACATTACAAATTCACCATTAACATAGCATGACGTGCTTCATGTAAAGAAAAAACATTGCATACACATTACATCTTTCAAAACTATAAGTATGAATACCAAAATGATAACTGCAGTTGATAACTGATTAACTAAATGTAGACGGATTCAAGGGTTGGAGATTATCCATATCCCAACCGTGGGAAAGAAGAAATATAGTGCATCCTTTCCTACCTCTGTCCTTTCCCTTTGTTGCTTCTGTCTCCTTATGTATATGACATACTGTTACCTCCATCTTATGGAATTAAAATTGTTATTATAAAGTATAACCTACCATTTTTATATGAAATAAATATAATTGATTCAGGATAAAATTTAATTTTTTCAGGTTTTCAAACACAGTCTAGTATTCACACCAAGTTAAAATCAATCTAACAAGTATGATAATATATAAAATAATGACAATTTTCAAATGAGACAAATGTTGTATAAGTGCATCCAACCTAGAGCCTGAGACAATAGTTTTATATAAGTTGTCCATAAATGGTACTTTCATATCACATAATTAACACAATTTTAGTTCTTGCAAGTTGATAATTAACCCAATAAAGTTATTAAATAAGTTGAATTTGCAACAAAATAAGAGATTGTCGACTGCAGTATTTATAACTTTTCTACTTCCCTCAAAGGTATTCATTTGGAAAAACTTTTGGACTTTTCATCTAAGGACTCTATTTACAAGATGCATTGTACAAAAAAGTGTAGAAAATTAAACAGCTGGTAAATAATTGTTGGAATGCAAGTGTGAGTTTAAAGTCCTACATTGGTAAGAAATTGGGAAGTTGAGTAATATATAACTGAGAAAAACCCATAACCTCAATTTGGCCAACTTTAAGTGAATTATAATACTCTTAAAGAATAATCAAAGTTTCAAGAAATTAAGGTCATGCTAATTCAGGAGGAAGAGAGATTAAATAAGATAAAAGACCACTCAATTCATCTCATGACTCAAGAAGGAGCTAGTACCATTCATAGCAATTCAGGTAAATGTAAATAGGACAAGTGAAAATCCCAATTAAAGATTAAAGTTGGAAGAATACTGCTCATATATCACATATTATACAAGGATTCCTTTTGATTCAAACCATAAGAGGAACTAAAAAGTTTCTCTACATGGGAAACAAAATGAAGGCAAGAATAAAGGGCATTGGGATGTACAGATTAATCTTGGATACTAGCTGTCATGTGGATTTGGAAGGATATCTCTATGTACCTGGATGTTCTAGCAATTTAGTTTCAGTTGCATAGGTAGATCAATTAGTTTTTAATTTTAAGATTGGAAAAAATTCATTTTCTTTATTTAAGGATGCATACTATTATGGATCTGGTACTTTAATATATGGATTGTATTGTTTCAACCTTGATTAAAATTTTATGGAATCTCTATTTAATGTTGAATATGATGTTAGCCGTAAGTTTAATATGCATGGTGATAGTTATGCTTATTTGTGGCATTAAAGATTAGGTCACATATCTAGAGAAATGATAATGTGGTTAATGAAAAATGAAATTTTACCTCAATTGGATTTTGGTGACTGGAATGTATATTTGCATTGCATTAAAGGAAATCAAACCAAACAAATATCAAAGAATTTTGCTATAAGAAGTAATGACTTTTAGAATTGATACACATTGATATTTGTGGAGCTTTTGATGTTCCATCTTGGAACTGAGAAAAATATTTTATCACTTTTATTGATAATTTTTCACGTTACTATTATCGGTACTTTCTGCATGAAAACATCTCAATCACTGACGGCCTTAAGGGTGTTCATTGAAAATGTAGAAAGACAGCTGGACAAAAAGGTGAAAGTTCTAAGGTTTGATACAGGTGGTAAATTTTATGGAAAATACAATGAAAGTGGACAGTGTCCATGTCCATTTGCAAAGTTCCCTAAAAGTAATGTCCCCAATATAGTATGTCGAACACACCGAACAAAATGGTGCGGCTAAAAGGTGGAATCGTACTCTAATGAATATGATTAGGTGATGAAATCCTCCCTAGAAAAGTCCCCTGCCTAGGAGGATTAGTGAGAGCACATGGCTAGGAAGGAGCTTCATAAAGACTTTAGGGCCATAGTCTCAAAATTATGTAAATAAATTGTGTAGTTTATACAGTATTTTGAGTGGGTATATTTTAGTAATTTTAGGCCTTGTATTTTAACCTATATATTTTATTTTCTCTATGTGTGTTTAGTCCCTTTAGAGGAGTGTGTTAATTAGTTGGGCTTGGCCTAGAAGGATTTGGACGTGTGGTTTATTCTTTCCACAGCGCTAATTTATAAAACCCTTCTAACCAACACATGAAGCATGTATGAGACATGTGGGGCCCCTTGTTACCCTTAGAGTGGCGCCACATCACACTCTCTCTCCTACATGGCTTTTCTTGTTGCTTCTTATTTGAATTTGAGTTTTAGAAGTGCCATGTCACCTCCAAAATTCAAAATTAGAGGGAACACAAATCCTTAATTTTAGGGACTTGTTTGGATCTTTCTTCTATTCCCATTTGGCCTTAGCTTGGATGTCCAAGTCCATAGGAACTCCCTATAACTAACTCTTCACTAACTCTTGTAGACACTTTTGATCATTTTATACAAATTAGAATTCGTGAGACTCTTTGTGAGTGTCTTCTCTCAAAATGTTGAGAGCGCTTCTATAGCTTTTATCAAGGGTTCCTTCCCTTATGACAAGCTTCTACATCCAAGGCTTATCTCCTAGAAGATTCGCTCCTCCATCAACCTTTTCTCTCCTATTCATCACCATCTTCTTCACCTAAGGAACCTCTTGAACCAAGATCCTAGGGAGAGAAATCCAAGATTGCATCATTAGGTCTATGTTGAATTATAGTACTATAGGCTTATCCTCGTGAATGCACATGTAACATTCCAAATAATAATACAAAACATACTAGTAATATTCAAACATTTAATTCCCTCTACTTAAACATGTTTCATACAGTCAAATTATACACACACATACTCCAAATTATTTACCAAAATCATAGCATACTATTTACATAAAACATTTCATGTCTTTTTCCTACCAAAACATGCTAAAACATAACTCATTTAAAATAGATACATAACCTATCAATTCTCCATTAAAACTTAACTATTACACAACTCAAATATATAACATAACTTCAGTCAATCCATACATTTAGCAATCTGAAAGTTCTAGCTTATATACATAGACATATTCTATCTAATACATAAACTATTTCAAATACAAAATGTGTAACTTCGCTACTGCCACTAAGCCATTGTCAATCCTACTAATTTTGATCTCGAGCACCATCACTGGTATCTACTCACGTGCAGAGCACAATCATCACAGTCATACAGAATACATAAACATTGCAAGGGTAAGCATAATAATACATAAAATTCATAATATAGAAAAACTTAAAAACCACAATATCATTAATCAAATCAATCATACTTATATCCCCTGAATACAAACATTTCACACCATAGCATGTGCAGACTCGATACATTCCAGAATATTTATATTGAGTTTGGACATCGAAGTGGCTTAAGACCCTTTCCAATTGGTGACAAGCATCCAACCTATATTGCCACCAATTTAAGTCTAAGCAATACTCATCTGACAACCACAAACTGATGTCTAGTGTCTACCTGGCACCCTGTGACTTACAGTCATTGTTTAAGTATGTCTTTTAGGCACCCCCTGCATATCTAGTACCAGGACCATAATGTAATACATTGACCCAGCTGTGTCCCTAACATCAATGTACCCCACCAAACATATCATCCAAGGCTAAGTTACCCGACTATAATTGTCTGCAACTAACAACATAAATAAATATATCCTCATTAAGCATTCAATCATATGCATTACACCATAATTCCAAATAATATAATATAACTCATCAATTACCACAATAACAAATTACACATAACATCCAAAATTAGTTCAAAAGTTAAATAAATCACAAATAACAACCTTAATACTCTTAAAATCATAATTTCTCAAAGTTAAAACCAAGAAAATAGAGAAATCTACCCCAATAAAATAGAGAAATCTACCCAATGAAATTTAACAAGAACCCGATAAAAATCGCAAATTAAATAGGAACCTTAGAAATCAAGATTTTAAAATAAGTTCCCTTTTTAATGGGAACAACAGGATCGAAAAAAGTTTCATTGATTCAAGATCAGACTTGCCTATAATAGAAATCACTCAGCAAGAGGAGCTATGGAAGAGACTGCATCGAAATCCATCAATCGAAAGCTAACCATGCAAAGCACAGAAGAAAACGATGCGAGGAGAATTGAAGTGGCAGAGAAGAAAGAAAATCGAAAAAGAAGAAAGAAAAGAAGAAAGGGGAAAGAAAAGACGAAAAACAAGAAGAAAAGGGAGTATGTGAGTTTTAACTTGCTATTCACATCCCCTCGTAAATAAATTTATGAAAACTCCTCAAAACTTAATCAAAACTCTCCAAAATCAAGATATAATTATTATATTTCACTCCCTACCTCCCAAATATTCTATCAAAATTAATTAACTAATATTGATATTATAAATAAACTCAGTTGTTCTCTTACTGCTATATTAATCTAAGATAATTAAACATTTAACTCCACGTAACATTTATTTCCTTTCCACTAATAATCTATTAATTAAACCGGTTCTTACAGCACACATTAAAAATTGTTGCATATATGTTTAATAGGGTTCTAGTAAGGCAATTCCTAAGACTTCTTATGAATTGTGGATAGAAAGGAAACCTAGTATGAGACATCTCCATGTTAGGGGTTATCCAACAGAAGTAAAGGTGTACAATCTACATGAAAAGAAGCTTGATGTAAGAACCATTAATGGCTTGTTAATTGGGTATCTGGAAAAATCTAAAGGTTATAGGTTTTAAAGGCAAAGAAGGCCAATTATTTCATAAATGAACCAGTAACCAATGTGCAAGTCATAAATGAACAAGTGGTAGAAGAGGCACAAGAAATAGCACCAAGAAGGTTTTAAAGGCAAAGAAGACCAATTATTTCAAGTGATTATATTGTGTATTCACTTGAATATGAAAATGACTTAAGCATTGATGAAGATCCATACTCTTTTAGGCAAGCCATTAACATCAATGGATTATAATGAAGTTTGAGATCTAGTTGAATTGCCTAAAGGTTCAAAACAAGTCGATTGTAAATGGGTCTTTAAGACTAAACGTGATTTGAAGGGCAATATCGAAAGATACAAAGCTAGACTCGTTGCCAAAAGTTTCACTCCAAAAATGGTATTGACTACAAAGGGACGATTGCTAAGAAGGACTTTTTGACGATTGTTTTGGGTTTGGTGGCTTATTTTATGATTTGGAGCTTAACCAAATGGATGTAAATATAGCCTTCTAAATGATGACTTAGAGGAAGAAGTTTATATGGACCAACCTAAATGGTTTGGTTCTACAGAAAAGAAAAATTTGGTGTGTAAATTAAAGAAGTAATGTATGGACTAAAACAGACTTCCAAACAATGGTATCTTAAGTTTAATGATATTATTACGTCGTATGGTTTTGTAGACAATTTTGTTGATCGATGTATCTACGTGAAGGTCAGTGGGAGTAAATTTATTATTTTAGTCTTGTATATTGATGACATTTTGCTTGCTGCTAATGATGTTGCTATGTTACATGATGTAAATAAATATCTCTATAATAATTTTGAAATGAAAGATATGGGTGAGACATCCTATGTGATACGAATAGAAATATTTTGTGATAGATCATAGGGATTATTGGGATTGTCTCAGAAAAGATATATCAATAAGATATTACAAAAATTCAGAATGGAAAAGTGTTAGTCCTAGAGGGAATCTAGAAAGGGGGTTAAACAAATTCAAAAAATATTTTCACAAATTTTCTATTCAAAAAGTAATATAAGAGTTTTAAAAAAATTCTCCCCTTTAAAGAAATCTTCAAAATCTACCTTTAGTGTTTTCAAAGTGGGTTTTCCAATGAAGCTTAAAACAATATGTGAGAGTCAACTCTTTCTAGGATATGAACATCAAGCTTGACCAACAACAATTCCTTCAATAATGGTTTCCAATTTATACTTATTTAAATCACAATATGAATTCCAATAGTCAATCTTTTACAATCAAAGATAATGGGTAATGAATATATAGTGTCAAGATTCAATGATTCAATTAAAGATTCAACACCTGATCATAACCTCAATTATACATTGCCAATAGCATCAATTTTGCTGCATAAAAGATTCAAATAAAGTTGCAGCAGTAAAACACACTAACTAATCAATCAAGAATTCAATTCTAACAATTTAATATAGAGTATAGGGAAGGAGAAAATTTTCAAAGTAGTTTTATACTGGTTCAGCCAACCTGATCTACATTAGTTTATAGACTTAGCGTTTCATTAATCTACTTTCCCCTAAAAATCTAATACATGCACACCATACATATAGAGTTTTATTAAGAAAGATTCAAAACTACACAACAAAAGAGGCTTTCTCTTGCACCCCACAAGAGTTTGCTAAATTGTGACATCCCAACACTCACAACGCTTTACTCACAACACCCGTTGCAAGATTTCACAATAATCTGAAGAACCCCTCAAGAGATTATCAAGACTTGTGCAAAAACACAAAGAAAGGAGTATTGAACAATATCACCTGATTTGTGATGAATACCTAAACAATAGAGATCAAAATCATAATTCTTTTTTCCTTTGATCAATCAATTCTTGATTCGTTAAGTAATCAAATGCTAGGTTTTCCAATTGTATAAAATGGGTTTTTTAGCTGGGAGTAGGTAAACTATAGTTTGGACCTTTTAAAACTTGTGAAAAACTCTTTTAAAGTTGCTTTTATATGAGTTTTGAAGTAGAGTAATCAATTAGGGTTTGATTACGTAATTAGCTGCTTCAAAACTGGCCCAGAAAGCTTGGTCTCGAGTTTAATCGATTAACTTTTTTAGGTAATCAATTATTCCCGAGAGCATGAAACTTAACCCAAATTTTACAAAAGTTAATCGATTATCTTTTATGGTAATCGATTAGCTTAGCACAAAACTCAGTTTTGATGATTTTTCAATATATCCCAGCTAAAGTAATCTATCCCTTTGCTACTCAAACACATTCTCATGCCTACCTAGACATGTCTATTTTGAGTAGAAAGTTAAACATGTGTGACCCACCAAATTAATGACACTTTCCTTACTTTTTTTTTTGTTTGACAATGAATTAGAAAAAGTGCAATTTTGTTTTAATTTTTCTCCATAAGCAATTTTTTACTCTCTAATTTCCTTTTAACGAAAAAATGATATGTTATATAAGATTAATTAAATATGTTTTTATACTTTGAAAATACATTCAATTTAATTTTTTATTAACAAAAATTTATGAGTTAAACTTTCTAAATTTCAAAAATTGGTAAAATGTGCTAGAATATATTTTAAAAAAAGTTTAATTAGTATGTCCTTTTATTTATTTCTACATCCAATCACAACCCTTTATTTGTATTAAGTTTGTTGATTTTTACCAATTAATACATTAAAAGTCATATAAATAAAAATGTGTGCACTCATTACCAATCATGGTATATATCTTGGAATATATTGCACCGTTTATTAACATTTGAAAACGAAACCAGACATTAGCGGTCTAACAACATATCAAATCATTTGTGAGTTGGACAGGATACCCTTATTCAAATTTTCTTGTAAACTATATTTTTAGTTTATAATTAAATTACTTATTTGGTATAATCTATAATATTATTAATAAATAAATAATTAAAAACACAATTTAGTCAAACAATTCCATCAATGTGTAAACTCCGTTATGAAGAAACAACTCACTATACTATTAACATCAAGTAAAATGATAACATAATTTAGAAGAAGGATAAAATTCACCTAATATTTAAATTTGATAACCAAAGTTAAAACTTTTTTGAAAATTTGAATGGATGCATTTCGGATGACAAAAATATATTTGGATGGCACTATATATACAAATATGAATATACAAATAAGTTAATAATAAATTAATATTGAACATATTTTATAAGAAAAAGGACATCATTAAAATGGGAATACATATAACAGTATGATGGCACGCTTTAATTTTATTTATAACACTTTGAAAAATTATTTTAATTTTTTCACAGTATTAAATATATTTTTGCCACTAAAACTTACCATAGTTTTAAACTGTTAGTTTTTTAAAAGTTTTTATCCTTAACAATGATATGCAGTTTTATATACTCATTATCTAGTTTGTTTTTATTATTTTTGAAGATTTTAAGATGAAGAATTTATTTTTTGTACATAGAGATCATTTGTGATGATTTGTAATATCGGAAATTGTAATTGAAAAATTGTAAGTTAATATTGGTAACATTAAACAAATCATTTGTTAAAAATATAACATGTTAGTCACCAGTGTAACAAAAACAATCAACAACAAGCATTAAATTTAAAATAAAATTTTTATTGAGAATAGAAAAGTTTAAAATAATATTGAGAACTAAAAATAAAATAATCATTTTTCAGATTAAAAAATTCAAAAATATTTTTGAACTTTTTTATATTTAAGATATGTTATGAATTCCTATAAAATATACAAATTAATATTGATTTTGTCTAAATAGTCAAAGCTAAGGTACTCTTATAATCTTATAACCAGATTGAGTTCAGTACAACACGAATAGCTTTCATCCATTTTGATCTTGAATGTAGATGATAAGCCAAATCATATATGAATTTGGTGCTTAGAGTCGTTGTATCCGATGTGGCCTTGTTTTAATGAATCATACTTGGTGACTACATAAAAAAAAGAGAGATTTGTGCACACAAATTTGCAATGTAATATTCATACTTTTCTTTTGAAAAAGAAAAAATTTATTGAGTAATAGTGAAACCCCCCATGTTAGAAGATATAAGAGAAGAACCTGAAAAATAACATTCATTACAGAGTCTATCACAGATAACCACCCACAAGCACCCTTATTCAAGAGTCAGATGCCCAAAAACATTCATAAAATTAACTAATAAACAAAAGATCTCAAAATTAAATGTAAGCCCCAACCAAAAAATAGCTAGACCTTACCACTTGAAATCTTGCCAAAACATAATACCGGCAGAAAAGTCCATTCAAAAAATACACTAATTAAGTATTACAAAACCCTTTAATTCTCACCCAAGGATCCCACATAATCAGACATTGCCATTATCCAATACTCGAATCTCAAATGTGAAATACTATTCTAGACTTTGGGCAGAGATTTTTCCTTGAGGAACATTAGCTCCGATCATTTCCATTTTCTTATTGTTAACTTTGGCTCTATCCATTTTAATTAGATAATATGCATTGAATATATGGATTCTGATATAGGAGCAAAATGAAGTCAAATTAAAACAATAGGGTGAAGAGAATAAGTAGAGGGCAGTGAGAGAGAGCACAGTATATTAACCTCATCATGTAAGTGCTCTATTCCAGTTTCTTACCGTTATCTGAATCCATTTCTCTTAGGTTTCAAGGCTAACTGGCTAAGTACATAAGATATAACATGCATGACACGAAATATAGTAAATATATATCAGAGATTGGAAATTTTTATCTTAGTAGTTTAATTTTTACCAAGTTTTGTTGCAGTAACAAGAACCTGAACCTATTATTCCTAGCAGGACGTGAGTTACATGCACCAATTGATTGCAGTCAACTCTATCAAGAACTAAAATTTTAACACATTATTTACCATAAGGTCTAGATAGTGGTTTCTCATATAAATTTTCAATAGAATTTCTCCATTAAAATATCTTCCATATGAGACTTCTCTAATTTCCTCACAGAGTCTCAAGCAATGTAATATCATAAAGATGAAAACATAGAAGTCTAGAGTGTAAACTTTTGGGGATGACTATTCAGGGTTTTTGGTCATGGGTACACTACCATGAAGTTATGCTGGAAAAAATTTATTTAATTTATGGAAGCATCAATGTTTTTAATTAACGCAAAAATGATAAATATTAAAAATTTAAATGTATTTAAATGAAAAATTAATTTGTTTGCATTCATACTATATACTGTTCTACGTGCTTTCCTTTTTTCTCGTTTACTGTCTATAGAATTTGCAATCTGGTCTTCTTTCCTGACAGATGCAGATTTTTTTTAAAATATTTCACCTCCATCTCTCTCCAACCGTTTTTTATACTTTTAGATGTATAAATTTCATGATTAAAAAAAAATCTTCTCTTAACCATGTTGATCTGAAAATAAAGAATACTGATATATTTTGTAGTTTTGAATTCGGATATTAGAATTGTTTTATTCATTTTAAATAGATTATAAATTTTAAAGGTCACAATAAAAAAATAAAAGATATTTTCTTAAAAATATTAAAAAAATATAAAATATATAAACTTTAAATGACATAATAAAAAAAATTAAATGAGATATTACACAAACAATGCTGACAGTTTTTTATTTTTACATAAATTAAGAAAGATAAAAGTAACAAATTAAATTACTGTTCAACCAGGTCCTCTAGGTCCTCCAGGTGGCCTACCCAACACTGTTTCAACCATTCTTTTTCTTCCATGGTAACCTTAATATCCATGCTTCTCCCTTTTACTACTGTTTCATTTCTCCTCATTCGTATATTTGTTCGTTGTTGTGGCCCTGTAACACTGGCTAGGTGTACATGATATTTTCCTCCTTTGACCTCTATATGTAGACTTTTCCTTTTCCTTTGTCTTCTGTAACACCTTTTGGATAATTTTTGTTGCTTGAGTGATGCTTATATCCATGGCTTTCACTCTCCTTTGCCACTAGTTTTTTGAATTTAGGAATGTTCACCATCATTTTAGTGTCCCGGATACATATGATATAATCATGTTAAGGTCCAATTATTTTAAATACTTTTTACAATGGACAAAAGATCCAATAATTAAAGCAAGACTTAAGAGAATTATTAAGGCATTTCAAAACATATTCATGGAGGTATTCAAACCAATAGTTGGTTCATATCTACATTGTGAAGACACATTCAGCAAACTTAAAGACAATAATTTGGGGAACAAAATGAACTTAATTCTTTATAATCAAGTTGCATATGGGGGCTGAAATTTATTTGGGTGAATTACATAGTTTTGGGGCTAAATAACAATTAAGGTCTATTTTCTAATTATTATGTAATTTTCGTATTATTTTTTTATGGTGATATTTTAGATGATTTTTCATGTTTTTTTTAGAGAGTTCTTGAGTTTTTAGAGTTCTTAAGTCATTATGTAAGTGGGAAATAAATTCTGAGTAGAAAATAATGAGATAGTGGAAAAATTAGTGGGAAACCTAGGCTAGTGGAAAATCAATGCCTTAGTGGAGTTTTAATATTTATTTTCTCAATGCTTCCTATCTTTACCTATAAATAGAAGTCTCTTTTAAGCTTTTCCAACAACTATTTTCTCTTGTGAGTGTTTTTCACTTGTGAGAAACTTTGCCTTTGTTCTTGGATAAGAATTTTATAGTGTTGGTTTTACCGGCAGGTTGCGGTTACGGTCACATTTTCTGATAACTTTGATTCTACCAGCAGGTCGCAGTTAGGGTCAAGTTCCTTCTTTCTTACTTTACCTATTTTCAAGACGATCCTCATAGTAGATTCATATCAACATATTTTGTCTGGAATTCTTTCTAGAGTTCTCTCATTTTGGACGTATCTAATGAATTCGTATTTTCCTCCCCATCTGTTTCATTTTCTTGGAAAGAATATCTCCCAGACCTGACCCCATACGCTAAATATTCTCCACATCTCCTTCTCCTCAAAGGATTCTGGGAATTTTGTGAATCCCACGTATCCTCCCTTTTAATCATTGTTCCCAACTCCTTTTTTCATACCTAACCTTTATGATCCCAAATTTCCCAAGCTCTATGTTTCCCTGTTCCCCAACTCCTCTTCCTAGATGACTCCCCTACACCGTGTCAATGTTCTAGCCATTGTACCATACCTCTCTCAGACTTTCTCATGGACTCGCATTCCCTCTATTCTAATCCAAGTCTGAATTAGAAAAAAAATAAAACTTCCTGTAAATTCCCAACTTCTTCGTTACCATTTCGCTCTAAGTTCCCCTTAATTGACATCTTTCAAATAAAATGTTGTTTCAACTCTCACTATATTCATTAACCATGGATTCATGTAATTCATGCCCTACGAGATCAACAACGCTTGGTTGTTGTAACTAAAAAATAAATTTTATGAAAATGAAAGAAATAAAAGTGTTTTATGTCCTGCAAGTTGTAAAAAAAGGGAGTTTCATAGCATAGTGTACAGTCAGACTACTACATTTAGTTTCAATTTCAAAACACACTGAGTATAATTCACTTCTCTTTCTCCTATTTTATTCCTAGGTTTTCAGGTTATCTGTTTGTTGTATAGCCTCAATACATGTGCAAAAGTTCCTATGGTATTTTCCATTATTTAAAAGACTTATTTATAGATAATTAATGATTTTGTAAAGTGGGGTTCATGATTTATTCACCAACCTTTTGAAGAGCGATGAGTTTGTAGCTTAAAAATTCCAGCATAGAAAACATTATAGACCGGAAAGTACATTTATTTTTTATAAAAAGTTATATGTTAAACATATTTATTTTATGATGTTTTTTTATGTATTGAGTTTTGAAATGAATTTTGAGTCATTTGATGATTTAAAATCATTAAAAAGTTAGGTAGATTTGTATTAGTCCTCCGGACATGCACCACATAGGTGTTGGAAATATCACATGGGTGCGGGAGTCTGCATAGGAAAAAATGCATTCTCCCATAGATTTGTGTGAATACTACATGAGTGTGGGAAACATACAAAAGAAGAATATACATCAAGGTTGTATCACATAGCTTTGTGAAATACCACATGGATGTGGGAAACATGTAGAAGAAGATGATTAATTAGAGTATATCCCACAAGAATGTAATAAGTCCCACAATTGTGTGGTGGATGCACATAAGGAGAAGATGCATAAGAGTTTCTCCTACAGGGTTGTGTTAAGTCCCACAACGGTCTTGGAGACTCATAGAAGGACAAAATGCATCAAATTTTCTCCTACAAAGATGTGAAAAATCTAACTGCAAATAAAATATCAAGTATAAATAATTTAAATAAAGACACTAGAAAAAAGGTACTTATTTTATTAAACAAAAACTCATAACATGCGAGGCAATAATAATTTAACTTAATGTTAGTTGTGTTTGCAAATATTTTTATTATTTATTAAACTTAAAATGTATATAAAGTTTTTCATCATTCAAGAAAGGGTAAAAAGAAAAAGAAATAATAATCTAATATGTGAAAAAATTACCATTTTTAGGTTAATAACTCAAATGTTCGAAAGGAAATGTGTAAAAAGTAGTTTATCCTTAATTATTTGGATAAAAGACTTCAGATGAAACAATTTATTTTTTGTCATTATACATTATTTGATCTTCTTTTAGAAGTATAATTTAGAAATCAAATCAATGTATTAACTTTATTAAGCATTTGTAATATAAATTAAAGGAATACGTATCCTTTCATAATCTAGCTATACAGGCTTTTTCGATGTGTAAAAGAGTTTAAATAGTATGCATTAAAATTTTAAAAGAGTTTTTATACACATCTTCATTTATATGACTTTTAAAGTATCGGTAAAGGTTAACAAGCTTACTATAAATAAATGATTGTAATGAAATGTTAGTGTAAAGGTTTTTATAGTGTTAGTGTATACTAATTAAACTATTTTTAAAATATATTCTAGCATCTTTTACCAACTTTTAAAATTTATAAAATTGAAATCATAAATTTTGTTAATAAAAAATTAAATTAATTTTATTTTAAAGTATAAAAACATATTTAATCTGTTAAAAAATAATTACCACCATTTTTAAGACCTAAACTACCCTGATCCAAACATATTTAGTCCCTTTTCAATTGAAAGGAAAGTGGAGAGTGAAAAATTACATGTATAGAAAAATCAAAGAAAATTGCATTTTTTCTAATTTACTAAAAAAAAAAAAAGTAAAGAAAGTGTCATTAATTTGGTGAGTCACACATGTTTAACTTTCTACTACAAAAAACATATAAAGGAAATAAAGTGCAAAAAAAGTTATCCTTCTAAAATGATTTTATAAAGTAATCATAATATATTAGTAATTTTGTAATTATAATAACTTTAATTTATAACTTTCTATCCTTTTCACAACATTTTTTACATAATTCAACAACTTCAATTTTCTCTTTATTTCATTTTTTTTTTCTTTCCTTTTCCTTTCTCAGGCTGCTTTCCTTACATTAATCTTTGTCATGATGACTTAATTGTGGAGATAAAGACCTGTCCACACAAATTGATCACTTTTGCTAAACATGCATTATTAATGTTATTAGTTGATAGGGAGGTGTATTTTTAATCTCATGATCATTGCAAATTTATATGTCATCATCGACTTTCTACTGTGATTACATAGTTTTAATGAAGTGTTGTTAATACTTTTTAATATTTTATTTGGTCAAAAAATTAAAAATCAAATAAATTAAACTAACAACATTAAATTAATAATTATATAATAAAATAAAAGTAATATATTATTATTTACTCAGATTAATTTTTTATTTCCATGTTAAAAATCAAATCGAAATAAAATGAATCAAATGTATATATTGTGAGTTTTACATTATAATAATAAGATACTATAAGTGTTTATATTCAATTTATTTTAATAAAAATTATACATTGTATTAAAATATGTAGTTAAAATATTCATCATGTTGGATAAAAATTGTTTGTTGTATTAAAAATATGAATTTAATACTTATACAATGATAGTGTAAATGAGTTTTATACTGATATTTAGTCATAATCACTCACGTATGCTAAGTTAATTTGTTGCTTTATCATATAAAATAACTATTCATACAAGTTTCATATGTTAGGTCATAGGATATATTATTTCTAAGTCATAATTAATGATTAAAAAATAGGCTTATGTGTTAAAATAATTGAATTTTGTGTTTATTTAATGACATGACTATCAAAACAACCATATCCATTTTCATTGATTGAGCTTTAACATTTGTTTTTGAATTCTCACCTTTTGTCCCCTCCTCTGATTTAAGAGGATTTCCTATCTTTTCGGACCTCTTTAACATTTGGCTTTTTTCTTTAATAATTTTTATGATAAAAAAATGTTATAAACTTCTTAATAAGTTTGAATTAACTTCTCAATAATGAAACTAGTTTTGATAGGGAGTGTGGATACCAAGAGATATTGAAGACTTGTTTAGATTAACTTCTAAGCTAAAATAAGGTTTTAAAGAACTAAGTACGAGACGTACTAAAAGTTAACTTATACATAAGATAATTTTAACTTATTGTGAAACTTTTTTTTTCCATTCTTATTGCCTTTTCTACAAGTGTTTATGAAGATACTATAAAAAAATTCTTAGTAGAAAATTTATCCAAATAGATCACAATATATTAGGGTCTCTTTAAACAAGTTTATCTAAAAATACTTCTTAGAGAAAAAGATAACAAAAAAAAAGAAAATAAATTTCTCTACAACTTAAAATTAACTTATACATAAATTAATTTTAATGTATAGATAAATTCATTTTATTTTTTCTGATTTTCTTTGTGAATAACTTCCTTGTCTTCATAGACTAATTTTAAATAAATATATTAAATGTGCACCAACTTGTCCTCTGATTTCTGTGGAAGTTTAATTTGTTTCTGTTTTTAATGAAATAAAGAGATCCATATTGCAATGCGAGCCCATATATAAGAGAATATGACATCACCTTCAATCCAAAACCTTAAGGCATGGGTGACTCTCCCTCCTTATTCACATGGCTAATTTTAAATAAATATATAGCCCATATATAAGAGAATATGACATGACCTATATAAGAGAATATGACATCACCTTCAACCCATAACCTTAAGGCATGGGTGACTCTCCCTCCTTATTCACATGGCCTTAAACACAAGGGGACACGCCTCCTGAACCCTTGTCAGAAGGACTTTTGATGAAGGAAATTCACCATCAACCTTGGCCGATCACAACCATCGGTTCTGATACCAGTTGTTGGATCTAACCTGAGGGGGTTAAACACCGGGGGGATGTATAACCATGGCACACAAGCCCATATATAACAGAATATGATACCACCTTCAACCCAAAACCTTAAGGCATTAGGTTATGGGTTTTTCTCACTTATATATTACTCAACTTCCCAATTTGTTACCAATGTGGGATTTCAAACTCACACTTGCACTCCAGCAATTATTTACCAGCTGTTTAATTTTTGACACTTTTTTATACAATGCATCTTGTAAATAGAGTCCTTAGATGAAAAGTCCAAACAATTTTTTCAAAAGAATACGTTTGAGGGAAGTAGAAAAATTATAAATACTGCAATGGATCGTCTCTTTTTTTCTTGCAAATTAAACTTATTTAATAACTTTATTGGGTTCATGATCAATTTGCAGTTGTGTTAAATATGTAATATGAGAGTACCATTTATGGACCACTTATATAAAACTATTGTCTCAATCTCTAGGTTGGATGCACTTATACAAGAATATTTGTCTCATTTGAAAATTTTCATTACTTTATATATTATTATACATGTTAGATTGATTTTAACTTGGTGTGAATATTAGACTGTGTTTGGAAACCTGAAAAAAATTAAATTTTCTCCTGAATCAATTATATTTATTTCATATAAAAATGGTGCGTTATACTTTATAATAACAATTTTAATTCCATAAGATGAGAGGTAAGAGTACGTCATATATATAAGGAGACAGAAACAACAAAGGAAAAGGACAGAGGTAGGAAAGGATGCACTATATTTCTTCTTTCCCACGGTTGGAGATTTCGACCTTGAATCCATCTAGATTTAGTTAATCAGTTATCAACTGCAGTTATCATTTTGTTATTAGACTTATAGTTTTGAAAAATGTAATGTGTATGTAATTTTTTTCTTTACATGAAACAGGACATGCTATGTTGATGGTGAATTTGTAACGTTATATGCATTATTTACCCAAGATTGCATGTTTGATAAATGAAAAAATAAAAACAAGGCAGCATAAGTCCCTAAGGCCTATGGCGATGCAGAGGACTTCACTTTTGTTAAGGCCAAAAAAATTGTTTAATACTTCTTCTGTCCTAATTATAAGTCAGAGTTGCTTTTCTTACCAAAATACCTTTATTGTTTACCTATGAAGAGTATATTTCTTTTCTTTAATCATTAACAAATATTTTCTCTGTTTCTAATATTGTGGAGGATAATTTTAAAAAAATATGACAAATTTAATGCTATAATTAAATTTATCCATTTTTTGTAATAAACGTGATCATTAGGAATGAATGCAATATTATCATTAAACTGATAATATTGGGGATTCACTTTTTTTCAGAATAAAAGTTGAAAAGTTTAATTTCAGAATTTTTTTTAAATGTAGAAATTAAAATACCTTGAGAAATTAATTGGGGATTCACTTTAGAATATCTTGAGTCATCCAGAGCTGAATTAGAAAATCCTTGTCAAACAAATAGTCTTTTGGAAACAATGCACACCAAACAAAGCATCTTTTGAGATGAGTTGGAAGGTGGTGATAGCTTAGTGCTGAAGGCAGAGGAAGTCCTTTACATTTTGGGATGCGTGTTCAGCAAACAACTTCCGACAATAATCTTTTTGTAATTTCTCTTTTGTCCTCATGGCATAAGCAACATTCTTGCTGTGTGCTGTGACAAGGATCTTACTTCCCTGAGCCCCAAAATTAAGTAGAGGAGTGTGCATTGCTTCCCATTTATCTGGTTTTTCGTTCCAAACACCATCCAAAACAAGAAGAAACTTCTTATCTCTTGATTGTTCTTCCAATCTCTCATGAACCATCTGTAGGCTGCTACTCTCAATTGATTTAGTGATTGCTTCAAGAATTGCTTTTCATAGGTTGAAAACATCAAATACATCTGAAACACAGACCCAAGCTTTGATTTTAAATTTATCATCTATCCCTTAGGTCGTTGTATGCATGTTGGGCAAGTGTGGTCTTACCTAACCCACCCATGCCCACAATAGAAAGTCTTGATAACTTGTCATGGTTGACAGATGTGAGCCAATTAAAGATTATTTCTTTGTCCTCATCTCTGCCATAAATAACACTTTTAACCACCAAAGGGTTGAAGGCGATTTTTGTGCTACTTCACTAACCAATCCTGATCAAACACCAATGCCACTAATATTTTCCAAACCTAAAGCACTCTGTTGGCTTATAAAGAATTCTTAAAGGAATTAACAGGAGAATATCTAAAGAAATTAGGTACCTTGCAAGTACAGACGGCACAGGTTTGACTTTCAGATTTAGCTTCTACCTTCAAATTTGTAGATTTCGAAGTCTATTTCATGCAAGAGATCCTCTGTGTCCAGCACTGCGTGTTTGACAGCAAGGAGCCATGCTTTCACAAGTTTGTCTCCGAACTGCTTTTGTTCTGCATCATCAGCCAGAGAATCAACAGATAACAACTTGATTTTTATCTTGCTAAGCAGCGTCTCATCTACCTTTCTTGCATGAAAGAGGTTGAGAACTTGAGAAGAAGCTAGCTTCTCAAATGCAACCCCAAGGAAAGCAGAAATAAGAGCGCCACCAACGAGTTCTGCCATGGTAGGAAAGGGAGTGAATCTGAATGGAAATGAGTAATTTAAATGATGAAATATGTAGAAATAAGCTATTTTATGAATGATGAAATGAATAGATGAATGAAATGAGTTATCTGAAATGCAATTTAGCCAATGACTCAGTTCAGTTCTGTGAATAATCAAATGGTAGTGCTAATAAGATATTCTAAGATATTACCAAAAGGAAAATATGCATAAACGAATGCATGAATAATCAAATGGATAGTGATCTGAAATTCAATTTAGTCATTGTCATAGTCAACTTTATTAGTAACTGTATTCCATAAACGAATGAGTAGCCATGATTCAAAACTTGACTGTATTGTCTAACTTATCATGCATGATTTTTCTTATAGAAAATAGCACAGAAAGGGGTCTCATTTCTTAAAAAATTATTATGAGATTTTCCTCCAATAACCAAACAGAACAAATAAATAGATTGGCTTGTGACATCCCAACAGGTGTATTTTCCAAATTTCCACCTGCTTGGATATTCTCTGACTTTGCAGAATAATATTTTGTACGACTAGAAAGTGTGTTTAATCAATATTTAGTATGTTCATGGAATAGATATTAGTTGTTAGCTCATTACATATGTCTGATCTTGGTTATATTAAAATCTTGACTGCCTAATGAAAATACATTTATTTGGTTACATGCTTCACTATCAATTAATCCAATTATAATTAAATAAGTAATTCTATTAGAGTTTCAAACTTTCATGTAAAATAAAACCATAATAAATTTATCCTGTCTCATTTCAATAACAGAGTATAACACCATGTGAAGTGAAGTGTGAACGACTGTCTTCTGGCTTTATTGTTAATAGGCAACGGATAACTGTTCTGTTTTCCAAACACTGTATAAAATGTATATTAATGAAAATTTAGACTCTTCAGTCAATTTCAGAGGGCAACGGCTTAGAAACTATATCCAAGAAATCAAACATCCTACAATATATTTAATGAAAGCTTTTCTTTCTTTTTTTTTAATGGTTAATGAAAGTTTATTGTCTAGTCAATTCCAATGGTATAAACAAAGGAATCCAAGAAACCTAATATAAGTGAAATTCATTAATGATTTTAAATTTATAAAACATTTTAATTTCTATCCTAATTCTAAAACCAAACAACTTATTTTATTGTCTTGCAAAATTGTTGGAACATACATATTCACTCACAAAATCTAATTAGGAGTTAACTTCAATTTTATATTTTTTCATAAAATTTCATCAAAAATCACTTTTAATCCTTGAAATTCAAAAATATTTTTAGTTCGTAAAATTAATTTTCTTTTTGCATTAACATTATTGTAAGCACCGGTGTATTTGACTGTGCAAAATTGAAGATTGAGGAGGTTAAGATTCATAAGTACAAAAAAGTGTTTTGTATCTCCAATTTTTTTTTTAACATTAATGAGAAGAATGACTAAAAGTGAATTAAGAGGAAAAAAAACATATTTTTTCATTTTAAAGACTAAAAATTTTCTTGGGTAAAACTTTAAGAACAAAAATTTTATTTAATCATAGTAATAATAAATAATACTAAGAAATAATGTGCTACGATTATTAGTCTCCGCCGTATGTATTCCATCCATGAATGAACGAGTGACTATAATTCTACATAGGCAGCTTTTGCCTTTTCAGATATTTTGAATTTTCCATATTTTGAATTTTCCATGACTTTACGTACTCTGTATTATGCTTTCTTGAACATCTTTTCTCTTTTATGGTGGGACTTGGAAATGGACATTTCCATTTCCATGAATCTTCACCAAGTGTCTTAAAATGATTTAATGACTGAGATTTAATATACGGTTTTCCTTTTTGACCGATCTGGTGGTGTAAAATGGACACATCTAATAGTGGTGTAGAAAAAGCATTTTTTTCTTTTCTTACACTCCAACATTGACCCCAATTTTAAAGAAGAGAATAATGAATGTCATTTATTTGCTTTTGAGGACACTTGTTTAAACTTACTAATTCATGAAGTTGATGGTGAAGTAAATTTTATTTCCACTCCACCCGAGAAATTAAAATTAAGAGACACTTGAAAACAAGTATGGATATTCTGAACAGTATGTCACACTGGTTTTGTGTTAGGGGATATAGCAAGATTGTTACGACGCATTCACTATGATGCAAAGACAAGGTTTGGATTGCATTGCAAACATGAGTGTAGAGAAGCTTTTATTTACAGCAATGCAAAAGTACGCTTGCTTTTCATATTATAACAAATACCTGACCTGTAATAATCTTCTCTTCATCTTGCCCATATAAATGTCAAAGTCTTCTCTATACATGGATCGTGATCTTTATGCTTTTTGGTTATTGGCAGCTAAAGATGTGTTTTGTAACTTGTGGGAAGGGATTGTTTGTGTTTTCTTCTGTTGATTAATCCAACTTTTTGCTTATTAAAAAAACAATGTTGAGTTTTCTGCAATACTAGTGAGGCATTGATTCTGCTTAGTTTTTTTTTTTTTTAATCTATAAATATTAATTACTAATTTGTCAGTTTGTATTTAGTAGGAGAGGTTCAAATCCTTCTCCTTTCCTTTACTCACCTCACAACTCCACTGATTCTTTTTAAGGTAGATTTTGCCTCTTGGGATATTTTAGGAAAATACCCAACCTACACCCTATAGATTATAGAATTTAGGAGAAAGGTGATTTTAATTAACTTAAATATACCATAATAATTTTTTCTTTACTAAACAATTATTTAGATATTCTATTTACATTGCTCTATTTTTCTTAAGACATTTTATTTACATTGCTCATTCAAGTACAGTAGAAATCAATATATTTCTTTATTAGGAACTTAGGATATAAAATTGCAGTCGGTTGAACTACTTTTCTTAGTATAAAACAATTAACCTAGTAAAAAGAATAGCAGCTTCATTATTTGAATTCATCCATTTATTCAGAAGGAGGAAATTTTACAAATGAAGATCAACAACATTTTAATGAGATAAAACCAAATAAAATAAGAAAGGAAAAAACAGTTATGCCCCTAATTATACACCAAATGAGTATTTTTAATAAATCGATGCAATTCGATGGATTATACTGTTTGAATAAATAGCTCGACGATTCCCGCTTGTTAATATTTAAAATCCAATAAGCATATTTTGAGTTGAAAAATAACATTGACACCAATAAGTATTCTTAGAAAACTAGCACCAAATGAAATTTTGCGTGCCACATTCCTTTTGTTGTACATATTCCTGCAATGACAATTTTGGTTTTAATCTTTTCTATCAGTTCACTAAATGAGGCTGCAAAGTCAATGACTTACTATGGCGATGGATAATTTGACAAGACAAATCCTTTATAATTTTTTAGAATGAACTATGTTTCTAATTTGTTTTAAGTAGATGATGATATCAAACAAGTTGATAAGCAATTGAAAATAGTTTATCAAAAAATAAATTACACACATGTCCCTGTCCCTGTCCCGTAAGACTTTCTAGTTAACAACACATAACAAGTCACAAGGTAGCTAATGTCGTTGTTATGCCTCAATTAGAACCATCATCCATGAATTTTGAAGCATTAGCTTACTCAAACTCTAAGCTTTTTTTGAAAAGAAGGTACAATAACATCCAAATATCTATTGTAAATAGCAGTGAATTGACTTGAATAAGATAGCCTACCTTTAAGACCTCGAGATCTTCCTCTAATAATTTTGCATCACACGGATAGAAAACTGTTTATGGACCCATCTAAGATAACACACCTAGTAAGCCATCTGACTTAATGATGGACCCATCTGAAATTAAACTGTGATAATATTGCATTCATTCCTGATGATAAAACGGTGTTAACCACGTTTATTACAAAAAATGGATAAATTTAATTATTAGCATTAAATTTGTAAGATTTTTTTAAAATTATCCTCACAATATTAAAAAGAGAAAATATTTGTTAATGATTAAAGAAAAGAAATATACTCTTTATAGGTAAACAATAAAGGTATTTTGGTAAGAAAAGCAACTCTGACTTATAATTTGGACAGAAGAAGTATTAAACAATTTTTTTGGCCTTAACAAAACTGAAGCCCTCTGCATCGGCATAGGCGTCGGACTTATGCTGCCCTGTTTTTACTTTTTCATATTTATCAAACATGAAATCTTGCGTAAATAACGCATATAACATTACAAATTCACCATTAGCACGACGTGCTTCATGTAAAGAAAAAACATTCCATACACATTACATCTTTCAAAACTATAAGTCTGAATAACAAAATGATAACTGCAGTTGATAACTGATTAACTAAATGTAGACGGATTCAAGGGGAGATTATCCATATCCCAACCGTGGGAAAGAAGAAATATAGTGCATCCTTTCCTACCTCTGTCCTTTCCCTTTGTTGCTTCTGTCTCCTTATGTATATGACATACTGTTACCTCCATCTTATGGAATTAAAATTGTTATTATAAAGTATAACCTACCATTTTTATATGAAATAAATATAATTGATTCAGGATAAAATTTAATTTTTTCAGGTTTTCAAACACAGTCTAGTATTCACACCAAGTTAAAATCAATCTAACAAGTATGATAATATATAAAATAATGACAATTTTTAAATGAGACAAATGTTGTATAAGTGCATCCAACCTAGAGCCTGAGACAATAGTTTTATATAAGTTGTCCATAAATGGTACTTTCATATCACATAATTAACACAATTTTAGTTCTTGCAAGTTGATAATTAACCCAATAAAGTTATTAAATAAGTTGAATTTGCAAGAAAATAAGAGATTGTCGACTGCAGTATTTATAACTTTTCTACTTCCCTCAAAGGTATTCATTTGGAAAAACTTTTGGACTTAAAAAGTGTCAGAAATTAAATGTTTTAAGTACTCTGATAAATAATTATTATTACTTTTGAAAAAGCAAGACATAAAAAGAGGAAACAAATAGATATTTACATATTCTTGTGTACTTAGTAAGAAAGAGATTATTAACTGGTGTTACTAAATAAACATATTTTGTATAAATTGATTTCTTCAATGTATTACAGAAATCAGATGATTCGTTTATAGGTTCAATTATATCCAGTAGAATTGCAATCTGGATGGATCTCTTTATTTCAATAATAAAAATTTCATTGAAGAGAGGAACAAATTAAACTTCCACAGAAATCAGAGTACAGGACACAATACCAACCATGCACAAAAAGTACTTTATGATGAATCTCCATATAGAGCCACATGGTTAATTAATCCAATACAATATTGATGAGAATTAAAACTATAGCAAAAGAACAACCGGAAATAAAATAGAGCAAATACCTATAGTTAGAGAAGCAAAGAGAACAATGTAGAAAACGAACTGAAGTAAAAAAATTCACATCCTAAAAATCTCTCCCAAAATGTAATTCAATCCCAAACTCTGAAATAAATAAAATGTACTCAAGAGAGAATCACACCATAAAAGCTAGTTAAAGTATTTGAAGATCTGAAAGCCTTAGAAACCCTACACTAAAATTCCACACATCTAGTTAGGGGCTTAAATATCTGATACCTTGTAATTGGATTCTAACAGATATTGCTAGTGCTCATTTAATATATTTATTTAAAATTAGCCTGTGCAAAAAGCTAGTTAATAATGAACTCAGTGTAAGAATTGTACTTTTCGTATCTTAATTATACTTGTAGCTGATTTTTTTTAGCGTCTATACATTAGTTGAACTGTTGGATTTGGTTTATCTTTGGATGGTAGGTTCTTAACATATTTATTTTTGTTTCAACGGTTAGATCCTCAACATAATGTCCGAAGTGAGAGACAATGAACATGATTTGATATAGTGTTGTTGATGATATGAGTCAACGGTGCCTAAGAGGGAAGTATTCTAGTAGCAGTTAGGAATGAAATTTAATACCACCACTATACAATTGTTGAACCGTTGGATTTTGTTTAATTTTTTATAGTAGGTTCTTAAAATTTTAATCTTTATTTTCAATGGTTGGATCGTCGAAATAATGTTCGGTGTGACATAATGGAGTTAGAATAACAGTTATATTTTTAGCATCTTATACGATACCATATTTTGTCTTGAGTGTCTGTAGAATAGTTGAACCGTTGTATTTCATTTATTGTTGGATAGTAGATTCCTAAGATATTAATATTTATTTTCAACCGTGAGATCATCTATATATATTACGTGGTGAGAGATAATGAACTCAATGTAAGAACTTTATGTTTTGGATCTTATTTATACCTGTAGTAGATTTTGTTTGAGCATCTATACATTAGTTAAACCATCGGATTTGGTTTATCTTTGGATAGTAGGTTCTTAACATATGTATTTTTGTTTCAACGATTAGATCCTCAAAATAATACCCGAAGTGAGAGATAATGGAGTAGATGTTTGGTGTATCATTTATAAATGTGTGTGATGCATAACTTAAAATGAACATAACTTGGGATAGTGTGATTGATGATATCAGTCCTAGGTGCATAACAGGGAGTTATTCTAGCTACAGTTAGGAATGAAATTTAGTACCACCACTATTCAATTGTTCAACTGTTAGATTTTGGTTAATTTTTTCTATAGTAGGTTCTTAAGATTTTAAGCTTTATTTTCAATGGTGGGATCGTCGAAATAATGTCTGGAGTGACATAATGGAGTTATTATAACAATTATATTTTTAGCATCTTATACGATGTTGTATTTTTTCTTCAGTATATGTAGAATAGTTGAACCGTTGTTATTGGTTTATTTTTGGGTAGAAGATTCTTAAGATATTAATATTTATTTAAAACGGTGGGATCATCTAAATAATATATGTTGTGAGAGATAATGAACTCAGTGTAAGAACTTTATTTTCCAGATCATAACTATACATGCAGTAGATTTTGTTTGAGCGTCTAGACATTAGTTGAACCGTCGGATTTGGTTTATCTTTCGATAGTAGGTTCTTAATAGATTTATTTTTTTTTCAACGGTTAGATCCTCAAAATAATGCTAGAAGTGAGAGATAATGGAGTAGATGTTTGGTGTATCATTTAGATATGTGTGTGATGCATAATTTAAAATGAACATGATTCGAGATAGTGTGATTGATGATATGAGTCCTTGATGCCTAGGAGGGATTCATTCTAGTTGTAGTTAGGAATCAAATTTAGTACCACCACTATACAACTGTTCAACCGTTAGATTTTGGTTAATGTTTTTTTATAGTAGGTTCTTAACATATTAATCTTTATTTGCAATGGTGGGATCATCGAAATAATGTCCGAAATGACATAATAGAGTTGTTATAACAATTATATTTTTAGTATCTTATACGATACAATATTTTGTCTGAAGTGTCTGTAGAATAGTTGAACCATTGGATTTTGTTTAATTTTGGGTAGTAGATTCTTAAGACATTAATATTTATTTAAAACAATGGGATCATCTAAATAATGTGCGTTGTGAGAGATAATGAAGTCATTGTAAGAACTGTATTTTTCGGATCTTAATTATACCTATAGCAGATTTTTTTTAATGTATATACATTAGTTGAACTATTGGATTCGGTATATCTTCGGATAAGAGGTGCTTAAGTTTTTTTTTTCAACATTAAGATCCTCAAAATACTGTTCGAAGTGAGAGATAATTGATTAAATGTTTGGTGTATGGTTTATAAATGTGTTTGATGTGTTATTTAAAATGAACATGATTTCAGATAGTGTGATTGATGATATGAGTCAACAGTTCCTAAGGGGGAGTCATTCTAGTTGTAGTTAGGAATGAAATTTAGTACCACAATTATACAATTGTTCAATCGTTGGATTTTGTTTAATTTTTATGGTGGGTTCTTAACATGTTAATCTTTATTTTCAATTCAGCATCGTCGAAATAATGTCTGAAGTGACATAATGGAGTTAGAATAACGGTTATACTTTTGGCATCTTATACGATACCAAATTTTGTCTTCCGTGTCTGTAGAATAGTTAAACCATTGGATTTGGTTTATTTTTTATATTAGATTCTTAAGATATTAATATTTATTTTAACGGTGGGATCATCTAGATAATGTTAGAATAACAGTTATATTTTTGGCATCTTATATGATACCGTATTTTGTCTTCAGTGTCTATAGAATAGTTGAACCGTTGGATTTCATTAATTTTTGGGTAGTAGATTCCTAAGATATTAATAATTATTTTCAACAGTGGGATCATCTAAATAACATATGTAGTGAGAAAGAATCAACTCATTGTAAGAACTATATTTTTCAGATCTTAATTATACTTGTAGCAGATTTTGTTTGAGCGTCTACACATTGGTTGAACCGTTAGATTTGGTTTATCTTTGGATAGCAGGTTCTTAACATATTTATATTTGTTTCAATGGTTAGATCCTGAAAATAATGTCCGAAGTGAGAGATAATGGAGTAGATGATTGGTGTATCATTTATAAATGTGTGTGATGCATACTTTAAAATGAACATGATTTCAGATAGCGTGATTGATGATATGAGTCAACGGTGCCTATGAGGGAGTCATTCTAGGTGCAGTTAGGAATGAAATTTAGTAGCACCACTACACACTTGTTCAACCGTTGGATTTTGTTTAATTTTTTATAGTAGATTCCTAAGATGTTAACCTTTATTTTAAACGGTGGGATCGTCGAAATAATGTCCAGAGTGACATAATGGAGTTATTATGACAATTATATTTTTAGCATCTTATACGATACCGTATTTTGTCTTCAGTATAGGTAGAATAGTTGAACCGTTGTATTTGGCTAGTAGATTCTTAAGATATTAATATTTATTTAAAACGGTGGGATCATCTAAATAATATATGTTGTGAGAGATAATGAACTCAGTGTAAGAAATTTATTTTCCGGATCATAACTGTACCTGTAGTAGATTTTGTTTGAGCGTCTAGACATTAGTTGAACCATCGGATTTGGTTTATCTTTGGATAGTAGGTTCTTAACATACTTTTTTTTTTCAACGGTTAGATCCTCAAAATAATACTAGAAGTGAGAGATAATGGAGTAGATGTTTGGTGTATCATTTATAAATGTGTGTGATGCATAATTTAAAATGAACATGATTTGAGATAGCGTGATTGATGCCTAAGAGGGAGTCATTCTTGTTCTAGTCACGAATGAAATTTAGGACCCCCACTATACAATTGTTCAACCGTTAGATTTTGGTTAATTTTTTTATAGTGGGTTCTTAAGATATTAATCTTTATTTACAATGGTTGGATTGTCGACATAATGTCTCGAGTGACATAATGGAGTTATTATAACATTATATTTTTAGCGTCTTATACGATACCGTATTTTGTCTTCCGTGTCTGTAGAATAGTTGAAGCATTGGATTTGGTTTATTTTGGGGTAGTAGATTCTTAATATATTAATATTTTGTTTAAAATAGTGGGATCATCTAAATAATGTATATAGTGGGAGATAATGAAGTCAGTGTAAGGACTGTATTTTTCGGATCTTAATTATACCTGTAGCAGATTTTGTATGAGTGTCTATACATTAGTTGAATCGTCGGATTTTGTTCATCATTCGATAGTAGGCTATTAACATATTTATTTTCTTTCCAACGGTTAGATCTCAAACTAATGTACGAAGTGAGATATAATGGAGTAGATGTTTGGTCTATCATTGATAAATGTGTGTGATGTATTATTTAAAAAGAACATGGATTGAGTTAGTGTGATTGATGATATAAGTCAACGGTGCCTAAAAGAGAGTCATTCTAGTTGTAGTTAGGAATAAAATTTAGTACCACCAATACACAATTGTTCAACCATTAGATTTTGGTTATTTTTTTTATAGTCGGTTCTTAAGATGTTAATCTTTATTTTCAATGGTGGGATTGTCAAAATAATGTCCGGAGTGACATAAAGGAGTTATTATAACAATTATATTTTTATCATCTTATACGATACCGTATTTTATGTTCCGTGTCTGTAGAATAGTTGAAGCGTTGGATTTGGTTTATTTTTGGGTAGTAGATTCTTAAGATCTGAATATGTATTTAAAACGCTGGGATCATCTAAATAATGTATATAGTGAGAGATAATGAACTCAGTGTAAGAAATGTATTTTTCATATCTTAATTATACCTGTAGCAGATTTTTTGTTGAGTGTCTACACATTAGTAGTAGGTTCTTAACATATTTATTTTTGGTTCAATGGTAAGATCCTTAAAATAATTCCCGAAGTGAGAGATAATGGAGTAGACTTTTGGTGTATCATGTATAATTGTGTGTGATGTAGTATTTAAAAGAACATGATTTGAGATAGTGCTATTGATGATATGACTCAACGGTGCCTAAGAGGGAGGCATTCTAGCTGTAGTTAGGAATGAAATTTAGTACCACTACTATACACTTGTTAAACCGTTGGATTTTTTTTAATTCTTATAGTAGGTTCTTAAGATCTGAATCTTTATTTTCAATGGTGGGATCATCGAAATAATGTCCAGAGTGACATAATGGAGTTAGAATAACAGTTATATTTTTAGCATCTTATATGATATCGTATTTTGTCTTCAGGGCGTGTAGAATAGTTGAGGCGTTGGATTTGATTTATTTTTGTCTAACAGATTCCTAAGATATTAATATTTATTTTAAACGGTTGGATCATCTAAATAATGTACGTAGTGAGAGATCATAAATAATGTATGTAGTCAGAGATAATAAACTCAAGGTAAGAACTGTATTTTTCAGATCTTAATTACACTTGTAGCAGATTTTGTTTGAGTGTCTATACATTAGTTGAATTGTTTCATTTGGTTTGTCTTTCAATAGTAGGTTCTTAACATATTTTTTTTTCAACGGTCAGATCTCAAACTAATGTCTGAAGTGAGAGATAATGGAGTAGATGTTTGGTGTATCATTTATAAATGTGTGTGATGTATTATTTAAAAAGTACATGGATTGAGATAATGTGATTGATGATATGAGTCGACAGTGCCTAAAAGGGAGTCATTCTAGCTACAGTTAGGAATGAAATTTAGTACCACCACTACACAATTGTTCAAATGTTAGATTTTGGTTAATTTTTTTATAGTAGGTTCTTGAGATGTTAATCTTTATTTCAATGGTGGGATTGTCGAAATAATGTCTGGAGTGACATAATGGAGTTATTATAACAAATATATTTTTAGCATCTTATACGATACCGTATTTTTTGTTCAATGTCTCTAGAATAGTTGAATTGTTGGATTTTGTTTATTTTTTGCTGGTAGATTCGTAAGATATTAATATTTATTTCCATCTGTGGAATCATCTAAATAATGTATGTAGTTAGAGATACTAAACTCAGTGTAAGAACTGTATTTTTCGGATCTTAATTATACCTGTAGCAGATTTTGTTTGAGTGTCTATTCATTAGTTGAACTGTTGGATTAGGTTTGTCTTTCGATAGTAGGTTCTTAACAAATTTATTTTTGTTTCAACGGTAAGATCCTCAAAATAATGTCCGAAGTGAGAGATAATGGAGTAGATGTTTGTCGTATTGTTTATAAATGTGTCTGATGTACTATTTAAAAAGAATATAATTTGAGATAGTGTGATTGATGATATGTGTCAACAGTGCCTAAGAGGAACTCAGTCTAGCTGTAGTTAGTAATGAAATTCACTATCCCATTGTTCAACCGTTAGATTTTGGTTAATTTTTTTATAGTAGGTTCTTAAGATATTAATCTTTGTTTGCAATGGTGGGATCACCGAAATAATGTCCGAAGTAACATAATGGAGTTATTATAAGAATTATGTTTTTCGCATCTTCTACGATACCGTATTTTCCCTTCAGTGACTGTAGAATAGTTGAACCGTTGAATTTGGTTTATTTTTGGGTAGTAAATTCCTAAGATATAAATATTTATTTTCAACAGTCGGATTATCTAAATAATGTAGGTAGTGAGAGATAATAAAGTCAGTGTAAGAACTGTATTTTTCATATATTAATTATACTTGTAGCAGATTTTGTTGGACCACTATACAGTTGTTAAACCGTTGGATTTTTTTTATCTTTTATAGTAGGTTCTTAAGATGTTAATCTTTATTTGGAATGGTGGGATCATCGAAATAATGACCGGTATGACATAATGGAGTTAGAATAACAATTATATTTTTAGCATCTTATACGATACTGTATTTTGTCTTCAGTGTCGTAGAACAGTTGAACCGTTGGATTTGATTTATTTTTGGATAGTGGATTCTTAGGATTCAATGAAGGCATGACATGGATGAAAGCTCATTGAAGATTGGAAGCCATAGTTTTCATTTTTAGCTTGTAAATATTTTGTTTTAATTAGCTAAATAGGAGCATATTTTTAATTCCTTTAAGGCCATGTATATTAGGCCATATTCTTTTTAGTTTAGAAGTTATAAGTGTCTTTAGTTAAAAATGAGGAGTAAGCTTAGAATGGGTGCCTAAGTCAAGACATGATTTTGGGCTAGCCCATTCAATTTAGGAGATGCTAATTGCACCCATGGGTTGAACTTAGGTGTCTTACTTAAGTCCTACATTGCCTAGAAAAGTGTGCCCAAGCTCTCCCTTGGGGCTATATATATACTCATTCTCCCTCTTGTAAATTTCACCTTTGAAGTTGAATGAAATAGTCTCTTTATGAGCACATTCTTAGTAAAAGGTCTTGAGGATCCTCTCTCTTGAGGAACCTCTTCCTAGGTTGTTTTTATCAAGGGTTCCTTCCCTTGTGGCAAACCTAAACACTTTGGCTTATCTCTCTTCGAGAGTGGCGCCCCACCTCCATTTTCTTTCCCCTGCATCATCCATTTCATGGTACTTGGAACCTCAAGGAGAAAGATCAAGGGGAGTGCAAAAGTTTTTTACATCATTTGGTATCAAGAGCCAACTCTATGAGGTTCTTTTCTAGTCTTAATTTTCTTTAATTTTTTCCAGCTTTTCTTCTTAGTGTTCTTGCTGTCTTCTTTATTTTTTTCCAGCCTTTGATTCTTGTTATTTAATTTCTTTTATGTCTTCTTGGTTTATGTTTTAGTAGTTTTCATTTTATGCAATTTATTTCCTAGTCTTTATTGCTTTCTAGATTCAATTTATCTTGTTCTTTTCCATTGAATCTTTATATGTTTCCTATAGGATTATTTCTTTAATTTTCTATCTAGCCTTTTATTTCTTTTTTGTTCAGGTGCAAATCCTAAGGAGGTCATTGTAATGACTTCACAAATTTTTTTAAGGAAGCCACACGTTGTGGTCTTGATCTTTGGATGCACGTTGTTCTTCTTATTTGAGTTTTTAATTCTATTTTCCTGCACCTATTTTTCTGTTTTTCCAACCCCTTGTTTTTTGGGCGTATATTTCTGGTTATTTTGAGTCATTTAATTTCAGTTTTTAATCTTCCAAGTTGTGTCTTAGTTGGTCATGTTGTAGTCCTTTTATTGTCTCTTAATTCTATATAGTTTTGCCTTTTTATTTTTACCATAAAAAAATGTGTTTCTCTCTTGGAATTGAGCATATGTTCTTGTGTCTATTCCTAGAGTCCCACATGCATCATAGCATATTTCAAAAATTTTTCAAAAAAAATAAATTGCTCAATTTTTTCTTAGAGTTCATTTCTTCATTTTGTGTGAGTAGCTTATTTTTGTGCTAGTTTATTGTGGTAATTTTCTTTGTGCTGGCTGGTTGAGCATTTTGGGGCACATATTTGGGGTGAAAACTTGAGTAATCAAGCTTACCTAAACCCAAAAAAACTCTCACTTAGTGTCATGTTATAATCACCTAAAATTACTAGCTCATTTTAAGTTGCTTTGTGTTCTTTGGTTTGCACTTTTACATCAAATTTTTGTGGCTAATTTATTATTATTGTTCAAGCATTTATAATTCTTAAACTCCTTACTATAATTGCTACAAAATGTGTTAAGAGGTGTAGCAAAATTGTTTAAAAAAAAAAAGAAGCAGAAAAGAAATCAAAAGAGTAAAATAAGTCAAAAAAAGAGTTAGTAAAAAGTGCTAAAAACAAGTAAAAAGAGTACAAAAAAGAATTTAGTGCACCTCAAAATTATTAAACAATTCAAAGGAGTGTTATTGAAATTTGCTTGAATTTCTTTGCATATGATTCAGCCACCTTGCTTTACAAGTGTGCAAATAATTGAATTTGTTGAGTCTTTTTTGTTTTAAGTCCAATTCTATTTTAGGCCTATTCTAGGAATTTCTTTTGTGTGCCAACTTTCTTTCTACACCTTTTATTTCTTGTTTGTCCTTATTGGCTTTCTTTGTGTTTGTCAAATAAATTCTTTCCACTTGGATGTGTGCCTATTCTTGTTAAGTGCTTTTTATTGCTTTTTGCTTTCAAATTCTACTTCCCTTGGTCTCTTGCTTGGGCGCTTGTTTTCTCTTGGTAGGTAGCCAAATTGTTGAAATTTCCACAAGGGTAGCATCCTTAGGAAGTGTTGATTTAAAACCAAGGAAGAGGAGACTTGAAAAGGAGGCCAAGACTAAAGTGATACACTTGGTGAGGAGCACTTGAAGAAAGAAGCTACATTCAACTACTTTTAATTTTCTTTGTTTAATTTGGGTGTATTTTTAAAGGACATTTTAATTAGAGATGTTGGATGCCCATAAGGTTCACCTCTTTTGTGTGTAATAAACCTTAGTTTCTTGTTTTAGTGTGTATAAGGAATTGTTACCCCTTATTCATACTTAGGAGCACGTTAGAATCATTTAGCTTTGCTTTAAATTTCTTTATATGCTTTCAACGTTTTAGCAAGTGTTAGAGTTCCAAAGACTCTTAACACTTTAAGATAAAAAAAAAGAGAGGAGTGTTTTGCATATTACACTTTGACATGTTTTCACACACATCTAGGAGTGTTAGGAGTAGTAATAAAACTAGGGAAAATAAAGGAGAAGAATGTGAGAATAGAATAAAATAAAAGTATGAGAAGAGTGATAAACCAACCTTGCCCACATATCCATACTCTATTGATTGGGAAATACTAGAAAAACAACGTAGGGAATTTTGGAAAAATGAGAGAAAACAAAAAGAGAGGAGGAAAAGAGAACAAGAGGAACTAGATGGAGAGGAGAGAAGAGAGAAGGAACAAAAAGAAAAGGAGAGACAAGAAAGAAGAGAAAAGGAGAGAAAAGAATGGGAAGAAAAGAGAGATAGAGAGAGAAAAGAATGGGAGGAAAGAAAAAAAAAAGAGAAAAGAGAAAGAGAACAAAGAGAAAAAGAGAGAAAAAAAAGAAAAGAGAAAGAGAGGAAAAATAAAAAGAAAAAGAAATAAAGGGAAAAAATGAAAAGATAGAGAAAAAAGCGTTAGAGAGAAAAAGAAGGGAAGAAGAGAAGAAAGCAAACGAGAGTGATGCCTTTGAGAGCGCCCTTAGTGAAGTGTCTACCTTCATTAGGGACTTAGAATAGCCGAGCTCAAACCTTGACCTTCAAATCGCTTCTAGTGACATAGATGAACCTAAGAGACATCTTAGGAATAAGACCATCCCTTCTAAAAATAAAAGAGAGTCATCCAAAAGAAAAATAGATAAAAAACCCTTGAGTGAAAGTGACACCCCTTCCACTAGTTCGAGCACTTGTTCTCGAAGTCCTAAATGTTTTAAGTGTTTAGAAAAAGGGCACATTACTTTGTTTTGCCCCAAAAGAAAAAGGAATTTAAGGGGAACATCAAATGAAAAAAGAGTACCCATTCATGTAAATTCTTAAGATATTAATATTTATTTTCAATGGTGGGATCATACAAATAATGTACGTAGTCAGAGATAACGGACTCAGTGTAAAACTGTATTTTTCGGATCTTAATTATACCTATAGCATATTTTGTTTGAGCATCTATACATTAGTTGAACTGTTAGATTTGGTTTGTCTTTGTATAGTAGTTTCTTAAAATATTGATTTTTGTTTCAACGAGAATATCCAAAAAATAATGTCCATGGTGAGAAATGATGGAGTAGATGTCTGGTGCATCATTTATAAATATGTGTGATGTATTATTTAACATGAACACAATTTGAGATAGTGTGATTGATGATATGAGTCAACGGTGCATAAGAGGGACTCATTTTAGCTGCAGTTACAGTTGTTAAACGGTGGAATTTTGTTTAATTTTTTATAGTACGCTTTTAAGATGTTACTCTTTATTTTCGATGGTGAGATCGTCGAAATAATGTCAGGTGGGACATAATAGAGTTAGAATAACAATTACATTTTTAGCATCCTATACGATATCGTATGTTATCTTGAGTATGTAGAATAGTTCAACCATTGGATTACATTCTTAAAATATTAATATTTATTTTCAATAGTAGGATCATGTAAATAATCGACGTAGTGGGAGATAATGAACTGAGTCTAAGAAATGTAATTTTTGGATTCAACAGTAGGATCATGTAAATAATCGACGTAGTGGGAGATAATGAACTCAGTCTAAGAAATGTAATTTTTGGATCTTAATTATACCTATGGCAGATTTTGGTTGAGCGTCTATACATTCGTTGAACTATTGCATTTGGTTTATCTTTGGATAGTAGGTTCTTAAAATATTTATTTTTGTTTCAATGGAAAGATCCCCAAAATAATGTCCATAACGAGAGATAATGGAGTAGATGTCTGGTGTCTCAGTTATAAATGTGTGTTATGTAATATTTAACATGCACATGATTTGAGATAGTGTTATTGATGATATGAGTCAACGGTACCTAAAAGGGAGTCATTTTAGCTCTAGTTAGGAATTAAATTTAGTACCACCACTATATAGTTGCTAAACCGTTGGATTTTGTTTAATTTTTTATAGTAGGTTCTTAAGATGCTAATCTTTATTTTTAATGGTGGGATCGTCGAAATAATGTCCGGAGTGACATAATGAAGTTAGAATAACAATTATATTTTTAGCATCTTATACAATACTGTATTTTGTCTTGAGTAACTGTAGAATAGTTGAACTGTTGGATTTTGTTTATTTTTGGGCTGTAGATTCTTAAGATATTAATATATATTTTCAAAAGTCGGATTATCTAAATAATGCACCTAGTGAGAGATAATGAACTCAGTGTAAGAACTTTATTTTTCGGAACTTAATTATACCTGTACCGGATTTTGTTTGGGCATCTATGCATTAGTTGAACTGTTGGATTTGATTTATGTTTGGATAGTTTGTTCTTAACATATTTACTTTTGTTTCAACGGTTAGATCCTCAAAATAATGTCTGAAGTGAGAGATAATGAACTCAATGTAACAATTGTATTTTTCCGATCTTAATTATACCTATAGCAGATTTTGTTTGTGCGTCTATACATTAGTTGACCTGTTGGATTTGGTTAATCTTTCGATAAGAGGTTCTTAACATTTTTTTTTTCAACTGTAAGATCCTCCAAATAATGTCTGAAGTGAGAGATAATGAAGTAGATGTTTGGTATATCAATTATAAATGTGTGTGATGTATTATTTAAATTGAACATCATTTGAGATAGTGTTATTGATGATATGAGTCAACGATACCTAAGAAGGAGTTATTTTAGCTGCAATTGGGAATTAAATTTAGTACCACAAGTATATTGTTAAACCGTTGGATTTTTTTTGCATTTTTTGTAGCAGGTTCTTAATATGTTAATATTTATTTTTAATGGTGGGATCGTCGAAATAATGTCCAACGTGACATAATGGAGTTAGAATAACAATTATATTTTTAGCATGTTATACGATACCGTATTTTGTCCTGATTGTCTTTAGAATAGTTGAACTGTTGGATTTGGTTTATTTTTGGGTAGTAGATTCTTAAGATATTAATATTTATTTTTAATGGTGGGATCATATAAATAATGTACATAGTGAGAGATAATGAACTTAGTGTAAGAACTGTATTTTTCGAATCTTAATTATACATGTAGCAGATGTTGTTAGAGCGTCTATATATTAGTTGACCTGTTGGATTTTGACTTATCTTTTGATAGTACGTTCTTAACATATTTATTTTTGTTTCAGTGGTTAGATCCTCAAAATAATGTTCGAAGTGAGATTTAATGAAGTAGATGTTTGGTGTATCAATTATAAATGTGTGTGATGTATTATTTAAGATGAACATGATTTGAGACAGTGTGATTGATGATGTGAGTCAACGATGCCTAAGAGGGAGTCATTCAAGTTGGAGTTTGAATGAAATTTGGTTCCACAACTATAAAGTTGTTAACCCGTTGGATTTTGTTTAATTTTTTATAATAGATTCTTAAGATGTTAATCGTTATTTTCAATGGTGGGATCGTCGAAATAATGTCTAGAGTGACATAATGAGGTTAGAATAACAATTATATTTTTAGCATGTTATACGATACCGTATTTTGTCTTGAGTGTCTGTAGAATAGTTGAACCATTGGATTTGGGTTATTTTTGGGGTAGTAGATTCTTAAGATATTAGTATTTATTTAAAATGGTGAAATCATCTAAACAAGGTACGTAGTGAGAGATAATGAACTCTGTGTAACAACTGTATTTTTCAGATCTTTATTATTAGGGTTGCACTTAGGCACCTCACTTAAGCCTTAAAGCTTGAGTTAATTAATCTTAAGCCTAATTAAGCCCAAGTCTCATATTGTCTAGGTTTGTGTGTCCAAGCTCTTCCATTGGGCTATATATACTCCTTCACTCCCTCTAGTATGGACACACTTGATTTAATGAAGTAAGACTCATTTTGAGCAATTATTCTTAAGTGTCTTTGAGAATCCTCTCTCTTCAGGAATCTCTCCCTAAAAGCTTTTATTAAGGGTTCTCTCCCTTGTGGCAAACCTGAAGTAAATTTTGACTTATCTTTCCCTAGAAAGTGGCGTCAAAACCACCCCCTTCCTAGCTTTCTATATCCTCCATCTTCTTAGAGGAAGTAACCTTGGTTGAAGAGATCAAAAGAGTGCATAAGTTAACTAAGTGTTAATTTAGCTAATGAAGTTAATTAAAACATAGTTAACTTGCCTTATCCAAACATGACTCTAAAGAAGTGGATCTATGTTTTCTCCAATTTAAATTTAATTTTAAATTGTGCCATGTAGGTTCCAACTAGGAAAGAGAGAGATTAGTTCTCAATGGAGGGAGCAAAGGGGATTCACTTGTTACTCACGCTTCATGTGTTGCTAGAGAGATGTGAAAAACAAACTAGAGGAGTGTGGGAACGCCCTCATGCTAAAAAAAACCCCACTTTTTTCACACACTCCACATAAATAACTGTTACACCCCTAGCCTAAAACAAGGAGGAAATAAGGCAAAATACAAGGTCCCAAAATATGCTAACTACAACTATCAAAACACAAAACTAAATACAACAAAACAAATACAAATAAAATAAAAAAGACTATGGCCTAGATGTCTTCACTTCAAATAGGAGTTGAGGTCTAGCATACTCCCTCCAAGACAAGTCTTTCTCTATCCTCCTTACCATGACCCTTGTGATAGGCATCAAGGCGCATGAAAGTGCTTGGAGCATTAGTAAGCCTAAAAAGCATCACCAACCATTCATAAAGGTCAAATTTGGTCTTAAAAGCGATTTTCAATTCATCACCTTCTTTGATCCTTTTGATGATAACCACTTCTAAGATCAATTTTTAAACATACTTGCGCTCCATGTAATTCATCAATCAGACTGACACAATACAAGGGCTAAGGCTTTTTTGAACTGAACCTTTCTCCAGCAGGTTTTGAACTTGAGACTCAATGTCTTTAATCTCAATGAAGTTTGTCCTATACATAGACCTATTGGGTAGGCTAGCATTAAACGCAAGATCAATTTCGTGTTCAATGACTCTTAGAGGAGTCAATCCCTTAGGAACCTCTTTAGGGAAAAGATGATTAAATTCTTTTAAAGGATTTTCATCCCCTTTTGGAAGAGACTTAATTTCAAGACTAGTGTGAGTGCTAAATGGTGTCTCTTTACAAAGAAGGAGATGTAAAGGTTTATCAACCAATAGAACTTACTTGATGTCCATTTTTGTAGCAAAATGTCTCTATTTCTTGATAACCTCCTTAGAAGAGGCATTACCTTCTAACTCTCTTTCCTTACCCTTTCAAGCTTTAGGGATGGAAGCTCTTTTTTTTTTTTTGCTTTTGATTTGTTTCCTCATCTCTTTTATGCTTCATAGTAAGTTGATCACCTGCCACTTATGAAAGTGTTAAAGGATGCAACTTTATTTTCCTGTCCTTATGGGTGAAGATTATCTCATTAATATGACCATGGTGAATGACTTTTTTATCAAATTTCCATTGCCTATCTAACAAGAAATGACCAACCTCCATGGGAACTATGTCACAAATTATCTCATCTCTATAGTTCCCAATGTAGAAAAAGACACTTTGTCATGTATGCCTCCCTTGATCTTTTTCTAGAGGTTTTCTTCTTTGGTGAAATAGTTTTAGAAAGGTAAGAAGTGAGGTGGTTTTAGGCGCCACTTAAGGTAAGATAAGCCTAAGAAGGAAAGTTTGCCACAAGGGGTAGAACCCTTAATAAAAACCTAAGGAATTATCAAAGAGAGAAGGGTGGACACTAAGAGAATTTTGACCAACTCAAGGTTTTTCCATTCAATAAAGTGTAAAAAAAGCAAGAGTGTAAAGGATCACCTTTTTATAGAGGGAGCTAACCTCTTGGACAAGTCAAGAAGGAAAGGAACGGCTAGGAATAAAAGGAGTCATCCAAGGGAGGAGATTGAAGCCCTATAAAGTGTAAAAAAAGCAAGAGTGTAAAGGATCACCTTTTTATAGAGCGAGCTAACCTCTTGGACAAGTCAAGAAGGAAAGGAAAGGCTAGGAATAAAAGGAGTCATCCAAGGGAGGAGATTGAAGCCCAAAGTCCAATCAATCCCCTCTTTTAGATGAGAATTAGTGCCCAAGCTACCTCATCCAAGGGCCAAGATTACTCCTTTATTAGTTTTGGGTTTTATTTAGGAAAAGAGGGTGTAGTTATCCAAATACCTCTTTATTACTAAGACACCTCCTAGAAAATTAAATGGACTAATACATGTCCAAAATAAAATCCTAGGTTCCTAAAAGAAAAATTACAAGTAAATAAGTCATGGCTTGCATAACTTGATGATCATATGGAGGTGAGATCTTCCTCCCTATACTCTAGCCATGTCTTCTTCTATTCTCCTAGCCATGTCCCTAGTGATAAGGCCCTTGCTCGGGGAGCATGCATCATCTCCTCCCCTTGGGAAGGATTTGACCTCAAATCTGATAGGTCTTTCTCTTCTTTATCAGTACCTACAAAAGGGATCAAATCACAAACATTAAAGGTAGTATTGACACCATAGTCTTCAAGGAGATCTAATATGTATGCATTGTTGTTCACTCTCTTGAGGACTTGAAAGGGACCATTTCCTCAGGGACTAAACTTAGACTTCCTTTGAGTAGGGAAACGATCCTTCCTCAAATGAAACCATACCTAATCCCCTTCATTAAAGATAATTTCTTTCCTGCCCCTATTGGCTTTACTAGCATACTCCTTTGAATGATGTTCAATGTTGGCCTTTACCCTCTCATGTAATTTTTTAACAAAATTCGTTCTTGCTATTCCTTCTTTGTGAATAGAAGAAGGGAATGGTAAGGGAAAGATATCAACAGGAGTGAGGGGGTTGAAGCCATAAACAACTTCAAAAGGAGAATGCTTGGTAGTCCTTTGAACCACCCGGTTGTAGGCAAACTCAATATGGGATAGGTATTCATCCCAACACTTGTGATTTCCTCAAAAAAGTGCCTTAAGCATAGTAGATAGAGATCTATTTACTACCTCAGTCTGCCCATCAGTTTGGGGGTAACATGTGGTAGAAAATAAGAGCTTAGTTCCTAATCTTGCCCACAATGTTTTCCAGAAGTGGCTAAGGAACTTCACATCTCTATCAAAGACTAAGGAACTTCACTTATAAGAGTTTAGTTCCTAGTTTTGATCACAATGTTTTCAAGAAATGGCTAAGAAACTTCACATCTCTATCAGAGACTATGGACTGGGGAATTCCTTGTAAACAGACAACTTCTTTAAAGAAAAGTCTCGCGATGTTGCTCACATCATCTATCTTGTGGCATGGTATAAAGTGAGCCATTTTTGAAAATCTATCTACCACCACAAAGATAGATTCTGCACCTCGTTGGGTTCGAGGCAGGCCAAGGATAAAATCCATACTAATATCCAGCCAAGGTGCAGAAGGAGCAGGTAAAGGTGTATACAATCCATGAGCCATTATCTTAGATATGGGGCCAAAAGAATTTTTCTTGTAAAAGCAGAAGAGTTTTGTTAATTCCAAAATGTCCTATGAGCCCACCCTCATGGCTCTCTTTTGTCAGCAAATTTCTCATAGATCTTGGGGTACACAAAGTCTGCTACCTTTGAAAAGGTACCCCTCACTCACAAAGAACCGATTTTGGGCTTTGCATGCAGATGTAGAGGCAACATAAATGGATCCAAAATCCTTATCAGAAAGGTACATTTCTATAATATTATCAAATCCAAGAATCTTTGCACTCAAGGTGGTGTAAAGGGTATGTCTACAAGAGAAAGCATCAACCACCACATTATGTTTTCCTTTCTTGTATTTGATGATATAAGGGAAGGTCTCAAGAAATTCTACCCTTTTAGCATGCCTTTTATTAAGCTTGCCTTGACCCTTCAAATACTTAAGTGACTCATGGTCACTATGAATGATATAAGGGAAGGTCTCAAGAAATTCTACCCATTTAGCATGCCTTTTATTAAGCTTGCCTTGACCCTTCAAATACTTAAGGGACTCATGGTCACTATGAATGATAAACTCCTTGGGTACAAGATAATGTTCCCAAGTTTGAAGGACCCTTATCAAAGAGTAAAACTCTTTATCATAGGTGGAGTAGTTCATGGTGGCTACATTTAGTTTTTCACTAAAATAAGCTATGGGATGACCACCTTGTAACAACATAGCTCCCACACCCACTCCCGATGCATCACACTCTAGCTCAAAAGTTTTAGAAAAGTCAGTAAGAGCTAAAAATGGTGCATGGGTCAGTTTCTCTTTGATAAGTTCAAAAGCTTTTTGTTGTTTTTCACCCCAAAGGAAAGGAGTATCCTTCTTCACCAAATCATTGATTGGTGAGAAAAGTGTGGAGAAGTTAGGCACAAAACGCCTGTAAAAGCTCGCAAGACCATGAAAACTCTTTATCTCAGTCACACTTTTTGGGGTGGACCATTCTTAGATGGCTTTGATTTTGTCGGGGTCAACTTGAACGCCATTTTTATTAACTATAAAACCTAAGAACACCACACTTTCCACACAAAAATTATATTTTTCAAGATTTCCATAGAGTTGGTGTAGCCTACGAATGCAAAAGACACGCCTAAGATGGCCTACATGTTCATCTAGGCTCTTGCTATAAACTAAGATGTCATCAAAATAAACAACACAAAACTACCTAAGCAATCCCTAAAGACATGATTCATAAGCCTCATGAAGGTGTTTGGGGCATTAGTAAGGCCAAAGGGCATTATTAACCACTCATAAAGCCCAAATTTGGTCTTAAAAGCAGTTTTCCAATCATCACCCTCCTTGATGCGGATTTGTGATAACCAAATCGAAGGTCAATTTTTTAAAACAATTGAGCCCCATGCAACTCATCAAGCATGTCATCAAGTCTAGGGATAGGGTGCCTATATTTGATAGTGATGTTATTGATTGCTCGACAATCAATGCACATCCTCCATTGTCCATTCTTCTTGGGCACCAACAAGACTGGTACAGCACAAGGGCTGAGGCTCTCTTGAACCCAACCCTTCTCCAATAATTCTTAGACTTGAGAGTCAATTTGTTTGGTTTCCATGGGATTAGTCCTATAAGCAGGCCTATTAGGCAGGCTAGCCCCGGGTACCAAGTCTATTTGGTATTCTATACTCCTAATTGGAGGAAATCCTTTGAGAACTTCGTTAGAGAATATATCACCAAATTCTTTTAAAAGCTCTTGAACCTCTTGAGATAGGTTCTCATGTCCAACTTCTATGGAAATGCTAGAACTAGAGGGAGAAGAAGTAGAGGGGGAAGAAACGAGGGATGCCTCTTTGCAAAGAAGGAGATAGAAAGATTTATTAGTCAAAGGAGCTTCCTTTAAATCCAATTTTGTAGCAAATAGACTGCCTTTGCTAATTACCTTCTTGGAAGTGGCCCCAACTTCCAACTCATCCTCCTTACCCTTTTCAAGCTTTAGGGGTAAAGCTTTTTCTTTGTTTTTCCTATTTTTGTTTTTTTTTCTTCATCTCTCTTATGTCTCATGATGAATTGATCCTCCGCCACTTGGTAAGGTGTTAGACGACACAATTTGATACGCTTATCCTTATGAGTGAGGATGATATTATTGGAATGACCATGGTGTATGACTTGTTTATTAAATTGCCATGGTCTTCCTAGCAAGATATGACTAGCTTCCATTGGGACTATGTCACATAGGATTTCATCTTTGTAAGACCCAATGGAAATTGGAACCTTTACTTGCTCATTGACCTTCATTTTCCCTTGCTCATTGAGCCATTAAAGCTTGTAAGGCTTATGGTTGGGAAATGGGGTCAAGGCTAGTTTTTCCACCAACCTTGAGCTACAACAGTTGCAGCATGACCAACTATCTACAATGAGAGAGCATATTTTATATCATTGACCTTGCAACGGGTGTGAAATATGTTTTCCCTTTGAGATGAGGATAATTTCAAAGGTTGGCTTCCAAGAAGCCTTCTTATCATCAAGAGGTCTCCCTCATATGCATAAACAATCTCATCACAGTCAGAATTGTATGCATGTCTCTTCTTTCTCACTCTCACTAGAGGAGGAAGGTGAGCTAGAATCACTACTATAAACATCTTGGGCCCTCATGATGATGTTTCTCTTAGTAGGGTATTGAGAGGCAATGTGACCTCTCCCAGGACACTTAAAGCATTTGATTTTAAATCTTTTTCTTTGCAATTGATTTTCAACCTTAATGCAAAGTTGAACCAACTCATTAAGGTTATTGTATGAGAAGAGCTTAACTCTGTCACGAATTTTGATGCTCAACCCACAAAAAAACCTTGCCATAGTGGCCTTGGGTTCTTCAATGATACCACCCTCAAGATAAGAGGTTTCATCCTTTGTCTATACTCTCCTCTACACTAAGGTTGGTTTGTTTTAGTCTTTGGAGTCTTTCCAAAAGATCTCTTTCATACCAAAAGGGTATATGCCTTCTCCTTAAAGCACTTCTAAGATCATTCCAATATTTTATTGAGAGCATATTAGTGCGGATTCTTTCATTGGTTAACCCAACCCACCAATGCATGGTATGCCCTTGGAAGCTAAGGGTTGCCATAGGAACTTTCCTTTCTTCTCTTACCTCATGGAAAGTAAAGAGTTGTTCTACCTTGATTTTTCCATGGAAGCTAAGGGTTGCCATAGGAACTTTCCTTTCTTCTCCTACCTCATGGCAGGTAAAGAATTGTTCTACCTTGATTTTCCAATCAAGGTAGGCTTCCACATCCTCCTTCCCATGAAATGGGGGGAGATCAACTTTGGGCTTCCTTGGAAGGGCCCCATTATTGTTCATGGATGAATGAGAATGATGCATTCTCCCCAAGCAAGGGCCCTATCACTAGGGCCATGGCTAGGAAAATAGAAGAAGACATGGCTAGAGTAGAGGGAGGAAGATCTCACCTCCATATGACCATCAAGTTATGCAAGCCATGACTTATTTACTTGTAATTTTTATTTTAGGAACCTAGGATTTTATTTTGGACATGATTAGTCCATTTAATTTTCTAGGAGGTGTCTTAATAATAAGAAGGGGTAAGATTAGCTTTTGGGCCTTTATTTAGGAAATAAGGGGGTAGTTTGATAACTACACCCTCTTTTGCTAAATAAAACCCAAAACTAATAAAGGAGTAATCTTGGCCCTTGGATGAGGTAGCTTGGGCACCAATTCTCATCTAAAGGAGGGTATTGATTGGACTTTGGGCTTCAATCCTCCTCCCTTGGATGACTGCTTTTAATCCTAGCCCTTCATGACTTGTCCAAGAGGTTAACTCCCTCTTTAAAAAGGTGCTCCTTCACACTCTTGTATTTTTCACACTTGATTGAATGGAAAAACCTTGAGTTGGCCAAAATTCTCTTAGTGTCCACCCTTCTCTGTTTGAGAATTCCTTAGGCAAAGCTTTATGCCTAAAGCTTGAAAGGGGTAAAGAGGTTGAGTTGGAAGTTGGTGCCCCTTCCAAGAAATTCATTAGTAAAGGGAGTTTATTTGCCACAAAATTGGATTTAAATGAAGCCCCCTTAACTAATAGACCTTTCTATCTCCTCCTTTGCAAAGAGGCATCCCCCATTTCTTCCCCCTCCACTTTTTTCCCTTCTAGTTCTAGCACTGCCATAGAAATTGGACCTAAGAACCTACCTCAAGAGGTTCAAGAGCTTTTAAAGGAGTTTGGTGATATATTCCCTAATGAAGTTCCCAAAGGACTTCCTCCAATTAGGGGTATAGAACACCAAATAGACTTGGTACCTGGGACTAGCCTGCCTAATAGGCCTGCTTATAGGACTAATCCCATGGAGACCAAGGAGATTGAATCTCAAGTCCAAGAACTATTGGAGAAGGGTTGGGTTCAAGAGAGCCTAAGCCCTTGTGCTGTGCCAGTTTTGTTGGTGCCTAAGAAGAATGGCCAATGGAGGATGTGCATTGATTGTCGAGCAATCAATAACATCACCATCAAATATAGGCACCCTATCCCTAGGCTTGATGACATGCTTGATGAATTGCATGGAGCCCAATTATTTTCAAAAATTGATCTTAAGAGTGGTTATCACCAAATCCGCATCAAGGAAGGTGATGAGTGAAAAACCGCTTTTAAGACCAAGTTTGGGCTGTATGAGTGGTTGGTAATGCCCTTTGGGCTTACCAATGCCCCAAGCACCTTCATGAGGCTTATGAATCATGTCCTTAGGGATTGCTTAGGAAAATTTTGTGTTTTGATGACATCTTAGTGTATAGCAAGAGCCTAGATGAACATGTAGGCCATCTTAGGCGCGTCTTTTGCATTCTTAGGTCACACCAACTCTATGGAAATCTTGAAAAATGTAATTTTTGTGTGGAGAGTGTGGTGTTCTTAAGTTTTATAGTTAATAAAAATGGGGTTCAAGTAGACCCCGACAAAATCAAAGCCATCCAAGAATGGCCCACCCCAAAAAGTGTGACTGAGATCAAGAGTTTTCATGGTCTCGCGAGCTTTTACAGGGGCTTTGTGCCTAACTTCTCCACACTTTTCTCACCAATCAATGATTTGGTGAAGAAGGATACTCCTTTCCTTTGGGGTGAAAAATAACAAAAAGCCTTTGAACTTATCAAAGAGAAACTGACCCATGCACCAGTTTTAGCTCTTCCTGACTTTTCTAAAACTTTTGAGCTAGAGTGTGATGCATCGGAAGTGGGTGTGGGAGCTGTGTTGTTACAGGGTGGTCAATCCCATGGCTTATTTTAGTGAAAAACTAAATGGAGCTGCCTTAAACTACCCCACCTATGATAAAAAGTTTTACTCTTTGATAAGGGCCCTTCAAACTTGGAAACATTATCTTGTACCCAAGGAGTTCATCATTCATAGTGACCATGAGTCACTTAAGTATTTGAAGGGTCAAGGCAAGCTTAATAAAAGGCATGCTAAATGGGTAGAATTTCTTGAGACTTTCCCTTATATCATCAAATACAAGAAAGGAAACATAATGTGGTGGCTGATGCTTTGTCTCATTAACATACCCTTTACACCACCTTAAGTGCAAAGATTCTTGGATTTGATAATATTAGAGAAATTTATCTTTCTGATAAGGATTTTGGATCCATTTATGCTGCCTCTACATTTGCATGTAAAACCCAAAATGGGTTCTTTGTGAGTGAGGGGTACCTTTTCAAAGGTAGCAGACTTTGTGTACCCCAAGGATCTATGAGAAATCTGTTGACAAAAGAGAGCCATGAGGGTGGGCTCATAGGGCATTTTGGAATTAACAAAACTCTTCTGCTTTTACAAGAAAAATTCTTTTGGCCCCATATGAAGAAAGACGTCTATAGACATTGTCGTAGATGCATTGCTTGCTTGCAAGCTAAGTCTAAGACAATGGCTCATGGATTGTACACACCCTTACCTGCTCCTTCTGCACCTTGGCTGGATATTAGTATGGATTTCATCCTTGGCCTGCCTCAAACCCAACGAGGTGCAGACTCTATCTTTGTAGTGGTAGATAGATTTTCAAAAATGGCTCACTTTATACCATGCCACAAGATAGATGATGCAAGCAACATTGCGAGACTTTTCTTTAAAAAAGTTGTCCGTTTACATGGAATTCCCCAATCCATAGTCTCTGATAGAGATGTGAAGTTCCTTAGCCACTTTTGGAAAACATTGTGGGCAAGGCTAGGACCTAAACTCTTATATTCTACCACATGTCACCCCCAAACTGATGGGCAGACTGAGGTAGTAAATAGATCTCTATCTACTATGCTTAGGACACTTCTTCGAGGAAATCACAAGTCTTGGGATGAATACCTACCCCATATTGAGTTTGCATACAACCGGGTGGTTCAAAGGACCACCAAGCATTCGCCCTTTGAAGTTGTTTATGGCTTCAACCCCCTTACTCCTTTTGATATCTTGCCCTTACCCTTCCCTTCTTCTGTTCACAAAGAAGGAATAGTAAGAGCGGATTTTGTTAAAAAATTACATGAAAGGGTAAAGGCCAACATTGAACATCATTCAAAGGAGTATGCTAGTAAAGCCAATAGGGGCAGGAAAGAAATTATCTTCAATGAAGGGGATTGGGTATGGCTTCATTTGAGGAAGGATCGCTTCCCTACTCAAAGGAAGTCCAAGCTTAGCCCCCGAGGAGATGGTCCCTTTCAAGTCCTCAAGAGAGTGAACAACAATGCATACATATTAGATCTCCCTGAGGACTATGGTGTCAGTACCACCTTTAATGTTTGTGATTTGATCCCTTTTGTAGGTACCGATGAAGAAGAGGATAACCTATCAGATTTGAGGTCAAATCCTTCCCAAGGGGGAGGGGATGATGCATTCTCCCCAAGCAAGGGCCCTATCATTAGGGCCATGGCTAGGATAATAGAAGAAGACATGGCTAGAGTAGAGGGAGGAAGATCTCACCTCCATATGACCATCAAGTTATGCAAGCCATGACTTATTTACTTGTAATTTTTATTTTAGGAACCTAGGATTTTATTTTGGACATGTATTAGGCCATTTAATTTTCTAGGAGGTGTCTTAGTAATAAGAAGGGGTAAAATTAGCTTTTGGGCCTTTATTTAGGAAATAACGGGGTAGTTTGATAACTACACCCTCTTTTGCTAAATAAAACCCAAAACTAATAAAGGAGTAATCTTGGCCCTTGGATGAGGTAGCTTGGGCACCAATTCTCATATAAAGGAGGGTATTGATTGGACTTTGGGCTTCAATCCTCCTCCCTTGGATGACTCCTTTTAATCCTAGCCCTTCATTTCCTTCATGACTTGTCCAAGAGGTTAGCTCCCTCTATAAAAAGGTGCTCCTTCACACTCTTGTATTTTTCACACTTGATTGAATGGAAAAACCTTGAGTTAGCCAAAATTCTCTTAGTGTCCACCCTTCTCTCTTTGAGAATTCCTTAGGTTTTTATCAAGGGTTCCATCCCTTGTGGCGAACTTTCCCTCTTAGGCTTATCTTACCTTAAGTGGCGCCTAAAACCACCTCACTTCTTACCTCTCCACAAACCATTTCACCAAAGAAGAAAACCTCTAGAAAAAGATCAAGGGAGGCATGCATCAGAGAATGTCTTCGAGAATGGTTATAATATTCTTCCTCACGTTCACTCTTATTATTGTGTCTGGAGGATAAACTTATAACTATTCCTTTCATTTTATAATCCTCACCACTCTCATGCTTCCTTTTTTCCTCTTCTTTTTCTTCTTTTCTTTCTCTTTCCTTTATTTCTTTTCTTTCTTGGTCTTCTCTCCTTTCTCTTAATCTTCTCTCCTCTTTCTCTTTTTTTTCTCTTTTCTCTTCTTCTCTTTCTTTTGCTTTTCTTTTCTCCTTGGCTTCCTTTTCTCTCTTTTTTTCTTCTCTCCTTTCTTACTCTTTTGCCATCCACTCTCTAAAATCTATGTTTAAGTTTTCTAGAGTGTAATCCTTAGAAATTTTTCTTTGGTTTACACTCTTGTTTGATGATTGGCTATCACAAGCACTAGAGTGAGTGTGTAATGTCATTGTGCTTGGATGCTAAGAGACTAAGGTAGGCCAAAAAAAACTTTTTTCAAACAAACACTCCTCTCTTTTTGTGTTTTCCTACCTAAAATGGTTTGATGAGTTTTTGGAACTCTTTAGCCTTCCAAGCGCTTTGAACAAGAAAAAAAAGAAGCAAGAATTTTAAAGCAAAATTCAAAAGGGAAGGGATCTAAAGCGAGCTCCTAAGGTGTTGAAGGAAGTGTACCACTTCTTCCTTCCTCACCCAATTTTCGAGAAACTAAAAAATTGACTAAATCTTATTACAATCAAAGGGAGGCCTTAAGGGCACTCAAACTCCCAACTACAAAATTAATACACCCAAATTAAAGAAAATGTAAAGTCTTCAAAAAATGAATCTCCAAATGCTCCCTCAAATCAAAGTCCTCATGGCTAGGTGTGTTTCCTTTTGAGGTGATCCCTTAGGTTCTTAGTCCAACCTTTCAAAATAGGATACCCTTGTGGTAAGCTCCTTCTTCAAGCTTTCCCCCAAAAGTGGCACTAACACACAAACCAAAGAAACCAAAAGCAACAAAGGGAGGTGCGAATAGAAACTCAAAAAGCAATAAAAGATAACACAATCAAAAGGACACTTAACCAAATGGTGAAGTATATAAGACAAACTAGAAATATGATTTAATAGACAAGCAACAACTAAAAGGTAAACAAAAGAAAGGGAACACACAACGGAATACCTAAGAATGACACTAGATTAAAGAGTAGAAAGATACAAATATCAAGTTCTAGTGAACCAAAAGTAATAAAATCTCTTTTAAGGTTCAAAGTTGAAGCACTTGCTAATTTTAGGTTAGGTACATCAAATAAATTTTTCAAACTTTCTTTTCTTTTGTTTGTTCTCTTTTTCTTTTCTTTTTTTTTTGAATCCTTCGTTTTTTTTTTATTATTTTAGACTTTGTTCTCTTTGTTTTTTTTAATATTTACTAGATGCACCTAACTTGATTGGAAATTTAGTGCTTAATAAGAAAGAGTTATGCACTTGGAACAATAAAGAAAATTAAAAGCAACATTTTAGGTACTACTAGAAATCACTTCAAAATGCAAAGTAACTATAAATGTATTAATGGTTTAGTTTGGTGTGCCACTGGACTCAAGCTTTGTTAAGTTTTTAGTAATTTGTTGAACACAAATATCAAACTTATAGCTTAAGTGAAAGGACCCACAAACAAGAACTACCTTTACCACACAAATGAGCTACTAATTACACGTATAAGAAAAATAAAGACAAAGGGAATTGAGCAACTATTTTGGAATTTTTTTTTTAAGAATATGCTTGAAATTAAAAGCGCATGAACCTCTAAAGAGACTTAGACATGAGGTATGACCCTCTATGTTGCTCAATTTAGGAAGTTTCAAAAGCTTTTTTGTAAAAAAAAAAGAGACTAAACTTAAAACGAATTAATAAACAAAATGGGAAACTATAAACATGACTTATAGACAACTTCACAAGAGTATAAAAGTGAAAATAAAAGCTAAAAATAAGGCAAAAACAAGGCAACTAGGCGCAAGGAAACACAAGAATTTGGTCTAAATTTCTTACCCACAAGGTTGTGGAATTCACCACAAACGGTATGGATTTTTAGCAAAAAATTCTCAAAACCAAAATTCAAGCAAGAAAGCACCCAACTCAAAGCTTAAGCAGAAATTAATTAATATGGGAGAGACATAGATGCAAAGAAAAGAATAATATAAATTGCATCAAGCAAAAAATAAATGGTGCAAATAAACTATTAACTCAAAACAATAAACTCAAGACAAATTGAAATGATAAACAATGGAAAGCTAGAAAAAATAGCAGAAATTAAAGATAAAATAAAATAGGAATACGAAAAGAAAAAATAAATGAGGTAGGAAGAGAGTTTAGACCTCTAGAACCAATGCTCTAGATACCAAATGATGCATGCTCCCTTGATCTTTTTCTAGAGGTTTTCTTCTTTGGTGAAATGGTTTGTGGAAAGGTAAGAAGTGAGGTGGTTTTAGGCGCCACTTAAGGTAAGATAAGCCTAAGAGGGAAAGTTTGCCACAAGGGATGGAACCCTTGATAAAAACCTAAGGAATTCTCAAAGAGACAAGGGTGGACACTAAGAGAATTTTGGCCAAGTCAAGGTTTTTTCATTCAATAAAGTGTAAAAAAACAAGAGTGTGAAGGAGCACCTTTTTATAGAGGGGGCTAACCTCTTGGACAAGTCAAGAAGGAAAGGAAGGACTAGGATTAAAAGAAGTCATCCAAGAGAGGAGGATTGAAGCCCAAAGTCCAATCAATCCCCTCCTTTAGATGAGATGCCTCTCATTATGAAATAGGAGGGTTATGATGGCAATGCCTCTCATTAACGAACGAGGTCCACCAAGTCTTGAGATTCTTGTTTGAGTTCAAAAGGGAATGTATTATGCTCAATACTTGGAGATGTTTTTAAGGTAACTTCAAGTAAAACTTAAGGTTGTGGTTCATTGTGCTCAAAAGGTTTTGGCACAACCACAATTTCCGCTAGTGTAGAGGGAGGGTTGTTTTCAATAGGATTTATTAAAGATCTTCAAAAAGAACAACCTCTCACTCTTTATTATAGAAGTTGTCATCAATAAGATCCTCCTTGGTTGGCAAGGAGAAGTTTTCTTGAAGGACAACTTTTTCTTGCAAGTGTTGAACTTGAGGTTTTTGTTTGAGCTTTATGAGTAAAGGCTCAAGTTCAACACTTGGTAAATTTTCTTTGTGTACAAATAGAGGTTGTGTAAAGATGTGTTCAAATGATTGAGACATAACCTCCACTTGCACTTGTCTTAAGAGAAAAGTTTTCGTGAAGACCTTCTCTCTCATTTTTTACCAAATTTTGAACTTAGGAATTTTTTCTTAACCTTAAAGTTGTAGGCTCAAGTTCAAAACTTAGTGAAGTGTCAAGAAGGATTGAACTTGGTGAAGTGCTTGATGAAGAATCTTTCTCAAGGGGATTTTGAAATTGTAAACCAATGTGCTTAAAAAGTTTTGGCACAATCCCAAATTCAACTTATGATTTTAAGAATTGATTAGAAGGTTGACATAGGCTAGAATTCAATTTTAAAATTTGGCTAAGGCCACTCTTCTCACCAATGTCATTTTTAAAAATTTTATTTTTAAAGTTTTCAAGGATGGGTGTGTGCTATCTTTCTCTTTTCTCCCAATATTCCTCTCTTGTCTTCTAATACTCCTTTATTTCTCTTTCTTCCCTCTTCCATCTTTCCTTTTTTGTCTCTCCTCTCCTCTATCTCTCTCCAATAATCTTTTCTTTCCTTTTCTTCTTTTCCCATATTTCTTCCCTCTCTTAGGTCATGGTATCCACTAAAGAGAGGTTGGTTCCTATAGTTGAACTCACTCATCTCACCGTTTTGTTGGTTTCTCTACTAAAAAAGTGTATAAATCTTTGGAACTCAACACCACCCAAAAAACGCAAATACACTCAAGAGCTACTCCTAAACGAAAACCTACAAGTGCAAGAGCCTTTGAAACTCCATGCACATACTAAGGACGAATTAAACAAGGTAATGGCTAAAGGCAAAAACTAAAAAGGAAAGGATCTAAGCGAGCTCTTAAGGTATGAAGAAGTGTATCAATCCCTCTTCACACCTAAAACGAGAAAAAACTAATCTATTACACACAAAATGAAGTGACACCTAGGGGCATCCAACACCTCCTAAAAAGAATAAGAGGACATATTACAACAAATGAATTAAGCAACTAAAAATGAAACTAAATCTTTAAGTCTCCTTTCCAAGATTTCCTCACCAGTGTTTCATTCTTGTGTCATTGTTCTTCCTTTTGTTCAAGATCTTTTGAGTATTTCAACTCTTCCTTAATAGGCTCCCCTTATGGAAGGCTCCTTTTCTCAAAAGCTTCTCTACACGAAAAGGGCACCAAACCAAGTAAGACCAAAAGTGGTAGAATAACAAGCTAAAAGCAAAAAAGCACAACTTGAGATGGACACTATCCAAGTGGAAAGAGTGGTAAAGACATGACTTAAAGATGTAAAAGAAGACAAACTAAAATTAAGGCTAAGAAAAAAGGCAAAGCACATAAGGAGAATTTCCTTAAAAAGGTTCTAAATAAAAATAAGGACTCGGTTTCGAAATGACTTAAATAATTTTCAAAAATTTCACCACTAAATTCTATGTTCGACGAATGTTTTAGAGATGGTTTCCAAGAAATTAAAATCAATTTTAAGTCCTCATTTGTACTTAAAATAATTTCAATTAGGTCCACCAAATTTTGTACTTCAAATATTTTTTCTTCTTTTGTTTTAGAACTCTTTTTTTTTCTTTCTTTTCAAATTGTCTTTTCATTTTTCTTGTTTTTTTTAAACTTCTTTTAGCTGCACCTAATTTCAGAATTGGATGGAAAATTTAAGAGGAAAACAATTATGCTAAATGCTTGAGGTAAAGCTTAAGCAAAGGCCACAAAAAATGCAAGCAAAGGATGCAATCTAAGAAAATTTAATAACTCAAAATCTACTAAAATTAGAAGTGTTTTAAGGTATGCTTAAGAGTGCTTCAAAATGTCCCTTTGAAGATGTCTCCTTCTTAACTTCATCAAGTCTTGAGACTCTTGTTTGATCTCAAAAGGGAATGTATTAAATACTTGGAGATGTTTTTAAGGTAACTTTGTGTAAAACTTGAGGTTGTGATTCATTGTGCTCAAAAGGTTTTGGCACAACCATAATTTCCACTAGTGTAGAGGGAGGGTTGTTTTCAATAGGATTTATTAAAGAAGAATCTTCAAAAAGAACAAACTCCCACTCTTTATTATGAAAGTTGTCATCAATAAGATCCTCCTTGGCTGGCAAAGAGAAATCTCTTAAAGGGCAACTTTTTCTTGCAAGTGTTGAACTTGAGGTTTTTGTTTGAGCTTTATGAGTAAAGACTCAAATTCAATACTTGGTGAATTTTCTTTGTGTGCAACTAGAAGTTGTGTAAAGATGTGTTCAAATGATTGAGACATAACCTCCACTTGCACTCATCCTAAGAAAGAAGTTTCATTAATAACATTCCCCTTAGAACTTAAGAAGTAATCTTCATGAAGATCTTTTTCTCTCTCATTTTTTACCAAATTTTGAACTTGGGAATTTTGTGTGAACCTTAAAGTTGTAGACTCAAGTTCAAAACTTAGTGAAGTGTCAAGTAGGACTTCACATTCACCGTTCTCCAAAAAGTCCTTTCCCAAGCATTGAACTTGACAAATTTGTTTCACAAAAGGTAAGGATTGAAGTCCAATACTTGTAAAAGTGATTGATGAAGAATCTTTCTCAAAGAAAGTTTTAGATTGTTAATCAATGTGCTTAAAAAATTTTGGCACAATCCTATATTCAACTTGGGATTTTAAGAATTGGTTAAAAAGTTGACCTAGGCTAGAATTCAATTTTAAATTCTTCTCACCAATGTCATTTTCAAATTATTTTTAAAGTTTTCAAGGGTGGGTGTGTGCTATCTTTCTCTTTTCTCCCACTCTCTTTTTTCTCTCATTCTCTCAATATTCCTCTCTTCTCTTCCAATACTCCTTTCTTTATCTTTCTTCCCTTTTCGATCTTTCCTCTCTTTCTCTCTTTTATTTTTCTCTCCTCTCCTCTATCTTTCTCCAATAATCTTTCCTTTTATTCTTTTTCCCATGTTTCTTCCCTCTCTTTTCTCTCTCATTTCTTTTTCCTCTCTTTCTTTTCTTTTTATTCACTCTTCTCTAGATTTCTCTATTTTGTTTCCTACACTCTTTTCTTTCTTTTTTTATTCTCTCATACGGGTAGGAAAAAGGAGCGTAAAATAAAAAGAAGCAAATTCACGAAGTGTTGAACTTAGACCTCAAGTTCAACACTTGAAAGAAAAGCAAGTTGTTCTTTAAGGAGATTTATCCTTGCCATCCAAGAAAAATCTAATTGAAAACAAACTTCCCAGGTTACAAGTAAGAAATGAGATTATGTCCATTACTTTTGAGCACAATGAAACACAACCTCAAATACTACTTGTGAATGTGGCTAGGTGTAGTCAGGAGATTGAGCTACAAACTTTTTCTATCCATAGCCAATCTCAAGGCCCACTCAAAGAAACCTTGAAAGAAAGATCCACCGCTAAGCCCATCATCATTTCTTGAGGTGAACAACAAGATAAAACCTATTTGGAACTTAGCCTTTAGTGAACTTGGAGTTACTTGAGGAACTATTGTGTAAGGGCATAAGCATAGCAAACAATTTTTAAACCTTAGGCAAACACCCACCACCCTAAGTCTATGAGGTCTCCCTACCCTTAACATCTGTGTACATAATCATATACTCATTCCTATGCGGATGTTTTTGCAGGATTAGAAAAAGAGGAAGAAAGACCACAGGATTTGAGGTTTAGGTCAAATCCTCCTTAAGGGAAAGTCTTTGGAACTCAACATTACATAGGAAAACGCAAGAGTATATACAAACTAATCTAAATGAACACCTATAAGTGCAAGAGCCTTTGAACTCTTAAGCACTCACTAAAAACGCATGAAACAAACTAAGGTACAGTAAGACAAAATCTAAAAGAAATAAGGATCTAAGCATGCTCCTAAAGGTGTGGAAAGTGGTGTACCACTTCCTCTTTCACACCTTAATTATCGAGAGACTAAGCTAAATACTTAAGAATAATGGCCTTTTACAAACCAAGGAAAAGAAAATACAACTAAGAATTAACAATTAAGGAATAAAACTAAAAAACAATTCTTCAAGTCTCTCCCAAGCAATCTCTCCCAAGATGTTTCACTCTTTGTCCATATTCTTCCTTTTGTTCAAGTCCTTTTAGCTATTTCAACTCTTCCTTAAGAGCTTACCCGTGGAAGACTTCCTTAGTCAAGGTTAACCTATACAAAGGTGGCACCAAACCAAGGCAAAAACCAAAGTAGGACAAGCACAAAAAGACAAGAAAAACACAATTTAAATGGCACACTATCCAAGTGGAAGAATTAATGGAGAGAAGACATAAAGACATTCAAGAAGACAAACAAAAAATAAAGCTAGAAAGCAAAATGACTCAACAATTTTCAAAAATTTTCCTCAGGTAGCAATTTTCAAAAATTGCTACTTGAGGAAAATTTTATGTATGTAAGCAATAAGCATGAATCACTTCGTCTGCATGGAAACCTTATCAATAACAGATAACATGGACCGTTGTACACCTTATCAACATTAGATACATTGGAATATTTACCTATGATAGTATGAATTCCATCTTCAATGAACACACTAGATGTCATGACAACCTAAATTGCGAGCAAATTTGATGATATTGGTGGCTATTGATATGAATCTGCTGTCAGTTTAGGATTTTGAAAGGACCCTAGGAATTTAGCTTGCCGCGTTAACAAAATTAATCAACATGGAATGCAAACAATTGCAAAAAAATAAACTGAATAAAATTACTATCAAACTTTTAGACACAGAATGGAAATTAAAAGTTTTTGAAATTCAACAATTAAACGAGTTTTTGAATAGTGTAGCCCGCTGTCAGTTTAGGATTCTGAAAGGACCCTAGGAATTTAGCTTGCCACGTTAACAAAATTAATCAACATGGAATGCAAACAATTGCAAAAAAATAAACTGAATAGAATTACTATCAAACTTTTAGACACAGAATGGAAATTAAAAGTTTTTGAAATTCAACAATTAAACGAGTTTTTGAATAGTGTAGCACTTTCCTGTTATAGAGTTTGCTGGCCAGAATTGAGTATGAATGGAAAAGACAGAAAATGGAATTGGAATTGATAGACTCCACACTTCCAAGGATGGAAGATATGTCTACGAGATTACACACACAAAGGGGTGAATTACCTTTGATAAATCTCAAAAGATTTTGGATTGTCAAGAACCCAAAGGAGAGAAAACTCAACTAGTTTTTTATTTCCAAAATATTCTGCCTTACATCTCAGTCTTGCCCAAATTTATATGCCTAATAAACTCAGCTTGTGTAGGTTTAGTGGCTTTCTAAATTCAGCTGAAGTTACAAAATAATAAAAGCTAATAATGGGCAGCTTAATAACAAAGTGTAACTGCCAAAGTAAATTAAACATGTATACTAATTATAATTGATAACCTAGGTGGCTGCAACTTTAATTAGACAATTCTGGTTGCCCACCATTAACTAAGTAAACTCCAAGAAAATGAGTTTAATTTATTTCAAACTTCTCTTCCATTAAGGTCAAGTATTGCTCTCTTCAGTCCTGAGACAATTAACAATTTTAAACATTATTTCTTCAATGTTTGGCTCTTTTTGCAAAAGGGCTGCCAATACTTGTTGAATAGCTTCCTTAGCTCTTCTTGTCCTTGCCCTTGTCATAGGTCCTCCAAGTCCTTCAAGCTTGATGTCCTCATCACTCCCCCCCTCTTGAAGAGGATTTGTCCCCAAATCAATAGCATCTTCATCTGGGAATTGGACGTCTATATTTGATGGTGATGTTGTTTATGGCCCTACAATCAGAACACATCCTCCATGAGCCATCCTTCTTGGGTACTAGAATCACAGGTACAGCACATGGACTCATGCTGTCTCTTACCCACCCTTTGCTCATGAGCTCAGTAACTTGCCTTTCGATCTCTTTGGTCTCCTGTGGGTTGCTCCTATAAGCTGGACGATTGGGCAAAGAAGCTCCTGGAATGAGATCAATCAATTCCCCTCACAGGTGGCAAGCCATCAGGTACATTTGCTGGAAACACATCCTCAAAATCCTGCAAAAGAGACTCAATACAAGAAGGCAATTCAAACTTGTCAAACTGGTTAGCATACAAAATTTGATTTTGACAAAGCAATAAGTAGAGGGGCTGTCTTGTGCAAAGCACCCTCCTTACCTCCCTTTCTCTTGCTAAACACAGTTGCTTGCCCTCAAGTGTTTCACTCTTATTCTTTTCTCTCTTTTTTCTTTCAAGTGTTTCACTTTTTTCCCTCTCAGGTGTTTCACTCTTTCTCTCATTTGCTAACTTTTCTCTCATTTTTAATTGATCCTCACATACCTCTTTAGGAGACAAAGGCTTGAGAACCACCTTTTTATCCTGATACATAAAGGAAATTTTATTAGTGAAACCATCATGAATGGCTTTGGTATCATACTGCCACGGTCTCCCTAAAAGGATATGGCTGGCCTCCATGGGAACCACATCACATAAAACCTTATCTTGATACTTCCCAATGGGGAAAGGAACCTCTGCTTGCTGTTTCACTTTAACTTCCTCTCCTTCACTAAGCCATTGGAGTTTATATGGTCTAGGATGCGGTGTAGTGTCCATGTTCATCTTTGACACTAATCTTGAACTCACCACATTGGTACAACTCCCTCCATCAATAATTACCAAACAAACATTACCATTGACTGAACATCTTGTGTGAAAGATGTTCTCCCTTTGAGATGCATCTTCGGCCTTGACTTGACTTCCCAACAGTCTCCTAATCATGTACAACTCTCCTTCATTAGCCGCCAATTCTCCATCACTCTCCTCTTCTTCTCCACCACTAGCTTCTGATTGGCTTGTGTATTCCCCATTATCTTTGAGAAGAACAATCTTCTTTGTGGGACACTCATAGGCATAATGACCCATGCGCAAGCACTTGAAACACTTCACTTCTCTAGTTTTTTAGGTGGATTATCATCTTTCTTTTGAGGGCTTTTCCATGGCTAGAAGGTGTTGTATTACTAGATGAGGCAGCTCCTTCTTTCCTCCTATCCTTCCAATTGGAATTATTAAAATTGGTAGAACTCCTTCTTGTTGCACTTTTTCTTTTTAACTGTTGTTCTACCTGAATGGCCTTATGCAACAGATCCTCCATTTCTACAAATTCCTGCAACTCAACAATATCTCTAATATCATGATTTAAACCACTAAGGAAGCGAGCCATAGTTACGTCAGGATCTTCTTCAATTTTTGCTTGGATGATAAGCACCTCCATCTCCTTATAGTACTCCTCCACTCCCTTGCTTCCTTGAGATAATTTTTGAAGTTTCAATTTTAAGTCTCTATGGAAGTTAGAAGGTACATACCACTTCCTCATGAGCCTCTTCATTTCAGTCCAAGTGTCCATCATAGGCTCTTCATCTCTAATCCTCTCCCTTTGCAACTTGTTCCACCAAATCAAAGCATAATCTGAAAATTCAGCAGTTGCAAGTCTAACCTTTTGCTCCTCACTATAGTTGTTGCAAGAGAACACATGCTCAATTTTTAACTCCCACTCCAAGTATGCCTCAGGATCACTCCTACCCTTGAAAGGAGGCACATTCAACTTCACTCCTTCTATTCTTCCTTCATTTCTATTTGGCCTTCCTCCTCCTCCTGCTGGTGGGGTTCTATTCTCCAACTGATCCAACCTCTCATGGAACTCATCTTGTTGTTGCTTCATCAATCTCTCTAAATGCTGAGATAGTGCAACAATTTGAAGCTGAAGATCATTGTTATTATTTCTTTCTGCCATGATAAACAAACAGGTCAAATGTCTCAAGAAAAAGTATGTATGTGGTGTTTGAAAATGTTCTCACCCACTCAAGTGTTTGCGCTAAAAAAATCTTGGCTTTTACTATAATGAAACTCTCTTGCCTTTTTCCTCTCTATTCCTCCTTAAGTTCTTAACAGACCAAAAAGAGAATAAATTCAAAGACAACACCAACCTGTGCGCAGCACAAATAACTCAAGAAAAGCTAACAAAAATGACTCAAATGAAACACAAAGAAGCCACAAACAAATAGGACAGCAACCAGAATTTTGACACCAACAAAGGGTTGAAATTTTGGCTTAAACTGAAGCCAATAGGTGCAGCAAAATTCAGAATTGTATACTAACAAGGTGTAGTATTTTCTTCCTCAATTCAAACACAATATTACCTTAAGAATGAGCTTAAAATTTTTCTAATAACATGAACCATTCAGCCCAATTTTTTTTTTTAACTCAATTTTTGCATGCTTTCTTTCACTTCTATTTTTTTTAAAAAAAAAAATTCAGAATTGTTTTAAGGACCTAACTTTTGCAATGGTTCAGTCAAAGAAATAACAATAAGGTAATATGATGTGAATGCAGAAGACAATGACTTTTCATTTTTTGTAACATTTCATTAATTTAGGAATTAATGTAACATGCAATTAATCATATGTGATAATTGCGTGATAATGGAGTATTTAATTTTTCTTTTGAGAGTTATGATTTTGAATAGTCACCTAGTTCTATAAATAGGGGTGGAATTGTACTCAAAAGACAACGATTGAATTAGTGAAATTATATTTGGGTTTTACCCTTTTGTGAGAGATGAATTTCTCTTTAGAACTTATCAAGGAATTTTTCCTTGTGGCGTTCTCCTAGACTTATCAAGGGTAAATCACCACCCTTGTGGCGTCATATGACTTATCTTCCATCCTTGGAAGTGGCATCATCTATCTTTTCGTTAAACCATTTTCATCCTTTCCATTTTCTTGTTTACCCAATTCTCATTGTTTTGTTAACTTATTACTTTCCAACCTAGATAGATTCGCAAAACGAATCCAACCCCTTTAGATTTATATCAGTTGGTATCAGAGCTTCAGCTCTAGGTTTGGAACTATGGTGGATATTTTTTATACAAGGTGTTTAATCAAAGGTCATTTGTGTTTATTTGCAGTTGATGAAGAAAGTTATAGCAACGTGGTGAGCGAAAGATTGGTGAATAAACTTAACTTACCAACGAGTCTTCATCCTAGGCAAACTAAGTTTAGATTCACTATTGGAAAATATGTGGAGGAAGTGACATGCGATATTGCTCCCATGGACTCATGTCATTTTCTTTTAGGGAAACCTTGGTTGCAGGGTAAAAGGATAAATTCTGAAAGACTTTCAGTTTCTTTGGTGGATGAAGGACGCAAACTTAATTTGAAATTTCTGACACCAAGTGAAGTTTGTGATAATCAACATAAGTTGAAGGAGAAAATAGAAAAAGAAAGAGAAGAAAAGAGAAAAATAGAAAAAGAAAAGAGTGAAGAGGAAGAGAGAGAAAAGGAAATAGAAAGAGAGAAAAAGAACGTTAAAATAAAAACTGCTAATGATTTTTCTTCTTTTATTGGTATTTTGAATGCACAGGACGATGACAATACAACCCACAAATTGCCATATTTGAGGAAGAAAAATGTGGATATCCCTTTTCCAGAGTCATTGTACATTCAGTACATTGTTGAGGTTAAAACTCCTGAAGAAAATGCACAAGTCTATTTTAAAAGAAGAATTCCTCTTGATTCCAATGTTTGGGTTTGGAAACCAAAAAGGAAAACTTCTTTGATGCATGAATTTTTACAAGTTACATTTGATCCTGGAGGTTGATTTTGTTTATTTTAAATTATAAATGAATAAAATTGATAGGAAAAAAAAGTCATAGGTTCGAGGACGAATCTTTTCGAAGAAGGAGGGAATGATGTGAATGCGGAAGACAATGACTTTTCATTTTTTGTAACATTTCATTTATTTAGGAATTAATGTAACATGCAATTAATCATATGTGATAATTGCGTGATAATGGAGTATTTAATTTTTCTTTTGAGAGTTATGATTTTGAATAGTCACCTACTTCTATAAATAGGGGTGGAATTGTACTCAAAGGACAACCATTGAATTAGTGAAATTATATTTGGGTTTTACCCTTTTGTGAGAGATGAATTTCTCTTTAGAACTTATCAAGGAATTTTTCCTTGTGGCGTTCTCCTAGACTTATCAAGGGTAAATCACCACCCTTGTGGCGTCATATGACTTATCTTCCATCCTTGGAAGTGGCGTCATCTATCTTTTCGTTAAACCATTTTCATCCTTTCCATTTTCTTGTTTACCCAATTCTCATTGTTTTGTTAACTTATTACCTTCCAACCTAGATAGATCCACAAAACGAATCGAACCCCTCTGAATTTCTATCATAATATTATGATATGATGAAAATTAAGGACAGAAATTACCCAGAACAGCAGCCTTGCAATTCCTAAAAACCGGAGCTCTGATACCAAATGACGTGAATCCTCTTGCGGAATTAGAATTCTGGACAAGGACCTCCAAGAATTGTATTGGCTGCCTTATGAAAATTTGAACCAAAGAAAGGAAGAATTCATTGAGCAACGAAGCATGGAATCGATTGGAAAGTGAATCAAAGACTTAGCGTGAAATGACGGCTTCAAACAAATGCAGAATTTTGATTAAATATTCTAGCACAGGTTAAAAGACAAATGATGCCCAGTTTGCTAATTGAAAAGAATATAATTCTGTCCAGAAAAGGGCAATCAGCGCTTGATAGAAATAATTGCAACAAATGCTTGAAAGTTAAATTGATTGAAAATGTGCAGAACGTTGGCTCATTACTAAGAATTATCACAATAAAAGGTTACGCACAAATCAAGCAAAATTGGGGCAGATTTAAATCACAATTTTAGCACTTAATTGGAAACCCAAAATAGATGCAGAAATTCAAAACAAAAACACAACGTGCCGGGTCGAAAATTCTGCGTGAGAATCGACTTCAATTGGAACAATGAACAAAACAGAGAATTGAAGAAACAAGACAGAAAATGGTGAAAGGAGGTGTCACACTTCCAGGAGGAAGATAAGCCTGAGAATACACACACAAAGGTATCGATGGCCTTTGATAATTCTCAAAGAAAAATCCTTGGCTGTTTAGAACCCAGGAAGAAGCACTCTCAAGAGTCTATTTTTCTGAATCAGTCGTCCCCCTCTTGCCCAGCTGAGCGCCCCCCTTATATGGCTGTTTGCTTCCCCAAATTTGATGCAACCCCTAACTTAATTAAAGCTAAATAATTGTCCAATAAAAATACTAACATAACAGCCCAAATAATTAACAAAAATCTGGTCCCTATTTGCCCAAGCTGGCCGCACATTTTTAAGAATTTGTAACAGCCACTTATACAATTTATTTTGAAATAATTTACTAATAAAATCAGCCCAAATTATTATAGAGATGTTGGCCGCTCAGCTCCCTCTTCAAACAGGATGCAATTGACAATTTTATCCCCACAGTCTGCAAGATTTGGCTCTCTTTGAAAAATACCTGTCAACACTTGTTGCAAAGCTTCCTTAGCTTTCTTTGTCCTTGCCCTTGTCAAGGGTCCTCCAAGCCCTTCAAGTGCTTCAAGCTTTTTGTCCTTCATGTCCTCATCAACAATCGAGCACCTCTTCAAGGTCATAAGATTGAGACAAAGATAAGACATGCAAGAACTTAAATTTGGGGAGCAACTGACATATATATGGCCATCTTGCAATTCCAACTAAAACCCAATGGCATAAATGTATGTAACCTTTTCAGCATCATCAACTCCCACTCTGATACAAATGTCTTGACAAACATATATTTTTAAATCATTTAAAAAGTCATGTATGACAAAACTTGTTAGTTGTTCTACATATGTTCCTTGATGTTGAAAGAATGACGAAGATAATAGATTATTGAAACACTCTTGTGGACTTTTAATATAATGGGTTTTCTATTTTAATGATTTGTAGAGTAAAATGGACAAGTGTAACATGTAGAAAAGGATTTTTTCTTTCGAAGGAGAGTATAATCAATGTGATTTTGTTGTCTTTGAAGACCCTTGTTTAAACATACTAATTCATTCATCATTTTTTGTACCATTTTATTTCTTTTAAAGGTGGAAAGAATTTTATTCCCTCTCCACAAGAAAAATTAATTGTGGTGAATCAATGTCGAAAAGTTCTGTTATGGAAATTTATTATAAATATTTTCTCATTAATGTCTTTAAAATAACAAGTGACAAATGTAGTAGTTTGAATATTCTGAATTGCATGTCACGCTGTGGGTTTGTCTTAGGAATTCGGAAAGATTGTTGGGACGCATTCACTACGATGTAAAGGCAAGGTTTGGATTGCGTTGAAAACATGAATGCAAAGGAGATTATATTTACAGTAATGGAAAAGCACCTTTTCCTGTTGTAACAAATGCATTTTTTCTATATGCCTAGTAATATTATTAGTAATTTCAATTCATTTATCCAAATAAAATATTTTACAAATGAAAAAAATTTAAATCAAAAGAATTTAAATGATTAACATGTCAAATTTTTTAAAAGCTTAGACTGCTTTATCAAAACACATTAAAGAATAAAAAATGTTCATTTCCTCTGCAAATGAAGTGGTATATTCTGTAAATCAATGAGTCTTTGATTCTGCTTGATATTTTTTAAGTTTTTAATCCATAAATATTAATTATTAATTTGTTGGGAATAGGACAGATTCAAATCTTCTGGCTTCCATTTACTCTTTATATATGCAAGTGCAACATCATAATTCCACTATTCTCTACTCAAGGTAAATCTTTTCTCTGCGGATATTTTTGGAAAACACCTAACATAGATTATAGATTATAGAATTTAGGAGAAAGGTGATGTTAATTAACCTAAATATACCATAATGATCTTTCCTTTTTAAACAATTATTTAGGTATTCTATTTACATTATTCTCTCATATCACATAATTAACACAATAAAGGGTACTCTCATATCACATAATTAACACCATTTTAGTTCTGCAAGTTGATAATTAACTCAATATAGTTCTTAAATAAGTTTAATTTGCAAGAAAAAAAGAGACGGTCTATTGCAGTATTTATAACTTTTCTACTTTCCCTTTTGGAAAAAACTTTTGGACTTTTCATCTAAGGACTCTGTTAACTAGATGTATTGTAAAAAACGTGTCAAAATGGTAATAATTATTATCACTTTTGAGAAACCAAGACATAAAAAGAGGAAACAAATGGATATTTACATGTTATTGTGTACTTACTAAAAGGAGATAACTGCTGTTACTAAATAAACATGTTCTGTATAACTTGATTTCATCAATGTATTGCAGAAATCACATGATTCATTTATAGGTTGAATCATATCCATAGCATTGCAATCTAGATCTCTTTATTTCAATAATAGAAATTTTATTGAAGACAGAGAAAAAATTAAACTTCCATAGAAATCAAAGGACAAGACACAATACCAACCACGCACAAAAAGTAGTTTATAGTGAATCTCCATAGAGAGCCACATGGTTAATTAATCCAACACAGTATTGATGAAAATTAAAACCATAGCAAAAGAACAACTGAAAATAAAAGGGGAGCAAATACCTATAGTTAAAGAAGCAAAGAGAACAATGTAGAAAACTAACTGAAGTAGAAAAATTCACATGCTACAAATCTCTCCCATAATATAATTCAACATTGTCCCAAACTCTGAAATAAAAAAAATGTACATATAGATGATTTTATCTTGGGCGGATACTAATAAAAACATGAGAGAACCACACCATAAAAGCTAGCTAATGTATTTGGAGATCCCAAAGCCTTATAAACCCTGCACTAAAATTTCACACATCTAATCAGGGGCTTAAATCAGATACCTTGTAAGTAGATTTTACAGGTACTGTCAGTGCCATTTAATATATTTATTTTTAAATAATTAGCCTGTGCAAAGAGTTTATGATGATTTAATAGGTACTGTCAGTGCCATTTAATATATTTATTTTTAAATAATTAGCCTGTGCAAAGAGTTTATGATGAAAAAGGAAGCCATAATACACTTCCTAACAACTTGCTTAATTTGGATAAAGTTATTCACAGAGAAAATAAGAAAAAATAAGAAAAAATAAAATGAATTTATCAATACGATAAAATTAATTTATGCTTAAGTTAATTTTAAGTTGTGAAGAAATTTATTTTCTTTTTCTTTTCTTATCTTCTTCTCCAAGAAGTATTTTTAGATAAACTTGTTTAAAGAGATCCCAATATGCAAAATTATGATCCAATTTGAATAAACTTCTTAGTAAGAATTTTTTTATAGTATCTTAATAAACACCTGTAGAAAAGGAAATAAGAATGCAAAAAAAAAAAAAGACAAAAATTTTCGCAATATAAGTTAACTTTTAAAATCTCTCGTATTTAGTTCTTTAAAACCTTATTTTAGCTTATGAAAAAGCTTATTAAGAAGTTAATCCAAACAAGTTCTCAACATCTCTTGGTATCCCACTCTCTACCAAAACTAGTTTCATTACTTAGAAGTTAATTCAAACTTATTAAGAAGTTTATAATATTTTTTTTTTCTCATAAAAATTATCAAAGAAAAAAGCCAAATGTTAGAAAGGTCCGAAAAGATAAGAAATCCTCTTACATCACGGGAGGGGACGAAGGGTGAGAAGTGAAAAACAAATGTTAAAGCTCAATCAATGAAGTTTTCATAGTTATGTCGTTAAACCCTAAACACACTATTCAATATTTTAACGCATAAGTCTATTTTTTAACAATTAACGACGACTTCGAAATAATATATCCTATGATCTAACATATGGAAGCTGAATGAATAGTTATTTTATATGAGTGGTTATAATTGAATCTTAGTGTAAAACTTACTTATATTATCACTGCATAAGTATTAAATTCATATTTTTAACACAGAATAATTTTTTATCCAACATGATGAATATTTTAACTACGTATTTTAGTACAATATATAATTTTTATTAAAATAAATTGAATATAAACACTTATAGTATCTTATTATTAAAATATAAAACACACAATATGATGCAACCCTCCCAAGCCATGGTTGACCATTTGTTGGAGAAGGAAGTTCAGCCTAGGATTGACTCTTAGAGGTCCTCTTGGAGCTTTGAAATTGGAGGTGGAAGATTGTAAGGTGGTGGTGATAGTAGGCATCACTTCTACTAGGTAGGAGATAAGCCTCTAAGGGAGCTAGCCACAAAGGAAGGAACCCTTGATAATAGCATGAAGGACTCTCACCCAAGGAGAAGTCATGAACACTCTCTCTAAAAGAAGAAGAGACTCTCAAGTGTAGAGAATGAATATATCTTTCAATTAAAAATGAGTGTTAAAGGATTAGATGAGGTGTAGAGCTCTATTTATAAAGCAAGCATGGATCATGGGCCTAAAATGATAATGGTGAATGTCCAAGTGCTAATTAGGGTGGTTAGTTGACTTAATTTAGTGTTAATTTAGCATATGCTCAATCAACACTAAGTTAATTCAACTAAGATCCAAACTTGGCCCTAAAAAAATGGATCTATTTTCCCTCTTGTTTGAATTTAAATTTGGAGGGAAATGACATGGAACCTCCAAAATTCAAATTTAAATAAGAAGCAACTAGAATAAGCCATGTAAAAGAGAGAAAGCACATATGGAGTGAAATAAGGGGACAAGGGGGTCCACATGTCTCCTACATGCTTCATGTGTTGGTTAGAAGGGTGTGAAGAGGAATTAGGGATGTAGAAACTAAATTCCACACTTCCAAATCCTCATGGACCAAGCCCAACTGACTAAGACACTCCACAAGGAGACTAATTACACTTCTTAAAGAAAAAAAGAACCTATAGGTAAAAAATAAAACTAACTACACCTGAAAAATCCTAATGACTTAAGGGTGCTTATACAAGCCTAAAAATTGTCAAATTAATACAATAAAATGGAACATTTTTAAACTAAGCTCCTGGAAGATTCATCCAAGTCATGCTCATTTCTTATTGGTCCTAGCTTAAGCCTGTGTTAGGGAGGATTGCATCACAATATATACATTTAATTCATTTTATTTCGATTTGATTTTTAACATGGAAATAAAAAATTAATCTGAGTAAATAATAATATATTATTTTTATTTTATTATATAATTATTAATTTAATGATGTTAGTTTAATTTATTTGATTTTGAATTTTTTGAGCAAATAAAATATTAAAGAATATTAACAACACACTCTTTACGTAATCACAATAGAAAGTCAATGATGACATATAAATTGATGATGATCATGAGATTAAAAATACACCTCTCTATCAATGATGACAAAAATTAACGTAAGAATGCAAGCAAAGTAGTGTGAGAAAGGAAAAGGAAAGAAAAATAAAATAAAATAGGGTGAAAATTGAAGCTATTCAGTTAAGTAGAAAATGGTGTGAAAAAGATAAAAAGTTATAAATTAAAGTTATTATAATTACAAAATTACTCATATATTATGACTATCTTATAAAATCATTTTAGAAGGATAATTTTTTTGCACTTTATTTTCTTTGTATGTTTTTCTTAGAAGAAAGTTAAACATATGTGACTCACAAAATTAATGACACTTTCTTTACTACTTTTTTTGTAGGGAATTAGAAAAAGCGCAACTTTCTTTGATTTTTCTATAGATGTAATTTTTCACTCTCCACTTTCCTTTCAATAAAAAAGGGACTAGATATGTTTGGATTGTGGCAGTTTAGGTCTTAAAAATGGTGGTAATGATATTTTAGAATGGATTAAATATGTTTTATACTTTAAAAATACAACCAATTTAATTTATTATTAACCAAATTTATAATTTCGATTTTCTAAATTTTAAAAATTGATAAAAGGTGCCAAAATATATTTTAAAAAGAGTTTAATTAATATACACTGAAACTATAAATAAAAATATATATAAAACTCATTTAAAATTTTAATACATACTATTTAAACTCTTTTAAAATTCCGTCAAAGCCTGTATCGCAAATTTGGCACCCGTTACTAACCACGATATATATCTTGGAATCATTGTAATGTATATTAACATTTGAAAACCTTACCAGACATTAGTAGTCTAACAATATATCACATCATTTGTGAGTTGAGCAGATAGCCCTATTCAAATTTTCTTGTAACCTGTATTTTTAATTTATTATTAAATTACTTATTTGATATCATCTATACAATTCTAAATAAATTAAAAACACTATTTAGCCAAACAATTCCATCAACATCTAAACTCCGTTATCAAGAAACAACTCACTACACTGTTAACATCAACCAAAATGATAACATAATTTAGAAGAAGTACAAATTTCACCTAATTTTTAAATTTGATAACCAAAGTTAAAACTTTTTACAAACTAAGTTAATAAGTTAATAATACAAATAAGTTAATAATAAATTAATATTGAAAAATATTGTATAAGAAAAAGGGCATCATTGAAATGGATATACAAATAACACTGTAATGGCACGTTTTAATTTTTTTCAAAGCATCAAATATATTTTTGTCACTAAAATATTATCAATTTGATTTTTAGTCTTCAATAGCATTTTACAATTTTTTTATCCTTATAAAAGTTTTGTTTTAATTTTTATTCAATGATTATTTTCATCAATTGAGCTTTAAGAATAATTTTTTAGTTTAAATAATATGCTTTGAGATTATAAAACTTACCATAGTTTTAAAGAGTTAGGTTTTTTAAAGTTTTTATCCTTAATAAACGTATGCAGTTTTATATACTCATTATGTAGTTTGATTTTTTTTCATTGAGCTTTTAGATTGATATAGTTTGTTTTGATTAGTTTTGAAGCTTTTAAGATGAAGAATATATTTTTTGTAGATAGAGATAATTTCTCGTGATTTTTAGTTATAAAAAATTGTAATTGAAAAACTGTAAGTTAATATCAGTAACTTTAATCAAATCATTTGTTAAAAATATAACGTGTTAGTTACCAGTTTAACAAAAACTGGTGAATTTAGATGGTCTTTGGACAACTATTCTATGATCCAAATATGAAAATTTAGAAGGTCTTTGGGTGAATTAGGGGCATCAATGTTCTTAGTGGTGGAAGAACTTAAACTCTATCGAAAACCAAGATTAGGAGCATCAAGGGTGATGGTTTAGAAATGTTAGAAGGTGTTTTAGGGATGGTAATCAGATGAAGTTTTGGATGGATAAATGTTTGGGGACTCAATCCTTGAGTGTTGAATTTAGTCGGTTCTTCGGCTTAGCAAAAGACACCAATTCATCAGTGAAGGTGATGAGGGTGGGGGACTTGGGATGTAGGTGGCAATATTGGAGCAGACAGTTATTTGCACATGGAAGGAGGACATGTTAGCAGAATTAAGACTCAAGCTGGAAGCTATAGTGTTAAGTGAAGTGAAGATGGACACTTGGGTTTGGGAAGTTGATATATGTATCCCAAACATATTTTGTCGAATTTGCTTTCGGACTATTGGAGAAGGTATCAGGCCACCCAAACAATGTGTTTTTCAACTGCTTGTGAGCATTAGGAGTTCCACCTAAGGTGCAATGCTTGGACGGAAGAAGTTGATAGGTTAGTAATAAGATTCAACTTGCATAAGAGAGGAATAATCAATAAAGAATGAGACAATTGTGCATTTTGCAATTCAAATAGTGAAACATCACAACACTGATTTTTCACTTGTCTAGTGACTACTCAGGTTTGGGGGGCATTATGCACATGGTGAGGAGTTCAGTTATGACTTCACTCCAACTTTTGTGAACACTATCAGCAATTTCATGGTTTAGCAAATGAGGCAAAGTGTGTCAGGTATAGTCTTTTGTGTGACACGAAATAGTAAATATATCATCAAGGTTGGAAATTTTTATCTTACAAGTTTCATTCTTACCAACCTTTGCTGCAATTACAAAAACTTGGCCCTGTTATTGCCATGAGGAGGTGAGTTACATGCATGAATTGATTCCATTGAATTCTATCAAGAACTAAGATTTTAAGACATTATTTACAATAAGGTCTAGATAATGGTTTCTCATAAATTTTCAATAGCATTTCTCCATTAAAATATCTTCCATTTGTGGTTTCTCTATTTCTTCACAGAAAGCCTCAAGCACAAATATATATAGATTGAGTGTGACGGGGATGATAATTCAGGGTTTTGGTCTTGGATACACTACCATGAAGTTATGATGGACAAAATTTATTTAATTTCTAGAAGCATTAATATTTTTAATTATCAGGAAAATGATAAATATTAAAAAGTTAAATGTATTTTGGTGCAATCCTCCCTAGCAAGACTGGCACAGCACAAGGGCTGAGACTCTTTTGAACCCAACCCTTCTCCAATAGCTCTTGAACTTGGGATTCTATTTCTTTGGTTTCCATGGGGTTAGTCCTATAGGCAGTTGGTGTTCTATACCCCTAACAGGAGGGAGTCCTTTTAGGACTTCACTAGGGAATACATCACCAAATTCCTTTAAAAGTTGTTGAACCCCTTGAGGGAGGTTCCCAAGTTCAATTTCTATGGCAGTGCTTTCAGCAGATAGAAAATGGGGGGAAGAAGGAGATGCCTCTTTGCAAAGGAGAAGATAGAAAGGTTTATTAGTCAAGGGAGCCTATTTTAAGTCCAATTTTGATGCAAATAGGCTCTCTTTACTCCAAACTTTCTTGGAAGGGGCATCACCTTCCAACGCTTTTTCCTTACTCCTTTCAAGCTTTAAGGGGAAAGCTTTTTCATTTGACCTTTTTTTTTATGCTCTTCCTCTCTCTTACTCTTCATCAGTAGGTGATCCTCAGCTACCTGAGCAGGTGATAGAGCATACAACTTTATGCGTCTATCCATATGAGTGAGGATGATGTGGTTGGAATGACCATGATGGATGGCTTTCTTGTAAAACTGCCATGGTCTTCCCAGCAAGATATGGCCAGCCTCCATAGGGACTATGTCACAAAGTATCTCATCATTGTAAGTCCCTATTGAGATTGGAACCTTCACTTGCTCATTGACCTCCATTTTCCCATGCCATTAAGCCATTGAAGTTTATAAGGTCTAGGATGGGGAATTGGGGTCAAGGCTAACTTGTCTTCCAATCTTGAGTTGCAACAGTTACTACAAGACCCACTATCTACAATGAGAGAACACACTTTGTTATTAACTTTACATCTAGTGTGAAAGATGTTCTCTTTAAGATTAGGTAAGCTCAAAAGATTGGCTTCCAAGAAGCCTTCTAATCATCAAGAGATCCCCTTCATATGCATAAGCATCCTCACATTCAGAAGATGATGCATGTCCCTCTTCTTCCTCACTCTTGCTAAAGGAGGAAGGTGAGCTACTCTCGCTGCTATACATGTCTAGGCCCCTTATGATCATATTTTTTCTAGTGGGGCATTGAGAAGCAATGTAGCCTCTCCCTAGACATTTAAAGCATTTGATACTACTAGTCCTTTCATGAGAGCTAGTAGTAGAGGGTTTCTTTTCTATATGAGATGCTTTATGCTCTTTATGCTTAGGTGGTTCCTCTTTAGGGAAACTCTTAGAAGAGTTCCCCTTGAGTTGATCCCTCTTTGTGTAAGGTTGAGATTCTCTTTTAAACCGTTTTCTTTTTATTTGGTTCTTAACCTTGATACATAGTTGAACCAACTCATCTAGGTTCATATATGAAAAAAGCTCAACTTTATCTCTTATTTCAGAGCTTAATCCACATAAGAACCTAGCCATGGTGGCTTTGGGTTCCTCAATGATGTTTACCCTTAAAATGAGAAGTTCCATATTTTGTCTATACTCCTCAATACTTAGGTTTTGTTGCCTAAGTCTTTGGAGTTTATCCAAAATATCTCTCTCATAGTAAGATGGAATATTCCTTCTTCTCATAGCACTTTTTAGATCATTCCAATAGTTTATTTTAGGCATATGAGTTCGGGCTATTTTTTTGGTTAACCCATACCACCAATGGAGGGCATACTCTTGGAAGCTAAGGGTTACCAATGGGACCTTCCGGTCCTCTCTTATATCATAACACTTGAAAAGTTGTTCTACCTTGATTTTCCAGTCAAGATAGGCTTCCACATCTTCTCTCCCATGGAAGGGAGGAAGATCAACCTTTTGCTCCCTAGGAGGGGGCACATGATCATGCATATGTGCATTATGATGGTTGAATCCTCTCCTAGGTCTCCCATAATAATCTTCCTCACTTTCACTATTTCTTTTTGAGGGAGACCTATATTCAAAACCCTTCCTCTTTTCCCACTTTTTTTGTTTCCTCTCTTCTTTTTCTCTTTTTCTTCTCTCTCTCTTTTTTCCTTTTCTTCCCTTTTTTTCTCTTTCTTTTGATTCTATCCTTAGTATTTCTTCACTCAACCACTCACGAAATTCCAAGACAAAGTGATCAAGAGGAGCAACCTTGGGAGAGCCCCCTTGGTTGACACTCTTGTTGCTATTTGCACTAGTGTGTGGAGAGGTAGCCATGTGAAGGATGCCTAAAAAAGCTAAGGATGGCCGAAACAAGCAAGAACTCACTCTTTCTCTTTTTTATTTTCTCCCTAAGAGACAATGAGTCTTTGGAACTCTTTTCGGCCTCAAACTACACTTAAATTGCAAGAAAGGAAAGAAGGACAAGAAAACTAAAAGATGAAGGACTAAGGGGTGCTCCTAAAGGTATGGAAGGTGGTGTACCACTTCATCCGCCACACCTTAATTGGCGAGATACACTCCTAATTAAATTGAATACACACAAATAAAGCAATAAAAGAAAAGGTCTTCATTCCATGTTTTCTCTCATGTGTCTCTTCTCTAAGTCTTGTTCCTTTCCTTAGAATAGGACCTTCTTTGGCTTGTCTCAACTCCTCCTTAGAATGCTACCCTTGAGAGCAAGGTTCCTTCAAGAGTCTCCTACAAGATGGAACCCAAACCAACCACAAAGGAGAAGAGTAGAAGCAAAAGCAAGAAAAAAATAACAAAAGAAGGACTACTATCCAAGAGGAATTAATTGAGGATACAAGACTATAATGAGTGCAAAGAAAAGACAAACTAAAATTAAGAAGTAAACAAGGAAGGCAAGCACACAAAAGAAGTTCCTAGATTGGTTCTAAAGTAGATTAAGAACTAAAGAAAAAAAAACACAAAAATTCACTAGTTGCACTCAAGTTTGAGCTATGGCCGAATTAATTAGGTTCCTTTTGAGCACTTTCAAACCAATTTTAGACCACTTTGCAATTGTTTTTGTTTCACTATTAGGTATATCTTGTTTTGTCTCTTCTTTTCTTTTTATTAATCTTTTACACTTTGTTTTCTTTTCTTTTGAAATTTTGTTTGACTTTGTTCTTGTCTTCTTCTTTTTTTAAAAAAACTTTTAAGATGTGCCTAATTACTTGATTTAATTGCAAATTTTATGATCAATCTAGAGGTCCTAAATGCTCAAATTAAAACCTAAGAACCAAGCACATAAAATTCACTAAAATGAAACTAATGAAAATTAAAAGAGAGCAACTCAAAGTACACCAAAGTTAAGGTGTTTTGGTAATGCTATAAGAGCTTTGTTTGTGATTTAGAGCTACTTTGTTTGCACAAAATATTTGCTCCTGATCTTCACGTCAAAAGCTCAAACAAACCGACACAATTTCACCTTACAATCAAGTACACAAAGAGCTATTGACTCATAACAAAACACAACATAATTTGGATTGAAATTGAGCTACTATGTATATTTTTTTTAAAATTGAGAAATTCAAAGAACATGCTAGAAGATATAAGCATGTGACACTTCTTATGAATCTTAGAACAAGAGAGATATCTCTCCTAGGATGCTCAATTTCAAGAATTTTTGCAACACACTTTTAGTGGAAAAAATTAAGAGGTAAAATCTAATGGAAAATAATGTGACATGACTAAGACAACACAATTAAGAGTATAAAATATGTAAAATAAAACCTAAAAAATAGAGAGAAACAGAATTCAAAAACAAAAGAGGCGCAAGAACACAATGAAAATAATGGCCAAGGTGTGTGACCACAACGCTGTGGTTTTTTCCATAGTTGTGTGGATTTCAATGCAGCACCACTTCTTAGGCCACTAAATTCAAGTAAGATTTCAAACAACAACACAACAAAAATTAGGAAAATAAAACACACGGAAAAACAAGATTCAAATGAAAGAACAAGTAATTTGAACCATACAATTGAAATATGAATACACAACAATTATAAACTTGACTACTAGACATGAAAGAAATTGAAATACAACATGGAAGCACATAAAAGAATTGGATGGAGTAAAAGAGGGAAAATGACCAAAAAAATTAAAAGTAAAGATAAGAATCAACCTCTAGAAGTGGCTCTGATACCACTTGGTGTACTCCTTATGATGCTAAGCCAAGGATCTCTTCAAGAGGTTGCTCTAAAGAAGAAGATGAAGGATGGAAGTCAAAGGAGATGAGGTTGGAGGCACCACCTTAGAAGGATAAGCCCAAGGAAGACTTGCCGTAAGGGAAAGAGCCCTTGATGAAAGTCATTGAAGGTTCTCTAAAAATGAAGAAGCAAGAAGACACTAAAAAATGTAGAACTCTCAAGTCTTTTCCAAAATTCAAGTGTAAAAATTATACAAGAGGAGGAGGTGTTTATTTATAGGAAAGGGAGCCTAAGACTAAGGGCTTGAGTTGGACGTCCAACTCAAGGGGAATTAGGGAGAGATTAGTTGAATTAATTAGGTGTTAATTGAGCTCATGGCTTATTAACACTTAATTAACTCAACTAGATCCAAACAAGACCCTAAGATCGAGGATCTTTGTTCCCTCCAAATTTGAATTTGAATTTGGAGAGTGTCGTGTCATCTCCCTCCAAAATTAAAATTCAAATATGAAGCAACAAACAAGGCCATGTAGGAAAGAGAAAAGCATGGACGGAACATGAGGGAACAAGGAGGGGCATACTTGTCTCTCATGCTTTATATGTGACTTAGGAGGGTGTAGGGATAAGCTAGAGGGGTGTGGTTATCAAAAACCTCATGTCCACATGGCCCCATAAAGCCCACTAATGCACACACTCCACATAAAATACTAGTTACACCTCCCTCAAACTAAAAGCAACGAAAAAAGGGCCAAAATACACAGCCAAAGAAATACTAAATACACCTCCAAATACATGAACAAAAAAAAAAAAAAGAAGACTAAGGCACCAAATACATGATCAATCTAGAGGTCCTAAACGCTCAAATTAAAATCTAAGAACTAAGTACATAAAATTCAATAAAATATAACTAATGAAAATTAAAAGAGAGCAACTTAAAGTGCACCAAAGTTAAGGTGTTTTGATAATGCTATAAGAGCTTTGTTTGTGATTTAGAGCTACTTTGTTTGCACAAAATATTTGCTACTAATCTTCACGTCAAAAGCTCAAACAAACCAACACAATTTCACCTTACAATCAAGTACACAAAGAGCTACTAACTCATAACAAAACACAACATAATTTGGATTGAAATTGAGCTACTATGTATATTTTTTTTTTAAAATTGAGAAATTCAAAGAACATGCTAATATATAAGCATGTGACACTTGTTATGAGTCTTAGAACAAGAGAGTTATCTCTCCTAGGATGCTCAATTTCAAGAAGTTTTGCAACACACTTTTAGTGGAAGAAATTAAGAGGTAAAACCTAATGGAAAATAATGTGACATGAAGGACTAAACAATACTCTAAGACAACACAATTAAGAGTATAAAATATGTAAAATAAAACCTAAAAAACAGAGAGAAACAGAATTCAAAAACAAAAGAGGTGCAAGAACACAATGAAAATAATGGCCAAGGTGTGTGACCACAACACTATGGTTTTTTCCACAGCCATGTGGATTTCAATGCTCCATCACCTCTTAGGCCACTAAATTCAAGTAAGATTTCAAACAACAACACAACGAAAATTAGGAAAATAAAACACATGGAAAAACAAGATTCAAATGAAAGAACAAGTAATTTGAACCATACAATTGAAATATGAATACACAACAATTAAAAACATGACTACTAGACATGAAAGAAATTGAAATACAACATGGAAGCACATAAAAGAATTGGATGGAGTAGAAGAGGGAAAATGACCGAAAAAATTAAAAGTAAAGATAAGAATCAACCTGTAGAAGTGGCTCTTGATACCACTTGGTACATCCCTCCATTGGTCATTCTTCTTGGGCACCAGCAAGACTGGCACAACACAAGGGTTGAGGCTCTTTTGAACCCAACCCTTCTCCAATAGCTCTTGAACTTGCGATTCTATTTCTTTGGTTTCCATGGGGTTAGTCCTATAGGCAAACCTATTGGGAAGGCTAGCCCCAGGCACCAGATCAATTTGGTGTTCTATATCCCTAACAGGAGGGAGCCCTTTTGGGACTTCACTAGGGAATAAATTAATATACATGAAGTTATGCTGGACAAAATTTATTTAATTTCTAGAAGCATTAATATTTTTAATTATCACGCAAATGATAAATATTAAAAAGTTAAATGTATTTAAATGAAAATTAATTTGTGTTTTTTTATATTACATCATTAAACCATCACAATCTGATCACCATTAGTCAAGAGTCTAACACACCAGTTTGAGTAGGATATTTGAGTTATAAATCTCTTACTGTTTTCAATTCTTATAAAATAAAAAAAAAAAAGTTTAACACATATACAGGGTCTGTAAAAGAGTTTCACATTATCAATTAATGAGAACTCTTTGTTTAGATGACTCTTAAAGTATTAATTGATAAATTCAATGAACTTTTCACATATTTTAATTTGAGTTTAATTGGTATGCAGTGATAGTGTAAATTTTATACTTACGTCCAATTATATCCCTTAATTTATGATAAGTTTATTAATTTTATCAATTAATACTTTAAAAGTCATATAAATTAAAGATATGATTAAACGTCAATATAAAAATCTTTACACCATCAATGTATATCTTTTAAACTCATTTAATTTTATGGAAAATATATTTTTATTCTAAAGAGTTTACTTTTGTAGAAGGATTTCTAAAGAGTTTACATTTGTAGTCATTAAGTAGCTATACTACAAAGGCATAATAGCACATAGAGTAGTGGATTTTCTCCTATATATTTTGGATTAAAAATCCAACATCATAATACAATAAGAAATCCACTATGTATCATCACTACAACTGATACTACCTCTAAAGGGTCTCATGTTGTATAAATAATAATAGCAAAAACATCAAGAACTCACATTTCAAATAAACCATATACATATAGTTCTCAAATATAATAATAGGAAAATATCAAGAACATTTTTAAGAACCTGAATATCATCTCTTTAATCTTTTTCTGGACCAAAATGTTATTTCACTCTTAAAAAATTAAATAAAAAAAAGTGCATTTCACTTAAGTAGTTGGACTGACACGTATAAAAGAGGAATTGTCAACACCCAAAGCTGAAAACTTTAAGGACCTAAATGCCAAAAAAATCTTACAAAACCAAAATGTCACTGATTCACTGGGAAATAAAAATAGTGTTTCAATTGTTTTTATTATATCTTCGTTGTCCTAAATTCATGTGAAGTTTGAAGTAATTCAAACATATATAGATGGTGATAATCAATTTGGGACTAATGAAGTAGTAAATACATTTTAGGTCATAAATATTAGATAAATTAAAAATTATTGTAAATTGTTGTGATAATTAATCTAGAATATTAATATATAAATTTAAATTTTTTTATTAATTATAAGATGGTAAAAGGATAAATTATTTTAAGTTCTTTAAATAGTATTAATTTTTACGTAATTGATATAAAGTTTAGTAACTTAATGAAAAACTAAAATAATTCTGGAGTAAATTTAAAATATTGGTAAATTGTAAATTAAGAAATTATTATTTCTAGTATAAGAATCTTGTTAGATCTTTCAAATAATTAAGATTTATAGAAAATTTGAATATAGGGTTGTCACTTTGTGCAAACTTAAAATAAGTAATTATAAAAGAAATTCTGTTTTAAAATTTTTTTAAAACAATCTGGATTCTATTTTTATAAATAATAAAAATTAAGTATAAATAATTTAAACAAGTATACTAGGAAAACAACTAATAACTACTTATTTTATTAAAATACATGTTTTCTATTCAACAAATGATTTTAAACATTATAATTTAACTTAATGTTAGTTTTGTTTGCAAACATTTTTATTTATTTATTAAACATAAAATGTATATATAAAAATTTTTTTCATCATTCAAGAAAGGATAAAAAGAAAATAAATAAAAACCTATCATGTGAAACAATTACCATTTTTATGGTAAACATCCAATGTTCAAAAAGACATTTTATGACAAAAAAAATATTGAAATTTGCAATATCATAGCTACTTACATGAATGACTTAAGATGAAACAATAATTTTTTTTCCATTATACATTACCCGCTCTTTTTTTAGAAGCATAATTTAGGAATAAAATAAATGTTAAGTTTATAAAACCTTTAATTTCCAATATAAAAAGAATAAAGAGAAATTATGTATTTGGAACATAAACCTTTTTAAAAAATAAATTAAAAAACAAATCTGAAAATAAATTAGTCAAATTTTTGAATTTTTTAAATTTATTTTTTATTTATTATATTATTTTAAATAGGAAATTTTTAAATTAAAACTTTTTTACTTAATTTATATTTTACTTTAGTTTAGCATTAAGTTTATTTTTACATTGTATAACCTTTTGGATATTTTAATTTTTTTAAGCGCTTCGTAATTTACTTTTTAGTTTATAGTTTTTAGGTTAAATTTTTTAAACGTTTTTGCTCAAATAATTTGAATTATTATCTTTAAAAATCTCAATTTAAGAACTTTAAAATTATCTTTAAACTGAAAAATAAATTACAAAGTATCTAAAAAAAAATTAAAATAACAGAAAAGATACAAAACATAAAAATGAAACACAAAAAATAAACTAAAATACAAATTGACTTATTTTTTTATATGCTTTATAATTTTTTTTTAGTGTAATATTTTTAAAGTAACATTTTAAACCCAACATCAAATTATTTTTAAATTATTTTGGTAAAAAGAATTTAGAAATTTAACTTAAAAAATATAAGCTAAAAAAATAAATTACAAAGTGCTTAAAAAAATTGAAACACATAATAAAATAAAATCTAAATTAAATAAAAAAATTAATTTTAAAATTTGTGATTTAAAATAATATGCATAAATAAATAGTTTTAAAAAAATTTTAAAAAATGACTAAAAAAATTTGATTCCTATAAGAAATTGGTTGGTTGACAACTAATTTTTATAGGCTTTTTTACATAAAATAAAGCATGTTGAGAAATAGTTCAATTTCTCAACATAAATAGTAAAAAAATTTATTTATGTAAATAATATAGAGGGTGAATATTTTGATATTTTTTTTGTTAAGTATATATAAAAAGAGCTGCACAATGGCTCACTATAAAGTTAGATTGAAATGATAAAAAAAAGAGATACATTCATGAACATAAACAATAGTAACGCGAATCAAGTTTATGTGTGCACATGTGTAATATTAAAGTATTTAATTTAACACTAACAGTGAGAGTTGTAGGAAAATTAACGTGGGTGAACTAGTGTGAAAATAGGCAGATAGTTTCTTGCTTGTTGTGTAATAAAAGAAACACTTCACAATAACACTATTTATAGAAAAACCATGATCTTTATTGAGGATGAATACTAGAGAAAACTTGAGAAAATAACATAAATGGTTTAGTTACTTACTTGCTGCTATTAGTGAGAAAACTCGAGAAACCTCAAATTATATATACTTCATTTTTGAGAAATTAAGGCCGATGAAAATTTATGGAGAAACCACTGTTAATTCCTTATGGTATATAGTGAGTTGAAAATCTTAGTTCTTGATAGAATTTAATGGAATGTTTAAATTGTGGTCCATAATAAGTTTGTTGATAATAGTGTAAAACTTTTACATTAATTGTGCATGACAATTAAAATCTTTTTAACTATTTATATATAATATATATATATATATATATATAAATTATATAATAAATATCAATAATGTGATTCATTTAATTCTTCACTAATGTTAAAACTTAAAATTAGTTAAATTAAATGAATGAGTATTATGAATGAAATGAAATTTTGTGAACTGAAAATTTTAATCAATTGTTATAGAAAACTCAAGTTTATATATATTAAAATTGGACCCATAAGATGTATGTTTTTTTTTTTAAGTAACATGTTTTAGAGCAAATTATTTATTCAAAATAAACATTTTAAGTATAAATAAGATTGAAAAGAACTTTTGAATGAAAATGATGAAACTGTCATAAATTTCTGAATAATTTCTTGTAAATAATATTGAAAGTTATGTCTTTTTATTATTGTTTTTCATCATTAGCACATAGCTGACATGAGAAAACATTGCAAAAGATAGAGATCAACATGCTTTAAGGATCGCCCTTGACTTCTATTAATTTACATAGCAATTGGAACGGTCAAAGGGAGTTGCTGATGTTAGAGAACAACTACAAATAAAAACCTTCAAAGCAATAATGGTTCCTCTCATATCACTCGACCTTTAAGAATAGACATCTCCATTTTGATAATTACTAAACGAGTACCATTACAAAGACCCAATGACTAATAACATAACAAGGATGACTACTTTCAGTTTTAAATCATAGTTTGGAAGGCTAGATGTAGAAATAGTGACATTGACTAAATAATATTTTTAATTGTATTTGTTTAATTATTTGACTCTAAAATAATACAACAACATATAGAATATAGTGCATTTTTTTTGTAAAACAATATTTAATTAATAAGTGTGTTATATTGAAAATAAAATATCGTTGAAAAAAATGAGGACCATTTTAATCATCAAAATATAAAATTTAACAATTAGATTTAAATATGTTTTCTATTTTAATAAATTAAAAAACTGTGTTAAAATATTGAGATTTGAGGAATATTACAAATGGCTAGATGCAAGATCAACGACTTGATGGACATCCTTTCGTAGAATATTTGCACACAATTTTTAGTTAGAAAGCCCAAAAATATTTTCATGATAATCACATTTTGGAATATCTGCACACAACTTTAATATGTTAGAATGCCCAAAAATATTTTGATGCTAATCACATTTTGATAATTTGAGAAATCAATTTGTGAAAATAAAAATTTAATAAAAATCAACCTAAAATTAATTAATATATATAACTATATTTAAGCTTAAGCATTATTAATAATTTTAAATAGAAAAGATTAAAAACTTTTTTTAAAACTATACTTGTACATATTTTTGTAGTGTATTGTTACATTGATTAAATAATACTTTTTGTTACATTAGATTAAGGAATCATCTTAAGTGTTTTGTTAAAAATAAATAATTCCACGTAGCATTGGACATTAAAGTGATCAAAATTATATAAAAAACTATTAGTTAATATATCTTAATCTCAAAATAAATAAATATATATATATATATATATGTGTGTGTTAAGGCAATAATCAATTGCTACAATCTAGCATAACATAGCAGAACTAAGTTAAAATTACAGAAAATCTCGAAGTATAAAATTTCCACAAAAAACATGGTAAAACAATTAACTACAAAAAATAGTTAGTTTTGAGTAAAGTTCTAGAAACTCCAATGTGATAAAACCTTGAATTTTAAACATTATACTTTATTAGTGGCAAAAACTTGAGAATCTCTAAGATTGGTTACTTCAATAGATTCAATTTCTACAATTATCCTCTTGCTAGATATATTTTACTTATAAGAGTTTATTCCACATCAAATGATACAACAGAAGAATATTAGCAATTTGAACCACCATTCTCAACAGTAATCTATAAAGTATAATTAACTTTAAAAATATTAAGACATTTTATGATAATTTGTTAATGAATATCTAAACATTTAAAACAATAATTACCAAATGATTTTCTTCTACTATGTTGTTAAAAACATCCATGTAGTCAGTCTCGTCTTCTTCATTAAAAAGCTATAAAATAAACAATAAACTGTTATGCTCGCAGTTAACATTTGTTATTATATTGCAAGAAGCCTTTGAAGAAAAAATAGCTTAATGTTATGAAGATTGATGAATTGATTAATCAATTTTGTACCCCCTCTCCCCTTTATCCTCGGCACCACGAAGCTCAGCCACCCTAAAGCTTGGCCATCCTTCCCTCATTAATACTTCGGAGCTCGACACCACCAAACTCCCACACCTTGGTACTCAAACCAAACCAAGAACTCGGTACACCACCACCCTAACTCCGGCCCAATGAAGGTCCACATTAAAAAGGTAACTAGGAAACTTACTGCAACATAAAAATACCCCAATGGCTCCACCCCTAGGTACTTTATTCTAACCATTAGACCTTTCATCTCTTTCATACCCTAACTTGAGCATTAGAGTCACTTTTGTAGCTACCCACCTGTCCGCCTGGAGCTGCCGATGTTCAAGACAGGAGAGCTCATGAGTTCTCCCAAATTCCTGGTAAGAACATTTGACACCGTTTGTGGGACGCAAAATTCCTATAACCATACCCTTTATGCTACTCACATTTGAATGCATGTTCAGTGAACAACTTCCAACAATAATATTTTTCTAATTCATCTAGGTGGTGCTCCTTTGACTGCATAGTTAAAGCCCTTAAAAGGAAAATGGAGGAGATGGTCCAAAAACATGAGGACACCTTTCACTCCCTAAGAGAAGAAAATATGGGCATGAAGACTACAAATCTGGGTCTTCAAGACCAACAGAACAAGGAAAGAAGCAACATCGAAAATGGAGAAACCATCAACAACCATAGTCGATCCAACAGCGACACCTCTAGTGAAGACGCCCGACCTTGCTATTGAAAACACCAACTTGAGGAGACACCGATGGCAACAACCTTCGACTTTGCCATCCCAAGCAGGAGAGGACGTTGACACCCTTTTGTAGAGGACATTCTCGATACTCCCCTCCTCGAGGCTGGAAACCACTGGCGATCAAGCTTGCGAAGGTGCCACCAACCCAAATGACCACTTAAAAGCCTTTCTCAGATAGGTAAACCTTTACTCTAATGACGATAGTGTCTTATGAAAGATGTTTCCTACTTCTCTTGCAGGTACCACCCTCAACTGACCCAACTCAGTTGACTCATTTGACCTAGACGGACAAATTCACAGCACATTATGTCATTGCAGACCTCAAAGGATGATGGTAGATAACCTGATTAGATTTGAACAAGGAGAGGACAATTTGATGCGCGTCTTCACAAATCGATTATCCAAAATGTTGACACAGATCATCAACCTACAACTTAGCCTTAACACAGGGACAATATCACTATCATATGCTGAAAATGCCCATATCTCACTTTTCAATATGTTTTCCCATTCTCTAATTGATGGATTTTTATTTGATAGAATTCACATTATTTTCAAGGCTAGAGGAAGTCTATTGCATTTTTCAACTATCTTCATGCCAAGCTCTTAGTACATTGCATTTTGTTGAGGATTATCATATTTAAATGCATGTTTAGTGAACAACTGGAAACAATAATATTTTTCTAATTCCTCCAGGTGGTGCTCCTTTGACTGCGTAGTAAAAGCAACCTTTTTAGTGCGTGTCTTGACAAGAAAATGGCTTCTTTGAGCCTTGAAATCAAGACCTTTATGTACTTGTTCCCATTTAACTAACTACAAAACTAACATATAATGATCAAAATTGACTTTCTTTGTTGTTAACTAATTACAACTTAGATTTAATGGTTGAATGTATAATTAATTATTTGTAATGTGGTTTCAAACAAAATGACTATAAAGACAAGAATGAAATACAAATTAAGTGTTAAGTTCAAAAAATGAAAAAAAATTATTGTGCCACTACATATTTCTTGTAGTGTATTGTTACATTGATTAAATAATATTTTTGTCACATTAAGAAATCATGTTCAATGTTTTGTTAAAAATAAATAATTTCACACAACATTGGACCTAAAATTGATCAAAATTGTATAAAATAATTATTAGTGAATGACTCCCTCTTAGGCAACTCTTGACTCATATCATCAATCACACTATCTCAAATCATGTTCATGTTAAATAATACATCACATACATTTACAAATGCTACGCTAAGCATCTACTCCATTATCTCTCACTTCGGACATTATTTTGAGCATCTAACACTTGAAAAAAAAATAAATATGGTAAGAACCTACTATCCAAAGATAAACAAAATCCAACAGTTCAACTAATGAATAGACAATCAAACAAAATCTGCTACAAGTATAATTATGATCTGAAAAATACAGTTCTTACACTGAATTGATTTTCTCTCACTACGTACATTGTTTAGATGATCCCAACATTGTAAATAAATATTAATATCTAAAGAATCTACTACCCAAAAATAAACCAAATCCAATGGTTCAACTATTCAAAAGACACTCAAGACAAAATATGATATCTTATAATATGCTAAACATATAATTGTTATTCTAACTCTATTATGTCACTCTGGACGTTACTTCGACGATCCCACCACTGAAAATAAAGATTAACATCTTAAGAACCTAATATAAAAAATCAAACAAAATCCAACGATTTAACAATTGTATAGTGGTAGTACTAAATTTCATTCCTAACTGCAGCTAGAATGACTTCCTCTCAAGCACTGTTGACTCATATCATGAATAACACTGCCTCAAATCATGTGAATGTTAAATAAAAACTCACACACATTTATAAATGATAAACCAAACATCTACTCCATTATCTCTCACTTTGAATATTATTTGGAGGATCTTACCATTCAAATAAAAATAAATACGTTAAGAACATACTATCCAAAGATAAACCAAATCCAAGAGTTCAACTAATGTATAGATGCTCAAACAAAATCTGCTATAGGTATAATTATGATTCGAAAAATACGGTCCTTACACTGAGTTCATTATCTCTCACTACGTTATTATTTATATGATCCCACTGTTGAAAATAAATATTAATATATTAAGAATCTATTACCCAAAAATAAACCAAATCCAACAGTTCAAGTATTATATAGACCCTCAAGACAAAGTAGGGTATCATATAAGATGCTAAAAATATAATTGTTATTCTAACTCCATTATGTCACTCCGGAGATTATTTTGACGATCCCACCACTGAAAATAAATATTAATATCATGAGAATCTACTACCCATAAATAAACCAAATACAACGGTTCAACTATTCTACCGACAGTGAAGACAAAATACCGTATCGTATCAGATGCTAAAAATATAATTGTTATTCTAACTCCATTATGTCACTCTGGACATTATTTCGATGATCCCACCACTGAAAATAAAGATTAACATCTTAAAATCCTACTATAAAAAATTAAACAAAATCCAACGGTTTAACAACTGTATAGTGGGGGTACTAAATTTCATTCCTAACTGCAGCTATAATGACTCCCTTTTAGGCACCATTGATTCATATCATCAATCACACTATCTCAAATCATGTTCATGTAAAATAATACATCACACACATTTATAAATGGTACACCAAACATGTACTCCATTATCTCTCACTTTGGACAATATTTTGAGGATCTTATCGTTGAAATAAAAATAAATATGTTCAGAACACACTATCCAAAGATAAACCAAATCCAAGAGTTTAGCTAATGTATAGAAGCTCAAACAAAATCTGCAATAGTATAATTATGATCTGAAAAATATAGTTCTTACACTGAGTTCATTATCTCCCACTACGTTATTATTTATATGATCCCACCGTTAAAAATAAATATTAATATATTAAGAATTCACTACCCAAAAATAAACCAAATACAACAGTTCAAGTATTATACAGACCCTCAAGACAAAGTAAGGTATCGTATAAGATGCTAAAAATATAATTGTTATTCTGACTCCATTATGTCACTCTGAATATTATTTGGATGATCCCACCATTGAAAATAAAGATTAATATCTTATGAACCTACTATAAAAAAATAAACAAAATCTAACGATTGAACAATTGTATAGCTGTCATACTAGATTTCTTTCCTAACTGTAGCTACAATGACTCCCTTTTAGGCACCGTTGATTCATATCATCAATCACACTATCTAAAATAATGTTCATGTAAACTAATACATCACACACATTTATACATGATACACCAAACAACTACTTCATTATCTCTTCCTTCGGACATTATTTTGAGGATCTAACCTTTGAAACAAAATAAAATATGTTAAGGACCTACTATCCAAAGATAAACAAAATCCAACAGTTCAACTAATGGATAGACACTCAAACAAATTGAGCCACCGGTATAATTTAGATCCGAAAAATACAATTCTTACAGTGAGTTCATTTTCTCTCAGTACCTACATTATTTAGATTATCACACCGTTGAAAGTAAGTATTAATATCTTAAGAATCTACTACCCAAAAAGAAACCAAATCCAATGGTTACACAATTATATAGATAGTCAAGACAAAATACGGTATCGTATAACATGCTAAAAATATAATTGTTATTCTAAGTCCATTATGTCACTCCGGACATTATTTAGACGATCCCACCACCGAAAATAAAGATTAACATCTTTTAAGAACCTACTATAAAAAATTAAAAAAAATCTAATGGTTGGAGAATAGTATGGCGGTGGTACTAAATTTCATTCATAACTGCAGCTAGAATGACTCCCTTTTAGGCAACCATTGACTCATATCATCAATTATTACACTATCTCAAATCATGTTCATGTTAAATAATACATCACATACATTTATAAATGATACGCCAAACATCTACTCCATTAGCTTTCAGTTCGGACATTATTTTGAGCATCCACTTGAAACAAAAATAAATATGGTAAGAACCTACTATCCAAAGATAAACAAAATCCAATAGTTCAACTAATGAATAGACGCTCAAACAAAATCTGCTACATGTATAATTATGATCCAAAAAATACAGATCTTACACTGAATTCATTTTCTCTCACTACGTACATTGTTTAGATGATCTCACCGTTGTAAATAAATATTAATATCTTAAGAATCTACTATCGAAAAATAAACCAAATCCAACGGTTCAATAATTCTACAGACACTCAAGACAAAGTAGGTTATCGTACAATATACCAAAAATATAATTGTTATTCTAAGTTCATTATGTCACTCCGGACCTTATTTTGATGATCCCACCATTGAATATAAAGATTAACATCTTAAGAACCTACTATAAAAAATTAAACAAAATCTAACGGTTGAAGAATAGTATAGCGGTGGTACTAAATTTCATTCGTTTTCTGCAGCTAGAATGACTCCCTCTTAGGCACCGTTGAATGATATCATCAAGCACACTATCTCAAATCATGTTCATGTTAAATAATACATTAGACACATTAAAAATGTACGCCAAACATCTACTCCATTATCTTTCAGTTCGGACATTATTTTGGGCATTTAACACTTGAAACAAAAATAAATATGGTAAGAACCTACTATCCAAAGATAAACAAAATCCAACAGTTCAACTAATGAATAGACGCTCAAACAAGGTCTACCACAGGTATAATTCTGATCGGAAAAATACAGTTCTTATACTGAATTCATTTTCTCTCACTACGTACATTGTTTAGATGATCGCACCGTTGTAAATAAATATTGATATCCTAAGAAAGTACTACCCAAAAATAAACCAAATCCAATGGTTCAACTATTCAAAATACAATCAAGACAAAATACAGTATCGTATAAGATGTTAAACATATAATTGTTATTCTAACTCCATTATGTCACTCCGGACATTATTTTGACGATCCCACCACTGGAAATAAAGATTAACATCTTGAGAACCTACTATAAAAAATTAAACAAAATCCAACAGTTTCACAACTGTATAGTGGTGGTACTAAATTTCATTCCTAACTCCATCTAGAATCAGTCCCTCTTAGGCACCGTTAACTCATATCATCAATAACACTATCTCAAATCATGTTCATGTTTAAATAAAAAGTAACAGACATTTATAAATGATACACCAAACATCTACACCATTATCTCTCACTTTGGACATTATTTTGAGGATCTTATTGTTGAAATAAAAGTAAGTACGTTAAGAACATACTATCCAAAGGTAAACCAAATCCAAGAGTTCAACTAATGTATAGATGCTCAAACAAAATCTGCTAGAGGTATAATTAAGATCCGAAATTATAGTTTGGAAACTTAGTTCATTATCTTTGACTACGTACATTATTTATATGATGCCACCGTTGAATATAAATATTAATATCTTAAGAATCTACTACCCAAAAATAAACCAAATCTACTGGTTCAACTATTCTATAGACAGTCAAGACAAAATAGGTATCTTATAAGATGCTAAAAATATAATTGTTATTCTAACTTCATTATGTCACTCCGGACATTATTTTGACGATCCTACCTTTGAAAATAAAGATTAAAATCTTAAGAAGGTACTATAAAAAATTAATCAAAATCTAAGGGTTGAACAATAGTATAGCAGTGGTACTAAATTTCAACAACACTATCTCAAATCATGTTCATGTTAAATAATACATCACACCCATTTATAAATAATACACCGAACATCTACTCCATTACCTCTCAGTTCGGAAATTATTTTGAGGATCTAACCCTTGAGAAAAAAATATGTTAAGAACCTACTATCCAAATATAAAACAATTCCAATAGTTCAAATAATGGATAGACGCTCCAATAAAATCTGCTATAGGAATAATTAAGATCCGAAAAATACAATTCTTACGCTGAGTTTATTATCTCTCACTATGTACATTATTTGGATGATACCACCGTTGAAAATAAATATTAATATCTTAAGAATCTACGACCCAAAAATAAATCAAATCCCACAGTTCAACTATTCTACAGAGACTCAAGACAAAATACAGTTTCGTATAAGATGTAAAAATATAATTGTTATTCAAACTTCATTATGCCACTCTGGCCATTATTTTGACAATCCCACCATTTGAAAGGAAGGATTAACATCTTAAGAACCTACTATAAAATGTTAAACAAAATCCAACAGTTTCACAACTCTATAGTGGTAGTAAATTTCATTACTAACTGCAGCTAAAATGACTCCCTCTTAGGCACCGTTGACTCATATCATAACACTATCTCAAATAATGTTCATGTTAAATAATACATCACACACATTTATAAATGATACACCAGACATCTACTCCATTATCTCTCACTAGAGACATTATTTTGAGGATTTTACCGTTGAAACAAAAATCAATATGTTAAAAACCTACTATAAAAAGATAAACCAAATCCAACAGTTCAACTAATGCATAGACGCTCAAAGAAATATGCTATAGGAGGGGAAACTCAAAGGTAAGAACCTCACAGCCAATATGGTCTCTAAGATTAAATTCAAGTGTAAAAAAATACAAGTGAGGGGAGGAGATCCTATTTATAGAGGTAGCTAACCTCTTGAACAAGATAACCTAAAAAAGAAGGGCTAGGATTAAAAGGAGAGATCTAAGGGAGGAGGATTGAGAAACAATCCCCTCCTTAGATCATCAAACTTGGTGCCCAAGTTTCTCAAACCAAGGGCCAAGATTCCTTATTAGCTTAGGGGGTTTATGTAGGAAAAGAGGGGTGTAGATATCAACGCTACCCCTTATTTACTTTATAAAGACCCAAAAAGCTAAATCCAGCCTCTAAATTCCTAAGACACCTCCTTAAATAAAAAATGGACTAAATACATGTCCCAAATTAAATTCCTAATGCTCCTCAAAATTAAAATAGAGGAAAATTACATTTGCTTAACTAAAGTTCCTAGCCTAATATCTTGACTCTCTATAGAAGGTGAAGTCTTCCTTTGTCTGCAATGGCTAGGTCTTCTTCAATCCTTCTATCCATGGACCTAGTGATAGGTCCTTGGCTAGGCATGGTCACATCACTACAATAAAAAATTAAAGAAAATCCAGCGGTTTAACAACTGTATAGTGGTGGTACTAAATTTCAGTCCTAACTGTAGCTAAAATGAGTCCCTGTTAGGCACCGTTGACTTATATCATCAATAACACTATCTCAAATCAACATCATGTTAAATAATACATCACACACATTGATAAATGATACATCAGACATCTACTCCATTATCTCTCACACCAGACATTATTTTGAAGATCTTACCATTGACACAAAAATAAATATGTTAACAACCTACTATCGAAAGATAAACCAAATCCAACAGTTCAACTAATGTATAAATGTTCAAAACAAAATTTGCTACAGGTATAATTAAAATATGAAAAATACAATTCTTACACTGAGTTCCTTATCTCTCACTATGTGCAATATTTAGATGATCCGACCGTTGAAAATAAATATTAATATCTTAAGAATCTACTACCCAAAAATAAACCAAATCTTTGGTTCAACTATTCTACAAACACTCAAAACAAAATACAGTATCTTACAAGATGCTAAAAATATAATTGTTATTCTAACTCTATTATGTCACATCGGAAATTATTTCGACGATCCCACCGTTGAAAATAAAGATTAACATATTAAGAACTTACTATAAAAAATTAAACAAAATCCAATGGTTTAACAAGTGTACAATAGTGGTACTAAATTTCATTCCTAACTAAAGCTAAAATTACTCCCTTTTAGGCACCGTTGACTTATATCATCAATAACACTGTCTCAAATCATGTTTATGTTAAATAATACATCAGACACATTTATAAATAATACACCAAAAATATAGTTGTTATTCTAACTCCATCATGTCATGCCGGACATTATTTCCATGATCCCACCATTCAAATTAAAGATTAACATCTTAAGAACCTACTCTAAAAAGTTATACAAAATCCAACGTTTTAACAACTGTATAGTGGTGATACTAAATTTCATTCCTAACTGCAGCTAAAATGACTCATTTAGGCACGGTTTACTCATATCATCAATAACACTATCTCAAATCATGTTCATGTTAAATAATACATGAAACACATTTATAAATGATACACTAGACATCTACTCCATCATCTTTCATTACGAACATAATTTTGAGGATCTTACTGTTGAAACAAAAATAAATATCTTAAAAACCTACTCTCGAATGATAAACCAAATCCAACAGTTCAACTAATGTATAGACGCTCAAACAAAATCTGCTACAGGTATAATTAAGATCCGAAAAATATGGTTGTTACAGTGAGTTCATTATCTCTCACTACGTACAGTATTTAGATGATCCCACTGTTAAAAATAAATATTAATATCTTAAGAATCAACTAACCAAAAATAAACCAAATCCAACGGTTCAACTATTCTACAAACGCTAAAGACAAAATACAGTATCATATAAGATGCTAAAAATATAATTGTTATTTTAACTCCGTTATGTCACGTTGGACATTATGTCAACGTTCCCACCATTGAAAATAAAGATTAAAATCTTAAGAACCTACTATAAAAAATTAAACAAAATCCAACCGTTTAACAACTATATAGTGGTAATACTAAATTTCATTCCTAACTACAGCTAAAATGACTCCCTCTTAGGCATCGTTGACACATATAATCAATAACACTGTCTCAAATAATTTTCGTGTTAAATAATACATCACACACATTTATAAATGATAAACCAAACATCTACTCCATTATCTCTCACTACGGACATTATTTTGAGGATCTTACTGTTGAAAAAGAAATAAATATGTTGAGAACATACTATCGAATGATAAAGCAAATCCAACAGTTCAACTAATGTATAGACGCTCAAACGAAATCTACTACAGGTATAATTAAGATCCGAAAAATATAGTTGTTACAGTGAGTTCATTATCTCTCACTACGTACAGTATTTAGATGATCTCACTATTGAGAATAAATATTAATATCTTAAGAATCTACTAACCAAACATAAACCAAATCTGACGGTTCAACTATTCTACAGACACTCAAAACGAAATACGGTATCATATAAGATGCTAAAAATATAATTGTTATTCTAACTCCATTATGTCACGTCGGACATTATTTCGACGATCCCACCGTAGAAAACAAAGATTAACATCTTAAGAACCTACTATAAAAAATTAAACAAAAATCCAATGATTTAACAAGTGTATAGTGGTGGTACTAAATTTCATTCCTAACTATAGCTAAAATGACACCCTCTTAGGCATCGTTGAGACATATAATCAATAACACTATCTCAAATCGTGTTCATGTTAAATAATACATCACACACATTTATAAATGATACACTAGAGATCTACTCCATTATCTCTCACTACGGACATTATTTTGAGGATCTTACCATTGAAACCAAATCCAAATCCAAATCCAACAGTTTAATTACTGTATAGATGATCAAACAAAATCTACAACACGTATAATTAAGATCCGAAACATAAAGTTGTTACAGTGAGTTCATTATATCTCACTACATACACTATTTAGATGATCCCATTGTTGAAAATAAATATTAATATCTTAAGAATCTACTAACAAAAGATAAAGAAATCTGACGATTTAACTATTCGAAAGACACTCAAGACAAAATACGGTATTGTATAAGATGCTGAATATATATAGTTGTTATCCTAACTCCATTATGTCATGCCAGACTTTATTTCCACGATTCCACCATTCAAAATAAAGATTAACATCCCAAGAACCTACTATAAAAAATTAAACAAAATCCAATGTTTTAAGAACTATATAGTGGTGATACTAAATTTCATTCCTAACTGCAACTAAAATGACTCCCTCTTAGGCATTGTTGACTCATATAATCAATAACACTATCTCAAATCATGTTCATGTTAAATAATACATCACACACATTTATAAATGATATGCTAGACATCTACTCCATTATCTCTCAGTACGGACATTACTTTGAGGATCTTACCGTCGAAACAATGATAAATATGTTAAGAATCTACTATCGAAAGATAAACCAAATCCAACAGTTCAACTAATGTATAGACGGTAAAAGAAAATCTGCTACAGGTATAATTATGATCTGAAAAATACAGTTCTTACACTGAGTTCATTATCTCTCATAACGTACATTATTTAGATGATCCGATTGTTGAAAATATATATTAATATCTTAGGATTGTACTACCCAAAAATAAACCAAATCCACTGGTTCAACTATTCTACAGACACCTAAGACAAAACAGGACATCGTATAGCATGCTAAAAATATAATTGTTATTCTAACTCCATTATGTCACGCCGGACACTATTTCGACGATCCCACCATTGAAAATAAAGATTAACATCTTAAGAGCCTACTATAAAAAATTAAACAAAATCCAACAGTTGAACAACTATATAGTGGCGGTACTAAATTTCATTCCTAAATGCAGTTAAAATGACTACTTCTTAGGCACCATTGACTCATATCCTTAATCACACCGTCTCAAATCATGTTTATGTTAAATAATACATCACACATATTTATGCATGATACACCAGACATATACTCCATAATCTCTCAATACAGACATTATTTTGAGGATCTTACTGTTGAAACAAAAATAAATATGTTAACAACCTACTATCGAAAGATAAACCAAATGCAACAGTTCAACTAATGTATAGACGCTCAAACAAAATTTGCTATAGGTATAATTAAGATCCGAAAAAGACGGTTCTTACAGTGAGTTCGTTATCTCTCACTATCTACATTATTTACATGATCCCACTATCGAAAATAAATATTAATGTCTTAAGAATCCACCACACAAAAATAAACCAAATCAAACGTTCAACGAATCTACAGACACTCAAGACAAAATACAGTATCGTATAAGATGCTAAAAACATAATTGTTATTCTAACTCCATTATGTCACGCTGGACATTATTTCGACGATCCCACCATTGTAAATAAAGATTAACATCTTAGGAACCAACTATAAAAAGTTAAACAAAATCCAACCGTTGAACAACTATAAAGTTGTGGTACTAAATTTCATTCCTAACTGCAACTAAAATCAGTCCCTCTTAGGCACAGTTGACTCATATAAAAAATAACAATGTCTCAAATCATGTTCATGTTAAATAATACATCACACACATTTATAAATGATACACTAGAGATCTACTCCATTATCTCTTACTACGAGGATCTTACCATTGAAACAAAAATAAATATGGTAAGAACTTACTATCGAAGGATAAACCAAATCCAACAGTTCAAGTAATGTATAGACGCTCAAAACAAATCTGCTACAGTTATAATTAAGATCCGAAAAATACAGTTCTTACAGTGAGTTCATTATCTCTCACTATGTACATTATTTACATGATCCCACTTTTGAAAATAAATATTAATGTCTTAAGAATCTACCGCACAATAACAAACCAAATCAAACGGTTCAACTATTCTATAGACACTCAAGTCAAAATATGGTATCGTACAAGATCCTAAAAATATAATTGTTATTCTAACTCCATTATGTCACGCTGGACATTATTTCGACGATCCCACCATTGAAAATAAAGATTAACATCTTAGGAACCTACTATAAAAAATTAAACAAAATCCAACGGTTGAACAACTGTAAAGTGGTGGTACTAAATTTTGTTGCTAACTGTAGATAAAATCAGTCCCTCTTAGGCACAGTTGACTCAAATCATCAATAAGTCTCAAATCATGTTCATCTTAAATAATACATCACACACATTTATAAATGATACACTAGACAATTACTCCATTAATTCTCACTATGAACATTTTTTTGAGGATCTTACCGTTGAAACAAAAATAAATATGGTAAGAACTTACTATCGAAAGGTAAACCAAATCCAACAGTTCAACTAATGTATAGACACTCAAAACAAATATGCTACAAGTATAATTAAGATCCGAAAACTATAGTTCTTATAATTAGTTCATTATCTCTCACTACGTACATTATTTACATGATCCCACTATTGAAAATAAATATTCATGTCTTAAGAATCTACCACATAAAAATAAACCAAATCAAACGGTTAAACTATTATAGAGACACTCAAGACAAAATACGGTATCGTATAAGATGCTAAAAATATAATTGTTATTCTAACTCCATTAGGCCACACCGGACATTATTTCGACGATCCCACCATTGAAAATAAAGATTAACATCTTAAGAACCTACTATAAAAAATGTTTAACAATTATATAGTGGTGGTATTAAATTTTATTGCTAACCGTACCTAAATTGACTCCCTCTTAGGCTCCGTTGACTCATATCATCAATAATATTGTCTCAAATCATGTTCATGTTAAATAATACATTAGACACATTTATGAATGATACACCAGACATCTACTCCATTATCTCTCACTACGGACATTATTTTGAGGATCTTACCGTTGAAACAAAAATAAATATGTTAAGAGCCTACTATCGAAAGATAAACCAAATCCAACAGTTCAACTAATGTATAGACACTCAAACAAAAATTGCTACAAGTGTAATTAAGATCCACAAAATATAGTTCTTACACTGAATTCATGATGTCTTACCACGCAGATTATTTAGAGGATCCCATCATTAAAAATAAATATTAATATATGAAGAATCCACTATCCAAAAAGAAACCAAATCGAACGATTCGACTGTTCCACAAACACTCAAGACTAAAATACTATATCGTATAAGATGCTGAAATATAATTGTTATTCTAACTCCATTATGTCACGCCGAACATTATTTCGATGATCACAGCATTGAAAATAAAGATTAACATCTTAAGAACCTACTATAAAAAATTAAATAAAATCCAATGGTTTAACAACTGTATATTGATGGTACTAAATTTCATTGCTAACTGCAAGCTAAAACGACTCCCTCTTAGGCATCGTTGACTCATATCGTGAATAACACTATCTCAAATCATGTTCATATTAAATAATACATCACAGACATTTATGAATGATACACCAGACATCTACTCCATTATCTCTCACTACGGACATTGTTTTGAGAATCATATCGTTGAAACAAAAATAAATATGTTGAGAACCTACTATTGAAAGATAAATCAAATTCAAGAGTTCAATTAATGTATCGACGTTCAAACAAAATCTGCTACAGGCATAATTAAGATCTGTAAAATACAGTTTCTTACACTGAGTTCATTATCTCTCACTACGTACATTGTTTAGATGATCCCACCGTTCACAATAAATACTAATACATTAAGAATCTACTACTAAAAAATAAACCAAATATAACGGTTTAGCTATTCTATCGACACTCAACACAAAATATGGTATCGTATAAGATGATGAAATATTCTTGTTATTCTAATTCCATTATGTCATGCTGAACATTATTTCGAAGATCCCTCCATTTAAAATAAAGATTAACATGTTAGGAACCTACTATAAAAAATTCAACAAAATCTAACGGTTTAAAACCTGTATTGTGGTGGTACTAAATTTCATTATTGACTGCAGCTAAAACAACACCTTCTTAGGCATTGTTGACTCATATCATCAATAGCACTCTCTCAAATCATGTCATGTTAAATAATACATCACACACATTTACAAATGATACACCAAATATCTACTCCATTATCTCTCACTACGGACATTATTTTAAGGACCTTACCGTTGAAACAAAAATAAATATGTTAAGAACCTACTATCGAAAGATAAACCAGATCCAACAGTTCAACTGATGTATAGATGCTCAAACAAAATCTGCTACAGGTATATTTAAGATCTGAAAAATACAATCTTACGATGAGTTCATTATCTCTCACTACATATATTATTTACATGATTCCACTGTTGAAAATAAATATGAATATCTGAGGAATCTACCACCCATAAATAAACAAATCCAACGGTTCAACTATTCTATAGACACTTAAGACAAAATACGGTATTGTGTAAGATGCCAAAAAAATAATTGCTATTCTAACTCCACCATCTTACGCCGGACATTAGTTCGAGGATCCCAACATTGAAAAGAATGATTCACATCTTAAGAACCTACTATAAAAAATTAAACAAAATCGAACGGTTGACAAACTGTATAGTGGTAATACTAAATTTAAAACTAACTGCAGCCAAAATGACTCCCACTTAGGCACCGTTGACTCATATCATCAATAACACTATCTCAAATCATGTTCATGTTAAATAATACATCACACACATTTATAAATGATGCACCACACATCTACTCCATTATCTCTCACTACGGACATTATTTTGAGGATCTTATGGTTCAAACAAAAATAAATATGTTAAGAACCTACTATCGAAAGATAAACCAAATCGAACAGTTCAACTAATGTATAGACGCTCAAACAAAAGCTGCTACAGGTAAAATTAAGATCTGAAAAACACACTTCTTACAGTGAGTTCATAATCTCTCACTACGTACATTACTTATATGATCCCACTGTTGACAATAAATATTAATATCTTAAAAATCTACCATCCAAAAATAAACCAAATCCAACGGTTCAACTATTCTACAAATACTCAAGACAAATACGGTATTGTATAAGATACCAAAAATATAATTGTTATTCTAACTCCACTATCTCACGCCGGACATTAGTTCGACGATCCCAACAATGAAAATAAAGATTAACATGTTAAGAACCACCTATAAAAAATTAAACAAAATCCAACGATTGAAAAACTGTATAGTGGTGGTACTAAATTTCATTCCTAACTGCAACTAAAATGACTCCCTCGTAGGCACCGTTAACTTATATCATCAACAAGACTGTCTCAAATCATGTTCATGTTACACAATACGTCACACACATTTATAAATGATACAATAGACATCTACTCCATTATCTCTAAATACGAACATTATTTTGAGGATCTTACCGTTGAAAAAAATATGTTAAGAACCTATGATCGAAAAATAAACCAAATACAAAAGTTCAACTAATGTATAGACGCTCAAACAAAATCTGCTACAGGTATAATTAAGATCTGAAAAATACAGTTCTCATAAGGAATTCATTATCTCTCACTTCGTACATTATTTACATGATCCCACTGTTGACAATAAATATTAATATCTTAAAAATCTACCACCCAAAAATACACCAAATCCAACGATTCAATTATTGTATAGACACTCAAGACAAAATACGGTATTGTATAAGATGCTAAAAATATAATTGTTATTCGAATCTATTATTTCACGCTGGACATTATTTCGACAATCCCACTATTGAAAATAAAGATGAACATCTTAATAACTTACTATAAAAAATTAAACAAAATCCAACGATTTAACAACTATATAGTGGTGGTACTAAATTTCCTTCCTAATTGCAGTTAAAATGACTCCCTCTTAAGCATCGTTGACTCATATCATCAATAACACTGTCTCAAATCATGTTCATGTTAAATCATACATCACACACATTTATAAATGATACAATAGGCATTTACTCCATTATCATTCACTAGTGACATTATTTTGAGTATCTTATCGTTGAAACAAAAATAAATATGCTAAGAACCTACTATCGAAAGATAAACCAAATCCAAGAGTTCAACTAATGTATAGACGCTCAAACAAAATCTCTGACAAGTATAATTAGGATCCAAAAAATATAGTTGTTACACTGAGTTCATTATCTCTCACTGCGTACGTTATTTACATGATCGGACTGTTCAAAATAAGTATTAATATCTTAAGAATCTACTACCCAAAAACAAACCAAATCGAACGGTTCAACTATTCTACAGTTACGCAAGGCAAATTACGGTATCGTATATAATGCTAAAAATATAATTGTTATTCTTACTCCATTATGTCATGCCGGACAATATTTCGAGGATCCCAACATTGAAAATAAAGATTAATATCTTATGAACCTACTATAAAAAATTAAACAAAATCCAACGGTTTAATAACTATATAGTGATGGTACTAAATTTCATTCGCAAGTGCAGCTAAAATGACTCCCTCTTAGCCACCGTTGAGTCATATCATAAATAACACATTCTCAAATCATGTTCATGTTAAATAATACATCACACACATTTATAAATGATACAACAAACATCTACTCCATTTTCTCTCACTATGGACATTATTTTGAGGATCTTACTGTTGAAACAAAAATAAATATGTTAAGAACCTACTATAGAAAGATAAATCAAATCCAATAGTTCAGCTAATGTACAGATGCTAAAAATAAATCTGCTACAGGTATAATTAAGATCCGAAAAGTATTGTTATTACAGTGAGTTCATTATCTCTCACTACATACATTATTTACATGATCCCACTGTTGAAAATAAATATTAATATCTTAAGAATCTACTACTAAAAAATAAACCAAATACAACGGTTCAACTATTATACGGACAAACATGACAAAATACGGTATCGTATAAGATGCTAAAAATATAATTATTATTTTAAGTCCATTATGTCACGCCGGACATTATTTCGATGATCCCACCATTGAAAGTAATGATTAACTTCTTAAGAACGTACTATAAAAAATTAAACAAAATGCAACGATTTAACAACTGTATAGTGGTGGTACTAAATTTCATTCCTAACTGCAGCTAAAGTGAGTCCCTCTTAGGCACAGTTGACTCATGTCATCAATAACACTGTGTCAAATCATGTTCATGTTAAATAATTCATCACACACATTCATAAATGATACAACAGAAATCTACTCCATTATCTCTCACTACAGAGATTATTTTGACGATCTAACCGTTGAAAGAAAAGTAAATATGTTAAGAACCTACTATCGAAAGAGAAACCAAATCCAACAGTTCAACTAAGATCCAAAAAATATAGTTCTAACACTGAGTTTATTATCTCTCACAACGTATATTATTTACATGATCCCACTATCGAAAATAAAAAGTCGTATCTTAAGAATCTCATACCCATAAGTAAACCAAATCCAACGGTTCAACTATTCTACATTCACTCAAGATAAAATATGGTATCGTATAGAATGCAGAAAATATAATTGTTATCCTAACTCCATTATGTCACGCCGGACTTTATTTCGACGATCCCACCATTGAAACTAAAGATTAACATCTTAAGAACCTACTATAAAAACTTAAACAAAATTCAACGGTTTAACAACTGTATAGTGGTGGTACTAAATTTCATTTCTAATTGCAGCTAAAATGACTGCCTCTTAGGCACGGTTGACTCATATCTTCAATAATACTATCTCAAATCATGTTCATGTTAAATAATACATCACAGACATTTATAAATTATACACTAGACGTCTACTTCGTTATCTCTCACTACTGACATTATTTTGAGGATCTTACCGTTGAAAGAAAAATAAATATGTTAAGAACCTACTATCGAAAGGTAAACCAAATCTACAAGTTCAACTAATGTATAGATGCTCAGACAAAATCTTCTATAGGTATAATTAAGATCCGCAAAATACAGTTCTTGCACTGAGTTCATTATCTCTCACTACGTACATGATTTAGATGATCCCACCATTTAAAATAAATATTAATATCCTAAGAATCTCCTATGAAAAAGTAAACAAAATCCAACAGTTCAACTAGTCTACCGATACTCAAGACAAAATACGGTATCATATAAGAGGCTAAAAATATAATTGTCATTCTAACACCATTATGTCACGCGGAACATTATTTCGACGATCCCACCATTGAAAATAAAGATGAACATCTTAGTAACCTACAATAAAAAATTAAACAAAATCTAATGGTTTAACAACTGTATGCTAGTGGTAGTAAATTTGATTGCTAACTATAGTTAAAATGACTTTGTCTTAGGCATCGTTGACTCGTATCATCAATAACACTGTCTCAAATCATGTTCATGATAAATAATACATCACACACATTTATGAATGATACACCAGACATCTACTCCATTATCTCTCACTACGAACATTATTTTGAGGATCTTACCGTTGAAACAAAAATACATATGTTAAGAACCTACTATCAAAAGATAAACACAATCCAACAGTTCAACTAATGCATGGACGCTCAAACAAAATCTGCTACAGGTATAATTAAGATCCGCAAAATACAGTTCTTACACTGAGTTTATTATCTCTCACTACGGACATTATTTAGATGATCCCACAATTCAAAATAAATATTAATATCTTAAGAATCTACTACGCAAAAATAAACCAAATACAACGGTTCAACTATTCTGTGGATAGTCAAGACAAAATACGGTATCGTATAAGATACAAAAAATATAATTGTCATTTTAACTCCCTTATGTCATGCCAAAAATAATTTTGACGATCCCACCATTGAAAATAAAGATTAACATCTCAAGAACCTACTATAAAGAATTAAACAAAATTAAAGGGTTTAACAACTGTATAGTGGTTGTACTAAATTTCATTGCTAACTGCAGCTAAAATGAATCCCTCTTAGGCATCGTTGACTCATATCATCAATAACACTATCTCAAATCATGTTCATGATAAATAATACATCACACACATTTATGAATCATATACCAGACATCTACTCCATTATCTCTCACTACGGACGTTATTTTGAGGATCTTACTGTTGAAATAAAAATAAATATGTTAAGAACCTACTATCGAAATATAAACCAAATCCATCAGTTCAACTAATGTATAAAGGCTCAAATAAAATTTTCTACACGTATAACTAATATCCGCAAAATACAGTTCTTACACTGAGTTCATTATCTCTAACTACATACGTTATTTAGATGATCCCACCGTTCACAATAAATATTAATATCTTAAGAATATACAGTGCAAAAATAAACCAAATCGAACGGTTCAACTATTCTACCGACACTCAAGACAAAATACGGTATCATATAAGATGATAAAATATAATTGTTATTCTAACTCCATTATGTCATGCCGAACATTATTTCGACGATCCCACCATTGAAAATAAAGATTAACCTCTTAAGAACCTACTATAAAAAATTAAACAAAACCCAGCGATTTAACAATTGTATAGTGGTATTACTAAATTTCATTACCAACTGCAACTAAAGTGACTCCCGCTTAGGCATCGTTGACTCATATCATCAATAATGCTGTCTCAAATCATGTTCATGGTAAATAATATATTACACACATTTGTAAATGATACACCAGACATCTACTCTATTATCTCTCACTACGGACATTATTTTGAGGATCTTACCATTGAAACAAAAATACATATGTTAAGAACCTACTATCGTATGATAAACACAATCCAACAGTTCAACTAATGTATAGACGCTCAAACAAAATCTGCTACAGGTATAATTAAGATCCGCAAAACACAGTTCTTACACTGAGGTCATTATCTCTCACTATGTACATTAGTTAGATGATCCCACAGTTCAAAATAAATGTTAATATCTTAACAATCTACTACGCAAAAATAAACCAAATACAACGGTTCAACTATTCTATGGACACTCAAGACAAAATACGGTATCGTATAAGATTCGAAAAATATAATTGTCATTCTAACTCCATTATGTCACGCTGAAAATAATTTCGACGATCCCACCATGGAAAATAAAGATTAACATCTCAAGAACCTACCATAAAGAATTAAACAAAATCAAACGGTTTAACAACTGTATAGTGGTTGTACTAAATTTCATTGCTAACTACAGCTAAAATGAATCCCTCTTAGGCATCTTTGACTCATATCATCAATAACACTGTCTCAAATCATGTTCATGATAAATAATACATCACACACATTTATGAATCATATACCAGACATCTACTTCATTATGTGTCACTACGGACATTATTTTGAGGATCTTACTGTTGAAACAAAAATAAATATGTTAAGAACCTACTATCGAAAGATAAACCAAATCCAACAGTTCAACTAATGTATAAAGGCTCAAATAAAATTTTCTACACATATAACTAAGATCCGCAAAATACAGTTCTTACAATGAGTTCATTATCTCTAACTACATAAGTTATTTAGATGATCCCACTGCTCAACATAAATATTAATATCTTAAGAATGTACAATGCAAAATAAATCAAATCGAACGGTTCAACTTTTTTAGCGACACTCAAGACAAAATACGGTATCGTATAAGATGATAAAATGTAATGGTTATTCTAACACCATTATGTCATGCTGAACATTATTTCGACGATCCCACCATTGAAAATAAAGATTAACCTCTTAAGAACCTACTATAAAAAATTAAAAAAATTCAACTGTTTAACAATTGTATTGTGGTGTTACTAAATTTCATTCCCAACTGCAACTAAAGTGATTCCCTCTTAGGCACCATTGACTCATAGCATCAATAACCCTGTCTCAAATCATGTTCATATTAAATAATATATCACACATATTTGTAAATGAAACAACAAACATATACTCCATTATCTTTGACTACAAACATTACTTTTAGGATCTTACCGTTGAAACAAAAATGAATATCTTAAGAACCTACTATCGTAAGATAAAGACAATCCAACAGTTCAACTAATGTATAGACGCTCAAACAAAATCTGCTATAGGTATAATTAAGATCTGCAAAATATTGTTCTTACACTGAGTTCATTATCTCTCACTACGTACACTATTTAGATGATCCCACTGTTCAAAATAAATATTAATATCTTAAGAATCAGCTACGCAAAAATAAACCAAATCCAACGGTTCAACTATTCTACCAACACTGAAAACAAAATATGGTATCGTATAAGATGCGAAAAATATAATTGTCATTCTAACTCCATTATGTCACGCCGAACATTATTTGGACGATCCCACCATTGAAAATAATGATTAACATCTCAAGAACCTACTATAAAGAGTTAAACAAAATCAAACGATTTAACAACTATATAGTGGTTGTACTAAATTTCATTGCTAACTGCAGCTAAAATGAATCCCTCTTAAGCATCGTTGACTCATATAATCAATAACACTGTCTCAAATCATGTTCATGATAAATAATACATCACACACATTTATGAATCACATACCATACATCTACTCCATTATCTCTGACTACAGACATTATTTTGAGGATCTAAGTTCATGATAAATAATACATCACACACATTTATGAATCACATACCAGACATCTACTCCATTATCTCTGACTACGGACATTATTTTGACGATCTTACCGTTGAAACAAAAATAAATATGTGAAGAACCTACTATAGAAAGATAAACCAAATTCAACATTTGAACTAAAGCATAGACGCTTAACAAAATTTTCTACAGTTATAATTAAGATCTGAACAATATAATTCTTACACTCAGTTCATTATCTCTCACTGCATACCTTATTTAAACGATCCCACCGTTCACAATAAATATTCATATCTTACGAATCTAGTACCCAAAAATAAGCCAAATTCGTACATTATCCCTCACTGCATACCTTATTTAGACGATCCCACCGTTCACTCAAGACAAAATACGGTATCGTATAAGATGTTAAAAATATAATTGTTATTCTAACTCCATTATGTCACTCCGGACATTATTTCCACGATCCCACCAGTGAAAATAAAGATTAATATCTTAGGAACCTACTATACAAAATTAAACATAATCCAACGGTTTAACAACTGTATAGTGGTGGTACTAAATTTCATTCCTAACTGCATCTAAAATGTCTCCCTTTTAGGCACCGTTGACTCATATCATCAATAACACTATCTCAAATCATGTTCATGTTAAATAAATATATTAAGAACCTACAATCAAAAGACAAACCAAATCTAACAGTTCAAGTAATGTATAGATGCTAAGAAAAAATCTGCTAGAGGTATTATTAAGATTCAAAAAATACAGTTCTTACAGTAAGTTCATTATCTCTGACTACATACAATTTTTAGATGATCCCACTGTTGAAAATAAATATTAATATCTTAAGAATCAGCTATGCAAAAATAAACCAAATCCAACGGTTCAACTATTCTACCAAGACTCAAGACAAAGTACGATATTGTATAAGATGCGAAAAATATAATTGTATTCTAACTCCATTATGTCACGCCGAACATTATTTCGACGATCCCACCGTTGAAAATAAAGATTAACATCTAAAGTACCTACTATAAAGAATTAAACAAAATCAAACGGTTCATCAAGTATATAGTGGTTGTACTAAATTTCATTGCTAACTGTAGCTAAAATGAATCCCTCTTAAGCATCATTGACTCATATAATCAATAACACTGTCTCAAATCATGTTCATGATAAATAATACATCACACACATTTATGAATCACATACCATACATCTACTCCATTATCTCTGACTACAGACATTATTTTGAGGATCTAAGTTCATGATAAATAATACATCACACACATTTATGAATCACATACCAGACATCTACTCCATTATCTCTGACTACGGACATTATTTTGACGATCTTACCGTTGAAACAAAAATAAATATGTGAAGAACCTACTATAGAAAGATAAACCAAATTCAACATTTGAACTAAAGCATAGACGCTTAACAAAATTTTCTACAGTTATAATTAAGATCTGAACAATATAATTCTTACACTCAGTTCATTATCTCTCACTGCATACCTTATTTAAACGATCCCACCGTTCACAATAAATATTCATATCTTACGAATCTAGTACCCAAAAATAAGCCAAATTCGTACATTATCCCTCACTGCATACCTTATTTAGACGATCCCACCGTTCACTCAAGACAAAATACGGTATCGTATAAGATGTTAAAAATATAATTGTTATTCTAACTCCATTATGTCACTCCGGACATTATTTCCACGATCCCACCAGTGAAAATAAAGATTAATATCTTAGGAACCTACTATACAAAATTAAACATAATCCAACGGTTTAACAACTGTATAGTGGTGGTACTAAATTTCATTCCTAACTGCATCTAAAATGTCTCCCTTTTAGGCACCGTTGACTCATATCATCAATAACACTATCTCAAATCATGTTCATGTTAAATAAATATATTAAGAACCTACAATCAAAAGACAAACCAAATCTAACAGTTCAAGTAATGTATAGATGCTAAGAAAAAATCTGCTAGAGGTATTATTAAGATTCAAAAAATACAGTTCTTACAGTAAGTTCATTATCTCTGACTACATACAATTTTTAGATGATCCCACTGTTGAAAATAAATATTAATATCTTAAGAATCAGCTATGCAAAAATAAACCAAATCCAACGGTTCAACTATTCTACCAAGACTCAAGACAAAGTACGATATTGTATAAGATGCGAAAAATATAATTGTATTCTAACTCCATTATGTCACGCCGAACATTATTTCGACGATCCCACCGTTGAAAATAAAGATTAACATCTAAAGTACCTACTATAAAGAATTAAACAAAATCAAACGGTTCATCAAGTATATAGTGGTTGTACTAAATTTCATTGCTAACTGTAGCTAAAATGAATCCCTCTTAAGCATCATTGACTCATATAATCAATAACACTGTCTCAAATCATGTTCATGATAAATAATACATCACACACATTTATGAATCACATACCATACATCTACTCCATTATCTCTGACTACAGACATTATTTTGAGGATCTAAGTTCATGATAAATAATACATCACACACATTTATGAATCACATACCAGACATCTACTCCATTATCTCTGACTACGGACATTATTTTGACGATCTTACCGTTGAAACAAAAATAAATATGTGAAGAACCTACTATAGAAAGATAAACCAAATTCAACATTTGAACTAAAGCATAGACGCTTAACAAAATTTTCTACAGTTATAATTAAGATCTGAACAATATAATTCTTACACTCAGTTCATTATCTCTCACTGCATACCTTATTTAAACGATCCCACCGTTCACAATAAATATTCATATCTTACGAATCTAGTACCCAAAAATAAGCCAAATTCGTACATTATCCCTCACTGCATACCTTATTTAGACGATCCCACCGTTCACTCAAGACAAAATACGGTATCGTATAAGATGTTAAAAATATAATTGTTATTCTAACTCCATTATGTCACTCCGGACATTATTTCCACGATCCCACCAGTGAAAATAAAGATTAATATCTTAGGAACCTACTATACAAAATTAAACATAATCCAACGGTTTAACAACTGTATAGTGGTGGTACTAAATTTCATTCCTAACTGCATCTAAAATGTCTCCCTTTTAGGCACCGTTGACTCATATCATCAATAACACTATCTCAAATCATGTTCATGTTAAATAAATATATTAAGAACCTACAATCAAAAGACAAACCAAATCTAACAGTTCAAGTAATGTATAGATGCTAAGAAAAAATCTGCTAGAGGTATTATTAAGATTCAAAAAATACAGTTCTTACAGTAAGTTCATTATCTCTGACTACATACAATTTTTAGATGATCCCACTGTTGAAAATAAATATTAATATCTTAAGAATCAGCTATGCAAAAATAAACCAAATCCAACGGTTCAACTATTCTACCAAGACTCAAGACAAAGTACGATATTGTATAAGATGCGAAAAATATAATTGTATTCTAACTCCATTATGTCACGCCGAACATTATTTCGACGATCCCACCGTTGAAAATAAAGATTAACATCTAAAGTACCTACTATAAAGAATTAAACAAAATCAAACGGTTCATCAAGTATATAGTGGTTGTACTAAATTTCATTGCTAACTGTAGCTAAAATGAATCCCTCTTAAGCATCATTGACTCATATAATCAATAACACTGTCTCAAATCATGTTCATGATAAATAATACATCACACACATTTATGAATCACATACCATACATCTACTCCATTATCTCTGACTACAGACATTATTTTGAGGATCTAAGTTCATGATAAATAATACATCACACACATTTATGAATCACATACCAGACATCTACTCCATTATCTCTGACTACGGACATTATTTTGACGATCTTACCGTTGAAACAAAAATAAATATGTGAAGAACCTACTATAGAAAGATAAACCAAATTCAACATTTGAACTAAAGCATAGACGCTTAACAAAATTTTCTACAGTTATAATTAAGATCTGAACAATATAATTCTTACACTCAGTTCATTATCTCTCACTGCATACCTTATTTAAACGATCCCACCGTTCACAATAAATATTCATATCTTACGAATCTAGTACCCAAAAATAAGCCAAATTCGTACATTATCCCTCACTGCATACCTTATTTAGACGATCCCACCGTTCACTCAAGACAAAATACGGTATCGTATAAGATGTTAAAAATATAATTGTTATTCTAACTCCATTATGTCACTCCGGACATTATTTCCACGATCCCACCAGTGAAAATAAAGATTAATATCTTAGGAACCTACTATACAAAATTAAACATAATCCAACGGTTTAACAACTGTATAGTGGTGGTACTAAATTTCATTCCTAACTGCATCTAAAATGTCTCCCTTTTAGGCACCGTTGACTCATATCATCAATAACACTATCTCAAATCATGTTCATGTTAAATAAATATATTAAGAACCTACAATCAAAAGACAAACCAAATCTAACAGTTCAAGTAATGTATAGATGCTAAGAAAAAATCTGCTAGAGGTATTATTAAGATTCAAAAAATACAGTTCTTACAGTAAGTTCATTATCTCTGACTACATACAATTTTTAGATGATCCCACTGTTGAAAATAAATATTAATATCTTAAGAATCAGCTATGCAAAAATAAACCAAATCCAACGGTTCAACTATTCTACCAAGACTCAAGACAAAGTACGATATTGTATAAGATGCGAAAAATATAATTGTATTCTAACTCCATTATGTCACGCCGAACATTATTTCGACGATCCCACCGTTGAAAATAAAGATTAACATCTAAAGTACCTACTATAAAGAATTAAACAAAATCAAACGGTTCATCAAGTATATAGTGGTTGTACTAAATTTCATTGCTAACTGTAGCTAAAATGAATCCCTCTTAAGCATCATTGACTCATATAATCAATAACACTGTCTCAAATCATGTTCATGATAAATAATACATCACACACATTTATGAATCACATACCATACATCTACTCCATTATCTCTGACTACAGACATTATTTTGAGGATCTAAGTTCATGATAAATAATACATCACACATATTTATGAATCACATACCAGACATCTACTCCATTATCTCTAACTACGAACATTATTTTGACGATCTAACCGTTGAAACAAAAATAAGTATGTGAAGAACCTACTATAGAAAGATAAACCAAATCCAATATTTGAACTAAAGCATAGACGCTTAACAAAATTTTCTACAGTTATAATTAAGATCCGAACAATATAATTCTAACATTCAGTTCATTATCTCTCACTGCATACCTTATTTAGACGATCCCACCGTTCACAATAAATATTCGTATCTTACGAATCTAGTACCCAAAAATAAGCCAAATTCGTACATTATCCCTCACTGCATACCTTATTTAGACGATCCCACCGTTCACTCAAGACAAAATACGGTATCGTATAAGATGTTAAAAATATAATTGCTATTCTAACTCCATTATGTCACTCCGGACATTATTTCCACGATCCCACCAGTGAAAATAAAGATTAATATCTTAGGAACCTACTATACAAAATTAAACATAATCCAACGGTTTAACAACTGTATAGTGGTGGTACTAAATTTCATTCCTAACTGCATCTAAAATGTCTCCCTTTTAGGCACCGTTGACTCATATCATCAATAACACTATCTCAAATCATGTTCATGTTAAATAAATATATTAAGAACCTACAATCAAAAGACAAACCAAATCTAACAGTTCAAGTAATGTATAGATGCTAAGAAAAAATCTGCTAGAGGTATTATTAAGATTCAAAAAATACAGTTCTTACAGTAAGTTCATTATCTCTGACTACATACAATTTTTAGATGATCCCACTGTTGAAAATAAATATTAATATCTTAAGAATCAGCTATGCAAAAATAAACCAAATCCAACGGTTCAACTATTCTACCAAGACTCAAGACAAAGTACGATATTGTATAAGATGCGAAAAATATAATTGTATTCTAACTCCATTATGTCACGCCGAACATTATTTCGACGATCCCACCGTTGAAAATAAAGATTAACATCTAAAGTACCTACTATAAAGAATTAAACAAAATCAAACGGTTCATCAAGTATATAGTGGTTGTACTAAATTTCATTGCTAACTGTAGCTAAAATGAATCCCTCTTAAGCATCATTGACTCATATAATCAATAACACTGTCTCAAATCATGTTCATGATAAATAATACATCACACAGATTTATGAATCACATACCATACATCTACTCCATTATCTCTGACTACAGACATTATTTTGAGGATCTAAGTTCATGATAAATAATACATCACACATATTTATGAATCACATACCAGACATCTACTCCATTATCTCTAACTACGAACATTATTTTGACGATCTAACCGTTGAAACAAAAATAAGTATGTGAAGAACCTACTATAGAAAGATAAACCAAATCCAATATTTGAACTAAAGCATAGACGCTTAACAAAATTTTCTACAGTTATAATTAAGATCCGAACAATATAATTCTAACATTCAGTTCATTATCTCTCACTGCATACCTTATTTAGACGATCCCACCGTTCACAATAAATATTCGTATCTTATGAATCTAGTACCCAAAAATAAGCCAAATCCGTACATTATCCCTCACTGCATACCTTATTTAGACGATCCAACCGTTCACTCAAGAAAAAATATGGTATTGTATAAGATGCTAAAAATATAATTGCTATTCTAACTCCATTATGTCACTCCGGACATTATTTCGACGATCCCACCAGTGAAAATAAAGATTACATCTTAGGAACTTACTATACAAAATTAAACAGAATCCAACAGTTTAACAATTTATAGTGGTTATACTAAATTTCATTCCTAACTGCAACTAAAATGTCTCCCTTTTAGGCACCGTTGACTCATATCATCAATAACACTATCTCAAATCATGTTCATGTTAAATAAATATATTAAGAACCTACAATCAAAAGAGAAACCAAATCTAACAGTTCAAGTAATGTATAGATGCTAAGAAAAAATTTGCTAGAAGTATTATTAAGATTCAAAAAATACAGTTCTTACAATAAGTTCATTATCTATGACTATGTACACTGTTTAGATGATCCCACTGTTGAAAATAAATATTAATATCTTAAGAATCTACAACTCAAAAATAAACCAAATCGAACAGTTCCACAATTCTAGAGACACTCCAGACAAAATACGGTATAGTATAAGATGCTAAAAATATAATTGTTATTCTACCTCCATTATGTCACGTTGAACATTATTTTGACAAGCCCAACATTGAAAATAAAGACTAACATCTTAGGAACCTACTATAAAAGATGGTTTAACAACTGCATAGTGGTGGTACTAAATAAAGACTAACATCTTAAGAGAGTCTACTATAAAAAATAAAACCAAATTCAACGGTTTAACAACTGCATAGTGGTGGTACTAAATTTCATTCCTAACTGCAACTATAACGACTCCCTCTTAGGCACCGTGACTCATATAATCAATAACACTATCTAAAAATCATGTTTATGTTAAATAATACATCACACACATTTATAACTAATACACCAGGAATCTTTCCATTATCTCTCTCTACGAACATTATTTTGGGGATCTTTCCATTGAAACAAAAATAAATATTTTAAGAAACTACTAGCCAAAGATTAACCAAATCCAACAGTTGAACTAATGTATAGACGCTCAAACAAAATCACCTACAATTATGATTATGATCTGAAAAATAGAGTTCTTACATTGAGTTCATTATCTCTCACTTCGTGCATTATTACCCCCTCTTAGGCACCGTTGACTTATATCATCAATAACACTGTCTCAAATCATGTTCATGTTAAATAATACATGACACATATTTATAAATGATACACCAGACGTCTACTCCATTATCTCTCACTACAGACATTGTTTTGAGGATCTTACCGTTGAAACAAAAATAAATTTTTAAGAACAGACTATCGAAAGATAAACCAAATCCAACAGTTCAACTAATATATAGATGCTAAAAAAAGATCTACTACAAGTATAATTAAGATAAAAAAAATGCAGTTCTTACACTGAGCTCATTATCTCTCACTACGTATATTATTTAGATGATCCCACCGATGTAAATAAAGACTAATATCTTAAGAATCTACTACCCAAAAATAAACCAAATCCAACGGTTCAACTATTCTACAGAAACTCAAGACAGGATATGGTATCGTATAAGATGCTAAAAATATAATTGTTATTCTAACGTCATTATGTCACTCCAAACATTATTTCGACTATCCCAGCATTGAAAATAAGGTTAACAGCTTAAGAACCTACCATAAAAAAATTAAACAAAATACAACAGTTTAACAATTGTATAGTGGTGGTAGTAAATTTAATTCCTAAATGCAGCTAAAATGACTCCCTTTTAGGCACTGTGACTCGTATAATCAATAACACTATCTCAAATCATGTTCAATTTAAATAATACATCACACACATTTATAATTGATATACCAAACATCTACTCCATTATCTCTCACTTCGGATATTATTTGGAGGATCTTACCGTTGAAAAAAAAATGTTAAGAACCTCTTATCAAAAGATTAACCAAATCCAACAGGTCAACTAATGTATAGACGCTCAAACAAAATCTGCTATAGGTATAATTAAGATCGGAAAATACAATTGTTACATTGAGTTCATTATCTCTCACTTTGGACATTATTTTGAGGATCTAACCGTTGAAACAAAAATAAATATGTTAAGAACAAACTATCCAAACATAAATCAAATCCAACAGTTCAACTAATGCATATATGCCCAAACAAAATCCGATACAAAAATAATTAAGATCTGAAAAATACAATTCTTACATTGAGTTCATTATCTCTCACTAGGTGCATTATTTAGATAATCCAACTTTTGAGAATATATATTAATATCTTAAGAATCTACAGCCCAAAAATAAACAAAATCCAACGGTTCAATTATTCTACAGTTACTCAAGACAAAATACAGTATCGTATAAGATGCTAAAAATATAATTGTTATTCTAACTCCATTATGTCACTCTGGACATTATTTTGACGATCCCACCATTGAAAATAAAGATTAGCATCTTAAGAACCTACTATAAAAAATTAAACAAAATCCAATGGTTTAACAACTATATAGTGGTGGTACTAAATTTAATTCCTAACTAGAGCTAAAATGACTCCCTTTTAGGTACCGTTGACTCATATCATCAATAACACTATCTCAAATCATGTTCATGTTAAATAATACATCACACACATTTATAACTGAGACACCACACATCTACTCCATTATCCCTCGCTACAGACATTATTTTGGGGATCTTTCCATTGAAACAAAAATGAATATTTTAAGAACCTACTATCCAAAGATAAACCAAATGCAACAGTTCAACTAATGTATAGACGCTCAACCAAAATCTGCCATAGGTATAATTAAGATCCAAAAAATACATTTCTTAGACTAAGTTCATTATCTCCCACTACGTCGATTATTTACATGATCCTACTGTTGAAAATAAAGATTAATATTTTAAGAATGTACTACCCAAAAATAAGCCAAATCCAATGGTGAAACTATTCTACACACTCTCAAGATAACATACGGTATCGTATAGGATGCTAAAAATGTAATTGTTATTCTAACTCCATTATGTCACACCTGACATTATTTCGACGATCACACCATTTAAAATAAAGAGTAACATATTAAAAACCTACTATAAAAAATTAAACAAAATTCAACGGTTTAACAACTGTAACTGCAGCTAAAATGAGTCCCTCTTATGCACCGTTGACTCATATCATCAATCACACTATCTCAAATTGTGTTCATGTTAAATAATACATCACACACATTTATAAATTATGCACCAGACATCTACTCCATCATGTCTCACCACAGACATTATTTTTTGGATCTTCTCGTTGAAACAAAAATAAATATTTTAAGAAACTACTATACAAAGACAAACCAAATCCAACAGTTCAACTAATGCATCGACGCTCAAAGAAAATCTGCTATAGTTATAATTAAGATCCGAAAAATACAGTTCTTACACTGAGTTTATTATCTGTCACTACGTACATTATTTGTATGATCCCACCATTAAAAATAAATATTAATATCTTAAGAATCTACTACCCAAAAATAAACTAAATCCAATAGTTCAACTATTATATAGACAATCAAGATAAAATACGATATCGTATAAGATGCTAAAAATACAATTGTTATTCTAACTCCATTATCTCACGTCGGACGTTATTTCGACGATCCCACCAATGATAATAAATATTAACATCTTAAAAACCTACTATAAAAATTCAAGATAAATACAAGGTATAACAACCATATACTGGTGGTACTAAATTTCATTCCCAATTGTAACTAAAATGACTCCCTCTTAGGTATCGTTGACTCTATCATCAATAACACTATCTCAAATCATTTTTATTTTAACTAATACGTAGCACACATTTATAAATGATACACCAAACATCTACTCCAATATCTCTCACGACGGACATTATTTGGAGGATATTACCGTTAAAAAAAATGTTAAGAACCTACTATCGAATGATAAACTAAATCCAACAGTCCAACTAAGGTAGAGACGCTCAAACAACATCATCAATAACAATATCTCAAATCCATTTCATGTTAAATAATACATCACGCAAATTTATAAATGATACACCAAATATCTACTCCATTATATCTCAGTTCGGACATTATTTTGAGGACCTTACCGTTGAAACAAAATAAATATTTTAATAACCTACTATCGAAAGATAAGTCAAATCCAACAGTTCAACTAAGGTATAGACCCTCAAATAAAATCTACTACAGGTATAATTAATGTCTGAAAAATACAACTCTTACAATGACTTCATTATCTTTCACTACGTACACTATTTAGATGATCGCACCATTGAAAATAAAGATTAATATCTTAAGAATCTACGACCCAAAAATAAACCAAATCCAGCGGTTCAACTATTCTATGAGAGTCAAGATAACATATGGTAGCGTATAAGATGCTAAAAATATAATTGTTATTCTAACTCCATTATGTCACTACGGACATTATTTTGACGATTCCACCATTGAAAATGAAGATTAACATCTTATGAACCTACTCTAAAAAATTAAACAAAATCCAACGATTTAACAACTGTATAGTGGTGGTACTAAATTTCATTCCTAATTGCAGTCAGAATGACTCCCTCTTAGGTACCATTGACTCACATCATCAATCACACTATCTCAAACCATGTTGATTTTAAATAATACATCACACACATTTATAATTGATATACCAAACATCTACTCCATTAGCTCTCAGTTCGGACATTATTTTGAGGATGTAATCGTTGAAACAAAAATAAATATGTTAAGAACCTACTATCCCAATATAAACCAAATCCAACAGTTCAACTAATGTATAGATGCTCCAACAATATCTGCTACAGGTGTAATTAAGATCCAAAAAATACAATTCTTACACTGAGTTCATTATCTCTCACTACGTACAATATTTAGATGATCCCACCGTCGAAAATAAATATTAATATCTTGAGAATGTACTACCCAAAAATAAACCAAATACAGCGGTTCAACTATTCTATAGACATTGAAGACAAAATATGATATCATATAAGATGCTAAAAATATAATTGTTATTCTATCTCCATTAGGTCACTCCAAACATTATTTCGACGATCCCACCATTGTAAATAAAGACTAACATCTTGAGAACCTACTATAAAAACTAAACAAAATCCAACGGTTTAACAACGTATAGTGGTGCTAGTAAATTTCATTCCTAACTACAGCTAGCATGACTCCCTTATAGGTACCATTGACTCATATCATCAATCACACCATCTCAAATCATGTTCATTTTAAATAATACATCATACACATTTTTAAATGATACACCAAACGTCTACTTCATTATCTCTCACGTCAGACATTTTTGTTAGGATGTAACCGCTGAAACAAAAATAAATATGTTAAGAACCTACTATCCAAAGAGAACCAAAACCAATAGAACAAAAATTCCCTTTCCTTCGTCTTCTCCTTTTTTTTTCTCCTTCTTCTACTTCCACTTGCATTTCTACCTCTTGTTCTCCTTCTTCCACTTCTTCTTCATCATCCCCACTCCTTCAACTACTTCTTCTTGTTCGTCTTGTTCACCTTCTTCAAGTTCTGTTGCTTCCACTTGTTTTTCCTCTTCATTCCCTTCTCCTTCTTGCACTTCTTCTGCCTACACTACCTCTTCTTCCTCTCCTTCTTCTACTTCTTCTTCCTTCTCCCTTCCCCTGCTTTCCTTCTTCTTACTCTTCTCCCTCTTCCAGTAATAATGTTAATTAAACTCAGCCAATAAAAAAGAGGCTTTTATTTGCATAATAATTCAGCCACTATCCACCAAGTCTGACCGTCTAAATTCTTGACTTTTATTTGTGACAAACTACTCTTCCATTAAGACCACGCACTGAATTAATTTTGGCTCTATGTCCTTCACTTTAGGTGCACCCTCCAGAATACTTGCTACCACTCCTTGTAAAGCCTCTTTTACTTTCCTAGCTCTTGCTCTTATCATAGGAGTCCCAAGTCCTTCAAGCACCTTGTTGTCTTTCTTTTTAGGTGCATTCTCATGACTTCCGCTCCTTCTTCCTTTTCCTCCTTCTCTCCTTCTTCCTTTTCCTCCTTCTCTCCTTCTTCCAGTTCTTCTTCTTCATCCCACCTCCTTCCACAACTTCTTCTTATTCCTCTTGTTAACCTTCTTCCACTTCCTCTCTTTCTACATCTTCTTCTTCTTCCTTTTGTTCTCCTTCTTCCACTTGCACTTCTTCCCATTCTTCTCGTTCTTCCACTACTTCTTCTTCCTCTTCTTCTCCTTCTTCCACTTCTTCTACTTACTCCCCTTCTTCTTCCTTTTCTTCTCTTTCTTCCACTTATCCTGCCTCCTCTTGTTCTCTTTCTTCCACTTCTTCTTCATCCTCTCCTCTCCTTCTTTTTCTTCCTCTTCATCTCCTTCTTCTCCTTCCCTTTCCTTCGTCTTCTCCTTCTTTTGCTTCCACTTGTATTTCTACCTCTTGTTGTCCTTCTTCCACTTCTTCTTGATCATCCCTACTCCTTCAACTACTTCTACTTCTTCCTCTTGTTTTCCTTCTTCCACTTCTGCTGCTTCGACTTGTTCTTCTTCTTCCTTCCTTTCTCTTTCTTGCACTTCTTCTGCATACACTACCTATTCTTCCTCCCCTTCTTCTTCTCCTCCTTCTTCCACTTCTTCTTCCTGCTCCCTTGCCTTGCTTTCCTTCTTCTTACTCTTCTCCCTCTTCCACTACTTCTCCTTCCACTCCTTCTTCATCCCCTTTCCTTCCATTACTTCTGCTCCCACTTCTTCTTCATCATCACCTCTCCTTCCACTGCTTCTTCTTCTTTCACTTTTTCTCGTTCTTCAACTTCTTCTTCATCTTCCTATTGTTCTCCTTCTTCCACTTGCTCTTCATCTCGTTCGTCCACTTCTTCTTCCTCCTCTTCTTCTCCTTCTTCCACATCTTCTTCCTCCTCCCGTTCTCCTTCTTCCACTTCTTCTTGTTCATCCTCTATTATTACACTACATCCTCCAATTCCTCTTGCTCTCCTTCTACCACTTCTTCTGCTTCCGCTTGTTGATCTTCTTTTTTTTCGTCTCCTTCTCTCATTTCTTCTGCTTACACTTATTCTTCTTCCGCTTCTTCCATTTCTTCTCCTTCCACTACTTCTTCTTCTTCCCTTTCCTTCTTCTCGCTCCTCTTTTTCTCCATCCCCCACTTCTTTTGCTTCCAATTTTTGCTCTTCCTCTTCTTCTCCTTCCCCCAAATCTTCTACTTACACTTCTTCTTCTTCTTCCTCTTCTCTTACAATTCTACTTCTTCTACTTCTCCTTCCCTTCCCTTCCCCTCCCTCTTCCTTTTCCTCTATTTCTCATTCTTCCAGTTCTTCTTCTGTATCTCACCTCCTTCCACTACTTCTTCTTCCTTCTCTTGTTTTCCACTTCTCTTTCCACATCTTTTTCTTCTTCCTTTTCTTCTCCTTCTTCCACTTACTCTCCTTGTTCTTCCTTTTCTTCTCTTTCTTCCACTTCTTCTTCATCCTCTCCTCTCCTTCTTTTTCTTCCTCCTCATCTCCCTGTTCTTCTTCCCTTTCTATTCGTCTCTTTCTTCTGCTTACACTTCTTCTTTTTCTTCCTCTTCTCCTCCATATTCCACTTCTTTTGCTTCTTCTTCCCTTCCTTTCCCCTCCTTCTTTCTTTTCCTCCTTTTCTCCTTCTTCCAGTTCTTCTTCATCATCCCACCTCCTTCCACTACTTCTTCTTCGTCCTCTTGTTCACCTTCTTCCACTTCTTCGTTTTCCACATACTCTTCTTCTTCCTTTTGTTCTCCTTCTTCCACTTCTTCTGCTTACTTTCCTTCTTCTTCCGCTTCTTCTCTTTCTTCCACTTCTCCTGCCTCGTCTTGTTCTCTTTCTTCCACTTCTTCTTCATCCTATCCTCTCCTTCTTTTTCTTCCTCTTCATCTCCTTCTTCTTCTCCCCTTTCCTTTGTCTTCTCCCTCTTTTTCTCCTTCTTCTGCTTTCACTTGCATTTCTACCTCTTGTTCTCCTTCTTCCACTTCTTCTTCATCATCCCCACTCCTTCAACTACCTCTTGCACCTCCTCCTCTTCTTCTCGTTCTTCCACTTCTTCTTATTCCTCTTCTTCTCCTTCTTCCACTTCTTCTTTATCATCCCCTCTCATTCCACTACTTCCTTCTATTCCTCTCATTCTCCTTCTACCACTTCTTCTGCTTCCACTTATTGTTCTTCTACTTTTCGCCTCTTTCTTCCATTTCTTCTGCTTCCACTTCCTCTTCCTCTCCTTCCATTTCTTCTCCTTCCACTAGTTCTTCTTCTTCCCTTTCCTTCTTCTACTTCCTCTTTTTCTCCATCCGCCAGTTCTTTTGCTTCCAATTGTTGCTCTTCCTCTTCTTCTCCTTCCCCCAAATCTTCTGCTTATAGTTCTTCTTCTCTTTCCTCTTCTCCACCATATTCCACTTCTTCTTCTTCTTTTCCCTTCCCTTCCCCTCCTTCTTCCTTTTCCTCCTTTTCTCCTTCTTCTAGTTCTTCTTCTTCATCCGACCTCCTTCCACTACTTCCTCTTCCTCCTCTTATTCACCTTCTTCCACTTCTTCTCTTTCCACATCTTCTACTACTTCCTTTTCTTCTCCTTCTTCTGCTTACTCTCCTTCTCTTTCACTTTCTTCCACTTCTCTTGCCTCCTCTTGTTCTCTTTCTTCCACTTCTTCTTCATCCTCTCCTCCGCTTCTTTTTCTTCCTCTTCATCTCCTTCTTTTGCTTCCAGTTGCATTTTTACCTCTTATTCTCCTTCTTCCACTTCTTCTCCATCATCCCCACTCCTTCAACTACTTCTTCTTCTTCCTCTTGTTCACCTTCTTCCACTTCTACTACATCCACTTGTTCTTCTTCTTCCCTCTCTTCTCCTTCTTGCCCTTCCTCTGCCTACACTACTTCTTCTTCCTCCCCTTCTTCTTCTCCTCCTTGTTCCACTTCTTCTTCATCCCCTTTCCTTCCATTGCTTCTTCTTCCTCCTCTTATTCTCATTCTTCCACTTCTTCTTCTTCTTCCTTTGTTCTCCTTCTTCCACTTGCACTTCTTCCTTTTCTTCTCGTTCTTCCACTTCTTCTTCTTCTTCCTCTTCTTCTCCTTCTGCCACCTTTTCTCCCTCCTCCCGTTCTCCTCCTCCACTTTTTCTTCTTCATCTCCTTTCATTCCACTACTTCCTCCTATTCCTCTTATTCTCTCCTTCTACCACTTCTTCTACTTCTACTTATTGTTCTTCTTCATTTTTGTCTCCTTCTTCCGCTTCTTCTGCTTACACTTCTTCTTCTTCCTCTTCCTTTTCTCATTCTTCCACTTCTTCTTCTTCTTCCTGTTGTTCTGCTTCTTCCACTTGCATTTCTTCCTTTTCTTCTCGTTCTTCCACTTCTTCTTCTTCCTCTTCTTCTCCTTCGCCCACCTCTTCTTCCCCTCCCGATCTCCTTCTTCCACTTGTTCTTCTTCATCTCCTTTCATTCCACTACTTCCTCCTATTCCTCTTATTCTCTCCTTCTACCACTTCTTCTACTTCTACTTGTTGTTCTTCTTCATATTCGTCTCCTTCTTCCACTTCTTCTACTTACAATTGTTCTTCTTCCATTTCTTCTCCTTCGACAACTTCTTCTTCTTTCCTTTCCGTCTTCTCCTTCCTCTTTTTCTCCATCCCCCACTTCTGTTGCTTCCCATTGTTGCTCTTCCTATTCTTCTCCTTCCCCCAAATCTTATGCTTACACTTCTTCTTCTTCTTCTTCCTCTTCTCCTCCAGATTCCACCTCTTCTGCTTCTTCTTCCCTTCCCTTCCCTTCCCCTCCTTCTTCCTTTTCCTCCTTTTCTCCTTGTTCCAATTATTCTTCTCCATCTCACCTCCTTCCACTACTTCTTCTTCCTCCTCTTGTTCACCTTCTTCACTTTCCACATCTTCTTCTTCTTCCTTTTCTTCTCCTTCTTCCACTTCTTCTAGTTACTCTCCTTCTTCTTCCTCTTCTTATCTTTCTTCCACTTCTCCTGCCTCCTCTTGTTCTCTTTCTTCCACTTCTTCTTCATCCTCTCCTTTCCTTTCCTTTCTTCCTCTTCATCTCCTTCTTGTTCTTCCTTTCCTTCGTCATATCACTCTTTTTCTCCTTCTTCTGCTTCCACTTGCATTTCTACCTCTTGTTCTCCTTCTTCCACTTCTTCTCCATCATCCCCACTCCTTCAAATACTTCTTCTTCTTCCTCTTGTTCACCTTCCACTTCTACTACATCCACTTGTTCTTCTTCTTCCCTCTCTTCTCCTTCTTGCCCTTCTTCTGGCTACACTACTTCTTCTTCCTCCCCTTATTCTTCTCCTTCTTGTTCCACTTCTTCTTGAACCCCTTTCCATCCATTGCTTCTTCTTCCTCATCTTTTTTCTCATTCTTCCACTTCTTCTTCTTCTTCCTATTGTTCTCCTTCTTCCACTTGCACTTCTTCCAATTCTTCTTCTTCCTCTTATTCTCCTTCTACCACCTCTTCTCCCTCCTCCCGCTCTCCTTCTTCCAATTCTTCTTCTTCATCTCGTTTCATTCCACTACTTCCTCCTATTGCTCTTATTCTCTACTTCAACCACTTCTTCTACTTCTACTTGTTGTTCTTCTTCATTTTCGTCTCCTTCTTCCGCTTCTTCTGCTTACACTTCTTCTTCTTCCTCTTCTTCCATTTCTTCTCCTTCCACAACTTCTTCTTCTTTCCTTTCCGTCTTCTCCTTCCTCTTTTTCTCCATCCGCCACTTCTGTTACTTCCCATTGTTGCTCTTCCTCTTCTTCTCCTCCCCCAAATCTTATGCTTACACTTCTTCTTCTTCTTCCTCTTCTCCTTCAGCTTCCACTTGTTCTGCTTCTTCTTCCCTTCCCTTCCCCTCCTTCTTCCTTTTCCTCCTTTTCTCCTTGTTCCAATTCTTCTTCTTCATCTCACCTTTTTCCACTACTTCTTCTTCCTCCTCTTGTTCACCTTCTTCAACTTCTTCACTTTCCACATCTTCATCTTCTTCCTTTTCTTCTCCTTCTTCCACTTCTTCTAGTTACTCTCCTTCTTCTTCCTCTTCTTATCTTTCTTCCACTTCTGCTGCCACCTCTTATTCTCTTTTTTCCACTTCTTCTTCATCTTCTCCTTTCCTTTCTTTTCTTCCTCTTCATCTCCTTCTTCTTCTTCCTTTCCTTCATCATATCCCTCTTTTTCTCCTTCTTCTGCTTCCACTTGCATTTCTACCTCTTGTTCTCCTTCTTCCACTTCTTCTCCATCATCCCCACTCCTTCAACTACTTCTTCTTCTTCCTCTTGTTAACCTTCTTTGACTTCTACTACATCCACTTGTTCTTCTTCTTCCCTCTCTTCTCCTTCTTGCCCTTCTTCTGCCTACACTACTTCTTCTTCCTCCCCTTCTTCTTCTCCTCCTTGTTCCACTTCTTCTTGATCCCCTTTCCTTCCATTGGTTCTTCTTCCTCCTCTTTTTTCTCATTCTTCCACTTCTTTTTCTTCTTCCTCTTCTCCTCCAAATTCCACTTCTTCTGCTTCTTCTTCCTTTCCCTTCCCCTTCTTCTTCCTTTTCCTCCTTTTCTCCTTGTTCCAATTCTTCTTCTTTATCTCACCAAGTTCCACTACTTCTTCTTCCTCCTCTTGTTCACCTTCTTCAACTTCTTCACTTTCCACATCTTCATCTTCTTCCTTTTCTTCTCCTTTTTCCACTTCTTTTAGTTACTGTCCAACTTCTTCCTCTTCTTATCTTTCTTCCACTTCTCCTGCCTCCTCTTGTTCTCTTTCCTCCACTTCTTCTTCATCCTCTCCTTTCCTTTCTTTTTTCCTTTCATCTCCTTTTTCTTCTTCGTTTCCTTCGTCATATGCCTCTTTTCCCCCTTCTTCTGCTTCCACTTGCATTTCTACCTCTTGTTCTCCTTCTTTCCTTTCCGTCTTCTCCTTCCACCTTTTCTCCTTGTTCCAATTCTTTTTCTCCAACTCACCTCCTTCCACTACTTCTTCTTCCTCCTCTTGTTTACCTTCTTCAACTTCTTCACATTCCATATCTTCTTCTTCTTCCTTTTCTTCTCCTTCTTCCACTTCTTCTAGTTACTCTCCTTCTTCTTCGTCTTCTTCTCTTTCTTCCACCTCTTCTTCATCCTGTCCTTTCCTTTCTTTTCTTCCTCTTCATCTCCTTCTTCTTCTTCCTTTCCTTTGTCATATCCCTCTTTTTCTCCTTCTTCTGCTTCCACTTGCATTTCTACGTCTTGTTCTCCTTCATCCATTTCTTCTCCATAATCCCCACTCCTTCAACTACTTCTTCTTCTTCCTCTTATTCACCTTCTTCCACCTCTACTACATCTACTTGTTCTTCTTCTTCCCTCTCTTATCCTTCTTGCCCTTCTTCTGCCTGCACTACTTCTTCTTCCTCCACTTCTTCCTCCCCTCCTTGTTCCACTTCTTCTTCATTCCCCTTTCCTTCCATTGCTTCTTCTTCCTCCTCTTTTTCTCATTCTTACACTTCTTCTTCTTCTTCCTATTGTTCTCCTTCTTCCACTTGCACTTCTTCCTTTTCTTCTCGTTCTTCCACTTCTTCTTCTTCCTCTTCTTCTCTTTCTTCCACTTCTTCTTCTTCATCTCCTTTCATTCCACTACTTCCTCCTATTCCTCTTATTTTGTCTTTCTACCACTTCTTCTACTTCTACTTGTTGTTCTTCTTCATTTTCGTCTCCTTTCTTCCGCTTCTTCTGCTTACACATCTTCTCCTTCCATAACTTCTTCTTTCCTTTCCGTCTTCTCCTTTCTCTTTTTCTCCATCCCCCACTTCTGTTGCTTCCCGTTGTTGCTCTTCCTCTTCTTCTCCTTCCCCCAAATCTTATGCTTACACTTCTTCTTCTTCTTCCTCTTCTCCCCCAGATTCCACTTCTTCTGCTTCTTCTTCCCTTCCCTTCCCCTCCTTCTTCCTTGTCCTCCTTTTCTCCTTGTTCCAATTCTTCTTCTTCATCTCACCTCCTTCCACTACTTCTTCTTCCTCCTCTTGTTCACCTTCTTCACTTTCCACATCTTCTTCTTCTTCCTTTTCTTCTCCTTCTTCGACTTCTTCTAGTTACTGCCCTTCTTCTTCCTCTTCTTATCTTTCTTCCACTTCTCCTGCCTCCTCTTGTTCTCTTTCTTCTACTTCTTCTTCATCCTCTCCTTTCCTTTCTTTTCTTCCTCTTCATCTCTTTCTTCTTCTTCCTTTCCTTTGTCATATCCCTCTTTTTCTCCTTCTTCTGCTTCCAATTGCATTTCTACCTCTTGTTCTCTTTTTTCCACTTCTTCTCCATCATCCCCACTCCTTCAACTGCTTCTTCTTCTTCCTCTTGTTCACCTTCTTCCACTTCTACTACATCCACTTGTTCTTCTTCTTCCCTCTCTTCTCCTTCTTGCCCTTCTCCTGCCTACACTACTTCTTCTTCCTCCCCTTCTTCTTCTCCTCGTTGTTCCACTTCTTCTTCATCCCCTTTCTTTCCATTGCTTCTTCTTCCTCCTCTTTTTCTCATTCTTCCACTTCTTCTTCTTCTTCCTATTGTTCTCCTTCTTCCAGTTGCACTACTTCTTCCTTTTCTTCTCGTTCTTCCACTTCTTCTTCTTCCTCTTCTTCTCCTTCTGCCACGTCTTCTCCCTCCTCCCATTCTCCTTCTTCATCTCCTTTCATTCCACTACTTCCTCATATTCCTCTTATTCTCTCCTTCTACCACTTCTTCTTCTTCTACTTGTTGTTCTTCTTCATTTTCGTCTCCTTCTTCCGCTTCTTCTGCTTACACTTCTTTTTCTTCCTCTTCTACCATTTCTTCTCCTTCCACCAATTCTTCGTCTTTCCTTTCTGTCTTCTCCTTCCTCTTTTTCTCCATCCCCCACTTCTCTTGCTTCCCATTGTTGCTGTTCCTCTTCTTCTCCTTCCCCCATATCTTATGCTTGCACTTCTTCTTCTTCTTCCTCTTCTCCTCCAGATTCCACTTCTTTTGCTTCTTCTTCCCTTCCCTTCCCCTCCTTCTTCCTTTTCCTCCTTTTCTAGTTGTTCCAATTCTTATTCTTCATCTCACCTCCTTCCACTACTTCTTCTTCCTCCTCTTGTTCACCTTCTTCAACTTTTTCACTTTCCACATCTTCTTCTTCCTTTTCTTCTCTTTCTTCCACTTCTTCTAGTTATTCTCCTTCTTCTTCCTCTTCTTATCTTTCTTCCACTTCTTCTGCCTCCTCTTGTTCTCTTTCTTCCACTTCTTTTTCATCCTCTCCTTTCCTTTCATTTCTTCCTCTTCTTCTTCCTTTCCTTCGTTATATCCCTCTTTTTCTCCTTCTTCTGCTTCCACTTGCATTTCTACCTCTTGTTCTCCTTCTTCCACTTCTTCTTCTTCCTCTTCTTCTCCTTCTGCCACTCTTCTCCCTCCTCCCGTTCTCTGTCTTCCACTTCTTCTTCTTCATCTCCTTTCATTCCACTACTTCCTCCTATTCCTCTTATTCTCTCCTTCTACTACTTCTTCTACTTCTACTTGTTGTTCTTCTTCATTTTTGTCTCCTTCTTCCGCTTCTTCTGCTTACACTTCTTCTTCTTCCTCTTCTTCCATTTCTTCTGCTTCCACAACTTCTTCTTCTTTCCTTTCCGTCTTCTCCTTCCTCTTTTTATCCCACCCCCACTTCTGTTGCTTCCCATTGTTGCTATTCCTCTTCTTCTCCTTCCCCCATATCTTATGCTTGCACTTCTTGTTCTTCTTCGTCTTCTCCTCTAGATTCCACTTCTTCTGCTTCTTCTTCCCTTCCCTTCCCCTCCTTCTTCCTTTTCCTCCTTTTCTCCTTGTTCCAATTCTTCTTCTTCATCTCACCTCCTTCCACTACTTCTTCTTCCTCCTCTTGTTCACCTTCTTCAACTTCTTCACTTTCCACATCTTCTTCCTCCTATTTTTCTCATGCTTCCACTTTTCCTGACTCTTCTTGTTCTCCTTCCTCCACTTGCACTTCTTCCTTTTCCTCTTGTTCTTCCACTTCTTCTTCTTCTTCTTCCTCTTCTTCTCCTTTTGCCACATTTTCTCCCTCCTCCCGTTCTCCTTCTTCCACTTCTTCTTCTTCATCTCCTTTCATTCCACTGCTTCTACCACTTCTTCTACTTCTACTTGTTGTTCTTCTTCATTTTAGTCTCCTTCTTCCGCTTACACTTCTTCTTCTTCCTGTTCTTCCATTTCTTCTCCTTCCACAACTTCTTCTTCTTTCCTTTCCGTCTTCTCCTTCCTCTTTTTCTCCATCCCCCATTTCTGTTGCTTTCCATTGTTGCCCTTCCTCTTCTTCTCCTTCCCCCAATTCTTATGCTTACACTTCTTCTTCTTCTTCCTCTTCTCCTCCAGATTCCATTTCTTCTGCCCTTCCCTTCCCCTCTTTCTTCCTTTTCCTCCTTTTCTCCTTGTTCCAATTCTTCTTCTTCATCTCACCTCCTTCCACTCCTTCTTCTTCCTCCTCTTGTTTACCTTTTTCAACTTCTTCACTTTCCACATCTTCTTCTTCTTCCTTTTCTTCTCCTTCTTCCACTTCTTCTAGTTACTCTCCTTCTTCTTCCTCTTCTTATCTTTCTTCCACTTCTCCTGCCTCCTCTTGTTCGCTTTCTTCCACTTCTTCTTCATCCTCTCCTTTCCTTTCTTTTCTTCCTCTTCATCTTCTTCTTCTTCTTCCTTTCCTTCGTCATATCCATCTTTTTCTCCTTCTTCTACTTGCACTTGCATTTCTACCTCCTATTCTCCTTCTTCCACTTCTTCTCCAGCATCCCCACTCCTACAACTACTTCTTCTTCCGCTTGTTCACCTTCTTCCACCTCTACTACATCCACTTGTTCTTTTTCTTCCCTCTCTTCTCCTTCTTGACCTTCTTCTTGCTACACTACTTCTTCTTCCTCCCCTTCTTCTTCTCCTCCTTGTTCCAGTTCTTCTTCATCCCCTTTTCTTCCATTGCTTCTTCTTCCTCCTCTTTTTCTCATTCTTCCACTTCTTCTTCTTCTTCCTATTGTTCTCATTCTTCCACTTGCACTTGTTCCTTTTCTTCTCGTTCTTCCACTTCTTCTCCTTTTCTTTTCCTTTTGCCACCTGTTCTTCCTCCTCCCGTTCTCCTTCTTCCACTTCTTGATGCAATCTCACCTAGCATGCATCATGGCTAGGAGGACTCAAGGAAGGCATGGCATGGACAAAAGCTCATTGAAGATTCGAAGCCATAGTCTTCGTTATTTTTAGCTTGTAAATATTTTATTTTAATTAGATAAATAGGAAAGTATTTTTAATTCCCTTAAGGCCATGTATTTCCGGCCATGTTCTTAGTTTATAAGGTATAGGTGTCTTTAGTTAAAAAGGAGGAGTAAGCTTATAATGGGTGCATAAGTTAAGACATGATTTTGGGCTAGCCCATTCACCTTAAGATATGCTAATTGCACCCATAGGGGGTGAACTTAGGTGCCTCACTTAAGGCCTAAGACTTGGGTTAATTAGTTTTAATCCTAATTAAGCCCAAGTCCCACATTGCCTAGAAAAGTGTGCCCAAGCTCTCCCATTGGGCTATATATACTCATTCCCCCTCATTGTAAAATTTCACCTTTGAAGTTGAATGAAAATAGTCTCTTTGTGAGCACATTCTTAGTAAAAGGTCTTGAGGATCCTCTCTCTTGAGGAACCTCTTCCTAGTTGGTTTTTATCAAGGGTTCCTTCCCTTGTGGCAAACCTAAACACTTTGGCTTATCTCTCTTTGAGAGTGGCACCCCACCTCCATTTTCTTTCCCCTCCATCATCCATTTCATGGTGCTTGGAACCTCAAGGAAAAAGATCAAGGGAGTCATGCATCACTTCTTCTTCTTCATCTCCTTTCGTTCCACTACTTCCTCCTATTCCTCTTATTCTATCCTTCTACAACTTCTTCTACTTCTACTTGTTGTTCTTCTTCATTTTCGTCTCCTTCTTCCGCTTCTTCTGCTTACACTTCTTCTTCTTCCTCTTCTCCCATTTCTTCTCCTTCCACAATTTCTTCTTCTTTCCTTTCCGTCTTCTCCTTCCTCTTTTTCTCCATCCCCCACTTCTGTTGCTTCCCATTGTTGCTCTTCCTCTTCTTCTCCTTCCCCCAAATCTTATGTTTACACTTCTTCTTCTTCTTCCTCTTACCCTCCAGATTCCACTTCTTTTGCATCTTCTTCCCTTCCCTTCCCCTCCTTCTTCCTTTTCCTCCTTTTCTCCTTATTCCAATTCTTCTTCTTCATCTCACCTTCTTCCACTACTTCTTTTTCCTCCTCTTGTTCACCTTCTTCAGCTTCTTCACTTTCCACATCTTATTCTTCTTCCTTTTCTTCTCCTTCTTCCTCTTCTTATCTTTCTTCCCCTTCTCCTGCCTCCTATTGTTCTCTTTCTTCCACTTCTTCTTCATCCTCTCCTTTCCTTTCTTTTCTTCCTCTTCATCTCCTTCTTCTTCTTTCTTTCCTTCGTCACATCCCTCTTTTTCTCCTTCTTCTGCTTCCAGTTGCATTTCTACCTCTTGTTCTCCTTCTTCCACTTCTTCTCCATCATCCCTACTCCTTCAGCTACTTCTTCTTCTTCCTCCTGTTCACCTTCTTCCACTTCCACTAAATCAACTTGTTTTTCTTTTTCCCTATCTTCTCCTTCGTGCCCTTCTTCTGCCTACACTACTTCTTCTTCCTCCCCTTCTTCTTCTCCTCCTTGTTCCACTTCTTCTTCATCCCCTTTCCTTCCATTGCTTCTTCTTCCTCCTCTTTTTCTCATTCTTCCACTTCTTCTTCTTCTTCTTCCTATTGCTCTCCTTCTTCCACTTGCACTTCTTCCTGTTCTTCTCGTTCTTCCACTTCTTCTTCTTCCTCTTCTTCTCCTTCTGCCACCTCTTCTCCCTCATCCCGTTCTCCTTCTTCCACTTATTCTTCTTCATCTCCTTTCATTCCACTACTTCCTCCTATTCCTCTTATTCTCTCTTTCTACCACTTCTTCTACTGTTACTTGTTGTTCTTCTTCATTTTCGTCTCCTTCTTCCGCTTCTTCTGCTTAAACTTCTTTTTCTTCCTCATCTTCCATTTCTTCTCCTTCCACAACTTCTTCTTCTTTCCTTTCCGTCTTCTCCTTCCTCTTTTTCTCCATCCCCCACTTCTGTTGCTTCCCATTGTTGCTCTTCCTCTTCTTCTCCTTCCCCCAAATCTTATGCTTACACTTCTTCTTCTTCTTCCTTTTCTCCTCCAGATTCCACTTCTTCTGCTTCTCCTTCCCTTCCCTTCCCTTCCCCTCCTTCCTTTTCCTCCTTTTCTCGTTGTTCCAAATCTTCTTCTTCATCTCACCTCCTTCCACTACTTCTTCTTCCTCCTCTTCTTAACCTTCTTCCCTTTCCACATGTTCTTCTTCTTCCTTTTCTTCTCATTCTTTCACTTCTTCTTCTTCTTCCTATTTTTATACTTCTTCCACTTGAACTTCTTCCTTTTCTTCGCGTTCTTCCACTTGTTCTCCTTCTGCCACCTCTTCTCCCTCCTCACATTCTCCTTCTTCCACTTCTTCTTCTTTATCTCCTTTTATTACACTACTTCCTCCTATCCCTCTTATTCTCTCCTTCTACCACTTCTTCTTCTTCTGCTTGTTGTTCTTCTTCATTTTCGTCTCCTTCTTCCGCTTCTTCTGCTTACACTTCTTCTTCTTGGATTTCTTCTCCTTCCACAACTTCTTCTTCTTTCCTTTCCGTCTTCTCCTTCCTCTTTTTCTCCATCCCCCACTTCTGTTGCTTCCCATTGTTGCTCTTCCTCTTCTTCTCCTTCCCCCAAATCTTATGCTTACACTTCTTCTTCTTCCTCTTCTCCTCCAGATTCCACTTCTTCTGCTTCTTCTTCCCTTCCCTTCCCTTCCTTCTTCCTTTTCCTCCGTTTCTCGTTGTTCCAATTCTTCTTCTTCATCTCACCTCCTTCCACTACTTCTTCTTCCTCCTCTTGTTAACCTTCTTCACTTTCCACATCTTCTTCTTCTTCCTTTTCTTCTCCTTGTTCCACTTCTTCTAGTTACTCTCCTTCTTCTTCCTCTTCTTATCTTTCTTCCACATCCCCGGCCTCCTCTTGTTCTCTTTCTTCCACTTCTTCTTCATCCTCTCCTTTCCTTTCTTTTCTTCCTCTTCATCTTCTTCTTCTTCTTCCTTTCCTTCGTCATATCCATCTTTTTCTCCTTCTTCTACTTGCACTTGCATTTCTACCTCCTATTCTTCTTCTTCCTCTTCTTATCTTTCTTCCACATCCCCGGCCTCCTCTTGTTCTCTTTCTTCCACTTCTTCTTCATCCTCTCCTTTCCTTACTTTTCTTCCTCTTCATCTCCTTCTTCTTCTTCCTTTCCTTCGTCATATCCCTCTTTTTCTCCTTCTACTGCTTCCACTTGCATTTCTACCTCTTGTTCTCCTTCTTCCACATCTTCTCCATCATCCCCACGCCTTACCCTACTTCTTCTTCTTCCTTTTGTTCACCTTCTTCCACCTCTACTACATCCACTTGCTCTTCTTTTTCCCACTCTTCTCCTTCTTGCCCTTCTTCTGCCTACACTACTTCTTCTTCCTCCCCTTCTTGTTCTCCTCCTTGTTCCACTTCTTCTTCATCCCCCTTCCTTCCATTCTTCTTCTTCCTCCTCTTTTTCTCATTCTACGACTTCTTCTTCTTCTTCCTATTGTTCTCCTTCTTCCACTTGCACTTCTTCCTTTTCTTCTCGTTCTTCAACTTCTTCTTCTTCTTCTTCCTATTCTTCTCGTTCTTCCACTTGCACTTCTTCCTTTTCTTCTTGTTCTTCCACTTCTTCTTCTTCTTCCTCTCCTTCTCCTTTTGCCACCTCTTCTCCTTCTGTCACCTCTTCTCCCTCCTCCCATTCTACCTCTTCCACTTCTTCTTCATCTCCATTCATTCCACTACTTCTATCAGTTATTCTACTTTTACTTGTTGTTCTTCTTCATTTTCGTCTCCTTCTTCCACTTCTTCTGCTTACACTTCTTCTTCTTCCTCTTCTGCCATTTCTTCTCCTTCCACAACTTCTTCCTCTTCTTATCTTTCTTCCACTTCTCCTGCCTCTTCTTGTTCTCCTTCCTCCACTTGCACTTCTTCCTTTTCCTCTTGTTCTTCCACTTCTTCTTCTTCTTCCTCTTCTTCTCCTTCTGCCACCTCTTCTCCCTCCTCCCGCTCTCCTTCCTCCACTTCTTCTTCTTCATCTCCTTTCATTCCACTACTTCTATCACTTCTTCTTCTTCTACTTGTTGTGCTTCTTCATTTTCGTCTCCTTCTTCCGCTTTTTTTGCTTACACTTCTTCTTCTTCCTCTTCTTCCATTTCTTCTCCTTCCACAACTTCTTCTTTTTTCCTTTCCATCTTCTCCTTCCTCTTTTTCTCCATTCCCCACTTCTATTGCTTCCCATTGTTGCTCTTCCTCTTCTTCTCCTTCCCCCAAATCTTATGCTTATACTTTTTCTTCTTCTTCCTCTTCTCCTCCAAATTCCACTTCTTCTGCTTCTTCTTCCCTTCCCTTCCCCTCCTTCTTTCTTTTCCTCCTTTTCTCGTTGTTCCAATTCTTCTTCTTCATCTCACCTCCTTCCACTACTTCTTCTTCCTCCTCTTGTTCACCTTCTTCACTTTCCACAACTTCTTCTTCCTTTTCTTCTCCTTCTTCCACTTTTTCTAGTTACTCTCCTTCTTCTTCCTCTTCTTATCTTTCTTCCACCTCTCCTGCCTCCTCTTGTTCTCTTTCTTCCACTTCTTCTTCATCCTCTCATTTCTTTTCTTTTCTTCCTCTTCATCTCCTTCTTCTTCTTCCATTCCTTCATCATATCCCTCTTTCTCTCCTTCTTCTGCTTCCACTTGCATTTCTACCTCTTGTTCTCCTTCTTCCACTTCTTCTCCATCATCCCCACTCCTTGAACTACTTCTTCTTCCTCTTGTTCACCTTCTTCCACTTCTAGTACATCCACTTGTTCTTCATCTTCCCTTTGTTCTCCTTCTTGCCCTTCTTCTGCCTACACTACTTCTTCTTCCTCCCCTTCTTCTTCTCCTCCTTATTCCACTTCTTCTTCATCCCCTTTCCTTCCATTGCTTCTTCTTCCTCCTTTTTTTCTCATTCTTCCACTTCTTCTTCTTCTTCCTATTGTTCTCCTTCTTCCACTTGCACTTCTTCTTTTTCTTCTCGTTCTTCAACTTCTTCTTCTTCCTCTTCTTCTCCTTCTGCCACCTCTTCTCCCTCCTCCCGTTCTCCTTCTTCCACTTCTTCTTGTTCATCTCCTTTAATTCCACTACTTCCTCCTATTCTTCTTATTCTCTCCTTTTACCACTTCTTCTACTTGTTCTTGTTGTTCTTCTTCATTTTCGTCTCCTTCTTCCGCTTCTTCTACTTACAATTCTTCTTCTTCCTCTTCTTCCATTTCTTCTCCTTCCACAATTCTTCTTCTTTCCTTTCCGTCTTCTCCTTCCTCTTTTTCTCCATCCCCCACTTCTGTTGTTTTCCATTGTTGCTCTTCCTCTTCTTTTCCTTCCCCCAAATCTTATGCTTACATTTCTTCTTCTTCTTCCTCTTCTCCTCCAGATTCCAATGCTTCTGCTTCTTCTTCCCTTCCCTTCCCCTCCTTCTTCCTTTTCTTCCTTTTCTCCTTGTTCGAATTCCTCTTCTTCATCTCACCTCCTTCCACTACTTCTTCTTCCTCGTCTTGTTCACCTTCTTCAACTTCTTCACTTTCCACATCTTCTTCCTTTTCTTCTCGTTCTTCCTCTTCTTCTCCTTCTGCCACCTCTTCTCCCTCCTTTCATTCTCCTTCTTCCACTTCTTCTTCTTCATCTCCTTTCATTCCACTACTTCCTCCTATTCCTCTAATTCTCTCCTTCTACCACTTCTTCTACTTCTACTTGTTCTTCTTCTTCATTTTCGTCTCTTTCTTCCGCTTCTTCTGCTTACACTTCTTTTTCTTCCCCTTCTTCCTTTTCTTCTCCTTCCACAACTTCTTCTTCTTTCCTTTCCGTTTTCTCCTTCCTCTTTTTCTCCATCCCCCACTTCTGTTGCTTCCCATTGTTGCTCTTCCTCTACTTCTCCTTCCCCCAAATCTTATGCTTACATTTCTTCTTCTTCTTCCTCTTCTCCACCAGCTTCCACTTCTTCTGCTTCTTCTTCCCTTCCCTTCCCTTCCCCTCCTTCTTCCTTTTAACTCCTTTTCTCCTTGTTCCAATTCTTCCTCTTCATCTCATCGCCTTCCACTACTTCTTCTTCCTCCTCTTGTTCACCTTCTTCACTTTCCACATCTTCTTCTTCCTTTTCTTCTGCTTCTTCCACATCTTCTAGTTACTCTCCTTCTTCTTCCTCTTCTTATCTTTCTTCCACTTCTCCTGCCTCCTCTTGTTCTATTTCTTCCACTTCTTCTTCATCCTCTCATTTCCTTTCTTTGCTTCCTCCTCTTCTTCATCTCCTTCTTCTTCTTCCTTTCCTTCGTCATATGCCTCTTTCTCTGCTTCTTCTGCTTCCACTTGCATTTCTACCTCTTGTTCTCCTTCTTCCACTTCTTCTGCATCATCCCCACTTCTTCAACTACTTCTTTGTTTTCCTCTTTTTCACCTTCTTCCACTTCTACTACATCCACTTGTTCTCCTTGTTGCCTCTCTTCTCCTTCTTGCCTTTCTTCTGCCTACACTACTTCTTCTTCCTCCCCTTCTTCTTATCCTCCTTGTTCCACCTCTTCTTCATCACCTTTCCTTCCATTGCTTCTTCTTTCTCCTCTTTTTCTCATTCTTCCACTTCTTCTCCTTCTTCCTATTGTTCTCCTTCTTGCACTTGCACTTCTTCCTTTTCTTCTCGTTCTTCCACTTCTTCTTCTTCCTCTTCTTCTGCTTCTGCTTCTGCCACCTCTTCTCTCTCCTCCCGTTCTCCTTCTTCCATTTCTTCTTCTTCATCTCCTCTCATTCCACTACTTCCTCCTATTCCTCTTACTCTCTCCTTCTACCACTTCTTCTACTTCTACTTGTTGATCTTCTTCATTTTCGTCTCCTTCTTCCACTTCTTCTGCTTACACTTCTTCTTCTTGCTCTTCTTCCATTTCTTCTCCTTCCACACCTTCTTCTTCTTTCCTTTCGGTCTTCTCCTTCCTCTTTTTCTCCATCCCACACTTCTGTTGCTTCCTATTGTTGCTCTTCCTCTTCTTCTCCATCCCCCAAATCTTATGCTTACACTTCTTCTTCTTCTTCCTCTTCTCCTCCAGATTCCACTTCTTCTGCTTCTTCTTCCCTTCCCTTCCCCTCCTTCTTCCTTTTCCTCCTTTTCTCCTTGTTCCAATTCTTCTTCTTCATCTCACCTCCTTCCACTACTTCTTCTTCCTCCTCTTGTTCACCTTCTTCACTTTCCACATCTTCTTCTTCTTCCTTTTCTTCCCCTTCTTCCACTTCTTCTAGTTACTCTCCTTCTTCTTCCTCTACTTTTCTTTCTTCCACTTCTCCTGCCTCCTCTTGTTCTCTTTCTTCCACTTCTTCTTCATCCTCTCCTTTCCTTTCTTTTCTTCCTCTTCATCTCTTTCTTCTTCTTCCTTTCCTTCATCAAATCCCTGTCTTTCTCCTTCTTCTGCTTCCACTTGTATTTCTACCTCTTGTTCTCCTTCTTCCACTTCTTCTGCATCATCCCCACTTTTTCAACTATTTCTTCTTTTTCCTCTTGTTCACCTTCTTCCATTTCTACTACATCCACTTGTTCCCACTCTTCTCCTTCTTGCCGTTCTTCTGCCTACACTACTTCTTCTTCCTCCCCTTCTTCTTATCCTCCTTGTTCCACTTCTTCTTCATCCCCTTTCCTTCCATTGCTTCTTCTTCCTCCTCTTTTTCTCATTCTTCCACTTCTTCTTCTTCTTCCTATTGTTCTCCTTCTTCCACTTGCACTTCTTCCTTTTCTTCTCGTTCTTCCACTTCTTCTTCTTCCTCTTCCTCTCCTTCTCCCACCTCTTCTCCCTCCACCTGTTCTCCTTCTTCCACTTCTTCTTCTTCATCTCCTTTCATTCCACTACTTCCACTTATTCCTCTTATTCTCTCCTTCTACCACTTCTTCTACTTCTACTTGTTGATCTTCTTCATTTTTGTCTCCTTCTTCCGCTTCTTCTGCTTATACTTCTTCTTCTTCCTCTTATTCCATTTCTTCTCCTTCCACACCTTCTTCTTCTTTCCTTTCCGTCTTCTCCTTCCTCTTTTTCTCCATCCCGCACTTCTGTTCCTTCCTATTGTTGCTCTTCCTCTTCTTCTCCTTCCCCCAAATCTTATGCTTACACTTCTTCTTCTTCTTCCTCTTCTCCTCCAGATTCCACTTCTTCTGCTTCTTCTTCCCTTCCCTTCCCCTCCTTCTTCCTTTTCCTCCTTTTCTCCTTGTTCCAATTCTTCTTCTTCATCTCACCTCCTTCCACTACTTCTTCTTCCTCGTCTTGTTCACCTTCTTCAACTTCTTCACTTTCCACATCTTCTTCCTTTTCTTCTCGTTCTTCCTCTTCTTCTCCTTCTGCCACCTCTTCTCCCTCCTCCCGTTCTCCTTCTTCCACTTATTCTTCTTCATCTCCTTTCATTCCACTACTTCCTCTTATTCCTCTAATTCTCTCCTTCTACCACTTCTTCTACTTCTACTTGTTGTTCTTCTTCATTTTCGTCCCTTTGTTCCGCTTGTTCTGCTTACACTTCTTCTTTTTCCCCTTCTTCCATTTCTTCTCCTTCCACAACTTCTTCTTCTTTCCTTTCCGTCTTCTCCTTCCTCTTTTTCTCGATCCCCCACTTCTGTTGCTTCCCATTGTTGCTCTTCCTCTCCTTCTCCTTCCCCCAAATCTTATGCTTACATTTCTTCTTCTTCTTCCTCTTCTCCACCAGCTTCCACTTCTTCTGCTTCTTCTTCCCTTCCCTTCCCTTCCCCTCCTTCTTCCTTTTAACTCCTTTTCTCCTGGTTCCAATTCTTCCTCTTCATCTCACCGCCTTCCACTACTTCTTCTTCCTCCTCTTGTTCACCTTCTTCACTTTCCACATCTTCTTCTTCCTTTTCGTCTGCTTCTTCCACATCTTCTAGTTACTCTCCTTCTTCTTCCTCTTCTTATCTTTCTTCCACTTCTCCTGCCTCCTCTTGTTCTCTTTCTTCCACTTCTTCTTCATCCTCTCATTTCCTTTCTTTTCTTCCCCCTCCTCTTCATCTCCTTCTTCTTCTTCCTTTCCTTCGTCATATGCCTCTTTCTCTGCTTCTTCTACTTCCACTGCATTTCTACCTCTTGTTCTCCTTCTTCCACTTCTTCTGCATCATCCCCACTTCTTCTACTACTTCTTCTTTTTCCTCTTGTTCACCTTCTTCCACTTCTACTACATCCACTTGTTCTTCTTGTTCCCTCTTTTCTCCTTCTTGCCTTTCTTCTGCCTACACTACTTCTTCTTCCTCCCCTTCTTCTTATCCTCCTTGTTCCACTTCTTCTTCATCCCCTTTCCTACCATTGCTTCTTCTTTCTCCCCTTTTTCTCATTCTTCCACTTCTTCTCCTTCTTCCTATTGTTCTCCTTCTTCCACTTGCACTTCTTCCTTTTCTTCTCGTTCTTCCACTTCTTCTTCTTCCTCTTCCTCTCCTTCTCCCACCTCTTCTACCTCCTCCCGTTCTCCTTCTTCCATTTCTTCTTCTTCATCTCCTCTCATTCCACTACTTCCTCCTATTCCTCTTACTCTCTCCTTCTACCACTTCTTCTACTACTACTTGTTGATCTTGTTCATTTTCGTCTCCTTCTTCCACTTCTTCTGCTTACACTTCTTCTTCTTCCTCTTCTTCCATTTCTTCTCCTTTCACACCTTCTTCTTCTTTCCTTTCGGTCTTCTCCTTCCGCTTTTTCTCCATCCTGCACTTCTGTTGCTTCCTATTGTTGCTCTTCGTCTTCTTCTCCTTCCCCCATGATGCATGCCTCCCTTGATCTTTTTCCTTGAGGTTCCAAGCACCATGAAATGGATGAGGGAGGGGAAAGAAAATGGAGGTGGGGCGCCACTCTCAAAGAGAGATAAGCCAAAGTGTTTAGGTTTGCCACAAGGGAAGGAACCCTTGATAAAAACCAACTAGGAAGAGGTTCCTCAAGAGAGAGGATCCTCAAGACCTTTTACTAAGAATGTGCTCACAAAGAGACTCTTTTCATTCAACTTCAAAGGTGAAATTTTACAATGAGGGGTAATGAGTGTATATAGCCCAATGGGAGAGCTTGGACACACTTTTCTAGGCAATGTGGGACTTGGGCTTAATTAGGATTAAAACTAATTAACCCAAGTCTTAGGCCTTAAGTGAGGCACCTAAGTTCACCCCCTATGGGTGCAATTAGCATATCTTAATGTGAATGGGCTAGCCCAAAATCATGTCTTAACTTATGCACCCATTATAAGCTTACTCCTCCTTTTTAACTAAAGACACCTATACCTTATAAACTAAGAAGATGGCCGAAAATACATGGCCTTAAGGGAATTAAAAATACTTTCCTATTTATCTAATTAAAATAAAATATTTACAAGCTAAAAATAACGAAGACTATGGCTTCGAATCTTCAATGAGCTTTTGTCCATGCCATGCCTTCCTTGAGTCCTCCTAGCCATGATGCATGCTAGGTGAGATTGCATCATCTCCTCTCCCTTGGAGAGGATTTGACCTCAAATCCTGAGGTCTTTCTTCCGCTTTTTCAAAGTCTGCAAGAAAATAAGGAAAGCAGTAAGTATATGCAGACAAGTGATTTTGGGGGAAGTGAGAGGTCTATAAGGAGGCCTTTTAAGAATGGGGTAGTGGAGGTTGACACTAAAGTTTGAAAATATTTTAGTGTGCATGTGCCTCCACACAACAGCTCCCCATCCTCCTCCAATTGCACTAGATACTAGCCTCAAAGGTTTTGAAATAGTTGGCGAGACTAGTCTAAGTGGGATGGAGCACTCATCAAGTTGGATTTGAGGGTGTGGATCAAGGTGCTCAAAAGATATAGGCACATCCTCAAATTCAACTTGTTCTTTTTGTAAGAGTTGGCAGGAAAATTTTTCTATGTAGAGAACCTCCTTTGAAGGCAAAGGCGGATCTTCCTTAGACTCGGTCTTCCTACCAACAACCTTATTTTCATTTTTATCCCTTTCTCTCTTAAGCTTCATGATCCTTCTATCCTCCATAACCTCGGTAGGGGTAAGAGGAAGTAAGGTGATCTTTTTCCCTTTATGAGAGAGAGTGATTTTATTAGTGAGGCCATTGTGCAAAGTTTCCTTATCATGTTGCCATGGCCTTCCCAGCAACATGTGACTAGCTTCCATAGGGACTACATCACATAACACTTTGTCGTGATACTTCCCTATGAAGAAGCTAATCTCCACTTGCTCTCTTACTACTACACCACCTTCATAATTAAGTCCATGCAAAGAATAAGGTGAAGGATGAGGAGTAGTAGCAAGTGATAGCTTTTCCACCACCCTCGTGCTACAAAAATTACAACATGATCCACCATCCACAATAAGAGAACAAGTTTTGCCCAAAATTTTGCATCTTGTTTGAAAAACATTCTCTCTTTGTGTTTGGGTTTCCTTACAAGGATGGCTTCCAAGAAGTTGTTTCACTTTGAAGAAATCATCACATGAATGAATACCCTTTTCATTTGATGTTCCCTTTAAAGTCCTTTTTCTTTTGGGGCAAAACAAAACAATATGCCCTTTTTCTAAACACTTAAAACATTTAGGACTTCGAAAACGAGTGCTCGAACTAGTGGTAGGGGTGTCACTCATACTCACGGGTTTTCTCTCAATATGCTTTCTTTTGGATGACTCTCTTTTGGGTTTAATTATAGAAGGGTTTGTCTTTTTCTTAGGATGCCTCTTAGGGTTTTCCTTCTTACTAGAAGAAGCATGAATGTCATGGATTATTTTAGGCTCCTCTAAGTCTCTATAATGTGTGTAAATGTTACCACAAGAGCTCTTATAGGCATCTCTCTCTTTTTGTATCTTCATTTCTTCCCTTCTTTCTAACTTATTTTATTCCTTTTCTCTCTTTTCCAATTCTTTCTTCTCTTTTTTTCTCCTTTCTCTTCTCTCTTTTCTCTCTAACTCTTTTCTTTTGTTTTCTTCTTTTTCTCTTTCTTTTTCTCTTTTCTCTTTTTCTCTTCTCTCTTCTCTTTCTTTTTCTCTTGCTTCTCTTTCTTTCTTTTCATTTTCCCTACTCTCTATTTGTCTCTCTTTTTCTCTTCTTTCTTTTCTTTCTTGTCTATCCTTTTGTTTTTGTTCTTTCTCTCTTCTCTCCTCTCTATCTAGTTCCTCTTGTTCTCTTTTCCTCATCTCTCTTTGTTTTCTCTCATTTTTCCAAAATTCCCTACGTTGTTTTTCTACTATTTCCCAATCAATAGAGTATGGATATGTGGGCAAGGTTGGTTTATCACTCTTCTCATTCTTTTCTTTTATTCTATTCTCACATTCTTCTCCTTTATTTTCCCTAGTTTCATTACTACTCCTAACACTCCTAGAAATGTGTGAAAACATGTCAAAGTGTAAGGCCTAGGGAACTAATATGCAAAACACTCCTCTCTTTTTTGTTTTCTCCTAAACTGTTAAGAGTCTTTGGAACTCTAACACTTTCTAAAACGTTGAAAGCAAATAAAGAAATTTAAAGCAAAGCTAAAGGATTCTAACGTGCTCCTAAGTATGAATAAGGGGTACCAATTCCTTATCCACACTAAAACGAGAAACTAGGTTTATTACACACAAAAGAGGTGACCCTTATGGGCATCCAATACCTCTAATTAAAATGTCCTTTAAAAATACACCCAAATTAAACAAAGAAAATTAAAAGTAGTTGAATGTAGCTCCTTTCTTCAAGTGCTCCTCACCAAGTGTATCACTCTAGTCTTGGCCTCCTTTTCAAGTCTCCTCTTCCTTGGTTTTAAATCAACACTTCTTAAGGATGTTACCCTTGTGAAAATTTCAACAATTTGGCTACCTACCAAGAGAAAACAAGCGCCCAAGCAAGAGACCAAGGGAAGTAGAATTTGAAAGCAAAAAGCAATAAAAAACACTTAACAAGAATAGGAACACATCCAAGTGGAAAGAATTTATTTGACAAACACAAAGAAAGCCAATAAGGACAAGCAAGAAATAAAAGGTGTAGAAAGAAAGTTGGCACACAAAAAAAAATTCCTAGAATGGGCCTAAAATAGAATTGGACTTAAAACAAAAAAGACTCAACAAATTCAATAATTTGCACAATTGTAAAGCAAGGTGGCTAAATCATAGTCAAATAAATTCAAGCAAATTTCAATAAAATTTAACACTCCTTTGAATTTTTTAATAATTTTGAGGTGCACTAATTTTTATTTTATTTTTTTGTACTCTTTTTACTTGTTTTTAGCACTTTTTACTAACTCTTTTTTTTTTTTTACTTATTTTACACTTTTGATTTCTTTTCTTCTTCTTTTTTTTTTTTGAAACAATTTTGCTACACCTCTTAACACATTTTGTAGCAAATATAGTGAGGAGTCAAAGAATCATAAATGCTTGAACAAAGGATAGGAAATGGCCACCATAATTGATATACAAAAGTGCAAAATTAAGAAACAAAGCAACCTAATATGAACTAGTAATTTTAGGTGATAAAAAATAAATGGCACAAGGAGAGTTTTATGGAAGTTGAGGACAACTTGATTACTCAATAATCAGCCCAATCATACCCAACATGCCTCTCAAAGCCAATCAACAAAAATCACCACAAAAACTAGCACAAAATTAAGATACTAAAATTATTGAACAAGTGAATGAAATTTGGAAGAAATTGAGCATTAATTTTTTTGAAGATTTTTTTTTTTTAAGAACATGCTAAGATCTAAATAGCATTTGAGACTCTAAGGACATGGGATCAAGAGTAAGCCTCTTTGATGCTCAATTTCCAATAGAGAAATATCACACTTTTATGGTAAAAATAAAAAGGCAAAACTATGTAGAATTAAGAGACAATAAAAGGGCTACAACATGACCAACTAAGACACAACTTGGAAGATTAAAAACTGAAATTAAATGACTCAAAATAACCAGAAATATATGCCCAAAACAGAGAACAAAGGGCTGGAAAAACAGAAAAATAGGTGCAGGAAAATAGAATTAAAAATTCAAATAAGAAGAACAACGTGCATCCAAAGATCAAGACCACAATGTGTGGCTTCCTTCACAAATTTTGTGAAGTCATTACAATGATCTTCTTAGTATTTTCACAAGAATAAGGAAAAAATAAAAAGCTGGGCAGAAAATTAAAGAAACAATCCTAAAGGAAACATATAAAGATTCAATGGAAAAGAACAAGATAAATTGAATCTAGAAAGCAATAAAAACTAGGAAATAAATTGCATAAAATGAAAACTACAAAAACATAAACTAACAAGACATAAAAGGAATTAAATGACAAGAATCAAAGGCTGGAAAAAATAAAGGAAAAAGCAAGAACTCTAAGAAGAAAAGCTGAAAAAAATTAAAGAAAATTAAGACTAGAAAAGAACCTCATGGAGTTGGCTCTGATACCAAATGATGCATGCCTCCCTTGATCTTTTTCCTTGAGGTTCCAAGCACCATGAAATGGATGATGGTGTGGAAAGAAAATGGAGGTGGGGCGCCACTCTCAAAGAGAGATAAGCCAAAGTGTTTAGGTTTGCCACAAGGGAATGAACCCTTGATAAAAACCAACTAGGAAGAGGTTCCTCAAGAGAGAGGATCCTCAAGACCTTTTACTAAGAATGTGCTCACAAAGAGACTCTTTTCATTCAACTTCAAAGGTGAAATTTTACAATGAGGGGGAATGAGTATATATAGCCCAATGGGAGAGCTTGGACACACTTTTCTAGGGAATGTGGGACTTGGGCTTAATTAGGATTAAAACTAATTAACCCAAGTCTTAGGCCTTAAGTGAGGCACCTAAGTTGACCCCCTAGGGGTGCAATTAGCATATCTTAATGTGAATGGGCTAGCCAAAAATCATGTCTTAACTTATGCACCCATTATAAGCTTACTCCTCCTTTTTAACTAAAGACACCTATACCTTACAAACTAAGAAGATGGCCGGAAATACATGGCCTTAAGGGAATTAAAAATACTTTCCTATTTATCTAATTAAAATAAAATATTTACAAGCTAAAAATAACGAAGACTATGACTTCGAATCTTCAATGAGCTTTTGTCCATGTCATGCCTTCCTTGAGTCCTCCTAGCCATGATGCATGCTAGGTGAGATTGCATCACCCCAAATCTTATGCTTACACTTCTTCTTCTTCTTCCTCTTCTCCTCCAGATTCCACTTCTTCTGCTTCTTCTTCCCTTCCCTTTCCCTCCTTCTTCCTTTTCCTACTTTTCTCCTTGTTTGAATTCTTCTTCTTCATCTCACCTCCTTCCACTACTTCTTCTTCCTCCTCTTGTTCACCTTCTTCAACTTCTCCACTTTCCACATCTTCTTCTTCTTCCTTTTCTTCCCCTTCTTCCACTTCTTCTAGTTACTCTCCTTCTTCTTCCTCTACTTTTCTTTCTTCCACTTCTCTTGCCTCCTCTTGTTCTCTTTCTTCCACTTCTTCTTCATCCTCTCCTTTCCTTTCTTTTCTTCCTCTTCATCTCTTTCTTCTTCTTCCTTTCCTTTATCATATCCCTGTCTTTCTCCTTCTTCTGCTTCCACTTGCATTTCTACCTCTTGTTCTCCCTCTTCCACTTCTTCTCCATCATCCCCTTTCCTTCAACTACTTCTTCTTCTTCCTCTTGTTCACCTTCCTCCACCTCTGCTACATGCACTTGTTCTTCTTCTTCTTTATCTTCTCTTTCTTGCCCTTCTTCTGCCCACACTACTTCTTCTTCCTCCCCTTCTTGTTCTCCTCCTTGTTCCACTTCTTCTTCATTCCCCTTTCCTTCCATTGCTTCTTTATCATCATCTTTTTCTCTTTCTTCCACTTCTTCTTCTTCTTCCTATTGTTCTCCTTCTTCCACTTGCACTTCTTCCTTTTCTTCTCGATCTTCCACTTCTTCTTCTGCCTCTTCTTCTCCTTCTGCCACCTCTTCTTCCTCCTCCCGTTCGCCGTCTTCCACTTCTTCTTCTTCATCTCCTTTCATTTCATTACTTCCTCCTATTCCACTTATTCTCTCCTTCTACCACTTCTTCTACTTCCACTTGTATTTCTTCTTCATTTTCGTCTCCTTCTTCCGCTTCTTCTGCTGACACTTCTTCTTCTTCCTCTTCTTCCATTTCTCCTCCTTCCACAACTTCTTCTTCTTTCCTTTCGGTCTTCTCCTTCCTCTTTTTCTCCATCCCCCACTTCTGTCGCTTCCCATTGTTGCTCTTCCTCTTCTTCTCCTTCCCCCAAATCTTATGCTTATACTTCTTCTTCTTCTTCCTCTTCTCCTCCAAATTCTACTTCTTCTGCTTCTTCTTCCGTTCCCTTCCCCTCCTTCTTCCTTTTCCTCCTTTTCTCCTTGTTCCAATTCTTCTTGTTCATCTCACCTCCTTCAACTACTTCTTCTTCCTCCTCTTGTTCACCTTCTTCAAATTCTTCACTTTCCACATCTTCTTCTTCTTCCTTTTCTTCCCCTTCTTCCACTTCTTCTAGTTACTCTCCTTCTTCTTCCTCTTCTTATCTTTCTTTCACTTCTCCTGCCTCCTCTTGATCTCTTTCTTCCACTTCTTCTTCATCCTCTCCTTTCCTTTCTTTTCTTCTTCTTCATCTCCTTCTTCTTCTTCCTTTCCTTCGTTATATCCCTCTTTTTCTCCTTCTTCTGCTTCCACTTGAATTTCTACCTCTTGTTATCCTTCTTGCACTTCTTCTCCATTATCCCCTCTCCTTCAACTACTTCTTCTTCTTCCTCTTGTTCACCTTGTTCCACCTCTACTACATCCACTTGTTGTTCTTCTTCCCTCTCTTCTCCTTCTTGCCCTTCTTCTGCCTACACTAGTTCTTCTTCCTCCCCTTCTTCTTCTCCTCCTTGTTCCACTTCTTCTTCATTCCCCTTTCCTTCCATTGCTTCTTCTTCCTCTTCTTTTTCTCATTCTTCCACTTCTTTTTCTTCTAACTATTGTTCTCCTTCTTCCACTTGCACATCTTCCTTTTCTTCTCGTTCTTCCACTTCTTCTTCTTCCTCTTCTTCTCCTTCTCCCACCTCTTCTTCCTCCTCCCGTTCTCCTTCTTCCACTTCTTCTTCATCTCCTTTCATTCCATTACTTCCTCCTATTCCTCTTATTCTCTCCTTCTACCACTTCTTCTACTTCTACTTGTTGTTCTTCTTTATTTTCGTCTCCTTCTTCCGCTTCATCTGCTTACACTTCTTCTTCTTCCTCTTCTTCCATTTCTTCTCCTTCCACAACTTCTTCTTCTTTCCTTACCGTCTTCTCCTTCCTCTTTTTCTCCATCCCCTACTTCTTTTGCTTCCCATTGTTGCCCTTCCTCTTCTTCTCCTTCCCGAAAATCTTATGCTTACACTTCTTCTTCTTCTTCCTCTTCTCCTCCAGATTCCACTTCTTCTGCTTCTTCTTCCCTTCCCTTCCCCTTCTTCTTCCTTTTCCTCCTTTTCTCCTTGTTCAAATTCTTCTTCTTCATCTCACCTCCTTCCACTACTTCTTCTTCCTCCTCTTGTTCACCTTCTTCAACTTCTTCACTTTCCACATCTTCTTCTTCTTCCTTTTGTTCTCCTTCTTCCACTTCTTGTAGTTCCTCTCCTTCTTCTTCCTCTTCTTATTTTTCTTCCACTTCTCCTGCCTCCTCTTGTTCTCTTTCTTCCACTTCTTCTTCATCCTCTCCTTTCCTTTCTTTTCTTCCTCTTCATCTCCTTCTTCTTCTTCCTTTCCTTCATCATATCCCTGTTTTTCTCCTTCTTCTACTTCCACTTGCGTTTCTACCTCTTGTTCTCCTTCTTCCACTTCTTCTCCATCATCCCCACTCCTTCAACTACTTCTTCTTCTTCTTCTTGTTCACCTTCTTCCACTTCTACTACATCCACTTCTTCTTCTTCTTCCCTCTCTTCTCCTTCTTGCCCTTCTTCTGCCTACACTACTTCTTCTTCCTCCCCCTCTTCTTCTCCTCCTTGTTCCACTTCTTCTTCATCCCCTTTCATTCCATTCCTTCTTCTTCCTATTGTTCTCCTTCTTCCACTTGCACTTCTTCCTTTTCTTCTCGTTCTTCCACTTCTTTTTCTTCCTCTTCTTCTCCTTTTGGCACCTCTTCTCCCTCCTCCCGTTGTCCCTCTTCCACTTCTTCTTTATCTCATTTCAATCCACTACTTCCTCCTATTCCTCTTATTCTCTCCTTCTACCACTTCTCTTACTTCTACTTGTTGTTCTTCTTCATTTTCTTCTCCTTCTTCCGCTTCTTCTGCTTCCTCTTCTTCCATTTCTTCTCCTTCCACAACTTCTTCTTTCCTTTCCGTCTTCTCCTTCCTCTTTTTGTCCATCCTCCACTTCTGTTGCTTCACATTGTTGCTCTTTCTCTTCTTCTCCTTCCCCCAAATCTTATGCTAACACAATTCTTCTTCTTCCTCTTTTCCTCTAGATTCCACCTCTTCTGCTTCTTCTTCCCTCCCCTTCCCTTCCCCTCCTTCTTCCTTTTCCTCCTATTCTCCTTGTTCCAATTCTTCTTCTTCATCTCACCTCCTTCCACTACATCTTCTTCCTCCTCTTTTTCTCATTTTTCCACTTCTTCTTCTTCTTCTTCCTATTGTTTTCCTTCTTCCACTTACACTTCTTCCTTTTCTTCTCGTTCTTCCACTTCTTCTGCCATCCCCCACTTCTGTTGCTTCCCATTCTTGCTCTTCCTCTTCTTCTCCTTCCCCCAAATCCTATGCTTACACTTCTTCTTCTTCTTCCTCTTCTCCTCCAGATTCCACTTCTTCTGCTTCTTCTTCCCTTCCGCTTCTTCCTTTTCCTCCTTTTCTCCTTGTTCCAATTCTTCTTTTTCATCTCACCTCCTTCCACTACTCTTCTTCCTCCTCTTGTTCACCTTCTTCACTTTCCACATCTTCTTCTTCTTCCTTTTCTTATCCTTCTTCCACTTCTTCTAGTTAGTATCCTTCTTCTTCCTCTTCTTATCTTTCTTCCACTTCTCCTGCCACCTTTTGTTCTCTTTCTTCCACTTCTTCTTCATCCTCTCCTTTCGTTTCTTTTCTTCCTCTTCATCTCCTTCTTCTTCTTCCTTTCCTTCATCATATCCCTCTTTTTCTCCTTCTTCTCCTTCCACTTGCATTTCTACCTCTTGTTCTCCTTCTTCCACTTCTTCTCCATCATCCCCACTCCTTCAGCTACTTCTTCTTCTTCCTCTTGTTCACCTTCTTCCACCTCTACTACATCCACTTGTTCCTCTGCTTCCCTCTCTTCTCCTTCTTGCCCTTCTTCTGCCTACACTACTTCTTCTTCCTCCTCTTCTTCTTCTCCTCCTTGTTCCACTTCTTCTTCCTCCCCTTTCCTTCCATTGCTTCTTCTTCCTCCCTTTTTCTCATTCTTCCACTTCTTCTTCTTCTTCCTATTTTTCTCCTTCTTCCACTTGCACTTATTCCTTTTCTTCTCGTTCTTCCACTTCTTCTTCTTCCTCTTCTTCTCCTTTTGCCACCTCTTCTCCCCCCCCTCCCATTCTCCTTCTTCCACTTCTTCTTCTTCATCTCCTTTCATTCCACTACTTCTACCACTTCTTCTACTTCTACTTGTTGTTCTTCTTCAATTTCGTCTCCTTCTTCCGCTTCTTCTGCTTACACTTCTTCTTCTTCCTCTTCCTCCATATCTTCTCCTTCCACAACTTCTTCTTCTTTCCTTTCCGTCTTCTCCTTCCTCTTTTTCTCCATTCCCCACTTCTGTAGCTTCCCATTGTTGCTCTTCCTCTTCTTTTCCTTCCCCCAAATCTTATGCTTACACTTCTTCTTCTTCTTCCTCTTCTCCTCTAGATTCCATTTCTTCTGCTTCTACTTCCCTTCCCTTCCCATCCTTCTTCCTTTTCCTCCCTTTCTCCTTGTTCCAATTCTTCTTCATGTCACCTCCTTACACTACTTCTTCTTCCTCCTCTTGTTCACCTTCTTCAACTTCTTCACTTTCCACATCTTATTCTTCTTCCTTTTCTTCTCCTTCTTCCACTTCTTGTAGTTACTCTCCTTCTTCTTCCTCTTCTTATCTTTCTTCCACTTCTCCTGCCTCCTCTTGTTCTCTTTTTTCCACTTCTTCTTCATCCTCTCCTTTCCTTTCTTTTCTTCCTCTTCATCTCCTTCCTCTTCTTCCTCACCTTTGTCATATCCCTCTTTTTCTCCTTCTTCTGCTTCCACTTGCATTTCTACCTGTTATTCTCTTTCTTCCACTTCTTCTCCATCATCCCCACTCCTTCAACTACTTCTTCTTCTTCCTCTTGTTCACCTTCTTCCACTTCTACTACATCCACTTCTTCTTCTTCTTCCCTCTCTTCTCCTTCCTTCCCGTCTTCTGCCTACACTACTTCTTCTTCCTCCCCTTCTTCTTCTCCTCCTTGCTCCACTTCTTAGTCATCCCCTTTCATTCCATTACTTCTTCTTCCTCCTCTTTTTCTCATTCTTCCACTTCTTCTTCTTCTTCCTATTGTTCTCCTTCTTCCACTTGCACTTCTTCCTTTTCTTCTCGTTCTTCCACTTCTTCTTCTTCCTCTTCTTCTCCTTTTGCCACCTCTTCTCCCTCCTCCCGTTCTCTGCTCTTCCACTTCTTCTTCTTCATCTCCTTTCATTCCACTACTTCCTCCTATTCCTCTTATTCTCTCCTTCTACCACTTCTTCTGCCTACACTACTTCTTCTCCCTTCACTTCCTCTTCTTCCATTTCTTCTCCTTCCACAACTTCTTCTTCTTTCCTTTCTGCCTTCTCCTTCCTTTTTTCTCCATCCTCCATTTCTATTGCTTTCCATTGTTGCTCTTCCTCTTCTTCTCCTTCCCCCAAATCTTACGCTTACACTTCTTCTTCTTCTTCCTCTTCTCCTCCAGATTCCACTTCTTCTGCTTCTTCTTACCTTGCCTTTCCCTCCTTCTTCCTTTTCCTCCTTTTCTCCTTGTTCCAATTCTTCTTTTTCATCTCACCTCCTTCCACTACTTCTTCTTCCTCCTCTTGTTCACCTTCTTCAACTTCTTCACTTTCCACATCTTCTTCTTCTTCCGTTTCTTCTACTTCTTTAACTTCTTCTAGTTACTCTCCTTCTTCTTCCTCTTCTTATCTTGCTTCCACTTCTCCTGCCTCCTCTTGTTCTCTTTTTTCCACTTCTTCTTCATCCGCTCCATTCCTTTCTTTTCTTCCTCTTCATCTCCTTCTTCTTCTTCCTTTCCTTCATCATATCCCTCTTTTTCTCCTTCTTCTGCTTCCACTTGCGTTTCTACCTCTTGTTCTCCTTCTTCCACTTCTTCTCCATCGTCCCCACTCCTTCAACTACTTCTTCTTCTTCCTCTTGTTCACCTTCTTCCACTTCTACTACATCCACTTCTTCTTCTTCTTCCCTCTCTTCTCCTTCTTGCCCTTCTTCTGCCTACACTACTTCTTCTTCCTCCCCCTCTTCTTCTCCTCCTTGTTCCACTTCTTCTTCATCTCCTTTCATTCCATTGCTTCTTCTTCTTATTGTTCTCCTTCTTCCACTTGCACTTCTTCCTTTTCTTCTCGTTCTTCCACTTCTTCTTCTTCCTCTTCTTCTCCTTTTGGCACCTCTTCTCCCTCCTCCCGTTGTCCCTCTTCCACTTCTTCTTTATCTCATTTCAATCCACTACTTCCTCCTATTCCTCTTATTCTCTCCTTCTACCACTTCTCCTACTTCTACTTGTTGTTCTTCTTCATTTTCTTCTCCTTCTTCTGCTTCTTCTGCTTCCTCTTCTTCCATTTCTTCTCCTTCCACAACTTCTTCTTCTTTCCTTTCCGTCTTCTCCTTCCTCTTTTTGTCCATCCCCCACTTCTGTTGCTTCCCATTGTTGCTCTTTCTCTTCTTCTCCTTCCCCCAAATCTTATGCTAACACAATTCTTATTCTTCCTCTTCTCCTCTAGATTCCACCTCTTCTGCTTCTTCTGCCCTTCCCCTCCTTCTTCCTTTTCCTCCTTTTCTCCTTGTTCCAATTCTTCTTCTTCATCTCACCTCCTTCCACTAGATCTTCTTCCTCCTCTTTTTCTCATTTTTCCACTTCTTCTTCTTCTTCCTATTGTTTTCCTTCTTCCACTTACACTTGTTCCTTTTCTTCTCGTTCTTCCACTTCTTCTTCTTACTCTTCTTCTCCTTCTGCCACCTCTTCTCCCCCCTCCCGTTCTCCTTGTTCCAATTCTTCTTCTTCATCTCCTTTCATTTTGCTACTTCCTCCTATTCCTCTTATTCTCTCCTTCTACCACTTCTTCTACTTCTAGTTGTTGTTCTTCTTCATTTTCGTCTCCTTCTTTCGCTTCTTCTGCTTACACTTCTTCTTCTTCCTCTTCTTTCATTTCTTCTCTTTCCACAACTTCTTCTTCTTTCCTTTCCGTCTTGTCCTTCCTCTTTTTCTCCATCCCCCACTTCTGTTGCTTCCCATTCTTGCTCTTCCTCTTCTTCTCCTTCCCCCAAATCCTATGCTTACACTTCTTCTTCTTCCTCCTCTTCTCCTCCAGATTCCACTTCTTCTGCTTCTTCTTCCCTTCCGCTTCTTCCTTTTCCTCCTTTTCTCCTTGTTCCAATTCTTCTTTTTCATCTCACCTCCTTCCATTACTCTTCTTCCTCCTCTTGTTCACCTTCTTCACTTTCCACATCTTCTTCTTCTTCCTTTTCTTATCCTTCTTCCACTTCTTCTAGTTAGTATCCTTCTTCTTCCTCTTCTTATCTTTCTTCCACTTCTCCTGCCACCTTTTGTTCTCTTTCTTCCACTTCTTCTTCATCCTCTCCTTTCGTTTCTTTTCTTCATCTTCATCTCCTTCTTCTTCTTCCTTTCCTTCATCATATCCCTCTTTTTCTCCTTCTTCTCCTTCCACTTGCATTTCTACCTCTTGTTCTCCTTCTTCCACTTCTTCTCCATCATCCCCACTCCTTCAGCTACTTCTTCTTCTTCCTCTAGTTCACCTTCTTCCACCTCTACTACATCCACTTGTTCCTCTGCTTCCCTCTCTTCTCCTTCTTGCCCTTCTTCTGCCTACACTACTTCTTCTTCCTCCCCTTCTTCTTCTCCTCCTTGTTCCACTTCTTCTTCATCCCCTTTCCTTCCATTGCTTCTTCTTCCTCTTCTTTTTCTCATTCTTCCACTTCTTCTTCTTCTAACTATTGTTCTCCTTCTTCCACTTGCACATCTTCCTCTTCTTCTCTTTCTTCCACTTCTTCTTCTTCTTCCTATTGTTCTTCTTCGTCTCCTTCTTCCGCTTCTTCTGCTTACAGTTCTTCTTCCTCTTCTTCCATTTCTTCTCCTTCCACAACTTCTTCTTCTTTCCTTTCCGTCTTCTCCTTCCTCTTTTTCTCCATCTCCCACTTCTGTTGCTTCCCATTGTTGCTCTTCCTCTTCTTCTCCTTCCCTCAAATCTTATGCTTACACTTCTTCTTCTTCTTCCTCTTCTCCTCCAGATTCCACCTCTTCTGCTTCTTCTTCCCTTCCTTTCCCTTCCCCTCCTTCTTCCTTTTCCTCCTTTTGTCCTTGTTCCAATTCTTCTTCTTTATCTCACCTCTTCCACTACTTCTTCTTCCTCCTCTTGTTCACCTTCTTCACTTTCCACATCTTCTTCTTCTTCCTTTTCTTCTCCTTCTTCCACTTCTTCTAGTTACTCTCTTTTTTCTTCCTCTTCTTATCTTTCTTCCACTTCTCTGGCCTCCTTTTGTTCCCTTTCTTCCACTTCTCCTTCATCCTCTCCTTTCCTTTCTTTTCTTCCTCTTCATTTCCTTCCTCTTCTTCCTTTCCTTCATCATATTCCTCTTTTTCTCCTTTTTCTGCTTCCACTTGCATTTCTACCTCTTGTTCTCCTTCTTCCACTTCTTCTCCATCATCCCCACACCTTTAACTACTTCTTCTACTTCCTCTTGTTCACCTTCTTCCACTTCTACTACATCTACTTGTTCTTCTTCTTCCCTCTCTTCTCCTTCTTGCCCTTCTTCTGCCTACACTACTTCTTCTTCCTGCCCTTCTTCTTCTCCTCCTTGTTCCACATCTTCTTCATCCCCTTTCCTTCCATTGCTTCTTCTTCTTCCTCTTTTTCTCATTCTTCCACTTCTTCTTCTTCATCCTATTGTTCTCCTTCTTCCACTTGCACTTCTTCCTTTTCTTCTCGTTCTTCTTCTTCTTCTCCTTCTGCCACCTCTTCTCCCTCCTCCCGTTCTCCTTCTTCCACTTCTTCTTCTTCATCTCCTTTCATTCCGCTACTTCCTCCGATTCCTCTTATTCTCTCCTTCTACCACTTCTTCTACTTCTACTTGTTGTCCTTCTTCATTTTTGTCTCCTTCTTCCGCTTCTTCTGCTTACACTTCTTCTTCTTTCTCTTCTTCCATTTCTTCTCCATCCAAAACGTCTTCTTTCCTTTCCGTCTTTTCCTTCCTCTTTTTCTCCATCCCCCACTTCTGTTGCTTCCCATTGTTGCTTTTCCTCTTCTTCTTGTTCCCCAAAATCTTATGCTTACATTTCTTCTTCTTGTTCCTCTTCTTTTCCAGATTCCACTTCTTCTGCTTCTTCTTCCCTTCCCTTCCCCCTTCTTCCTTTTCCTCTTTTTCTCCTTGTTACAATTCTTCTTCTTCATCTAACCTCCTTCCACTACTTCTTCTTCCTCCTCTTGTTCACCTTCATTAACTTCTTCAGTTTTCACATCTTCTTCTTCTTCATCTTGTTCACCTTCTTCCACTTCTACTGCATCCACTTGTTCTTCTTCTTTCTCCTGCTTCCACTGCTTCTTCTTCCCTTCCCTTCCCCTCCTTCTTCATTTTCCTCCTTTTCTCCTTGTTCCAATTCTTCTTCTTCATCTTACCTCCTTCCACTTCTTCTTCTTCCATCTCTTTTCCTTCTTGCCCTTCTTCTGCCTACACTACTTCTTCTTCCTCCCCTTCTTCTTTTCCTCCTTGTTCCACTTCTTCTTCATCCTGTTTCCTTCCATTGCTTCTTCTTCCTCCTTTTTTTCTCATTCTTCCACTTCTTCTTCTTCTTCCTATTGTTTTCCTTCTTCCACCTGCACTTCTTCCTTTTCTTCTCATTCTTCCACTTCTTCTTCTTCCTCGTCTTGTCCTTCTACCACCTCTTCTCCCTCCTCCCGTTCTCCTTCTTCCACTTCTTCTTCTTCATCTCCTTTCATTCCACTACTTCTATGACTTGTTCTACTTCTACCACTTCTTCCCATTGTTGCTCTTCCTCTTCTTCTCCTTCCCCCAAATCTTATGCTTACACTTCTTCTTGTTCTTCCTCTTCTCCTCCAGATTCCACTTCTTCTGCTTCTTCTGCCCTTCCCTTCCCCTCCTTCTTCCTTTTCCTCCTTTTCTCCTTGTTCCAATTCTTCTTCTTCATCTCACCTCCGTCCACTACTTCTTCTTCCTCCTCTTGTTCACCTTCCTCACTTTCCACATCTTCTTCTTCTTCCTTTTCTTCTCCTTCTTCCACTTCTTCTAGTTACTCTCCTTCTTTTTCCTCTTCTTATCTTTCTTCCACCTCTCCTGCCACCTCTTGTTCTCTTTCTTCCGCTTCTTCTTCATCCTCTCCTTTCCTTTCTTTTCTTCCTCTTCATCTCCTTCTTCTTCTTCCTTTCCTTCGTCATATCCCTCTTTTTCTCCTTCTCTGCTTCCACTTGCATTTCTACCTCTTGTTCTCCTTCTTCCACTTCTTCTCCATCATCCCCACACCTTCAACTACTTTTTATTCTTCCTCTTGTTCACCTTCTTCCACTTCTACTACATCCTCTTGTTCTTTTTCTTCCCTCTCTTCTCCTTCTTGTCCTTCTTCTGCCTACACTACTTCTTCTTCCTCCCCTTCTTCTTCTCCTCCTTGTTCCACTTCTTCTTCACACCCTTTCCTTCCATTGCCTCTTCTTCCTCCTCTTTTTCTCATTCTTCCACTTCTTCTTCTTCTTCTTCCTATTGTTCTTCTTCTTCCAGTTGCACTTCTTCCTTTTCTTCTCGTTCTTCCACTGCTTCTTCTTCCTCTTTTTCTCCTTCTGCCACCTCTCCTCCCTCCTCGCATTCTCCTTCTTCCAGTTCTTCTTCTTCATCTCCTTTCATTCCACTACTTCCTCCTATTCCTCTTATTCTCTCCTTCTACCACTTCTTCTACTTCTACTTGTTGTTCTTCTTCATTTTTGTCTCCTTCTTCCACTTCTGCTGCTTACACTTCTTCTTCTTTCTCTTCTTCCATTTCTTCTCCTTCCACAACTTCTTCTTCTTTGCTTTCCGTCTTCTCCTTCCTCTTTTTCTCCATCCCATACTTCTGTTGCTTCCCATTGTTGGTCTTCCTCTTCTTCCCCTTCCCCCAAATCTTATGCTTACACTTCTTCTTCTTCTTCCTCTTCTCCTCAAACATCCACTTCTTCTGCTTCTTCTTCCCTTCCCTTCCCCTCCTTCTTCCTTTTCCTCCTTTTCTCCTTGTTCCAATTCTTCGTCTTCATCTCACCTCCTTCCACTAGTTCTTCTTCCTGCTCTTGTTCACCTTCTTCAACTTCTTCACTTTCCACATCTTCTTCTTGTTCCTTTTCTTATCCTTCTTCCACTTCTTCTAGTTAGTCTCCTTCTTCTTCCTCTTCTTATCTTTCTTCCGCTTCTCCTGCCTCCTCTTGTTATCTTTCTTCCACTTCTTCTTCATCTTTTCCTTGCCTTTCTTTTCTTCCTTTTCATCTCGTTCTTCTTCTTCCTTTCCTTCATCATATCCCTCTTTTTCTCTTTCTTCTGCTTCCACTTGCATTTCTATGTCTTGTTCTCCTTCTTCCACTTCTTCTCCATCATCCCCACTCCTTCAACTACTTCTTCTTCTTCCTCTTGTTCACCTTCTTCCACTTCTACTACATCTACTTGTTCTTCTTCTTCCATCTCTTCTCCTTCTTGCCCTTCTTCTGCCTACACTACTTCTTCTTCTTCCCCTTCTTCTTCTCTTCCTTGTTCCACTTCTTCTTCATTCCCCTTTCCTTCCATTGCTTCTTCTTCCTCCTCTTTTTCTCATTCTTCCACTTCTTCTTCTTCTTCCTATTGTTCTCCTTCTTCCACTTGCACTTCTTCCTTTTCTTCTCGCTCTTCCACTTCTTCTTCTTCCTCTTCTTCTCCTTCTACCACCTCTTCTCCCTCCTCCCGTTCTCCTTCTTCCACTTCTTCTTCTTCATCTCCTTTCATTCAACTACTTCCTCCTATTGTTGTCATTCTCTCCTTCTACCACTTATTCTACTTATACTTGTTGTTCTTCTTCATTTTCGTGTCCTTCCTCTGCTTCTTCTGCTTCTTCTGCTTATTCTTCCTCTTCTTCCATTTCATCTGCTTCCACAACTTCTTCTTCTTTCCTTTCCGTCTTCTTCGTCCTTTTTTTCTCCATCCCCCACTTCTGTTGCTTCCCATTCTTGCTCTTCCTCTTCTTCTCCTTCCCCCAAATCTTATGCTTACACTTCTTCTTCTTCCTCTTCTTCCATTTCTTCTCCCTTCGTCATATCCCTCTTTTTCTCCGTCTTCTGCTTCTACTTGCATTTCTACCTCTTGTTCTCTTTCTTCTGCTTCTTCTCCATCATCCTCACTCCTTCAACTACTTTTTCTTCTTCCTCTTGTTCACCTTCTTCGACTTCTACTACATCCACTTGTTCTTCTTCTTCCTCCCCTTCTTCTTCTCCTCCTTGTTCCACTCCTTCTTCATCCCTTTTCCTTCCAATGCTTCTTCTTCCTCCTCTTTTTCTCATTCTTCCACTTCTTCTTCTTCCTCTTCTTCTCCTTCTACCACCTCTTTTTCCTCCTCCCGTTCTCCTTCTTCCACTTCTTCTTCTTCATCTCCTTTCATTCCACTACTTCCTCCTATTCCTCTTATTCTCTCCTTCTACCACTTCTTCTACTTCTACTTATTGTTTGTCTTCATTTTCGTCTCCTTCTTCCGCTACTTCTGCTTACACTTCTTCTTTTTCCTCTTCTTTCATTTCTTCTCCTTCCACAACTTCTTCTTCTTTCCTTTGCGTCCTCTCCTTCCTCTTTTTCTCTATCCCCCACTTCTGTTGCTTCCCATTGTTGCTCTTCCTCTTCTTCCCCTTCCCCCAAATCTTATGCTTACACTTCTTATTCTTCTTCCTCTTCTCCTCCAGCTTCCACTTCTTCTGCTTCTTCTTCCCTTCCTGATGAGGACATGAAGGACAATAAGCTTGAAGCACTTGACGGGCTTGGAGGACCCATGACAAGGGCAAGGACAAAGAGAGCTAAGGAAGCTTTGCAACAAGTGTTGACAGGGCATCCATACCTTTGTGTGTGTATTCTCAGGCTTATCTTCCTCCTGGAAGTGTGACGCCTCCTTTCACCATTTTCTGTCTTATTTCTTCAATTTTCTGTTTTGTTCATTGTTCCAATTGAAGTCGATTCTCACGTAGAATTTCTGACCCAGCACGCTGTGTTTTTGTTTTGAATTTTTGCATCTATTTTGGGTTTCCAATTAAGTGCTAAAATTGTGATTTAAATCTCCCCCATTTTTGCTTGATTTGTGCGTAACCTTTTATTTTGATCATTCTTAGTAATGAGCCAACGTTCTGCACATTTTCAATCAATTTAACTTTGAAGCGTTTGTTGCAATTATTTCTATCAAGCGCTGATTGCCCTTTTCTGGTCAGAATTATATTCTTTTCAATTAGCAAACTGGGCGTCATTTGTCTTTTAACCTGTGCTGGAATATTTAATCAAAATTCTGCATTTGTTTGAAGCCGTCATTTCACGCTAAGTCTTTGATTCACTTTCCAATTGATTCCATGCTTCGTTGCTCAATGAATTCTTCCTTTCTTTGGTTCAAATTTTCATAAGGCAGCCAATACAATTCTTGGAGGTCCTTGTCCAGAATTCTAATTCTGCAAGAGGATTCACGTCATTTGGTATCAGAGCTCCGGTTTCTAGGAATTGCAAGGCTGCTGTTCTGGGTAATTTCTGTCCTTAATTTTCATCATATCATAATATTACCTTATTGTTATTTCTTTGACTGAACCATTGCAAAAGTTAGGTCCTTAGAACAATTCTGAATTTATTTTTTTTAAAAAAAATAGAAGTGAAAGAAAGCATGCAAAAATTGAGTTAAAAAAAAATTGGGCTGAATGGTTCATGTTATTAGAAAAATTTTAAGCTCATTCTTAAGGTAATATTGTGTTTGAATTGAGGAAGAAAATACTGCACCTTGTTAGTATACAATTCTGAATTTTGCTGCACCTATTGGCTTCATTTTAAGCCAAAATTTCTACCCTTTGTTGGTGTCAAAATTCTGGTTGCTGTCCTATTTGTTTGTGGTCTTCTTTGTGTTTCATTTGAGTCATTTTTGTTAGCTTTTGTTGAGTTATTTGGACTTCACACAGGTTGGTGTTGTCTTTGAATTTATTCTCTTTTTGGTTTGTTAAGAACTTAAGGAGGAATAGAGAGGAAAAAGGCAAGAGAGTTTCATTATAGTAAAAGCCAATATTTTTTCAACGCAAACACTTGAGTGGGTGAGAACATTTTCAAACACCACATACATACTTTTTCTTGAGACATTTGACCTGTTTGTTTATCATGGCGGAAAGAAATAATAACAATGATCTTCAGCTTCAAATTGTTGCACTATCTCAGCATTTAGAGAGATTGATGAAGCAACAACGAGATGAGTTCCATGAGAGGTTGGATCAGTTGGAGAATAGAACCCCACCAACAGGAGGAGGAGGAAGGCCAAATAGAAATGAAGGAAGAATAGAAGGAGTGAAGTTGAATGTGCCTCCTTTCAAGGGTAGGAGTGATCCTGAGGCATACTTGGAGTGGGAGTTAAAAATTGAGCATGTGTTCTCTTGCAACAATTATAATAAGGAGCAAAAGGTGAGACTTGCAGCTGCTGAATTTTCAGATTATGCTTTGATTTGGTGGAACAAGTTGCAAAGGGAGAGGATTAGAGATGAAGAGCCTATGGTGGACACTTGGACTGAAATGAAGAAGCTTATGAGGAAACGGTATGTACCTTCTAGCTTCCATAGAGACAAAATTGAAACTTCAAAAATTGTCTCAAGGAAGCAAGGGAATGGAGGAGTACTATAAGGAGATGGAGGTGCTTATCATCCAAGCAAAAATTGAAGAAGATCCTGAGGTAACTATGGCTCGCTTCCTTAGTGGTTTAAATCATGATATTAGAGATGTTGTTGAGTTGCAGGAATTTGTAGAAATGGAGGATCTGTTGCATAAGGCCATTCAGGTAGAACAATAGTTAAAAAGAAAAAGTGCAACAAGAAGGAGTTCTACCAATTTTAATAATTCCAATTGGAAGGATAGGAGGAAAGAAGGAGCTGCCTCATCTAGTAATACAACACCTTCTAGCCATGGAAAAGCCCCTCAAAAGAAAGATGATAATCCACCTAAAAAGACTAGAGAAGTGAAGTGTTTCAAGTGCTTGGGCATGGGTCATTATGCCTATGAGTGTCCCACATAGAAGATTATTCTTCTCAAAGATAATGGGGAATACACAAGCCAATCAGAAGCTAGTGGTGGAGAAGAAGAGGAGAGTGATGGAGAATTCGCGGCTAATGAAGGAGAGTTGTACATGATTAGGAGACTGTTGGGAAGTCAAGTCAAGGCCGAAGATGCATCTCAAAGGGAGAACATCTTTCACACAAGATGTTCAGTCAATGGTAATGTTTCTTTGGTAATTATTGATGGAGGGAGTTGTACCAATGTGGTGAGTTCAAGATTAGTGTAAAAGATGAACATGGACACTACACTGCATCCTATACCATATAAACTCCAATGGCTTAGTGAAGGAGAAGAAGTTAAAGTGAAACAGCAAGCAGAGGTTCCTTTCTCCATTGGGAAGTATCAAGATAAGGTTTTATGTGATGTGGTTCCCATGGAGGCCAGCCATATCCTTTTAGGGAGGCCGTGGCAGTATGATACCAAAGCCATTCATGATGGTTTCACTAATAAAATTTCCTTTATGTATCAGGATAAAAAGGTGGTTCTCAAGCCTTTGTCTCCTAAAGAGGTATGTGAGGATCAATTAAAAATGAGAGAAAAGTTAGCAAATGAGAGAAAGAGTTAAACACCTGAGAGGAAACAGAGTGAAACACCTAAAAGAAAAAAGAGAGAAAAGAATAAGAGTGAAACACTTGAGGGCAAGCAGCTGTGTTTAGCAAGAGAAAGGGAGGTAAGGAGGGTGCTTTGCGCAAGACAGCCCCTCTACTTATTGCTTTGTCAAAATCAAATTTTGTATGCTAACCCGTTTGACAAGTTTGAATTGCCTTCTTGTATTGAATCTCTTTTGCAGGATTTTGAGGATGTGTTTCCGGCAAATGTACCTGATGGCTTGCCACCTGTGAGGGGAATTGAGCATCACATTGATCTCATTCTAGGAGCTTCTTTGCCCAATCGTCCAGCTTATAAGAGCAACCCATAGGAGACCAAAGAGATCGAAAGGCAAGTTACTGAGCTCATGAGCAAAGGGTGGGTAAGAGACAGCATGAGGCCATGTGCTGTACCTGTGATTCTAGTACCCAAGAAGGATGGCTCATGGAGGATGTGTTCTGATTGTAGAGCCATAAACAACATCACCATCAAATATAGACATCCAATTCCCAGGTTGGATGATCTTCTTGATGAACTATATGGTGCATGTGTGTTTTCTAAAATTGATCTGAAAAGTGGCTATAATCAGATTAGGATTAGAGAAGGAGATGAATGGAAAACTGCTTTTAAGACTAAATATGGATTGTATGAGTGGCTGGTTATGCCCTTTGGTTTGACAAATGCGCCTAGTACTTTTATGAGATTAATGAATCATGTCTTAAGAGAGTTTATTGGAAAATTTGTTGTGGTGTACTTTGATGATATTCTGATCTATAGCACTAGTCTTGAATTGCATGTTGAACATTTGCGGGCTGTTATGAATGTGCTTAGAAAAGAACAATTGTATGCCAATTTGGACAAATGCATTTTTTGTACTGATCATGTAGTATTCCTAGGCTTTGTTGTTAATGCTAAAGGGGTACAGGTTGATGTGGAAAAGGTTAAGGCCATCCAAGAATGGCCTACACCTAAAACCATGAGTGAGGTGAGAGGATTTCATGGTTTAGCAAGTTTCTACAGGAGATTTGTTAAAGATTTTAGTACTGTGGCTGCACCTCTAAATGAAATTGTTAAAAAAATGTGGGTTTTAAATGGGGAGAGAAACAAGAAGAGGCCTTTGCTGCCCTTAAGCATAAGCTTGTTAATGCACCTATTCTTGCCATGCCTAATTTTGCAAAATCATTTGAAATTGAATGTGATGCATCAAATGTGGGTATTGGGGCTGTTTTATTGCAAGATGGTCATCCAATTGCTTATTTTAGTGAAAAGTTAAGTGGGGCTGCCCTTAACTATTCTACTTATGATAAGGAATTATATGCGTTGGTGAGGGCTTTAAAAACATGGCAGCATTATCTGTTACCCAAGGAATTTGTCATTCATAGCGACCATGAGTCTTTAAAATATTTAAAGGGTCAAGGTAAGCTTAATAAGAGGCATGCTAAGTGGGTAGAATTTTTAGAACAATTTCCATATGTTATCAAGCATAAAAAGGGAAAAGGGAACGTAGTGGCTGATGCGCTTTCTAGGAGGCATGCATTACTTTCTATGCTTGAGACTAAATTATTTGGTCTTGAATCTTTGAAAGATATGTATAAACATGATGTGGATTTTGCTGAAATATTTGCTGCATGTGAAAAGCTTTCTGAAAATGGATATTATAGGCATAATGGATTTTTGTTTAAAGCCAATAAATTGTGTGTGCCTAAATGTTCCATTAGAGAGTTGCTTGTAAGTGAATCACATGAGGGGGGTTTGATGGGTCATTTTGGGGTTCAAAAGACTTTGGAAATTTTGCAAGAGCATTTCATTTGGCCTCATATGAAGCGTGATGTGCATAAGTATTGTGATCACTGCATTGTTTGTAAAAAGGCTAAATCTAAGGTTAAGCCTCAAGGGTTGTATACTCCTTTGCCTGTTCCAGAATATCCTTGGACTGACATTTCTATGGATTTTGTTTTACGGCTGCCTAGAACAAAGAATGTAAAGGATTCTGTGTTTGTTGTTGTTGACAGGTTTTCCAAGATGGCACACTTTGTACCTTGCAAGAAGATAGATGATGCTTGTCATGTGGCTGATTTGTTTTTCAAGGAAATAGTAAGACTTCATGGTTTACCAAGAAGCATTGTAAGTGATAGGGATGCAAAATTCCTTAGTCACTTTTGGAGGAGCTTATGGGGTAAGATTGGTACTAAATTGTTGTTTTCTACTACTTGTCACCCACAAACTGATGGGCAAACTGAGGTAGTTAATAGGACTTTAGGCACCTTGCTTAGGACTGTTTTGAAAACAAATCTTAAATCTTGGGAAGCATGTCTACCTCACGTTGAGTTTGCTTATAATAGGGCTATCCATAGCACAACCAATTGTTCACCATTTGAGATTGTATATGGATTTAATCCTTTAACTCCTCTTGATTTGTTGCCTATGCCTAACATTTCTTTGTTTAAGCATAAAGAAGCACAGGCTAAAGCTGAATTTGTGAAGAAGTTGCATGAGCAAGTGAGAGCTCAAATTGAAAAGAAAAAATGAAAGCAGAGGTTTCCTGAGCAGAGAAAGTCAAAACTCCAACCAAGGGGAGATGGCCCTTTCCAAGTCATAGAAAAGATCAATCACAATGCCTATAAAATTGATCTACCTGGTGAGTACAATGTTAGTGCTCCTTTTAATGTGTCTGATTTAACTCTCTTTGATGGAGATGGAGATGGTTCTGATTTGAGGACAAATCCTCGTCAAGAGGGGGGGAGTGATGAGGACATGAAGGACAAAAAGCTTGAAGCACTTGACGGGCTTGGAGGACCCATGACAAGGGCAAGGACAAAGAGAGCTAAGGAAGCTTTGCAACAAGTGTTGACAGGCATTTTTCAAAGAGAGCCAAATCTTGCAGACTGTGGGGATAAAATTGTCAATTGCATCCTGTTTGAAGAGGGAGCTGAGCGGCCAACATCTATATAATAATTTGGGCTGATTTTATTAGTAAATTATTTCAAATAAATTGTATAAGTGGTTGTTACAAATTCTTAAAAATGTGCGGCCAGCTTGGGCAAATAGGGACCAGATTTTTGTTAATTATTTGGGCTGTTATGTTAGTATTTTTATTGGACAATTATTTAGCTTTTAATTAAGTTAGGGGTTGCATCAAATTTGGGGAAGCAAACAGCCATATAAGGGGGGCGCTCAGCTGGGCAAGGGGGGACGACTGATTCAGAAAAATAGACTCTTGAGAGTGCTTCTTCCTGGGTTCTAAACAGCCAAGGATTTTTCTTTGAGAATTATCAAAGGCCATCCATACCTTTGTGTGTGTATTCTCAGGCTTATCTTCCTCCTAGAAGTGTGACGCCTCCTTTCACCATTTTCTGTCTTGTTTCTTCAATTTTCTGTTTTGTTCATTGTTCCAATTGAAGTCGATTCTCACGCAGAATTTCTGACCCGACATGCTGTGTTTTTGTTTTGAATTTCTGCATCTATTTTGGGTTTCCAATTAAGTGCTAAAATTGTGAGTTAAATCTGCCCCAATTTTGCTTGATTTGTGCGTAACCTTTTATTGTGATAATTCTTAGTAATGAGCCAACGTTCTGCACATTTTCAATCAATTTAACTTTGAAGCGTTTGTTGCAATTATTTCTATCAAGCGCTGATTGCCCTTTTCTGGTCAGAATTATATTCTTTTCAATTAGCAAACTGGGCGTCATTTGTCTTTTAACCTGTGCTGGAATATTTAATCAAAATTCTGCATTTGTTTGAAGCCGTCATTTCACACTAAGTCTTTGATTCACTTTCCAATCGATTCCATGCTTCGTTGCTCAATGAATTCTTCCTTTCTTTGGTTCAAATTTTCATAAGGCAGCCAATACAATTCTTGGAGGTCCTTGTCCAGAATTCTAATTCTGCAAGAGGATTCACGTCACTTCTTCCACTTCTTCTTCTTTATCTCCTTTCATTCCACTACTTCCTCCTATTCCTCTTATTCTCTCCTTCTTCCACTTCTTCTACTTCTACTTGTTATTCTTCTTCATTTTCGTCTCCTTCTTCCGCTTCTTCAGCTTACACTTCTTCTTTGTCTTCCTCTTCTTCCATTTCTTCTCCTTCCACAACTTCTTCTTCTTTCCTTTTCGTCTTTTCCTTCCCCCATATCTTATGCTTACACTTCTTCTTCTTCTTCCTCTTCTCGTCCAGATTCCACTTCTTCTGCTTCTTCTTCCCTTCCCTTCCCATCCTTCTTCCTTTTCCTCCTTTTCTCCTTGCTCCAATCCTTCTTCTTCATGTCACCTCCTTCAACTACTTCTTCTTCCTCCTCTTGTTCACCTTCTTCACTTTCCACATCTTCTTCTTCTTCCTTTTCTTCTCCTTCTTCCACTTCTTCTAGTTACTCTCCTTCTTCTTCCTCTTCTTATCTTTCTTCGACTTCTCCTGCCTCTTCTTGTTCTCTTTCTTCCACTTCTTCTTCATCCTCTCCTTCCCTTTCTTCTCTTCCTCTTCATCTTCATCTTCTTCTTCTTCTTCTTCCGTCATATCCCTCTTTTTCTCCTTCTTCTGCTTCCAGTTGCATTTCTACCTCTTGTTCTCCTTCTTCCACTTCTTCTCCATCATCCCCACTCCTTCAACTACTTCTTCTTCTTCCTCTTGTTCACCTTCTTCCACTTCTACTACATCCACTTGTTCTTCTTCTTCCATCTCTTCTCCTTCTTGCCCTTCATCTGCCTACACTACCTCTTCTTCCTCCCGTTCTTCTTCTCCTCCTTGTTCCACTTCTTCTTCATTCCCTTTCCTTCCATTGCTTCTTCTTCCTCCTCTTTTTCTCATTCTTCCACTTCTTCTTCTTCTTCCTATTGTTCTCCTTCTTCCACTTGAACTTCTTCCTTTTCTTCTTGTTCTTCCACTTCTTCTTCTTCCTCTTCATCTCCTTCTGCCACCTCTTCTTCCTCCTTCCGTTCTCCTTCTTCCACTTCTTCTTCTTCATCTCCTTTCATTCCACTACTTCCTCCTATTCCTCTCATTCTCTCCTTCTACCACTTCTTCTACTTCTACTTGTTGTTCTTCTTAATTTTTGTCTCCTTCTTTCGCTTCTTCTGCTTACACTTCTTCTTCTTCCTCTTCGTCCATTTCTTTTCCCTCCACAACTTCTTCTTCTTTCCTTTCTGTCTTCTCCTTCCTCTTTTTCTCCATCCCCCACTTCTGTTGCTTCCCATTGTTACTGTTCCTCTTTTTCTCCTTCCCCGAAATCTTATGCTTACACTTCTTCTTCTTCTTCCTCTTCTCCTCCAGATTCCACTTCTTCTGCTTCTTCTTCCCTTCCCTTCCCCTCCTTCTTCCTTTTCCTCCGTTTCTCCTTGTTCCAATTGTTCTTCTTCATCTCACCTCCTTGCACTACTTCTTCTTCCTCGTCTTGTTCAACTTTTTCACTTTCCACATCTTCTTCTTCTTCCTTTTCTTCTTCTTCTTACATTCTTCTAGTTAATATCCTTCTTCTTCCTCTTCTTATCTTTCTTCCACTTCTCCTGCCTCCTCTTGTTCTCTTTCTTCGACTTCTTCTTCATCCTCTCCTTTCCTTTCTTTTCTTCCTCTTCATCTCCTTCTTCTTCTTCCTTTTGCTTCGTCATATCCCTCTTTTTCTCCTTCTTCTGCTTCCACTTAAATTTCTACCTCTTGTTCTCCTTCTTCCACTTCTACTACATCCACTTGTTCTTCTTCTTCCCTCTCTTCTCCTTCTTGCCCTTCTTCTGCGTACACTACTTCTTCTTCCTCCCCTTCTTCTTCTCCTCCTTGTTCCACTTCTTCTCCATTTCCCTTTCCTTCCATTGCTTTTTCTTCCTCCTCTTTTTCTCATTCTTCCACTTCTTCTTCTTCTTCCTATTGTTCTCCTTCTTCCACTTGCACTTCTTCCTTTTCTTCTCGTTCTTCCACTTCTTCTTCTTCCTCTTCTTCTCCTTCTGCCACCTCTTTTTCCTCCTCCCGTTCTCCTTCTTCCACTTCTTCTTCTTTATCTCCTTTCATTCCATTACCTCCTCCTATTCCTCTTATTCTCTCCTTCTACCACTTCTTCTACTTCTACTTGTTGTTCTTCTTCATTTTCGTCTACTTCTTCCGCTTCTTCTGCTTACACTTCTCCGTCTTCTTCTTCTTCCATTCTTCTCCTTCAACAACTTCTTCTTCTTTCCTTTCCGTCTTCTCCTTCCTCTTTTTCTCCTGCCACTTCTTCTCCTCCTCCCGTTCTCCTTCTTCCACTTCTTCTTCTTCATCTCCTTCCATTCCACTACTTCTACCACTTCTTGTACTTGTACTTGTTGTTCTTCTTCATTTTCGTCTCCTTCTTCCGCTTCTTCTGCTTACACTTCTTCTTCTTCCTCTTCTTCCATGTCTTCTCCTTCCACAACTTCTTCTTTCCTTTCCGTCTTTTCCTTCCTCTTTTTCTCCATCCCCCACTTCTGTTGCTTCCCATAGTTGCTTTTCCACTTCTTCTCCATCATCCCCACTCCTTCAACTACTTCTTCTTCTTCCTCTTGTTCACCTTCTTCCACTTCTACTACATCCACTTCTTCTTCTTCTTCCCTCTCTTCTCCTTCTTGCCCTTCTTCTGCCTACACTACTTCTTCTTCCTCCCCTTCTTCTTCTCCTCCTTGTTCCATTTCTTCCTCATCCCCTTTCCTTCCATTGCTTCTTCTTCCTCCTCTTTTTCTCATTCTTCCACTTCTTCTTCTTCTTCCTGTTGTTCTCCTTCTTCCACTTGCACTTCTTCCTTTTCTTCTCGTTCTTCCACTTCTTCTTCTTCCTCTTCTTGTCCTTCTGCCACCTCTTCTTCCTCCTTCCGTTCTCCTTCCTCCACTTCTTCTTCTTCATCTCCTTTCATTCCACTACTTCCTCCTATTCCTCTTATTCTCTCCTTCTACCACTTCTTCTACTTCTACTTGTTGTTCTTCTTCATTTTCGTCTCCTTCCTCCGCTTCTTCTGCTCACACTTCTTCTCCTTCCTCTTTTTCTCCATCCCCCACATTCGTTGCTTCCCATTGTTGCTTTTCCTCTTCTTCTCCTTACCCCAAATCTTATGCTTACACTTCTTCTTCTTCTTCCTCTTCTCCTCCAGCTTCCACTTCTTCTGCTTCTTCTTCCCTTCCCTTCCCCTCCTTCTTCCTTTTCCTCCTTTTCTCCTGGTTCCAATTCTTCTTCTTCATCTCACCTCCTTCCACTACTTCTTCTTCCTCCTCTTGTTCACCTTGTTCAACTTCTTCACTTTCCACATCTTCTTCTTCTTCCTTTTCTTCTCCTTCTTCCACTTCTTCTAGTTACTCTCCTTCTTCTTCCTCTTCTTATCTTTCGTCCACTTCTCCTGCCTCCTCTTGTTCACCTTCTTCAACTTCTTCACTTTCCACATCTTCTTCTTCACTTTCCACGTCTTCTTCTTCTTCCTTTTCTTCTCCTTCTTCCACTTCTTGTAGTTACTTTCCTTCTTCTTCCTCTTCTTATCTTTCTTGCACTTCTCTGGCCTCCTCTTGTTCTCTTTCTTCCACTTCCTCTTCATCCTCTCCTTTCATTTCTTTTCTTCCTCTTCATCACCTTCTTCTTCTTCCTTTCCTTCGTCATATCCCTCATTTTCTCCTTCTTCTGCTTCCACTTGCATTTCTACCTCGTGTTCTCCTTCTTCCACTTCTTCTCCATTACCCCCTCTCCTTCAACTACTTCTTCTTCTTCCTCTTGTTCACATTCTTCCACCTCTACTACATCCACTTGTTATTCTTCTTCCCTCTCTTCTCCTTCTTGCCCTTCTTTTGCTACACTAGTTCTTCTTCCTCCCCTTCTTCTTCTCCTCCTTGTTCCACTTCTTCTTCATTCCCCTTTCCTTCCATTGCTTGTTCTTCCTCCTCTTTTTCTCATTCCTCCACTTCTTTTTCTTCTTCTTATTGTTCTCCTTCTTCCACTTGCAGTTCTTCCTTTTCTTCTCGTTCTTCCACTTCTTCTTCTTCCTCTTTTTCTCCTTCTGCCACCTTTTCTTCCTCCTCCCGTTCTCCTTCGTCCACTTCTTCTTCTTCATCTCCTTTCATTCCATTACTTCCTCCTATTCCTCTTATTCTCTCCTTCTACAACTTCTTCTACTTCTACTTGTTGTTCTTCTTCATTTTCGTCTCCTTCTTCCACTGCTTCTGCTTACACTTCTTCTTCTTCCTCTTCTTCCTCTTCTTCCATTTCTTCTCCTTCCACAACTTCTTCTTCTTTCCTTTCTGTCTTCTCGTTCCTCTTTTTCTCCATCCCCCACTTTTGTTGCTTCCCATTGTTGCTCTTCCTCTTCTTCTCCTTCCCCCAAATCTTATGCTTACACTTCTTCTTCGTCTTCCTCTTCTCCTCCAGATTCCACTTCTTCTGCTTCTTGTTCCCTTCCTTTCCCCTCCTTCTTCCTTTTCCTCCTTTTCTCCTTGTTCCAATTCTTCTTCTTCATCCCACCTCCTTCCACTACTTCTTCTTCCTCCTCTTGTTCACCTTCTTAAACTTCTTCACTTTCCACATCTTCTTCGTCTTCCTTTTCTTCTCCTTCTTCCACTTCTTCTAGTTACTCTCCTTTTTCTTCCTCTTCTTATCTTTCTTCCGCTTCTCTTGCCTCCTCTTGCTCTCTTTCTTCCACTTCTTCTTCATCCTCTCCTTTCCTTTCTTTTCTTCCTCTTCATATCCTTCTTCTTCTTCCTTTCCTTCGTCATATCCCTCTTTTGCTCCTTCTTCTGCTTCCACTTGCATTTCTACCTCTTGTTCTCCTTCTTCCACTTCTTCTCCATCATCCCCACTCCTTCAACTACTTCTTCTTCTTCCTCTTGTTCACCTTCTTCCACTTCTTCTACATCCACTTGTTCTTCTTCTTCCCTCTCTTCTCCTTCTTGCCCTTCTTCTGCCTACACTACTTTTTCTTCCTCCCCTTCTTCTTCTCCTCCTTGTTCCACTTCTTCTTCATCCCCTTTCCTTCCATTGCTTCTTTTTCCTCCTCGTTTTCTCATTCTTCCACTTCTTCTTCTTCTTCCTATTGTTCTCCTTCTTCCACTTGCACTTCTTCCTTTTCTTCTCGTTCTTCCACTTCTTCTTCCTCTTCCTCTTCTGCTTCTGCCACTTCTTCTTCTCTTCCCGTTCTCCTTCTTCCACTTCTGCTTCTTCATCTCCTTCCATTCCACTACTTCTACCACTTCTTCTACTTCTACTTGTTGTTCTTCTTTATTTTCGTCTCCTTCCTCCGCTTCTTCTGCTCACACTTCTTCTTCTTCCTCTTATTCTATGTCTTCTCCTTCCACAACTTCTTCTTCTTTCCTTTCCATCTTCTCCTTCCTCTTTTTCTCCATCCCCCACATTTGTTGCTTCCCATTGTTGCTCTTCTTCTTCTTCTCCTTACCCCAAATCTTATGCTTACACTTCTTGTTCTTCTTCCTGTTCTCCTCCAGCTTCCACTTCTTCTGCTTCTTTTTCCCTTCCCTTCCCCTCCTTCTTCCTTTTCCTCCTTTTCTCCTTGTTCCAATTCTTCTTCTTGATCTCACCTCCTTCCACTACTTCTTCTTCCTCCTCTTGTTCACCTTCTTGAACCTCTTCACTTTCCACATCTTCTTCTTCTTCCTTTTCTTCTCCTTCTTCCACTTCTTCCAGTTACTCTCCTTCTTCTTCCTCTTCTTATCTTTCTTCCACTTCTCCTGCCTGCTCTTATCCTCTTTCTTCCACTTCTTCTTCTTCCTCTTCTCCAGATTCCACTTCTTCTGCTTTTTCTTCCCTTCCCTTCCCTTCCCCTCCTTCTTCCTTTTCCTCCTTTTCTCCTGGTTCTAATTCTACTTCTTCATCTAACCTCCTTCCACTACTTCTTCTTCCTCCTCTTGTTCACCTTCTTCAACTTCTTCACTTTCCACATTTTCTTCTTCTTCCTTTTGTTCTCCCTCTTCCACTTCTTCTAGTTACTCTCCTTCTTCTTCCTCTTCTTATCTTTCGTTCACTTGTCCTGCCTCCTCTTGTTCACCTTCTTCAACTTCTTCACTTTCCACATCTTCTTCTTCTTCCTTTTCTTCTCCTTCTTCCACTTCTTCTAGTTACTTTCCTTCTTCTTCCTCTTCTTATCTTTCTTGCACTTCTCCTGCCTCCTCTTGTTCTCTTTCTTCCACTTCCTCTTCATCCTCTCCTTTCCTTTCTTTTCTTCCTCTTCATCTCCTTCTTCTTCTTCCTTTCCTTCGTCATATCCCTCTTTTTCTCCTTCTTCTGCTTCCACTTGCATTTCTACCTCTTGTTCTCCTTCTTCCACTTCTTCTCCATTATCCCCTCTCCTTCAACTACTTCTTCTTCTTCCTCTTGTTCACATTCTTCCACCTCTACTACATCCACTTGTTATTCTTCTTCCCTCTCTTCTCCTTCTTGCCCTTCTTTTGCTACACTAGTTCTTCTTCCTCCCCTTCTTCTTCTCCTCCTTGTTCCACTTCTTCTTCATTCCCCTTTCCTTCCATTGCTTGTTCTTCCTCCTTTTTTTCTCATTCCTCCACTTCTTCTTCTTCTTCTTATTGTTCTCCTTCTTCCACTTGCAGTTCTTCCTTTTCTTCTCGTTCTTCCACTTCTTCTTCTTCCTCTTCTTATCCTTCTGCCACCTCTTCTTCCTCCTTCCGTTCTCCTTCCTCCACTTCTTCTTCTTCATCTCCTTTCATTCCACTACTTCCTCCTATTCCTCTTATTCCCTCCTTCTACCACTTCTTCTACTTCTACTTGTTGTTCTTCTTCATTTTTGTCTCCTTCCTCCGCTTCTTCTGCTCACACTTCTTCTTCTTCCTCTTCTTCCATGTCTTCTCCTTCCACAACTTCTTCTTCTTTCCTTTCCGTCTTCCCCTTCCTCTTTTTCTCCGTCCCCCACATTTATTGCTTCCCATTGTTGCTCTTCCTCTTCTTCTCCTTACCCCAAATCTTATGCTTACACTTCTTCTTCTTCTTCCTCTTCTCCTCCAGCTTCCACTTCTTCTGCTTCTTCTTCCCTTCCCTTCCCCTCCTTCTTCCTTTTCCTCCTTTTCTCCTGGTTCCAATTCTTCTTCTTCATCTCACCTCCTTCCACTACTTCTTCTTCCTCCTCTTGTTCACCTTCTTCAACTTCTTCACTTTCCACATCTTCTTCTTCTTCCTTTTCTTCTCCTTCTACCACTTCTTCTAGTTACTCTCCTTCTTCTTCCTCTTCTTATCTTTTGTCCACTTGTCCTGCCTCCTCTTGTTCACCTTCTTCAACTTCTTCACTTTCCACATCTTCTTCTTCTTCCTTTTCTTCTCCTTCTTCCACTTCTTCTGGTTACTTTCCTTCTTCTTCCTCTTCTTATCTTTCTTGCACTTCTCCTGCCTCCTCTTGTTCTCTTTCTTCCACTTCCTCTTCATCCTCCCCTTTCCTTTCTTTTCTTCCTGTTCATCTCCTTCTTCTTCTTCCTTTCCTTCGTCATATCCCTCTTTTTCTCCTTCTTCTGTTTCCACTTGCATTTCTACCTCTTGTTCTCCTTCTTCCACTTCTTCTCCATTATCCCCTCTCCTTCAACTACTTCTTCTTCTTCCTCTTGTTCACATTCTTCCACCTCTACTACATCCACTTGTTATTCTTCTTCCCTCTCTTCTCCTTCTTGCCCTTCTTTTGCCTAAACTAGTTCTTCTTCCTCCCCTTCTTCTTCTCCTCCTTGTTCCACTTCTTCTTCATTCCCTTTTCCTTCCATTGCTTGTTCTTCCTCCTCTTCTTCTTCTTCCTATTATTCTCCTTCTTCCACTTGCAGTTCTTCCTTTTCTTCTCGTTCTTCCACTTCTTCTTCTTCCTCTTCTTCTCCTTCTGCCACCTCTTCTTCCTCCTCCTGTTCTCCTTCGTCCACTTCTTCTTCTTCATCTCCTTTCATTCCATTACTTCCTCCTATTCCTCTTATTCTCTCCTTCTACCACTTCTTCTACTTCTACTTGTTGTTCTTTTTCATTTTCGTCTCCTTCTTCCGCTGCTTCTGCTTACACTTCTTCTTCTTCCTCTTCTTCCTCTTCTTCCTCTTCTTCCATTTCTTCTCCTTCCACAACTTCTTCTTATTTCCTTTCTGTCTTCTCCTTCCTCTTTTTCTCCATCCCCCACTTTTGTTGCTTCCCATTGTTGCTCTTCCTTTTCTTCTCCTTCCCCCAAATCTTATGCTTACACTTCTTGTTCTTCTTCCTCTTCTCCTCCAGATTCCACTTCTTCTGCTTCTTGTTCCCTTCCTTTCCCCTCCTTCTTCCTTTTCCTCCTTTTCTCCTTGTTCCAATTCTTCTTCTTCATCCCACCTCCTTCCACTACTTCTTCTTCCTCCTCTTGTTCACCTTCTTCAACTTCTTCACTTTCCACATCTTCATCGTCTTCCTTTTCTTCTCCTTCTTCCACTTCTTCTAGTTACTCTCCTTCTTCTTCCTCTTCTTATCTTTCTTCCGCTTCTCTTGCCTCCTCTTGCTCTCTTTCTTCCACTTCTTCTTCATCCTCTCCTTTCCTTTCTTTTCTTCCTCTTCATATCCTTCTTCTTCTTCCTTTCCTTCGTCATATCCCTCTTTTTCTCCTTCTTCCGCTTCCACTTGCATTTCTACCTCTTGTTCTCCTTCTTCCACTTCTTCTCCATCATCCCCACTCCTTCAACTACTTCTTCTTCTTGCTCTTGTTCACCTTCTTCCACTTCTTCTACATCCACTTGTTCTTCTTCTTCCATCTCTTCTCCTTCTTGCCCTTCTTCTGCCTACACTACTTCTTCTTCCTCCCCTTCTTCTTCTCCTCCTTGTTCCACTTCTTCCTCATCCCCTTTCCTTCCTCCTCTTTTCCTCATTCTTCCACTTCTTCTTCTTCTTCCTATTGTTCTCCTTCTTCCACTTGCACTTCTTCGTTTTCTTCTCGTTCTTCCACTTCTTCTTCTTCCTCTTCTTCTCCTTCTGCCACCTCTTCTCCCTCCTCCCGTTCTCCTTCTTCCACTTCTTCTTCTTCATCTCTTTTCATTGCACTACTTCCTCCTATTCCTCTTATTCTCTGCTTCTACCACTTCTTCTACTTCTACTTGTTGTTCTTCTTCATTTTCGTCTCCTTCTTCCACTTCCTCTGCTTACAGTTCTCCTTCTTCCTCTTCTTCCATTTCTTCTCCTTCTTCCACTTCTTCTAGTTACTCTACTTCTTCTTCCTCTTCTTATCTGTCTTCCACTTTTCCTGCCTCCTCTTGTTCTCTTTCTTCCACTTCTTCTACATCCTCTCATTTCCTTTCTTTTCTTCCTCTTCATCTCCTTCTTCTTCTTCCTTTCCTTCGTCATATCCGTCTTTTTCTCCTTCTTCTGCTTCCACTTGCATTTCTACCTCTTGTTCTCCTTCTTCCACTTCTTCTCCAGGATCCCCACTCCTTCAACTACTTCTTCTTCCGCTTGTTCACCTTCTTCCACCTCTACTACATCCACTTGTTCTTCTTCTTCCCTCTCTTCTCCTTCTTGCCCTTCTTCTTCCTACACTACTTCTTCTTCCTCCCCTTCTTCTTCTCCTCCTTGTTCCACTTCTTCTTCATCCCCTTTCCTTCCATTTCTTCTTCTTCCTCCTCTTTTTCTCATTCTTCCACTTCTTCTTCTTCTTCCTATTGTTCTCCTTCTTCCACTTGCACGTCTTCCTTTTCTGCTCGTTCTTCCACTCTTCTTCCTCTTCTTCAACTTCTGCCACCTCTTCTTCCGGCTCCCGTTCTATCCTTCTACCACTTCTTCTACTTCTACCTGTTGTTCTTCTTCATTTTCGTCTCCTTCTTTCGCTTCTTCTGCTTACACTTCTTCTTCTTCCTCTTCTTTCCTTTTCGACTTCTCCTTCCTCTTTTTCTCCATCCCCCACTTCTGTTGCTTCCCATTGTTGCTCTTCCTCTTCTTCTCCTTCCCCCAAATCTTATGCTTACACTTCTTTTTCTTCTTCCTCTTCTCATCCAGATTCCACTCTTCTGCTTCTTCTTCCCTTCCCTTCCCCTCTTTCTTCCTTTTCCTCTTTTTCTCCTTGTTCCAATTCTTCTTCTTCATCTCACCTCCTTTTCATCCTCCTCTTGTTCACCTTCTTCAACTTCTTCACTTTGCACATCTTCTTCTTCTTCCTTTGCTTCTCCTTCTTCCACTTCTTCTATTTACTCTCCTTTTTGTTCCTCTTCTTATCTTTCTTCCACTTCTCCTGCCTCCTCCTGTTCTCTTTCTTCCACTTCTTCTTCATCCTCTCCTTTCATTTCTTTTCTTCCTCTTCTCTCCTTCTTCTTCTTCCTTTCCTTCGTCATATCCCTCTTTTTCTCCTTCTTCTACTTCCACTTGCATGTCTACCTCTTGTTCTCCTTCGGCCACTTCCTCTCCATCATCCCCATTCCTTTAACTACTTCTTCTTCTTCCTCTTGTTCACTTCTTCCACTTCTACTACATCTACTTGTTCTTCTTCTTCCCTCTCTTCTCCTTCTTGCCCTTCTTTTGCCTACACTACTTCTTCTTCCTCCCCTTGTTCTTCTCCTCCTTGTTCCACTTCTTCCTTTTCTTCTCGTTCTTCCTCTGCTTGTCCCTCCTCCCGTTCTCCTTCTTCCACTTCTTCTTCTTCATCTCCTTTCATTCCACTACTTCCTCCTATTCCTCTTATTCTCTCCTTCTACCACTTCTTCTACTTCTACTTGTTGTTCTTCTTCATTTTCGTCTCCTTCTTCCGCTACTTCCGGTTACACTTCTTCTTCTTCCGCTTCTTCCATTTCTTCTCCTTCCAACACTTCTTCTTCTTTCCTTTCCGTCTTCTCCTTCCTCTTTTTCTCCATCCCCCACATCTGTTGCTTCCCATTGTTGCTCTTCCTCTTCTTCTCCTTCCCCCAAATCTTATTCTTACAATTCTTCTTCTTCTTCCTCTTCTCCTCCAGATTCCACTTCTTTTTTTCTTTCTTCCTCCCCTTCTTCTTCTCGTCCTTGTTCAACTTCTTCTTCATGCATTTCCTTCCATTGCTTCTTCTTCCTCCTCTTTTTCTCATTCATCCACTTCTTCTTCTTCTTCCTATTGTTCGCCTTCTTCCACTTGCACTTCTTCCTTTTCATCTCCTTCTTCCACTTCTTCTCCTTCTGCCACCTCTTCTCCCTCCTCCCGTTCTCCTTCTTCCACTTCTTCTTCTTCATCTCCTTTCATTCCACTACTTCTACCACTTCATCTCCTTCTTCTTCTTCCTTTCCTTTGTCATATCCCTCTTTTTCTCCTTCTTATGCTTCCACTTGCATTTCTACCTCTTGTTCTCCTTCTTCCACTTCTTCTCCATCATCCCCACTCCTTCAACTACTTCTTCTTCTTCCTCTTGTTCACCTTCTTCCACTTCTACTACATTCACTTGTTCTTCTTCTTCCCTCTCTTCTCCTTCTTGCCCTTCTTCTGCCTACACTACTTCTTCTTCCTCCCCTTTTTCTTCTCCTCCTTGTTCCATTTCTTCTTCATCCCCTTTCCTTTCGTTGCTTCTTCTTCCTCCTCTTTTTCTCATTCTTCCACTTCTTCTTCTTCTTCCTATTGTTCTCCTTCTTCCACTTGCACTTCTTCCTTTTCTTCTCCTTCTTCCACTTCTTCTTCTTCCTCTTCTTCTCCTTCTGCCACCTCTTCTCCCTCCTCCCGTTCCTCTTCTTCCACTTCTTCTTCTTCATCTCCTTTCGTTCCACTACTTCTACCACTTCTTCTACTTCTACTTGTTGTTCTTCTTCATTTTCGTCTCCTTCTTCTGCTTACACTTCTTCTTCTTCCTCTTCTTCCATTTCTTCTCCTTCCACAACTTCTTCTTCTTTCCTTTTTGTCTTCTCCTTCCTATTTTTCTCCATCCCCCACTTCTGTTGCTTCCCATTGTTGCTCTTCCTCTTCTTCTCCTTCCCCCAAATCTTATGCTTACATTTCTTCTTCTTCTTCCTCTTCTCCTCCAGATTCCACTTCTTCTGCTTCTTCTTCCCTTCCCTTCCCCTCCTTTTTCCTTTTCCTCCTTGTTCCAATTCTTCTTCTTCATCTCACCTCCTTCCATTACTTCTTCTTCCTCCTCTTGTTGACCGTCTTCAACTTCTTCACTTTCCACATCTTCTTCTTTTTCCTTTTCTTCTCCTTTTTCCACTTCTTCTAGTTACACTCCTTCTTCTTCCTCTTCGTATCTTTCTTCCACTTCTCCTGGCTCCTCTTCTTCTCTTTCTTCCACTTCTTCTTCATCCTCTCCTTTGCTTTCTATTCTTCCTCTTCATTTCCTTCTTCTTCTTCCTTTCCTCTGTCATATCCCTCTTTTTCTCCTTCTTCTGCTTCCACTTGCATTTCTACCTATTGTTCTCCTTCTTCCACTTCTTCTCCATCATCCCCACTCCTTCAACTACTTCTTCTTCTTCATCTTGTTCACCTTCTTCCACTTCTACTACATCCACCTGTTCTTCTTCTTCCCTCTCTTCTCCTTCTTGCCCTTCTTTTGCCTACACTACTTCTTCTTCCTCCCCTTTTTCTTCTCCTCCTTGTTCCACTTCTTGTTCATCCCCTTTCCTTCCATTGCTTCTTCTTCCTCCTCTTTTTCTCATTCTTCCACTTCTTCTTCTTCTTCCTATTGTTCTCCTTCTTCCACTTGCACTTCTTCGTGTTCTTCTCCTTCTTCCACTTCTTCTTCTTCCTCTTCTTCTCCTTCTGCCACCTCTTCTCCCTCCTCCCGTTCTCCTTCTTCCACTTCTTCTTCTTCATCTCCTTTCATTCCATTACTTTCTCCTATTACTCTTATTCTCTCCTTCTACCACTTCTTTTACTTCTACTTGTTGTTCTTCTTCATTTTTCGTCTCCTTCTTCCGCTTCTTCTGCTTACACTTCTTCTTCTTCCTCTTCTTCCATTTCTTCTCCTTCCACAACTTCTTCTTCTTTCATTTCTGTCTTCTCCTTCCTCTTTTTCTTCACCCCCCACTTCTGTTGCTTCCCATTGTTGCTCTTGCTCTTCTTCTCCATCCCCAAATCTTATCCTTACACTTCTTCTTCTTCTTTCCCTTCTCCTCCACATTCCACTTCTTCTGCTTCTACTTCCCTTCGCTTCCCTTCCCCTCCTTCTTCCTTTTCCGCCTTTTCTCCTTGTTCTGATTCTTCTTCTTCATCTCACCTCCTTCCACTACTTTTTCTTCCTCCTCTTGTTCACCTTCTTCATTTTCCACATCTTCTTCTTCTTCCTTTTCTTCTCCTTCTTCCACTTCTTCTAGTTACTATCCTTCTTCTTCCTCTTCTTATCCTTCTTCAACTTTTCCTGCCTCTTCTTGTTCTCTTTCTTCCACTTCTTCTTCATCCTCTCCTTTCCTTTATTTTCTTCCTCTTCATCTCCTTCTTCTTCTTCCTCTTGTTCACCTTCTTCCACCTCTACTACATCCACTTGTTCTTATTATTCCCTCTATGGTCCTTCTTGCCCTTCTTCTGCCTACACTACTTCTTCTTCCTCCCGTTCTTCTTCTCCTCCTTGTTCCACTTCTTCTTCATCCGCTTTCCTTCCATTGCTTCTTCTTCCTCCTCTTTTTCTCATTCTTCCACTTCTTCTTCTTCTTCCTATTCTTCTCCTTATGCCACCTCTTCTCCCTCCTCCCATTCTCCTTCTTCCACTTCTTCTTCTTCATCTCCTTTCAGTCCACTACTTCCTCATATTCCTCTTATTCTCTCCTTCTACCACTTCTTCTACTTCTACTTGTTGTTCTTCTTCATTTTCGTCTCCTTCTTTTGCTTCTTCTGCTTACACTTCTTCTCCTTCCCCAACTTCTTCTTCTTTCCTTTCTGTCTTCTCCTTCCTCTTTTTCTCCATCCCCTACTTCTGTTGCTTCCCATTGTTGCTCTTCCTCTTCTCCTCCTTCCCCCAAATCTTATGCTTACACTTCTTCTTCTTCTTCCTCTACTCCTCCAGGTTTCACTTCTTCTGCTTCTTCTTCCCTTCCCTTCCCCTCCCCTCCTTCTTCCTTTTCCTCCTTTTCTCCTTGTTCCAGTTCTTCTTCTTCATCTCACCTCCTTCCACTACTTCTTCTTCCTCCTCTTGTTCACCTTCTTCAACTTCTTCACTTTCCACATCTTCTTCTTCTTCCTTTTCTTCTCCTTCTTCCACTTCTTCTAGTTACTCTCCTTCTTCTTCCTCTTCTTATCTTTCTTCCACTTCTCCTGCCTCATCTTGTTCTCTTTCTTCCACTTCTTCTCCATCCTCTCCCTTCCTTTCTTTTCTTCCTCTTCATCTCTTTCTTCTTCTTCCTTTCCTTCGTCATATCCCTCTTTTTCTCCTTCTTCTGCTTCCACTTGCATTTCTACCTCTTGTTCTCCTTCTTCCACTTCTTCTCTATCATCCCCACTCCTTCAACTACTTCTTCTTCTTCCTCTTGTTCACGTTCTTCCACTTCTACTACATCCACTTGTTCTTTTTCTTCCCTCTTTTCTCCTTCTTGCCTTTCTTCTGCCTATACTACTTCTTCTTCCTCCCCTTCTTCTTCTCCTCCTTGTTCCACTTCTTCTTCATCCCCTTTCCTTCCATTGCTTCTTCTTCCTCCTCTTTTTCTCATTCTTCCACTTCTTATTCTTCTTCCTATTGTTCTCCATCTTCCACTTGCACTACTTCTTCCTTTTCTTCTCATTCTTCCACTTCTTCTTCTTCCTATTGTTCTCCTTCTTCCACTTGCACTTCTTCCTTTTCTTCTCGTTCTTCCACTTCTTCTTCTTCCTCTACTCCTTCTGCGACCTCGTTTGCCTCCTCCAGTTCTCCTTCTTCCACTTCTTCTTCTTTATCTCCTTTTATTCCACTACTTCTACTACTTCTTCTATTTCTACTTGTTGTTCTTCTTCATTTTCGTCTCCTTCTTCCGCTTCTTCTGCTTACACTTCTTCTTCCTCTTCTTCCATTTCTTCTCCTTCCACAACTTCTTCTTCTTTCCTTTCCATCTTCTCGTTCCTCTTTTTCTCCATTCCCCACTTTTGTTGCTTCCCATTGTTGCTCTTCCTCTTCTTCTCCTTCACCCAAATCTTATGCTTAGCCAAGGACCTATCACTAGGGCCATGGCTAGAAGGATTGAAGAAGACCTAGCCCTTGCAGACAAAGGAAGACTTCACCTTCTATGGAGAGTGAAGATATTAGGCTAGGGACTTTAGTTAATAAAATGTAGTTTTCCTTTATTTTAATTTTGAGGAGCATTAAGAATTTAATTTGGGACATGTATTTAGTCCATTTTTTATTTTTAGGAGGTGTCTTAGGAATTTAGAGGGTGGATTTAGCTTTTTGGGTCTTTATGAAGGAAATAAGGGGTAGCCTTGATATCTACACCCCTCTTTTCTACATAAACCCCCTAAGCTAATAAGAAGGAATCTTGGCCCTTGGTTTGAGAAACTTGGGCACCAAGTTTGATGATCTAAGGAGGGAATTGTTTCTCAATTCTCCTCCCTTAGATCTCTCCTTTTAATCCTAGCCCTTCTTTTTTAGGTTATCTTGTTCAAGAGGTTAGCTACCTCTATAAATAGGAGCTCCTCCCTTACTTGTATTTTTTCACACTTGAATTTAATCCTAGATACCATATTGGTTGAGGTTCTTACCTTTGAGTGTCCCCCTTTCTCCTTTGTGAGAGCTTCTAAGAGTTAGTTATCAAGGGACCCCTCCCTTGTGGCCTCTCCCCTTTGGCTTATCAAACCTAGCATTTGTGGCGCCTCACCCCATTCCTTTCCTCTCTATAAATCCATTTCCCTTCCAAGTTACCTTAGAAAGGATCCTTTGGGCACATGATCATCAAAGATCACATCAAGTGGTATCTAGAGCCACTTTCTAAAGGTCACGTTATTTCTCAATTTGTTTTTGCTTTGTTGTTTATTTCTTTGATCTCTTTATTTTAAAGTCCTTCATTTTTTGTCATCTCTATTTCCTTTATTGTCTAGTAGTATAACTTTTTATTCTTGCTATTATATGCGCTTTTGTTTTCTATCTACGCGCCTATGTTCCATTTAATTTGATGCGATTTTATTTGTCCCTTTCTTTGCATCTTATTTTTGTGTTCAAGTTGCTTAATTTTCCCTTGGTTTTTTATGTTAAAGTGTGCCTAAGAAGTTGTGACCATTAAACCCACATGATTGAGGATTTTTCCACACCATTGTGGTGATCAACTTTGGCCACTTTGTTGTGCCTTTTGTTTTAAGTCTCTTGCCGAAATTTTTGCTCTATTTTTAGGTGTGTTATTTATTAATCTTGTGTTTTGTCAAATACTATTCATGTTAGTTTCCTATTTTGTCTCATTTAAATTCCATAGGTTTTAGCCTCTTAAATTTTTTACAAAAAAGCCTTCAAAAACAGTTTGAATTGAGCTCCTAAGAGGTGAACCAGTTGTTGAGTCTCTTAAGTCTTTTATGATTTTAGTTCAAGCATATTAATCTCTTTGTTGTTCTTAAATATTTGCTCAATTCAATCTTTATATGTTTCTTGTTTTATGTTGAATTATTAGTAGCCTTCCACTTGGTTTACCTTCACTATTGGTGCCTCTTTATGGAATTTTAGCTTGGGTGAATTCTGTTAGTAATTTGAGCAATCAATTTACTTCAAAATCAGCCCTAAATCATTCCTTAAGCACCATTAGTTCAGTGGTATTTGGAACTACTAAGTTGTTTTGCCTTTAGTTACATACATTGCTTGAAAATTATGTGACCTTACTTTGTGCTTATTCACTCAAGCGTTATTATTTCAAGCATCCTCATTAAAATTTCAATTCAACAAGCTATTAGGTGCAGCAAAATGATTAGGAAAAGTTAAAAAAAAAATAGAAAAGTTCAAGTTAAAAAAAAAAAGATAAAGAACTCAAAAGAAAAACAAATTTGAAGTTGTGTACCTAATAGTAGAAACATTTGATATGAGGAACCAATTGTGATTCAAAAAAAAAATTACTTGAGTAAACTTTTTAGTTTTTGGTCACTTAAATTTTATTAAGTGTGCAACTATTGGTTTCATTTTTTTTGTTTGAGTCTTTTTTCATCTCTACTCTTAGAGCTAATCTAGGAAAGTTATTTGTGTGCTACCTTCCTTTGTGAGCCTTATGTTTTCTTGCTTGTCTTTTTTACTTCTTTGAGTTTGTCATTGTTTAATCTATCCACTTGGATTTGTGAACCTTGTTTTTTTATTCACCTTTGTTTGTTGTCTTGTGTTGTATTCGGCCTTGGTAAGGAAAGGTTGGGAAAGGTTCCATATATAAAATTTTGGCAAGTCCAAACAAGAGGAAACAAGGGTAGCATTCTTGGGGTGAGTTGATGCAACTCAAATGGGCTTGATCAAAAGGAGACAAACACCAAAAAGCTTGGAGTGAAGACTTTGTTTTATTTTTTTTATTCTTTGTATTGTGTATACTTAATTTTAGATTGGGAGTTTGAGTGCCGTTAAGGCCCTCCCTTGGTTTGTAATAATTTTGGTTAATTTTAGCGTAGTTCCTCGTTAATTAGGTGAAGAAGGGAGAAGTGGTACACTTCCTTCAACACCTTAGGAGCATGATTAGAGCCCTTTCTCTTTTACATTCTTGCACTTTTATTTTATTTTATGTTATTTTGAAAAAACATGTAGAGGCTAAGAGTTCCAAAGACTCATCAAGCCACCTTAGGTGAGAAAAAAAAAAGAGAGGAGTGTTGCTTGAAAAAAAAAGTTTTTGGCCTACCCTTTAGTTTTTAGCATCCAAGCACCATGACTTCCCACACACATTCTAGTGGACATAGTTGTTCATCAAGTAAGAGTGTCAACCAAAGAAAACCTTTTAAGGGAGACACTCTTGAAAACCTTAACTTAGAATTTAGGGAATGGATGGCTAAAGAACAAGAAAGGAGAGAAGAAAAAGAGAGAAAAAAGAAATAAAAGAAAAGGAAAAACAAAAAGAGAAGGAAGAGTTAAAAAAAGAGATGCTGGAAATGAGAAAAGAGAAAAAAGAGCGAGAAGAGAGAAGGCAAAGAGAGAGAAGAAAGGATGAAGAAAGTAGAAGAAGGAAAGAACTAGAAAAAAAAAGAGAAAAAGAGGAAGAAGAGAGAAGGAGAGGAGAAGAGAGTAAGAGGAGAGATGGGAGGGAGAGTGATAGAAAAAATAAAGGAATTCTCATAAGATCCCCATCTAGGCATTTTAGCTCTAGTGAAGAAGAATACTATAGAAATCAACATAAGCATTACTCTCATTCATCATACAATCATCATTCTCCTCAAGAGAACATAAATCATGTTAGGGAACCAAAGGTAGACCTACCCCATTTTCATGGTAGGGAAGATGTTGAGACTTACCTAGATTGGGAAGTCAAAGTGGAACAACTCTTTCGATGCTATGAAATTAGGGAAGAAAGGAAAGTACCATTAGCCTCCCTTAGTTTTCAAGGTTCTGCTTTGCATTGGTTGGATGGGTTAGTCAAGGATAGGGCCAGTAAACAAATGCCTGACATTCGCTACTGGAATGATTTAAAAACTTGTTTGCGAAGAAGGCACATTCCTTCATATTATGAGAGCGATCTTTTGGATAGGCTCCAAAGACTTAGGCAACATAACCTAAGTATTGAGGAGTATAGACAAAAGATGGAGCTTCTCATACTAAGGGCCAATATCATTGAGGAACCCAATGCCACCCTTGCTAGGTTTTTGTGTGGATTAAGCTCTGACATTAGAGATAAGGTAGAGCTTCTTTCATACTCAAACCTTGATGAGTTGGTAGAACTTTGTGTAAAAGCTGAGAATCAACTCAAGAGAAAAAGCTTTAAAAAAGATTCTCCCTCTTACTCAAAGAGAGACCAACTTAAGGGAAACTCTTTCAAGGGTTTTCCCAAAGAGGAACCCAAGCATTTTCAAGATACAAAAGCACCTCATGTAGAGAGAAAACCCCCTACTACTAAGCCTACTGAGAGGCAAAGTAGTATCAAATGCTTCAAATGTCTTGGGAGAGGCCACATTGCCTCTCAATGCCCTAACAAGAAAACCATGATCATGAGGGGACAAGACATTTGTAGTGAGAATAGCTCATCTTCCTCCTCTAGTGAGAGTGAGGAAGAAGGGGGACATACTTTTGAACAAGAGTGTGAGGAAGATTTTCCTTATGAGGGGGACCTCCTTATGGTTCCAAGGCTTCTGGGAAGCCAACCTCTAGAGCTTGGCCAGTCACAAAGAGAGAACATCTTCCATACAAGATGTACAGTAAATGACAAAGTATGTTCTCTCCTTGTTGATAGTGGCTCCTATTGTAACTGTTGTAGCTCTAGGTTGGTTGAAAAGCTAGCCTTGACTACCATGCCCCATCCCAAACCTTACAAATTGCAATGGCTCAATGAGCAAGGGGAGATGGTAGTCAATGAACAAGTTATGGTTCCAATTTCCATAGGATCTTATAATGATGAGATTCTTTGTGACATAGTTCCTATGGAGGCTGGTCATATCCTGTTGGGGAGACCATGGCAATTTGACAAAAAATCTATTCACCATGGTCACTCCAACCAAATAATTCTCACCCATAATGAAAAACACTTCAAATTGTATCCTTTGTCACCTTCTCAAGTGGCTGAGGATCAATTTGCGATGAAAAAGAAAAGAGTTGAGGAAAAACAAAAACAAAAAAAAGCACAACAAGCTTTACCCTTAAAGCTTGAAAAGGGTAAAGAGAGAGAGTCGGAAGGTGATGCCCCTTCGAAAGGGAATATTAGTAAAAGGAGCCTATTTGCTACTAAACGTGATTTAAAAGAAGCTCCTTTGACTAACAAGCCCTTTTATCTCCTCTTTTGCAAAGAAGCATCAAATCCTTCTCCCATATTGCATTATTCTGCTGATAGCACTGCCACAACCCATGCACATGAGCACCTTCCTCAAGGGGTTCAAGATATTTTAAAAGAATTTGATGACATATTCCCTAATGAGGTTCCGAAAGGACTTCCTCCCATTAGGGGTATAGAACATCAAATTTATTTGGTGCCTGACGCAAGTCTACCTAATAGACCTGCCTATAGGACCAACCACATGGAGACCCAAGAGATTGAGTCTCAAGTGAATGAGCTTTTGGAGAAGGGTTGGGTTCAAAAGAGCCTAAGTCCTTGTGTTGTGCCAGTCTTGTTGGTGCCCAAGAAGAATGGCCAATGGAGGATATGTGTTGATTGTCGTGCAATCAACAACATCACCATCAAATATATGCACCCAATCCCCCGTCTTGATGACATGTTGGATGAATTGCATGCGGCAAAAATATTTTCAAAAATAGATCTTAGAAGTGGTTACCACCAAATAAGGATCAAAGAGGGTGATGAGTGGAAAACTGCTTTTAAGACTAAATTTGGTCTTTATGAGTGGTTGGTTATGCCTTTTGGGCTAACTAATGCCCCAAGCACATTCATGCGCTTAATGAATCATGTACTGAGGGATTGCCTTGGTAAATTTTGTGTAGTTTACTTTGATGACATTTTAGTTTACTCTAGGGACCTAGATTGATCATTTAGGACATCTAAGGCATGTTTTTTCTCTTCTTAGGAGTAATCATCTTTTTGGTAACTTAGAAAAATGCACCTTTTGTGTAGATAGTGTAATTTTCCTAGGTTTTGTAGCATCTCTCAAGGATTGGCGAAAGTAGCATCTCTCAAGGATTGGCGCTCTATGTTAACTTTAACGCTCTCATGTAATTGTTTTACAAAAATGGCTTTTGCCTCTCCTTCTTTATGCACAGCAACAGAAAGAGGAAGAGGTAAAAGATCTAGAGGAGTACGAGGATTAAAGCCATAGACCACCTCAAAAGGAGAATGCTTGGTGGTTCTATGAACCACCCGGTTATAAGCAAATTCAATGTGGGGAAGGTACTCATCCCAAGACTTATGGTTGCCTTTAAGGAGAGCTCGCAGCATAGTGGATAAAGACCTATTCACCACTTCTGTTTGCCCATCAGTTTGAGGGTGACAGGTAGTGGAAAAAAGAAGTTTAGTTCCCAGTTTAGCCCAAAGAGTTTTCCAAAAATGGCTAAGGAACTTCACATCCCTATCTGACACTATTGAAGAGGGTATACCATGCAATCGGACAACCTCTTTAAAGAAAAGTCTTGCGATGTTGCTCGCATCATCCACTTTGTGGCAGGGAATAAAATGGGCCATTTTTGAAAATCGGTCCACCACCACAAATATGGAGTCTGCACCTCGTTGGGTTCTTGGGAGCCCAAGGATGAAATCCATGCTAATATCCTCCTAAGGTGCAGAAGGAGCAGGTAAAGGTGTGTATAGTCCATGAGGCATTGCTTTAGACTTTGCTTGCAAGCAAGCTATACATTTAGAGCAATGTCTATGGACATCTCTACGCATATGGGGCCAAAAGAATTTCTCTTGTAAAAGCATGAGGGTTTTTGAAATCCCAAAATGCCCCATGAGCCCACCTTCATGACTCTCTTTTGTAAGCAAGTTCCTAATTGATCCTTGGGGTATACAAAGCTTACTCCCTTTGTAAAGATACCCCTCACTGATGAAGTACCCATCATGGGCCTTTAATGCAAATGCAGATTCAGAGGTAGCAAATATGGGGCCGAAATCCTTATCAGACGGATACATAGCCCGAATGTCATCAAATCCCAAGATTTTTGCACTCAAGGATGAATAAAGGGCATGACGCCTAGAAAGAGCATCAACCACCACATTTTGTTTTCCTTTCTTGTACTTGATGACATAAGGGAAGGATTCAAGATATTCCACCCACGTTGCATGCCTTTTGTTCAATTTACCTTGACCCCTCAAATATTTTAGTGACTCATGGTCACTATGAATGACAAACTCCTTGGGAGCAAGGTAATGCTCCCAAGTTTGAAGGGCCCTAATTAGAGCATAAAACTCCTTATCATAGGTGGGGTAGTTAAGGGGGGCACCATTGAGTTTTTCACTGAAATACGCAATGGGGTGCCCTCCTTGCAACAAGACAGCCCCCACACCTACACCAAAGGCATCACATTCAAGTTCAAATGTTTTAGAAAAGTCAGGTAATGCCAAGACTGGTGCATGGGTCAGTTTATGCTTAATTAGCTGGAAGGCTTTCTCTTGTTTCTCACCCCAAAGGAAAGGAACTTCCTTTTTCACCAAATCATTTATTGGTGCGAAGAGCGTGGAGAAATTAGGCACAAAGCACCTATAAAATCCAGTAAGACCATGAAAGCTTTTGATCTCTGTCACACTCTTTGGGGTGGGCCATTCTTGAATAGCTTTTATCTTTTCGGGGTCAACATGAACCCCTTTTGTGCTAACTACAAAACCTAGGAAAACTACACTATCTACACAAAAAGTGCATTTTTCTAAGTTACCAAAAAGATGATTACTCCTAAGAAGAGAAAAAACATGCCTTAGATGTCCTAAATGATCATCTAGGTTCCTAGAGTAAACTAAAATGTCATCAAAGTAAACTACTCAAAATTTACCAAGGCAATCCCTTAGTACATGATTCATTAAGCGCATGAATGTGCTTGGGGCATTAGTTAGCCCAAAAGGCATAACCAACCACTCATAAAGACCAAATTTAGTCTTAAAAGCAGTTTTCCACTCATCACCCTCTTTGATCCTTATTTGGTGGTAACCACTTCTAAGATCTATTTTTGAAAATATTTTTGCCCCATGCAATTCATCCAACATGTCATCAAGACGGGGGATTGGGTGCCTATATTTGATGGTGATGTTGTTGATTGCACGGCAATCAACACACATCCTCCATTGGCCATTCTTCTTGGGCACCAACAAGACTGGCACAGCACAAGGGCTTAGGCTCTTTTGAACCCAACCCAGCTCATTCACTTGAGACTCAATCTCTTGGGTCTCCATGGGGTTGGTCCTATAGGCAGGTCTATTAGGTAGACTTGCGCCAGGCACCAAATCAATTTGATGTTCTATACCCCTAATGGGAGTAAGTCCTTTCGGAACCTCATTAGGGAATATGTCATCAAATTCTTTTAAAATATCTTGAACCCCTTGAGGAAGGTGCTCATGTGCATGGGCTGTGGCAGTGCTCTTAGCAGAAGAATGCAAAATGGGAGAAGGATTTGATGCTTCTTTGCAAAAGAGGAGATAAAAGGGCTTGTTAGTCAAAGGAGCTTCTTTTAAATCACGTTTAGTAGCAAATAGGCTCCTTTTACTAATATTCCCTTTTGAAGGGGCATCACCTTCCGACTCTCTCTCTTTACCCTTTTCAAGCTTTAAGGGTAAAGCTTATTGTATTTTTTTTTGTTTTTGTTTTTCCTCAACTCTTTTCTTTTTCATCGCAAATTGATCTTCAGCCACTTGAGAAGGTGACAAAGGATACAATTTGAAGCGCTTTTCATTATGGGTGAGAATTATTTGGTTGGAGTGACCATGGTGAATAGCTTTTTTGTCAAATTGCCATGGTCTTCCCAACAGGATATGACCAGCCTCCATAGGAACTATGTCACAAAGAATCTCATCATTATAAGATCCTATGGAAATTGGAACCATAACTTGTTCATTGACTACCATCTCCCCTTGCTCATTGAGCCATTGCAATTTGTAAGGTTTGGGATGGGGCATGGTAGTCAAGGCTAGCTTTTGAACCAACCTAGAGCTACAACAGGAGCCACTATCAACAAGGAGAGAACATACTTTGTCATTTACTTTACATCTTGTATGGAAGATGTTCTCTCTTTGTGACTGGCCAAGCTCTAGAGGTTGGCTTCCAAGAAGCCTTTGAACCATAAGGAGGTCCCCCTCATAAGGAAAAGCTTCCTCACACTCTTGTTCAAAAGTATGTCCCCCTTCTTCCTCACTCTCACTAGAGGAGGAAGATGAGCTATTCTCACTACAAATGTCTTGCCCCCTCATGATCATGGTTTTCTTGTTAGGACATTGAGAGGCAATGTGGCCTCTCCCAAGACATTTGAAGCATTTGATACTACTTTGCCTTTCAGTAGGCTTAGTAGTAGGGGGTTTTCTCTCTACATGAGGTGCTTTTGTATCTTGAAAATGCTTGGGTTCCTCTTTGGGAAAACCCTTGAAAGAGTTTCCCTTAAATTGGTCTCTCTTTGAGTAAGAGGGAGAATCTTTTTTAAAACTTTTTCTCTTGAGTTGATTCTCAGCTCTTACACAAAGTTCTACCAACTCATCAAGGTTTGAGTATGAAAGAAGCTCTACCTTATCTCTAATGTCAGAGCTTAATCCACACAAAAACCTAGCAAGGGTGGCATTGGGTTCCTCAATGATATTGGCCCTTATTATGAGAAGCTCCATCTTTTGTCTATACTCCTCAATACTTAGGTTATGTTGCCTAAGTATTTGGAGCCTATCCAAAAGATCCCTCTCATAATATGAAGGAATGTGCCTTCTTCGCAAACAAGTTTTTAAATCATTCCAGTAGCGAATGTCAGGCATTTGTTTACGGGCCCTATCCTTGACTAACCCATCCCACCAATGCAAAGCAGACCTTGAAAACTAAGGGAGGCCAAAGGTACTTTCCTTTCTTCCCTAATTTCATAGCATCGAAAGAGTTGTTCCACTTTGACTTCCCAATCTAGGTAAGTCTCAACATCTTCCCTACCATGAAAATGGGGTAGGTCTACCTTTGGTTCCCTAGAATGATTTATGTTCTCTTGAGGAGAATGATGATTGTATGATGAATGAGAGTGATGCTTATGTTGATTTCTATAGTGTTCTTCTTCACTAGAGCTAAAATGCCTAGATGGGGATCTTATGAGAATTCCTTTATTTTTTCTATCACTTTCCCTCCCATCTCTCCTCTTACTCTCTTCTCCTCTCCTTCTCTCTTCTTCCTCTTTTTCTCTTTTTCTTTCTAGTTCTTTCCTTCTTCTCCTTTCTTCATCCTCTCTTCTCTCTCTTTGCCTTCTCTCTTCTCGCTCTTTTTTCTCTTTTCTCATTTCCAACATCTCTTTTTTTAACTCTTCCTTCTCTTTTTGTTTTTCCTTTTCTTTTATTTCTTTTTTTCTCTCTTTTTCTTCTCTCCTTTCTTGTTCTTTAGCCATCCATTCCCTAAATTCTAAGTTAAGGTTTTCAAGAGTGTCTCCCTTAGAAGGTTTTCTTTGGTTGACACTCTTACTTGATGAACAACTATGTGCACTAGAATGTGTGTGGGAAGTCATGGTGCTTGGATGCTAAAAACTAAAGGGTAGGCCAAAAACTTTTTTTTGTTTCAAGCAACACTCCTCTCTTTTTTTTTTTTTCTCACCTAAGGTGGCTTGATGAGTCTTTGGAACTCTTAGCCTCTACACGTTTTTTCAAAATAACATAAAACAAAATAAAAGTGCAAGAATGTAAAAGAGAAAGGGCTCTAATCGTGCTCCTAAGGTGTTGAAGGAAGTGTACCACTTCTCCCTTCTTCACCTAATTAACGAGGAACTACGCTAAAATTAACAAAAATTATTACAAACCAAGGGAGGGCCTTAAGGGCACTCAAACTCCCAATCTAAAATTAAGTATACACAATACAAAGAATAAAAAAAAATAAAACAAAGTCTTCACTCCAAGCTTTTTTGGTGTTTGTCTCCTTTTGATCAAGCCCCTTTGAGTTGCATCAACTCACCCCAAGAATGCTACCCTTGTTTCCTCTTGTTTGGACTTGCCAAAATTTTATATATGGAACCTTTGCCAACCTTTCCTTACCAAGGCCGAATACAACACAAGACAACAAACAAAGCTGAATAACAAAACAAGGTTCACAAATCCAAGTGGATAGATTAAACAATGACAAACTCAAAGAAGTAAAGAAGACAAGCAAGAAAACATAAGGCTCATAAAGGAAGGTAGTACACAAATAACTTTCCTAGATTAGCTCTAAGAGTAGAGATGAAAAAAGACTCAAACAAAAAAAAATGAAACCAATAGTTGCACACTTAATAAAATTTAAGTGACCAAAAACTAAAAAGCTTACTCAAGTAATTATTTTTTTTTGAATCACAATTGGTTCCTTATATCAAATGTTTCTACTATTAGGTACACAACTTCAAATTTGTCTTTCTTTTGAGTTCTTTATCTTCTTTTTTTTTTTTAACTTGAACTTTTTCTATTTTTTTTTAACTTTTTCTAATCATTTTGCTGCACCTAATAGCTTGTTGAATTGAAATTTTAATGAGGATTCTTGAAATAATAACACTTGAGTGAATAAGCACAAAGTAAGGTCACACAATTTTCAAGCAATGCATGCAACTAAAGGCAAAACAACTTAGTAGTTCCAAATACCACTGAACTAATGGTGCTTAAGGAATGATTTAGGGCTGATTTTGAAGTAAATTGATTGCTCAAATTACTAACACAATTCACCCAAGCTAAAATTCCATAAAGAGGCACCAGTAGTGAAGGTAAACCAAGTGGAAAGCTACTAATAATTCAACATAAAACAAGAAACATATAAAGATTGAATTGAGCAAATATTTAAGAATAACAAAGAGATTAATATGCTTGAACTAAAAGCATAAAAGACTTAAGAGACTCAACAAGAGGTTCACCTCTTAGGAGCTCAATTCAAACTGTTTTTGAAGGCTTTTTTGTAAAAAATTTAAGAGGCTAAAACCTATGGAATTTAAATGAGACAAAATAGGAAACTAACATGACTAGTATTTGACAAAACACAAGATTAAGAAAAAATAACACACCTAAAAATAGAGCAAAAATTTCAGCAAGAGACTTAAAACAAAAGGCACAACAAAGTGGCCAAAGTTGATCACCACAATGGTGTGGAAAAATCCTCAACCATGTGGGTTTAATGGTCACAACTTCTTAGGCACACTTTAACATAAAAAACCAAGGGAAAATTAAGCAACTTGAACACAAAAATAAGATGCAAAGAAAGGGACAAATAAAATCGCATCAAATTAAATGGAACATAGGCGCGTAGATAGAAAACAAAAGCGCATATAATAGCAAGAATAAAAAGCTATACTACTAGACAATAAAGGAAATAGAGATGACAAAAAATGAAGGACTTTAAAATAAAGAGATCAAAGAAATAAACAACAAAGCAAAAAAAAAATTGAGAAAGAACGTGACCTTTAGAAAGTGGCTCTGATACCACTTGATGTGATCTTTGATGATCACGTGCCCAAAGGATCCTTTCTAAGGTCACTTGGAAGGGAAATGGATTTATGGAGAGGAAACGAATGGGGTGAGGCGCCACAAATACTAGGTTTGATAAGCCAAAGGGGAGAGGCCACAAGGGAGGGGTCCCTTGATAACTCTTAGAAGCTCTCACAAAGGAGAAAGGGGGACACTCAAAGGTAAGAACCTCAACAATATGGTCTCTAGGATTAAATTCAAGTGTAAAAAATACAAGTAAGGGAGGAGCTCCTATTTATAGAGGTAGCTAACCTCTTGAACAAGATAACCTAAAAAAGAAGGGCTAGGATTAAAAGGAGAGATCTAAGGGAGGAGAATTGAGAAACAATTCCCTCCTTGGATCATCAAACTTGGTGCCCAAGTTTCTCAAACCAAGGGCCAAGATTCCTTCTTATTAGCTTAGGGGGTTTATGTAGAAAAGAGGGGTGTAGATATCAAGGCTACCCCTTATTTCCTTCATAAAGACCCCAAAAAGCTAAATCCACCCTCTAAATTCCTAAGACACCTCCTAAAAAAAAAATGGACTAAATACATGTCCCAAATTAAATTCTTAATGCTCCTCAAAATTAAAATAAAGGAAAATTACATTTTATTAACTAAAGTCCCTAGCCTAATATCTTCACTCTCCATAGGAGGTGAAGTCTTCCTTTGTCTGCAAGGGCTAGGTCTTCTTCAATCCTTCTAGCCATGGCCCTAGTGATAGGTCCTTGGCTAGGCATGGTCACATCATGTATTTAGTCCATTTTTTATTTTTAGGAGGTGTCTTAGGAATTTAGAGGGTGGATTTAGCTTTTTGGGTCTTTATGAAGGAAATAAGGAGTAGCCTTGATATCTACACCCCTCTTTTCTACATAAACCCCCTAAGCTAATAAGAAGGAATCTTGGCCCTTGGTTTGAGAAACTTGGGCACCAAGTTTGATTATCTAAGGAGGGAATTGTTTCTCAACTCTCCTCCCTTATATCTCTCCTTTTAATCCTAGCCCTTCTTTTTTAGGTTATCTTGTTCAAGAGGTTAGCTACCTCTATAAATAGGAGCTCCTCCCTCACTTGTATTTTTTCACACTTGAATTTAATCCTAGAGACCATATTGGTTGAGGTTCTTACCTTTGAGTGTCCCCCTTTCTCCTTTGTGAGAGCTTCTAAGAGTTATCAAGGGACCCCTCCCTTGTGGCCTCTCCCCTTTGGCTTATCAAACCTAGCATTTGTGGCGCCTCACCCCATTCCTTTCCTCTCCATAAATCCATTTCCCTTCCAAGTGACCTTAGAAAGGATCCTTTGGGCACGTGATCATCAAAGATCACATCACTTCTTCTTCCTCTACTTCTCCTTCTGCGACCTCGTCTGCCTCCTCCCGTTCTCCTTCTTCCACTTCTTCTTCTTCATCTCCTTTCATTCCACTACTTCCTCCTATTCCTCTTATTCTCTCCTTCTACCACTTCTTCTACTTCTACTTGTTGTTCTTCTTCATTTTCGTCTCCTTCTTCCGCTTCTTCTGCTTACACTTCTTCTTCTTCCTCTTCTTCCATTTCTTCTCCTTCCACAACTTCTTCTACCTTCCTTTCCGTCTTCTCCTTCCTCTTTTTCTCCATCCCCCACTTCTGTTCCTTCCCATTGTTGCTCTTTCTCTTCTTCTCCTTCCCCCAAATCTTATGCTTACACTTCTTTTTCTTCTTCCTCTTCTCCTCCAGATTCCACTTCTTCTGCTTCTTCTTCCCTTCCCTTCCCCTATTTCTTCCTTTTCCTCCTTTTCTCCTTGTTCCAATTCTTCTTCTTCATCTCACCTCCTTCCACTGCTTCTTCTTCCTCCTCTTGTTCACCTTCTTCAACTTCTTCACTTTCCACATCTTCTTCTTCCTCCTGTTCTTCTCCTTCTTCCACTTCTTCTAGTTACTCTCCTTCTTCTTCCTCTTCTTATCTTTCTTCCACTTCTCTTACCTCCTCTTGCTCTCTTTCTTCCACTTCTTCTTCATCCTCTCTTTTCCTTTCTTTTCTTCCTCTTCATCTCCTTCTTCTTCTTCCTTTCCTTTGTCATATCCCTCTTCTTCTCCTTCTTCTGCTTCCACTTGCATTTCTACCTCTTGTTCTCCTTCTTCCACTTCTTCTCCATCATCCCCACTCTTTCAACTGCTTCTTCTTCTTCCTCTTGTTCACCTTCTTCCACTTCTACTACATCCACTTGTTCTTCTTCTTCGCTCTCTTCTCCTTCTTGCCCTTCTTCTGCCTACACTACTTCTTCCTCCCCTTCTTCTTCTCCTCCTTGTTCCACTTCTTCTTCATCCCATTTCCTTCCGTTGCTTCTTCTTTCTCCTTTTTTTCTGATTCTTCCACTTCTTCTTCTTCTTCCTATTGTTCTCCTTCTTCCACTTGCACTTCTTCCTTTTCTTCTCGTTCTTCCACTTCTTTTTCTTCCTCTTCTTCTCCTTCTGCCACCTCTTCTCCCTCCTCCCGTTCTCCTTCTTCCACTTCTTCTTCGTCATCTTCTTCCATTCCACTACTTTCTCCTATTCCTCTTATTCTCTCCTTCTACCACTTCTTCTACTTCTTCTACTTGTTGTTCTTCTTAATTTTCGTCTCCTTCTTCCGCTTCTTCTGCTTACACTTCCTCTTCTTACTCTTCTTCCATTTCTTCTCCTTCCACAACTTCTTTCTCTTTCCTTTCCGTCTTCTCCTTCCTCTTTTTCTCCATCCCCCACTTCTGTTGCTTCCCATTGTTGCTCTTCCTCTTCTTCTCCTTCCCCCAAATCTTATGCTTACACTTCTTCTTCTTCTTCCTTTTCTCCTCCAGAGTCCACTTCTTCTGTTTCTTCTTCCCTTCCCTTCGCCTCCCCTCCTTCTTCCTTTTCCTCCTTTTCTCCTTGTTCCAATTCTTCTTCATCATCTCACCTCCTTCCACTACTTATTCTTCCTCCTCTTGTTCACTTTCTTCACTTTCCACATCTTCTTCTTCTTCTTTTTCTTCTCCTTCTTCCACTTCTTCTAGTTACTCTCCTTCTTCTTCCTCTTCGTATCTTTCTTCCACTTGTCCTGCCTCCTCTTGTACTCTTTCTTCCACTTCTTCTTCATCCTCTCCTTTCCTTTCTTTTCTTCCTCTTCATCTCCTTCTTCTTCTTCCTTTCCTTCGTCATATCCCTCTTTTTCTCCTTCTTCTGCTTCCACTTGCATTTCTACCTCTTGTTGTCCTTCTTCCCTTTCTTCTCCTTCTTGCCCTTCTTCTGCCTACACTACTTCTTCTTCCTCCCTTTACTCCTCTCCTCCTTGTTCTACTTCTTCTTCATCCCCTTTCCTTCCATTGCTTCTTCTTCCTTGTCTTTTTCTCATTCTTCCACTTCTTCTTCTTCTTGCTATTGTTCTCCTTCTTCCACTTGCACTTTTTCCTTTTGTTCTCGTTCTTCCACTTCTTCTTCTTCCTCTTCTTCTCCTTCTGGCACCTCTTCTCCCTCCTCCCGTTATCCTTCCACTTCTTCCTCTTCATCCCCTTTCATTCCACTACTTCCTCCTATTCCTCTTATTCTCTCCTTCTACCACTTCCTCTACTTCTACTTGTTTTTCTTCTTCATCTCCGTCTCCTTCTTCCGCTTCTTCTGCTTACACTTTTTCTTCTTCCTCTTCTTCCATTTCTTCTCCTTCCATAACTTCTTCTTCTTTCCTTTCCGTCTTCTCCTTCCTCTTTTTCTCCATCCCACACTTTTGTTGCTTCCCATTGTTGCTCTTCCTCTTCTTCTCCTTCTTCCACTTCTTCTAGTTACTCTCATTCTTCTTCCTCTTCTTATCTTTCTTCCACTTCTCCTGCCTCTTCTTGTTCTCTTTCTTCAACTTCTTCTTCATGCTCTCCTTTCCTTTCTTTTCTTCGTCTTCAGCTCCTTCTTCTTCTTCCTTTCCTTCGTCATATCCCTCTTTTTCCCTTTCTTCTGCTTCCACTTGCATTTCTATCTCTTGTTCTCCTTCTTACACTTCTTCTTCTTCTTCCTCTTCTTTTCCAGATTCTACCTCTTCTGCTTCTTCTTCCTTTTCCTTCCCCTCCTTCTTCCTTTTCCTCCTTTTCTCCTTGTTCCAATTCTTCTTCTTTGTCTCACGTCCTTCCACTACTTCTTCTTCCTCCTCTTGTTCACCTTCTTCAACTTCTTCACTTTCCGCATCTTCTTCTTCTTCTTTTTCTTCTCCTTCTTCCACTTCTTCTAGTTACTCTCCTTCTTCTTCCTCTTCGTATCTTTCTTCCACTTGTCCTGCCTCCTCTTGTACTCTTTCTTCCACTTCTTCTTCATCCTCTCCTTTCCTTTCTTTTCTTCCTCTTCATCTCCTTCTTCTTCTTCCTTTCCTTCGTCATATCCCTCTTTTTCTCCTTCTTCTGCTTCCACTTGCATTTCTACCTCTTGTTCTCCTTCTTCCACTTCTTCTGCATCATCCCCACTGCTTCAACTACTTCTTCTTCCTCTTGCTCACCTTCTTCCACTTCTACTACATCCACTTGTTCTTCTTCTTCCCTTTCTTCTCCTTCTTGCCCTTCTTCTGCCTACACTACTTCTTGTTCCTCCCCTTCCTCCTCTCCTCCTTGTTCCACTTCTTCTTCATCCCCTGTCCTTCCATTGCTTCTTCTTCCTCGTCTTTTTCTCATTCTTCCACTTCTTCTTCTTCTTGCTATTGTTCTCCTTCTTCCACTTGCACTTCTTCCTTTTGTTCTCGTTCTTCCACTTCTTCTTCTTCCTCTTCTTCTCCTTCTGGCACCTCTTCTCCCTCCTCTCGTTATCCTTCCACTTCTTCTTCTTCATCTCCTTTCATTCCACTACTTCCTCCTATTCCTCTTATTCTCTCCTTCTACCACTTCCTCTACTTCTACTTGTTTTTCTTCTTCATTTCCGTCTCCTTCTTCCGCTTCTTCTGCTTACACTTCTTCTTCTTCCTCTTCTTCCATTTCTTCTTCTTCCACAACTTCTTCTTCTTTCCTTTCCGTCTTCTCCTTCCTTTTTTTCTCCATCCCCCACTTCTGTTGCTTCCCATTGTTGCTCTTCCTCTTCTTCTCCTTCCCCCAAATCTTATGCTTACACTTCTTCTTCTTCTTCCTCTTCTTTTCCAGATTCCACTTCTTCTGCTTCTTCTTCCCTTCCCTTCCCCTCCTTCTATCTTTTCCTCCTTTTCTCCTTGTTCCAATTCTTCTTCTTTATCTCACCTCCTTCCACTACTTCTTCTTCCTCCTCTTGTTCACCTTCTTCAACTTCTTCACTTTCCGCATCTTCTTCTTCTTCCTTTTCTTCTCCTTCTACCACTTCTTCTAGTTACTCTCCTTCTTCTTCCTCTTTGTATCTTTCTTCCACTTATCCTGCCTCCTCTTGTTCTCTTTCTTCCACTTCTTCTTCATCCTCTCCTTTCCTTTCTTTTCTTCCTCTTCATCTCCTTCTTCTTCTTCCTTTCCTTCGTCATAACCCTCTTTTTCTCCTTCTTCTGCTTCCACTTGCATTTCTACCTCTTGTTCTCCTTCTTCCATTTCTTCTCCATCATCCTCACTCCTTCAACTACTTCCTCTTCCTCTTGTTCACCTTCTTCCGCTTCTACTACATCCACTTGTTCTTCTTCTTCCCTTTCTTCTCCTTCTTGCCCTTTTTCTGCCTACACTACTTGTTCTTCCTCCCTTTCCTCCTCTCCTCCTTGATGTGATCTTTGATGATCACGTTCCCAAAGGATCCTTTCTAAGGTCACTTGGAAGGGAATGGATTTATGGAGACGAAAGCCAAAGGGGAGAGGCCACAAGGGAAGGGTCCCTTGATAACTCTTAGAAGCTCTCACAAAGGAGAAAGGGGGACACTCAAAGGTAAGAACCTCAACCAATATGGTCTCTAGGATTAAATTCAAGTGTAAAAAATACAAGTGAGAGAAGAGCTCCTATTTATAGAGGTAGCTAACCTCTTGAACAAGATAACCTAAAAAATAAGGGTTAGGATTAAAAGGAGAGATCTAAGGGAGGAGAATTGAGAAACAATTCCCTCCTTAGATCATCAAACTTGGTGCCCAAGTTTCTCAAACCAAGGGCCAAGATTCCTTCTTATTAGCTTAGGGGGTTTATGTAGAAAAGAGGGGTGTAGATATCAAGGCTACCCCTTATTTCCTTCATAAAGACCCAAAAAGCTAAATCCACCCTCTAAATTCCTAAGACACCTCCTAAAAATAAAAAATGGACTAAATACATGTCCCAAATTAAATTCTTAATGCTCCTCAAAATTAAAATAAAGGAAAACTACATTTTATTAACTAAAGTCCCTAGCCTAATATCTTCACTCTCCATAGGAGGTGAAGTCTTCCTTTGTCTGCAAGGGCTAGGTCTTCTTCAATCCTTCTAGCCATGGCCCTAGTGATAGGTCCTTGGCTAGGCATGGTCACATCACTCGTTGTTCTACTTCTTCTTCATCCCCTTTCCTTCCATTGCTTCTTCTTCCTCTTCTTTTTCTAATTCTTCCACTTCTTCTTCTTCTTCCTATTGTTATCCTTCTTCCACTTGTACTTCTTCCCTTTCTTCTCGTTCTTCCACTTCTTCTTCTTCCTCTTCTTCTCCATCTGCCACCTCTTCTCCCTCCTCCCGTTCTCCTTCCACTTCTTCTTCTTCTTCATCTCCTTTCATTCCACTACTTCCTCCTATTCCTCTTATTCTCTCCTTCTACCACTTCCTCTACTTCTACTTGTTGTTCTTCTTCATTTTCGTCTCCTTCTTCCGCTTCTTCTGCTTACACTTCTTCTTCTTGCTCTTCTTCCATTTCTTCTCCTTCCTCTTTTTCTCCATTCCCCACTTCTGTTGCTTCCCATTGTTGCTCTTCCTCTTCTTCTCCTTCCCCCAAATCCTATGCTTACACTTCTTCTTCTTCTTCCTCTTCTCCTCTAGATTTCACTTCTTCTGCTTCTTCTTCCCTTCCCTTCCCCTCCTTCTTCCTTTTCCTCCTTTTCTCCTTGTTCCAATTCTTCTTCTTCATCTCACCTCCTTCCACTACTTCTTCTTCCTCCTCTTGTTCACCTTCTTCACTTTCCACATCTTCTTCTTCTTCCTTTTCTTCTCTTTCTTCCACTTCTTCTAGTTACCCTCCTTCTTCTTCCTCTTCTTATCTTTCTTCCACTTCTCCTGCCTCCTCTTGTTCTCTTTATTCCATTTCTTCTTCATCCTCTCATTTCCTTTCTTTTCTTCCTCTTCATCTCCTTCTTCTTCTTCCTTTCCTTCGTCATATGCCTCTTTCTCTCCTTCTTCTGCTTCCACTTGCATTTCTACCTCTTGTTCTCCTTCTCCACTTCTTCTCCATCATCCCCACTCCTTCAACTACTTCTTCTTCTTCCTCTTGTTCACCTTCTTCCACTTCTACTACATCTACTTGTTCTTCTTGTTCCTTCTCTTCTCCTTCGTGCCCTTCTTCTACCTACACTACTTCTTCTTCCTCCCCTTCTTCTTCTCCTCCTTGTTCCACTTCTTCTTCATCCCCTTTCCTTCCATTGCTTCTTCTTCCTACTTTTTTTCTCATTCTTCCACTTCTTCTTCTTCTTCCTATTGTTCTCCTTCTTCCACTTGCACTTCTTCCTTTTCTTCTCGTTCTTCCACTTCTTCTTCTTCCTCTCCTTTCATTCCATTACTTCCTCCTATTCCTCTTATTCTCTCCTTCTACCACTTCTTCTACTTGTGTTCTTCTTCATTTTCGTCTCCTTCTTCTTCTTCTTCTGCTTACACTTCTTCTTCTTCCTATTCTTCCATTTCTTTTCCTTCCACAACTTCTTTTTCTTTCCTTTTCGTCTTCTCCTTCCTCTTTTTATCCATCCCCCACTTCTGTTGCTTCCCATTGTTGCTCTTCCTCTTCTTCTCCTTCCCCCAAATCTTATGCTTACACTTCTTCTTCTTCTTCTTCCTCTTCTCCTCCAGATTCCACTTTTTCAGCTTCTTCTTCCCTTCCCTGATGATGCATTGTCCCCAAGCAAGGGCCCTATCACTAGGGCCATGGCTAGGAGAATAGAAGAAGACATGGCTAGAGTAGAGGGAGGAAGATCTCACCTCCATATGACCATCAAGTTATGCAAGCCATGACTTATTTACTTGTAATTTTTATTTTAGGAACCTAGGATTTTATTTTGGACATGTATTAGTCCATTTAATTTTCTAGGAGGTGTCTTAGTAATAAGAAGGGGTAAGATTAGCTTTTGGGCCTTTATTTAGGAAATAAGGGGGTAGTTTGATAACTACACCCTCTTTTGCTAAATAAAACCCAAAACTAATAAAGGAGTAATCTTGGCCCTTGGATGAGGTAGTTTGGGCACCAATTCTCATCTAAAGGAGGGTATTGATTGGACTTTGGGCTTCAATCCTCCTCCTTTGGATGACTCCTTTTAATCCTAGCCCTTCATTTCCTTCATGACTTGTCCAAGAGGTTAGCTCCCTCTATAAAAAGGTGCTCCTTCACACTCTTGTATTTTTTACACTTGATTGAATGGAAAAACCTTGAGTTGGCCAAAATTCTCTTAGTGTCCACCCTTCTCTCTTTGAGAATTCCTTAGGTGTTTATCAAGGGTTCCATCCTTTGTGGCAAACTTTCCCTCTTAGGCTTATCTTACCTTAAGTGGCGCCTAAAACCACCTCACTTCTTACCTCTCCACAAACCATTTCACCAAAGAGGAAAACCTCTAGAAAAAGATCAAGGGAGGCATGCATCATTTGGTATCATAGCATTGGTTCTAGAGGTCTAAACTCTCTTCCTATCTCATTTATTTTTTCTTTCCGTTTTCCTATTTTATTTATCTTTAATTTCCGCAATTTTTTCTAGCTTTCCATTGTTGTTTATCATTTCCATTTATGTCTTGAGTTTATTGTTTTGAGTTATAGTTTATTTGCACCATTTATTTTTTGCTTGATGCAATTTATATTGTTCTTTTCTTTGCATCTACGTCTCTCCCATATTCATTAATTTCCGCTTAAGCTTTGAGTTGGGTGCTTTCTTGCTTGAATTTTGGTTTTGAGAATTTCTTGCTAAAAATCCATGCCGTTGTGGTGAATTCCACAACCTTGTGGTCAAGAAATTTAGACCAAATTCTTGTGTTTCCTTGCACCTAGTTGCCTTGTTTTTGCTTTATTTTTAGCTTTTATTTTTCACTTTTATACTCTTGTGTAGTTGTCTATAAGTCATGTTTATAGTTTCCCATTTTGTCTATTAATTCCTTTTAAGTTTAGCCTCTTTTGTTTTTACAAAAAAAATTTGAAACTTCTTAAATTGAGCAACATAGAGGGTCATACCTCATGTCTAAGTCTCTTTCGAAGTTCATGTGCTTTTAGTTTCAAGCATATTCTTAAAAAAAAATTCAAAAATAGTTGCTCAATTTCCTTTGTCTTTATTTTCCTTATACGTATAATTAGTAGCTCATTTGTGTGGTAAAGGTAGTTCTTGTTTGTGGGTGCTTTCACTTAAGCTATAAGTTTGGTATTTGTGTTCAACAAATTACTAAAAACTTAACAAAGCTTGAGTCCAGTGGCACACAAAACTACTAAACCATTAACACATCTATAGCTACTTTGCATTTTGAAGTCATTTCTAGTAGTACCTAAATTGTTGCTTTTAATTTTCTTTATTGTTCCAAGCGCATAACTCTTTGTTATCAAGCATTAAATTCACAATCAATTTAGGTGCATCTAGTAAATATTCAAAAAAAAAACAACAAGAAAACAAAGTCTAAAATAAAATACAAAAAAACAACGAAGGATTCAAAAAAAAAAAAGAGAATAAACAAAAGAAAAGAAAGTTTGAAAAAAATTCATTTGATGTACCTAACCTAAAATTAGCAAGTGCTTCAACTTTGAACTTGGAACCTTAAAAGAAATTTTATTACTTTTGGTACACTAGAACTTGATATTTGTGTTCTTCTACTCTTTAATCTAGTGCCATTCTTAGGTATTCCATTGTGTGCTCTCTTTCTTTTGTTTACCTTTTAGTTGTTGCTTGTCTTTTAAATCATCTTTCTAGTTTGTCTTATATACTCTTACCATTTGGTTAAGTGTCCTTTTGATTGTGTTATCTTTTATTGCTTTTTTAGTTTCTATTTGCACCTCACCTTGCTACTTTTGGTTTCTTTGGTTTGTGTGTTAGTGTCACTTTTGGGAGAAAGCTTGAAAAAGGAGCTTACCACAAGGGTAGCATATTTTGGAAGGTTGGACTAAGAGCCTAAGGGATCACCTCAAAAGGAAATACACCTAGCCGTGAGGACTTTGATTTGAGGGAGCATTTGGAGAATCATTTGGAGTGTCACTTTTTGAAGACCATGGCAATTTGATAAGAAAGCCATACACCATGGTCATTCCAATAACATCATCCTCACTCATAAGGATAAGCGCATTAAGTTGTGTCCTCTAACACCTTCACAAGTGGCGGAGGACCAACTCATCATGAAACATAAGAGAGATGAAGAGAAAAAAAAAGCAAAGCTTTACCCCTGAAGCTTGAAAGGGGTAAAGAGGTTGAGTTGGAAGTTGGTGCCCCTTCCAAGAAAGTCATTAGTAAAGGGAGTTTATTTGCGACAAAATTGGATTTAAAGGAAGCCCCCTTAACTAACAGACCTTTCTATCTCCTCCTTTGCAAAGAGGCATCCCCCATTTCTTCCCCCTCCACTTTTTTCCCTTCTAGTTCTAGCACTGCCATAGAACTTGGACCTGAGAACCTACCTCAAGAGGTTCAAGAGCTTTTAAAGGAGTTTGGTGATATATTCCCTAATGAAGTTCCCAAAGGACTTCCTCCAATTAGGGGTATAGAACACCAAATATACTTGGTACTGGGGCTAGCCTACCTAATAGGCCTGCTTATATGACTAATCCCATGGAGACCAAGGAGATTGAATCTCAAGTCCAAGAACTATTGGAGAAGGGTTGGGTTCAAGAGAGCCTAAGCCCTTGTGCTGTGCCAGTTTTGTTGGTGCCTAAGAAGAATGGCCAATGGAGGATGTGCATTGATTGTCGAGCAATCAATAACATCACCATCAAATATAGGCACCCTATCCCTAGGCTTGATGACATGCTTGATGAATTCCATGGGGCCCAATTATTTTCAAAAATTGATCTTAAGAGTGGTTATCACCAAATCCGCATCAAGGAAGGTGATGAGTGGAAAACCGCTTTTAAGACCACGTTTGGGTTGTATGAGTGGTTGGTAATGCCCTTTTGGGCTTACCAATGCCCCAAGCACCTTCATGAGGCTTATGAATCATGTCCTTAGGGATTGCTTGGGAAAATTTTGTGTTTTGATGACATCTTAGTGTATAGCAAGAGCCTAGATGAACATGTAGGTCATCTTAGGCGCGTCTTTTGCATTCTTAGGTCACACCAACTCTATGGAAATCTTGAAAAATGTAATTTTTGTGTAAAGAGTGTGGTGTTCTTAGGTTTTATAGTTCTTAAAAATGGGGTTCAAGTAGACCCCGACAAAATCAAAGCCATCCAAGAATGGCCCACCCCAAAAAGTGTGACTGAGATCAAGAGTTTTCATGGTCTCGCGAGCTTTTACAAGCGCTTTGTGCCTAACTTCTCCACACTTTTCTCACCAATCAATGATTTGGTGAAGAAGGATACTCCTTTCCTTTGGGGTGAAAAACAACAAAAAGCCTTTGAACTTATCAAAGAGAAACTGACCCATGCACCAGGTTTAGCTCTTCCTGACTTTTCTAAAACTTTTGAGCTAGAGTGTGATGCATCGGGAGTGGGTGTGGGAGCTGTGTTGTTATAAGGTGGTCATCCCGTGGCTTATTTTAGTGAAAAACTAAATGGAGCCGCCTTAAACTACCCCACGTATGATAAAGAGTTTTACTCTTTGATAAGGGCCCTTCAAACTTAGGAACATTATCTTGTACCCAAGGAGTTCATCATTCATAGTGACCATGAGTCACTTAAGTATTTGAAGGGTCAAGGCAAGCTTAATAAAAGGCATGCTAAATGGGTAGAATTTCTTGAGACTTTCCCTTATATCATCAAATACAAGAAAGGAAAACATAATGTGGTGGCTGATGCTTTGTCTCGTAGACATACCCTTTACACCACCTTAAGTGCAAAGATTCTTGGATTTGATAATATTAGAAAAATGTATCTTTCTGATAAGGATTTTGGATCCATTTATGCTGCCTCTATATTTGCATGTAAAACCCAAAATGGGTTCTTTATGAGTGAGGGGTACCTTTTCAAAGGTAGCCATGAGGGTGGGCTCATGGGGCATTTTGGAATTAACAAAACTCTTCTGCATTTACAAGAAAAATTCTTTTGGCCCCATATGAAGAAAGACGTCTATAGACATTGTTGTAGATGCATTGCTTGCTTGCAAGCTAAGTCTAAGACAATGACTCATGGATTGTACACACCCTTACCTGCTCCTTCTGCACCTTGGCTGGATATTAGTATGGATTTCATCCTTGGCCTACCTCGAACCCAACGAGGTGCAGACTCTATCTTTGTAGTGGTAGATAGATTTTCAAAAATGGCTCACTTTATACCATGCCACAAGATAGATGATGCGAGCAACATTGTGAGACTTTTCTTTAAAGAAGTTGTCCGTTTACATGGAATTCCCCAATCGCTAGTCTCTGATAGAGATGGGAAGTTCCTTAGCCACTTTTGGAAAACATTGTGGGCAAGGCTAGGAACTAAACTCTTATTTTCTACCACATGTCACCCCCAAACTGATGGGCAAACTGAGGTAGTAAATAGATCTCTATCTACTATGCTTAGGACACTTCTTCGAGGAAATCACAAGTCTTGGGATGAATACCTACCCCATATTGAGTTTGCATACAACCGGGTGGTTCAAAGGACCACCAAGCATTCTCCCTTTGAAGTTGTTTATGGCTTCAACCCCCTTACTCCTCTTGATATCTTGCCCTTACCCTTCCCTTCTTCTGTTCACAAAGAAGGAATAGTAAGAGCGGATTTTGTTAAAAAATTACATGAAAGGGTAAAGGCCAACATTGAACATCATTCAAAGGAGTATGCTAGTAAAGCCAATAGGGGCAGGAAAGAAATTATCTTCAAAGAAGGGGATTGGGTATGGCTTCATTTGAGGAAGGATCGCTTCCCTACTCAAAGGAAATCCAAGCTTAGCCCCCGAGGAGATGGTCCCTTTCAAGTCCTCAAGAGAGTGAACAACAATTCATACATATTAGATCTCCCTGAGGACTATGGTGTCAGTACTACCTTTAATGTTTGTGATTTGATCCCTTTTGTAGGTACTGATGAAGAAGAGGAGGACCTATCAGATTTGGGGTCAAATCCTTCCCAAGGGGGAGGGGATGATGCATTCTCCCCAAGCAAGGGCCCTATCACTAGGGCCATGGCTAGGAGAATAGAAGAAGACATGGCTAGAGTAGAGGGAGGAAGATCTCACCTCCATATGACCATCAAGTTATGCAAGCCATGACTTATTTACTTGTAATTTTTATTTTAGGAACCTAGGATTTTATTTTGGACATGTATTAGTCCATTTAATTTTCTAGGAGGTGTCTTAGTAATAAGAAGGGGGTAAGATTAGCTTTTGGGCCTTTATTTAGGAAATAAGGGGGTAGTTTGATAACTACACCCTATTTTGCTAAATAAAACCCAAAACTAATAAAGGAGTAATCTTGGCCCTTGGATGAGGTAGCTTGGGCACCAATTCTCATCTAAAGGAGGGTATTGATTGGACTTTGGGCTTCAATCCTCCTCCTTTGGATGACTCCTTTTAATCCTAGCCCTTCATTTCCTTCATGACTTGTCCAAGAGGTTAGCTCTATAAAAAGGTGCTCCTTCACAATCTTGTATTTTTTACACTTGATTGAATGGAAAAAACCTTGAGTTGGACAAAATTCTCTTAGTGTCGACCCTTCTCTCTTTGAGAATTCCTTAGGTTTTTATCAAGGGTTCCATCCCTTGTGGCAAACTTTCCCTCTTAGCCTTATCTTACCTTAAAGGGCACCTAAAACCACCTCACTTCTTACCTCTCCACAAACCATTTCACCAAAGAAGAAAACCTCTAGAAAAAGATCAAGGGAGGCATGCATCACCTTCCCCTCCTTCTTCCTCTTCCTCCTTTTCTCCTTGTTCCAATTCTTCTTCTTCATCTCACCTCCTTCAACTACTTCTTCTTCCTCTTGTTCTCCTTCTTCAACTTCTTCACTCTCCACATCTTCTTCTTCTTCCTTTTCTCTCCTTCTTCCACTTCTTTTAGTTACTCTCCTTCTTCTTCCTCTTCTTATCTTTCTTCCACTTCTCCTGCCTCCTCTTGTTCTCTTTCTTCCACTTCTTCTTGATCCTCTCCTTTCCTTTCTTTTGTTCCTCTTCATCTCCTTCTTCTTCTTACTTTCCTTCGTCATATCCCTCTTTTTCTCCTTCTTCTGCTTTCACTTGCATTTCTACCTCTTGTTCTCCTTCTTCCACTTCTTCTCCATCATCCCCACTCCTTCAACTACTTCTTCTTCTTCCTCTTGTTCACCTTCTTCCACCTCTACTACATCCACTTGTTCTTCTTCTTCCCTCTCTTCTCCTTCTTGCCCTTCTTCTGCCTACACTACTTCTTCTTCCTCCCCTTCTTCTCCTCCTCCTTGTTCCACTTCTTCTTCATCCCCTTTCCTTCCATTGCTTTTTCTTCCTCCTCTTTTTCTCATTCTTCCACTTCTTCTTCTTCTTCCTATTGTTCTCCTTCTTCCACTTGCACTTCTTCCTTTTCTTCTCGTTCTTCCACTTCTTCTTCTTCCTCTTCTCCCTCCTCCTGTTCTCCCTCTTCCACTTCTTCTTCTTCATCTACTTTCACTCCACTACTTCCTCCTATTCCTCTTATTCTCTCCTTCTACCACTTCTTCTACTTGTTGTTCTTCTTCATTTTCGTCTCCTTCTTACGCTTCTTCTGCTTACACTTCTTCTTCTTCCTCTTCTTCCATTTCTTCTCCTTCCACAACTTCTTCTTCTTTCCTTTCCCTCTTCTCCTTCCTCTTTTTCTACATCCCCCACTTCTATTGCTGCCCATTGTTGCTCTTCCTCTTCTTCTCCATCCCCCAAATCTTATGCTTACACTTCTTCTTCGTCTACCTCTTTTCCTCGAGATTCGACTTCTTCTGCTTCTTCATCCCTTCCCTTCCCCTCCTTCTTCCTTTTCTTCTCCTTCTTCCACTTCTTCTAGTTACTCTACTTCTTCTTCCACTTCTTATCTTTCTTCCAGTTCTTCTTCTTCTTCCTCTTCTCCTCCAGATTCCAATCTTCTGCTTCTTCTTCCCTTCCCTTCCTGTCCTTCTTCCTTTTCCTCCTTTTCTCCTTGTTCCAATTCTTCTTCTTCATCTCAGCTCCTTCCACTACTTCTTCTTCCTCCTCTTGTTCACCTTCTTCAACTTCTTCACTTTCCACATCTTCTTCTTCCTCCTTTTCTTCTTCTTCTTCCACTTCTTCTAGTTACTCTCCTTCTTCTTCCTCTTCTTACGTTTCTTCCACTTCTCCTGCCTCCTCTTGTTCTCTTTCTTCCACTTCTTCTTGATCCTCTCCTTTCCTTTCTTTTCTTCCTCTTTGTCTCATTCTTCTTCTTCCTTTCCTACGTAATATCCCTCTTTTTCTCCTTCTTCTGCTTCCACTTGCATTTCTACCTCTTGTTCTCCTTTTTCCACTTCTTCTCCATCATCCCCACTTCTTCAACTACTTCTTCTTCTTCCTCTTGTTCACCTTCTTCCACTTCTACTACATCCACTTGTTCTTCTTCTTCCCTCTCTTCTCCTTCTTGCGTTCTTCTGCCTACACTACTTCTTCTTGCTCCCCTTCTTCTTGTCTTCCTTGTTCCACTTCTTCTTCATCCCCTTTCCTTCCATTGCTTCTTCTTCCTCCTCTTTTTCTCATTCTTCCACTTGGACTTCTTCCTTTTCTTCTCGTTCTTCCACTTCTTCTTCTTCCTCTTCTTCTCCTTCTGCACCTCTTCTTCCTCCTCCCGTTCTCCTTCTTCCACTTCTTCTTCTTCATCTCCTTTCATTCCACTACTTCCTCCTATTCCTCTTAGTCTCTCCTTCTACCATTTATTCTACTTCTACTTGTTGTTCTTCTTCATTTTCGTCTCCTTCTTCTGCTTCTTCTGCTTACATTTCTTCTTCTTACTCTTCTTTCCTTTCCGTCTTCTCCTTCCTCTTTTTCTCGATCCCCCACTTCTGTTGCTTCCCATTGTTGCACTTCCTCTTCTTCTCCTTCCCGCAAATCTTATGCTTACACTTCTTTTTCTTCTTCCTCTTCTCCTCCAGATTCCACTTCTTCTGCTTCTTCTTCCCTTCCCCTCCTTCTTCCTTTTCCTCCTTTTCTCCTTGTTCCAATTCTTCTTCTTCATCTCACCTCCTTCCACTACTTCTTCTTCCTCCTGTTGTTCACCTTCTTCAACTTCTTCACTTTCCACATCTTCGTCTTCTTCCTTTTGTTCTCCTTCTTCCACTTCTTCTAGTTACTCTCCTTCTTCTTTCTCTTCTTATCTTTCTTCCAGTTCTCATGCCTCCTCTTGTTCTCTTTCTTCCATTTCTTCTTCATCCTCTCCTTTCCTTTCTTTTCTTCCTCTTCATCTCCTTCTTCTTCTTCCTTTCCTTCATCATATCCCTCTTTTTCTCCCTCTTCTGCTTCCACTTGCATTTCTACCTCTTGTTCTCCTTCTTCCACTTCTTCTCCATCATCCCCACTCCTTCAACTACTTCTTCTTCTTCCTCTTGTTCACCTTCTTCCACTTCCACTACATCCACTTGTTCTTCTTCTTCCGTCTCTTCTCCTTCTTGCCTTTCTTCTGCCTACACTACTTCTTCTTCCTCCCCTTTCTCTTCTCCTCCTTGTTCCACTTCTTCTTCATCCCCTTTCCTTCCATTGCTTCTTCTTCCTCCTCTTTTTCTCATTCTTCCACTTCTTCTTCTTCTTCCTATTGTTCTCCTTCTTCCACTTGCACTTGTTCCTTTTCTTCTCGTTCTTCCACTTCTTCTTCTTCCTCTTCTTCTCCTTCTGCTACCTCTTCTTCCTCCTCTTGTTCTCCTTCTTCCACTTCTTCTTCTTCATCTCCTTTCATTCCACTACTTCCTCCTATTCCTCTTAGTCTCTCCTTCAACCACTTCTTCTACTTCTACTTGTTGTTCTTCTTCATTTTCGTCTCCTTCTTCTGCTTCTTCTGCTTACATTTCTTCTTCTTACTCTTCTTTCCTTTCCGTCTTCTCCTTCCTCTTTTTCTCCATCCCCCACTTCTGTTGCTTCCCATTGTTGCTCTTCCTCTTCTTCTCCTTCCCGCAAATCTTATGCTTACACTTCTTTTTCTTCTTCCTCTTCTCCTCCAGATTCCACTTCTTCTGCTTCTTCTTCCCTTCCCCTCCTTCTTCCTTTTCCTCCTTTTCTCCTTGTTCCAATTCTTCTTATTCATCTCACCTCCTTCCACTACTTCTTCTTCCTACTGTTGTTCACCTTCTTCAACTTCTTCACTTTCCACATCTTCATCTTCTTCCTTTTCTTCTCCTTCTTCCACTTCTTCTAGTTACTCTCCTTCTTCTTTCTCTTCTTATCTTTCTTCCACTTCTCCTGCCTCCTCTTGTTCTCTTTCTTCCATTTCTTCTTCATCCTCTCCTTTCCTTTCTTTTCTTCCTCTTCATCTCCTTCTTCTTCTTCCTTTCCTTCATCATATCCCTCTTTTTCTCCCTCTTCTGCTTCCACTTGCATTTCTACCTCTTGTTCTCCTTCTTCCACTTCTTCTCCATCATCCCCACTCCTTCAACTACTTCTTCTTCTTCCTCTTGTTCACCTTCTTCCACCTCTACTACATCCACTTGTTCTTCTTCTTCCCTCTCTTCTCCTTCTTGCCCTTCTTCTGCCTACACTACTTCTTCTTCCTCCCCTTCTTCTCCTCCTCCTTGTTCCACTTCTTCTTCATCCCCTTTCCTTCCATTGCTTTTTCTTCCTCCTCTTTTTCTCATTCTTCCACTTCTTCTTCTTCTTCCTATTGTTCTCCTTCTTCCACTTGCACTTCTTCCTTTTCTTCTCGTTCTTCCACTTCTTCTTCTTCCTCTTCTCCCTCCTCCTGTTCTCCCTCTTCCACTTCTTCTTCTTCATCTACTTTCACTCCACTACTTCCTCCTATTCCTCTTATTCTCTCCTTCTACCACTTCTTCTACTTGTTGTTCTTCTTCATTTTCGTCTCCTTCTTACGCTTCTTCTGCTTACACTTCTTCTTCTTCCTCTTCTTCCATTTCTTCTCCTTCCACAACTTCTTCTTCTTTCCTTTCCCTCTTCTCCTTCCTCTTTTTCTACATCCCCCACTTCTATTGCTGCCCATTGTTGCTCTTCCTCTTCTTCTCCATCCCCCAAATCTTATGCTTACACTTCTTCTTCGTCTACCTCTTTTCCTCGAGATTCGACTTCTTCTGCTTCTTCATCCCTTCCCTTCCCCTCCTTCTTCCTTTTCTTCTCCTTCTTCCACTTCTTCTAGTTACTCTACTTCTTCTTCCACTTCTTATCTTTCTTCCAGTTCTTCTTCTTCTTCCTCTTCTCCTCCAGATTCCAATCTTCTGCTTCTTCTTCCCTTCCCTTCCTGTCCTTCTTCCTTTTCCTCCTTTTCTCCTTGTTCCAATTCTTCTTCTTCATCTCAGCTCCTTCCACTACTTCTTCTTCCTCCTCTTGTTCACCTTCTTCAACTTCTTCACTTTCCACATCTTCTTCTTCCTCCTTTTCTTCTTCTTCTTCCACTTCTTCTAGTTACTCTCCTTCTTCTTCCTCTTCTTACGTTTCTTCCACTTCTCCTGCCTCCTCTTGTTCTCTTTCTTCCACTTCTTCTTGATCCTCTCCTTTCCTTTCTTTTCTTCCTCTTTGTCTCATTCTTCTTCTTCCTTTCCTACGTAATATCCCTCTTATTCTGCTTCTTCTGCTTCCACTTGAATTTCTACCTCTTGTTCTCCTTCTTCCACTTCTTCTCCATCATCCCCACTCCTTCAACTACTTCTTCTTCTTCCTCTTGTTCACCTTCTTCCACTTCTACTACATCCACTTGTTCTTCTTCTTCCCTCTCTTCTCCTTCTTGCGTTCTTCTGCCTACACTACTTCTTCTTTCTCCCCTTCTTCTTGTCTTCCTTGTTCCACTTCTTCTTCATCCCCTTTCCTTCCATTGCTTCTTCTTCCTCCTCTTTTTCTCATTCTTCCACTTCTTCTTCTTCTTCCACTTGGACTTCTTCCTTTTCTTCTCGTTCTTCCACTTCTTCTTCTTCCTCTTCTTCTCCTTCTGCACCTCTTCTTCCTCCTCCCGTTCTCCTTCTTCCACTTCTTCTTCTTCATCTCCTTTCATTCCACTACTTCCTCCTATTCCTCTTAGTCTCTCCTTCTACCACTTCTTCTACTTCTAGTTATTGTTCTTCTTCATTTTCGTCTCCTTCTTCTGCTTCTTCTGCTTACATTTCTTCTTCTTACTCTTCTTTCCTTTCCGTCTTCTCCTTCCTCTTTTTCTCCATCCCCCACTTCTGTTGCTTCCCATTGTTGCTCTTCCCCTTCTTCTCCTTCCCGCAAATCTTATGCTTACACTTCTTTTTCTTCTTCCTCTTCTCCTCCAGATTCCACTTCTTCTGCTTCTTCTTCCCTTACCCTCCTTCTTCCTTTTCCTCCTTTTCTCCTTGTTCCAATTCTTCTTCTTCATCTCACCTCCTTCACTACTTCTTCTTCCTCCTGTTGTTCACCTTCTTCAACTTCTTCACTTTCCACATCTTTGTCTTCTTCCTTTTCTTCTCCTTCTTCCACTTCTTCTAGTTACTCTCCTTCTTCTTTCTCTTCTTATCTTTCTTCCACTTCTCATGCCTCCTCTTGTTCTCTTTCTTCCATTTCTTCTTCATCCTCTCCTTTCCTTTCTTTTCTTCCTCTTCATCTCCTTCTTCTTCTTACTTTCCTTCATCATATCCCTCTTTTTCTTCCTCTTCTGCTTCCACTTGCATTTCTACCTCTTGTTCTCCTTCTTCCACTTCTTCTCCATCATCCCCACTCCTTCAACTACTTCTTCTTCTTCCTCTTGTTCACCTTCTTCCACTTCCACTACATCCACTTGTTCTTCTTCTTCCGTCTCTTCTCCTTCTTGCCTTTCTTCTGCCTACACTACTTCTTCTTCCTCCCCTTTCTCTTCTCCTCCTAGTTCCACTTCTTCTTCATCCCCTTTCCTTCCATTGCTTCTTCTTCCTCCTCTTTTTCTCATTCTTCCACTTCTTCTTCTTCTTCCTATTGTTCTCCTTCTTCCACTTGCACTTGTTCCTTTTCTTCTCGTTCTTCCACTTCTTCTTCTTCCTCTTCTTCTCCTTCTGCTACCTCTTCTTCCTCCTCTTGTTCTCCTTCTTCCACTTCTTCTTCTTCATCTCCTTTCATTCCACTACTTCCTCCTATTCCTCTTAGTCTCTCCTTCTACCACTTCTTCTACTTCTACTTGTTGTTCTTCTTCATTTTCGTCTCCTTCTTCCTCTTCTTCTGCTTACAACTCTTCTTCTTCCTCTTCTTCCATTTCTACTCCTTCCACAACTTCTTCTTTCCTTTCCATCTTCTCCTTCCTCTTTTTCTCCATCCCCCACTTTTGTTGGTTCCCATTGTTGCTCTTCCTCTTCTTCTCCTTCCCCCAAATGTTATGCTTACAGTTCTTCTTCTTCTTCCTCTTCTCCTCTAGATTCGACTTCTTCTGCTTCTTTTTCCGTTCCCTTCCCCTCCTTCTTCCTTTTCCTCCTTTTCTCCCTGTTCCAATTCTTCTTCTTCATCTCACCTCCTTCCACTACTTCTTTTTCCTCCTCTTCTTCATCTTCTTCACTTTCCACATCTTCTTCTTCTTCCTTTTCTTCTCGTTCTTCCACTTCTTCTAGTTACTCGCCTTCTTCTTCCTCTTCTTATCTTTCTTCCACTTCTCCTGCATCCTCTTATTCTCTTTCTTCCACTTCTTCTTCATCTTCTCCTTTCCTTTCTTTTCTTCCTCTTCGTCCCCTTCTTCTTCTTCCTTTCCTTCGTCATATCCCTCTTTTTCTCCTTCTTCTGCTTCCACTTGCATTTCTACCTCTTATTCTCCTTCTTCCACTTCTCCTACGTCCTCTTTTTCTCTTTCTTCCACTTCTTCTACCCTCTCTTCTCCTTCTTACCCTTCTTCTGCCTACACTGCTTCTACTTCCTCCCCTTCTTCTTCTCCTCCTTGTTCCACTTCCTCTTCATCCCCTTTCCTTCCATTGCTTATTCTTTCTCCTCTTTTTCTCATTCTTCCGCTTCTTCTTCTTCTTCCTATTGTTCTCCTTCTTCCACTTGCACTTCTTCCTTTTCTTCTCGTTATTCCACTTCTTCTTCTTCCTCTTCTGCCTCTTCTTCTCCTTCTGCCACCTCTTCTTGCTCCTCCCGTTCTCCTTCTTCCACTTCTTCTTCTTCATCTACTTTCATTCCACTACTTCCTCGTATTCCTCTTATTCTCTCCTTCTACCACTTCTTCTAATTCTACTTTTTGTTCTTCTTCATTTTCATCTCCTTCTTCTGCTTACACTTCTTCTCCTTCCACAACTTCTTCTTCTTTCCTTTCCGTCTTCTCCTTCCTCTTTTTCTCCATCCCCCACTTCTGTTGCTTCCCATTGTTGCTCTTCCTCTTCTCTCCATCCACCAAATCTTATGCTTACACTTCTTCTTCTTCTTCCTCTTCTCCTCCAGATTCCACTTCTTCTGCTTCTTCTTCCCTTCCCTTCCCCTCTTTCTTCCTTTTCCTCCTTTTCTCCTTGTTCCAATTCTTCTTCTTCATCTCACCTCCTTCCACTACTTTTTCTTCCTCCTCTTGTTCACCTTCTTCACTTTCCACATCTTATACTTATTCCTTTTCTTCGCCTTCTTCCACTTCTACTAGTTACTCTCCTTCTTCTTCCTCTTCTTATCTTTCTTCCACTTCTCCTGCGCCCTCTTGTTCTCTTTCTTCCACTTCTTCTTTCCTCTCTTCTGCTTCTTGCCCTTCTTCTGCCTACACTACTTCTACTTCCTCCCCTTCTTCTTCTCTTCCTTCTTCCACTTATTCTTCATCCCCTTTCCTTACATTGCTTCTTCTTCCTCCTATTTTTCTCATTCTTCCACTTCTTCTTCATCTTCCTATTGTTCTCCTTCTTCCACTTGCACTTCTTCCTTTTCTTCTCGTTCTTCCACTTCTTCTTCTTCCTCATCTTCTCCTTCTGCCACCTCTTCTTCCTCCTCCCGTTCTCCTTCTTCCACTTTTTCTTCTTCATCTCCTTTCATTCCACTACTTCCTCCTATTCCTCTTATTCTCTCCTTCTACCACTTCTTCTACTTGTACTTGTTGTTCTTCTTCATTTTCGTCTCCTTTTTCCGCTTCTTCTACTTACACTTCTTCTTCTTCCTCTTCTTCCATGTCTTCTCCTTCCACAACTTCTTCTTCTTTCCTTTCCGTCTTCTCCTTCCTCTTTTTCTCCATCCGCCACTTTTGTTGCTTCCCATTGTTGCTCTTCCTCTTGTTCTACTTCCCCCAAATCTTATGCTTACACTTGTTCTTCTTGTTGCTCTTCTTTTCCAGATTCTACTTCTTCTGCTTCTTCTTCCCTTCCTTTCCCCTCCTTCTTCCTTTTCCTCCTTTTCTCTTTGTTCCAATTCTTCTTCTTCATCTCACCTCCTTCCACGACTTCTTCTTCCTTCTCTTGTTCACCTTTTTCAACTTCTTGACTTTCCACATCTTCTTCTTCCTCCCCTTCTTCTCCTCCTTGTTGCACTTCTGCTTCATCCCCTTTCCTTCCATTGCTTCTTCTTCCTCCTCTTTTTCTCGTTCTTCCACTTCTTCTTCTTCTTCCTATTGTTCTCCTTCTTCCACTTGCACTTCTTCCTTTTCTTCTCGTTCTTCAACTTCTTCTTGTTCATCTTCTTCTCCTTCTGCCACTTCTTCTCCCTCCTCCCGTTCTCCTTCTTCCACTTCATCTTCTTCATCTCCTTTCATTCCACTTCTTCCTCCTATTCCTCTTATTCTCTCCTTCTACCACTTCTTCTACTTCTACTTGTTGTTCTTCTTCATTTTCGTCTCCTTCTTCCTCTTCTTCTGCTTACAACTCTTCTTCTTCCTCTTCTTCCATTTCTACTCCTTCCACAACTTCTTCTTTCCTTTCCATCTTCTCCTTCCTCTTTTTCTCCATCCCCCACTTTTGTTGGTTCCCATTGTTGCTCTTCCTCTTCTTCTCCTTCCCCCAAATGTTATGCTTACAGTTCTTCTTCTTCTTCCTCTTCTCCTCTAGATTCGACTTCTTCTGCTTCTTTTTCCGTTCCCTTCCCCTCCTTCTTCCTTTTCCTCCTTTTCTCCCTGTTCCAATTCTTCTTCTTCATCTCACCTCCTTCCATTACTTCTTCTTCCTCCTCTTCTTCATCTTCTTCACTTTCCACATCTTCTTCTTCTTCCTTTTCTTCTCCTTCTTCCACTTCTTCTAGTTACTCGCCTTCTTCTTCCTCTTCTTATCTTTCTTCCACTTCTCCTGCGTCCCCTTGTTCTCTTTCTTCCTTTCTTTTCTTCATCTTCTCCTTTCCTTTCTTTTCTTCATCTTCTCCCTCTTTTTCTCTTTCTTCTGCTTCCACTTGCATTTCTACCTCTTGTTCTCCTTCTTCCACTTCTTCTCCATCATCCCCACTCCTTCAACTACTTCTTCTTCTTCCTCTTGTTCACCTTCTTCCACCTCTACTACATCCACTTCTTCTTCTTCGTCCCTCTCTTCTCCTTCTCGCCCTTCTTCTCCCTACACTACTTCTTCTTCCTCCCCTTCTTCTTCTCCTCCATGTTCCACTTCTTTTTCATCCCTTTTCCTTCCATTGCTTCTTCTTCTTCCTTTTCTTCTCATTCTTCCACTTCTTCTTCTTCCTCTTCTTCTCCTTCTGCCACCTCTTCTTCCTTCTCCCGTTCTCCTTCTTCCACTTCTTCTTCTTCATCTCGTTTCATTCCACTACTTCCTTCTATTCCTCTTATTCTCTCCTTCTACCACTTCTTCTACTTCTACTTGTTGTTCATCTTCATTTTCGTCTCCTTCTTCCGCTTCTTCTGCTTACACTTCTTCTCCTTCCACAACTTCTTCTTCTTACCTTTCCGTCTTCTCCTTCCTCTTTTTCTCCATCCCCCACTTCTGTTGCTTCCCATTGTTGCTCTTCCTCTTCTCTCCATCCACCAAATCTTATGCTTACACTTCTTCTTCTTCTTCCTCTTCTCCTCCAGATTCCACTTCTTCTGCTTCTTCTTCCCTTCCCTTCCCCTCTTTCTTCCTTTTCCTCCTTTTCTCCTTGTTCCAATTCTTCTTCTTCATCTCACCTCCTTCCACTACTTTTTCTTCCTCCTCTTGTTCACCTTCTTCACTTTCCACATCTTATACTTATTCCTTTTCTTCGCCTTCTTCCACTTCTACTAGTTACTCTCCTTCTTCTTCCTCTTCTTATCTTTCTTCCACTTCTCCTGCGTCCTCTTGTTCTCTTTCTTCCACTTCTTCTTTCCTCTCTTCTGCTTCTTGCCCTTCTTCTGCCTACACTACTTCTACTTCCTCCCCTTCTTCTTCTCTTCCTTCTTCCACTTATTCTTCATCCCCTTTCCTTACATTGTTTCTTCTTCCTCCTATTTTTCTCATTCTTCCACTTCTTCTTCATCTTCCTATTGTTCTCCTTCTTCCACTTGCACTTCTTCCTTTTCTTCTCGTTCTTCCACTTCTTCTTCTTCCTCATCTTCTCCTTCTGCCACCTCTTCTTCCTCCTCCCGTTCTCCTTCTTCCACTTTTTCTTCTTCATCTCCTTTCATTCCACTACTTCCTCCTATTCCTCTTATTCTCTCCTTCTACCACTTCTTCTACTTGTACTTGTTGTTCTTCTTCATTTTCGTCTCCTTTTTCCGCTTCTTCTACTTACACTTCTTCTTCTTCCTCTTCTTCCATGTCTTCTCCTTCCACAACTTCTTCTTCTTTCCTTTCCGTCTTCTCCTTCCTCTTTTTCTCCATCCGCCACTTTTGTTGCTTCCCATTGTTGCTCTTCCTCTTGTTCTACTTCCCCCAAATCTTATGCTTACACTTCTTCTTCTTGTTGCTCTTCTTTTCCAGATTCTACTTCTTCTGCTTCTTCTTCCCTTCCTTTCCCCTCCTTCTTCCTTTTCCTCCTTTTCTCTTTGTTCCAATTCTTCTTCTTCATCTCACCTCCTTCCACGACTTCTTCTTCCTTCTCTTGTTCACCTTTTTCAACTTCTTGACTTTCCACATCTTCTTCTTCCTCCCCTTCTTCTCCTCCTTGTTGCACTTCTGCTTCATCCCCTTTCCTTCCATTGCTTCTTCTTCCTCCTCTTTTTCTCGTTCTTCCACTTCTTCTTCTTCTTCCTATTGTTCTCCTTCTTCCACTTGCACTTCTTCCTTTTCTTCTCGTTCTTCAACTTCTTCTTGTTCCTCTTCTTCTCGTTCTGCCACTTCTTCTCCCTCCTCCCGTTCTCCTTCTTCCACTTCATCTTCTTCATCTCCTTTCATTCCACTTCTTCCTCCTATTCCTCTTATTCTCTCCTTCTACCACTTCTTCTACTTCTACTTGTTGTTCTTCTTCATTTTCGTCTCCTTCTTCCTCTTCTTCTGCTTACAACTCTTCTTCTTCCTCTTCTTCCATTTCTACTCCTTCCACAACTTCTTCTTTCCTTTCCATCTTCTCCTTCCTCTTTTTCTCCATCCCCCACTTTTGTTGGTTCCCATTGTTGCTCTTCCTCTTCTTCTCCTTCCCCCAAATGTTATGCTTACAGTTCTTCTTCTTCTTCCTCTTCTCCTCTAGATTCGACTTCTTCTGCTTCTTTTTCCGTTCCCTTCCCCTCCTTCTTCCTTTTCCTCCTTTTCTCCCTGTTCCAATTCTTCTTCTTCATCTCACCTCCTTCCATTACTTCTTCTTCCTCCTCTTCTTCATCTTCTTCACTTTCCACATCTTCTTCTTCTTCCTTTTCTTCTCCTTCTTCCACTTCTTCTAGTTACTCGCCTTCTTCTTCCTCTTCTTATCTTTCTTCCACTTCTCCTGCGTCCCCTTGTTCTCTTTCTTCCTTTCTTTTCTTCATCTTCTCCTTTCCTTTCTTTTCTTCATCTTCTCCCTCTTTTTCTCTTTCTTCTGCTTCCACTTGCATTTCTACCTCTTGTTCTCCTTCTTCCACTTCTTCTCCATCATCCCCACTCCTTCAACTACTTCTTCTTCTTCCTCTTGTTCACCTTCTTCCACCTCTACTACATCCACTTCTTCTTCTTCGTCCCTCTCTTCTCCTTCTCGCCCTTCTTCTCCCTACACTACTTCTTCTTCCTCCCCTTCTTCTTCTCCTCCATGTTCCACTTCTTTTTCATCCCTTTTCCTTCCATTGCTTCTTCTTCTTCCTTTTCTTCTCATTCTTCCACTTCTTCTTCTTCCTCTTCTTCTCCTTCTGCCACCTCTTCTTCCTTCTCCCGTTCTCCTTCTTCCACTTCTTCTTCTTCATCTCGTTTCATTCCACTACTTCCTTCTATTCCTCTTATTCTCTCCTTCTACCACTTCTTCTACTTCTACTTGTTGTTCATCTTCATTTTCGTCTCCTTCTTCTGCTTCTTCTGCTTACACTTCTTCTCCTTCCACAACTTCTTCTTCTTACCTTTCCGTCTTCTCCTTCCTCTTTTTCTCCATCCCCCACTTCTGTTGCTTCCCATTGTTTCTCTTCCTCTTCTTCTCGTTCCGCCAGATAATATGGTTACACTTCTTCTTCTTCTTCCTCTTCTCCTCCAGATTCCACTTCTTCTGCTTCTTCTTCCCTTCTCTTCCCCTCCTTCTTCCTTTTCCTCCTTTTCTCCTTGTTCCAATTCTTCTTCTTCATCTCACCGGCTTCCACCACTTCTTCTTCCTTCTGTTGTTCACCTTCTTCAACTTCCTCACTTTCCACATCTTCTTCTTCTTCCTTTTCTTCTCCTTTTTCCACTTCTTCTAGTTACTCTCCGTGTTCTTCCTCTTCTTATCTTTCTTCCACTTCTCCTCCTCCTCTTTTTCTCTTTTTTCCACTTCTTCTTCATCATCTCCTTTCCTTTCTTTTCTTCCTCTTCATCTCCTTCTTCTTCTTCCTTTCCTTCGTCATATCCCTCTTTTTCTCCTTCTTCTGCTTCCACTTGCATTTCTACCTCTTGTTCTCCTTCTTGCACTTTTCTCCATCATCCCCACTCCTTCAACTACCTCTTCTTCTTCCTCTTGTTCACCTTCTTCCACCTCTAATACATCCACTTGTTCTTCTTTTTCCCTCTCTTCTCGTTCTTGCCCTTCTTCTGCCTACACTACTTGGTCTTCCTCCCCTTCTTCTTCTCCTCCTTGTTCCAGTTCTTCTTCATCCACTTTCCTTCTATTCCTTCTTCATCCTCCTTTTTTCTCATTCTTCCACTTCTTCTTCTTCTTCTTCCTATTGTTCTCTTTCTTCCTCTTGCACCGCTTCCTTTTCTTCTCGTTCTTCCACTTCTTCTTCATCCTCTTCTTCTCCTTCTGCCACCTCTTCTCCCTCCTCCCGTTCTCCTTCTTCCACTTCTTCTTCTTCATTTCCTTTCATTCCACTACTTCCTCCTATTCCTCTTATTCTCTCCTTCTACCACTTCGTCTACTTCTACTTGTTCTTCTTCATTTTCGTCTCCTTCTTCCTCTTCTTCTGCCTAAACTTCTTCTTCTTCCTCTTCTTCCATTTCTTCTCCTTCCAAAACTTCTTCTTCTCTGCTCTTCCCATTGTTGCTCTTCCTCTTCTTCTCCTTCCCCCAAATCTTTTCCTTACACTTCTTCTTCTTCCTCTTCTCCTCCATATTCCACATCTTCTTCTTCTTCCGTTTCTTCTCCTTCTTCCACTTCTTCTAGTTACTCTAACTCTTCTTCCTCTTCTTATCTTTCTTCCACTTCTCCTGCGTCCTCTTGTTCTCCTTCTTCCACTTCTTCTTCATCCTCTCGCTTCCTTTCTTTTCTTCCTCTTCATCTCCCTCTTCTTCTTCCTTTCCTTCGTGATATCCCCTTTTTCTCCTTTTTCTGCTTCCACTTGCATTTCTACCTCTTGTTCTCCTTCTTCCACTTCTTCTCCATCATCCCCACTCCTTCAACTACTTCTTCTTCTTCCTCTTGTTCACCGTCTTCCACTTCTACTACATCCACTTGTTCTTTTTCTTCCCTCTCTACTCTTTCTTGCCCTTCTTCTGCCGGCACTACTTCTTCTTCCTCCCCTTCTTCTTCTCCTCCTTGTTCCATTTCGTCTTTATCCCCTTTCCTTCCATGGCTTCTTCTTCCTCCCCTTTTTCTCATTCTTCCACTTCTTCTTCTTCCTTCTCTTTTTCTCATTCTCCCACTTCTTCTTCTTCTTCCTATTGTTCTCCTTCTCCCACTTGTACTTCTTCCTTTTCTTCTTGTTCTTCCACTTCTTCTTCTTCCTCTTCTTCTCCTTCTACCACCTCTTCTCCCTCCTCCCGTTCTCCTTCTTCCACTTCTTCTTCTTCATCTCCTTTCATTCCACTAGTTCCTCCTATTCCTCTTATTCTCTCCTTCTACCACTTCTTCTACTTCTACTTGTTGTTCTTCTTCATTTTCATCTCCTTCTTCCGCTTCTTCTGCTTACACTTCTTCTTCTTCCATTTCTTCTGCTTCCACAACTTCTTCTTCTTTCCTTTCCGTCTTCTCCGTCCTTTTTTTCTCCATCCACCACTTCTGTTGCTTCCCATTCTTGCTCTTCCTCTTCTTCTCCTTCCCTCAAATCTTATGCTTACACTTCTTCTTCTTCCTCCTCTTCTCCTCCAGGTTCCACTTCTTCTGCTTCTTCTTCCCTTCCCTTCCCCTCCTTCTGCCTTTTCCTCCTTTTCTCCTTGTTCCAATTCTTCTTGTTCATCTCACCTCCTTCCACTACTTCTTCTTCCTCCTCTTGTTCACCTTCTTCAACTTCTTCACTTTCCACATCTTCTTCTTCTTGCTTTTCTTCCCCTTCATCCACTTCTTCTTGTTACTCTCCTTCTTCTTCCTCTTCTTATCTTTCTTCCACTTCTCCTGCCTCCTCTTATTCTCTTTCTTCCACTTCTTCTTCATCCTCTCCTTTTCTTTCTTCTCTTCCTCTTCATCTCCTTCTTCTTCTTCCTTTCCTTCGTCGTATCCCTCTTTTTCTCCTTTTTCTGCTTCCACTTGCATTTCTACCTCTTGTTCTCCTTCTTCCGCTTCTTCTCCATCATCCTCACCCCTTCAACTACTTCTTCTTCTTCCTCTTGTTCACCTTCTTCCACTTCGACTACATCCACTTGTTCTTCTTCTTCCTACCTTTCTTCTTCTCCTCCTTGTTCCACTCCTTCTTCATCCCCTTTCCTTCCATTGCTTCTTCTTCCTCCTCTTTTTCTCATTCTTACACTTCTTCTTCTTCTTCCTCTTCTTCTCCTTCTACCACCTCTTCTTCCTCCTCCCGTTATTCTTCTTCCACTTCTTCTTCTTCATCTCCTTTCATTCCACTACTTCCTCCTATTCCTCTTATTATCTCCTTCTACCACTTCTTCTACTTCTACTTGTTGTTCTTCTTTATTTTCGTCTCCTTCTTCCAGTACTTCTGGTTACACTTCTTCTTCTTCCTCTTCTTTCATTTCTTCTCCTTACACAACTTCTTCTTCTTTCCTTTCCGTCCTCCCCTTCCTCTTTTTCTCCATCCCCCACTTCTATTGCTTCCCATTATTGCTCTTCCTCTTCTTCCCCTTCCCCCAAATCTTATGCTTACACTTCTTGTTCTTCTTCCTCTTCTCCTCCAGCTTCGACTTCTTCTGCTTCTTCTTCCCTTCCCTTCCCGGCCTTCTTCCTTTTCCTCCTTTTCTCCTTGTTCTAATTCTTCTCCTTCATCTCACCTCCTTCCACTACTTCTTCTTCCTCCTCTTCTTCAGCTTCTTCACTTTCCACATCTTCTTCTTCTTCCTTTTCTTCTCCTTCTTCCACCTCTTCTAGTTACTCTCCTTCTTCTTCCTCTTCTTATCTTTTTTCCACTTCTCCTGCCTCCTCTTGTTCTCTTTCTTCCACTTCTTCTTCATCCTCTCCTTTCCTTTCTTTTCTTCCTCTTCATCTCCTTCTTTTTCTTCCGTTCCTTCGTCATATCCCTTTTTTTCTCCTTCTTCTGCTTCCACTTGCATTTCTACCTCTTGTTCTCCATCTTCCACTTCTTCTCCATCATCCCCACTCCTTCAACTACTTCTTTTTCTTCCTCTTGTTCACCTTCTTCCACTTCTACTACATCCACTTGTTCTTCTTCTTCCCTCTCTTCTCCTTCTTGCCCTAGAAGCCTACACTACTTCTTCTTCCTTCCCTTCTTCTTCTCCTGCTTGTTCCACTTCTTCTTCATTCCCCTTTCCTTCCATTGCTTCTTTTTCCTCCTTTTTCTCATTCTTCCACTTCTTCTTCTTCCTCTTCTTCTCCTTCTGCCACCTCTTGTTCCTCCTCCCGTTCTCCTTCTTCCACTTCTTCTTCTTCATCTCCTTTCATTCCATTACTTCCTCCTATTGCTCTTCTTCTCTCCTTCTACCACTTCTTCTACTTCTACTTGTTGTTCTTCTTCATTTTCGTCTCCTTCTTCTGCTTCTTCTGCTTACACTTCTTCTTCTTCCTCTTCTTCCATTTCTTCTCCTTCCACAACTTCTTCTTCTTTCCTTTCCGTCTTCTCCTTCCTCTTTTTCTCCATTCCCCACTTCTGTTGCTTCCCATTGTTGCTCTTCCTCTTCTTCTCCTTCCCCCAAATCTTATGCTTACACTTCTTCTTCCTCCCCTTCTTCTTCTCCTCCTTGTTCCAATTCTTCTTCATCCCCTTTCCTTCCATTGCTTCTTCTTCCTCCTCTTTTTCTCATTCTTCCACTCCTTCTTCTTCTTCCTATTGTTCTCTTTCTTCCACTTGCACTTCTTCCTTTTCTTCTCGTTCTTCCACTTCTTCTTCTTCCTATTGTTCTCCTTCTTCCACTTGCACTTCTTCTTTTTCTTCTCGTTCTTCCACTTCTTCTTCTTCTCCTTCTGCCACCTCTTGACCCTCCTCCCGTTATCCTTCTTCCACTTCTTCTTTTTCATCTCCTTTCATTCCACTACTTCCTCCTATTCCTCTGATTCTTTCCATCTACCACTTCTTCTACTTCTACTTGTTGTTCTTCTTCATTTTCGTCACCTACTTCCACTACTTCTTCCTCCTCCTCTTGTTCACCTTCTTCACTTTCCACATCTTCTTCTTCTTCCTTTTCTTCTCCTTCTTCCACTTCTTCTAGTTACTCTCCTTCTTTTTCCTCTTCTTATCTTTCTTCCACTTCTCCTGCCTCCTCTTCTTCTCTTTCTTCTGCTTCTTCTTCATCTTCTCCTTTCCTTTCTTTTCTTCCTCTTCATCTTCCTTTCCTTCGTCATATTCCTCTTTTTCTATTTCTTCTCCTTCCACTTGCATTTCTACCTCTTGTTCTCCTTTTTCGACTTCTTCTCCATCATCCTTACTCCTTCAACTACTTCTTCTTCTACCTCTTGTTCACCTTCTTCCACTTCTACTACATCCACCTGTTCTTCTTCTTCCGTCTCTTTTCCTTCTTGCCTTTCTTCTGCCTACACTACTTCTTTCTCCTCCCCTTCTTCTTCTCCTCCTTGTTCCACTTCTTCTTCCTTTCCTTCCATTGCTTCTTCTTCCTTCTCTTTTTATCATTCTTCCATTTCTTCTTCTTCTTCCTATTGTTCTCCTTCTTCCACTAGCACTTCTTCCTTTTCTTCTCGTTCTGCCACTTCTTCTTCTTCTCCTTCTGCCACCTCTTCTGCCTCCTCCGGTTCTCCTTCTTCCACTTCTTCTTCTTCATCTCCTTCCATTCCACTACTTCCTCCTATTCCTCTCATTCTTTCCTTCTAACACTTCTTCTACTTCTACTTGTTGTTCTTCTTCATTTTCGTCTCCTTCTTCCGCTTCTTCTGCTTACACTTCTTCTTCTTCCTCTTCTTCCATTTCTTCTCCTTTGACAACTTCTTGTTCTTTCCTTTACGTCTTCTCCTTCCTTTTTTTCTCCATCCCCCACTTTTGTGGCTTCCCATTGTTGCTCTTCCTCTTCTTCTCCTTCCCCCAAATCTTATGCTTACACTTCTTCTTCTTCTTCCTCTTCTCCTCCAGATTCCACTTCTTCTGCTTCTTCTTCCCTTCCCTTCCCCTCCTTCTTCCTTTTCCTCCTTTTCTCCTTGTTCCAATTCTTCTTCTTCATCTCACCTCCTTCCACTACTTCTTCTTCCTCCTCTTGTTCACCTTCTTCAACTTCTTCACTTTCCACATCTTCTTCTTCTTCCTTTTCTTCTCCTTCTTCGACTTCTTCTAGTTACTCTCCTTCTTCTTCCTCTTCTTATTCTTCTTCCACTTCTCCTGCCTCCACTTGTTCTCTTTCTTCCACATCTTCTTCATCCTCTCTTTTCCTTTCTTTTCTTCCTCTTGATCTCCTTCTTCTTCTTCCTTTCCTTCTTGATATCCCTCTTTTTCTCCTTCTTCTTCTTCCACTTGCATTTCTACCTCTTGTTCTCCTTCTTCCACTTCTTCTCCATCAGCCCCACTCCTTCAACTACTTCTTCTTCTTCCTCTTGTTCACCTTCTTAAACTTCTACTACATCCACTTGTTCTTCTTCTTCCCTCTCTTCTCCTTCTTGCCCTTCTTCTGCCTACACTACTTCTTTTTCCTCCCCTTCTTCTTCTCCTCCTTGTTCCACTTCTTCTTCATCCCCTTTCCTTCCATTGCTTCTTTTTCCCCCTCTTTTTCTCATTCTTCCACTTCTTCTTCTTCTTCCAATTATTCTTCTTCTTCCACTTGCACTTCTTCTTTCTCTTCTCATTCTTCCACTTCTTCTTCTTCCTCTTCTTCTCCTTTTGCCACCTCTTCTTCCTCCTCCTGTTCTCCTTCTTCCACTTCTTCTTCTTCATCCCCTTTTCTTCCACTACTTCCTCCTATTCCTCTTATTCTCTCTTTCTACCACTTCTTCTACTTCTACTTGTTGTTCTTCTTCATTTTCGTCTCCTTCTTCTGCTTCTTCTGCTTACACTTCTTCTTCTTCCTCTTCTTCCATTTCTTCTCCTTCCACAACTTCTTCTTCTTTCCTTTCCGTCTTCTCCTTCTTTCGCTTCTTCTGCTTACACTTCTTCTTCTTTCCTTTCTGTCTTCTCCTTCCTCTTTTTCTCCATCCCCCACTTCTGTTGCTTCCCATTGTTGCTCTTCTTGTTCTTCTCCTTCCCCCAAATCTTATGCTTACACTTCTTCTTCTTCTTCCTCTTGTCCTCCAGCTTCCACTTCTTCTGCGTCTTCTTCCCTTCCCTTCCCCTCCTTCTTCCTTTTCCTCCTTTTCTCCGTGTTCCAATTCTTCTTCATCTAACCTGCTTCCACTACTTCTTCGTCCTCCTCTTGTTGCTTCCCATTGTTGCTCTTCCTCTTGTTCACCTTCTTCAACTTTTACTACATCCACTTCTTCTTCTTCTTCCCTCTCTTCTCCTTCTTCCCCTTCTTCTGCCTGCACTACTTCTTCTTCCTCCCCTTCTTCTTCTCCTCCCTGTTCCACTCCTTCTTCATCCCCTATCCTTCCATTGCTTCTTCTTCCTCCTCTTTTTCTCATTCTTCCACTTCTTCTTTTTCATCTCGTTTCATTCCACTACTTCCTCCTATTCCTCGTATTCTCTCCTTCTACCACTTCTTCTACTTCTACTTGTTGTTCTTCTTCATTTTCATCTCCTTCTTTCGCTTCTTCTGCTTACACTTCTTCTTCTTCCTCTTCTTCCATTTCTTCTCCTACCACAACTTCTTCTTTGCTTTCCGTCTTCCCCTTCCTCTTTTTCTCCATCCCCCACTTCTAGTGCTTCCCATTGTTGCTCTTCTTGTTCTTCTCCTTCCCCCAAATCTTATGCTTACACTTCTTCTTCTTCTTCCTCTTCTCCTCCAGCTTCCAGTTCTTCTGCTTCTTCTTCCCTTCCCTTCCCCTCCTTGTTCCTTTTCCTCCTTTTCTCCTTGTTCCAATTCTTCTTCTTCATCTAACCTGCTTCCACTACTTCTTCTTCCTCCTCTTGTTCAACTTCTTCAACTTCTTCACTTTCCACATCTTCTTCTTCTTCCTATTCTTCTCCTTCTTCCACTTCTTCTTCATCCTCTCCTTTCTTTTCTTTTCTTCCTCTTCATCTCCTTCTTCTTCTTCCCTTCCTTCGTCATATCCCTCTTTTCCTCCTTCTTCAGCTTCCACTTGCATTTCTACATCATGTTCTCGTTCTTCCACTTCCTCTCCACCATTCCCACTCCTTCAACTAGTTCTTCTTATTCCTCTTGTTCACCTTCTTCCACTTCTACTACATTCACTTGTTTTTCTTCTTCCCTCTCTTCTCCTTCTTGCCCTTCTTCTGCCTACACTACTTCTTCTTCCTCCCCTTCTTCTTCTCCTCATTGTTCCACTTCTTCTTCATCCCTTTTCCTTCCATTGCTTCTTCTTCCTCCTCTTTTTCTCATTCTTCCACTTCTTCTTCATCCCTTTTCCTTCCATTGCTTCTTCTTCCTCCTCTTTTTCTCATTCTTCCACTTCTTCTTCTTCTTCCTATTGTTCTCCTTCTTCCACTTGCAGTTCTTCCTTTTCTTCTTATTCTTCCACTTCTTCTTATTCATGTCATTTCATTCCACTACTTCCTCCTACTCCACTTATTCTCTCCTTCTACCACTTCTTCTACTTCTACTTATTGTTCTTCTTCATTTTCGTCTCCTTCTTCCGCTTCTTCTGCTTACACTTCTTCTTCCTCTTCTCCTGCAGATTCAACTTCTTCTGCCTCTTCTAACCTTCCCTTCCCCTCCTTCTTCCTTTTCCACCTTTTCTCCTTGTTCCAATTCTTCTTCTTCATCTCACCTCCTTCCACTACTTCTTCTTCCTCCTCTTCTTCACCTTCTTCAAGTTCTTCACTTTCCACATCTTCTTCTTCTTGCTTTTCTTCTCCTTCGTCCACTTCTTCTAGTTACACTCCTTCTTCTTCGTCTTCTTATCTTTCTTCCACTTCTCCTGCCTCTTCTTGTTCTCTTTCTTCCAGTTCTTCTTGATCCTCTCCTTTCCTTTCTTTTCTTCCTCTTCATCTCCTTCTTCTTCTTCCTTTCCTTCGTCATATCCCTCTTTTTCTCCTTCTTCTGCTTCCACTTGCATTTCTACCTCTTGTTCTCCTGCCTCACTCCTTCAACTACTTCTTCTTCTTCCTCTTGTTCACCTTTTTCTACTTCTACTACATCCACTTGTTGTTCTTCTTCTTCCTACCCTTCTTCTTCTCCTCCTTGTTCCACTCCTTCTTCATCCTGTTTCCTTCCATTGCTTCTTCTTCCTCCTCTTTTTCTCATTCTTCCACTTCCTCTTCTTCTTACTATTGTTCTCCTTCTTCCACTTGCAGTTCTTCCTTTTCTTCTCGTTCTTCCACTTCTTTTTCTTCATGTCCTCTCATTCCACTACTTCCTCCTATTCCACTTATTCTCTCCTTCTACAACTTCTTCTACTTCTACTTATTGTTCCTCTTCATTTTCGTCTCCTTCTTCCACTTCTTCTGCTTACACTTCTTCTTTTTCCTCTTCTTCCATTTGTTCTCCTTCCACAACTTCTTATTTCATTTCCGTCTTCTCCTTCCTCTTTTTCTCCATCCCCCACTTCTGTTGCTTCCCATTCTTGCTCTTCCTCTTCTTCTCCTTCCCCCAAATCTTATGCTTACACTTCTTCTTCTTCCTCCTCTTCTCCTCCAGATTCCACTTCTTTTGCTTCTTCTTCCCTTCCCTTCCCTTTCTTCTGCCTTTTCCTCCTTTCCTCCTTGTTCCAATTCTTCTTCTTCATCTCACCTCCTTCCACTACTTCTTCTTTCTCCTCTTGTTCACCTTCTTCAACTACTTCACTTTCCACATCTTCTTCTTCTTGCTTTTCTTCTCCTTCCTCCACTTCTTCTAGTTACTCCCCTTCTTCTTCCTCTGCTTATCTTTCTTCCACTTCTCCTGCCTCCTCTTGTTCTCTTTCTTCCACTTCTTCTTCAACCTTTCCTTTCTTTTCTTTTCTTCCTCTTCATCTCCTTCTTCTTCTTCCTTTCCTTCGTCATATCCCTCTTTTTCTCCTTCTTCTGCTTCCACTTGCATTTCTACCTCTTGTTCTCCTTCATCCACTTCTTGTCCATAAGCCCCACTCTTTCAACTACTTCTTCTTCTTCCTCTTATTCTCATTCTTCCACCTCTACTACATCCACTTGTTCTTCTTCTCCTTCTTGGCCTTCTTCGGCCTGCACTACTTCTTCTTCCTCCCCTTCTTCTTCTCCTCCTTGTTCCACTTCTTCTTCATTCCCCTTTCTTTCCATTGCTTCTTCTTCCTCCATTTTTTCTCATTCTTCAACTTCTTCTTCTTCCTATTGTTCTACTTCTCCCACTTGGACTTCTTCCTTTTCTTCTCGTTCTTCCACTTCTTCTTCTTCCTCTTTTTCTCCTTCTCCCACCTCTCCTCCCTCCTCCTGTTCTCCTTCTTCCACTTCTTCTTCTTCATCTCCTTTCATTCCACTACTTCCTCCTATTCCTCTTATTCTCTCCTTCTACCACTTCTTCTACTTCTACTTGTTGTTCTTCTTCATTTTCGTCTGCTTCCTCCGCTTCTTCTGCTCACACTTCTTCTTCTTCCTCTTCTTCCATGTCTTCTCCTTCCACAACTTCTTCTGCTTTCCTTTCCGTCTTCTCCTTCCTCTTTTTGTCCATCCCCCACTTTTGTTGCTTCCCATTGTTGCTCTTCCTCTTCTTCTCCTTCCCCTAAATCTTATGCTTACACTTGTTCTTCTTCCTCTTCTCCTCCAGATTCCACTTCTTCTGCTTCTTCTTCCCTTCCTTTCCCTTGCCCTCCTTCTTCCTTTTCCTCCTTTTCTCCTTGTTCCAATTCTTCTTCCTCCTCTTGTTCAGCTTCTTCTTTCCACATCTTCTTCTTCTTCCTTTTCTTCTCCTTGTTCCACTTCTTCTAGTTACTCTCCTTCTTCTTCCTCTTCTTATCTTTCTTCCACTTCTCCTGTCTCCTCTTGTTCTCTTTCTTCCACTTCTTCTTCATCCTCTCCTTTCCTTTCTTTTCTTCCTCTTCATCTCCTTCTTCTTCTTCCTTTCCTTCGTCATATCCCTCTTTTTCTCCTTCTTCTGCTTCCACTTGCATTTTTACCTCTTGTTCTCCTTCTTCTACTTCTTCTCCATCATCCTCACTCCTTCAACTAGTTTTTCTTCTTCCTCTTGTTCACCTTCTTCCACTTCTACTACATCCACTTGTTCTTCTTCTTCCCCCTCTTCTCCTTCTGCCCCTTCTTCTGCCTACACTACTTCTTCTTCCTCCCCTTCTTCTTCTCCTACTTGTTCCACTTCTTCCTCATTCCCCTTTCCTTCCATTGCTTCTTCTTCCTCCTCTTTTTCTCATTCTTCCACTTCTTCTTCTTCTTCCTATTGGTCTCCTTCTTCCACTTCTTCTTCTTCATCTCCTTTCATTCCACTACTTCCTCATATTCCTCTTATTCTCTCCTTCTACCACTTCTTCTACTTCTACTTGTTGTTCTTCTTCATTTTCGTCTCCTTCTTCCTCTTGTTCTGCTTACACTTCTTCCTCTTCCTCTTCCTCTTCTTCCACTTCTTCTCCTTCCACAACTTCTTTTTCTTTCCTTTCCGTCTTCTCCTTGCTCTTTTTCTCCATCCCCGACTTCTGTTGCTTCCCATTGTTGCTCTTCCTCTTGTTCTCCTTCCCCCAAATCTTATTCTTACACTTCTTCTTCTTCTTCCTCTTCTCGTCCAGATTCCACTTCTTCTGGTTCTTCTTCCCTTCCCTTCCCCTCCTTCTTCCTCTTCCTCTTTTTCTCCTTTTTCCAATTCTTCTTCTTCATCTCACCTCCTTCGACTACTTCTTCTTCCTCCTCTTGTTGACCTTCTTCACTTTCCACATCTTCTTCTTCTTCCTTTTCTTCTCCTTCTTCCACTTCTTCTAGTTACTCTCCTTCTTCTTCCTCTTCTTATCTTTCTTCCACTTCTCCTGCCTCCTCTTGTTCTTCTTCTTCCAGTTCTTCTTCATCCTCTCTTTTCCTTTCTTTTCTTCATCTTCATCTCCTTCTTCTTCTTCCTTTCCTTCGTCATATCCCTCTTTTTCTCCTTCTTCTGCTTCCACTTGCATTTTTACCTCTTGTTCTCCTTCTTCTACTTCTTCTCCATCAGCCTCACTCCTTCAACTAGTTTTTCTTCTTCCTCTTGTTCACCTTCTTCCACTTCTACTACATCCACTTGTTCTTCTTCTTCCCTCTCTTCTCCTTCTTCCCCTTCTTCTGCCTACACTACTTCTTCTTCCTCCCCTTCTTCTTCTCCTACTTGTTCCACTTCTTCCTCATTCCCCTTTCCTTCCATTGCTTCTTCTTCCTCCTCTTTTTCTCATTCTTCCACTTCTTCTTCTTCTTCCTATTGGTCTCCTTCTTCCATTTCTTCTTCTTCATCTCCTTTCATTCCACTACTTCCTCATATTCCTCTTATTCTCTCCTTCTACCACTTCTTCTACTTCTACTTGTTGTTCTTCTTCATTTTCGTCTCCTTCTTCCTCTTGTTCTGCTTACACTTCTTCCTCTTCCTCTTCCTCGTCTTCCACTTCTTCTCCTTCCACAACTTCTTTTTCTTTCCTTTCCGTCTTCTCCTTCCTCTTTTTCTCCATCCCCGACTTCTGTTGCTTCCCATTGTTGCTCTTCCTCTTGTTCTCCTTCCCCCAAATCCTATTCTTACACTTCTTCTTCTTCTTCCTCTTCTCGTCCAGACTCCACTTCTTCTGGTTCTTCTTCCCTTCCCTTCCCCTCCTTCTTCCTCTTCCTCTTTTTCTCCTTTTTCCAATTCTTCTTCTTCATCTCACCTCCTTCGACTACTTCTTCTTCCTCCTCTTGTTGACCTTCTTCACTTTCCACATCTTCTTCTTCTTCCTTTTCTTCTCCTTCTTCCACTTCTTCTAGTTACTCTCCTTCTTCTTCCTCTTCTTATCTTTCTTCCACTTCTCCTGCCTCCTCTTGTTCTTCTTCTTCCAGTTCTTCTTCATCCTCTCTTTTCCTTTCTTTTCTTCATCTTCATCTCCTTCTTCTTCTTCCTTTCCTTCGTCATATCCCTCTTTTTCTCCTTCTTCTGCTTCCACTTGCATTTTTACCTCTTGTTCTCCTTCTTCTACTTCTTCTCCATCAGCCTCACTCCTTCAACTAGTTTTTCTTCTTCCTCTTGTTCACCTTCTTCCACTTCTACTACATCCACTTGTTCTTCTTCTTCCCTCTCTTCTCCTTCTTCCCCTTCTTCTGCCTACACTACTTCTTCTTCCTCCCCTTCTTCTTCTCCTACTTGTTCCACTTCTTCCTCATTCCCCTTTCCTTCCATTGCTTCTTCTTCCTCCTCTTTTTCTCATTCTTCCACTTCTTCTTCTTCTTCCTATTGGTCTCCTTCTTCCATTTCTTCTTCTTCATCTCCTTTCATTCCACTACTTCCTCATATTCCTCTTATTCTCTCCTTCTACCACTTCTTCTACTTCTACTTGTTGTTCTTCTTCATTTTCGTCTCCTTCTTCCTCTTGTTCTGCTTACACTTCTTCCTCTTCCTCTTCCTCGTCTTCCACTTCTTCTCCTTCCACAACTTCTTTTTCTTTCCTTTCCGTCTTCTCCTTCCTCTTTTTCTCCATCCCCGACTTCTGTTGCTTCCCATTGTTGCTCTTCCTCTTGTTCTCCTTCCCCCAAATCCTATTCTTACACTTCTTCTTCTTCTTCCTCTTCTCGTCCAGACTCCACTTCTTCTGGTTCTTCTTCCCTTCCCTTCCCCTCCTTCTTCCTCTTCCTCTTTTTCTCCTTTTTCCAATTCTTCTTCTTCATCTCACCTCCTTCGACTACTTCTTCTTCCTCCTCTTGTTCACCTTCTTCACTTTCCACATCTTCTTCTTCTTCCTTTTCTTCTCCTTCTTCCACTTCTTCTAGTTACTCTCCTTCTTCTTCCTCTTCTTATCTTTCTTCCACTTCTCCTGCCTCCTCTTGTTCTTTTTCTTCCAGTTCTTCTTCATCCTCTCCTTTCCTTTCTTTTCTTCATCTTCATCTCCTTCTTCTTCTTCCCTTCCTTCGTCATATCCCTCTTTTTCTCCTTCTTCTGCTTCCACTTGCATTTTTACCTCTTGTTCTCCTTCTTCTACTTCTTCTCCATCATCCTCACTCCTTCAACTAGTTTTTCTTCTTCCTCTTGTTCACCTTCTTCCACTTCTACTACATCCACTTGTTCTTCTTCTTCCCTCTCTTCTCCTTCTTCCCCTTCTTCTGCCTACACTACTTCTTCTTCTTCCCCTTCTTCTTCTCCTACTTGTTCCACTTCTTCCTCATTCCCCTTTCCTTCCATTGCTTCTTCTTCCTCCTCTTTTTCTCATTCTTCCACTTCTTCTTCTTCTTCCTATTGGTCTCCTTCTTCCATTTCTTCTTCTTCATCTCCTTTCATTCCACTACTTCCTCGTATTCCTCTTATTCTCTCCTTCTACCACTTCTTCTACTTCTACTTGTTGTTCTTCTTCATTTTCGTCTCCTTCTTCCTCTTGTTCTGCTTACACTTCTTCCTCTTCCTCTTCCTCGTCTTCCACTTCTTCTTCTTCCACAACTTCTTTTTCTTTCCTTTCCGTCTTCTCCTTCCTCTTTTTCTCCATCCCCGACTTCTGTTGCTTCCCATTGTTGCTCTTCCTCTTGTTCTCCTTCCCCCAAATCCTATTCTTACACTTCTTCTTCTTCTTCCTCTTCTCGTCCAGACTCCACTTCTTCTGGTTCTTCTTCCCTTCCCTTCCCCTCCTTCTTCCTCTTCCTCTTTTTCTCCTTTTTCCAATTCTTCTTCTTCATCTCACCTCCTTCGACTACTTCTTCTTCCTCCTCTTGTTGACCTTCTTCACTTTCCACATCTTCTTCTTCTTCCTTTTCTTCTCCTTCTTCCACTTCTTCTAGTTACTCTCCTTCTTCTTCCTCTTCTTATCTTTCTTCCACTTCTCCTGCCTCCTCTTGTTCTTCTTCTTCCAGTTCTTCTTCATCCTCTCTTTTCCTTTCTTTTCTTCATCTTCATCTCCTTCTTCTTCTTCCTTTCCTTCGTCATATCCCTCTTTTTCTCCTTCTTCTGCTTCCACTTGCATTTTTACCTCTTGTTCTCCTTCTTCTACTTCTTCTCCATCAGCCTCACTCCTTCAACTAGTTTTTCTTCTTCCTCTTGTTCACCTTCTTCCACTTCTACTACATCCACTTGTTCTTCTTCTTCCCTCTCTTCTCCTTCTTCCCCTTCTTCTGCCTACACTACTTCTTCTTCCTCCCCTTCTTCTTCTCCTACTTGTTCCACTTCTTCGTCATTCCCCTTTCCTTCCATTGCTTCTTCTTCCTCCTCTTTTTCTCATTCTTCCACTTCTTCTTCTTCTTCCTATTGGTCTCCTTCTTCCACTTCTTCTTCTTCATCTCCTTTCATTCCACTACTTCCTCGTATTCCTCTTATTCTCTCCTTCTACCACTTCTTCTACTTCTACTTGTTGTTCTTCTTCACTTTCGTCTCCTTCTTTCGCTTCTTCTACTTACACTTCTTCTTCTTCCTCCTCTTCCATGTCTTCTCCTTCCACAACTTCTTCTTCTTTCCTTTCTGTCTTCTGCTTCCTCTTTTTCTCCACCCCCCACTTCTGTTGCTTCCCATTGTTACTCTTCCTTTTCTTCTCCTTCCCCCAAATCTTATGCTTACACTTCTTCCTCTTCTCCTCCAGCTTCCACTTCTTCTGCTTCTTCCACTTGCATTTCTACCTCTTGTTCTCATTCTTCCACTTCTTCTCCATCATCCCCACTCCTTCAACTACTTCTTCTTCTTCCTCTTGTTCACCTTCTTCCACTTCTACTACATCCACTTGTTCTTCTTCTCATTTTTTTCTCGTTCTTCCACTTCTTCTTCTTCCTCTTATTCTCCTTCTGCTACCTCTTCTTCCTCCTCCCGTTCTCCTTCTTCAACTTCTTCTTCTTCTTCTTCATCTCCTTTCATTCCACTACTTCCTGCTATTCCTCTCATTCTCTCCTTCTACCACTTCTTCTACTTCTACTTGTTGTTCTTCATTTTCGTCTCCTTCTTCCGCTTCTTCTGCTTACACTTCTTCTTCTTCCTCTTCTTCCATTTCTTCTCCTTCCACAACTTCTTCTTCTTTCCTTTCTGTCTTCTCCTTCCTCTTTTTCTCCACCCCCCACTTCTGTTGCTTCCCATTGTTACTCTTCCTCTTCTTCTCCTTCCCCCAAATCTTATGCTTACACTTCTTCATCTTCTTCCTCTTCTCCTCCAGCTTCCACTTCTTCTGCTTCTTCTTCCTTTCCCTTCCCCTCCTTCCTTTTCCTCCTTCTTTCCTTGTTCCAATTCTTCTTCTTCATATCACCTCCTCCCACTACTTCTTCTTCCTTTCTTGTTCACCTTCTTCAACCTCTTCACTTTCCACATCTTCTTCGTCTTCCTTTTCTTCTCCTTCTTCCACTTCTTCTAGTTACTCGCCTTCTTCTTCCTCTTCTTATCTTTCATCCACTTCTCCTGCCGCCTCTTGTTCTCTTTCTTCCACTTCTTCTTCATCCTTTCCTTTCGCTTCTTTTCTTCTTCTTCTTCCTCTCGTTCGTCATATCCCTCTTTTTCTCCGTCGTCTGCTTCCACTTGTATTTCTACCTCTTGTTCTCCTTTGTCTCCTTCCACCTGTATTTCTACCTCCCGTTCTCCTTGTTCCAATTCTTCTTCTTCATCTCACCTCCTTCCACTACTTCTTCTTTTTCCTCTTGTTCACCTTCTTCACTTTCCACATCTTCTTCTTCTTCCTTTTCTTCTCCTTCTTCCACTTCTTCTAGTTACTCTCCTTCTTCTTCCTCTTCTTATCTTTCTTTCACTTCTCCTGCCTCCTCTTGTTCTCTTTCTTCCGCTTCTTTTTCATCCTCTCCTTTCCATTCTTTTCTTCCTCTTCATCTGCTTCTTCTTCTTCCTTTCCTTCGTCATATCCCTCTTTTTCTCCTTCTTCTGCTTCCACTTGCATTTCTATATCTTGTTCTCCTTCTTCCACTTCTTCTCTATCATCCCCACTCCTTCAACTACTTCTTCTTCTTCCTCTTGTTCACCTTCTTCCACTTCTACTACATCCACTTGTTCTTCTTCTTCCCTCCCTTCTCCTTCTTGCCCTTTTTCTGCCTACACTACTTCTTCTTCCTCCCCTTCTTCTTCTCCTCCTTGTTCTACTTCTTCTTCATCCCCTTTCCTTCAATTGCTTCTTCTTCCTCCTGTTTTTCTTATTCTTCCACTTCTTTGTCTTCTTCCTATTGTTTCCCTCTTCCACTTGCACTTCTTCCTTTTCTTCTCGTTCTTCCACTTCTTCTTCTTCTAGTTATTCTTCCCTTCCCTTCTCCTCTTTCTTCTTTTCCTCCTTTTCTCCTTGTTCGAATTCTTCTTCTTCATCTCACCTCCTTCCACTACTTCTTCTTCCTCTTCTTGTTCACCTTCTTCACTTTGCACATCGTCTTCTTCTTCCTTTTCTTCTCGTTCTTCCACTTCTTCTACTTACTCTCCTTTTTCTTCCTCTTCTTACCTTTCTTCCACTTCTCCTGCCTCCTCTTGTTCTCTTTCTTCCACTTCTTCTTCTTCTTCCTATTGTTCTCCTTCTTCCACTTGAAGTTCTTCCTTTTCTTCTCGTTCTTCCACTTCTTGTTCTTCCTCTTCTTCTCGTTCTGCCACCTCCTCTCCCTCCTCGCGTTCTCCTTCTTCCACTTCTTCTTCTTCATCTCCTTTCATTCCACTACTTCCTCCTATTCCTCTTATTCTCTCCTTCTACCACTTCTTCTACTTCTACTTGTTGTTCTTCTTCATTTTCGTCTCCTTCTTCCGGTTCTTCTACTTACACTTCTTCTTCTTCCTCTTCTTCCATTTCTTCTCCTTCCACAACTTCTTCTTCTTCCTCTTCTTCCATTTCTTCTCCTTCTTCACTTTCCACATGTTCTTCTTCTTCCTTTTCTCCTCCTTCTTCCACTTCTTCTAGTTACTCTCCTTCTTCTTCCTCTTCTTATCTTTCTTCCACTTCTCCTGCCTCTTCTTGTTCTCTTTCTTCCACTTCTTCTTCATCCTCTCCTTTCCTTTCTTTTCTTCATTCCTCCTTCTTCCACTTCTTCTCCATCATCCCCACTCCTTCAACTACTTCTTCTACTTCCTCTTGTTCACCTTCTTCCACCTCTACTACATCCACTTGTTCTTCTTCTTCCCTCTCTTCTCCTTCTTGCCCTTCTTCTGCCTACACTACTTCTTCTTCCTCCCCTTCCTCTTCTCCTCCTTGTTCCACTTCTTCTTAATCCCCTTTCCTTCAATTGCTTCTTCTTCCTCCTCTTTTTCTCACTCTTCCACTTCTTCTTCTTCTTCCTATTGTTGTTGTTGTTCCACTTGCACTTCTTCCTTTTCTTCTTGTTCTTCCACATCTTCTGCTTCCTCTTCTTCTGCTTCCTCTTCTTCTGCTTCTGCCACCTCTTCTTCCTCCTCCCATTCTCCTTCTTCCACTTCTTCTTCTCCATCTCCTTTCATTCCACTACTTCCTCCTATAACTCTTATTCTCTCCTTCTACCACTTCTTCTACTTCTACTTGTTGTTCTTCTTCATTTTCGTCTCCTTCTTCCGCTTCTTCGGCTTACACTTCTTCTTCTTCCTCTTCTTCCATTTCTTCTCCTTCCTCAACTTCTTCTTCTTTCCTTTCCGTCTTCTCCTTCCTTTTTCTCTCCATCTCCCACTTTTGTGGCTTCCGATTGTTGCTCTTCCTCTTCTTCTCCGTCCCCCAAATCTTATGCTTACACTTGTTCTTCTTCTTCCTCTTCTCCTCCAGATTCCACTTCTTCTGCTTCTTCTTCCCTTCCCTTCCCCTCCTTCTTCCTTTTCCTCCTTTTCTCCATGTTCCAATTCTTCTTCTTCATCTCACCTCCTTCCACCACTTCTTCTTCCACCTCTTGTTCACCTTCTTCACTTTGCGCATCTTCTTCTTCTTCCTTTTCTTCTCTTTCTTCCACTTCTTCTAGTTACTCTCCTTCTTCTTCCTCTTCTTATGTTTCTTCCACTTCTCCTGCCTCCTCTTGTTCTCTTTCTTCCACTTCTTCTTCATCCTCTCCTTTCCTTTCTTTTCTTCCTCTTCATCTCCTTCTTCTTCTTCCTCTCCTTCGTCATATCCGTCTTTTTCTCCTTCTTCTGCTTCCACTTGCATTTCTACCTCTTGTTCTCCTTCTTCCACTTCTTCTCCATCATCCCCACTCCTTCAACTACTACTTCTTCTTCCTCTTGTTCACCTTCTTCCAGTTCTACTGCATCCACTTGTTCTTCTTCTTCCCTCTCTTCTCCTTCTTGCCCTTCTTCTCCCTACACTACTTCTTCTTCCTCCGTTTCTTCTTTTCCTCCTTATTCCATTTCTTCTTCATCCCCTTTCCTTCCATTGCTTCTGCTTCCTCCTCTATTTCTCATTGTTCCACAACTTCTTCTTCTTCCTATTGTTCACCGTCTTCCACTTGCACTTCTTCCTTTTCTTCTGTTTCTTCCACTTCTTCTTCTTCCTCTTCATCCCCTTCTTCTTCTTCCTTTCCTTCGTCATATCCCCCTTTCTCTCCTTCTTCTGCTTCGACTTGCATTTCTACCTCTTGTTCTCCTTCTTGTACTTCTTCTGCATCATCCCCACTCCTTCAACTAGTTCTTCTTCTGACGTGAATCCTCTTGTTCTCCTTCTTCCACTTCTTTTTCTTCCTCTTCTTCTTCTTCTGCCACCTCTTCTTCCTCCTCCCGTCCTCCTTCTTCCACTTCTTCTTCTTCATCTCCTTTCATTCCACTACTTCCCCCTATTCCTCTTATTCTCTCCCTCTACTACTTCTTCTACTTCTACTTGTTGTTCTTTTTCCTTTTCGTCTACTTCCTCGACTTCTTCTGCTTAAAATTCTTCTTCTTCATCCCCTTTCCTTCCATTGCTTCTTCTTCCTCCTATTTTTGTCATTCTTCCACTTCTTCATCTTCTTCCTATTGTTCTCCCTCTTCCACTTGCACTTCTTCCTTTTCTTCTCGTTCTTCCACTTCTTCTTCTTCTTCTTCTTCTTCCACTTCTTCTGCTTCTTCTGCTTACATTTCTTCTTCTTCCTCTTCTTCCATTTCTTCTCCTTCCACAACTTCTTCTTCTTTCCTTTCCGTCTTCTCCTTCCTCTTTTTCTCCATCCCCCACTTCTATTGCTTCCCATTGTTGCTCTTCCTCTTCTTCTCCTTCCCTCATATCTTATGCTTACACTTCTTCTTCTTCTTCCCCTTCTCCTCCAGATGCGACTTCTTCTACTTCTTCTTCCCTTCCCTTCCCCTCCTTCTTCCTTTTCCTCCTTTTCTCCTTGTTCCAATTCTTCTTCTTCATCTCACCTCCTTCCACTACTTCTTCCTCCTCTTGTTCACCTTCTTCAACTTCTTCACTTTCCACATCTTCTTCTGCTTCCTTTTCTTCTCCTTTTTCCACTTTTTCTAGTTACTCTCATTCTTCTTACTCTTCTTATTTTCTTCCACTTTTCCTGCCTCCTCTTGTTCTCTTTCTTCCACTTCCTCTTCATCCTCTCCTTTCCTTTCATTTATTCCTCTTCATCTCCTTCTTCTTCTTCCTTTCCTTCGTCATATCCCTCTTTTTCTCCTTCTTCTGCTTCCACTTGCATTTCTACCTCTTGTTCTCCTTCTTCCACTTCTACTACATCCACTTGTTCTTCTTCTTCCCTCTCTTCTCCTTCTTCCCCTTCTTCTGCCTACACTACTTCTTCTTCCTCCCCTTCTTCTTCTCCTCCTTGTTCTAGTTCTCCTTCTTTCCCCTTTCCTTCCATTGCTTCTTCTTCCTCCTCTTTTTCTCATTCTTCCACTTCTTCTTCCTATTGTTCTCCTTCTTCCACTTGCATTTCTTCCTTCTCTTCTCGTTCTTCCACTTATTCTTCTTCCTCTTCTTCTCCTTTTGCCACCTCTTCTTCCTCCTCCCGTTATCCTTCTTCCACTTCTTCTTCATCTCCTTTCATTCCACTACTTCCTCCTATTCCTCTTATTCTCTCCTTCTACAACTTCTTCTACTTCTACTTGTTGTTCTTCTCCATTTCCGTCTCCTTCTTCCGCTTCTTCTGCTTACACTTCTTCTTATTCTTCCTCTTCTTCCATTTCTTCTCCTCCCACAACTTCTTTTCTTTCCTTTCCGTATTCCCTTCCCTCATATCTTATGCTTACACTTCTTCTTCTTCTTCCCCTTCTCCTCCAGATGCGACTTCTTCTACTTCTTCTTCCCTTCCCTTCCCCTCCTTCTTCCTTTTCCTCCTTTTCTCCTTGTTCCAATTCTTCTTCTTCATCTCACCTCCTTCCACTACTTCTTCCTCCTCTTGTTCACCTTCTTCAACTTCTTCACTTTCCACATCTTCTTCTGCTTCCTTTTCTTCTCCTTTTTCCACTTTTTCTAGTTACTCTCATTCTTCTTACTCTTCTTATTTTCTTCCACTTTTCCTGCCTCCTCTTGTTCTCTTTCTTCCACTTCCTCTTCATCCTCTCCTTTCCTTTCATTTATTCATCTTCATCTCCTTCTTCTTCTTCCTTTCCTTCGTCATATGCCTCTTTTTCTCCTTCTTCTACTTCCACTTGCATTTCTACCTCTTGTTCTCCTTCCTCCACTTCTTCTCCATCGTCCCCACCTCTTCAACTACTTCTTCTTCTTCCTATTGTTCACCTTCTTCCACTTCTACTACATCCACTTGTTCTTCTTCTTCCCTCTCTTCTCCTTCTTCCCCTTCTTCTGCCTACACTACTTCTTCTTCCTCCCCTTCTTCTTCTCCTACTTGTTCCACTTCTTCCTCATTCCCATTTCCTTCCATTGCTTCTTCTTCCTCCTCTTTTTCTCATTCTTCCACTTCTTCTTCTTCTTCCTATTGGTCTCCTTCTTCCACTTGCACTTCTTCCTTTTCTTCTCGTTCTTCCACTTCTTCTTCTTCCTCTTCTTCTCCTTCTGCCACCTCTTCTTCCTCATCCTGTTCTCCTTCTTCCACTTCTTCTTCTCCATCTCCTTTCATTTCACTACTTCCCCCTATTCCTCTTATTCTCTCCTTCTACCACTTCTTCTACTTGTTGTTCTTCTCATTTTCGTCTCGTTTTTTCGCTTCTTCTGCTTACACTTCTTCTTCTTCTTCTTCCATTTCTTATCCTTCCACAACTTCTTCTTCTTTCCTTTCCGTCTTCTCCTTCCTCTTTTTCTCCATCCCCGACTTCTGTTGCTTCCCATTGTTGCTCTTCCTCTTCTTCTCCTTCTACCATATCTTATGCTTACACTTCTTCTTCTTCTTCCTCTTCTCCTCCAGATTCCACTTCTTCTGCTTCTTCTTCCCTTCCCTTCCCCCCTTCTTCCTTTTCCTCCTTTTCTCCTTGTTCCAATTCTTCTTCTTCGTCTCACCTCCTTCCACTACTTCTTCTTCCTCCTCTTGTTTACCTTGTTCACTTTCCACATCTTCTTCTTCTTCCTTTTCTTCTGCTTCTTCCACTTCTTCTAGTTACTCTCCTTTTTCTTCCTCTTCTTATCTTTCTTCCACTTCTCCTGCCTCCTCTTGTTCTCTTTCTTCCACTTCTTCTTCATCCTCTCCTTTCCTTTCTTTTCTTCCTCTTCATCTCCTTCTTCTTCTTCCTTTCCTTCGTCATATACCTCTTTTTCTCCTTCTTCTACTTCCACTAGCATTTCTACCTCTTATTCTCCTTCTTCCACTTCTTCTCCATCATCCCCACTCCTTCAACTACTTCTTCTTCTTCCTCTTTTTCACCTTCTTCCACTTCTACTACATCCACTTGTTCTTCTTTTTCCCTCTCTTCTCGTTCTTGCCCTTCTTCTGCCTACACTACTTCTTTTTCCACCCCTTCTTCTTGTCCTCCTTGTTCCACTCCTTCTGCATCCCCATTCCTTCCATTGCTTCTTCTTCCTCCTCTTTTTCTCATTCTTCCACTGCTTCTTCTTCTTCCTCTTCTTCTCCTTCTGCCACCTCTTTTCCTCCTCGCGTTCTCCTTCGTCCACTTCTTCTTCGTGTCCTTTCATTCCACTACTTCCTGCTATTCCTCTAATTCTCTGCTTCTACCACTTCTTCTACTTCTACGTGTTGTTCTTCTTCATTTTCGTCTCCTTCTTCCACTTCCTCTGCTTACACTTCTTCTTCTTCCTCTTCTTCCATTTCTTCTCCTTTCACAACTTCTTCTTTCCTTTCCGTCTTCTCCTTCCTCTTTTTCTCCATCCCCCACTTCTGTTGCTTCCCATTCTTGCTCTTCCTCTTCTTCTCCTTCCCCCAAATCTTATGCTTACACTTCTTCTTCCTCTTGTCCTCCAGACTCCACTTCTTCTGCTTCTTCTTCCCTTCCCTTCCCCTCTTTCTTCCTTTTCGTCCTTTTCTCCGTATTCCAATTCTTCTTCTTCATCTCACCTCCTTCCACTACTTGTTCTTCCTCCTCTTGTTCACCTTCTTCACCTTCCACATCTTCTTCTTCTTCCTTTTCTTCTCATTGTTCGACTTCTTCTTCATTCCCCTTTCCGTCCATTGCTTCTTCTTCCTCCTCTTTTTCTCATTCTTACGCTTCTTCTTCTTCTTCCTGTTGTTCTCGTTCTTCCACTTGCACTTCTGCCTTTTCTTCTCGTTCTTCCACTTCTTCTTCTTCCTATTCTTCTCCTTCTGCCACCTCTTCTTCCTCCTCCCATTCTCCTTCTTCTACTTCTTCTTGTTCATCTCCTTTCATCCATTACTTCCTTCTATTCCTGTTATTCTCTCATTCTACCACTTCTTCTACTTCTACTTGTTGTTCTTCTCCATTTTCGTTTCCTTCTTCCGCTTCTTCTGCTTACACTTGTTCTTGTTCCTCTTCTTCTATTTCTTCTCCTTCCATAACTTTTTCTTTCCTTTCCATCTTCTCTTTCCTCTTTTTCTCCATCCCCCACTTCTGTTGCTTCCCATTGTTGCTCTTCCTCTTCTTCTCCTTCCCCCAAATATTATGCTTACACTTCTTCTTCTTCTTCCTCTTCTCCTCCAGATTCCACTTCTTCTGCTTCTTCTTCCCTTCCCTTCCCCTCCTTCTTCCATTTCCTCCTTTTCTCCTTGTTCCAATTCTTCGTCTTCATCTCACCTCCTTCCACTACTTCTTCTTCCTCCTTTTCTTCTCCTTCTTCCACTTCTTCTAGTTACTCTCCTTCATCTTCCTCTTCTTATCTTTCTTCCACTTCTCCTACCTCCTCTTGTTCTCTTTCTTCCACTTCTTCTTCATCCTCTCCTTTCCTTTCTTTTCTTCCTCTTCATCTCCTTCTTCTTCTTCCTTTCCTTTGTCATATCCCTCTTTTCTCCTTCTTCTGCTTCCACTTGCATTTCTACCCCTTGTTCTCCTTCTTCCACTTCTTCTCCATCATCCCCACTCCTTCAACTACTTCTTCTTCTTCCTCTTGTTCGCCTTCTTCCACTTCTACTCCATCCACTTGTTCTCCTTCTTCCCTCTCTTCTCCTTCTTGCCCTTCTTCTGCCTACACTACTTCTTCTTCCTCCCCTTCTTCTTCTCCTCCTTGTTCCACTTCTTCTTCATCCGCTTTCCTTCCATTGCTTCTTGTTCCTCCTCCTTTTCTCATTCTTGCACTTCTTCGTCTTCTTCCTATTGTTCTCCTTCTTCCACTTGCATTTCTTCATTTTCGTCTCCTTCTTCCGCTTCTTCTGCTTACACTTCTTCTTCTTCCTCTTCTTCCATTTCTTCTCCTTCCACAACTTCTTCTTCTTTCCTTTCTGTCTTCTCCGTCCTCTTTTTCTCCATCCCCCACTTCTGTTGCTTCCCATTGTTGCTCTTCCTCTTGTTCTGCTTCCCCCAAATCTTATGCTTACACTTCTTCTTCTTCTTCCTCTTCTCCACCAAATTGCAGTTCTTCTGCTTCTTCTTCCCTTCCCCTCCTTGTTCCTTTTCCTCCTTTTCTCCTTGCTCCAATTCTTCTTCTTCATCTCACCTCCTTCCACTACTTCTTCTTCCTCCTCCATTTCACCTTCTAAACTTTCCACATCTTTTTCTTCTTCCGTTTCTTCTCCTTCTTCCACTTCTGCTAGTTACTCTCCTTCTTCTTCCTCTTCTTATCTTTCTCCCACTTCTCCTGCCTCCTCTTGTTCTCTTTCTTGCACTTCTTCTTCATCCTCTCCTTTCCTTTCTTTTCTTCCTCTTCATTTCCTTCTTCTTCTTCCTTTCCTTCGTCATATACCTCTTTTTCTCCTTCTTCTGCTTCCACTTGCATGTCCACCTCTTGTCCTCTTTCTTCCACTCTTTCTCCATCATCCCCACTCCTTCAACTACTTCTTTTTCTTCCTCTTGTTCACCTTCTTCCACTTCTACTACATCCACTTGTTCCTCTTCTTCCATCTCTTCTCTTTCTTGCCCTTCTTCTGCCTACATTACCTCTTCTTCCTCCCCTTCTTCTTCTCCTCCTTGTTCCACTTCTTCTTCATTCCCCTTTCCTTCCATTGCTTCTTCTTCGTCCTCTTTTTCTCATTCTTCCACTTCTTCTTCTTCTTCCTACTGTTCTCCTTCTTCCACTTGCACTTCTTCCTTTTCTTCTCGTTCTTCCACTTCTTCTTCTTCCTCTTCTTCTCCTTCTGCTACCTCTTCTTCCTCTTCCCCTTCTCCTTCTTCCACTTCTTCTTCTTCATCTCCTTTCATTCCACTACTTCCTCCTATTCCTCTTATTCTCTCCTTCTACCACTTCTTCTACTTCTACTTATTGTTTTTCTTCATTTCCATCTCCTTTTTCCGCTTCTTCTCCTTATACTTCTTCTTCTTCCTCTTCTTCCATTTCTTCTCCTTCCACAACTTCTTCTTCTTTCCTTTCCGTCTTTTCCTTCCTCTTTTTCTCCATCCCCCACTTCTGTTGCTTCCCATTGTTGCTCTTCCTCTTCTTCTCCTTCCCCCAAATCTTATGCTTACACTTCCTCTTCTTCTTCCTCTTCTCCTCCAGATTCCACTTCTTCTGCTTCTTCTTCCCTTCCCTTCCCTTCCCTTCCCTTCCGGTCCTTTTTCCTTTTCCTCCTTTTCTCCTTGTTCCAATTCTTCTTCTTCATCTCACCTCCTTCCACTACTTCTTCTTCCTCCTCCATTTCACCTTCTTAACTTTCCACATCTTTTTCTTCTTCCTTTTCTTCTCCTTCTTCCACTTCTGCTAGTTACTCTCCTTCTTCTTCCTCTTCTTATCTTTCTCCCACTTCTCCTGCCTCCTCTTGTTCTCTTTCTTGCACTTCTTCTTCATCCTCTCCTTTCCTTTCTTTTCTTCCTATTAATCTCCTTCTTCTTCTTCCTTTCCTTCCTCATATCCATCTTTTTCTCCTTCTTCTGCTTCCACTTGCATGTCTACCTCTTGTCCTCCTTCTTCCACTCTTTCTCCATCATCCCCACTCCTTCAACTACTTCTTTTTCTTCCTCTTGTTCACCTTCTTCCACTTCTACTACATCCACTTGTTCTTCTTCTTCCCTCTCTTCTCCTTCTTGCCCTTCTTCTACCTACACTACTTCTTCTTCTTCCCCTTCTTCTTCTCCTCCTTGTTCCACTTCTTCTTCATCCCCTTTCCTTCCATTGCTTCTTCTTCCTCCTCTTTTTCTCATTCTTCCACTTCTTCTTCTTCTTCCTATTGTTCTCCTTCTTCCACTTCTTCTTGCACTTCTTCTCCTTCTTCCTATTGTTCTCCTTCCGCAACTTCTTCTTCTGCTTCCTCTTCTCCTCCAGATTCCACTTCTTCTGCTTCTACTTCCCTACCCTTCCCTTCTGGTCCTTCTTCCTTTTCCTCCTTTTCTCCTTGTTCCACTTCTTCTTCATCCCCTTTCCTTCCATTGCTTCTTCTTCCTCCTCTTTTTCTCATTCTTCAACTTCTTCTTCTTCTTCCTAGTGTTCTCCTTCTTCCACTTGCACTTCTTCCTTTTCTTCTCGTTCTTCCACTTCTTCTTCCTCCTCCTCTTCTCCTTCTGCCACCTCTTCTCCCTCCTCCCGTTCTCCTTCTTCCACTTCTTCTTCTTCATCTTCCACTTCTTCATTCCCCTTTCATTCCACTACTTCCTCCTGTTCCTCTTATCTCTCCTTCTATCACTTCTTCTACTTTTACTTGTTGTTCTTCTTCATTTTCGTCTCCTTCTTCTGCTTACACTTCTTCTTCTTCCTCTTCTTCCATTTCTTCTCCTTCCACAACTTCTTCTTCTTTCCTTTCCGTCTTCTCCTTCCTCTTTTTCTTCATCCCCCACTTCTGTTGGTTCCCATTGTTACTCTTACTCTTCTTCTCCTTCCCCTAAATCTTATGCTTACACTTCTTCTTCTTCTTCCTCTTCTCCTCCAGATTCCACTTCTTCTGCTTCTTCTTCCCTTCCCTTCCCCTCCTTCTTCCTTTTCCTCCTTTTCTCCTTGTTCCAATTCTTCTTCTCCATCTCACCTCCTTCCACTACTTCTTCTTCCTCCTGTTGGTCACCTTCTTCACTTTCCACATCTTCTTCTTCTTCTTTTTCTTCTCCTTCTTCCACTTCTTCTAGTTACTCTCCTTCTTCTTCCTCTTCTTATCTTTCTTCCACTTCTCCTGCCTCCTCTTGTTCTCTTTCTTCCACTTCTTCTTCATCTGTCCTTTCCCTTCTTTTCTTCCTCTTCATCTCCTTCTTCTTCTTCCTTTCCTTCCTCATATCCATGTTTTTCTCCTTCTTCTGCTTCCACTTGCATGTCTACCTCTTGTCCTCCTTCTTCCACTCTTTCTGATAGAAATGCAGAGGGGTTGGATTCGTTTTGCGGATCTATCTAGGTTGGAAGGTGATATGAATCCACTGTCAGTTTAGGATTCTGAAAGGACCCTAGGAATTTAGCTGGCCGCGTTAACAAAATTAATCAACGTGGAATGCAAACAATTGCCAAAAATAAATTGATTAGAATTACTGTCAAACTCTTAGACATAGAATGGAAATTAAAAGTTATTGAAATTGAATGAGTAAACGAGTTTTCGAATAGTGTAAGACTTTCCTGTGCAATTGATCATAGAGTTTGCTGGGCAGAATTGAGTATGAATGGAAAAGACAGAAAATGGAATTGGAATTGATAGACTCCACACTTCCAAGGATGGAAGATATGTCTACGAGATTGCACACACAAAGGGGTGAATTACCTTTGATAAATCTCAAAAAGATTTTGGATTGCCAAGAACCCAAAGGAGAGAAAACTCAACTAGTTTTTTTATTTCCAAAATATTCTGCCTTACATCTCAGTCTTGCCCAAATTTATATGCCTAATAAACTCAGCTTGTGTAGGTTTAGTGGCTTTCTAAATTCAGCTGAAGTTACAAAATAATAAAAACTAATAATGGGCAGCTTAATAACAAAGTGTAACTGCCAAAGTAAATTAAACACGTATACTAATTATAATTGATAACCTAGGTGGCTGCAACTTTAATTAGACAATTCTGGTTGCCCACCATTAACTAAGTAAACTCCAAGAAAATGAGTTTAATTTATTTCAAACTTCTCTTCCATTAAGGTCAAGCATTGCTCTCTTCAGTCCTGAGACAATTAACAATTTTATACTTTATTTTTTCAATGTTTGGCTCTTTTTGCAAAAGGGCTACCAATACTTGTTGAATAGCTTCCTTAGCTCTTCTTGTCCTTGCCCTTGTCATAGGTCCTCCAAGTCCTTCAAGCTTGATGTCCTCATCACTCCCCCCCTCTTGAAGAGGATTTGTCCCCAAATCAATAGCATCTTCATCTGCATCAAAGAGAGTTAAATCAGACACATTAAAAGTAGTACTAACATTATACTCATCTGGAAGATCAATCTTATAGGCATTGTCATTGATCTTTTCTAGAACTTGGAAAGGACCATTTCCCCTTGGTTGGAGTTTTGACTTTCTTTGTTTAGGGAACCTTTCCTTTCTCATGTGTACCCAAACCCAATCACCAGGTTGGAACACGACCTTCTTCCTACCCTTGTTAGCTTGCCTTGCATAACTCTCATTTTTCTTTTCAATTTGAGCCTTCACTTGCTCATGCAGCTTCTTCACATACTCAGCTTTAGCTTGTGCTTCATTGTGCTTAAACATAGAAATGTTAGGCATGGACAACAAATCAAGAGGAGTCAAAGGATTGAACCCATACACAATTTCAAACGGAGAACAATTAGTCGTGCTATGGACAACCCTATTATAAGCAAACTCAACATGAGGCAAACATGCTTCCCAAGACTTAAGATTTTTCTTTAAAACAGTCCTAAGCAATGTGCCTAAAGTCCTATTGACTACCTCAGTTTGACCATCAGTTTGTGGGTGGCAAGTAGTAGAAAACAGCAATTTAGTACCAATTTTACCCCACAAGGTCCTCCAAAAGTGACTAAGGAATTTTGCATCCCTATCACTCACAATGCTCCTTGGCAGTCCATGAAGTCTCACTATTTCCTTGAAAAATAAATCAGCCACATGGCTAGCATCATCCACCTTTTTGCAAGGAATGAAATGTGCCATCTTAGAAAACCTATCAACAACAACAAACACAGAATCCTTTCCATTCTTTGTTTTAGGCAATCCCAAAACAAAGTCCATAGAAATGTCAGTCCAAGGATACTCAGGAACAGGCAAAGGAGTATACAATCCATGAGGCTTAACCTTAGATTTGGCCTTTTTACACACAATGCAGTGGTCACAAAACTTATGCACGTATCGTTTCATGTGAGGCCAAAAGAAATGCTCTTGCAAGATTTCCAAAGTCTTTTGAACCCCAAAATGACCCATCAAACCCCCCTCATGTGATTCACTTACAAGCAACTCTCTAATGGAACATTTAGGCACACACAATTTATTGGCTTTAAACAAAAATCCATTACGCCTATAATATCCATTTTTAGAAAGCTTTTCACATGCAGCAAATATTTCAGCAAAATCCACATCATGTTTATACATATCTTTCAAAGATTCAAGACCAAACAATTTAGTCTCAAGCATAGAAAGTAATGCATGCCTCCTAGAAAGCGCATCAGCCACTACGTTCCCTTTTCCCTTTTTATGCTTGATAACATATGGAAATTGTTCTAAAAATTCTACCCACTTAGCATGCCTCTTATTAAGCTTACCTTGACCCTTTAAATATTTTAAAGACTCATGGTCGCTATGAATGACAAATTCCTTGGGTAACAGATAGTGCTGCCATGTTTTTAAAGCCCTCACCAACGCATATAATTCCTTATCATAAGTAGAATAGTTAAGGGCAGCCCCACTTAACTTTTCACTGAAATAAGCAATTGGATGACCATCTTGCAATAAAACAGCCCCAATACCCACATTTGATGCATCACATTCAATTTCAAATGATTTTGCAAAATTAGGCATGGCAAGAATAGGTGCATTAACAAGCTTATGCTTAAGGGCAGCAAAGGCCTCTTCTTGTTTCTCTCCCCATTTAAAACCCACATTTTTTTTAACAATTTCATTTAGAGGTGCAGCCACAGTACTAAAATCTTTAACAAATCTCCTGTAGAAACTTGCTAAACCATGAAATCCCCTCACCTCACTCACGGTTTTAGGTGTAGGCCATTCTTGGATGGCCTTAACCTTTTCCACATCAACCTGTACCCCTTTAGCATTAACAACAAAGCCTAGGAATACTACATGATCAGTACAAAAAATGCATTTGTCCAAATTGGCATACAATTGTTCTTTTCTAAGCACATTCATAACAGCCCGCAAATGTTCAACATGCAATTCAAGACTAGTGCTATAGATCAGAATATCATCAAAGTACACCACAACAAATTTTCCAATAAACTCTCTTAAGACATGATTCATTAATCTCATGAAAGTACTAGGTGCATTTGTCAAACCAAAGGGCATAACCAGCCACTCATACAATCCATATTTAGTCTTAAAAGCAGTTTTCCATTCATCTCCTTCTCTAATCCTAATCTGATTATAGCCACTTTTCAGATCAATTTTAGAAAACACACATGCACCATATAGTTCATCAAGAAGATCATCTAACCTGGGAATTGGATGTCTATATTTGATAGTGATGTTGTTTATGGCTCTACAATCAGAACACATCCTCCATGAACCATCCTTCTTGGGTACTAGAATCACAGGTACAGCACATGGACTCATGCTGTCTCTTACCCACCCTTTGCTCATGAGTTCAGTAACTTGCCTTTCGATCTCTTTGGTCTCCTGTGGGTTGCTCCTATAAGCTGGACGATTAGGCAAAGAAGCTCCTGGAATGAGATCAATGTGATGCTCAATTCCCCTCACAGGTGGCAAGCCATCAGGTACATTTGCTGGAAACACATCCTCAAAATCCTGCAAAAGAGACTCAATACAAGAAGGCAATTCAAACTTGTCAAACTGGTTAGCATACAAAATTTGATTTTGACAAAGCAATAAGTAGAGGGGCTGTCTTGCGCAAAGCACCCTCCTTACCTCCCTTTCTCTTGCTAAACACAGCTGCTTGCCCTCAAGTGTTTCACTCTTATTATTTTCTCTCTTTTTTCTTTCAGGTGTTTCACTCTTTTTCCTCTCAGGTGTTTCACTCTTTCTCTCATTTGCTAACTTTTCTCTCATTTTTAATTGATCCTCACATACCTCTTTAGGAGACAAAGGCTTAAGAACCACCTTTTTATCCTGATACATGAAGGAAATTTTATTAGTGAAACCATCATGAATGACTTTGGTATCATACTGCCACGGCCTCCCTAAAAGGATATGGCTGGCCTCCATGGGAACCACATCACATAAAACCTTATCTTGATACTTCCCAATGGAGAAAGGAACCTCTGCTTGCTGTTTCACTTTAACTTCTTCTCCTTCATTAAGCCATTGGAGTTTATATGGTCTAGGATGCGGTGTAGTGTCCATGTTCATCTTTGACACTAATCTTGAACTCACCACATTGGTACAACTCCCTCCATCAATAATTACCAAACAAACATTACCATTGACTGAACATCTTGTGTGAAAGATGTTCTCCCTTTGAGATGCATCTTCGGCCTTGACTTGACTTCCCAACAGTCTCCTAATCATGTACAACTCTCCTTCATTAGCCGCCAATTCTCCATCACTCTCCTCTTCTTCTCCACCACTAGCTTCTGATTGGCTTGTGTATTCCCCATTATCTTTGAGAAAAACAATCTTCTTTGTGGGACACTCATAGGCATAATGACCCATGCCCAAGCACTTGAAACACTTCACTTCTCTAGTCTTTTTAGGTGGATTATCATCTTTCTTATGAGGGGCTTTTCCATGGCTAGAAGGTGTTGTATTACTAGATGAGGCAGCTCCTTCTTTCCTCCTATCCTTCCAATTGGAATTATTAAAATTGGTAGAACTCCTTCTTGTTGCACTTTTTCTTTTTAACTGTTGTTCTACCTGAATGGCCTTATGCAACAGATCCTCCATTTCTACAAATTCCTGCAACTCAACAACATCTCTAATATCATGATTTAAGCCACTAAGGAAGCGAGCCATAGTTACCTCAGGATCTTCTTCAATTTTTGCTTGGATGATAATCACCTCCATCTCCTTATAGTACTCCTCCACTCCCTTGCTTCCTTGAGACAATTTTTGAAGTTTCAATTTTAAGTCTCTATGGAAGCTAGAAGGTACATACCGCTTCCTCATGAGCCTCTTCATTTCAGTCCAAGTGTCCACCATAGGCTCTTCATCTCTAATCCTCTCCCTTTGCAACTTGTTCCACCAAATCAAAGCATAATCTGAAAATTCAGTAGCTGCAAGTCTCACCTTTTGCTCCTCACTATAATTGTTGCAAGAGAACACATGCTCAATTTTTAACTCCCACTCCAAGTATGCCTCAGGATCACTCCTACCCTTGAAAGGAGGCACATTCAACTTCACTCCTTCTATTCTTCCTTCATTTCTATTTGGCCTTCCTCCTCCTCCTCCTCCTACTGGTGGGGTTCTATTCTCCAACTGATCCAACCTCTCATGGAACTCATCTTGTTGTTGCTTCATCAATCTCTCTAAATGCTGGGATAGTGCAACAATTTGAAGCTGAAGATCATTGTTATTATTTCTTTCCGCCATGATAAATAAACAGGTCAAATGTCACAAGAAAAAGTATGTATGTGGTGTTTGAAAATGTTCTCACCCACTCAAGTGTTTGCGCTAAAAAAAAAAATAAAATTGGCTTTTACTATAATGAAACTCTCTTGCCTTTTTCCTCTTTATTCCTCCTTAAGTTCTTAACAACCAAAAGAGAAAAACTCAAAGACAAACACCAACTTGTGTGCAGGCAAATAAGACACAAGAAAACTAACAAAAATGACTAAAATGAAACCCAACGAAAGCAACAAATACTAGGACAACACTGGAATTTTTTTTTTTTTTTTTTTTTTTACACCAACAAGACAGAAGAAATTTGTCTCAAAATGAAAACAAAGGAAGTACGAAAAGAAATGGACAAAAACTGGGCACACAAAAACAAAGGTACAAACAGCCACAACCAGAATTTTGAGTAGAAAATTGTGCAGCCAATTTTAACAGGTAAAGACACAAACAGAGGATAAAATTTTGGCTTAAAATGAAACTAACAAGTGCAGCAAAATCCAGCAAGAATGTGCAGTATATGTGAAGCCAAAACAGAGTGGAATTGACACAATTTGTAACCAAGAAGTGCAGCCCAAAATTTCAGAAATGTAAACAAACAAGGTGCAGTAATTTTTCTTTCAAATCAAACACAATATTACCTTCAAAATGAAGAATTTCTAGCATGAACCATTCAGCCAATTTTATATATATATATTTTTTTTAAACACATTTGCATTCTTGGTTTTGCTTCTTTTTTTTTCTCTATATTTTTTTTTTCTTCAGATTTTCAAAATTCCTCTCCCCTTTTTTTTTTTTTTTTTTTTTTTTTTTAGAATCTCAGATTTTTTTTAAGGGCTTAACTTTTGCAATGGTTCATCCTAACTGATTGACAATTAAGGTAATATTATTGATGATAAGAATCAAGGAAAAAAAATTACCCGGAGTGCAGCCTTGCAATTCCTAGAAACCTAAGCTCTGATACCAAATGATATGAATCCACTGTCAGTTTAGGATTCTGAAAGGACCCTAGGAATTTAGCTGGCCGCGTTAACAAAATTAATCAACGTGGAATGCAAACAATTGCCAAAAATAAATTGATTAGAATTACTGTCAAACTCTTAGACATAGAATGGAAATTAAAAGTTATTGAAATTGAATGAGTAAACGAGTTTTCGAATAGTGTAAGACTTTCCTGTGCAATTGATCATAGAGTTTGCTGGGCAGAATTGAGTATGAATGGAAAAGACAGAAAATGGAATTGGAATTGATAGACTCCACACTTCCAAGGATGGAAGATATGTCTACGAGATTGCACACACAAAGGGGTGAATTACCTTTGATAAATCTCAAAAAGATTTTGGATTGCCAAGAACCCAAAGGAGAGAAAACTCAACTAGTTTTTTTATTTCCAAAATATTCTGCCTTACATCTCAGTCTTGCCCAAATTTATATGCCTAATAAACTCAGCTTGTGTAGGTTTAGTGGCTTTCTAAATTCAGCTGAAGTTACAAAATAATAAAAACTAATAATGGGCAGCTTAATAACAAAGTGTAACTGCCAAAGTAAATTAAACACGTATACTAATTATAATTGATAACCTAGGTGGCTGCAACTTTAATTAGACAATTCTGGTTGCCCACCATTAACTAAGTAAACTCCAAGAAAATGAGTTTAATTTATTTCAAACTTCTCTTCCATTAAGGTCAAGCATTGCTCTCTTCAGTCCTGAGACAATTAACAATTTTATACTTTATTTTTTCAATGTTTGGCTCTTTTTGCAAAAGGGCTACCAATACTTGTTGAATAGCTTCCTTAGCTCTTCTTGTCCTTGCCCTTGTCATAGGTCCTCCAAGTCCTTCAAGCTTGATGTCCTCATCAGAAGGTAATAAGTTAACAAAACAATGAGAATTGGGTAAACAAGAAAATGGAAAGGATGAAAATGGTTTAACGAAAAGATAGATGACGCCAGTTCCAAGGATGGAAGATAAGTCATATGACGCCACAAGGGTGGTGAGTTACCCTTGATAAGTCTAGGAGAACGCCACAAGAAAAAATTCCTTGATAAGTTCTAAAGAGAAATTCATGTCTCACAAAAGGGTAAAACCCAAATATAATTTCACTAATTCAATGGTTCTCCTTAGAGTACAATTCAGCCCCTATTTATAGAATTAGGTGATTGTTCAAAATCGTAACTCCCAAAAGAAAAATTAAATACTCTATTATCACGCAATTATCACACATGATTAATTGCATGTTACATTAATTCCTAAATTAATGAAGCGTTACAAAAAATGAAAAGTCATTGTCTTCGGCATTCACATCATTCCCTCCTTCTTCGAAAAGATTTGTCCCCGAATCTATGACTTTATATTCCTACAAATTTTATTCACTTATAACGAACAAAACAACCTACAGGATCAAATACAACTTGTAAAAAATCATGCATCAAAGAATTTCTCCTTTTTGGTGCCCAGACCCAGACTTGAAAATTTTTCTCATGAGTTTGAATTTCAACAGTGGACTCGATGTACAATGACGCTCTAGGAGTGATATCAATATTTTTCTTCCTTACCCATGACCATTTGTGCGTTGTATACTCATGATCCTGTGCATTTATAATATCAAGAGAAGAAGAAAAATCAATAGCAGTTAAAGTTTTATAGTTTTTTTTCTGTCTTTCTCTTTCCTTTTCTCTCTCTTCTTCTTCACTCTTTTCTTTTTCTATTTTTCTCTTTTCTTCTCTCTCTTTTTCTATTTTCTCCTTTAACTTAAGTTGATCATTACAAACTTCACTTGGTGTCAGAAATTTCAAATTAAGTTTGCGTCCTTCATGCACCAAAGAAACTGAAAGTCTTTCATAATTTATCCTTTTACCCTGCAACCAAGGTTTCCCTAAAAGAAAATGACATGAGTCCATGGGAGCAATATCGCATGTCACTTCCTCTGCATATTTTCCAATAGTGAATCTAAACTTAGTTTGCCTAGGATGAAGACTCGTTGGTAAGTTAAGTTTATTCACCAATCTTTCGCTCACCACGTTGCTATAACTTTCTTCATCAACTGCAAATAAACACAAATGACCTTCGATTAAACACCTTGTATAAAAAATATCCACCATAGTTCCAAACCTAGAGCCGAAGCTCTGATACCAACTGATAGAAATGCAGAGGGGTTGGATTCGTTTTGCGGATCTATCTAGGTTGGAAGGTAATAAGTTAACAAAACAATGAGAATTGGGTAAACAAGAAAATGGAAAGGATGAAAATGGTTTAACGAAAAGATAGATGACGCCACTTCCAAGGATGGAAGATAAGTCATATGACGCCACAAGGGTGGTGATTGACCCTTGATAAGTCTAGGAGAACGCCACAAGAAAAAATTCCTTGATAAGTTCTAAAGAGAAATTCATCTCTCACAAAAGGGTAAAACCCAAATATAATTTCACTACTTCAATGGTTCTCCTTAGAGTACAATTCAGCCCCTATTTATAGAATTAGGTGACTGTTCAAAATCGTAACTCCCAAAAGAAAAATTAAATACTCTATTAGCACGCAATTATCACACATGATTAATTGCATGTTACATTAATTCCTAAATTAATGAAGCGTTACAAAAAATGAAAAGTCATTGTCTTCGGCATTCACATCACTTTCTCCATCATCCCCAATCCTTCAACTACTTCTTTTTCTTCCTCTTGTTCACCTTCTTCCACTTCTACTACATCCACTTGTTCCTCTTCTTCCAACTCTTCTCCTTCTTGCCCTTCTTCTGCCTACACTACCTCTTCTTCCTCCCCTTCTTCTTCTCTTCCTTGTTCCACTTCTTCTTCATTCCCCTTTCCTTCCATTGCTTCTTCTTCGTCCTCTTTTTCTCATTCTTCCACTTCTTCTTCTTCTTCCTATTGTTCTCCTTCTTCCACCAGCACTTCTTCCTTTTCTTCTCGTTCTTCCACTTCTTCTTCTTCCTCTTCTTCTCCTTCTGCTACCTCTTCTTCCTCTTCCCGTTCTCCTTCTTCCACTTCTTCTTCTTCATCTCCTTTCATTCCACTACTTCCTCCTATTCCTCTTATTCTCTCCTTCTACCACTTCTTCTACTTCTACTTATTGTTTTTCTTCATTTCCATCTCCTTTTTCCGCTTCTTCTCCTTATACTTCTTCTTCTTCCTCTTCTTCCATTTCTTCTCCTTCCACAACTTCTTCTTCTTTCCTTTCCGTCTTCTCCTTCTTCTTTTTCTTCATCCCCCACTTCTGTTGGTTCCCATTGTTGCTCTTACTCTTCCTCTCCTTCCCCCAAATCTTATGCTTACACTTCTTCTTCTTCTTCCTCTTCTCCTCCAGATTCCACTTCTTCTGCTTCTTCTTCCCTTCCCTTCCCCTCCTTCTTCCTTTTCCTCCTTTTCTCCTTGTTCCAATTCTTCTTCTTCATCTCACCTCCTTCCACTACTTCTTCTTCCTCCTCTTGGTCACCTTCTTCACTTTCCACATCTTCTTCTTCTTCCTTTTCTTCTCCTTCTTCCACTTCTTCTAGTTACTCTCCTTCTTCTTCCTCTTCTTATCTTTCTTCAACTTCTCCTACCTCCTCTTGTTCTCTTTCTTCCACTTCTTCTTCATCCTCTCCTTTCCTTTCTTTTCTTCCTCTTCATCTCCTTCTTCTTCTTCCTTTCCTTCATCATACCCCTCTTTTTCTCCTTCTTCTGCTTCCACTTGCATTTCTACCTCTTGTTCTCCTTCTTCCACTTCTTCTCCATCATCCCCACTCCTTCAACTAATTCTTCTTCTTCCTCTTGTTCGCCTTCTTCCACTTCTACTACATCCACTTGTTCTTCTTCTTCCCTCTCTTCTCCTTCTTGCCCTTCTTCTGCCTACACTACTTCTTCTTCCTCCCCTTCTTCTTCTCCTCCTTGTTCCACTTCTTCTTCATCCGCTTTCCTTCCATTGCTTCTTGTTCCTCCTCTTTTTCTCATTCTTGCACTTCTTCTTCTTCTTCCTATTGTTCTCCTTCTTCCACTTGCATTTCTTCCTTTTCTTCTCGATCTTCCACTTCTTCTTCTTCATCTCCTTTCATTCCACTACTTCCTCCTATTCGTCTTATTCTTTGCTTCTACCACTTCTTGTACTTCTACTTGTTGTTCTTCTTCATTTTCGTCTCCTTCTTCCGCTTCTTTTGCTTACACTTCTTCTTCTTCGTCTTCTTCCATTTCTTATCCTTCCACAACTTCTTCTTCTTTCCTTTCCGTCTTCTCCTTCCTCTTTTTCTCCATCCCCCACTTTGTTGCTTCCCATTGTTGCTCTTCCTCTTGTTCTGCTTCCCCCAAATCTTATGCTTACACTTCTTCTTCTTCTTCCGCTTCTCCACCAAATTGCCGTTCTTCTGGTTCTTCTTCCCTTCCCTTCCCTTCCCCTCCTTCTTCCTTTTCCTTCTTTTCTCCTTGTTCCAATTCTTCTTCTTCATCTCACCTCCTTCCACTACTTCTTCTTCCTCCTCTTGTTCACCGTCTTCACTTTCCACATCTTCTTCTTCTTCCTTTTCTTCTCCTTCTTCGACTTCTTCTAGTTACTCTCCTTCTTCTTCCTCTTCTTCCTCTTCTTATTCTTCTTCCACTTCTCCTGCCTCCTCTTGTTCTCTTTCTTCCACATCTTCTTCATCCTCTCCTTTCCTTTCTTTTCTTCCTCTTGATCTCCTTCTTCTTCTTCCTTTCCTTCGTGATATCCCTCTTTTTCTCCTTCTTCTTCTTCCACTTGCATTTCTACCTCTTGTTCTCCTTTTTCCACTTCTTCTCCATCAGCCCCACTCCTTCAACTACTTCTTCTTCTTCCTCTTGTTCATCTTCTTCAACTTCTACTACATCCACTTGTTCTTCTTCTTCCCTCTCTTCTCCTTCTTGCCCTTCTTCGGCCTACACTACTTCTTCTTCTTCCCCTTCTTCTTCTCTTCCTTGTTCCACTTCTTCTTCATTCCCCTTTTCTTCCATTGCTTCTTCTTCGTCCTCCTTTTCTCATTCTTCCACTTCTTCTTCTTCCTATTGTTCTCCTTCTTCCACCAGCACTTCTTCCTTTTCTTCTCGTTCTTCCACTTCTTCTTCTTCCTCTTCTTCTCCTTCTGCTACCTCTTCTTCCTCCTCCCGTTCTCCTTCTTCCACTTCTTCTTCTTCATCTCCTTTCATTCCACTACTTCCTCCTATTCCTCTTATACTCTCCTTCTACCACTTCTTCGACTTCTACTTGTTGTTCTTCTTCATTTTCGTCTCCTTCTTCCGTTCTTCTTCTTACACTTCTTCTTCTTCCTCTTCTTCCATTTCTTCTCCTTCCACAACTGCTTCTTTCCTTTCCGTCTTCTCCTATCTCTTTTTCTCCATCCCCCACTTCTGTTGCTTCCCATTGTTGCTCTTCCTCGTCTTCTCCTTACCCCAAACCTTATGCTTACTCTTCTTCTTCTTCTTCTTCCTCTTCTCCTCCAGATTCCACTTCTTTTGCTTCTTCTTCCCTTCCCTTGCCCTTCTTCTTCCTTTTCCACCTTTTCTCCTTGTTCCAATTCTTCGTCTTCATCTCACCTCCTTCCACTACTTCTTCTTCCTCCTCTTGTTCACCTTCTCCAACTTCCTCACTTTCCACATCTTCTTCTTCGTTTTCTTCTCCTTCTTCCACTTCTTCTAGTTACTCTCTTTCTTCTTCCTCTTCTTATCTTTCTTCCACTTCTCCTGCCCCCTATTGTTCTCTTTCTTCCACTTCTTCTTCATCGTTTCCTTGCCTTTCTTTTCTTCCTCTTCATCTCCTTCTTCTTCTTCCTTTCCTTTGTCCTATCCCTCTTTTTCTCCTTCTTCTTCTTCCACTTGCATTTCTACCTCTTGTTCTCCTTCTTCCACTTCTTCTCCATCACCCCCACTCCTTCAACTACTTCTTCTTCTTCCTCTTGTTCACCTTCTTCAACTTCTACTACATCCACTTGTTCTTCTTCTTCCCTCTCTTCTCCTTCTTGCCCTTCTTCTGCCTACACTACTTCTTCTTCTTCCCCTTCTTCTTCTCTTCCTTGTTCCACTTCTTCTTCATTCCCCTTTCCTTCCATTGCTTCTTCTTCCTCCTCTTTTTCTCATTCTTCCACTTCTTCTTCTTCCAATTGTTCTCCTTCTTCCACTTGCACTTCTTCCTTTTCTTCTCGTTCTTCTACTTCTTGTTCTTCCTCTTCTTCTCCTTCTGCCACCTCTTCTTCCTCCTCCCGTTCTCCTTCTACAACTTCTTCTTCTTCATCTCCTTTCATTCCACTACTTCCTCCTATTCCTCTTATTCTCTCCTTCTACCACTTCTTCCACTTCTACTTGTTGTTCTTCTTCATTTTGGTCTCCTTCTTCCGCTTCTTCTGCTTACACTTCGTCTTCTTCCTCTTCTTCCATTTCTTCTCCTTCCACAACTTCTTGTTCTTTCCTTTACGTCTTCTCCTTCCTTTTTTTCTCCATCCCCCACTTTTGTGGCTTCCCATTGTTGCTCTTCCTCTTCTTCTCCTTCCCCCAAACCTTATGCTTACTCTTCTTCTTCTTCTTCCTCTTCTCCTCCAGATTCCACTTCTTCTGCTTCTTCTTCCCTTCCCTTCCCCTCCTTCTTCCTTTTCCTCCTTTTCTCCTTATTCCAATTCTTCTTCTTCATCTCACCTCCTTCCACTACGTTTTCTTCCTCCTCTTGTTAACCTTCTTCAATTTCTTCACTTTCCACATCTTCTTCTTCTTCCTTTTCTTCTCCTTCTTCCACTTCTTTGAGTTACTCTCCTTCTTCTTCCTCTTCTTATCTTTTTTCCACTTCTGTTGCCTCCTCTTGTTCTGTTTCTTCCAATTCTTCTTCATCCTCTCCTTTCCTTTCTTTTCTTCCTCTTCATCTCCTTCTTCTTTCTTCCCTTCCTTCGTCATATCCCTCTTTTTCTCCTTCTTCTGCTTCCACTTGCATTTCTACCTCTTGTTCTCCGTCTTCCACTTCTTCTCCATCATTACCACTCCTTCAACTATTTCTTCTTCTTCCTCTTGTTCACCTTCTTCCACTTCTACTACATCCACTTGTTCTTCTTCTTCCCTCTCTTCGCCTTCTTGCCCTTCTTCTACCCACACTACTTCTTCTTCCTCCCCTTCTTCTTGTCCTGCTTGTTCCATTTCGTCTTCATCCCCTTTCCTTCCATTGCTTCTTCTTCCTCCTCTTTTTCTCATTCTTCCACTTCTTCTTCTTCCTATTGTTCTCCTTCTCCCACGTGCACTTGTTCCTTTTCTTCTCGTTCTTCCGCTTCTTCTTCTTCCTCTTTTTCTCCTTCTGCCACCTCTCCTCCCTCCTCCCGTTCTCCTTCTTCCACTTCTTCTTCTTCATCTCCTTTCATTCCACTACTTCCTCCTATTCCTCTTATTCTCTCCTTCTACCACTTCTTCTACTTCTACTTGTTGTTCTTCTTCATTTTCGTCTCTTTTTTCCGCTTCCTATGCTTACACTTCTTCTTCTTCTTCCTCTTTGTTCCACTCCTTCTTCATCCCCTTTCCTTCTATTGCTTCTTCTTCCTCCTCTTTTTCTCATTCTTCCACTTCTTCTTCTTCTTCCTCTTCTTCTCCGTCTGCCACCTCTTCTCCTCCTCACGTTCTCCTTCTTCCACTTCTTCTTTTTCATCTCATTTCATTCCACTACTTCCTCCTATTCGTCTTATTCTCTCCTTCTACCACTTTTTCTACTTCTACTTGTTGTTCTTCTTCATTTTCGTCTACTTCTTTCGCTTCTTCTGCTTACACTTCTTCTTCTTTCCTTTCTGTCTTCTCCTTTCTCTTTTTTTCCATCCCCCACTTCTGTTGCTTCCCATTGTTGCTCTTCTTGTTCTTCTCCTTCCCCCAAATCTTATGCTTACACTTCTTCTTCTTCTTCCTCTTCTCCTTCAGCTTCCACTTCTTCCGCGTCTTCTTCCCTTCCCTTCCCCTCCTTCTTCCTTTTCCTCCTTTTCTCCTTGTTCCAATTCTTCTTCTTCATCTAACCTGCTTCCACTACTTCTTCGTCCTCCTCTTGTTGCTTCCCATTGTTGCTCTTCCTCTTGTTCACCTTCTTCCACTTTTACTACATCCACTTCTTCTTCTTCTTCCCTCTCTTCTCCTTCTTGCCCTTCTTCTGCCTGGACTACTTCTTCTTCCTCCCCTTCTTCTTCTCCTCTTTGTTCCACTCCTTCTTCATCCCCTTTCCTTCCATTGCTTCTTCTTCCTCCTCTTTTTCTCATTCTTCCACTTCTTCTTCTTCCTCTTCTTCTCCTTCTGCCACCTCTTATCCTCCTCCCGTTCTCCTTCTTCCACTTCTTCTTTTTCATCTCGTTTCATTCCACTACTTCCTCCTATTCCTCGTATTCTCTCCTTCTACCCTTTCTTGTACTTCTACTTGTTGTTCTTCTTCATTTTCGTCTCCTTCTTTCGCTTCTTCTGCTTACACTTCTTCTTCTTCTTCTTCTTCCATTTCTTCTCCTACCACAACTTCTTCTTCTTTCCTTTCCGTCTTCCCCTTCCTCTTTTTCTCCATCCCCCACTTCTGGTGCTTCCCATTGTTGCTCTTCTTGTTCTTCTCCTTCCCCCAAATCTTATGCTTACACTTCTTCTTCTTCTTCCTCTTCTCCTCTAGCTTCCAGTTCTTCTGCTTCTTCTTCCCTTCCCTTCCCTTCCCCTCCTTGTTCCTTTTCCTCCTTTTCTCCTTGTTCCAATTCTTCTTCTTCATCTAACCTACTTCCACTACTTCTTCTTCCTCCTCTTGTTCACCTTCTTCAACTTCTTCACTTTCCACATCTTCTTCTTCTTCCTATTCTTCTCCTTCTTCCACTTCTTCTTCATCCTCTCCTTTCCTTTCTTTTCTTCCTCCTCATCTCCTTCTTCTTCTTCCCTTCCTTCGTCATATCCCTCTTTTTCTCCTTCTTCAGCTTCCACTTGCATTTCTACATCTTGTTCTCGTTCTTCCACTTCCTCTCCACCATTCCCACTCCTTCAACTAGTTCTTCTTATTCCTCTTGTTCACCTTCTTCCACTTCTACTACATTCACTTGTGTTTCTTCTTCCCTCTCTTCTCCTTCTTGCCCTTCTTCTGCCGACACTACTTCTTCTTCCTCCCCTTCTTCTTCTCCTCATTGTTCCACTTCTTCTTCATCCCTTTTCCTTCCATTGCTTCTTCTTCCTCCTCTTTTTCTCATTCTTCCACTTCTTCTTCTTCTTCCTATTGTTCTCCTTCTTCCACTTGCAGTTCTTCCTTTTCTTCTCGTTCTTCCACTTCTTTTTCTTCATGTCCTCTCATTCCACTACTTCCTCCTATTCCACTTATTCTCTCCTTCTACCACTTCTTCTACTTCAACTTATTGTTCCTCTTCATTTTCGTCTCCTTCTTCCGCTTCTTCTGCTTACACTTCTTCTTCCTCTTGTCCTGCAGATTCAACTTCTTCTGCTTCTTCTTACCTTCCCTTCCCCTCCTTCTTCCTTTTCCACCTTTTCTCCTTGTTCCAATTCTTCTTCTTCATCTCACCTCCTTCCACTACTTCTTCTTCCTCCTCTTCTTCACCTTCTTCAAGTTCTTCACTTTCCACATCTTCTTCTTCTTGCTTTTCTTCTCCTTCGTCCACTTCTTCTAGTTACACTCCTTCTTCTTCCTCTTCTTATCTTTCTTCCACTTCTCCTGCCTCCTCTTGTTCTCTTTCTTCCAGTTCTTCTTCATCCTCTCCTTTCCTTTCTTTTCTTCCTCTTCATCTCCTTCTTCTTCTTCCTTTCCTTCGTCATATCCCTCTTTTTCTCCTTCTTTTGCTTCCACTTGCATTTCTACCTCTTGTTCTCCTTCTTCCGCTTCTTCTCCATCATCCTCACTCCTTCAACTACTTCTTCTTCTTCCTCTTGTTCACCTTTTTCCACTTCTACTACATCCACTTGTTCTTCTTGTTCCTACCCTTCTTCTTCTCCTCCTTGTTCCACTCCTTCATCCCGTTTCCTTCCATTGCTTCTTCGTCCTCCTCTTTTTCTCATTCTTCCACTTCCTCTTCTTCTTACTATTGTTCTCCTTCTTCCACTTGCAGTTCTTCCTTTTCTTCTCGTTCTTCCACTTCTTTTTCTTCATGTCCTCTCATTCCACTACTTCCTCCTATTCCACTTATTCTCTCCTTCTACCACTTCTTCTACTTCAACTTATTGTTCCTCTTCATTTTCGTCTCCTTCTTCCGCTTCTTCTGCTAACACTTCTTCTTTTTCCTCTTCTTCCATTTCTTCTCCCATTCTTGCTCTTCCTCTTCTTCTCCTTCTCCCAAATGCTATGCTTACACTTCTTCTTCTTCCTCCTCTTCTCCTCCAGGTTCCACTTCTTTTGCTTCTTCTTCCCTTCCCTTCCCTTTCTTCTGCCTTTTCCTCCTTTCCTCCTTGTTCCAATTCTTCTTCTTCATCTCACCTCCTTCCACTACTTTTTCTTTCTCCTCTTGTTCACCTTCTTCAACTACTTCACTTTCCACATCTTCTTCTTCTTGCTTTTCTTCTCCTTCCTCCACTTCTTCTAGTTACTCTCCTTCTTCTTCCTCTTCTTATCTTTCTTCCACTTCTCCTGCCTCCTCTTGTTCTCTTTCTTCCACTTTTTCTTCAACCCTTCCTTTCCTTTCTTTTCTTCCTCTTCATCTCCTTCTTCTTCTTCCTTTCCTTCGTCATATCCCTCTTTTTCTCCTTCTTCTGCTTCCACTTGCATTTCTACCTCTTGTTCTCCTTCATCCACTTCTTGTCCATAAGCCCCACTCTTTCAACTACTTCTTCTTCTTCCTCTTATTCTCATTCTTCCACCTCTACTACATCCACTTGTTCTTCTTCTCCTTCTTGGCCTTCTTCGGCCTGCACTACTTCTTCTTCCTCCCCTTCTTCTTCTCCTCCTTGTTCCACTTCTTCTTCATTCCCCTTTCTTTCCATTGCTTCTTCTTCCTCCTCCTTTTCTCATTCTTCCACTTCTTCTTCTTCTTCCTATTGTTCTCCTTCTTCCACTTGCACTTGTTCCTTTTCTTCTCGTTCTTCCACTTCTTCTTCTTCCTCTTCTTCTCCTTCTACCATCTCTTCTTCCTCCTCCCGTTCTCCTTCTTCCACTTCTTCTTTTTCATCTCCTTTCATTCCACTACTTCCTCCTATTCCTCAAATTCTCTCCTTTTACCACTTCTTCTACTTCTACTTGTTGTTCTTCTTCATTTTCGTCTCCTTCTTCTGCTTCTTCTGCGTACGCTTCTTCTCCTTCCATAACTTCTTCTTCTTTCCTTTTCGTCTTCTCCTTCCTCTTTTTCTTTATCCCCCAATTCTGTTGCTTGCCATTGTTGCTCTTCCTCTTCTTCTCCTTCCCCCAAATCTTATGCTTACACTTCTTCTTCTTCTGCCACTTCTCCTCCAGATTGCACTTCTTCTGCTTCTTCTTCCCTTCCTTTCTCCTCCTTCTTCCTTTTCCTCCGTTTCTCCTTGTTCCAATTCTTCTTCTTCATCTCACCTCCTTCCACTACTTCTTCTTCCTCCTCTTGTTAACCTTCTTCAACTTCTTCACTTTCCACATCTTCTTCTTCTTCCTTTTCTTCTCCTTCTTCCATTTCTTCTAGTTACTCTCCTGCTTCTTCCTGTTCTTATCTTTCTTCCACTTCTCCTGCCTCCTCTTGTTCTCTTTCTTCTACTTCTTCTTTATCCTCTCCTTTCCTTTCTTTTCTTCCTCTTTATCTCCTTCTTTTTCTTCCTTTCCTTCGTGATATCCCTCTTTTTCTCGTTCTTCTGCTTCCACTTGCATTTCTACCTCTTGTTCTCCTTCTTCCACTTCTTCTCCATCATCCCCACTCTTTCAATTACTTCTTGTTCTTCCTCTTGTTCACCTTCTTCCACTTCTACTACATCCACTTGTTCTTCTTCTTCCCTCTCTACTCCTTATTGCCCTTCTTTTGCCTACACTACTTCTTCTTCCTCCCCTTCTTCTTCTCCTCCTTGTTCCACTTCTTCTTCATCCCCTTTCCTTCCATTGCTTCTTCTTCCTCCTCTTTTTCTCTTTCTTCCACTTCTTCTTCTTCTTCCTATTGTTCTCCTTCTTCCAGTTCACTTCTTGCTTTTCTTCTCGTTCTTCCACTTCTTCTTCTTCCTCTTCTTCTCCTTTTGCCACCTCTGCGTCCTCCTCCCGTTCTCCTTCTTCCACTTCTTCTTCTTCATCTGCTTTCATTCCACTACTTCCTCCTATTCCTCTTATTCTGTCCTTCTACCACTTCCTCCCCTTCTTCTTCTCCTCCTTGTTCCACTTCTTCTTCATCCCCTTTCCTTCCATTGCTTCTTCTTCCTCCTCTTTTTCTCTTTCTTCCACTTCTTCTTCTTCTTCCTATTGTTCTCCTTCTTCCAGTTCACTTCTTGCTTTTCTTCTCGTTCTTCCACTTCTTCTTCTTCCTCTTCTTCTCCTTTTGCCACCTCTGCGTCCTCCTCCCGTTCTCCTTCTTCCACTTCTTCTTCTTCATCTGCTTTCATTCCACTACTTCCTCCTATTCCTCTTATTCTGTCCTTCTACCACTTCTTATACTTCTACTTGTTGTTCTTCTTCATTTTCGTCTCCTTCTTCCGCTTCTTCTGCTTACACTTCTTCTTCTTCCTCTTCTCCCATTTCTTCTCCTTCCACAACTTCTTCTTCTTTCCTTTTCGTCTTCTCCTTTCTCTTTTTCTCCATCCCCCACTTCTGTTGCTTCCCATTCTTGCTCTTCCTCTTCTTCTCCTTCCCCCATATCTTATGCTTGCACTTCTTCTTGTTCTTCCTCTTCTCCTCCAGATTCCATTTCTTTTGCTTCTTCTTCCCTTCCCCTCCTTCTTCCTTTTCCTCCTTTTGTCCTTGTTCCAATTCTGATGAGAACATGAAGGACAAAAAGGTTGAAGCACTTGACGGGCTTGGAGGACCCATGACAAGGGCAAGGAAAAAGAGAGCTAAGGAAGCTTTGCAACAAGTGTTGACAGGGATTTTTCAAAGAGAGCCAAATCTTGCAGACTGTGGGGATAAAATTGTCAATTGCATCTTGTTTGAAGAGGGAGCTGAGCGACCAACATCTCTATAATAATTTGGGCTGATTTTATTAGTAAATTATTTCAAATAAATTGTATAAGTGGCTGTTACAAATTCTTAAAAATGTGCGGCCAGCTTGGGCAAATAGGGACCAGATTTTTGTTAATTATTTGGGCTGTTATGTTAGTATTTTTATTGGACAATTATTTAGCTTTTAATTAAGTTAGGGGTTGCATCAAATTTGGGGAAGCAAACAGCCATATAAGGGGGGCGCTCAGCTGGTGATGAGGAGATCAAGCTTGAAAGACTTGGAGGACCTATGAGGACCTATGACAAAGGACTGAAGAGAGCAATGCTTGACCTTAATGGAAGAGAAGTTTGAAATAAATTAAACTTATTTTCTTGGAGTTTACTTAGTTAATGGTGGGCAACCAGAATTGTCTAATTAAAGTTGCAGCCACCTAGGTTATCAATTATAATTAGTATACGTGTTTAATTTACTTTGGCAGTTACACTTTGTTATTAAGCTGCCCATTATTAGTTTTTATTATTTTGTAACTTCAGCTGAATTTAGAAAGCCACTAAACCTACACAAGCTGAGTTTATTAGGCATATAAATTTGGGCAAGACTGAGATGTAAGGCAGAATATTTTGGAAATAAAAAAACTAGTTGAGTTTTCTCTCCTTTGGGTTCTTGGCAATCCAAAATCTTTTTGAGATTTATCAAAGGTAATTCACCCCTTTGTGTGTGCAATCTCGTAGACATATCTTCCATCCTTGGAAGTGTGGAGTCTATCAATTCCAATTCCATTTTCTGTCTTTTCCATTCATACTCAATTCTGCCCAGCAAACTCTATGATCAATTGCACAGGAAAGTCTTACACTATTCGAAAACTCGTTTACTCATTCAATTTCAATAACTTTTAATTTCCATTCTATGTCTAAGAGTTTGACAGTAATTCTAATCAATTTATTTTTGGCAATTGTTTGCATTCCACGTTGATTAATTTTGTTAACGCGGCCAGCTAAATTCCTAGGGTCCTTTCAGAATCCTAAACTGACAGTGGATTCATATCATTTGGTATCAGAGCTTAGGTTTCTAGGAATTGCAAGGCTGCACTCCGGGTAATTTTTTTCCTTGATTCTTATCATCAATAATATTACCTTAATTGTCAATCAGTTAGGATGAACCATTGCAAAAGTTAAGCCCTTAAAAAAATCTGAGATTCTAAAAAAAAAAAAAAAGGAAGAGGAATTTTGAAAATCTGAAGAAAAAAAAATATAGAGAAAAAAAAAAGAAGCAAAACAAAGAATGCAAATGTGTTTAAAAAATATATATATATATAAAATTGGCTGAATGGTTCATGCTAGAAATTCTTCATTTTGAAGGTAATATTGTGTTTGATTTGAAAGAAAAATTACTGCACCTTGTTTGTTTACATTTCTGAAATTTTGGGCTGCACTTCTTGGTTACAAATTGTGTCAATTCCACTTTGTTTTGGCTTCACATATACTGCACATTCTTGCTGGATTTTGCTGCACTTGTTAGTTTCATTTTAAGCCAAAATTTTATCCTCTGTTTGTGTCTTTACCTGTTAAAATTGGCTGCACAATTTTCTACTCAAAATTCTGGTTGTGGCTGTTTGTACCTTTGTTTTTGTGTGCCCAGTTTTTGTCCATTTCTTTTCGTACTTCCTTTGTTTTCATTTTGAGACAAATTTCTTCTGTCTTGTTGGTGTAAAAAAAAAAAAATCCAGTGTTGTCCTAGTATTTGTTGCTTTCGTTGGGTTTCATTTTAGTCATTTTTGTTAGTTTTCTTGTGTCTTATTTGCCTGCACACAAGTTGGTGTTTGTCTTTGAGTTTTTCTCTTTTGGTTTGTTAAGAACTTAAGGAGGAATAAAGAGGAAAAAGGCAAGAGAGTTTCATTATAGTAAAAGCCAATTTTTTTTTTTTTTAGCGCAAACACTTGAGTAGGTAAGAACATTTTCAAACACCACATACATACTTTTTCTTGTGACATTTGACCTGTTTATTTATCATGGCGGAAAGAAATAATAACAATGATCTTCAGCTTCAAATTGTTGCACTATCCCAGCATTTAGAGAGATTGATGAAGCAACAACAAGATGAGTTCCATGAGAGGTTGGATCAGTTGGAGAATAGAACCCCACCAATAGGAGGAGGAAGGCCAAATAGAAATGAAGGAAGAATAGAAGGAGTGAAGTTGAATGTGCCTCCTTTCAAGGGTAGGAGTGATCCTGAGGCATACTTGGAGTGGGAGTTAAAAATTGAGCATGTGTTCTCTTGCAACAATTATAGTGAGGAGCAAAAGGTGAGACTTGCAGCTGCTGAATTTTCAGATTATGCTTTGATTTGGTGGAACAAGTTGCAAAGAGAGAGGATTAGAGATGAAGAGCCTATGGTGGACACTTGGACTGAAATGAAGAGGCTCATGAGGAAGCGGTATGTACCTTCTAGCTTCCATAGAGACTTAAAATTGAAACTTCAAAAATTGTCTCAAGGAAGCAAGGGAGTGGAGGAGTACTATAAGGAGATGGAGGTGATTATCATCCAAGCAAAAATTGAAGAAGATCCTGAGGTAACTATGGCTCGCTTTCTTAGTGGCTTAAATCATGATATTAGAGATGTTGTTGAGTTGCAGGAATTTGTAGAAATGGAGGATCTGTTGCATAAGGCCATTCAGGTAGAACAACAGTTAAAAAGAAAAAGTGCAACAAGAAGGAGTTCTACCAATTTTAATAATTCCAATTGGAAGGATAGGAGGAAAGAAGGAGCTGCCTCATCTAGTAATACAACACCTTCTAGCCATGGAAAAGCCCATCAAAAGAAAGATGATAATCCACCTAAAAAGACTAGAGAAGTGAAGTGTTTCAAGTGCTTGGGCATGGGTCATTATGCCTATGAGTGTCCCACAAAGAAGATTGTTTTTCTCAAAGATAATGGGGAATACACAAGCCAATCAGAAGCTAGTGGTGGAGAAGAAGAGGAGAGTGATGGAGAATTGGCGGCTAATGAAGGAGAGTTGTACATGATTAGGAGACTATTGGGAAGTCAAGTCAAGGCCGAAGATGCATCTCAAAGGGAGAACATCTTTCACACAAGATGTTCAGTCAATGGTAATGTTTGTTTGGTAATTATTGATGGAGGGAGTTGTACCAATGTGGTGAGTTCAAGATTAGTGTCAAAGATGAACATGGACACTACACCGCATCCTAGACCATATAAACTCCAATGGCTTAGTGAAGGAGAAGAAGTTAAAGTGAAACAGCAAGCAGAGGTTCCTTTCTCCATTGGGAAGTATCAAGATAAGGTTTTATGTGATGTGGTTCCCATGGAGGCCAGCCATATCCTTTTAGGGAGGTCGTGGCAGTATGATACCAAAGCCATTCATGATGGTTTCACTAATAAAATTTCCTTCATGTATCAGGATAAAAAGGTGGTTCTTAAGCCTTTGTCTCCTAAAGAGGTATGTGAGGATCAATTAAAAATGAGAGAAAAGTTAGCAAATGAGAGAAAGACTGAAACACTTGAGAGGAAAAAGAGTGAAACACCTGAAAGAAAAAAGAGAGAAAAGAATAAGAGTGAAACACTTGAGGGCAAGCAGCTGTGTTTAGCAAGAGAAAGGGAGGTAAGGAGGGTGCTTTGCGCAAGACAGCCCCTCTACTTATTGCTTTGTCAAAATCAAATTTTGTATGCTAACCAGTTTGACAAGTTTGAATTGCCTTCTTGTATTGAGTCTCTTTTGCAGGATTTTGAGGATGTGTTTCCAGCAAATGTACCTGATGGCTTGCCACCTGTGAGGGGAATTGAGCATCACATTGATCTCATTCCAGGAGCTTCTTTGCCTAATCGTTCAGCTTATAGGAGCAACCCACAGGAGACCAAAGAGATCGAAAGGCAAGTTACTGAACTCATGAGCAAAGGGTGGGTAAGAGACAGCATGAGTCCATGTGCTGTACCTGTGATTCTAGTACCCAAGAAGGATGGTTCATGGAGGATGTGTTCTGATTGTAGAGCCATAAACAACATCACCATCAAATATAGACATCCAATTCCCAGGTTAGATGATCTTCTTGATGAACTATATGGTGCATGTGTGTTTTCTAAAATTGATCTGAAAAGTGACTATAATCAGATTAGGATTAGAGAAGGAGATGAATGGAAAACTGCTTTTAAGACTAAATATGGATTGTATGAGTGGCTGGTTATGCCCTTTGGTTTGACAAATGCACCTAGTACTTTCATGAGATTAATGAATCATGTCTTAAGAGAGTTTATTGGAAAATTTGTTGTGGTGTACTTTGATGATATTCTGATCTATAGCACTAGTCTTGAATTGCATGTTGAACATTTGCGGGCTGTTATGAATGTGCTTAGAAAAGAACAATTGTATGCCAATTTGGACAAATGCATTTTTTGTACTGATCATGTAGTATTCCTAGGCTTTGTTGTTAATGCTAAAGGGGTACAGGTTGATGTGGAAAAGGTTAAGGCCATCCAAGAATGGCCTACACCTAAAACCGTGAGTGAGGTGAGGGGATTTCATGGTTTAGCAAGTTTCTACAGGAGATTTGTTAAAGATTTTAGTACTGTGGCTGCACCTCTAAATGAAATTGTTAAAAAAAATGTGGGTTTTAAATGGGGAGAGAAACAAGAAGAGGTCTTTGCTGCCCTTAAGCATAAGCTTGTTAATGCACCTATTCTTGCCATGCCTAATTTTGCAAAATCATTTGAAATTGAATGTGATGCATCAAATGTGGGTATTGGGGCTGTTTTATTGCAAGATGGTCATCCAATTGCTTATTTCAGTGAAAAGTTAAGTGGGGCTGCCCTTAACTATTCTACTTATGATAAGGAATTATATGCGTTGGTGAGGGCTTTAAAAACATGGCAGCATTATCTGTTACCCAAGGAATTTGTCATTCATAGCGACCATGAGTCTTTAAAATATTTAAAGGGTCAAGGTAAGCTTAATAAGAGGCATGCTAAGTGGGTAGAATTTTTAGAACAATTTCCATATGTTATCAAGCATAAAAAGGGAAAAGGGAACGTAGTGGCTGATGCGCTTTCTAGGAGGCACGCATTACTTTCTATGCTTGAGACTAAATTGTTTGGTCTTGAATCTTTGAAAGATATGTATAAACATGATGTGGATTTTGCTGAAATATTTGCTGCATGTGAAAAGCTTTCTGAAAATGGATATTATAGGCATAATGGATTTTTGTTTAAAGCCAATAAATTGTGTGTGCCTAAATGTTCCATTAGAGAGTTGCTTGTAAGTGAATCACATGAGGGGGGTTTGATGGGTCATTTTGGGGTTCAAAAGACTTTGAAAATTTTGCAAGAGCATTTCTTTTGGCCTCACATGAAACGGTATGTGCATAAGTTTTGTGACCACTGCATTGTGTGTAAAAAGGCCAAATCTAAGGTTAAGCCTCATGGATTGTATACTCCTTTGCCTGTTCCTGAATATCCTTGGACTGACATTTCTATGGACTTTGTTTTGGGGTTGCCTAAAACAAAGAATGGAAAGGATTCTGTGTTTGTTGTTGTTAATAGGTTTTCTAAGATGGCACATTTCATTCCTTGCAAAAAGGTGGATGATGCTAGCCATGTGGCTGATTTATTTTTCAAGGAAATAGTGAGACTTCATGGACTGGCAAGGAGCATTGTGAGTGATAGGGATGCAAAATTCCTTAGTCACTTTTGGAGGACCTTGTGGGGTAAATTGGTACTAAATTGCTGTTTTCTACTACTTGCCACCCACAAACTGATGGTCAAACTGAGGTAGTCAATAGGACTTTAGGCACATTGCTTAGGACTGTTTTAAAGAAAAATCTTAAGTCTTGGGAAGCATGTTTGCCTCATGTTGAGTTTGCTTATAATAGGGTTGTCCATAGCACGACTAATTGTTCTCCGTTTGAAATTGTGTATGGGTTCAATCCTTTGACTCCTCTTGATTTGTTGTTCATGCCTAACATTTCTATGTTTAAGCATAATGAAGCACAAGCTAAAGCTGAGTATGTGAAGAAGCTGCATGAGCAAGTGAAGGCTCAAATTGAAAAGAAAAATGAGAGTTATGCAAGGCAAGCTAACAAGGGTAGGAAGAAGGTCGTGTTCCAACCTGGTGATTGGGTTTGGGTACACATGAGAAAGGAAAGGTTCCCTAAACAAAGAAAGTCAAAACTCCAACCAAGGGGAGATGGTCCTTTCCAAGTTCTAGAAAAGATCAATGACAATGCCTATAAGATTGATCTTCCAGATGAGTATAATGTTAGTGCTACTTTTAATGTGTCTGATTTAACTCTCTTTGATGCAGATGAAGATGCTATTGATTTGGGGACAAATCCTCTTCAAGAGGGGGGGAGTGATGAGGAGATCAAGCTTGAAAGACTTGGAGGACCTATGAGGACCTATGACAAAGGACTGAAGAGAGCAATGCTTGACCTTAATGGAAGAGAAGTTTGAAATAAATTAAACTTATTTTCTTGGAGTTTACTTAGTTAATGGTGGGCAACCAGAATTGTCTAATTAAAGTTGCAGCCACCTAGGTTATCAATTATAATTAGTATACGTGTTTAATTTACTTTGGCAGTTACACTTTGTTATTAAGCTGCCCATTATTAGTTTTTATTATTTTGTAACTTCAGCTGAATTTAGAAAGCCACTAAACCTACACAAGCTGAGTTTATTAGGCATATAAATTTGGGCAAGACTGAGATGTAAGGCAGAATATTTTGGAAATAAAAAAACTAGTTGAGTTTTCTCTCCTTTGGGTTCTTGGCAATCCAAAATCTTTTTGAGATTTATCAAAGGTAATTCACCCCTTTGTGTGTGCAATCTCGTAGACATATCTTCCATCCTTGGAAGTGTGGAGTCTATCAATTCCAATTCCATTTTCTGTCTTTTCCATTCATACTCAATTCTGCCCAGCAAACTCTATGATCAATTGCACAGGAAAGTCTTACACTATTCGAAAACTCGTTTACTCATTCAATTTCAATAACTTTTAATTTCCATTCTATGTCTAAGAGTTTGACAGTAATTCTAATCAATTTATTTTTGGCAATTGTTTGCATTCCACGTTGATTAATTTTGTTAACGCGGCCAGCTAAATTCCTAGGGTCCTTTCAGAATCCTAAACTGACAGTGGATTCATATCAGCTGGGCAAGGGGGGACGACTGATTCAGAAAAATAGACTCTTGAGAGTGCTTCTTCCTGGGTTCTAAACAGCCAAGGATTTTTCTTTGAGAATTATCAAAGGCCATCCATACCTTTGTGTGTGTATTCTCAGGCTTATCTTCCTCCTGGAAGTGTGACGCCTCCTTTCACCATTTTCTGTCTTGTTTCTTCAATTTTCTGTTTTGTTCATTGTTCCAATTGAAGTCGATTCTCACGCAGAATTTCTGACCCGGCACGCTGTGTTTTTGTTTTGAATTTCTGCATCTATTTTGGGTTTCCAATTAAGTGCTAAAATTGTGATTTAAATCTGCCCCAATTTTGCTTGATTTGTGTGTAACCTTTTATTGTGATAATTCTTAGTAATGAGCCAACGTTCTGCACATTTTCAATCAATTTAACTTTGAAGCGTTTGTTGCAATTATTTCTATCAAGCGCTGATTGCCCTTTTCTGCTCAGAATTATATTCTTTTCAATTAGCAAACTGGGCGTCATTTGTCTTTTAACCTGTGCTGGAATATTTAATCAAAATTCTGCATTTGTTTGAAGCCGTCATTTCACGCTAAGTCTTTGATTCACTTTCCAATCGATTCCATGCTTCGTTGCTCAATGAATTCTTCCTTTCTTTGGTTCAAAATTTTCATAAGGCAGCCAATACAATTCTTGGAGGTCCTTGTCCAGAATTCTAATTCCGCAAGAAGATTCACGTCAAATTCTGCTTCTTGATCTCACCTCCTTCCACTATTTCTTCTTCCTCCTCGTGTTCACCTTCTTCAGCTTCTTCACTTTCCACATCTTCTTCTTCTTCCTTTTCTTCTCCTTCTTCCACTTCTTGTAGTTACTCTCCCTCTTCTTCCTCTTCTTATCTTTCTTGAACTTCTCCTGCCGCCTCTTGTTATCTTTCTTCCACTTCTTCTTCATCCTCTCCTTTCCTTTCTTTTCTTCCTCTTCATCTCCTTCTTCTTCTTCCTTTCCTTCGTCATATCCCTCTTTTTCTTCTTCTTCTGCTTCCATGTTCAATTTTACCTCTTGCTCTCCTTCTTCCACTTCCTCTCCATCATCCCCACTCCTTCAACTACTACTTCTTCTTCCTCTTGTTCACCTTCTTCCACTTCTACTACATTCACTTGTTCTTCTTCTTCCCTCTCTTCTCCTTCTTGCCCTTCTTTTGCCTATACTACTTCTTCTTCCTCCCCTTCTACTTCTCCTCCTTGTTCCACTTCTTCTTCATCCCCTTATGTTCCATTGCTTCTTCTTCCTCCTCTTTTTCTTCTACCTATTGTTCTCCTTCTTCCACTTGCACTTCTTCCTTTTCTTCTCGTTCTTCCACTTCTTCTTCTTCTCTTCTTCTCCTTCTCTTCTTCCTCCTCCCGTTCTCCTTCTTCCACTTTTTCTTCTTCATCTCCTTTCCTTCCACTACTTCCTCCTATTCCTCTTATTCTCTCCTTGTACCACTTCTTCTACTTCTACTTGTTGTTCTTCTTCACTTTCGTCTCCTTCTTTCGCTTCTTCTACTTACACTTCTTCTTGTTCCTCCTCTTCCATGTCTTCTCCTTCGACAACTTCTTCTTCTTTCCTTTCCATCTTCTCCTTCCTTTTTTTCTCCAACTTCTTCTACTTCCAACTTCTTCTTCCACTTCTCCTGCCTCCTCTTGTTCTCTTTCTTCCACTTCTTCTTCTTCCTCTCCTTTCCTTTCTTTTCTTCCTCTTCATCTCCTTCTTCTTCTTCCTTTCCTTCGTCATATCCCTCTTTTTCTCCTTCTTCTGCTTCCACTTGCATTTCCACCTCTTGTTCTCCTTCTTTCACTTCTTCTCCATCATCCCCACTCCTTCAACTACTTCTTCTTCTTCCTCGTGTTCACCTTCTCGTACTTCTACTACATCAAGTTTTTCTTCTTCTTCCCCTCTTCTCCTTCTTGCTCTTCTTCTGCCTACCCGACTTCTTCTTCCTCCCCTTCTTCTCCTCCTCCTTGTTCCACTTCTTCTACATCCCATTTCCTTCCATTGCTTTTTCTTCCTCCTCTTTTTCTTCTTCCTATTGTTCTCCTTCTTCCACCTGCACTTCTTCCTTTTCTTCTCTTTCTTCCACTTCTTCTTCTTCCTCTTCTTCTCCTTCTGCCACCTCTTCTCCCTCCTCCCGTTCTCCTTCTTCCACTTCTTCTTCATCTCCTTTCATTCCACTACTTCCTCCTATTCCTCTTATTCTCTCCTTCTACCACTTCTTCTACTCCTACTTGTTGTTCTTCTTCATTTTCGTCTCCTTCTTCTGCTTCTTCTGCTTACACTTCTTCTTCTTCCTCTTCTTCCATTTCTTCTCCTTCCACAACTTTTTCTTGTTTCCTTTCCGTCTTTTCCTTCCGCTTTTTCTCCATCCCCTACTTCTGTTGCCTCACATTGATGCTCTTCCTCTTCTTCTCCTTACCCCAAATCTTATGCTTACACTTCTTCTTCTTCTTCCCTTCCCTTCCCCTCCTTCTTCCTTTTCCTCTTTTTCTCGTTCTTCCAATTCTTCTTCTTCATCTCACCTCCTTCTACTACTTCTTCTTCCTCCTCTTGTTCACCTTCTTCAACTTATTCACTTTCCACATCTTCTTCTTCTTCCTTTTCTTCTCCTTCATCCACTTCTTCTAGTTACTCTCCTTCTTCTTCCTCTTCTTATCTTTCTTCCACTTATCCTGCCTCCTCTTATTCTCTTTCTTCCACTTCTTCTTCATCCTCTCCTTTCCTTTCTTTTCTTCCACTTCATCTTCCTTTCCTTCGTCATATCCCTCTTTTTCTCCATCTTCTGCTCCCACTTGCATTTCTACCTTTTGTTCTCCTTCTTCCACTTCTTCTCCATCATCCCCACTCCTTCAACTACTTCTTCTTCTTTGTTCACCTTCTTCCACCTCTACTACATCAACTTGTTGTTCTTGTTCCCTCTCTTCTCCTTCTTTCCCTTCTTCTGCCTACACTACTTCTTCTTCCTACCACTTCTTCATTTTTGTATCCTTCTTCCGCTTCTTCTGCTTATACTTCTTCTTCTTCCTCTTCTTCCATTTCTTCTCCCTCCACAACGTCTTCTTCTTTCCTTTCCGTCTTCTCCTTCCTCTTTTTCTCCATCCCCCACTTCTGTTGCTTCCCATTGTTGCTCTTCCTCTTCTTCTCCTTCCACCAAATCTTATGCATAGACTTCTTCTTCTTCTTCCTCTGCTCGTCCAAATTCCACTTCTTCTACTTCTTCTTCATTTTCGTCTCCTTCTTTCGCTTCTTCTGCTTACACTTCTTCTTCTTCCATTTCTTATCCTTCCACAACTTCTTCGTCTTTCCTTTCCGCCTTCTCCTTCCTCTTTTTCTCCATCCCCCACTTCTGTTACTTCCCATTGTTGCTCTTCCTCTTCTTCTCCTTCCCCCAAATCTTATGCTTACACTTCTTCTTCTTCTTCCTCTTCTCCTCCAAATTCCATTTCTTCTGCTTCTTCTTCCCTTCCCTTCCCCTCCTTCTTCCTTTTCCTCCTTTTCTTCTTGTTCCAATTCTTCTTCTTCATCTCACCTCCTTCCACTACTTCTTCTTCCTCCTCTTGTTCACCTTCTTCACTTTCCACATCTTCTTCTTGTTCCTTTTCTCCTACTTCTTCCACTTCTTCTAGTTACTCTCCTTCTTCTTCCACTTCTTATCTTTTTGTCCACTTCTCCTGCCTCCTCTTGTTCCACTTCTTCCTCTTCTTCTTCATCCTCTCCTTTCCTTTCTTTTCTTCCTCTTCATCTCCTTCTTCTTCTTCTTCTTCATCTCCTTTCATTCCATTACTTCCTGCTATTCCTCTCATTCTCTCCTTCTACCACTTCTTCTACTTCTACTTGTTGTTCTTCATTTTTGTCTCCTTCTTCCGCTTCTTCTGCTTACACTTCTTCTTCTTCCTCTTCTTCCATTTCTTCTCCTTCCACAACTTCTTCTTCTTTCCTTTCTGTCTTCTCCTTCCTCTTTTTCTCCACCCCCCACTTCTGTTGCTTCCCATTGTTACTCTTCCTCTTCTTCTCCTTCCCCCAAATCTTATGCTTACACTTCTTCATCTTCTTCCTCTTCTCCTCCAGCTTCCACTTCTTCTGCTTCTTCTTCCTTTCCCTTCCCCTCCTTCCTTTTCCTCCTTCTTTCCTTGTTCCAATTCTTCTTCTTCATATCACCTCCTCCCACTACTTCTTCTTCCTTTCTTGTTCACCTTCTTCAACTTCTTCACTTTCGACATCTTCTTCGTCTTCCTTTTCTTCTCCTTCTTCCACTTCTTCTAGTTACTCGCCTTCTTCTTCCTCTTCTTATCTTTCATCCACTTCTCCTGCCGCCTCTTGTTCTCTTTCTTCCACTTCTTCTTCATCCTCTCCTTTCGCTTCTTTTCTTCTTCTTCATCTCCTTCTTCTTCTTCCTTTCATTCGTCATGTCCCTCTTTTTCTCCGTCGTCTGCTTCCACTTGTATTTCTACCTCTTGTTCTCCTTCGTCTCCTTCCACCTGTATTTCTACCTCCCGTTCTCCTTGTTCCAATTCTTCTTCTTCATCTCACCTCCTTCCACTACTTCTTCTTCCTCCTGTTGTTCACCTTCTTCACTTTCCACATCTTCTTCTTCTTCCTTTTCTTCTCCCTCTTCCACTTCTTCTAGTTACTCTCCTTCTTCTTCCTCTTCTTATCTTTCTTCCACTTCTCCTGCCTCCTCTTGTTCTCTTTCTTCCGCTTCTTTTTCATCCTCTGCTTTCCATTCTTTTCTTCCTCTTCATCTGCTTCTTCTTCTTCCTTTCCTTCGTCATATCCCTCTTTTTCTCCTTCTTCTGCTTCCACTTGCATTTCTACCTCTTGTTCTCCTTCTTCCACTTCTTCTCCATCATCCCCACTCCTTCAACTACTTCTTCTTCTTCCTCTTGTTCACCTTCTTCCACTTCTACTACATCCACTTGTTCTTCTTCTTCCCTGTCTTCTCCTTCTTGCCCTTTTTTCTGCCTACACTACTTCTTCTTCCTCCCCTTCTTCTTCTCCTCCTTGTTCCACTTCTTCTTCATCCCCTTTCCTTCAATTGCTTCTTCTTCCTCCTCTTTTTCTTATTCTTCCACTTCTTCATCTTCTTCCTATTGTTTCCCTCTTCCACTTGCACTTCTTCCTTTTCTTCTCGTTCTTCCACTTCTTCTTCTTCTAGTTCTTCTTCCCTTCCCTTCTCCTCTTTCTTCTTTTCCTCCTTTTCTCCTTGTTCGAATTCTTCTTCTTCATCTCACCTCCTTCCACTACTTCTTCTTCCTCCTCTTGTTCACCTTCTTCACTTTGCACATCGTCTTCTTCTTCCTTTTCTTCTCGTTCTTCCACTTCTTCTACTTACTCTCCTTTTTCTTCCTCTCCTTACCTTTCTTCCACTTCACCTGCCTCCTCTTGTTCTCTTTCTTCCACTTCTTCTTCTTCTTCCTATTGTTCTCCTTCTTCCACTTGAAGTTCTTCCTTTTCTTCTCATTCTTCCACTTCTTGTTCTTCCTTTTTCTCATTCTGCCACCTCCTCTCCCTCCTCGCGTTCTCCTTCTTCCACTTCTTCTTCATCTCCTTTCATTCCACTACTTCCTCTTATTCCTCTTATTCTCTCCTTCTACCACTTCTTCCACTTCTACTTGTTGTTCTTCTTCATTTTCGTCTCCTTCTTCCGCTTCCTCTGCTTACACTTCTTCTTCTTCCTCTTCTTCCATTTCTTCTCCTTCCACAACTTCTTCTTCTTTACTTTCCATCTTCTCCTTCCTCTTTTTCTCCATCCCCCACTTCTGTTGCTTCCCATTGTTGCTTTTCCTCTTCTTCTCTCCATCTTCGTCTTCCTCTTCTCTTCCAGGTTCCACCTCTTCTGCTTCTTCTTCCCTTCCCTTCCCTTCCCTCCTTCTTCCTTTTCCTCCTTTTCTCCTTGTTCCAATTCTTCTTCTTCATCTCACCTCCTTCCACTACTTCTTCTTCATCTCACCTTCTTCTTCTTCTTTACTTTCCACATCTTCTTCTTCTTCCTTTTCTTCTCCATCATCCCCACCCTTCAACTACTTCTTCTTCTTACTTTTGTTCACCTTCTTCCACCTCTAATACATCCACTTGTTCCTCTTCTTATCTTTCTTCCACTTCTCATGCCTCCTCTTGTTCTCTTTCTTCCGCTTCTTCTTCATCCTCTCCTTTCCTTTCTTTTCTTCCTCTTGATCTCCGTCTCCTTCTTCCGCTTCTTCTGCTTACACTTCTTCTTCTTCCATTTTTTCTCCATCCCCCACTTCTGTTGCTTCCCATTGTTGCTCTTCCTAGTCTTCTCCTTCCCCCAAATCTTATCCTTACATTTCTTCTTCTTCTTCCTCTTGTTCACCTTCTTCCACCTCTAATACATCCACTTCTTCTTCTTCTTCCCTCTCTTATCCTTCTTGCCGTTCTTCTGCCTACATTACTTCTTCTTCCTCCCCTTTTTCTTCTCCTCCTTGTTCCACTTCTTCTTCATCCCTTTTCCTTCCATTGCTTCTTCTTCCTCCTCTTTTTCTCATTCTTCCACTTCTTCTTCTTCTTCCTATTGTTCTCCTTCTTCCACTTGAAGTTCTTCCTTTTCTTCTCGTTCTTCCACTTCTTGTTCTTCCTCTTCTTCTCCTTCTGCCACCACTTCTCCCTCCTCCCGTTCTCCTTCTTCCACTTCTTCTTCTTCATCTCCTTTCATTCCACTACTTCCTCCTATTCCTCTTATTCTGTCCTTCTACCACTTCTTCTACTTCTACTTGTTGTTCTTCTTCATTTTCGTCTCCTTCTTCCGCTTCTTCTGCTTACACTTCTTCTTCTTCCTCTTCTTCCATTTCCTCTCCTTCCACAACTTCTTCTTCTTTCCTTTCCGTCTTCTCCTTCCTCTTTTTCTCCATCCCCCACTTCTGTTGCTTCCCATTCTTGCTCTTCCTCTTCTTCTCCTTCCCCCAAATCTTATGCTTACACTTCTTCTTCTTCTTCCACTTCTCCTCCAGATTGCAATTCTTCTGCTTCTTCTTCCCTTCCCTTCCCCTCCTTCTTCCTGTTCCTCCTTTTCTCCTTGTTCCAATTCTTCTTCTTCATCTCACCTCCTTCCAATACTTCTTCTTCATCCTCTTGTTCACCTTCTTCAACTTCTTCACTTTCCACATCTTCTTCTGCTTCCTTTTCTTCTCCTTCTTCTACTTCTTCTAGTTACTCTCCTTCTTCTTCCTCTTCTTATCTTTCATCCACTTCTCCTGCCTCCTCTTGTTCTCTTTCTTCCACTTCTTCTTCATCCTCTCCTTTCCTTTCTTTTCTTCCTCTTCATCTCCTTCTTCTTCTTCCTTTCCTTCGTCATATCCCTCTTTTTCTCCTTCTTCTACTTCCACTTGCATTTCTACCTCTTGTTCTCCTTCCTCCACTTCTTCTCCATCGTCCCCACCTCTTCAACTACTTCTTCTTCTTCCTATTGTTCACCTTCTTCCACTTCTACTACATCCACTTGTTCTTCTTCTTCCCTCTCTTCTCCTTCTTCCCCTTCTTCTGCCTACACTACTTCTTCTTCCTGCCCTTCTTCTTCTCCTCCTTGTTCTAGTTCTCCTTCTTTCCCCTTTCCTTCCATTGCTTCTTCTTCCTCCTCTTTTTCTCATTCTTCCACTTCTTCTTCCTATTGTTCTCCTTCTTCCACTTGCATTTCTTCCTTCTCTTCTCGTTCTTCCACTTATTCTTGTTCCTCTTCTTCTCCTTTTGCCACCTCTTCTTCCTCCTCCTGTTATCCTTCTTCCACTTCTTCTTCATCTCCTTTCATTCCACTACTTCCTCCTATTCCTCTTATTCTCTCCTTCTACAACTTCTTCTACTTCTACTTGTTGTTCTTCTCCATTTCCGTCTCCTACTTCCGCTTCTTCTGCTTACACTTCTTCTTATTCTTCCTCTTCTTCCATTTCTTCTCCTTCCACAACTTCTTTTCTTTCCTTTCCGTATTCTCCTTCCCTCATATCTTATGCTTACACTTCTTCTTCTTCTTCCCCTTCTCCTTCAGATGCGAGTTCTTCTACTTCTTCTTCCCTTCCCTTCCCCTCCTTCTTCCATTCCCTCCTTTTCTCCTTGTTCCAATTCTTCTTCTTCATCTCACCTCCTTCCACTACTTCTTCTTCCTCCTTTTCTTCTCCTTCTTCCACTTCTTCTAGTTACTCTCCTTCATCTTCCTCTTCTTATCTTTCTTCCACTTCTCCTACCTCGTCTTGTTCTCTTTCTTCCACTTCTTCTTCATCCTCTCCTTTCCTTTCTTTTCTTCCTCTTTTCTCCTTCTTCTGCTTCCACTTGCATTTCTACCCCTTGTTCTCCTTCTTCCACTTCTTCTCCATCATCCCCACTCCTTCAACTACTTCTTCTTCTTCCTCTTGTTCGCCTTCTTCCACTTCTACTCCATCCACTTGTTCTCCTTCTTCCTTCTCTTCTCCTTCTTCCACTTCTTCTTCTTCATCTCCTTTCATTCCACTACTTCCTCCTATTCCTCTTATTCTCTCCTTCTACCACTTCTTCTACTTCTACTTATTGTTTTTCTTCATTTCCATCTCCTTTTTCCGCTTCTTCTCCTTATACTTCTTCTTCTTCCTCTTCGTCCATTTCTTCTCCTTCCACAACTTCTTCTTCTTTCCTTTCCGTCTTTTCCTTCCTCTTTTTCTCCATCCCCCACTTCTGTTGCTTCCCATTGTTGCTCTTCCTCTTCTTCTCCTTCCCCCAAATCTTATGCTTACACTTCCTCTTCTTCTTCCTCTTCTCCTCCAGATTCCACTTGTTCTTCATCCTCTCCTTTCCTTTCTTTTCTTCCTCTTCATCTCCTTCTTCTTCTTCCTTTCCTTTGTCATATCCCTCTTTTCTCTTTCTTCTGCTTCCACTTGCATTTCTACCTCTTGTTCTCCTTCTTCCACTTCTTCTCCATCATCCCCACTCCTTCAACTACTTCTTCTTCTTCCTCTTGTTCGCCTTCTTCCACTTCTACTCCATCCACTTGTTCTCCTTCTTCCTTCTCTTCTCCTTCTTGCCCTTCTTCTGCCTACACTACTTCTTCTTCCTCCCCTTCTTCTTCTCCTCCTTGTTCCACTTCTTCTTCATCCGCTTTCCTTCCATTGCTTCTTGTTCGTCCTCTTTTTCTCATTCTTGCACTTCTTCTTCTTCTTCCTATTGTTCTCCTTCTTCCACTTGCATTTCTTCCTTTTCTTCTCGTTCTTCCACTTCTTCTTCTTCATGTCCTTTCATTCCACTACTTTCTCCTATTCGTCTTATTCTCTGCTTCTACCACTTCTTCTACTTCTACTTATTGTTCTTCTTCATTTTCGTCTCCTTCTTTCGCTTCTTCTGCTTACACTTCTTCTTCTTCGTCTTCTTCCATTTCTTCTCCTTCCACAACTTCTTCTTCTTTCCTTTCCGTCTCCTCCGTCCTCTTTTTCTCCATCCCCCACTTCTGTTGCTTCCCATTGTTGCTCTTCCTCTTGTTCTGCTTCCCCCAAATCTTATGCTTACACTTCTTCTTCTTTTTCCTCTTCTCCACCAAATTGCAGTTCTTCTGCTTCTTCTTCCCTTCCCTTCCCTTCCCCTCCTTCTTCCTTTTCCTCCTTTTCTCCTTGTTCCAATTCTTCTTCTTCATCTCACCTCCTTCCACTACTTCTTCTTCCTCCTCCATTTCACCTTCTTAACTTTCCACATCTTTTTCTTCTTCCTTTTCTTCTCCTTCTTCCAGTTCTGCTAGTTACTCTCCTTCTTCTTCCTCTTCTTATCTTTCTCCCACTTCTCCTGCCTCTTCTTGTTCTCTTTCGTGCACTTCTTCTTCATCCTCTCCTTCTTCTGCTTCCACTTGCATGTCTACCTCTTGCCCTCCTTCTTCCACTCTTTCTCCATCATCCACTTGTTCCTCTTCTACCATCTCTTCTCCTTCTTGCCCTTCTTCTGCCTACACTACCTCTTCTTCCTCCCCTTCTTCTTCTCCTCCTTGTTCCACTTCTTCTTCACTCCCCTTTCCTTCCATTGCTTCTTCTTCGTCCTCTTTTTCTCATTCTTCCACTTCTTCTTCTTCTTCCTATTGTTCTCCTTCTTCCACTTGCACTCTTTCCTTTTCTTCACGTTCTTCCACTTCTTCTTCTTCCTCTTCTTCTGCTTCTGCTACCTCTTCTTCCTCTTCCCGTTCTCCTTCTTCCACTTCTTCTTCTTCATCTCCTTTCATTCCACTACTTCCTCCTATTCCTCTTATTCTCTCCTTCTACCACTTCTTCTACTTCTACTTATTGTTTTTCTTCATTTCCATCTCCTTTTTCTGCTTCTTCTCCTTATACTTCTTCTTCTTCCTCTTCGTCCATTTCTTCTCCTTCCAGAACTTCTTCTTCTTTCGTTTCCGTCTTTTCCTTCCTCTTTTTCTCCATCCCCCACTTCTGTTGCTTCCCATTGTTGCTCTTCCTCTTCTTCTCCTTCCCCCAAATCTTATGCTTACACTTCCTCTTCTTCTTCCTCTTCTCCTCCAGATTCCACTTCTTCTGCTTCTTCTTCCCTTCCCTTCCCTTCCGGTCCTTTTTCCTTTTCCTCCTTTTCTCCTTGTTCCAATTCTTCTTCTTCATCTCAACTCCTTCCACTGCTTCTTCTTCCTCCTCCATTTCACCTTCTTAACTTTCCACATCTTTTTCTTCTTCCTTTTCTTCTCCTTCTTCCACTTCTGCTAGTTACTCTCCTTCTTCTTCCTCTTCTTATCTTTCTCCCACTTCTCCTGCCTCCTCTTGTTCTCTTTCTTGCACTTCTTCTTCATCCTCTCCTTTCCTTTCTTTTCATCCTCTTCATTTCCTTCTTCTTCTTCCTTTCCTTCGTCATATACCTCTTTTTCTCCTTCTTCTGCTTCCACTTGGATGTCTACCTCTTGTCCTCCTTCTTCCACTCTTTCTCCATCATCCCCACTCCTTCAACTACTTCTTTTTCTTCCTCTTGTTCACCTTCTTCCACTTCTACTACATCCACTTGTTCCTCTTCTTCCATCTCTTCTCCTTCTTGCCCTTCTTCTGCCT